>OY723409.1:51326008-52609344 GCA_963210345.1 Inga oerstediana
GCTAGAAGTCATGATGGTCAGGCTTTAAATGGATTCTTATTCCATATTGGTGTAGCTTCTTCTTTTCATGCTGAAACATGGGCAATCCTCTGGGGACTAAAGCAAGCGTGGGATTCAAATTGGAAGAAGTTAGTCATAGAGACGGACTGCTGGGAATTGGTACAGGCACTTCTACATAGCTGGAGGGAGGAGCACCCAGATGGTAACTTGTTGGAGGAAACGAGGGGATGGTTACAAAGAGACTGGGACGTGCGAGTTGAATGGTGTAACAGAGATGCAAACATGGTAGCTGATAGACTGGCAAAAGCTGCTTTGAGTTCTACTGCGGGAGTTTCTTTTTTTCATGGGGCACCTGAGATGGTTGCCCAAGAATTATCTTTAGATACCTTGTAATAGGTTTGTGCTGTATTTATCAAAAAAAAAAAAACATTATTATGTGAAAAAGAAAAAAAGAAAGATAATAGGGAAAAAAAGGGTCAATCAGGGAAACTGAGTTGTGAATCCGCCATTCGTCTCTGAGGGGTTTTCATCTGACAGCTTATTAGACTGTGTCGTTATTGCCGTCCATTTTTCTCCCAATCTCAACGGCTCCGGTCCCTACGTACTTCCTCAAACAATCGGCCAACGCGTTTCAAATAATCGCCACACTGCTTTGACCCGAATCTACTCCTTATTTTATTCTTTTTTTATTAAACATATAATATTTTTTTAATGACGCAATTACAAAAGGGACATCGTAAATAATTAAATTAGTTTAATAAGGAACGAAAATTTGAGACAAAGCAAAAGGAGATGAGGGCACACGTTATCGTCATTTTCACGCAGCCACCCCTTGATGTCCTCGTCCTACTCTTCGTCTCCTTCTAACCTCCACTTGCTCATGAGTCATGACAACTAATTTATTTTTATTTTATTTGTGCCCCGATTTAATTATTATTATCTTAATTAAATATATTCACGTTTTGCTTCACCCTATCGTGGAGATAACCTTATTTATTTTTGTTTTACTTGCCCCCTGTTTAGCACGTGTCGGAACCTCTTCCCCATGTGAAAAAGCCCCACCACGCTCTAATATTTTATTTGCCATCAATTTAATATTTATTATTTTCCATCCCCAATGTTGTCATGGTTGAAACGCTCATATTTTTTCACTGTGAGCTTTAACGCGCCTAAGAGTAACTTTTTTCCTACTTGTAGTTGTAATATGATTTAACGCACCCAAGTGATAATTAAATAATGTAATATGATTTATATTTAGATAAAATTTTTTAAAAATTCAGTATAGCATATACTTATTTAGAAAATATATTAGAAAATAAATTCAAGAAGTTTCTAATCTAAAAAAAAATTGAAAAAAGTTACTCCAACTTAATCGTTTGCAGTATAAACTATTACATGCAAATTGGCGAAATTTTTTTTAAATATGTAGAATTAATAAAAATAGTTAAGAAAAAAATTATAAATTTGTGAGATAAAAAAGATAAAAGTATATTAGTTAGAACCAAAATAAATTTCTCAAGCTAATTCTTATATTATAAGAAAAATAATTGAAAGTTAATAATATAAATAAGAGAAATGAAAATAAAAAATTAAAATAAATAAGTCAACATAGGACATGAGTATTAAATGGGCCATAAGGTGGAAGAAAATTTGACGAGGCCTTGGAGTTCATAATTAACGTGAATCTTAAAACAAAAGCAGAATAAAAAAATAAGAATAGTTTTAAAATGTTAAAGTACTTTTCATTGCTCAAGAAACCGGAGAGGAAAAAATCAGTGTTCCCAGACTCAGACCGGACCGGCCGGTCCAACCCGGGATCCACCGAATCGGGCATCAGACCGGTTTGGTCTGGTGACCCGGTCCGGTTTGGGCTTTTTATTTTAAAAAAAAAAAATCAATTTTTTTAATTTTTTCTTTAGAATTGCATACTAATAAATCTAAAATTTTCAATTTCTCACCGATTTGGCCCGGGTTGAGCTCTAGTTTGGCCCCGGTTTGACCCACTAATCCTTAACCCAGTACACCGACCGGTTCAATACCCGATTCGAGTTTTAACACCTTGGAAAAAATACATGTTTTATCCAAATAGGCCTGAGTTTATAACAAAAGCCTAAAGTCTAAGTTTGAGCCCAAGTTTGTATTTATGTTTTTTGTAGACTCAAAACCTGAGTTTTTGAAAGGTTTGATGTGACAAACCTATTTAAAAAACTACTTAAAATGTAAATCTTTAAATATGATTAGGAAATTAAGCCTTAAAAATCTATAATTTAAAGCCTACTATGCTATTTAAATAAAATTTAATTCTTATAATTTAATAAATCTAAATAAAAATTAGTTTACAAGGTTATTATTTGGAGGTTTAAAGTGCAAATTTGACTTTAAAGTTTTCATTGAGGAGTGATGTTGTTTTGGAAGTTTTTTCAGGTTTAATTTTGTCCTGAAAATTTCAAAACATAGCAATTCTGCCATACACTGTTAAAAAATTAACGGTCAACATCAATATTTAAATGGTCAATGTTAGTTTTTTAACGGTATAGGGTAAAATTGTTACGTTTTGAAATTGCTAATGCAACATTAAACCTGAAAAAACTTTCAAGGCAACATTGCTTCTCAGCGAAAACTGTTAAAACAAATTTACACATGAACATTTATTTGTAATATGAATTATAGACAAATCAACCCACTAATAATACTCTATAAAAGAACACAGCAGATTTTATTTGTTTGTTCCAGAGAAGAAAACGATATTAACCGGCCAATTGGTTGAGCTAGACTGAGGATATGATCATCATGTGACATTTGCTTCCAAATCAAATGAAAAAAGAATTAACAATTTTGATTTGGCACTGTAAACATGTATAGTAACAATGCATGAATATACAAAAGTGAATGAATATTGTATAAAAAAGAAAAAGAAACGTAGAGGGCTGTGAATGAATATAGAGGAGATTCGAGAAAGGTGGCTGCGCTGGATAAGTAGGCTGAGCCTATGAAATGAAATATGACAGAGATTGGTAACACCAAAATGAGACAACAAAGTCAACAACTGGGGGCGATCACATTTAATTCTATTGCGTAATAAAACAGAATAATGATTCTACAAACCAAGCGCATGGGGTTGTTTAGCATGACAAAACCTTCAAAAAAAAATTTTTTTTAAATTATAATTCACAGTGTATAAGATAAATATATGGAAAGAGATATACTACAGCTTATATAAACATAAATATTAATCATAATTCCAAAACCACGTATATCGTGATAGCCGAATAGAAGAAATATGTATTCAAAAATTTAAAGACCCCACAACAAATACTTTGTAATAGGTTTCGGATGAGTTTCTTTAAATGAGGGGCTTTATAAGGTCTTGATTTCTTCAATTCCGATATTTGATTTTTAAAGTGTGATTTTTCTAAAACCCCATACCCACTTTAAATCTTTAATGGTGGTTGAGTAAAGTGTCGTAACGTGGATCTAAACTTTTTGGATGTGCATTTTAGTTTTTTTTCTTTTTTTTTTTTTTGAGTAAAAAAAATAGCTAGTAAAGTGAAGGAGGAGTCCTCTTTTTAACTTCTTTAATTTTTTTTAAGGAAAAACAAAAGGAAGCAAAGAAAGGTGAAAATGTGAAATCTGCCGAGGAAGCAAAGGCAGGGCGTGTGAGGATGACGTGGCAGGACAAAAGGGCTTTTGAAGGGGAGTCAAAAGTTTGACTTGAAACAACAATGAGGGATTGAAAATGGCAAGATGCATGCATGCATGTTCCAAAAGGCTCAATCATTTCTCTCACGTGTTTCACCAAATCAACATTGCTACTTCCTTAAATCATCAACGTAGGATTTACTCCCTCCTCAGAGGTTTTCAATTAATTCACACATACCAGTAAAAATAATTAAAAATATTAAATTTATAATAAAATTTAGGTCTTTTTCAATCTTATCCTTATTAATTACATCAAACTCTATCATCATATTAATCTTTAATCTTTCTCACTATCCTTGTTAAATATAGAATTACATGGAAAAATAATTAATGCTAATTAAAACTATCAAAACATCTAATAAAAAGGATGATTTCTTATAATAGGGACAAGAGAGATTAGTTAGGAGGTTTATTTTGGTTGTTTTTTTTTTTGGCCAGAAAATAGTATTTTATTAAAACTAATCCAATGATAGATACAAGCCCAAAGTAAAAGGTTTGGAAAAAGAAAGTCTAAATACATAACAATGAAAGGAAACCCTAAGGTTCGCACCCTGTGTTGTAATTGGGATTTAAGCAGTTTTCCAAAGGTTTGTAAGTCCTAGGATTTAAACCTGGCTGAATGGTTCGAATCCATTATGCATCTAAACTCATCTAATGACTACGATAAGAAGAGTGTTACATCCATAATCCTTACACCGGAATCTATGGGTAGAAAAATGCCATCATCGGAAAAAAAGTCATTGTAAGAAATGGTTAGTTGAAGAATCATCCCAAAGGACCCACCGCTTTTATTGCAATAAAGAAACCAGATTGGTTATTGAAGAAACTCCATGAGAAAATCTCATAGAAGGAAAAACAACCACAAACACCAGTAAAAGAGATGAATACCAAAAAGCCGTCAACTGTACAACGAACCACACGGTCTCGACCATGACATACACTTCTGATTCAGTGCTGCTAACAATCCATAATAGTCTTTTAAAAGATAAAGTCAACAATATATTAAACTATAGTTACTAAATCCCAATCCCCAAAATCACAAAATGTATCCACAAGGTAAGGCTTGCTGTCATTGAAACTCCCAACTCGATTTATTGTCGCAAAGATAATCAACACTATCATAAGAACCCCAAAAAAATTGAAATAAACAGAGATTAACACAAAATATGGACATCTCTACCTGGGCCGAAATTGGAGAGGGAGACGTTGTAAAAATAGCTCGCCCAACGATAAGAGAAGAGCTCCCACTACCCAAAAAGTCAAGAGAAAGGGAAGAGAAAAAAGAGAAACCTCTCTAGGAGGTTATTTTAGTTATAAACTAAGTTCTCAATTAAATTTGTTTTTTAAATTTATAATTTTTTTTCAAACTATGTATTGATTGCAAAAGGAGATGAGGGCACACGGTATCGTCATTATCACATAGCCCCCTCCTTATGCCCTCATCCTACTCTTTGTCTCCTTCTAAACTCCAATTGCTCTTGACAACTATTTTATTTTTATTTTTAATTTAACGGGAAAATCTCATTTAAATACCATCTGAAATGTCAAAACCCATAAAAGTCCATTAAAACTTATAAAAGACAGATAAGGGATGTGGTAGAAATCAGAGTTATTGATCTTTTGAGTTAAAGACCAAAATGACCTTCACACTTATTTGATCAAACGCGGGATTGTTCTTTGCTCAGACTGAAAGAAAGCTATGGAATGGTTGTTTCCTATTAGGTCAAGGTCGGCATCGTTGGAGGCGAAAGAAGAGTCGGCGTTGGCATCCGGATCGTTGCAAGCGAAAGCAGAGTCAGCGTTGGCGTCAAATCGTTGTAGGCGAAAGCAAAGTTGGCGTCGGTGTTCGGATCATTGTAGGAGAAAAACAATCTGTTGATTGCTCAGAACGTGAGGAGCAGATGTTACCCTATCGTGGGTAGAAGCTATTCCATAGTCGCATAGTCGCAGGTGGGGGTAGTATTTCACATTCTTCATTCTCAATGTCTTCTTCTGATCTTGTGTGCTGATCCATAGTTATGGTATTTTGTGACCTATTGTTAGTGTATGGAGATTGGCTAAAGCTACAGTCCCTTTAATCCAAAACTATTTTATTGTGCATATTTTTTGTACAGGACGTACTGGGAATCAAGACAGATTATGTGAGAAGCATTATAGGTTTTGACAAAAATGTGTAATGGGTATGAAAGAATTAAAAAGGGGAATGACAACTAATAAATGACATACCGACCAATTGTAGTTCAGTGTTATAGGGGGCCTTTGACAAAATCACTAATGGGAACGATAAATTCATTATTGGTTTCACAAAAAGGATAATGAGAATGACAAAAAATGCAACACGTCCTGACTAAATGTGTGCAATTGTTGGGCAAGAGGAGGGCTATAACATATTCAGTAATGGAAATGACAAAGCCATCAATGGTGTTCACAAAGGATAATGGGATTGACAAATTCTATAATGGTTTTGACAAAAAGGATAATGAGATTGACAAATTAATCAATGGTTTTTACAAGCTCAATTAGTTTTGACAAAAAGCATAATGGAATTGACAATTTCAGTAATGATTTTTGTAGGATCGGTAAGCACAGCGGAAGAATTTTTAAAAAAAATTTCACCGATCCAAATCGAGGATCTATCAACGGCGTTTAAACCAAGTTGGAAGGATTCATACCTTTTTGATGATTCAGAGTTTTCACGATCTCTAGGAGCCAACACGTCAGGTCCGCTCCCTCTACCGGTATCCACACGAATGCTCTTCAACCGAGACTGCGTGCTAGCGCCTCTAATGTCTCCAAGGGTTTAACTTGCGGCTCTCAATTCTGATGTACCCTGAGTCTATCAGCTCTATCAAGTTTATAACCCATGAGGGTTATTTTCAAATTTCAAAATTAATCATCATTAATTTCAAAATTAATTAACAATTAATTATCTTGATGAGCTAATTAAATAAATTCAGTTTAAATTAAATCTGTCCAACAGTTTTAATTTAACCTATTTATTTAATCTAAATAAAGAGCCATTAGATTTAATTTATCTTCATAAATTAAATCTGAGATACTATATCTCTATCATGTTAGTTATTAAATTTAATATATCTTAATAAATTAAATTTAAAACCAACACAATATAATAATATCATATAATATATATATGCATATATATATATATATATATAATATTTTGAAAATATATATATCTATATAATATTATTAATGAATTTTATATTATATATATATAAATATAAAATTCATCCACCCTAAATCAAACATTATCTCGTGTTGAGCCATTCTTGTGTGCGACCCTGTAGGCCCATATGAAGTTGGCAGTGGGCCAATGTAATACCCCGAATTTTGGGATTGAAGGCTTTGGAATAAGCCTAAATTGAGTGGACTACTAAGCCCCGATTTAGTAGATGTCCCAAATATATTTTCTAATGATTCTAATATCTTTGGGGTATTAAGAAAGTAAAATGATGAATTTTGGAGAAAGTAATTATGTTTTTGATAAAATCGCCTATGAGGCAGTGAGCTTATCATAAGGTTTTGGAAGACTAAATGATAAGTAAAAATTATGAGATTTTACAGGATGAAAGTAGACATCCTAAGCTTTAATTTGATAGGTCATATAAATCAATTAGAGCTATACAAAAAAAGATATGAATTTTTGAAGTCAACACAGAAAAACTGTGAAATTTCTGGAACAATGAGCAAAGATTGAAATTCTGGGAATTTTGTGATTCCAGAAAGCAAAAGTCTATATTTTTCCTTGAATCTAGACTCAATAAGGGTTTTATAGGCTTTGGAATCACCTCATTTCGATTTTTTTAGAATTAGTTATGATTTTTCAAAGTTTGGGCAGAAATCTGCCAGAATTTTGTAAAATTCGAATTTTGGAAAAATGGTGTAATAAGTAAATATCATATAATAAATATCATTCTTCTCCTTCCTTCAGCCAAACCGTGCAGCACAGCTCTGAAATAGAGAGAGAAAGTTGAGATTTTAGAGAGAGAAAAGGAGGAGGAAAAACTTACAAAGGTAAGTGATTTCTTCGGTAAATCGGTTCCTAATGCGTATAACTCCGCTCCTAAGCTATTCTTCTATGTGATTCAAGGTTTGGAAGCTCATCTTTTGATTTTTCAAGAGCTAGGGTTTCAGCCACTTTGAGAAAAGCCAATGGGAGCTTGAGGTAACTTCCAAACTTTCGTATATTGACTATTCTAGCTGCTGTGGGCAATTTAATCGGTGAAATTTCGCCGGATTGCCATTGGTTGTAAAAATGGAAAATGGGTTTCCCTAGGGGTTATGCTACCCAAATTGATACTAAATGGTATTTGTAACCTAATGGAATAGTCAATAAAGTGGTTAGGAGTAGAAAGGAACACGTTTACGGAGCCGAAACTGAAAAACCCCGATTTTCCCTAGAAAACACATATATTTCGGTCTGGGATATAAATAGACCATAGAGTTGGATTTTCAATGATTTGATGATTCCATTGAGTTCAGGAGGGAAAATTAGGTGGGGTTACAGTTGGGCACTTTTTCAGAAAAGGCCGAGAAAGCATAATTACGGAAACGCCCCTAAAACCCTAAAAGTAGGGCTGCCAAGGGCATTTTCGTAATTTGACATTGAATTTGATAATTATGAGTCCGGAAATGGATTCCTTGGGTGAAAATATGTAAGAATAGCCCATGTCAAAATTTCGGGAAAAGTACAGCCGGACCGGGTATGATGGGGCTGGGTCACCGGGGGTATTTTAGTAATTTTTCAAGATAGACTCATATAACCCCAGAAATACTATGGAAGTGTCTGAATAGTACATTTGACATTGTAGGATCGAATATGAAGCCCCGAGCTGTTTGCACGTAGATCGAGGCACGCGTTTCGAGGCGGAAAAGGGTTAAGGTAGGGGACTTACCTTACTTGCATGTATTTGATATCTCTGCTTGTGTAGTGATGTATGTGATTGCTTTACTTGATTGTGTAGAGCATATTTGAATAAATGAAGCTCTGTTTCTGTTTTTACTGTGGCCATAGTCTTGTTGTATGAAACATTGAGCATGCAGAAATGTCATTATGGGGCATACATCTAGATAAAGCTAACATGTCATACACATAGCATCAATCATGCATGTATTATGGTATCTGTTTCCTACTGAGATTCTCTTGAATCTCACCCTCCCCTACCAACAATTTAGACAGGAGACGGCAAAAGTTATGCAAACAACAATGTAGAGTATCGTACGAAGGGATTACAATAGTGGAACGAAGACGGGAAGAAGTCTCTGTTTCACTGGGATGAGTTTAGACACCCTAGTAGCCTTGTGCGGCTACCTTAATCGTAAGTATCATGTACAAACCCCTATGGGGAATTTATGTAATCATGCACATATTATCAGTATAGTTGTGCTATTCCTGTGTTGCCTACCGAACCGCATATCGTTTTCCGCGAATACTCTGATAAAGGTGAAATAAAGATAAGGGCGTGACAGCCAATAACTACACTAACCCAAAAGTCGCAAGCGGTCTCTAGCAAGATATTACGACTACCCAATTCATATGAGGATCGTTATCACAATGCAACCTGTCATACAACCATGTCACGTCCCTTTTGTCACACGATATATCGATCAAGGATAAGGCATGGAAAATGTCATCATCTTGTTCCTGACCATTACTTTCTCGATTCCTGAGTAGCCTGATAACAGAGACAGAAACTCCTTTCATCATAGTATGGCCGTACATTTCTCAGACTCACTCATCGAGGGGCCCAGTAATATCTCTCTACTAATGTGAGGGACAAATTCCATCTTGATCATTCATATTCCTCTACATGAAAAACCACCAAACCCGATCGTAGCCTTTATCATCACCCGGTCAAAAGTGACTTTTGACTAGTTCAAAGCTCAGCAACTCTCATGTAGGAATCCATGATGACCTCAGGTCTAAGGGCATTGTGACGTGGTTATACATGAGAAAAGCTTATGACTTGATCCATGTAGCTTTCTCATAGTGGGTCGGTCCAGCACCTTGTACTCTTACAAGTGCCTAAGACTTTGATTCGTATCTCCATATCTTATCAAAGTCATACTAGTCTTGTTTCATCTCTACTCCCGCATAGATGACCGACCAGGGACATTTTAGGACAATCTTTATGAATTATTCAAGGATACAATTATCACAGTTAACATGCAAATAATATGATAACAGAATGGAGAAATTTCATAAAATAATAATGTTTAAAGTACAATGATTGGCCCTTAGGGCACAATTTCCAACAATTTTAACAAAGTCGTTAATGGTTTTGACCAAAAGTATAAAGGGATTGATAAATTTATCAGTGGTTTCACAAACTCAATTGGTTTTGACAAAAAGGATAATGTGATTAACAATTTCAGTAATGGTTTTAACAAAGTCGTTAATGATTTTGACAAAAAGGATAATGGAATTGACAAATTCATCAGTGGTTTCACAAACTCAATTGGTTTTGACAAAAAAAAAAAATAATGTGATTGACAATTTCAGTAATGGTTTTAACAAAGTCGTTAATGATTTTGACAAAAAGGATAATGAGATTGACAAATTCATCAGTGATTTTCACAAAGTCATAATTGGTTTTGACAAAAAAGCTAATAAGAATGATAAATAATGCATGACGTCCTCAATGTGTTGTTGGCCAAGAGGGAGGAATTGACAAATGTTGTAATAGTATTAACAAATTGGATAATGTGAATGCCAAAAGACATCATCACAAAAAAATGTGTTAATGCAAGTAACTACCATTTAAATAGTCAAATGGCTTGTTAAAAATTACTCATTCCACCTACACCAATTGCATACAAGTCATGAACCCAAAAGAACATGTTTCTTCAAGTTTGAATAGCTTACAATAATGTGTAATGACAAGTACAGCAATGAGATTTACAAAAAATCAGATTTGTGCATGACAACAACTACCATTTACATACTCAAATGACAAGTGAACATTACAATTTCACTTCAACCTAATGTTTTCTTATCATTCCCACCAAACAATATAATTTTCTCACTATACAGTACTTACAAAAAGGCACCCTATTTGCCTCAACTAATGTTACCATATGCTCCTCACGTTCTAAGCAATCAACATATTGTTTTTCGCCTTCAACGATCTGAACGCCGACTCTGCTTTCTCCTGCAATGATTTGACATCGATGCTGACTCTGCTTTTGCTTGCAATGATCTGGACACCGATACCAACTCTTCTTTCGCCTCCAATGACGTGGACTCTTCTTTCTCCAGCAACGATGCCGACTTCAACCTAATAGGAAACAACCACTCTAGAGCTTTCTTTCATTCCGAGCAAAGAGCAATCCCATGATTTTTCAAATAATTGTGAAGGGCATTTTGGTCTTTAACTCAAAACATCAATAACCTTAATTCCTATTACATCCCTTATCTGTCTTTTAAAAGTTTTAATGGACTTTGTGGGTTTTGATATTTCAGATGGTATTTAAATGGGATTTTCCCTATTTTAATTGCACCCCTGTTTAATTATTATTATCTAAGTTAAATATTATATCATGAAGGTAACCTTTTTTATTTTTCCAATTTTTGTTTTACTTTCCCTCTGTTTAGCATGTGTCGGAACTAGTTCCCCATCCTCATATGAAAAAACCCTACTACTCTCCAATATTTTATTTGCTATCAATTTAATATTTATTACTTCTTCCGGTCCTTTTTATAAGTAACTTTTATTTTTATTGCGTAAAATATACTAACGATTAAGATTGGTTAAAAACAATAAATGTGTCAAAAATGTTATGTTTCTTCTAAATATGCCTCTATTTATGAAAAGTGCATAGGAGAGAGGATGAGTAACAAATATGAGAAAGTATGAGTATAAAATACGAGAGAGAATATGTAATAAATAAGCAAATGTAAGAAAATTAGTTGTGAGTGGGGGATAATTAATAAAGATGTGTATTTAATAGGGATAGAAAAGGAAAAAATAGTTTAAATTTTGAGATATAAGGAGAAAATTGATTATAAAAAAGATCAACTCTAAGTGAGAAAAAATTATCTATAAAAAGGATCGGAGGAAGCATTATTTTCCATCCCCAATGTTTTCATGGCGGAAATGCTCGTATTTTCACTTTGAGCTTAATGAGCGTAAGAGTGACTTTTATCAAACTTATTTTTAATTTGTTCACTAGAGTTGATGCGAAAGTTAAATAAGGTAATGTAATTTATGTTTGAATAGGTTTTTGTTAAAAATTCATTTTGACATATATTTATTTGAATGATATGTTAAAAAATTAACTTCAAAAGTTTCAAATCTAAAAGAAAGTTACTTCAACTTAATCGTTTGTATTATAAACCATTACCACGCACATTGATGAAAACCTTTTTTTAATATGTGCAATTTATAAAAATAGCTAAGAAAAAATTATAAATTTGTGAGATAAAGAAGATAAAAATATCCTAGTTAGAACCAAAATAAATTCCTCAACCAACTCCTATATTTATGATAAGAAAAATAGTTGAAAGTTAAGAATATAAATAAGAGAAATAAACATAAAAAATAAAATAAATAAGTCAGGATAGGACATGATATTAATTGAGCCACAGTGGAAAGAAAATTTGACGAGGCCTTGTAGTTCTGAATTAATGTGAATCTTAAAACAAAACAGAATAAATAAATAAGCATAGTTTTGAAATGTTAAAGTACTTTTCATCTCTCAAGAAGTAAGGGTGGTAAAAAGCCATGCCTTGGTATCGATCAATATACTCAGCTTTCTACGAGAGAATTTCACCGCCTCTGTGCGTATTCTTTGCCTAGGGCTCTCCTAGGGTTTGTGGAAGCGGAGTCTTCCTTTGGTTTAGGTCATGGAAAGCCAATCGGAATTGTCAGCAATGAGCTTTCGAGGGTTCTCACTTGGGGCTTCAGCAGGTGAAGGAAAGAACAAGTTCGATGTCGGTGGAATCTGTGCACAGGCAAGTCGATTTTTTATCACTCCATTTATGAAATTTGGAGGGCTGGAGCTCTGGGATAATCTGAGCATAGGGGAGATGAAAGATCTTCAAGACTGGTTCGCGGATCTGGACAATCCTCTTATGGATTTTTCTCTGCTGTCCGGTGGCTGGTCTACAGCCACCCAGGTACCATAGGGGCTGTTTACTTATCAGATCAGGGATTTGGGGCTTCTCTGGTCATGATTTTAAAGTCTTGGTCTTTCATTAAATTTATGATTCGTGTCTTGTTTTTGCTTATAATGTGCAAGTCTATTGGGTTTGGGTTTTGCTTCACTTTGTGGGTTAATTTTGTTTATGTTGAGTGCTGGCTTGTTTCTACCATGATTACTGGTTACTTGGAGTTTGTTCTCAAAATCCAGTTGGTTTGCCCCTTTGAAACAGAAGGTGGCCTTAAAGCTGCATATGGTTTTGCAGCATTTGCATATAAGGGGGTGGGCTCAGGAGAGCAAGTCTTTGGACAACCACCCTCTTTCACTTTTTCTCCTGATCATGGTGGAATGAAAGTTGGCCTCCTCATCTTCAATCTGCAAGGTTTAAGCATCGGTTGTTCTAGCTTTGATTTTGCCTTTAGGCATATGCTGTTCTCTTCTAGTTTTGGGTTTTGTTTTGGTAGTGATTGTGGCCCCTGGCTTTTTTCAGTATGTGTGTTGCTTTGGGTTTATTTAGAGTCTGTAATTCTATTTTAATATAATGAAATAGCCCTTTGATCAAAAAAAAAAAAAAAAAAGCCATGCCTTGTTCAAATTGACCTGAACTTATAATAAAGGTCTAAAGCTTAAATTTGAGCCTAAGCTTGTATTTACGTTTCTTTAGGTTTAAATATGAGCATTCGAAAGGCTTGGTTTGACCTAAAATGTATTAAAATAACTACTTAAAATATAGATCTTTAAATAGACTTAAAAAATTAGGACTGAATGACCTATTATAATTTAAAGCCTACTAGGCTATTTAAATAAAATTTAATTCTTATAATTTAATAAATCTAAATAAAAATTAGTTCACAATGTTATTGTTTGAAGTATAAATTATAGACAATCAACCCACTAATAATACTCTATAACACAACAAATTTTATTTGTTTGTTCCAGAGAAGAAAACAATATTAACCGACCAATTAGTTGGGCTAGACTGAGGATATGATCATGATGTGGCATTTGCTTCCAAATCAAATTAGAAAAGAATTAGTAACAATTGTGATGTTGGCACAGTAAACATATATAGTAACGATGCATGAATATGCAGAAGTGAATGAATATTGTATAAAAAAACAGAGAGAGAGAGAGAGAGGGGTGGCTGCGCTTGACAAGGAGGCTGAGGCTATGAAATGAAATATGACACAGATGCGTAGCAGAGAGAGAGAGAGAGAGAGAGGGGTGGCTGCGCTTGACAAGGAGGCTGAGGCTATGAAATGAAGTATGACACAGATGCGTAGCACCCAAATGAGACAACAAAGGCAGCAACCGGGGGCGATCACATTTAGTTCTATTGTGTAATAAAACAGAGTAATGATTCTACAAACCATGGGATTGTTTAGAATGACCAAAACCTCTAAAAATAATTTTTTCAATCATAATTTATAATGTATGTGGTAAGTATGTGAAAAGAGTTTTGTCTCAACTTATATAAACATGATTATTAATTACTCCTTCCGGTCCTAAATATAGGACAAAATTTATAGTGCAATTTATACTACAAACTTTGTCCTATATTTAGGACCGGAGGTAGTATAATTCAAAACAAGCATTATGTATATTGTGAAAGCTCAGTAGAGGCCATATATTCACAAAAATAAAGACCCCACAATAAATACTTTGTAATAGGTCTCATATCATGTGGCTTTCTTTAAATGAGGGGCAATTATAGGGCCGTGATTTCTTCAACTCTAATAATTAGTTTTTAGAATGTGATTTTTCTTAAGACTTGTGCTTGTTACAACGGTGGATGAGTAAAATGTTGTAATGTGGATCCCCAAACTTTTTTGCCGTATTTGGCTCAATGAAGAGGAGAGGAAGGGAGGGTTTGAGAGGGATTTCTTTTTATCTTATTTGGATTGACAAAAAGAGAGGGGACGAGGTGTAACATCCCAAATTTTATTCACCAAGAATATATTATAATTATTATATATATTCAATGAAATGGTGAATATTTAAGGCCAAAAGAATTAAATATTGAAAATTGAAGGTTGAATAGTGTTTTCAGTGAAATCGCCTGCGAGGCAGTGAGATTGTCATATAGTTTTGGAAGACCAAATGATGACCAAAAATTATGAAATTTTACAGGGTGAAAGTAGACATCCTAAGCTTTAATTTGATAGGTCATATGACTCAATTGAAGCTATGTACAAAAATATATGAATTTTTGAAGTTAATCCAGAAAATCTGGAAAGTTTCTAGAGCATCGGTCAAAGATTGAAAATCTGGGAATAATATGATCATTTCCAGTAAAATTATATATTTTTCCTTGAAACTAGACTCAATGAGGGTTCCATAGGCTTTGGAATCGACTCGAAACGATGTCTACAAAATTAGTTATGATTTTTCAAAGTTAAGGCAGAAAATCTGCCAGAATTGGCATTATTCCGAAAATTGAAAATGAAAAGTGTTAGAAATTGATTAATGAAATTAATATGCCAAGTGGCTTCATCTAAAGCCAAGAGATTAAATTATAATTGCTAAAGTTGGAGCACATGTTTAAATTGCAATAAAATATATTATGTTGACCAAAGGAATGAGATAATTGTAGAAAACCCAATTGTTAATTGAAGGGAATTGGTTCAATTACAATGAGACTTATGACACAAGTTTGGAGTAAATAAGCACAAGTTGGAAGTGGATAAGAACCAAGTACACTCATGATCACAAAGTATGACATAAAGTGGAAGGAGTATGGCCTAATGCAAGGTGTCATGAGGGCAATTAAAGTGTTCATGAAAGGTGGAAAAATCTTGACCATTGGCTAGATCAAGGGCTAGGATTAAAGATGAGAGAAGACAAGTAGTACATAAAATTTTTCCTCCTCCTTTCATGCCATTCACGCACAAGAAGAGAAAAAAGAGAGAGAGAGTGATTTTTGGGAGCTCTTAGAGATTTGGAGAGCAAAAAGAAGTAAGATCCAAGGTAAGCTAAGATTTCTTAAAGGTTTCTTCTTCTAATCTTCTCTAATCCCTTCCTTTCCATAAATTCCATAGATTAGCAAGCAAACCTTGAGCCAAAGAGAAAGAGAGTGGAGAACTTCTAGAGGAAGAAAAAGGACTCAAGAAGGTAACTTTACAAATCCTAAGATTATGTTAGATATGGTTGTTGTTGATGATTATGGTTGGATTTGGTTGTATTGTTAAGTTTGTAAATTTGGAAAGTCCTAATCCTAAGGGGTTATGCTGCCCAAATTTCTTTGAATCATGGTTAAGAAGTGTTTAAATGAGTTAATCAAGGGTTAGAAGTGAAAAAGTACAAGTTTTAGAAACTAGAACACAAAACCTCATTTTTCCATATTTTTCCCAATATTTCGGCCAGACCAGATCTGGTAGTAGGAGTTGGATTTTCATGAAATAAATGGTTCCATTGGACTCAGTGAGCAAAAATAGGTGGGGTTACAGTTGGGCACTTTTTCGGTAGAGGCCGAAAAAGCATAATTACGAAAACGCCACTGAAATCCCTAAATAGGGGCTGTCAAGGGTATTTTCGTAATTTGACAGTTAATTTGGTGATTTCGAGCCCGGAAATGGATTCCTTGGGCGAAAATAAGTCAGAATAGCCTTAGTCAAAATTTTGGGAAAACGTGCCATCGGGCCGGGTACGGCAGGGCCGGGTTCCCGGGGGCATTTTTGTAAATTTTCACCATAGACTAATATAACCACAATAAACACTATGGAAGAGTCTAAAATGATACTTGGATAGGTTATGACCTATTTCTGGTACATTTAATATTTTAGGACCGATTTGGAGGCCGGATACGACACGTCCTTCGAGGCACATTTAAAAGAGGATTATAAAGCTTTGAGGTAGGGACATTATCCTTCATACACTATGCCATAAGTTATGTGATTGTGTGGATGCCATTGTTTTGTAAATGCACTTTATTAATAACATGATTTGCCTAGAGAGAGGTTGTTAGTGCCAGAGGTGCACTTACACTGGGAGTTGGCAGAAGTCCAACCGGTGTAGATTGTGGGGCTGGGCCCTACTCATGTATACATGACGATGATGTGTTTATATTGTTCATTAATTTGTGCATACCTTGGCGCATGACATATTTACTTTCCGCATTTTCTATGAACGATATTATGTCTCTACGGGGATTCTTCGGAATCTCACCCTATTTTTAAACAAATACCTCAGCGGGTACCAGTGGGCCAAAGGGCAAAGACATTGACGTTGGAAAGTGAGCAGCACGTGTCTCGAGGCGGGGATATGAACGTGGTTATGCCTCAGTCTATGCCTTGATATTTTGATGAAATTGTAAATATTAAGTTTCCGCTGTATTTTCTATTTCCGTCGACGAACAATATCGGAATTGTAAACGCATGACGTTGGGATCGTAAACGAATATTTTTATTAGTATAATTGTACTTTTCTGTATGCCCATTGAATTCCGTCTTTATTATTCTTTGATTATCGAAATGGAAACGGGTGTTGACACGAGGGGATTTTAATATTACTATGTTTGATATCGGAGGAGAAGCTGCATCACCGATCGAGACATACGAATCTGTGACCTAATTTTATGTAAATAATGAGAAGGGTATTATGGGAATATTTTAAAATAGCATGAATTTGACTAAACATTAACCTTTTCCTTCAAATTCCCCCAATTTTGGAGGGGAAGGTTAAGAGGGGAGAAAATTTTCCATCCCCTCATAAAAATTTTAGCTATTTAAATAAGGGGAATAGAGACTAATCCCTCCCCTCCCCTCATACCAAGCAGACCCTTTGGATGTGCATTTTAGTTTTTCTTTCTTTTTTTTGGAGTATAAAAATAGTAAAGTGTAAAAGAAGTCCTCTTTTTAACTTTATTTTTTTTAAGAAAAAACAAAAGGAGACGAAGGGAGGTGAAAATGTGAAATCTGTCGAGGAAGCAATGTTGGGGTGTGTCAGGGAGACGTCAAAGGAAAAAGAGCATTTGAGATAGAGTCAAAAGTTTGACCTAAAATGACAAAAAATTAGATCCTTGTGCCATGCTCATCCAAAAGCTCAACCCTCAATTTTAGAGTTGGGGTCATTTTTTTAACAATATTTTTATTTATTTAAATTAAATTATATATTATACTCTAAAATATTTTTACCATCCGATATTTTAAATTAATTAATTTTTAATTCTCCATTTAGAAATATTTTTCCTATAACACTAGTATCTTGAAATATTTTTTCAATAACACCCAATATCTTAAACTAATTAATTTTTATTATATGAAGTATTTTTTAAAAAAAAAACCCCAAAGTTGGGGGGATGAGCATTACCTAAGGAATGTGGATTCCAAAATATTCAGGATTTGTAATGTTTGTGTCACAACAAATCAATGAAGGATTGAAAAGGGCAAGATGCATGCTCCAGACGGCTCAATCATTTCTCTCACGTGTTTCACCGAATCAACATTGCCTCTCCCTTCAATCATCAATGTAGAATTTACTCCCTCCAGTCCTTCTTATAGACGTTTCAAATTACTCCAGTAAAAATAATTATAAGTATTTATTGTAAATATTATATAATGTAGATGTTCATAAACTATCCAACTCTTAGCCTTTCATATATCCTTCACTTTATAACCTCTCAGAATTCCATATGTATTCAATGCCCTAAACCTATAATCTTCCCAATGAATAGTTTGAAGGAGTTTCTTATGATTAATATCATCATGCTTATCTTTATTTACTTGTAATTATAGGTATAGAATTCAATGGTTAGAAAAGTATAAATAGAGGCCATGTACAATATATATTGAGATCAAAGAATGAAGTGAATGAGAGCTTTTTCATATTTCTCCTTCAAATTTCTCTCAATCTTCTATATCTCTCTCATGTGGATCTCTTGAGTTTTATTTTTATTTTTATAATACGTTATCAGTACGAAATTCTAATAAAGGTTTATTTTTTAAATCATTGATTTAACGATTCTCCTATGTGAGAAGGCAGACGATCTCGGCTGGGAGACCTCTCAGTCTCTCTCTCATAGGTTGACTTGCCCTTGATGCTTTTATGTTTTCCAAGCTCGAAACACAAACACACCACCCTCCCTTCTAGCCTCCTTTATCTCGCTCTCGACCACCCCCTTTGTCACTAGTGTCTTTGACCACCGCTTCACCTACAACGCCTGACGTCCCACTCACGCTCCCGCTCCCGCTCATCACTAACTTTAGTGCAAAAAAAAAAAAAAAGGGATGATTTCTTATGATAGGAACAAGGGGGATTAGTTAGGAGCTTTATTTTGGTTATAAAATAAGTCCTCAATTAAGTTTGTTTCTCAAATTTATACTTTTTTCAAACTATCTATTGATTGCACATATTAAAGGTGTTTCCATCTAGATAATTATAATACAAATGATTAAAGGGAGGTCATTTTAGAGAAATTAACATATATTTTTTTTTTAAATAACTAAATTAACCAATCTGTTATGAAAATCAGGAATATATAAGGGATGAGAGAAGAGGGAGCTAAAGAAGATGAGAGAAAGTAAGGAGGAGTTCTTATTCACTTCATTGTTGTTGGTACCAATACATTGTACATAGCCTCTATTTATAAGCTTCTAACCATTGAATTCTATGCATATGGTTACAAAGAAATAAAGATGAGCATAATGGTATTAATCATAAGAAACTCCCATAAGCCATTCATTGGGGAAGTTATAAGGTTATAGCATTGAACACATGGAATTCTAAGAGTGAGAGGTTATGGAGTGAATGGCATATGAAAGGTCAAAAGTTGGATAGTTTATGAACATCCATATCATATAATATTTACAACACTCCCCCTTTGATATCCATGAACAAATATTGTGCCTCATTAAAACCTTACTAGGAAAAGCCTAATGGGACAAAAACTCAGTGAAGGAAAAAGAGTACACAATACATATTGAAGTTGCCCCATTAAAAACCTTACCAAGAAAACCCAGTGGCACAAAACCTTGATTAAAGAAGAGAATAGAACATGATCTTTACTCCCCCTGATAGCAACATCACTCATTTTGATTAGATTGTCATATTTCAAGACAATATACTGATTTCTCAATTACAACTATCATTAATGATTTTTTCAAGCAATTGATGTCCTTTTTATCTAAACTATGCATAATGCATTGTCATCAAATCATATGCTGAAACATAATTATTTACCATATCTTCTGGATATGTTAAATATTATGTTCTCCACTTGCCTCAATGCATTGTGGAAATAATAAAAGAAAATTATCCTGAAAATCACAATGATATATCTTCTATCCACATGTTCAATTTGTTATAAATAAAATGTACTTATAGAATAGCTTTATAAAACTACTACACTAAATCTCAGTTTCATAGCATCCATAGTGTACCTACAACATCTTGATTTTATTATAAAGAACATAATAACTACAATATTAAAATGATGTAAATATTTATAAATATGTGATATTTATAGATTATTAAATTCAATAAATTTTTGCAAACAATCATCATAGCAAAAATATATGATTTTGAAATCATTAAGGTTTCCAATAACTTGATTTGTAAAATTATTCATTTTTCAATATATCTTTCAATCAATTATATATATACTCAAATCATTTTAATCCATGTGACATTTTATATACTGAATACTTTTCTTAGACATGCTTTCAACATTTTGACCCTTCAAGAATTCTCATGTAATATTCACTATCTATAGGCATATGCTATATATAATGATATCTAATAGATGCATTATTTTATTTGCATATACTACTAGACTAATAATATATGCAACAATTATTGTATCCACCACCAAATATTGTACCTCATCATAATTATCATTGAACATTGTGAAAATCTTTATTTTCACATAAATATTCATATATCACAAATAACTTTATATTTCAAATGTTTTAGACTGTATGTCCATAAATTTCATATATTGAAAGAACATTTTTTTATCGCGTCTTATCCCTTTTTTTAGTTGGCCAAACACCTTTTTTTTATCTACCGACATATTTATGTATAAGATCCTCATTTGATTACGTGATATTATTACTAAAACTGTTGTCGACAACTTTATCTTTTCAGTTTCATTTTTCTTGTTGTGACATAATTCATTGAGATCTCTTTATTACTTTCAGGTACCTGAACCTCTTTTGAGGGTTTTACAAGTAGTTATGTATTGACATCTTCTGGAGTGTCTGCCTCCTTAATATGATCATCTTGATTATTTGCTTCTTTCTCTTTTCTTTTGGAACTAATTATTCTCTCATACTTTGGGCATGTCTCACTTTCATTTATGCTTATTAGACCATTTATAGCTGGAATATGAGATTAAATAATTCTCATTTAAGTCAGTAATTGCATCTGGCAGATTTTATGTAATATTTCATGAATGCAAAACCAAATAAACTTCTGGTTCATATTGTTATATTCGAGGATTTATACTTGATAGTAATAATGCATTCCTTTTGTTTTCTTTTCCAGCTATTTAATTTCCCCCCTTATGTTAGGAAAACTTTGTCAAATGACAATTGACTAATCATGCGGTATAAGTCTCCTAAATTCATTTGTTTCCATTAGAAACATCCTTTTATTTCATTTAGAGACAAATAAAAAGAAGAAGGTTCTTACCCAACATTTATGTCAATTTCCTCTAAATATCCATTTATGTGCATTGTGGTGGATCAACATGAATGCACATTCAAACTTTTTAAGATGGAATATACCTGGCTCCTGACCAAAAGCCAATTTTATCGGGAGAATTTGGTTGACTAGTATAAGTACTGCAATATGTAAGATTAAATATGCCAACACTGAAATATATATTTTGTTCTCATAAGTATTTGTCTAGTTATTTATGGAGGCTTCAATGAATGAATCGTATAATCTGGAAATTGCGCTTAACATAATAATTTATTCAAACATTCTTGCAAACTTTAGGTTGCAAACTAATAGTAATATCATATATAACCATCTTATAGATGCATCTATCAAAATTTTTGAACATTTATATGGTTTAGATGCTATTATAGGGCCATATATGAGTTTGATATATTTCCAGAAATATAGAGATCCATTTCAAATCATAACTTGTGATACTCTCATAATCAAAATTCTTTAAGAACAAGCAGCACATGATAATTCTTGAATTATATAATATATTGGCTATTCATGAAGAATCTTCTAGTTCTTCAATGGATGTCATATGTAATCTTTTATATATGACTCGGATGAATCAAACAAGTCATGCCAACATAAATTTGTTTGGATCAGTAAACTGCTAGTTCACTATAACATATTGTTTAACCAACAACAAACTTTTCAATTTCTATAAGATATTAATATAAAATAACAATATGACATCCATTTTTGGGAGATCAATCAATAGGTTTTGTAAGGAAGTATATAAGTTAAACTTTTCAATATTAACTCACACTTATATTCTAATCATCTCCCCCTCAAGTGTGAGTCATATAAATACATTTTCTTTATTTCTCTATTTCAAAGACAAATTTGTATATAGCAAGCTAATAATATATCTTTCATTTCAAAACTCAAGTACTTTATAACTCACAACTAATCATGGATTTAAGTCAATTAAGCTATCATTTAAACCATATAATAGAGTGAAACTCTAATGTAAATCTATGGGTTATAACTTTTCATAATCAATTCTTCTTTTACCCATAGAATTTAAGAAAAATCTATATTAGTTCTTCATGAACTATATCAATTTTATTACATTTATGTTCTTCAGGAACTAACATATATTATCGCATATTTATATAACTTTATTACTCATTAATAATATGCTTCAATTTGCTTCTTTTGATGCATATTCAAAATATGAAATGTTTATAATATTCCACTACATAAAGAAAAATATGAGGAGATCCTTAATCAAAATACATAAAGATCTTATTGCAATGAATTCTGATGTTTAGGGGCTAAAATTAATTTGAGAGAAATGTAAAGACAAATGTTTTATAATATAAAATAATAAATACTTATGATATACATAGTCTTCTTTCAAATATTCCTTACTGTTTAATCATTCATAAATTTGACTTACACTATATATATAGTTCATACACATTACGAAAATGATTTTGTCTAACAAATCGTAAACTATTCATAACAATTTTTCTCATTAAATTAAATAAGCTCTCATTCTCTTAATTCAAATATGATATAGGATTTTTTTTTTCCACAAATGTCACGTAAAACCAATTTGATTCCAATATATATCATATTATATATTATATCATAATTAATGTATGAAACTTGCACATAGCATATAAGAATACTAAGGAGTAGAAGAAATGTCAATATAATGAATTGGGAGAGGAGGCAATAAATTATCAAATCTAAAATAAAATACAAATTGAAGAGTATTTGCATGCCTTTCAATAATGAAAGTTTGGAACTAAGAAAAATTGCGTATATATGTAAGGTAACATAATAGTGCTCAAGAGGAGAAAAGAGATGGAAGACAAAGCTAAAATAAAAAATATGACTAATAATGAAAGAAAGTATCTTGATGTTGAGGTATATGAGTTGAATGTTTGTTGAAAAATCTTTGGTACAACAGAGAAATACAAGTCCCAAGAAGAAAATAGAGGTGGTAAACTCCATTGATATATGAATAGTATTCACATACACAATATACTTAAAATTACAAATAAATTGTATAATTATACATAAAGAAGGTAATTCAACAACTTAATTATATAATTGAAGGTTATATGAATAAATATTGAAAACCATTTGATTTGGGATATAGGGATTAGCCATGAGGTAGTTAGAATCCTAAAAGGCCATGAAATCAAAATATCAATAATTACCAATAATGTTTAAATTTGTAAATAAATTGGGACTATATTGAAATTTTAAAATGACCAATAATTACCTTTTTATCTATTTGATTTCATATATCACTCATGTTGATATTACAATGTCAAATAATAATTCTCTCTCACAAATTAATCACAATCAACTTAAATTTAAATTTAAACATAAAAAATCAAAATCATATAGCCTTCAGGGCTTACAATTATTTCTTTTGACTTTACAAGCTGATCATCTTTCTCCATAACTTATTGCTTTAAGCATCATACCTAATTTTGATATTTTTCAAAATATCTCACGGTCTTTTTGGTTTCACAACTATTTTGATTTTTATTTTCAATAAATTAGTACATATTAGTCTATATGACTTCTTGTCATATTATACCATTTTTTTCTATCCATATGACTTCTAGTCATAAATGATATTTGCTCATAATTTTAATCACCTTAGACATGTTATTATTTCCATGATTGTAGTTCAATAGCTAAGACAAAGTATTCCTAGCTTTCACCTATCAATTCCATAAATGCAATGTGATCATGTTCATTTTTATTCTTGCATATGTTCTTTACTTTCAATAGCATTATCAATTTCTCCAAATATTGGTCTTTAGGACCATAGCAAAAATCTTCCAAAGCTTTTGTTTTTTTGTTTAGTTTGATATTTGAACCTTTAGCCTTTAGGGCTTTGATATTTCTAACAATTAAATCATCAAAGTGCCAAAACTTTTTTTTGTCAATCTTGCAATTTAATGAAACCAATAGTATTCTTCCTTATAAGGGCTATTACAAAATTGATGTGATTTCTGGCCATCTGATCACGAAATTAAGAATATTATGGTTTTTGGCCTTTCAATAAAATTAAAATACTAGAAAATAAATTAAGTAAATTCAAATTCATAATCAAATATAAATAATAGATAAGTCTATGATCATATAGACCACGTTACATGCTCATACATAATACTATTATATATTAATGTAATACAATAAACAAATGAAAATAAAATATTGACATAATGATATAACAATAATGTATTAACATAAATAAATGAAATGTAAATAAAATAACAATAAAACAAGATGAAATAAATAACATAAAGTAAAGAAACAAACAATAATATATAACATAAAATGTAAATAAAATAAAGAAATATAAATATTAAATAAGTGTAAATAAAATGAAATAACATAATATAATAACATAAAATATAAAGAATACTAGAATATAAAATAAATAAATATAAATTTTGCATAATAAGAGATTAGCGGAAAACAATAAATAAAAGTGAAAGGAAAGAAAACTTGCGAAGGATAATATAATCTCAAATCTTAGTCATGGAACCCGAGGTATACAACAATCGGTAAAAGAGTCTATTTAATTCCATATAATGGTTTAGACTATCCCAGATATATATAAAAGATAACAACATGATGGATAAAAATAGATAGCATAAAAGAAAAATAATAAAAATAATATAGAACAATAAATTGATGATGTAGACTAAAAAGATAAAATATCATAGAGAATAAATAATATAAAACATAGTATGAAAATGAGAAAGTTAGATAGTAGAAGAGATAGAAAACTAGACTATAGATCTTCCGAGCGAATTCGTGATGATAACGTATTATGAAAGTCGGGAAAATATAAGGGATGAGGAAAGAGGGAGATGAAGAAGATGAGAGAAAGTTGAAGAGAAAGTAAGGAAAAGTTCTTATTCACTTCATTGTTGTTGATACCAATACATTGTACATGGCCTCTATTTATAGTCCTCTAACCATTGAATTCTATATATATGGTTACAAAGAAATAAAGATTATCATAATGGTATTAATCATAAGAAACTCCCATAAACCATTCATTAGGGAAGTTATAAGATTATAGCATTGAACACATGAAATTTTAAGAGTGAGAGGTTATAGAGTGAATGACATATAAAATGTCAAGAGTTGGATAGTTTATGGACAGCCATGTCATATAATATTCACAACACAATCTTCTTTATCATTACAAATTAATTATTTGGCTCATACATTAAAGATTAGAAAAGTATTAATCATGGCTCTCCTCCCCATATAGCGAAACAAGTCTCCTTTTCACTATCTTTGGGTCTATTTGGTAAGAGAGAAATGGAGGGGAGATTTTATCAAAGTCGATGTAAAAAAATTGAAAAAGTGAGATTAAAATTTTTTAATTGATTTTTTTGAATTCTTTTATTTTATATTTTATATCTTATCTTTATTAAAATTTTATAACCCCACCTATATATCTCTTTTAAACTGAATCTATTAAAATTTTTCCTCCCATCCCATCTCATCCCTCCATTCTTCTCATACCATTTTTTTTTTTTTGTATCGACTTCTCATGACAAATTGGAAAACGCTAAATCTCATCAAGCACCAATATTAGTGGGCTCCATATCCACCTCCCATAATCGTCCCCTCCCCGCCACTTTTTTTTTTTTTTTTAATTAGTACAAAATTAGTAGGCCTGCGCTCCACACTGAATAGTAATGACCATCCTCTAATTATTAATTAGCCACACGAATAGTAATGACCATCTCTAATTACTAATTAGCCACCCGTATATAATTACAGATGGGCAACATTGGTTTGTTTTATTAGTGTGCCTAATCAAATGTATAAAATTTGGACAGTGACTTGTTTTTTTTTTTTTTTAGTAATTAAAAGGACAGTGACTTGTTTTGTCTACGATATACCGCTATTGCTGATGTTGTTTTTTTTTTTTTGTCATTTTTAATAAATCAGTATACCGTAACGTAACCCTGTGTTTTTAGTGTCCATATATTGATGGTAAATTAATATTATTTATCTCATCCTTATCTTCTCTTGGTTTTCCAGATTATGTTCAACAAGTAAAAGACAATTATAGGGTTGCATTGTGCTATGACATATAAGAAAACAGCTTTTTCTCAGGAATAAAATTAAAATTAAATAGAACCTTTTTCCCAGATTTTCTAATGAAGAAAAAAGGCACGTGAGCTATAGGGTAAGGTTGTCGCTGGACGTTGAGGAAGTATATAAACATACACACAAAGATACACGCACATAAGACAGAGATTGTGGAGTGTAATAAATTAAATATAAAAGTTCAATTATAGCAGTTAAATTTACAATTTTGTTAATAACATGAATTGAAGATATGGATTTCTTAGTTATAATTTATAAATTATTAAATATTTTTATATTTGTAACTCTTTAAATTAATATCTATAACTCATTTTTTGTTAATTTTCTAGAACCCAATTACAATTAAATTAATTTTCCAGGGTATAATTAGAGATAGGAAGATTGATAAAGGGGATAATAGAAGGGAGGGAATCAGATATCTCATTGTTTTTCTTAGCATCCCTAAAAAACTCTAAATCATGTCTATCCAATCAATTTGAAAGCTCACAATGCACCACATTATCTTGATATTCTCTCTTTTGGAGTTTAGGCAATGAGGAATAGAGATGGGAATTCAAGGGAGAAAAGGTAAGGAGATGGTTTTTTTAACCAACATGTGGGAGTCAGAAGAGGGGAGAGAAGCCGAAAGAGGTCACAGGTAAGCAATCATTAGCCCCACAGGTTGAGGACTGGATGAGTGATGAGGATATTGAAGAGGAAACCATTATACCGGAAGCACCAAAAATATCATACAAGGAGGCATGTTTCGAAGATCAGACAAGGGAGGAATGTTCAGATGAAGAAGAAGAATGGTGGAAAGGGGACGGATGGAAGTCCAGAATTAAGGTGGAGATAACGAAGACGGGTCCAAATATCATTGTGTCTCCGGAGTTTAGAATAAAGCTAGCACGGAAATGGTCAACGTCGTTGTTTGTTAGATTACTTGGCAGGATGGTGCGGGAGGATCAATTGGGTCGAAAATTGCAACAATTATTGGGACGTAGAGGGCAGGTTGAAACTATTGAAATAGGCTCTGGGTATTTTATGGTTCGTATGAGCAATAAGGACGACTATGATTTTGTGTTAACAGGAGGCCCTTGGTTATACATGGATCATTTACCTAGCAGTACAGCCATGGAAGTCAGAGTTTGATCTCGATTCTGGTGAGGTTTCCAAAATTGCAGTATGGGTAAGAATTCCTAAATTCCCTGTTGATTTTTATGATAAGGGTATTTTATATATAGTGGGTAACCAAATAGGAAGGGTTCTAAAAGTGGATAACAATACTCTTAGGCAAACCAAAGGGCGTTTTTCCCGTATATGTGTTGAGATTGATTTGAATGCACCTTTGCTTCCATCCTTGATGATTAATGGGAAAGAAAAGAAGATTGTTTATAAGGGTCTGCATTTGATTTGCTTCTCATGTGGGCAGTATGGTCATGATACTGAACATTGCCCAAATAATCAAGTAACAAATATGTCAAATTCATCATGCACAGATAACACGTCGAATTCTACAGCTATTACACCATCATCCACATCCTCTGAAATAACTGCTGGAATGTATGGGGAGTGGATGGTGGCGCCACGTCGGAGAAGGGGGCAATGGAACTCGAATGCAAGGATGGCAATTATAGTCGTGAGCCTAGGCGTGATTTACATTCTAGAAATATGGGAGGAGGATCTCGGTTTGAGGCTCTGAATGTTGAAGACATGACAATTATTGATGGCGGTTCTGGTGATAATGCATATCAAGGGAAGAATCGTGTTAGTTCAAAACCAGAAGATAGGTCGCGTGATACTAATGAAAAAACCGGTCATCTACTTGTATTAAGTAAAGGGAGCAAGGGTAATAATAGATCGGATATTTCAAATGTAAGAAAAAAGGAGATTAATGGTGATGCTGTGAATAGTATTGGGCATTTTAATAAGTTGAATAAAACACGTGGGATCCAAGTAGCTAAGAAGAAAGGGATTGAGGAGGAAACTTTCCAAGAAATATTGAGTATGGGGAAAACACAAGAAGCTGGAACGTCTTGTAATTTAAGTGGGGAAGTGGGGTCAGGAAGAAAGAAGAATGTTATGAAATTAGATTCTAATTCCCCCACTATTCGTCTAGAAGCCTCCAATCCTATTGACCCAGGTGCAGAGGGAGGAGAGACTTTTGGACCTCGGCTTAGTCCACTTGGAGGTGTTGATGACGTGGTGATGCATGGGATTGAGGATGTACAGGAGGGACATATATCTCAATAATGCTTGGTTTGTTTGTATTCTTCTTCTTTTTCATTAATTTTTTAATGATTATTATGACCTGGAATACTCGAGGTGCCGGTGGTGCCTCCTTTCGAAGGTTACTTAGTGATGTTGTTGCCAGACATGGAGTTAATTTATTTGCGCTGTTGGAGCCTAAACAGCTAGGGTTAAAAGCTAAGCTCATTGCTAGGAAGTTGGGATGGATGAATATGCACGTGGTTGAAGCTCGTGGTTTTAGTGGAGGTATGTGGTTGTTCTGGGAGTCTACATTAAATTTCTCTGTTACTTCTTCAGGGGATCAATTTGTTCATGGGGTGGTTAATAAAGGTACTAGGGATGAGTGGTCTCTAACTATGGTGTATGGGCACCCAAATATGGTTATTAGACGTCAACTGTGGAAGACTCTTGAGGGTATTCGGCAATTGACTATTGGAGGCTGGGTTGTGATTGGTGATTTTAATGCTGTTTCTCATCCCGAGGATCGCTAGAGCAAGAATCACAGGAACACTAATGGTATTGATAGGTCTTTCCGGAATTGGCTTCTGAGTAGCGAGTTACTTGATATTGGTTTTAATGGACCTCAATTTACTTGGGGCAATCTGAATAGCTAGAGCAGAATAGACAGAGCCTTGGTAAATAACTGCTGGTTTATAAATAATCCTAATGCCACAGTGACACATTTGCCAAAATATAAATCTGATCATTGTCCGGTGTTGGTTGATACTGAATCTCATGTTCCTACGGCAAAGAATCGAAGGCCTTTTAGATTTTTCGCTCCCTGGGTTATGCATGATGATTTCAAGAATTTTGTTCATTCACACTGGGGGTTGGGGGATGACTGGTGCGGATCTGTTAAACAATTTACTGAGGATCTGAGGTTATGGAATAAAGAGGTTTTTGGCAATATATCCTATATGAAAGACAGATTATATCGAAGATTAGATGGGATTAATGCAAAGATGGCTTCGGTAGGTATCTCGGAGCACCTTGAAAAGTTACGAGGGGAGCTATGGGGAGAGCTTGAAAAGCTCTTGGCACGGGAAGAAGTCATGTGGCTTCAATACTCTCAGGCTAATTGGTATGTGGATGGAGATCGTAATACTAGATACTTCCATTCTGTGGCTAATGGCAGACGAAGAAGGAATAAAATTGAAGCATTAAAGCTTGAATCTGGGGAATGGACATATAATGCAGCGGAAATTATAAAATTGGGAAGCCAATTCTTTGAAAATTTGTATACAGAAACCCATAATTATAATGGATCTTTGGTATTCAGATGCACTTATCTTGAGATTGACGATGTAAATTTGCATATTCTGGGGAGATCAGTTGAAGAGCAAGAGATTAAAAGAGCTTTGTTTGATATGGGGTCATTGACAGCACTAGGGTCAGACGGATTCAATCCGCTATTTTACCAAAGCCAATGGGAAACTGTAAGATCGTCAGTGATTGATTTAGTGAAAAGAGTTTTCAATGATCCGATGTGGATACGACAAATCAATGCGACTCAGATTGTTCTCATACCGAAGGTGGAACATCCAGAGACATTTCGTGATTTTCGTCCTATAAATCTTTGCAATGTTGTTTACAAGATTGTTACAAAGGTTATATCAAACAGACTCAAGGCAATCATGCCTTTGGTGATAGCCCTGAATCAGTGCAGTTTTGTTAAAGGGCGTCAGAGTTCAGATAATGTTATACTTGTGCATGAGATCATTCACTCTATGAAGTCATTAAAAATGAAAAAGGGTTTCATGGCCATTAAGATTGATTTAGAGAAGGCTTATGATCGTGTCAGATGGAATTTTGTCTATGACTGTCTAAAAGAACTCAAGATTCCTGAATATCTTAATTGCAAATGACTGTCTAACATGCCAAAGAGATTGTATGTCGACGTCTCATTTGCAATTGCTTTGGAATGGAGAGGCGACTAATATGTTTTGCCCTTCCAGAGGGGTTAGACAAGGTGACCCAATATCGCCGTATCTTTTTGTTATCATGATGGAAAGATTGGGGCATCTTATCTAAACGACAGTAGAAAAGGGTGTTTGGCAACCGTTTAGGCTCTCCAAACGAGGTACTCCTGTCTCTCATATTTTTTTGCTGATGATCTCATTTTGTTTGCAGAAGCAGATCTAGATAACGCAGGGGTTATTAAGGCTATCCTGTATGACTTCTGTGACATTTCGGGACAGAAAGTAAATGCCGGAAAATCAAGAGTTTACTTCTCTAAGAATGTAAATCATATAAAATGCAAAGAAATCAGCGAGTTTTTAAATTTTACTCCGACGTCGAATCTGGGGAAATATCTGGGTATGCCTATTTTACATGAACGAAGATCAAAGACCACATATAGTTTTCTTCTGGATAAGATGGATGCTCGCCTAGCCAATTGGAAGTCTAACATGTTATCGATGGCTGCCAGGCATACTCTTGTGTCGTCTGTTATGTCGGCTATGCCAACTTATGCTATGCAGACAGTGCCTCTTCCTTTGGGGATTTGTGATGAAATTGATAAACGTTGTCGTAACTTCCTCTAGGGTAGTAGCTCAACCAGCAGAAAACCTCATCTAGTCTCCTGGGACCTCGTATGTGCACGTAAGGAGGATGGAGGCCTAGGTCTTAGGTTGGCACGTCAACAGAACCAGGCTTTCATGATGAAGCTTGGATGGAATATGATTAATAGAAGAGATTCGCTCTGGGTCAGGATTTTGCGAGAAAAATATAAATCCGGCAATGATATTATTCCTAAAGTTGAGAAGCGCCGGTCAGAGTCTAGTACGTGGAGGGGTATTCGTAACTGTTGGGACAAGATCAAAGATAACTTAACATAGAGAGTTACCAATGGACAGAACACTTCTTTCTGGAATGACATATGGGTAACGCATTTTGACAAGCTTCAGAGTTTGGTAATCAGAGAACTGCCTAGAGATGTTACTGAATGGAGAGTAGCTGATTGTATCACTTCATCTGGACAATGGGATATGAGCAAGTTTAATCACCTACTTCCAAGCCAAGTTTGTACAGCTATTGCACGCGTTAATATCAATCAGTTAAATGGGGAGGATTTTCTGATATGGAGGTGGTCTTCAAATGGAATTTTCACCATCAGATCCGCTTACAAATACTTGGTGGGCACCCCACATCCTCTCAGTAATAACTGGAGGAGATGTGTTTGGAAATTGAAAGTTCCTCAAAGAGACTGTATTTTCTTGTGGTTGTGCTTTCATGGTCGACTAATGACAAACATGATGAGTTACCATCGTGGTAGTCATCCGACGAGTACTTGTGATATATGCCATAACTCACTCGAGTCAGTACTCCACGTTTTGCGAGATTGTCCATTCACTTCTGAATTATGGAAAGGATTCTTACCGCCAAATTGGCGTGATCAATTCTTTGGCATGTTTGAGAGAAATGACTGGCTTACATGGTGTGCGGGGAGAAAAGACGTAATTCAGGGATTTGAGTTTCGTCTTTGGTTTACGGTACTATGCCGGTATATCTGGTTGGCTCGTAATGACAGATGTTTTAATAATAATACTTGGAGTACACAGGCCATTTTAGCTCGTGCTCGTGTCTGTTTAACATGGGGTAATACAAGCTTGCTTCAAAATAGGAGTGCAGAAAGGAATCAACACCAATGGATGCCACCACCGCTTGGGTGGGTGAAGATTAATACCGACGGATCTAGAAATGACAACTTAGGGACTTGCACGTGTGGAGGTATGTTGAGAGATCACAATGGTGAGTTTTTGATGGGGTTTATGTACCAGATTGGGCAAGGAACGATAGTAACTACGGAAGCTTGGGGTGTTTTGTGGGGACTTAAATTTGCATGGGATAGAGGATACAGACAAATCATGATTGAGTCTGATTGTAGTGAAGTAATGGATCTAGTTCAGGGTAAGATATCTCGAGAACACCCTGATTTTCATCTTATTGTGGAGATTCACATGCTGCTGGATAGAGATTGGGAAGTGGAATTTTCATATTGCACTCGGGATGTTAACACAGTTGTAGACGCTATGGCAAAAGAGGCTTGGAAGATGGCGATTGATCTTCATATCACAGAATCGCCCCCTGATGCTATTACCAACTTTTTATTAAATGATGTAAACAGATTGAGATTGCATGTTGACTCAGGAGGATAGCTTCTGATGTGTTTGTAGAATATCATTTTCTATAAAAAAAAAAAAGAAAATGGCATGATGATATGGTGCTTTGTGAGCTTTTAGATTAATTGACCGGACAGGATTTAGAGCTTATGAGGGATGTTGGGAGGGTTGGATCTGGTTAGAAGGGAAGAAAGATGGGCCTTGTTTTGCAGGAGGGAAGTAGGCTCCACCTTGGTGTTGGGAGGCCGTTCGAAACCCCTCCTCCTCCCTGACCATGCTCTTCCACTTGTTCTCTTTATTTAACTATTAGATTAACATTTGAATTATTTGTATTTGATCTTTTATAACATTATTATTAAAATGTTAAATTATAAAAATAAAAATAATTAATTAGAAACAAAATTACTAAAATTTGATACAAATAATTCAATACTACAATAAACAAATAAAAATAATATTTTGTATAAAATTAAATATAAACCAATCAAATATTGATTTTATAGTTAAAAAATGAAGACAGTGAAAGATGATAGAAAAGAAAGAGAAGGGTTCCGAACTGGGTTGGAGGAGTAAGGATCAGGGAGAAATACTTTCATACTCTATGAACGTTATATTATCTATATTCTGATTAATTAAAATATAACAATTCATTTTATTTTATTCATACATGATAGATGAGTCATCTAGAGAAATTCAAATTTTACGATTTTACGAATAATAGGAGGGAATAACGTTTTTTATTTTTATAAATTAAGAATTTTATGTTTTTTAAAATCATAAAATTTAAATTTTTTCGATGACTCATCTATCATATGTGATTAAAATAAAATAAAATATTATATTTTAATTAATTAAAATACATATTACTTGCTAAAATATATCTAGATCAGGAGCAAATGGGGAATGGGGTTGAGCACTAGTAGGATGGGAAGGTAAAGCACGTGATTATATTGTACACGTACATGCACGGATGAAGGATAGTCCACCCTCTGTGGCCTGATGGACCCACACATTTTGTGGTTCCAAGCCACCACACGAGCCACAACATTTGTATATGTTATTATTTTATATCTCCCTTCTTTTTCTATCTCAGTTTTCTCACTTGCACGCGCACAAGAGCGCGTCGCATATTTATATCTTACTCCCTCCAATTTTATTATAAAGTATCAACTAAAAAGTAATTTATATTCTTTTTACAAGGTACTTATAAGTTTCCAATAAATATTTAATTTATCTTTCTATTTTTGTCCATATTTATTTCCTCCGGTTCTTTTTATAAGCAACTTTCTCTCTCAAAGGACTGGTCCCTTTTATAAAAAACTTTCATTTTTTGTCTGAAAATGTAAGCTTCTTTTTTCTATTTTACCCTTATTAAATACTCATTCTTTTTCATATCTTATCCTCATTATCTCTCATGATTTTTATCTATTCTCTCTCTTATGCTCTTGTCATAAATAGGGGCAAATATGAAAAAAAAATATGGCATTTTTGACACATTTATTGCTTTTAACTATCAATTCGTTTTACGCAATAATGTGGAAAGTTGTTTATAAATAGGACCGGAGGGAGTAAGAAGGATGGTGGAAGAGAATAATAATTAATATAATATTTGAGTTTAGTGTAGTTAATAAGCATATTATTGAATATCATTTAAATTTTAAGACAACTTTAATGCTTTTAACTGTTTTTATTGATATGTGAGAATTGATAGTTGATGTCTTATAATAAAAACTAGGGAGAGTAGTTTTACATACATCAAAAATTCAAAACATAACTTTTCACATTTGAATTTTGATAAATTATATTTATTAATTAGATGTGAGTACCATGTTCCTATGGATAAAATTTAAATATATACTATTTATGAAATTTATATTTTTTTTTATGACTTATGTAGGGATCAAAAGCAGGATTGAACTTGCAAGCTAGCATCCCATGCATCAATGAACATCATGTCACTAATTAATAATACTAGTACAAAATTTTCTTTTTAGATTGTCACATTTAGACCGGTTATGGTGGATAAGGCCTAAAAAATTTGACCGGTGGTAGTTTCGTAATTATATAGAACTTCTAAGACCGGTTCTCCAATTAAAAAAATTATTTAGACCGATTATAAATAAAACCGATCTAAAAATATCAAAATAAATTAAAAATATGAAACATTTAAGACCGATTTTTATTAAAACCAGTCTTAAATGTGAAAAATTTTTAAAAAAATATTTTTTTTCACCCTTTTAAGACCGGTTTTTATCAAAAACCGATCTAAAAGGTGAGCTTTTTCGCCCGTAATTTTACTCCTACACTCTATGAATCCTTTCTTCTCTTTTCATCATTTCTTTGTGAGTTCTGTCCCTGCTTGTTTTGAACTCGTCCATTGCGTCTCGTTCCTTATTTGCTCAACTCTCCTTCGTCATTATCGCTGCCATTGCTGTGTTCATTTTAACCCCCATCGATATCAGGCTGGGATTAACGTTTAAGCACATTTAATTATCGAATGAGAAATCCGGAACAAATAAAAACTTTTTAAAACACCTATACAAATGGATCTCCATTCATTTCATTCATTAAGACAAATGGCCTGTTTGGTCTGTTACATATACAATATCAGAGTAAGCACAACTCTCGACGTTCACCCGGGATAATAACATTAATCCAAAGGTTTATACAGGGCATCATTGCCCATCTCAATATCCATACCGGGGATTACACAAAACTATAACACTACAATTCTATTCAATATGAATACATTTATCCAAAATGATAACCAGTCCAATATAACACCAAAATATATAGCTAAGACTACCGCTGGCAGTCCTAATCGTCCTTTGCCACTTGCTTGCTTTTCGATCCACTTGCCCTGTCTAAAAATGTTATTTGGAAAGAATGAGATTTTAGAGAATCCCAGTAGCAACAGTTTATTTATATGATGCATATATACAAAGCAAGTAAACATATATCACAATGCAGCAATCGATATTCGAGATTGGGCTTTCGCCATGTTCCCTTCACTATATATGAGGTCGGGCTTACGCCACGCCCCATCACTTTATCAATATTCGAGTCCGGGCTTTCGCCACGTCCCCTTCACTTTAACTGTATTCGAGTCCGGGCTTTCGCCACATCCCCTTCACTTTCACTGTAATCGAGTCCGGGCTTTCGCCACGTCCTCTTCACTTTCATTGTATTTAATGACTAATGCAAACAAGCAATGCAATACACATGATATAGGACAAAGTGTCACTACCTTTGTCTTTCCTTCCTTGAGCAGGCACATGCCTTCTATGCTCCGGGCAGATATCAAATCCTAAAGTCATAATTAAGGACGAAACATTATTCTCTATTCCAATACTCAATTAACTCTTCAACACTTAGATTTGGTTATCAATAATGACCCTTAAGAAGCCACAAATGCCTCTAATAAAACCCCTAAAATGTTGGGAAACAATAGGGTGAAGATCTCTTTTCAAAAACTTAAAGTGCTGGAACATGGGGTTGGTTGCGGCCAGCCCTTCCTTGGGCTGCGGCCAAAATATGGTCAGAAGGCCGTGGGCCACGGCCAGCCACCCATGGGCCGCGGCCAGCCACCCATAGGCCGCGGCTAGAATCAGGCCAAAAAGGTTTGGGCCGCGGCCAGCCACCCATGGGCCGCGGCTAGAATCAGGCCAAAAAGGTTTGGGCCGCGGCCAAGAAATTTCCTGACTCTTGGCTGAACTTTGAAAAATCATATCTAATTGTAGAAAAATCGAAACGGAGTGATTCCAAAGCCAAATGAAAGGTATTTAAGTCCTCTTTCAAGGAAAAATATGGCTCATAACTTCAAATCATCACAAAAATACAGAATCACCCAAAACTCAACACTACTCCAGAACAGAGTTCTGTTTCCATCCCCAAACTTTGGACAACCATAACTCCCAGAATACTAAACGAAATGACACAGAATATATGTCCATTTTGAAGCTTGGGATGTGAACTTTAATACTGGAAAGTTTCAAAATTTTATGAAATCATTTGGTCATTCAAAACGTCCACACAAATAAACTGCCCAGACAGAGTTCACATTGACAGCATTTTCCAACTTTTCTACCAAAGTGTTCAATGACTCCAAAATCATTAACCAAACATATTCCCATACAATTTTCCACAAGGAACACAATGATAACCTCAAAATGACCAAATTCACAATCTAACCACATGCCCTGTTTTGACCAATATACCAAAACCAACACAAAGTTCCCAAACTTTACTTTTAATGATTCAAACCAATCCATTTGTCCAAAAGACATCACAATATACCATTTCCATGATCACAACATGCCAAACTCACTAAGACCCTAATTTTTCAAAAATAGGGCAGAAAATTCCAGAAAAATCAATCTCAACCAACAACCACAATCTATATATCAAAAAGGAGTTAACACTCACCTCTTTCACTTTGCCAAAGAGATTTCTTGATTCTTCAACTTTCACAATCTCTTGAGGTCACAAACTAACGCCAATGAACACATTACAACCATCAAAATGAAGCTCTTCATTCAAGGATCAATACTAAAGAAGGAAGTTTGAGCAATAGAAGCCATTTTCCTTACCTTTTTGCAAGCTTTTCCCCCCTTATTTCTGCAACAATGGCGAGAGAGAAGGAGAGAGAGGACGAGAGAGAGAGATGGAGGTGGAGTGAAGAAAGTGAGAAAATGATTATACTCCCTCCATTTCAGTTTTACAGCGCACAAGAGGGAAAAGAGGAGAGAGAAATGCATTCTTTAATCTCATTTGACTTTTCTTTATCTTCCTCTCACACCCACTTTGCCACATGTCATTTTCCTATTAGCTCTCACACACTTAGTCACCAATTAATCTCTCTAATCCTTCCATTAGCCATTTGATCACACTTCTCATTTTCTCTTAGTTAGTAATTAATTTCCCCATTAATTACCAACTTATGCCAATAATTCCATTCTTTCAATTTTCCAACAATTATGACATATTAAATAATATTGTCACCAATATACATTAATTCAACTTAATCCGATAATTATCCTCAATAATTATCATTAGGCCTTAATCGAAAATTGGGGCGTTACATTCATCGTCGCTCTCCTTCGCTGCCACCTCTATTCTCCGTAGTGACCATTCTCCTTTGCCGTGACTTCCCTTGGTCTTCAATCGAGTTAGTGTTCTATTAATTAAAGCTCTCAACTTTCAGCTTGTATTTGCTTATTTTCAACAATATTAACTCTTATAATATAATTAGACACGAAATAATTGCAAAAAAAAGTAATTAAGGTGAAAGGAAAAACTGTGTAATGACTTTGTTACTACATATACGTTTTTCTTGTTTCGGACCAAAAGTAAATAAGATACTCTGACTTGTGATATTTGGCTTGGAGTAATACCATTCTAAGTTATGTTTTAATTTAGTGTGATTATTTGATTGTCAGTGTTATTAGTTTGTTGAAACAATACTAGTTTCAAATGGTGCATGTTAAAATTCGTTGAAATCTCTAAAACTCTATTGTTGTTATTTTTTTGTCTATCCTTTTGCTGTTGGATATAGGGTGCTACAAGTGTTGAGATATATATGGATCATAGTTGGATAAACGTTAAACGAACGAGTGTTGAATATGATAATGGGGTGAGGGGTTTTTTAGACTTCGTTAAAAGAAATGCCGATGATGGTAGTTGTAACCCCCTTCACGATTAAGGCCGATATTAGTTCGTAAACATGTAATTAATGTAGAATTAGACACCTTAGATGATTTGGGACTTAAACCAAATTAAACTTCTCAAAATTGGGGTTTTCAAAAAATTTTCCAAAACCTTGTTCACAAGGTCTCGTATTCACATTACAAATACAAAATGGCCTGTACAGGTTGATTTCATTCATACATATCAAAGTAAAGCATAAATTCCCGACACACTCGGTTCCATTCATTAAATAAGGGTTTACACAAAGGCAAAAAGCCCATAACTCATATCCTTTACTTGGGGGATTACACAAACTACATCACCAACCCCAATATATACATATATTTCCCACAAAATATCCAATAATATACAATTGTTTCTACCAAAAATATCCAAACGGTATACAATGATAACCATTAACCAAAAAGGAACTCCTAACACGAAGCTCTACCCGCTCTTTATCACCCGCTTGCCTTTTGATCCTTCAGCCCTGTCTAAAATGTTTAATTTTGGGAGGGTGAGATTCTAAAGAATCCCCGTAGTGTCAAATCAATCATAGTATGTACAACAATAAGGTATGAAATCAAATCATTATCCACACAAACCAACTACAACGGCAAAGGCAGGTATGACTCATATCACCCTTACGTTTGCTCACGCTGCATTGCATCACAACAATCCATACAATATATTTCACCACAGCTGAGATTCATATAAAGCATTTCATAACGCAAGCCATACAGGCAAGATCAACACACAGCCCACGGCTGGATTCACAAACGCCGCCCCACGGGTCGGATACACAAAAATCCATGTCGATTACGACGGCAGTTCAACGGCCGACCTAGAGATGACCAGTGTCAATCCTTATACGGCTCACGCTGAAGTGCTCACGCCGTAATGGACCATAGCACACAGTTCACTAAGTTCAATGATAAGTTATGCATACCAAAATATCATACACTATGAGAGAAGAGTCACTACCTTGATCCTTCCGGGCGTTCCCTGGCACCGGTTTCTCCCGAGTAGGGCAAATGTCAAATCCTATATTCATAATAAGTGACAAAGAGTCAATTCTCTATTCCAATTCTCAATGACTTCTTAACACTTAATTGGTTATCATTATTTCTATTTTAGTACTCAAGAATACCACTAACAATAGCCCTAAGGGGTTGGAAGAACTATCCCAAAGATCCCCTTTTGGAAGCACAAAAACTGATTTTTCACTGCTGCACCTTGAGTGAAAAAGGTCTCACTCGAGTGTTGGTACGGACACTTGAGTGAAGAAGGTTTCACTCGAGTGATGGAACAGATAGCACCTCAAGTTCTAGAAAGTGAGGACAGGAGGTGTTTGCCCGAGAGCACAAGAACTTTCAAAGAAAAGGATCACTTGAGTGAAGAAGACCTCACTCGAGTGAGAACTCAACACTCGCAAGTGTTAAAGCGCACTCTTGAATTTTGGACGCGAGTGATAACCCGAGACGATAGATCAGCTGACAAATACACCAGCACTCGAGTGAGAGGAGGCTCACTCGAGTGAGAACCTACAACACTTGCAAGTGAGGCAACACTCTCGCCTCTCGCCCGGAAGTGCAACATGAAAACCGAAGGCCAGAGGGGAAAATACACTAATGCACTCGAGTGAACTCACCCTCACTCGAGTGATGTTCATCCCTCACTCGAGTGATTTTATCAGAAATTAGAAAACGCAGAAGGTAAGACAGCACTTCCAAAATCTTTACCAAGTGATCCAAATGAACCCAAATACCAAACCAAAGCTACTCTCACACAAAACACCCAAGGAATTCAATGGAATCATCAGAATTACCAAAATCCTACTCCATTATCATGTTTTGGTTTGAGTCAACATTAAACACCAAAATCCTAAAACCACCAATCTTAACATTTCAACCTCTAATCAATCTATCTATTCAAAACTCATACCAAAACACCATTTTTCACACCAATAACATGCCAAATTACCAATGACCCATATCCAACAAAAATAGGCCAAAATTTTCTGAAATTTCAAACCAAACCATTTGGCATAAAACCTAGATAGATAGATTAGTTTCACTTACCTCTTTCACTTTGCCAAAGAGATTTCTTAATTCACCAACCTCCAAGATTTCGTGTGGGCTCAAACTAATACCAATAGGCACACCAAATCACAAGCTTTTCTTCTTCCCTTCCTTGGTTTCTAATGGCACCAAAATGAGAGAGAGAGAGAGAGAGAGAGAGAGAGAGAGAGAAGGAGAGATGGAGTGTCTTGGAGGATGAAGAAATCATCATCTCCCTATGCCTATGGTTCAACCAAAAAAGAGGGGGAAAGATGAGAGAGAAACATTAAACAATGAAGCTTGACTTTTCCTTACTCTCTTGCCCCATATAAGCTTGCCACATGACCACATGCCATTGGCTCTCATAAAGCAAACACCCAATTAGTCACTTAATCCCTCCATTAGTCATTTAATCACACTTCTCATTTTTCCTCTTAGCTAATAATTAATTTCTCCCTTAATTACTAACTCATAGCCAATAATTCCATTCTTCCAATTTTTCCACCAATTATGACATATTAATTACTATAGCCATAAAACACATAATAATTCCAATTAAATTCATAATTATCCATAATAATCATGATTATCCCTTGATTAAAATTTGGGGCATTACAATAGTGGGAAGTTTATTGCCCTTATGTAGTATGTTTGAATGAAAAGCGACTAAATACTGCAGATATATATACATATTTAATTTTTGAAGGATTTTGTAGGAGTTATACAGTATGGGTATGGCATGGTAAAAAATTAGAAATGCCAAGTTCATCTCAATAGGGGGAGTGACCTTTAATGATAATGACACGAATACGGATGATAGGATAGATGATATTATTCGTGATATAAGAGAAGAGGCTTTTGAGTAATCACATGCATATGGTAATATGTGCAGTGATGCTGAGATGCCGCTGTACCCGGGATTTAAAAAATACCAATTGTTGAAAGCAGTATTGAAATTGGTAAGCCTGAAAGCACGGCATGGATGGAGCGACAAGAGTTTTTCAGAAACGCTTGAGGCTTTTTAGGATATGCTTCCATATGATAATGTGTTGCCTTCTCGATACTATGATGCTAAGAAAATATTGTATCCACTCGGGATAAAGTATAAAAAGATCCATGCATGTCCTAATGATTGTATATTGTATAGAAAAGAGCATGAAGAGGAACAACAGTGTCCGATATGTGAAACCTCGAGGTACAAATCAAATAACACTCATGCAAAAGTGTTGTGGTATCTTCCAATCATACCAAGGTTCAAGGGCTTGTTTGCTAATGAAAACGATGCAAAACATTTGAGATGCCATGTGGATGAGAGGATATCCGATGGAAAGCTTCGACATCCGGCTGATTCTTCTCAATGGAAGAAAATCGATCAATTATTTCCTACCTTCGGGAAGAGCCTAGAAACCTTAGGCTTGGGTTTAGTACGGATGACATGAATCCTTTTGGTAGCCTAAGTATTATACATAGTTCATGGCCTGTTCTGTTGGTAATTTAAAACTTATCTCTTCTGTTATGCATGAAACGAAAGTACATCATATTATCTATGTTGATTTCAGGACAAAAACAACCCGGAAATGACATAAATGTTTACCTAAAACCCTTAATCGAAGACTTGAAAGAGTAGTGGGACAAAGGTGTTGATGTTTTTGACTCGAACAAGAAGGAGGTTTTTAAAATGCGAGCCATGATCTTTTGTACTATAAATGATTTCCCTGTATATGGAAACTTGTCATGTTAAATGCCATAAATCATGTTCAATTTGTGAAGAAGGAATATGCTAGCATCAACTTCAACATGGAAGAAAGACAGTTTATCTTGGTCATAGGAGATTTCGTAAACGAGGCCACCCGTATCATAGATTAAAGAAAGCTTTTTTTGGTGGACAAGAGTTTGAACATACTCTGAAGGCATTGACTTGAGAACAAGTTTATGAAAAGGTGAAAAATATGAATGCTATCTTTGGTAAGACTACAAAGAATAGTAATGAAAAAAATAAATGAAAAAAAAGGTCTGTCTTCTTCAATCTTCCATATTGGGCCAATCTTGATGTGAGACACTGTATTGATTTCATGCATGTGGAGAAAAACATATGTGATAGTATTGTTGGCACACTACTTAATGTTAGATCCCATATGTTTTGATGATAACAAAGATTGGATCAATGATATAGAAAGATTTGATAACAAACAAATGAATTTTTTAACAAAGTGGCAAAGCATTACTTGAAGTAAGCACTGGAGTGATAAACAAATTTTGTGAAGGCTTACTCAAATAGCCACTCGAGTAAGGGAAGCTGTTACTCGAGTAATCAAGGAGAATTTCATCCAATGAAGCACTGCGAAAATTTGGACGAATTTACTTGAGGGACCACTCGAGTAATCTGCAAAGTTATATAGACCATTACTCGAGTATCCACTAGAGTAACATCATTTTCACAGGCATCACTCGAGTAGCCACTCGAGTAACCAGGTCAAAAATCTTCCAGTAGCTCTTGGTCAAGAAATGTAACACTTTACTCGAGTAGCCACTCGAGTAACCAGATGAGAAAAAGGATTTACTTAAGGGACCACCCGAGTAATCTGAGGAGTTATTTGAAGCATTACTCGAGTAGCCACTCGAGTAATCAGAAAGCAAACTCTCGGCCAAGAATTTGATGCAATTACTCGAGGGAGTAATCGAGTAATCTGCCAGGTTATTTGAAATCTACTCGAGGGACCACTCAAGTAAGGTGTGAAGAAAAGCGAAGGCCACTCGAGTAATCAGTTTACTAAAGATAGCACCCGAGTAACTTGTGAGGAAAATACATGGCCACTCGAGTAGCCACTCGAGTAATTAGGTATTTTGAAGGTTTATGATATATCTCACTCCCTGTCTTACCTGAGTAATATCTTATAAAAAATGTTGAATTAGGCACTGCCATATTTTTGATAGGATTACTCGAGGGACTACTCGAGTAACAGACATGATTACTCGAGTAGCCACTCGAGTAAAGCAGTCCAGAAATTATGTTTTTCATCGAATGTCTATTGATTTGTATCTATATGATTAACTCTTCATTGTATTAGTATCCTAAGTACATTTACAGAGAAACCATGAAGAGATCATGCAAGAAGTGAATAGTCAACTGTTGCTGTGCGACTCTAATGGACATGTTTGAATTGCTTCCAACGGACACTACAAATCATCTATATATATGGAGCATTCAAAGAGAAGAAAACAAGACACAAGAACTGAGAACACACATCGATCAATACACTTTTAGTGCTTTGTTTTCTTATACTCATTCATTGTACTTCAGTGATTATATATTTGCTCTGTGAGAGAGTTTTTCATTACAAACTCAATATTTGTTATTGAGACAACTTAAGGTAGTGGAACCTTGAGTTGGGGATTTGATTACAATGTGTAAGGGGAGCGAGTGTCCAGGTGAAGGAACTTGCTGTGTACTAAGGTGCCAAGAACCCACTAAATCTTGGAGAATATAGTGAAACTCTCAGAGACGCTCTGAGGACTAGACATAGGTCAAAGTGGTTGTGGCTGAAGTACTATAACTCCCGGTGTACACTTCAGTGATATTTCTCTTTGCTCTCAACTGCTTTAAATATTCAGTTAATTTTCTTATACACAACAAAATTTCTGGTATCACTCAATTCACCCCCCTCTTAGGTGAAACGCTTCTACTAACATTTGGTATCAGAGCGTAGGTCTTCTTGTTAAGGTTTAACAGCTTGAGAATGATCCAAGGCAAGCATGGGTCAAAGCATTCTTCCCGACGGAGCTTCTATCACAAGACCTCCGGGTTTTAATGACGAACACTTCTCATTCTGGAAAGCGAAGTTCAAAGTCTTCGTAATGGCTACTGAATATGGACTATGGGATGTGATTGAGAGTGGAAACTACAAACCTGAAAAGGTTATAGATTCACAAGGAGTTCCCAAGACACCAGCAGAATATAATGAGAATGACAAGAAACTCATTACACTCAACAGTAAAGCAATTCTAATAATTCAAAGTGCCTTAAGTCAAAATGAGTACTTCAAAATCTGCACACTCCCAACAGCTAAGGAAATATGGGAAACCTTGGAAATAGCTCACGAAGGAACTTCGAGAATAAAAGAAAACCGGATCAATACTCTGGTTACTATGTTTGATTTACTTCGAATGAAATCAGGTGAGTCGATAGCTGAATTTGAACTTAGATATACTCACCTTGTTAATCAACTTGCAGCACTTGGAAAAGTTTATGATCAACATACCCAAGTACGAAAGATTTTAAATATTCTTTCTAAAGACTGGAAGGTAAAAGTCACTGCAATTGAGGAAGCAAAAGGTGAATCAATGCGATCGGTTGCCTCTTTATTCGGAAGCCTTTCTGAATATGAAAGCAAATTAAAGTTCAAACGAGAACTAGATGATATTGGTGACAAGAAAAAAAAAGGTCTAGCACTAAAAGCAAAAGAAGAAGAACAAGATGAAGATGAAGAGCTTGACGATAACGAAATGGGCCTAATCATAAAACGATTCAGAAAGTTTTACAAGAAAGGCCTAGGATTCAAAAACTTTCAGAAAGGAGGAACAAGTAATAAAGAACACATCATCTGCTATGAATGTGGAATGCCAGGACATTTCAAATCAGAATGTCAAGAACTGATTTAGAAGAATAAAGAAAAGAGAAAAGGCAAATCTACAACAAGAAGAAAGCATTTGTATCTGCCATATGGGGAGATAGTTCTTCTAACGAAGAAAGTGATGAAGAGGAAGTAGCCAATATCTGTCTCGTTGCTCAAGAGGAAACAGAAGAAGAGGTAACTGATTCTGATCCTACCTATGATGAATCACTTTCCGAATATAATGCTTTACATTCTGAATTCATCAAAGTAGTTAAAGAACTAGTTGTTTTCAAAAAGAAAAACAAAGCTCTTGAAGTTGAACTTAAAGAGAATTTTGAAAAGGATTGTGAAAACTGTACTTCTTTGAAAAAGAAAAACACCAATCTTACTAAATCTCTTGAAAAATTCACTAAAGGAAGTGAAATGCTAAATGTAATTTTAAAAGCTCAACGATTTATGAATAATCGATCTAGAATTGGATATGATCCAAAATCAGACAAAAGGAAAAGAAGGAAGAAAGCTGGAGGTAAATCATACTTGAATTATTTTCAGCATTCTGTGCATACATCAAATCCTTTTGCACATTGTAATTATTGTAATAGAAAATGTCATTATACTTCATCATGCATTCATAGGAAGAAAGGAAATATAGGAACCTACAAATAGGTACCTAAACGTTCATATGTTCCAAAAAAATTTTATACTAACCCAAAGGGGCCCAAAAAAGATGTGGGTACCTAAGACTTAATCGTATTTGATTGCAGATATGTCTTAAAGCATCCAAAAACAATAAGTGGTACATAGACAGTAGATGCTATAGCCATATGACCGGTGATTTTGAAAGTTTTACCACTTTGCAACCTAAGGAAGGTGGAAAGGTAAAATTTGGAGGAAATCAATCCGGAAAAATAGGAGGAATTGGTGAAATAAAAAATGACAAAGGAATACAAGTCAAAGATGTATATTACGTTGAAGGCTTGTGTCATAATTTGCTGAGCGTAAGTCAAAGTGTAGATAAAGACAACTGGATAATATTTGATTCAAAGGAATGTCTGATTGTCAACAAGAAAGACTTACAACTTGATAAGAAAAATATCAAGGTAAAGTTCAGAGCAAAAAGGGAAGGTAACTGCTATACACTTGATATTAATAGAAATAACTCTGAAAATTGTTTTCTGAGTAATGCCGATGAAAGTTGGTTATGGCATAAGAGACTAACTCATGTCAACATGCACCAACTAGGCAAACTACTCAAAAAGGATTTAGTTCTTGGATTACTTAAAGTAAGTTTTAAAATTGATTTGATTTGTGACACATGTCAAAAGGGTAAACAAACTAAATCATCTTTCAAATCGAAAAATGAGATTACAACAAATCGACCACTTCAGTTAATACATATGGATTTAGTTGGTCCAGTAAGAGTTAAAAGCCTTGGTGGCAACTTATATTCATTGGTCATTGTTGATGATTTCTCTAGATTTACATGGACCATTTTTCTATCATCAAAGGATGAAACCTTTGCAGAATTCATTGTTTTTGCCAAGAAAGTGCAAAATGAGAAAGGTATGTCTATTACAAGTATCAGGACAGATCACGGTGGAGAATTTGAAAATCAAGCCTTTGAAGAATATTGTGATACTAATGGCATTGATCACAATTTCTCTACTCCAAGGGCACCACAACAAAACGGAGTCGTAGAACATAAGAATAGAGTGCTCACTGAAATGGGTAGAGCAATACTAAATGAAAAGAACGTGTCTCAAGTTTTCTGGGCTGATGCAATAAGCACAACATGCTATATTTCAAATAGAGCCTACATTAGAACAAAACTTGGAAAGACACCATATGAGCTATACAAAGGAAGGAAGCCGAATCTTGCTCATTTACACATCTTCGATTGTAAGTGTTTCATTCATAACAATGGTAAAGATAACTTAGAAAAATTTGATTCTAGAACAGATGAAGGAATTTTCCTAGGCTATTCTAACCGAAGTAAAGCATATAGAATTTTCAATAAACAAACATGTGTTGTTGAAGAATCAATTCACGTTGTATTTAATGAATTTGAATCCTCTGACAAAACCATTGATGATGAGCAGGAAGTTGTTTTAAATCAAGAAAATGGTCAATCTATTTCTAAATCTCTTATTCCAGAAGTTGATCAAACTAAGGAAAAAGATCAGTCACTAAGACAACCTAAAGCCTGGAAATTCAATAGGAGTCATCCCCTAGATCAAGTCATAGGAGATGTGAATGAAGGAGTCAAAACTAGAAATAGAATTTTCAATAAAGTTAGTTTTTTGCATTCATTTCTGAGATTGAACCTTCTAATATTGACGAAGCTCTATCAGACAATGATTGGGTTATAGCAATGCAAGAAAAACTAAACCAATTTGAAAGAAATCAAGTTTGGGATGTGGTACCCCGACCTAAGGATCATTCGATCATTGGCACTAAATGGGTATTCAAAAACAAACTTGATGAATCCGCAATAATTGTCATAAACAAGGCAAGTTTGGTGGCCAAAGGCTATAATCAAGAAGAAAGAATTAATTATGAGGAAACGTATGCTTCAGTGGCTAGATTGGAAGCCATACGAGTACTCTTAGCATTTACATGCATCAAAGGATTCAAACTCTATCAAATGGATGTAAAGAGTGCATTTCTAAATGGCTACATCATGGAAGAAGCATATGTAGAGCAACCTCCAGGTTTTGAAGATGTAACCAAACCTGATCATGTTTTTAAACTCAAAAAGGCTTTATATGGTTTAAAACAAGCTCCTAGAGCATGGTACGAAAGGCTCAGTAAATTTCTCATTGATCAAGATTTTGTACGAGAAAAAGTTGATACAACACTTTTTACAAAACGAAAATGTGATGATATATTAATTGTGCAAATATATGTTGATGCAATAGTTTTCGATGCTACTAACGAAACTATGTGCAAAGAATTTTCTGAAATAATGCAGGAGAGTTTGAGATGTCAATGATGGGAGAATTGAATTTCTTTCTCGATTTGCAAATCAAACAAAGAAAGAATGGAATTTTTATATCTCAAATGAAATATTTGAAAGAACTATTGAAGAAGTATGGATTTGATGAAGCAAATGGAACGGACACATCCATGAGCTCAACCACATTGCTTGATGCGGATGTCAAGGGAAAAGATTACAACATCACAAAATATAGAGGAATGATTGGATCATTACTCTATCTCACTGCAAGCAGGCCTGACATTCAATTCAGTGTGGGTATGTGTGCAAGATATCAATCAGCACCCAAAGAGTCACATGCTGAAACCGTCAAACGAATCTTCCGATATCTTGCTGACATGCCAGAATTGGGTCTCTGGTATCCCAAAGGAATAAGTGAATGTCTAGTTGCATACTTGAAAAAGAATTATGAACAGCCTAGAATAAACTCTCCTCAAGCTCGATTATGGCAACTGCTCTCCAAAGAAGACAGAGATTGCAGTCCAATAGGCGCCCCTAGTTCTCGCCAATCGATCCAGCGAAAACCATTGAAGAAGGTGCTGATGCTAAGTAGTGCAGCTGCTCAAGTCAAGAGAAGAAGTTCTGCTGTCAATAATTTCGGCTGTCCTCCATATCTTCAGTCCAACGCCTCCTCTGTAGCTCACTCATTTTTTTTTCTTTTCTGTGCGGCCCTTCCCTTTTTCTGTGCAGCTGTTCTGTTTCTCAATAGCTGATCAAGCGCCCCCTCTCCTTCACTCTGCATCTGATTCTTATTTTCTTCTTTTCTGTGCAGCTAATCACTTCTTTGCTCTATTCCCTCTCTGCCTATTGTGGCTCCTCTACTGTGCGACTACCTTTTTCTTTTTCTTTAGGTTTCCAGTTTTTTCTCGCTGCTCTCTTGCTCTCCAAGATGATGAAGATCAATTCCATAATTGCGGCTCTCCTCTCTTTTCATTCGCTGCTCTGTTTATCTTTTTCTTTTCTCACTGTGCGGGCCCCACCTCCTCTAGGTCATCCGTTTTTTTTTCTTTTCACAATGGATACTCCTCTTCATATCTTCAATTAGAAATTAAAAGCCCAAAGCCCAAAATCACGTTACCTCATCACCTTTGGGGAAAAAAAGCCATTTACTAATAATAACAAAAAACTAACATAAAGTCAAATAAATATATTTTTTATTTATTTTTTTTCAAAATATTTAAAAATATAATATTTAAAATAAAATCCCCAAATAATGCACCAACTTGATATCTTATAAAATCTTAAGAAAATCATCTTAAATTAGCATTGATAACTCCCCAATTATATCAAAATGTGTCTCAAATATATTAAAAATGAGGAGTTATCACACCCCCACACTTGCATCAAATCTTGTCCTCAAGATTTCAAAAGTGTAAAACAATCAAAGAAAATCATGGAAGCAAGGTTCTTAAATCAAAGGGTTAAGGTGCAAAAATACCCATGAACTTTTCTCAAAAGTGCATCCAACACCATAAACTTTTTTTAGGTGCAAAAATACCCATGAACTTCTCAAAATGGGGCAAAAATGTCAAACCATTAATTGGTACAAACGTCCGTTTTGTGGGACCCACAATTTTATTTTTTGAGGTTCAAAAATACCCATGAACTTTTCTAAAAAGTGCACCCAACACCATAAACTTTTCAAAAGTTCATGGGCATTTTTGCACCCAGAAAAAATTTTATGGTGTTGGGTGCACTTTTGAGAAAAGTTCATGGGTATTTTTGCACCTCAAAAAATAAAATTGTGGGTCCCACAAAACGGACGTTTGTACCAATTAACGGTTTGACATTTTTGCCCCATTTTGAGAAGTTCATGGGTATTTTTGCACCTAAAAAAAGTTTATGGTGTTGGATGCACTTTTGAGAAAAGTTCATGGGTATTTTTGCACCTTAACCCTAAATCAAACACTACAAAATTGGATTTAATTCAAATTTTGAAGAATGAAGCTTTCTTGAAACTCTTTTCCATCTTCTAAAAATATAAGTAAAAATGAAAGTAACTTGGATAAGACGAATGACAATAGAATGTTTCTCACTAGTAAAATGTTTGCACTCTTCTCTCAAGATAATTAAAGGGCTTGTGTTTCACTCTCTTCCACTTATTGCAACTCATCTACCATAAGCTTGTTTATCATCTCCATCTCTACTACATTATCCTCTTGCTCACACAAATCAAAAGGCATTTTCCAAGGGTTATAATGAATAAGGTAGGATAATGAAATTAAAGTAGTTAAATGATATGGAAGCATACTTTAATTAGTGCTAGCAACTTAATGAAATTCATAAAGAATGAAGGAATAATTACTTAAAGAAAACAAACTCACTTACACTCTAAACAACTTTTATTACATTGAACTCAACAATCTTTTTTTTCTTTTTTTTCCTTTTTTTTCATATTTCTCTCTCTCTCTCTCTCTCTCTCTCTCTCTCTCTCTCTTTCTTTTTCTTTTTCTCTATTTTTTTTACACCTTTCTTTCTATCTTTCTTTTCTTGCTTTCTATTTTATTTTTTTTACACAGCTTACATAACCTTGACTTTCTAATCCCTTCACTCTTTTCTAAAATTGTTTTACTTAGCACTAACTAAAGTAGCAAATGAATGGAAAGAAAAAGATGTAAAAATTGCATTTCTTAAACAAATGGCTAGTTACTCTATGCAATTTTCTTTTAAAGGAAACAAAGTAAGGCTCAAATGGGGTAAAGCAAAGGATTTTCATGTAAAAAGGATGGACATTTGGCCAAACTAGCTACGAAATGAATGCCTAAATCATTTTTGTACATGCAAAAGGATTTTTAAGCTTCAAAGGAGATTCAAGACAAGTTATAGAGATGAAATTACAATAAATGTACTCCCTCTTGAAAGAAATGAATATTTGGGCTCAAATTTCTCACCAGTATATGACATCCTAAAGTCAATAATCCAAACCAAATTCTTTACCTATCTACTAACATTCCAACAAGATAGAACTGAATTCTAATTAAACTCAATCCTTTTCAAATTCAAATCAAACCAACTTTGCCAACGTTCACAAGTAAAATACAAGCTTCCATGAAAAGTAAAATTTTTGTTCAAAATTTGTCAAAATTTTTCTATTTATGTGCAAAATCAAAGAAATTTTTCAAAATTAAGGACAAGTCATACAAAATCAATGGTACCCTCGCCCCCACACTTAAATGTCACATTGTCCTCAATGTGAACAAGTAACACTAAGTAATAAAAATGAAAACATAACCATATCCAAGTGTAGGGATAGCAAAAGCTTCTAAAAACTCAAATTTTCACCAATTAAGCACAATTCACAAGTGTCACCACTCAACTCGATAGTCAAAAACAAATATCAATCACATGCAATGCTAGACTATAATCAGCACTCATATCTAGAACATGTAATCAACTATCAAATTAAAGAAAGCAAGGAAAAGTATAAGGAAACTCCCCTCTCAATCCTCGTCTTATGCTCTTGAATGCTCTTGATTGTGGTTACCAAAGTGGAATACATCATTAGGGGCTAAAAAAGTCTTACAAAATCAAAACAAAACATCAAATCAAACCTTAGATTGCCTCCCAAGCAGCGCTAAGTTTATAGTCTTTAGCCAGACTACTCAAAACAAACCACTAATCATAAGTATCAAACATTATGATTACCTTGTCTTCATTCTTTTTCAGGAAACAAGGTTTCAGACATAACAAATGATCTTTCAAGTGAATTACTAATACTTCTTCAATCATAGACAACCTTAAAGTACAAGTATTCATTGAATTCAAATTAAGCACAACATACACATATTTGCAAAAAGATTTAGGAACTTCCAAAAATTTAGAATATCCCACAAAATCCACTTGACTCTCATTAGTAAGAGTCAAAGAGTAAATAGGAGAGTCATGACCAACAACTCTTGGGATCTTTCCACTAACCTCCACATCAAAGTTACAAAGATTAGGCTCTTCAACTGGAACCTCAATTGGACACCCACTATTCTCATCCAAATTAATTTCAGGCTCACATTCATTTTTCCTATTATCAAAAGTCTCATGCAATTGCACATCTTCAATTCCGTCACAATGATTATCATCAACACAAGAAGTGGAAATCATGCTTAAGGAATTAGCTTGAGTCATATTTTCTATGGATGAAACAATTTGATTCACATAGACTTCAATATTTTGGACCCTTGACTCAAATTCAGTGACAAATTCCTTTTGCTCTCTATTAGACCTCTCTACTGATTCCACATACACCTCAAATAACTTTTCTGGATTAGACTTTTCTTTATATTCATGGGTGTTTTCTTTAGAATAATGATGAGAGTAAGAAGGTGGGGTAATTTCTTTTGATAATGGCTAAAATGTGAATCCCAAGACTCTTGCTGCTCAAAACTTTCACTAGGACAAAAAGAATGATCAAAACAAGTTTGGTTCCTAGTGAAATCATCTCTCACATAGTGACTGGGAGTGACATATGGACAATGCTCATATGAATGACTCTCTCCACAATAAACACAAGAAAAGCAATTATAAGGAGAAAAATCAACATTTTCAATCCAACTAACATTTGTATTTTCTTGTCTTATTCCATCCATATGCATTCCTAATAAAGAACCAAGATATATCAATTTATCACTAGTTGAACCAAATAAATGATGTGAATAATCCATTTTTTTTCAAAGATAAACAAGAAACCATGAAAAGAAAGCAAATTACATACAAGAAAACAAAATGAAAATATTCACAAAGCTCAAGCTTAAATTACTAAAGGATTTCTAATTCTAATCACCAATTGCTTTGAATCCCCAGCAACGGCGCCAAAAACTTGATGCTACTAAATTTTTAAATAAGTACCGCAAGTGTACGGGTCATTGAAATAGTATAGTAGCAAATCAAGGTCATCCCACAGAGATTCAAGATAACAGATAATTAGGCATTAAAATTCCCATTTTCATTTAAGTTGAGCAAATCAACGAAAGAGATTGAAAGACAATTTAAACAAATGCAAAAGAAACAATTCTAATGATTTAAATATTTCAATTGATAAAAATAACCTAGAGTGGATAATCCCTTCTTTAAGTCTTAAAGCATGTATTTACCCAATTAAAAGCACTTAATGTTAATTTGTTAATCTAGAGTATTAATGGATATAAGTATCTTCCAATCACTTATACCCCTCTCTCAAGTTAAAATTGTTATCCCTAACTAATTTACTCAAGAGGCAATAAATGTTCGAATTCACTCTAATATGATTATATGGGTCCAATAGGTATATTCCTATACTATTGGCAAATTAGAATAAACTCTAATCCCACATTACTTAATCTTATAGTCCAATTAAGATCCCTCTTCCAAGGTTAATCTAAATTCTCCAAATTCATACTTAATGGTGATCAAGCACTAAGTAGACAAATTAATACAAGATTAAGTAAACAAAAATTAACACTAAACACAATTAAATGGTTCATACATACTCAACTCCTTAAATTAGTTCATAACTACTCTAGGTTCAAAAAGAACTAGCCACACATGATTTTAATCTTATTCATAGGAGCAGCAAATTTCAGATTCAACAGCATAATAGAAAGGAATAGGAAAATTAAACACTGTATGAATTGTCACCCTTCTCTTTAGTGTTGATCCAAAAAGAAATTCCCAAAACAGAGCAGCTTCCAAACTAATCACTGCAGCAAGATAAAGGAGATCGTTGAAGTTGCCTTCTCGCTCTCTCTGGTCCTCGACAGATGATCAAGCTCTGATGATGATCCTCCCAACCAGCAGCTCTCCCCTTTTCAGTCGGCTACTCTATAGCTCAGGAAGAGGATGAAAAATGATAACTAAACGGTGACTCCTCTGTCCAGCTCTTGTCGCCGTCGAGGACCTAGGGAAGAAGAAGAAGAATCAGAGACAAATTGAGCTTCCCCAGGTCCCACCTTCAACACACTCTTCGCTTCTGCTCCTCTGGTTCAAGCTCGAAGGACGATGGTGAAGATGAATTGCGGCGGCTCCCCCTTTCCTTCCTCAGTCCGTAGCTTCCTTTTATCCCTTAGGTCATCCAATTTCAGCTCATCTTCCAAAACGCTGTCGTCCTTTGCGCCCTTGGCTGTCAATTTTCCAGTCAAAATAATTCCAATTCCTAGCCCAAAACGGTAACTCTCTTATGTTGGCCCCTATAGCTCTATGTCCCTTATCCAATTAGTTAGAAATCAAAACACGTCACCTGCGTGCCTAAGGAAAGAAAAAGAAGTATTTAATAATAATAACAAAAACTAACCTAAAGTCAAATAAATATAATATGCATCTTTTTATTTTATTATTTTATTATTTTTAAAACATTGAAAACTATAATATTTAAAATAAAATCCCCAAATAATGCACCAACTTGATATCTTATAAAATCTTAAGAAAATCATCTTAAATTAGCATTGATAACTCCCCAATTATATCAAAATGTTCTTTAAATGTACAAAATATAGAGAGTTATCAATACTTAGACTCTGATCATGGAGGATACAAGACGGACAGAAAGAGTACAAGTGGACAAGGCCAGTTTCTTGGAGGCTCACTTGTATCATGGTTTAGCAAGAAACAATCTACAGTGTCTCTTTCGTCAACGAAAGCTGAGTATGTTGCAGTATCAAGTTGTTGTGCACAAGTAATATGGCTAAAGCAACAACTCCAAGATCTTGGTATTTATTAAAAACGCCAATATACTGTGACAACACTAGCATGATAAGCTTGGCAAAGAATCCTGTTCAACATTCCAGAACCAAGCATATTGATGTTAGACATCACTTCATCAGAGATCATGTCCAAAAGAAAGATGTTAAAGTAATATTCATTCCAACTCATCTTCAACTAGCTGATATCTTCACAAAACCTCTTGCAAAAGATCAATTTTTATATATTAGACGAGAATTGGGAATGGTAAATCCCAATGAATTGTAAGTTATTTAGTGTTTACAAAATGTTAGATAATATTATTTATTAATGTTTTGATGATTACTAACTTAAGTATCAGAGTTTCTAGTAATTTGTTTTATAGGATTATAATAATATGTTTTGGAGTATGAATGGCAGAGGTTAACAGAGGACAACATTACTGGAGTGAGAACTTCAAGTAATGAGCATTACTGGAGTGAGAACTTCAAGTAATGAGTATTACTAGAGTGACACCTTGAAGTAATGGATGCATTACTCGAGTAGTCACTCAAGTAATGAACTTGGAAATGTGCCAGTGAAACATTAATTTCAAATGAAACGGCATAACGGTTGGAAATGAACAGTCAGAAGGTGAAGAGACAGCTTACCCGAGGGGAGGCCTCGAGTGAACTTAACATTACTCGAGTAAGGCCTCGAGTGAACCTCTGTCCAAATTTCAAATCAACTGAGTTTCAGTTCAAATCTATTCTAAAGAGTCATCAAATGATCGAGGGAATATACATGGATAATTACAATATTATTCATGCCAGGTACGCTCTCAAATTTGCTGTATTTTAAAATTTTTTGTATGATCACTCGAGTAGCTATCCGAGTAATTCTGATGATCACTCGAGTAAGCCCTCGAGTGATGTCGGGCTCTAGGTTATTCAGTCAAAACTCGGTCATTTCTCACAAAATCTCCTCGAGTGATTCTCCTAGTGCTCTCACAAAAACTTTTCAAAATCTTTTTCTCTTCCCATAACCGTCAAAACCCAGTGATTTACACCTTCAAAAACCTCTCGGATTCCACTGAATCATCTGCCCTAAACTCACGACACTTGTCTCTTTTTTTCTCTGAAATATTCAATTTTCTAAAATCACAATAGTGCGGACAAAATCTCTCAATCTTAGCACTCCTTCTGAGTCTTCTGAACCATATCAACCTTCTGATTCACATTCCTCTCCTCCTACTAAGAAGAGGAAAATTTCCCCCAAACCAAAATCCAAGACCAAGCCGCAAGCTAAGCCTAAGGTGAAAGGGATTGTGATTAAGGAGCACATTGCCACAAGAGCTCAATCCAAGAAGAGTTCACCCCCTGGAAAAGGCAAAACAACAAAAGAACCATCTCCTCCTTCCTCTGATTCATCCGACACACCCATATTTTCTCCTAAGCCTCTGAAAAAGCCCAAGGTTGATGAGAAGCTTACCAAAGTCATGGTAGGCATGCTTAAGGAAGCTTTCCAATCTAAGGAAGCAAAGAAAGGGCAATCTTCAAGACAAACAGAAGAGAAGGATGAAGAAATCACATTTCTTCCAAAGGAATTCAACGTGAGCAAGCTTGAGGAATCTCAGAAGTACCTAATGTTAGAACCGGTTGACACCCAAGAGGGGGGGTGAATTGGGTGTAAGATAAAAACTTAAGAACTTTGAAATTCTTTTCGCATCTTAGAGGAAGCAATAAATATGAAAGTAATGAATCATAAATCACAGTTAGATATTTAAATGATATATGCTGGAAGTATAAGAGCTTAGGGAAGAGAATATGCAAACTGTGATTTATCCTGGTTCGGCCCAATCCACGATGACCTACGTCCAGTCCCCAGGCTCCTCCTGAGATTTTCAAATCCACTATTTTCTTGTTTAATCCAGGCACAAGAAAAGCCTTTACAAAGTTCTCACCAAGATACTCCCCCTTACAACAAGTCTTACGAGCAGAGCAATCCCGAAGACCTTTCCCTCCAGCTTACCTATGCAAGTCTAACGAGCAGCAACGTTCTCTTCTGCTTACACCACTGTAAGTCTTACGAGCAGCAACGTTCTCTACTGCTTGCACCTTGTAAGTCTTACGAGTAGAAAGTCTTACCAGTGATTCTCTCTACAGCTTCCCGTAAGGAAATCAACCCACTCAAGGTCCCTCTACCTTGAGATCAATTCAGAAATACAATTGAAAGTGTTTATAAACTCTCTCACAGAGTGGATATGATGAACACTGAAGTATAATACAAAAACTCTCTCTCTTAAATGTAAATGATATAGAAAGTAGAGAAACAGAGAGTATGTGCGATGGGCAATGATGTCAGGATGTTGGCATTTAGACGATGCATGCACTGGGTCACTCTTCTGTTTTGGATGATCTTCTATTTATAGTTGATGAGGATATGACCGTTTGAGAATTTCAACATATCCGTTAGAATCCCATTGCTTCATTTGACCGTTCTTCATATTTGAAAAACTAGCCGTTGTGAACGTTGATGCTCCGCTTCCGTAAATTCACCTTTTGACTCTTTACATCATATCTTCATTGTATTCCTGGAGTAATACATTAAACACTAATATAATGAAGTATTAGAGTGATTAGAAGCAATAAGAATGAGTTATATGATCATTCCATTGATTTCCAGAATCTTCGGGACACTGTTCTGTTTTTCTGGGAAGCATTACTCGAGTGCTTACTCGAGTAAACATCAAGTTTCTTCACAGGTTACTCGAGTGACCTTCCATTTTCTGCATAGCTTACTCGGGTAGTAACTTGAAGTTCTCTTCTAAATAATTCTGCGTACCCGGGTAGTAACTTGAAGTTCAACTTGAAGTTTGGGTAGTAACTTGAAGTTCGACTTGAAGTTTGGGTAGTAACTTGAAGTTCGACTTGAAGTTTGGGTAGTAACTTGAAGTTCAACTTGAAGTTTGGGTAGTAACTTGAAGTCCGACTTGAGGTTTGGGTAGTAACTTGAAGTCCGACTTGAGGTTCGAGTAGTAACTTGAAGTTCGAGTAGTAACTTGAAGTTCGACTTGAAGTTCTGGTAGTAACTTGAAGTTCGACTTGAAGTTCTCTTCTAGTTTTTGTCTCTTTACTCGAGTACGGACTCGAGTAAATGTTGCAGTGGTACAAAATGCCGAGAGCTCCATAATTTCAGAAACAGAGTTACTCGAGTAGCTCCTCGAGTAACATTGGCAGGCCGAGAGCAACTAGAAGTTTTCTATGTGATTACTCGAGTACCTACTCGAGTAAAGTCTTTTGTTATCAACCAGTTACTCGAGTAGTGCCTTCAAGTGAATTCTTGATTTTGACTCGAAACATGGCAAATTATATATCATCGGAAAGCCCTCATTATCTACATTCCAATACAACAAGAATCAACTCCAAACTCGTTGTGTACAGAAAGTTATGATCCAAAGAGTATCTACTGTTCTTAGACAATCCTGAAATCATGAGCAGCAACTTCCAACTTCCAGAAGTCATAGCTCTTAGGATATAGCTTCCAATGTGACAAATTATATATCCATGGAAAGCTCTTTGAGTATTCTTTCATATGGCACTGGTTTCGTCTCAATCCGATATGTATTTTGAGAGTTATGTCCAAAATACCAAAACTGTCCTGGAATATGACGCTGATTCATGTGTCAACTTTCGAGGCTTATATCTCTCTCATCTGACCTCCTTTGAATGTAATCTTGGTGTCAAAAGTTCGTGTTGGAAGTCTAGTTTCCAATGCCACCGGTTTCAGTTCTATCCGACATGTGGTTGGAGAGATATCATCAAAATACCGAACCTCTGTTCTGCCGCGCGAAAACAGAGTCCATTTACTTCGAGTGCCGCCTCGAGTAATTCATCAAATAACCCGGCAGATTACTCGAGTAAGGCCTCGAGTAAACACCTCCAAAATCAGAAAATGCCATATTACTCGAGTGATTACTCGGGTAATCATCCCCAAAGGTACCATAGCTTCCGTATACATCATTTTAGCTTCATATTGACCCATTCTAACTTCCGTATGATCATAGAAACCTCCGGTATCACTTCTAGGAGCTTGAATCTTGATATTCTCATGTGATCTTGCAAGTTCTTCTTTCTTTAATCTCTTTCTTCTTGTTTTTCCTCTTGATGATCATTCTTCATAACCCAATTTCAATCTTCTTGATGAATATCTTCAATCTTCATCTTTCTTTCTTCTTTCTTCAATTCCTTGCCTCTTGATTTTCTTCTTGATGATTATTCTCCATTTATGAGGCATTATAATATCAACCCACAATGATGTCTATGACTAATCTACAAGATATACAACATTAAATATGGTAGTTAGTCAATGTGGAAGATAAGTATATTATACAAACTTTTTGCTCATATTTGACATCTATATTTGACATCATCAAAACTATTCATATCTAACACCTAAGACATTTTGCAAGAAGATATGTGTGCAAGATGCACTACATTGACTACAAGGTACTTCAAGATGTATTAAAATTCGATCTGAGTCCCTACCTTGATTCTTATATGCCCTGGTTATCTGTCAAACTCCCATTTTGCACTAAAGTAGTAAGACATTTTTATTGTAACCTTGAACCTATTAATGATCCCGTTAGGAAGTCTGTGGAAGAAGAAATGACTTCTAAGGTTAGAGGACAAAGAATTCTAATCTCACCTTCCAGAATCAATACCTAGTTAGGAAGAGAAAATCCTCCTAATGATAATTACCCTAACCTTGATTCAAACCAAATATTCTCTATCCTCAGACCTGGTGAGATAGTGGGACCTCTCAACTTCAATCGGAGTGATATGAGTAATTTTCATAGAGTCCTATGGTATATCTACTCTAAATCCATGGTGAACAAATCCAATAACTTTACTCATTTTATTGAGAGAGACTTCAGAAAATTCACCTCATTGATTCTCAAAGAGCAAAAGGACTTGGGAAAGTATATCTTCAATAAGATTAAGAGGTATAGATATGAAGGAAAACATACTACTCCAATGCCTTATCCTCAACTTATTTCCTTGTTTCTCAAGAAGAACAAGATTTGGTATTTGGAGAGTATGGAGCTGGTTGAGAGGTTAGCACCAGTGGGAAGGAATCAAATTGGAAAGTTGAATATTGAGATTCCTCTTAAGACACCTCTAGAAGCAAGTCCCAAGGAAAAGAAGAAGACTGACACAGCAACAAGCTGAATGGATGACATACAGTCTTCTACTCCAGCCAACACATCTTCTCTATCCTTCTTTAGTGCCGCAATGCAAACGTTCATGGAGAATATTCTGAAGAGTTTTCATATGGACATTGCGAATACCAATGCAAAGTTGGTAACGTATATGAATGAGAAGATGGGACAACTTGTGGAGAGGATGGATAAGAAGCACGAAGAGTTGCTAGCTAAACAACGTGCCCAGGGTGAGCTTCTGAGATCTATTGTTGCCAGACTTGATGCTATGGCATCTGGACCCTCTACTCCTGGTCCTTCTGATATTCCTGAGCCCATACATGTCCCTGAACCTGGACCCTCTGTACCCACTGAGCATAGACCCTCTGAGAGTGGACCTAGCAATGTGTTGTTCTTTATGCCTGACCCTGACACATCCGAGCCTATCCACATCACCACTAATGATCCACCTCAGCCTGTTCAGCCAGAGCCCATACCTACTCCCATTGCATCACCTACACGCACTGAGGAGGTGCTTGAGTCTTTACCGGTTGCTACAGAGGAAGTAGAAATTACTTCTCTGGTTCCTTACCCTTTATCTCCGGTGAATCCTCCAGAGGATCTTCAGACACTGCCAGTAAACCTTCCTGACCCTGAATCATCATCTTCAGATTCTGCAAGTTCAAATGGTTCATATGAGTCATTGGCATTTCCTGTCACTCCTATCTCAGCAGCCAAGCCACCTACTCTTCCTCATGATTGATTCCACCTTTGTGATGAAGGCAAAAAGGGGGAGAAGAGCCTGAGTGATTTTGTGATGAATGGCTAAGTTGATATATTAGGATTTAGGTGTATGGGGTTTTAAGTTGATATATTAGGATTTGGGTGTATGGGGTTTTAGGGTGTTTTTTTGCTTTTGAACGCTTTCAAGTTTTATTCTAAGTTTGATTATGTATTGAATTCTTCATTATGCAATTTGTTCCTTTATGACATTTCATTGAAATTATATTGCATTTTGGGACTAATGTTTTTTCGATTGTGTATGCAAGGTAAACAAGTAAATATAAGAACAAAAACTTTGAAAAGATCTTTAATAAGCTATTTCAAAAAGAGTTTTCAAGTTTAAATTGAACAAAAGATTTCATATGAAAAGTATTTGAGAAGCATATGTTTGAAAACTCAATTTCAAAAACTTTGTTCAAAATCACCAAGTTTTGTTATCATCAAAAAGGGGGAGAATGTTAGATCCCATATGTTTTGATGATAACAAAGATTGGATCAATGATATAGAAAGATTTGATAACAAACAAATGAATTTTTGAACAAAGTGGCAAAGCATTACTTAAAGTAAGCACTGAAGTAATAAACAAATTTTGTGAAGGCTTACTCGAGTAGCCACTCAAGTAAGGGAAGCTATTACTCGAGTAAACACTCGAGTAATCAAGGAGAATTTCATCCAGTGAAGCACTGCCAAAATTTGGATGAATTTACTCGAGGGACCACTCGAGTAATCTGCAAAGTTATATAGACCATTACTCGACTATCCACTCGAGTAACATCATTTTCACAGGCATCACTAGAGTAACCAGGTGAGAAAAAGGATTTACTCAAGGGACCACCCGAGTAATCTGAGGAGTTATTTGAAGCATTACTCGAGTAGCCACTCGAGTAATCAGAAAGCAAACTCTCGGCCAAGAATTTGATGCAATTACTCAAGGGAGTAATCGAGTAATCTGCCGGGTTATTTGAAATCTACTCAAGGGACCACTCGAGTAAGGTGTGAAGAAAAGCGAAGGCCACTCGAGTAATCAGTTTACCAGAGACAGCACCCGAGTAACTTGTGAGGAAAAGACATGGCCACTCGAGTAATCAGGTATTTTGAAGGTTTGTGATATATCTCATTCCATGTCTTACCTGAGTGATATCTTATGAAAAATGTTGAATTAGGCACTGCCATATTTTTGATAGGATTACTCGAGGGACTACTCGAGTAACAAACATGATCACTCGAGTAGCCACTCGAGTAAGGCAGTCTAGAAATTTTTTTTCATCGAATGTCTATTAATTTGTTATCTATATGATTAACTCTTCATTGCATTAGTATCCTAAGTATATTTGCAGAGAAACCATGAAAAGATCATGCAAGAAGTGAAAAGTTAAATAAAAGTTCAAACGTTCACCTACCGCTACCTACCGCAAACGGATAGTTTTCAAATTTGAAGAATAGTCAACCATTGCTGTGCGACTCTAATGGACATGTTTGAATTGCTTCCAATGAACAGTACAAATCATCTATATATATGGAGCATTCAAAGAGAAGAAAACAAGACACAAGAACTGAGAACACACATCGATCAATACACTTTTAGTGCTTTGTTTTCTTATACTCATTCATTGTACTTCAGTGATTATATATTTGCTCTGTGAGAGAGTTTTTCATTACAAACTCAATATTTGTTATTGAGACAACTTAAGGTAGTGGAACCTTGAGTTGGGGATTTGATTACAATGTGTAAGGGGAGCGAGTGTCCAGGTGAAGGAACTTGCTGTGTACTGAGGTGTCAAGAACCCACTGATCTTGGAGAATATAGTGAAACTCTCAGAGACGCTCTGAGGACTGGACATAGGTCAAAGTGGTTGTGGCCGAATCATTATAACTCCCGGTGTACACTTTGGTGATAGTTCTCTTTGCTCTCAACTGCTTTAAATATTTAGTTAATTTTCTTATACGCAACGAAATTTCTGGTATCACCCAATTCACCCCCTCTTGGGTGAAACACTTACACTAACACTTAACATACAAGGTAGTTCTAAGGATGATGTGAAAGCAAGATTAGATTTGTAAGAAATAGGGATACGAGAAGACTTGCATCCACAGCCATATTGTAAGAGAACTTTTTATCCTCCAGCTGCTCATACTTTGTCTAAGGATGAGAAAAGAAGCTTATGTGAGTGTTTACATTGCATCAATATTCCTTCAAAGAATTCTTCAAATTTTAGGAAGCTTGTGTCGATGAAAGACTTGAAGTTAGTAGGGCTAAAGTTTCATGATTGTCATATCTTAATGCAACAACTACTCCCAGTAGCTATTCAAGGCATTGCCGAATATGATCTTCAACATATTTTGACTAGACTTTGTTTCTTCTTCAATGCTATTTGTAGTAAAGTCATTGAGACAGAAAGATTGGATGAACTGAAAAATGAAGGATATCTGATCTTGTGCCAGCTTGAAAAGTTTTTTCTTCCTTCTTTTTTTGACATCATAGTACATCTAATTGTTCATCTAGTCAGGGAGATTAAGTTGTGTGGCCCTATCTATTTACGATGGATGTACCTAATTGAAAGAACTATGAAAATCCTAAAAGGGTATGTAAAGAACCCTAATCAGCCTCAAGCATCTATTGTTCAGAAATATGTTTCTCAAGAAGCCATGGAGTTTTGTCAAGATTACTTGTCAAATGTAAGACATTGGACTTCCTAAACGTCATGATGAAGAAGGCGGTAGGCACAGGGCTTCAGTAAAGAGTGTGAATCTTGATGAATTGCAACAAGTTTACTTGTACATCTTGAATAATGTTGATAAAGTTCAAGATTACATTAATGCTCATAAAAAAATTGTACGAAAAGGAAATAGTCGAATAACTGAACAAAGGTTAATTAGGGAGCATAACAAAACTTTTGCATATTGGTTCAAACAAAAGGTTGACGGAGAAGAATGTGTTTCTGATACAATTAAATAGTTAGCACGTGGTCCTGAGGTTGATGTTATAAGCTGGACTTCATTTGTGATCAATGGTTATACGTTTTACACGAAGTCCCTTGATGATAAGAGCACCGTCCAGAACAGTGGGGTTATGTTAGTGGCTGAATCTATGCACTTCTCTAGTTTGAAAAATAAGAACCCTAGATTGGTAGCAATACCTTATTATAGGGTTATTGAAGAAATTTGGGTGGTTGATTATGTTAAAATTAAATTTTCCATTTTCAAATGCAAGTGGGTTGATGTCAACAATGGTGTAATGATTGATCAATTGGGATTTACATTAGTTGATCTGATTAATAGAAGTTTTGGAGATGAATATTCTATTATGGTATATCAAGCGAAACAAGTGTTCTATATTACTGATCAGGCAAATAAAATGTGGTTTGTAGCTCTCAAAGGAAAAAAGGTCGTTGATATTAATCAGGAAAGTCACTCAATGAATGTTCTTCTTGAAACTCCTTTTTTTCTAGGGGTCTACCAGAATTAAATAAAGAAGATGAAGCAGATAATGAACGCGGCACAAGAAACGATCATCATGAAGTGATATCAGAGGATATCTCTTTATAAAACTACTTTGAAGGTTAGTTAGATAAAATAATTATGATGAACTATATTTGAATTATGTATATTGTTATTATTATATATTAAACTACTTTTTTTGTTGTCATCACAGGAAAATGAAGGATATGAGGTGTCTTAGTGTAGATGCTCCGAAGCTAGCTAGTGATCATCAGCTATGGATTATTGTCTACTGCATGTATTCTGATCTTATCTAAAGTTTTGATTTATTTTGTCAAACTTTAATATTAAAATAGGGGAATAAAAATGTTTAACAGCATACCTTAATTTTCATAGTGTGTGATCATGTGTTGATTTTCAATGATTTATATTTGTTGCTTCTGTGGAATATGGGGTGTAGGAAGAATGATAATGTAAGTTACAAGATTTGAAATTATGTTTTAAAATGCTTGACGAAATGGGAATGTGTAAGAGAGAATTATTTATGAAGAGCTAAGAAATGATTTATTGTTGCTGCTTTTGTTGAATGTGGGGTATAAGATGAATGATGTAAGTATTACATCATGCATATCCAATTGAAATGCTTGATAAAAATGTTTCTGTATAAGTAGATGTTTGTTATATAATATGTAAGAGAAGAATTTATTTGGATTTCATTGAAATGACTGCTTACTGAGTGAAATGTCCTAACAGGGGAAATGGCTTGTTAGGTAAATATTTTTAAACAGAACAATTTTTAAAAACAAAAAATTCAAATTTTTAGACTGGTTTTATAAAAAACCGGTCTAAAATATACTTTTTAGACCGGTTATTTTAATAACCGGTCTAAAAAGACTTTTTTTTAGACCGGTTGTTAAAATAACCTATCTAAAAAGTATTTCTTTTAGACCGGTTATTGAGACAACCGGTTTAAAAAGTTGAACTTTTAGACCGATTTTTCCGGTCTAAAAAAATTCACCTTTTAAACTGGTTTCTTTCATAATTGGTCTAAAACTAATTATCTTAAGACCGGTTTGGGAAGTAGCAGACTTTTTAGATCGGTTGTATCTAGACCACCTCCAGAACCGGTCTAAAATGTCATTTTTAACCAGTCTTAAAAGTGATTTTTCCAATAGTGTAATTAGAAGGTTATTAGTAAAGTTCATGGAGTATTTTATAATGATGATAGATGTTCACTTCTTACCATGACCTCTTTAAGATACCGCATGCAATAAGAGAAATTAACAACATTAAAGTAATGCTTTCTTTAAAAGAAAAACTGAATGAAGAGCTTAGAAAATAAGTATCCTATATAAGTGTGTGTATCATTACTTGTCCACACCCCCTCTCCTTTTGGCCATCGCGCTTAACTAGTAATTACTGGTAATACATATATACTCATCCGGCAACCAACAACATTCAACAAGTTGTTGGTTGCGGTGATAAGGGGCTTCATCCTCATAAGGAAGAGAACACAAGTTTGAATAATGAGAAGCGTATTTGTTGAAAGAGGTGAGAAACCTTTGCCCTCCAAACCTCAAGGGGAAAATCCTTGATCTAATCAAAAAATATACTCATCCGCACATTCTTAATAAAAAAAATCTTAGAGTCTGTTTGGGAAAGCGACCCAGATTGTAAACGCACGCTACAAAATGAAAAACACAATGGCGGCGAGACTGGGGTGTTTGGAATAGCGTTGAACTCTGCTAGGCTTACTATGCAAACGTGGCTTCTTGACGAAGCTTTTTCTCTTCTTCCCCGAGCGGTGACGCCGTAATGGGCTGAGAGTTCAAATAGGATGGAAGATGAAGAAGAAGAACAGTACTGTTTTTGTCTTCTTTTGTTTTTTGGATTTTTCTTTATCTTTGGAATGTGGATAAGCATATTAGGCGAGTAGGGTAAAAAAGGTAATAACACGTGGAGATAGAGAGGAAACTTTTTGACTTGTTAGAGTGTGGATGTTTTTTCCCCCCTTTTTCATTAATAATTTGACTTTTTTTTTATCAAATTTTAATGTTAATTTTTTTATTTCAATTATCACAATATATACAAATAATACATATATGTAGTATTTAATAAGATTCATGTCATTTTCAGTCATTTTCCATATAAACTCACTTTTCAAAAAACAATCCAAACATGTTTAAGGTTAGAAAAAAAGTAATTTCTACCACCGCTGATCCAAACACAAATTACATTTACAATATGACTTTTTTCCTATCTTACTTTTATAAAAGTCAGATTATAAAAAAAATTACTTCTATCACCGCTAATCTAAACAAGCACTTAGTGAATTATACAAGTCACCCAAAGAATTTAGTCCAAAAAAAAAAGTCACCCAAAGACTTAATTAGATATCAAGAAAAGTGGAGTTGAGATATAACTTAAAAGTTAAAATATTTTAATTTAAAACATATTTAATGAGTTGATCGCTCTTCTTTTGATTTCGGCAAATATTTGAGGATGAATTATATTGTTTTTCGCAAAAGGTTTTCACCTCTTCTAATAAGTGCGTTTCCTGATATTTGAACTTGTATTCTCCTCCTTACAAGTTGAGGTCGCCTACCAATTCAACCAACAACTTGTTGGTAGAGAGTGACTTATATTTTAATATGTGAGAATCTCCTTATGGAAGTAATCTATAATTAAGTACATCTCTGGCCTTCAAACAGGAAATTCATTCATCATACCATTGCTCATCCTCTTCATTTATTGATCCTGATGTGGAAAGAATTTATTTAGCAAGATGGACTATTATTATGGAAAAACAAACACAAGGAAGATCTAATAACTATTGTAAAGCTTGGATTTATTATCAAGGTCAATTAGCTCAATCATGCCTATGGAGAAGAGTATTAGACCAGCCATTCTTGGCATTGAACTGCTTCAGAGCTTGTCTCCATTGGATCACAAAATGTCATCTTTTCACGGTTGAACCTAAAGAAAACCTTCAAGTCATCTGCTCCAAAAAGTGACAATGCTGCCTCAAGAAGGAACTAAAGACAACTCCACTAACATGATGATTTACAAGGACATAGCCTTTGATCTTACGCATTCTGTAAGACCCCGTCTTACATACCAATTATCATTGATATTAACAAGAGTAGTCTTGATGCAGTTCGGTGAGCAAAATAAGAATAACGTAAATATACTGATATATTGATACAAGATACTTGATTACATTATAAGGGTCTTCCCACAAGGTTTGATAATATATACAAATTATCCCAAATTATCCAAAATATGCAAAAATAGATTAGGTATAACCAAACAGCTCCTATCTCGAGTTTCGCATCCTTCAACTCCCCGTATTTACCATCTAGCTCTTGGAGCCACTAGCTTCTACTAGAATATTATTATTTTTGAAAAATGGCAAAAATTAAATATGCAATGCATGATATAATATAAAATGAAAATTCATACTATATTATGTGTGTGCACAATGCTCAAGGCCAAATGACTGTTTGGATCCCCTACTTGTCTGTGTACCTTTTATGGGTCCCTAACCACAGCTATGTAATGTGCCCTAGGCATCGTGTTCATATCACAAATACAACAATATACAACAGATCAACAATCACATAGTGTATGAGAGATAATGTTATTACCTTAACCCTTTTTTATCCTTAAATAGGCTCCTCGAACTTCGTGTTGCAGCTTGGGCTATCAATCAGGTCCTAAAATTTCAAATGTACAAGAATTAGGTTAAAACTCATTCATGTACTATTTTAGACACTTTCATAGTGTTTTTTTGTGGTTATATTAGTTTAAATTGAAAAATTACCAAAATGCCTCTGGAGACCCGGCCCAGCCCCTTTGTACCCGGTCCGACCATACTTTTCCCAAAATTTTGACCCATACTATTCTTATATATTTTTGTTTAAGGAATCCATTTCCAGGCTCAGTTTTCACAAAATCACAGCTAAATGATAGTTTTGCCCTTGGCAGCCCCTAATTAGGGTTTCGGTGGCGTTTTGGTCATTTCGCTTTCTAGGGTTTTTTCTGAAAAAGTGTTCAACACTAACCTCACCTAATTTTCCCTCCTAAACGCAATGGAATTATCAATTTCATGAAAATCCAGCTTCTAGCCCCATTTTTAGCCTTGGCCGAAACTTAGGGAAATAAAAGGGAAAATTGGGGTTTTTTTATTTCTAACACTACAAATTTGCTCATTTTCACTCCTAAGCACTTAATTAACCATTTAAACACTTCATTACACAAGATTTGAGGCAATTTGGGTAGTATAACCCCTTAGGGTTAACACTTCCCAAACTTACAAATCAAGGCAAATCAACCACAATTCCACCGATAACTTCAACCACAACAACCAAGAATTTAAGGTTTTGATGTTACCTTTGGCTTCCTCCTTAATTCTCAATCTAGCCAAAATCCTCCTTCTCCTCAAACCTTGATTTTTGCTTGCTAAACACATGGAAGCATGTAGAAGGGACGCTTAGGACAAGGATTACACAAATTGGAAGCCAAAACATCAAGGAAATCAAGCTTAACTTCAGTTTTTCTTTCTCCTTCTCTTTAAAATCTCAAGAGCTCTCTCTCTCTCTCCCTCTCTCTCTCTCTCCCTCTAGGGCTGACGGAAATGAGAGAAAGATGAAGGGGAAATGAGTTTTAAAATATCTTGCTTTTTCCTTAATTAATTAATTACCCAAAATACCAAAATTTTGACTTTTGAGGTATAAAGCAATTTGACCTTATCATCAAATAATTGTGTAATAAAATTCCCTTTAAATCAAACTACTTCTTCCCTCTTCCAGTTAGCCATATTCACGTATAGGGGCCCAAGTTATAGCTGATCACAATTTACTCCATAATTATAATGTTGCCATCATATTTTTTTTTTTCATTTTCGGATTAGCGGTAAATTTTGGCTGATTTTCTACCTTAATTTTGAAAAATCACATCTTTATTTGTAGACATTGTGTTGGAGTGATTCTAAAGTCTATAAAACCCTTATTGAGTCTAGTTTTGAGGAAAAATATAGCCTTTAACCAATTGAAAGCTCTCAATTCCCAGAATTTAATTTTTTGGACGTTGTTCTATAAAATAAATAGTTTTCTTAGGCTAACTTCAAAAATTCATAACTCTTTCCATACGGCTCCAAAAATTACCCATTACCTATCAAATTAAAGCTCAAGATGTCTACTTTCATCCTGTAAAAATTTTATAATTTTAAGACATCATTTAATCATCCAAAACCATATAACAATGTCGCTGTCTCACAAGAAACTTTCACTGACAGCAAATCCTCATTCCTAAGACTCTTATTAATCCAGACTTTAATAGTTCACTTAATTTAAGTTTATTTTAATCCTAAAATTTAGGATATTACAACTTCGGTGGTGTTTTATTTGTGTATGGTATTTGTTCTCATATCCAACTGTCATTTCAATCATGTCCTTCTATAACTGTGGACTTCTAATGTACATCTTTTCACTATATTAATGCATTTGACTCTTATATTTAAAAAGAAAATCCCTCCGATACGCCATAATTCATCTAAACTTGTACGTTCTGTCGGGTGGGTAGGAGGTAAATATAGAGGAGTGGGGATTTTAATAAATTTGAGTTAAAAGTTTTAAATTAATTTTTTATTATTTAATCTTAAATTTTTTTAATTAAAATTCTATACCTCCACTTATCTATTTCCTTTTAATTGAACTCAATAAAATTTTTCCCACCTCTCCCCTATTTCCCTTGTACAAAACATACCCTTGTTAAAAAAACAAGAAGAGGTTGGTTATTAATTGTTTTTTTAGTTGGGTATAATTAATAACACTATAACTTCAATATTTAACTTCAAGAATTAGTGATGAAGCAAATGCTTCAAATTAAAAATAGTATAATGTCATGCATCGTTACATATATATCTTTAAAATATTTTTAAAAAAAATATATGATGAAATTCATTGAAGTCATGATGTTAATACGTTATACATATATAATATACAAATTTCGAGAAATTTCAAAACATACACCTATTTGAAAGTTTTTTCTCACTAATTAACCATCATATATTTATTTATTATTATTTGACCGTTCACATAATAACCGTTAAAAAAGGCCTTGCTCGATGTCCGCTTCATGTTATGAATAGACAAAAATGAAACGTTAAATATGAATTACGTGTAGTAGTAGTGACATTAGTTTGAGGGTTTGACGTAACTAATAACATCCTCAAAAGGCACATGCCTATGACAATGAATGAATAGTGTTTGCCAAAATGGTTGAATCACAATCCCATTACCATTATCGCTTTTTTAAAAAGAGTTCATCAGTTCCCTGAAATTTCAAAGCGGAATTATTAGGGGTTGTAAATAAATAACTTAATTATTAAAAATTCTCAACAACAAATAAACGATGTATTATTTCTTACATTGAAATTTATTATTGTTTGTGTTCTTCAACTATTAATGAGATTTCTTAGTAAATAAATTTTTGGGAAAATTCCAAAAAACAACATTGGAAAATGGAAAAGGACATTTCAATACATTGAAAATGGGAAAGGATAATTTAGGTGGGTGTCAGACAGGCAGAGGAATATGTCCTTTTGAAATCTCAGCCAAATTACGAAAATGTTCTTCAGCCCTTCATCCCCCACTTCAGAATAACAACAATATCCTCGTAATTAACAACTCCGGATTCGACATTAACAACTTCAATTCTTCTTTGACAATTAACAAGTTTCAGGGTCAATAACAACACCTATCTTTTAATTAACAACTCCAGATTCGACATTAACAACTCCAATTTCTTCTTTCACAATTAACAAATTTCAGGGTCAATAACAACACATATCTCTTAATTAACAACTCAGTATTCGACATTAACAACTTCAATTTCTTCTTTCACACTTAACAAGTTTCAGGGCCATATAACAATACTCATCTCTTAATTAACAAATTGGGATTCAAAATTAACAACTCCAATTTCTTATTTCACAATTAACAAGTTTCAGGGCCAATAACAACACCTATCTCACCATTAATAATTTCGGATTCGCCATTAACAACTCCTATGTTGTTATTTTGATTGAGAGCTGAAGGGCATTTTCGTCATTAGCCGAAATTTCAAAAGGACAAATTCCTCTGCCCGTCTGACACCCACCTGAATTATCTTTTCCCATTTTTAATGTATTAAAATGTCCTTTTCCATTTTCCAATATCGTTTTTTGAAATTTTCCCAAAATTTTTTTAGGACTTCATAATTATTTGTCCAATTTTATGTGAGCAACTTTTCTTTTCGCCAATGTTTATGTCAGCAACTACGTCACTTCTAATCATGACATTCATCTCCCTCTTTCGCTATATATGTCGGGAAGCTGCCAAAAATAGGGAAAGGAAGAAAAGAAGTGTGTGGGTAATATTTGGGGAAATTTGACGTAACACAAAAAGCCACACTCCATGTGCTTCCTTTCACCAAAAGCGGGTGATCACTGTGCCACCCAACCAAAAGCTCGCTCTCGCCACCCACCAAGCTCATCTCCTTTACTTTATAGTACTATGTCATTGGAGCTTTTCTTGAGGGGAAAAAACTTAAAGAAGGCTTAAGATTTTACACAAATAACACACATAATGTATTGATGTTTATTACTAGTTGGGAGTTTAAGACAGCCAGTTATAGAATATTATAATTTTTCTTTGATCTTTTTAGTGTAAAATTGGAATTTATTAAATGTCTAATAAGGCATTAAAAACATTGTAATAGATACCCTGTCATCCTTCATCAACGACAGCCTAAGTAAGGAAGTAGTGGTTGATCAAGGAAAATGAAATTCCCTATAATACTATATATAACCTAATCTAGCTAGATAGACTGCTAAAGTATTACGTTCCCTAAGAATATAATTGATTAAAATCTGTCAATTCCTAGACAACCATAACCTAGCATCAATAATGATATATCACTAAAGGGGTGGTTATATTCACATCCCCTTGTTAGTAAATTGATAGCCTCAATACAATCAGTAAACACTAACATTTCTATATCGATCCTCTACTCCAACATATCTGAAGCTCTGGAATTATTGTGATGATTTCTACAATTGCTTGAGGTACTGATGTGAGTTTGCAACTGTAACCACAAATCCATCCTCCATTCTCATCACAAATCCAAATTAAAACTGATCCATCCCCTTAAGATTCATAAAGATTGCCTGTATGTGAATGTCTCTCGCTAACATGTGGTTGGTGTGTATAAAACTGATAATGTAAAAGTAAATCTTGATCCCAGCTAGCTTGAAACAAGCTAGATTATGCATCACGTGAAGACATCTCTAGGTCTTACCAGAGAGTTTCTCGCATCTAATCATCCAAATATTTCAACAAATATATACAAACAAGATAGCCCATGAAACCTTTTTAGTAAAGTCTTTATCGGCATCATGATTGAGATTCCAATGTACCCACTCTCTACCTTGCAGGGAAGTGAATCTCTCCCACAATGATGGGGTTGACGACTAATCTTTTTGTAATCTCCATAGTACTCCTCCGATTCTTAATATATACATATTTATTTAATTTTATTGAATTAAGAAAGTTGGTTAAATTAGTTAATATGATATGTATTTTTTAAAACATCCTATTCATCTCCCTTAATTCCCCCTTCCCTCTCCTCACTGATTATGATTAACGGAATCTCAATGGGAGTAAATTAAAAAAAATTAACAAATCTAAATATTATATCTTATATTTAATATTAAAATCAATTTTTTAAATACACCTTATATTAATAACAGGAAGAGTATATTATTACCATTGTTTTTTTCTGGTAAAACGTTTTTATTGCCATTGTCTTGAGACCAAATATCCATTTGGACGGTATTACAGTCACGTGGCTCAATTATTACCATACTCGTTTAGATGTGACGTGAGTGAGCTAGCTTTGTACGACTTGGAGATGACTACGCTCCCAATGACCAAGAAGGGCGTCCGTAATATATGTAGAAAATAAATTAGGAAATATTCTTTAAAAAGAATTTTAAAATTTATAAAAAAATAAAAAAGTATTTTGAATATTAATATTAAAGAGTAGTGAGGGCTTAATTTATCTTTCTTAAAATCAAAATAAAATGACCCAAATACCTTTAACAACAATCTTCTTCTCCATCCTCGAATATTCACCCGCTAATTAGATACATAGGGTGTGTTTGGTTTGAGGGGAGGGATGATAAATTATAATTTTAGACTAGAGAAACCTAAAATTTATCTTTTCATTCTTTTAAATTTTGGATCCTCGCCAAAAATTTATCGTCTCATTCATTTAAAATTTTGAATTCAAGCTCAAAATTTTAATATGTTAAACTCAAAAAGATAATTTAATCTCCCTCTCTTTCACTTCCCTCGCTCCCGTCCCCTCAAACCAAACACACCCATAAGCTCCGATCGGCCATAGAAAACCCCAAATCTAGAACATTGAGCAAGCTGAAGAAAGAAATCTACTAACCCAATATTCCAAGTTCAAAAATGGTAGCAAAAAAATTAAGCTTCTAGTATAGGGATTCAGAAGGTGTTAATGAGGAATCTCGATATCGAAACCCAACTCATCCACCTCACCGAAGTAGAAACCCTTGAACGTCGCCGCCATACAAGAATCGCTATCATTGGCCAGCACTGACGTTACAGACACCATCGACGTGGCAAATCCCTCGGTGGTGCTTGCTTGGGTGTCCACTACTGTTACCAGCCTTGTTTCTTTCTCCGTCGCGACTAGAGTCGGAAAACGGGACGTGCCCGTTAGCCCGGTCAATTTAAGGCCTAAATTTATAAGGGTCAGTTTAAGATTTTTGCTTCAAAAATGAAAATGTACCTAAAAAGGTTAACCCTATAGGGTCGAGAGCCTTAGGCCTGTATGTTTTTTTTAAAACTATTTACATGTTAATTATATTATTGATTTTTTTATCATTCATTAATGATGTAGTAAATATGTAGTTGTTATTATCTTTTTTAGAATTAAGTTTTATAAAAATATCTTGTATCAAGAATTTTAAAAATTAAAAACTTATAAAAGATATTTCTTATTTTATAAGTATTTTTTACTAATTTTGTATTTTTTAACTTATTTTCTAGTTATTGTTTTATTTATATGTTGTGTTGTTTATTTTGTTGACTACTTATACATTTTAAGACATATTTATAAGAAGTATTTTTAATTTTATTAAGTCTTCTAATTAATTATCTGTAATTATGGTATATGGATAATAATTGACCTTTGATTACAACTTAGTAATTGTGTTTGTTTGTTGCATGTTGTATATCATTTACACATTAATTTTGACAGCATTTATATGTTAAATTAGGACTTTTATTGTTGTAATTTTATTTTTGTTAAAAAAATGAAAAAATAATAAAAGATTATTAAAATAGCTTTAATCCTGCAGGGCCAAGCATCCCAAAAATGACTATTTTTCTTGAGCTGACTCTAAAAGGGTCGGTCCTTTTAGGCCATGACCATAAAAGGTTGGCCCTTTTTGCTAGCTCTAGTCACGACAAAGTTAGGGAAGCCTATGATGCCATTCGCACCCTTGAGCTTGATCGCATCCTTGTCGTGCTTGATAACTACTTCCTCCGCCATGTCAAAGGTTCCAAGCCAAAGTTGTTTCCTCCAAGTCAGGTCTCGAATCTCGGCGGCCCACCGCCTCCGACAAATACCCTTGTACTTGTTATGGTAGCTATGAGATGAAGATTTCGTAGGCCTCTTCAAGATAGTACTATCGTGTTAATTTCTTGAAACAAGCAAGAGAAGAAGAGGAAGTTAATGGATGAGAAGAGGGATGATCCAAAGTCATCTCTGTAAATTTTGTCGATTTGAACAAGAAGTTACCGTGCAAGTGAAGGAAGAAGAAAATGGAGAAGAAGATGTTTGTTGAGGGTATTTGTGTAATTTACTTTTGATCAAGGTTCTGAAAATCGAACCGGTCGAGGTACTGGATCAAGAGTCAGTGAATCAGATTGGGGTCAAATATGGGTTAGACCAGTGAGGAAGGAAAGATTTTAGGATTATTTATATGAAATTCTCAATTACCAAACTGGACCGATTGGACCGGCCGGTCCTGTCCAGTCTTCAAAACCATGCTTTTGATTTCAAAACGGACAAATCAAACCCTCACTCTTCTTTGATATTATAAATATTCAGAGTACATTTTTGTCCTTTTGCTTTTTTAAGGGATTTTCCCAATAAATTAATAAATTAATAAATTAAAAAGAAGAGACTAAAAAACAGGGAATTAATGATAGAAATGTTGTTTCTAACACTAAATTTCATCACTAATTTGCTTTTTTTTTTTTTTTGGTAGTGAGAAAATCAAGAGTTTCAAAGTATTAGAAGGAAAAAAAAGGGGCAAATATAACTTTTTGTCCATGAAGTTTAACCTGATTTTGGTTATAGTCCCTCAAGTTGGAAATCGGTGGTTTTGATCTCTCAAATTTACTCCGTTTAACAAAGTTAGTCCCTCAAGTTTCAAAAGGACTTGGTGGCGCCTTTGATGGTGTTAATTTGTCTAATGTGGTGCTAACGCCGTTAGGGTTAATACAACTTTTGGTCTCTGAATTTTGACTCGATTTGTGTTTTGGTCCTTCAAGTTTGAAATTGATAATTTTGGTCCCTCAAGTTTACTACGTTTATAATTGTTGGCCCCTCAAGTTAGAAAATGGCTTAGTGGCTCCTTTGATGGCATTAATTCATCCGATGTGATGCTAACACCATTAAAATAGCTTATGTGTCATACATTTTAAAACAGATGATATGACAAATATACTATAATATATTATATTGTAATGAAAAAGAAGGGAAAAAAGGGCATTAAAAAGAGACGCGTGAACTAAAAATAGCTTATGTGTTATGCCTTTTAGAACAACTGATATGCCAAATATACTATAATATATAATATTGTGATGAAGAAAAAAGGAAAAAAGGGTATCAAAACGAAATGCACGTTCATGCGTTTCATTTTAATGCCCTTTTTTCCTTTTTTTTAAATCATAATATAATATATTATAGTATATTTATTATATCAGCTATCCTAAAATGTATGACGCATAAACTATTTTAACAGTGTTAGCACTATATCGGATGAATTAGCACAGTTAAAGGCACCACCAAGCAAGATAATTAAACCTGGACCGATCACTGAACTGGTCGGGGTACTGGGTCAAGAGTTAATGGATTAGATCAGAGTCAAACCGGAGCTAAATCGGGACTAAACCGGTGAGAAAATGAATATTTCAGCATTATTAATATGAAATTATAAAGAAAATAAAAAAAAATCAATTTAAAAAAAAGATGAACATTCCCGAATCGGTTTGCCGATTTCTGAGCCAAACCGACTGGCCTGGTCCAGGTTTCATTACCTGGCTATCAAGTCCTTTTCAAACTTGAGGGACCAACAGTTATAAATGAAGTAAGCTTGAAAGACCAAAACCACTGATTTTAAATTTGAGAGACCAAAACCAAAATCGGGTCAACCTTTATGAATCAAAAGCTATATTAACTCTAATAGCGTTAGCCCCAAATCTGACGAATTAATGCCATCAAATGTGTTACCAAGTTTTTTTCAAACTTAAGGGACTAACGGTGATAAATGGAGTAAACTTGAGGGATCAAAACCACCAATTTCAAACTTAAGGGACTCAAATCAAAATCAGTTTAAGGACCAAAAGTTATATTTACACAAAAAAAAAAAGTTCCAAAGTATTAAAACGGAAGTAGAACAATAAAATAAAATAAGCGTTATTTGAGGTTTTTTAGTTATTTGAATATGATCCTTATCCTCCTACACTACGCTACACTACACCACACATGAATAGTATCACGTGTCTCAATTATCTTTACGCGTGAGATGCGAGTGAATGAGCTTCGTACGACAACGGCCACTTCAACTCTCAGAAAAACGCACAAAATACAAAAAAAAAAAAAAAAAAAAAAAACCAACAAACTAAAAACTAAAAAAAACGGCCGGTGACATATACTTCCAATTCTAAAAATAAGACTTAATTGATTTATTTAAAAAGATTAATAAACTAAATAAGTTATTTAATCGTATCATATGTTATGTATAATTAAATTATGTATCAGTTTATATATCAGAAAAATTAGTTTGAAGAAAAAATGATAAATATAAATACTTTAAAGTAATTTAATTAATTTTTTTAATTTATCCAAAAAAGTCAATAATGTCTTATATTTAGGATAGGAGAGAGTATAAAAGATTGGTATGCAGATCAACGTCTTTTGTTTTGGATCGATATATATAAGTCATATGGGACACTCATATCTAGAGGTGGTAATGCGGGCTGTGACAGGTCAGGCTGGTGTAGCTCGCCTCCTTCACGGGCTGGCTTTTGCCAGCCTGAGCCTGTTTAAGAGGGTTGGTGGGCCGCCAAATTTTTTTTTAATTTCAATTTTTTAAAAAAAAAATTTACTTTCTTTCTTTTTCACCTACTCATATCACACTTCTTTTCTTTTATACATTTGTGTTATGAAGTCAATTTCATTCTTACTTTCTTTTTTCTTCATCTATTCACATCACAAAACTATATAAACACATCTCTTTTAAATTTAATAATAGTAGAATAAATAAATATAATATGAAAATAAGTGTCAAATAAAAAGTATAGGGAATTAAATTTTTTTTTGATTGAATATGGGGAATTAATTAAACACATCATCAAAGAAAATAAGATAAGGGAGACTAAGGGCATTTGAGAAAAAACTAAAAAAAAATTAAATTATGTGGGCCAACGGGCCAGCCTGCATCATCCTATGGGCTAAACGGGCTCAGCCTGTTTAGCCCGAATTTAAACTGGCCGCCGTAAAATTACCAGCTCTACTCATATTGTCCCTTTGGTTTTTAATATAAAACATATTTAGATAGTTGATCTTGGTTTTATATATAAGACGTAATTTTCATATTTGTCAATCTTTTCTTAATTTACCCCTATTTATGCTCCCTCGACAATAATTAAGGAGGAGATGGAAGGAGAGAATTATGAAAGATGATGTAGATATTTTAGAAAATACATGTTATATTATCTAATTAACTTTCTTAATCTAATCAGATTAAGTAAATATGACTTGTACTAACAAACAAAAGGAGTATAGATAGAGAGAGAATAAAATCAAATCAAAGACATAGCTTTGGTAGAAAAATAACAGATGAAAAGTAAATATTAAATTAAAGATAAATAATTATATAATGGCGATATCTTAATGTTAGATTGATTTATAATGAAGTGTTGTAAAGTTATTGTTTTTTTTATTTGATCAATGTTTATATATTGGGTAAATGGAGGGAGAGGTACCGGTAACAAGGGAAAGTTTTCTTAAGAGCCTGTTTGGTTTAAAGGGAGGGGATGGATGGGAGTGATGGAAAGGGAGGATGAAGGATCACCTTGTTTAGTTTAGTTGGAGGGGGAGGAAGGGAATGGTTTTTTAATGATCCTTTGTTTGGTTTAAGAGGAGATGAGAGGGGAGATAATATCTAATTTACCATTTTATCCTTAAACATTAGTTTATATATTTTTCCTTATATAAATGATTTAAATTAGTTTACATCTCAATATAAATTATATAATTTATAAAAAACAAGATGAAGATATAAAATAGAAATAGTTTTTAATTCCCCCAATTTAATTTTTCGTTATATGAATATTCCAGCAATTATCATGTTAAATTAAATAAAAAATTTCTTCTATTTTACTGTTAAGGCCAGCTATCGAAAATTTCCTCTTTCAATCAATTACTAGGTAAGTTCGTTGATGGTTTTGTCACAGATATAAAGAATGATTCTGTTATAGCTTAATAATTTATAGTTAAGTCTTAAAAATTGTTCAGTTTATTATATATTGATTGAACAAATTTGATAATGAATATATGAAGATGAAAATTTTGGAGGAGAGCTATTTCCACCATAAAGATAGAAAAATGCTCTACCTCAAAAACAAAACTATTGGTTTGGTAAATTCATCAGTGCGACCACATAGAGCTGAATGCTTCCCAGAAATTGCTTAATTTCAACGTCGACACTCAATTATTTGTCATCATCAATAATTTAATAATTCGACTCACATGGTATAATTGGGAAGATGGAGGAAGAGACTGTGAGAGCTAAGCTAAGACATGAGACGAGAAACACTGGAGATAGCAGAACGAAGAGATATTTTTATTTTTGACTCACAGGGTATAATTGAAAATATGAAAATACCATGAGGGTAAAATAGTCCCAAATTTTTTGCTGCCTCCAAAACCCCCCAATTTGAAGAGAATTAATTTGAGGGAGTGGGAGGGATTTGGAGCCCCTTTTTTGGAGCTCCTCCCCTCCTACTTTTTATACCAAATAAGGGGAGGGGGTCATTTTTCATCCCCTCCCCTCCCTTCCAACCAAACAGGCCCTTAAAGAACTTTAAAATGGTTAAAAGATAAAAATGTGTTTCGAATACTTATAATTTAAAGAAATGTAAGGCTTAAATAATCCTTTTTAAAATTTAAAGGAAATGACATAAATGTCCTTATATATAAATATATATATATATATATATATTAAAAATATTACCCTAACAACCCCATCGTTGGAACTCTAGCTACCGGCCGGTGACCGCCCCTTGCAGGCATATATTTTAAAAATATTACCCTAACAACCCCATCGTTGGAGCTCTAGCTGCCGGCCGGCGACCACCCCTTGTCGATGCCCGGAGTTCCGATGGCCAACCACTTGACTAAAGCTCCGGCAAGAATATTCCAATGGGTGAATATTCTGTCAAGAATAAATATTTCCAAAGTGATGGGGTGGGATTTGAACCCCATCACTTGCCTCGCCAAAAACAATTGTGGCCTTTGGGCCACCAATGCTTTTCAATATATATATAAGCTAATTCTTTAACTTAGACTTAAGCCTATGTACAAATTTTGTTAAGGAATTTACAACATTTCATTATATTTTAATTAGGGGTGTTCAAATCCCGGGACGGGACCGGGAATACCCATTCCCGGTTCCCGTCCCGGGATTTCCCGGGACTGGGATCTCATTCCCGGTCCCGGTCCCGGTCCCGGGAAATTCCCGGGACAACCGGGACCGGGAATTCCCGGGACCGGGACCGGGAATTCCCGGGACCGGGATCGGGAATTCCCGGTCTTAATAATATAATTATATTAGTTAAATTTTTTATAATCTAGTGTTTAAAGTAATTATTTAACACCTAATAAGGTCATAAAAATCACATAAATTGAGTTAGAATTGAAAAATAACATATTATTATCACATTCATCATTTTTGTTATTATCTTTATACATTATATAGTTAGGATTTGTATCATGATATATACAATTTAACTCTAACTAAATATGTGATATACATTTTATCAAATGATAACTTAATTTATGGGGTAAAAAATACAAAAATAAAATAATAACCTATTTTTTAAGGAAAAAAGAAAAAAAAAGAAAAAAAAAAACCGGGACCGGGAATTTCCCGGGATCACAAGTGTGATCCCGGTCCCGGTCCCGGTCCCGGGTTTTTACATCCCGGTCCCGGGTTTTCCCGGTCCCGGTCCCGGCCGGGACGGGAAATTCCCGGGATAAAATATCCGGGACCGGGCCGGGACAACCGGGACCGGGATACTTTGAACACCCCTAATTTTAATAATTTTTGTTTACTAAGTAAAAAAGTTTACACTATCAGTTTATTCACAAATTTTGTTAAGGTATTCATAACATTTCATTAGGTTTTAACAACTTCCATTCACCCAGTAAAAAATTCACACAATGAGGTCATTCACAAGTTTTATTAAGGAATTCACTAAATTTCATTAGTTTTTAACAACTTTCGTTTACCAAATAAAAAGTCACAATATCTTATTATTCACAAGTTTTTTAAAGGAATTCACAATATTTAATTAGATTTTAACAACTTTTGTTAAAAAAGTCACACTATCAGGCTTTAACAATTTGTGAATTTTGCTATGAAAAAATGAAAATTGTTAAAACGTAATGACATATAATGAATTTTTTAACAAAACTTATGAATGAACTGATATTATAAATTTTTTACTTGATAAAAAAAATTGTTAAAACCTAATCAAATGTCATGAATTCCTTAGCAAAACTTATGAATAACTTGATAGTGTGAATTTTTTACTTGGTAAACGAAAGTTATTAAAACCTAATGAAATGTCGTGAATTTTTGAATAAAACTTGTGAATGAATTGATAGTGTGAATTTTTCACTTGATAAACAAAAATTGTTAAAACCTAATGAAATGTCATGAATTCCTAAATAAAACTTGTAAATAAGTTTGGGTTAAAGACTAAAAATTACAGGAATATATTTTTGCATACTATATCTTGAAAGCCATTGGTGGCCTAATAGCCACCAATCTTTTGGGCACTCCAAGCGGTGGGGTTTCCCACCACTTTGAGAATATTTATTCCCAACTGAATATTCCCGTCGAAGCTCCTGTGCCGTCAGGGGTGGTTATTGGCCACTGGAGCTTTGGCGGGCGCCCAGTGGGATAATTTTTGTTTAAAAAAATATAAGGGTATTAATGTCATTTCTTTTAAATTTCATAAAAATAAATTGGGTACTAACATTTTTCTGATATTATAAATATTCAAAATACTATTTTATGCTTTTCTATTTTAAAAGTTCTTTTTTATGGGATTTTCCCTCGTAACAATGGATATGGAATGATTGATTATTTGTGTTATTGATGAAACGAGAAACGTGAAACGACAACGGAAATGAGGAAAAGGGAGGTTTTGCGAAGGAGAGTGGACGTGGTTTTGAGAGGAGAAATGCGTCTACACAGAACGACAACCAAAAGACAAAGGCACACGCGTTTCATGCCTTCCGCTATTCTTCCAACTTGCCCTTTTCACTTCATTAATGTCATATTATTTGGCATTTATTGCTATCCATTAATTCATATTGGATTAATACTATGATGGGTGATTATAGTTTAGTTGAATTTTAGTTTTAGCCCATATAATTTTAAATCATGATTTTTGATCCTATAATTTTATAAGAATTTAATTTAAGTCTAACTGTGTTAACTTAATGCAGTTAAGTATATAGACTAAAACTAAAGTGTAATATCCCAAATTTAATGAAGGTTAAAATTTTCTAAAAAGAAAATTTAAATGGGAATTTGATAATAAGTCAAATTATGGAACCTACAAAATTTAAGGAATCTTAAATTAGACAAAGGGAAAAATTAGAGCCTAGTGTGTGTAATTAATAGGATAAAAATATACCTATATATGTATATTAAAAGCTGCCAACACACACAAAAGCTGCCGACACACACCCACTAACATTAATCATTCCATCTTCTTTTGTTTGCACACCCTTTATACCGATGCACACCACATTTGGCATTCTATAAGAGTATACCATCAGCCACTACCTTGCACTCATCATTAAAAATTGCTTGAGCCACTCACAAACACACACACACACATTCACGTACAAGCACTCACCACACTTTTATCCGGCAATATGATTCACATTTGCACCCACTCAGCCATTTAATTAGATATTCCCTCAACTCTTCATTCGACCAAGTAGCTGGTCAAAGAGAGAGCTTTAGAAGAGAGAAAACAGAGTTGAGAAAGGGAGAGAGAGAGACGTGAGTGAAAGAGGTGAACGGAGGAAGAAAACGATCGGAGAAGAGGAAGAAGGAAGTGTTAAACCTTTCATGCATCACCATAAACGTTTTTAGGTGAGTCTTATCTATCTCTTTCAATTGTTATTTCGTTGGTTTGGGGTATTCATGAGGATTTATAGCTGCTGGAAGTTGTGTGATTCTGAAAATAAGTTGCTGTCATGGGTGGACGTAAAACAGAGCATGTATATTGATTTTGGGGTTCTTTGATTCTGAAATTCGATCATTAACCTCAGGACATATGTGTAGGAGAGTATAGAGTTAAAATTCGTGAGGTTTAGAGTACAAATTCATGTATACATGTTAGTTTTCTCAATTCTGTTTTGTTGTCCGAAAAACAGAGTTCATACCTGAAACTTGTAAAATCTTAAACAGAGGCTATAGGTGGAATTTTCGAATGGGTCTTTTTATATAGATATTTTAGGATGTGTAGTTGATGATAGAATCAAGAAAAGTACAATTTGGAATGAAAATGGATGAGTTCTTGATTTTTGAAGTTAGACTGTCAAAACTGACGTTTTTGGGAGTCAGTCAGATTTATGTTGCGTTTTGACTAGGAAAACCTTAGTGAATAATTATGAAATTTTACAGTAATATATTAGACATTCATAGCTTTCCAATGACTTCAAGAAATAATTATTTTGATATCTTTAGTCAGTAACAGAGATCATTCTGGACGTTCAAGCCTGACAGTTATGGTTTTCGAAAATTCTGGGAACGATTAGATAACATCTAGTAGTTTTTGATATTTTTTCATGAAACTACACTTAAATAGCTTTCCATAGAATTTTAGAACACTCCATTTCGATTTTTGTAGAGTTAGTTATGAATTTTTGAAGTTTAGTTGCTGTCAGATTATATTTCTGAAAGTTAGATTGGTTGTGGCGAAATTTTGGAAAACTAAACTTTAACAGAAAATTATGAAACTTTCCAGATTTAAGGAAGACATTTAGACCTTTAAATTGATGGGTAGAACATAATTTTTGGACTAGTAGATTAAAAGATATGGATTTTTGAAGTTAAGCTCTGTTTCTGAATTTCCATCTGGAACAGTAATAGTTGGCCTAATTTCTGAGTAATATATGTAGTCAGTAATCATATTTGGATATTTTTCCATGAATGTACATTTAAAGACCTTCATTTAGGCTTTGGAATCAGTCAATTTGGAATTTTCTACAATAAGTTATGAATTTTCAAAGTTGACTGAAAATATGTCAGTTTATGGAAAATTGTGAAACTGTCGTTTGACAGTGATTTTGTAAAAACCGAGGTTAAAAATGGATTCCTTGTATGAAAATATGTTAGAATAGCCTGGGTCAAAATTTCTGAAAAAGTATAGTCAGACCGGGTACAGTGGAGCCGGGACCGGGTCCCAGGGGCATTTTGGTAAATTTTCAGTATAGACTAATATAACCACCAAAAATATTATGGGAATCTCTGAAGGGGTACATGAATGGGTTTTAACCTAATTCTTGTACATTTGGAATTCTAGGACTGAATTAATCGCCTGAGCCGTTGGCACATAGTTCAAGGAACTATTCGTGTGTAGCAAAAAGGGACAGAAGGTAGTAACTCTATCTCTCATACACTATGTGAATGTTGATATGCTATATGTTGCTATATTCTGTGATATGAACACGTGTCTTGGGCACATTACCTAGCTGTGGTATGGGATTCAGCTGAGGTACACGGACATGTAGGGGATCCAAACAGTCATTTGGCCCTGAGTATTGTGTACACACATGTTATAGTATGAATTTTTCATTTACATTATATGGTGCATTACATATTTAATTTTCGCATTTTATATGATGGATTATGTGTTACTACTGAGATTCCTTGGAATCTCACCCTTTTTCATAAATAATAAATGTTCCAGCGGGAACCAGTGGCTCCAAAGGCAAAGTGGAAGACATGGGCAATTAAGATGTGCAGGTCCTAAGATCAGAGTTATTTGGTTATATTAGTTTAATTTTAATATGTTGGATATTTTGGACAAAATTTGTAAAATTATCAAACCCTGCGGGGAAGACTCCTGTATGTAAGCTTGAACTTAATATCAGTATGTTTGTGCTATTTCTGTATGCCTGTGGAACTATGCCATTATTACTCTACGAATATCGAAATGTAAACGGGTGTTGACATAAAGTTTATTTAAAGTACAAGAATCAAAACCAAAGTTCGGCAAAAGTATAGTGACAAGACAAGTTTTGATTTGAGTCCCTCTACTTTCACTGAATTTTTGTTTTAGTTTCTCTACTTAACCGTGTTAACACAGACTAAATTCTTATGAAATTATAGAGACCAAAAACCATAATTTAAAACTATAAGGATCAAAATTAAAATTCAGCCAAATTATAAAGACCAACAATGATATTAACACATTTTAGCATTTTCATACGCACATAATGAATACACATATAATGTGATTTTTTTTAACTCACAAGCTTTGAACTCTCGATTTTACCTATTATTAGTAGTAATGAATGCTCACTGTAGACTGCTTTCTTGTTTTATTATAAGTTGTAGGTTTTTTTCCCCGTTAAATAAAAGAAACAGAACACTAACATTTATGGTAGGATGTCCGCTCTGAGATGAATCATACAGTTAGGATGAGGTTCTTCCAAAGGCATCATGTCCACATTTAGACTATGTGCTTCTTTAGCCAAAAAATTTGCTCATTGAATAGCTTCCCGTGGTGCATATCTAATTGCAATGTTCCAATTCCATGAGAACAACCAGTTGCTTTTGTATATATCGCACTTATATCATCGGTCTGCAATTTGGTTGTAGCTGGTGGAATATTGATTACGGACTTATTTAAAATAAGGATTAAAACTTTTAAAAATAGTATTTTAATTATACAGTATATAAGATAAGTATATGTGATGAGAGGAATTTTCTCTCAATTTTATATGCTTATTATAATAAACGGCTTCAAACAAATATCATGTCTCCAATTTGAACATGATTGCAGAAAAAGTTGAAAGAAAAGGGTTGAGAGTCAACGTGGGCATGCATTTAATTTGTTGCTTATAAAGTAAGAATCAAAAGCAATGCATGATCTATTATTGTTTGTTTACATATTAGGTATCACTAATTTTAGAACTGTTGCAAAGCAAAGTAGGTATTGTTAAAGCTAAAAGCACTGTAGTGTGTGTGTATTATTATTTCGTTTATGTAACGAATTATGAAATGAATAATGGCCAAAAGTAGGAGAATCTGTGGCCTCTTATTTTGGTTGCCAAGTCATTTATTCTTTCCCACCCCAGTTTCTCTTCCTTCTATCTTAAGCAATCTAGCAGCCTCTTTTTTCCAATTCTGTTTTATCGTCAATCCTTTCTGAACACCACCCTAAATTTATGTTCTCACTGGCCAAAAAAAATTGATAATTCATAGCAGTGTATTTATAGCGGTTAAAATAAACCGTTATAAATATCAGGATTTATAATGGTTTTAAATAATACTGCTACAAATTTACAACAGTATGCTTCGCACCAAGTGGCGCGTAGGTTAGGGAACACGATTTGTAGCGGTTTACAAGACATAACCGCTACAAATTTTGACGCCAAACTTGCGCCAAATTTGTTGCGGTTATTTTGTAGCGGTTAGTCTATATTAACCGCTACAAATGTGGCGCCAGCTTGGCGCGAAGCTAGTACAACTATTGTGACGGTTCTTTTGTAGCGGTTTTTATGATAATAACCGCTACAGAATTTAGAGGGTTGCCTTTTTATAGCGGTTACAGAGAACCGCTACAAAATTTAACTCATATTTGTAGCCGTTATAATGTATAACCTCTACAAAATGCATTTGAAATAAATATTTATTAAAAAAATAAATAAAACATTTATAACGGTTTATATATAAAAACCGCTACAAAATATAAATATTTAAATGGATGAAACCGTTACAAAGTGATATGTAACTTTGTAGCGGTTTGAGAACAAAACCGCTACAAATTAAATATTTGAAATTTGAAAAATTTTAATTCCCGTCAACGGTTATGAATATTTGTAGCGGTTTCTCAATACTAATCGCTAGAAAGTGTTCATTTAAAATTTGAATATTTTAATTCCCGCCAACAGTCATGAACATTTGTAGCGGTTTTTTTTACATAACCGCTACAAAGTGTTGTACATTGAAATTTTGAATTTCAAATCCTATCAATGGTGATGAAAATTTATAGCAGTTTTTATCATATAACCGCTACAGAATGTATTTGAAATAAATATTTATAAAAAAAATAAATAAAAAAATGAATTTGTAGCGGTTTTTATATAAAAATTGCTACAAAATATAAATATTTGTAGCGGTTTTACAAACAAAACTGCTACAAATTAAACATTTGAAATTTAAAATATTTTTAGAAAAAAAAAATTCAGAAAAATATTTGTAGGGGTTATAAAACCGATACAAAATCAAATAAAACCACTATAAGTGTGAAATATTTTTATAAGAAAAATTCAGACCAATATTTATAGGGGTTATGAAACCGTTACAAAAACAAATAAAACCATTACAAAATCAAATAAAACCGCTACAAATATCAACCGCTATAAAACTTATCACATTATCCGCTACACGCGCTACATAGATCCCTATAAATACCCTCAACACATTTTGTTTCAAACACTCTTCCATTTCTTTCAACCCTTCTTCTTTTTCGTTTTCTCTCATCTGAAATTTTTTTTTAAGAGTCGAAGAGCTGAGTAAGGTGATCAAATATAGTAAAAAAATTTTTAATTCTTTGATTTCAATATTTTTTCCCCTCTCATAATATTTATACTCATTATCTGCACATTCTCAATAATATTACCTATATAAAGTTTATACTTATCTAACTTAATTTAATCATTCCTTATAAATAATAACTATTATAATTTAAGTTACTTAAATAATAAATTATTCAACACAATATTATAATAATAGACTCAAATAATTGTATAATGTTTTTAAAAAAAATTCCTAAAATTTTGTAGCCGTTTTAGAACCGCTACAAATTTAATCTCAAAATAGTATTAAATTTTTTGTGCTACTTTTAAAATTCCCATTTGAATTTAGTAGCAGTTTTTCAACCGCTACAAAATTATAACCAAATTTTCATTTTTCATTTTCTGTCACGCGAAATTGTAACGCCAACATTTGTAGCGGTTTAGTAACTGCTACTAAATTTGTAGCGGTTGTGTTACGTGAGTAGCGGTTGTTGTAAACTGCTATAAATACTTTTGCAACAGTAGATTTTATAATGGTTTTTACAACCGCTACTAATATTGTTTGTAGCAGTTAAAATTGTTACTAATATACATTTTTAACCACTATTAAATTACAATTTTTTTGTAGTATCTCTTATTTTAATTATCTAAAGTTTAGTTTTTTGACTTGGGGATGCTTAGTTTAATATAAAATACTTGCTTTTGCGATTCATGAGATAAAATTATTTTTATATATTTATCTCGCACCAAAATCACTTAAATAAACTTATCCAAAGCACTTATTCTACCGGCAAAAGGCCAAATTTGATCATATTTGCGTGTGTATATACACAATGCATTGTGTGACCTTTGGAATATTAAGTTTTTTAACAGTTGAGTGATGCCAATTATGGACTATAGTTCATACAACGCTCATAAGACATTTATTTTTATGAGTTATAATGATAATTTTGATTCAACAATTGAATGTTTTTCTCACTAATGGAACTTTATTCAACTTGCTAAAGAGAAAATTATTAAGCTCACGTGATCGAACTGTGTCAACAACCACGAGGTCGCGAGTTTGATTTTTTTGGATGATTCTTTTTATTGATATATATGATCTGCCAGGAAGATGGGTAGGCATCTGCGCCACACCAATCCATTCCTGGGTTCGATCCCAGGAAACGGAAGGTGTAAAGAATTTTTATTGGGAGCTCTCTCCCCTGGGGCGCCTCAAAGAGGTGAATTCCTATCGGGCCTATCAGATTGGGGGCGCCAGGACTAGTCAGTTGTCGGGGGCCCATGTCTGTAAATCCGGCATTGGCCTTCAGGTTAACGCCGGATACCTGGAAGGTGAGTGCACCGAAGGCCAAAAATGATCCATTGCATAAACCATAAAAAAAAAATGCAAAAGCCTGCCTTGGAATGAAAACAAACTATATATATATATATATAAAGAGGTGATATGAGACAATGTGGGACCTAGGGGCCTAACAAATTGATTGATTTTCTTTTATTGTAAAGCAAGTAATTATTATACCCCTAACTGTGGATAATCTAAAAGCTAGTTAATCTTGATTTTGGTCTAAAGTATAAATATCAGTTCATTTTAACTCTTATATTTATTATTTTTATTTAAATTAATTTACTTAACTTATAAATAAATATATATAATCTAATGTTCCTTTTGATATATTAAGAAGATCATATGATATTTATTTAAATTAACCAATTTATTTTATTTATTTAATTTATCCAAATTAATTAAGCATCTATTTGGAACTAAAAGGGGTTTGTTTTTGTTTTTGTTTTTTTTAAAACTAGTGTCTCTTAGTAACCTTGAAAGAAACCTATAATTAGTTGAAACAAACAAGTCATGAAGGAGGAGCCCCACACATATTTATGTGGGGTATTCATCCGACCCACAGCCATCAGATATTTAATAATCAAAGCAAGACAATGAGACAATTAAGTCCCAACTGAAACAAGAGAGAAAATAAAAAGGACACAGAAAAGTCAAACAATGCTCCAATCTCTTGGAGGCATTATGTGATAAAGAAGGGATGCTGATATATTTGTTCATTATTTAATTGGAAAGGAATATCTATCATATCTTCACATGTTTCCAACATCATATAGTTATTTGGCCGTTTCTGTAAGGGAATTTCACATGCCTATGAGCTCCACAAACCAAGAAAACTTAAAGCATTATCTATTTCTCTATGCATAATTTGTATATAAAATTGCTTTTGGGTCTCCAATGTGAGATTATTAAAATCACAATTACAGATCCTTTTCTTTTGGCATTGGACGTTTCACCCAGTCACACTCACTGGGGGTGTATAAAGTATATCGATCTCGGTCATGTCATCCTAATCTAGGATATTTTGATCTTGAAAATTTTTTGTTCTCAGACGGGAATCGGGATCATCCTTAAGATTCCAGTTCAGGTCTCGTTTCTGTTTTTTTTATTCTTTACCTTATAAACTAAATTATTATTTTATTTTTATATTTTTTTATCCTATAAATTAAGTTATCATTTGATAAGATGTATATCATATTTTTAGTTGAAGTTAAACTGTAGATATCGTGATACTAATCATAACTATATAATATATATAAAGATAATAACGATGATGATGCTATTCTTCAATTCTAGCTCAATTTGTATAATTATTATGACCTTATTAGTTGTTAAATGATCACTTTAAATAATAGAATATGAAAAATTTAACTAATATGATATTTTTAATTTTTTTTTTGTTGTAAAAATCCGGGATTTCCCAATCCCATCTTAGGATTATCGGGACTGATGAGTGTGTGTTTAGTAAGCACCAAAACCATAGTTTACGCAAATCGAGACAAAACTCTTCTCACACATTTACCTCGTAAGTCGTAAAAGCTATTAAAAAAAGCTAATCCAAATATACACTGAGACCGATATACAATTTATGTCTGGCCAAAAATTGAGAGCGGGAACTGGGATTAGGGTATCCTGGTCCTATCCGGATTTTGAACACCCCCCACGCACTCACACCTTTTATCCATCAAAATTGATTTTTTAGGCGTTATGGGGGCACCATCCTTAGAACACCTATAAATAGCGATTACATTCTGTTGGACCTAAAATAATAGTGGGCCAAGCCCAATTATATATGGAACCCCAATGAACTTTAAATTGCCAAATTATACTGAGGGCCGTGGGATGAGTGTAAACCAACACAGATTTCAACAAACCCACGAGCGGACCCTGCTTAGGTTTATTGGGCTGCAAAGGAAAAGGACCAACGACAAATAACATTTGTTTATGTTATACTTAGATGCAGAGAAAAGTGAGAGAAAAATAATGGGAGGGATATTACGAAAAAAAACTTTCAAAAATATAAAAAATTTACTATTTTTGGGTTTTTCCTCATACTTTTCCTTTTTCTATAATTTTCTCACAATCCAAACACAGAAGAAGAGTTTATAACTTTATTTGAGTAAGTTCTTGACAATAATTTCAACAAAAAATGTATAAAAAGTTAAAATTGTATTATTTGTAAGGAAAAATTAATTTTTTAGTGTTTTAATTTTTAACTCACTTATAACTTAGTTAACCAAATATGACTAAGCTTGGCTCAATCTCTTAACCTTTAACTTGGTTAAAACTCACTTCCTATCTTTTCACTTTTTTTAATATCATTGAAAGCCAAACTAATCCTACACATAAGAAAACAAGTGCTGATTTAGCTACCCAGTCATCATCTCCATCATCATCAACCCCCCTTGGTCATGGCAAGAAAGCTTGCTGTTGCTATGGGTGTTCCATCACTATCAGTTCATGATAATGATGACTAAATCTGCCTTAACAGTTAAAAAACTGATGTTGGCCAATAAAAAAATTAATATTGACTATTAGCATTTTTAAAGGTAAAAGGAAAATTGCTACTCCCTCCGGTCCTAAATATAGGACAAAGTTTGTAGTACAAATATTTAGGACCGGAGATAGTATTTTTTTATGTTAAAATTGTTCATAAAAAAACTTTGAAATACCTAATGCATATAAGTTGATATATTCAGGGTAAAATTGCACCTTAATCATATTTTCTTAATACATCCCTTAGGCCAAAACAAACAACGAGACAATCACCAATACAAAATTGATTTAGAAGTGTAAGAGCCTGCTATACCTTTTTGAGTTTTGAGTTCAAATCTTATATAAGACACTTGAGGGAGCTACAACCCAAAATCGGATACCAAATAATAATAGGTACGTCTCTCCGACTCTATCGGGCATCAGGATTCAGGAGCAAGGTGAATGTCAAAAGGATATGGAAGTGTCACGGTGGCGTAACGTTGTTAACGGTAACAACCGCCACCTGCAGCTGCCAGCCAGCCTGCCACCCTGTGGGTAACAGAGGACGACGACGTGTGTCTTATTTGTCATTATTAATTCACAATAAATCATGATTTGTCCAGTTTGATGTTGCCTGAGCCAGACGATTACAATTCACCGACTGTACCAGAAATCGAAACGTGGAACTCCCTCAAATTCTGTCTGGAGGGCATTTTCGTCACTTCAACTCCACCTTCCTTTCTCCAATAAAAGCTACTGTATACAGCAATTTACGATTTCCTCTGCGATTTTAGCACTGTATTGCTCAGGAGGTGTTCGGTGTTCCAGCACCCCTGAGGGATATTCTTTTACACCTGCATTTCCTTCTCCGTTACCGATCTCATTAACCTCTCTGATGGCCTCCGACGCCTTCGCCGACAAGAATGCTGTCTTCAGAAAACTCAAGGCAAAGTCCGATAACAAGGTGCGTCTTCTTAATTTCTGTTTTTTTTTTTTCAAATTTAATTGGGCTCATCCTCATTTTATACTTCCTTTAAATTTTATATTTCTTTGCTTTCTTTCTATGATTTCTAGTTTGTTCCGTTACTTTGCTGTGGATTTTGCGAGATTGGATTCAGATCTGCGCTTTATTTGCTCTCGACGTGAAATCTTAATTTGTCTGCTTGGATTGCAGATGTGTTTCGATTGCAATGCAAAGAATCCAACTTGGGCGTCGGTTACATATGGGATCTTCCTCTGTATCGATTGCTCGGCAGTTCATCGTAGCCTTGGTGTGCACGTCAGTTTTGTGAGGCATGTTGAATTATTTGGCCTCTTATTTGCTTATTTGAATGTTGGAAGTTTGTTTTTTCCTATAAAAGGATCAATTATATAACATGAAGAAAATTATACAGCTAAGGCTGCCTGAATGTTGAAAATTGTATATTTGCTACGTAAGGAAAACTATTCTTTGGGGTCATGTGGTGCAATGCGAGGAAGATTTCCTTTTCACATTAAAGAGTTAAACTTGTGGATGCATTTTAAATAGTGCGATGCCAATTTTATCTAATTTGCAAATTGAATTGTCGAAGCTCAATTTCTTTTAATTAATGGCTATAAATCTGCATTACGCACGTAGTATATCCTTCCATTTGCCGTTATAGAGCATGGATATGATTGCAGATACTATCTCTGTGCCATGAACTTTTGGAGGTATGCAAGTATATAATTTTTTTTGCGTTTTCCTATGTCATATTGGAGTTCTAATTGGAAATCAAGACTAGCCTGTCTCTGTCATGGGCTTTAGTGCTTTGTTTGCATGTATATAGCTTGCGAGGTTCCTTTGTGGTTTTCTTTTCAATCGAACTTTATTCCTGCCTTTTTTCTATCATTTGAGGGAGGTTGTGGCTAGTCAGAGGACCATCTATGAAATTGAATAGCATCTTAGTTGTTAACAGATGAAATCAACCAGGAGCAATTGAAAACGCTGTATATAGTATTTATTTGTTATTTCTAATAACGCAGAATAGTTATATTTTCATAATATTGATTGTGGGATGGGTAGAGATTATTTTCACATCCTATGAGTAATTTGAAATGATTGGTAGTTGTATGATGCATCACTAGATTAATAATGTTCAATCCTTGTGTATGCTTTGATTTTGATGATTTCTGGTTAGATATACAAAAAAGGAGGAAGAAGCAGAATGTAAGGAAAATGAAGAAAGATGCATTCCATGAATCATGATATAACTGTGTCCTTTTTATGTAGATCTACGAATTTAGACTCATGGACTCCTGAGCAGCTGAGAACAATGAGCTTTGGAGGAAACAACCGTGCACATGTTTTCTTTAAGCAACATGGTTGGACTGATGGTGGAAAAATCGAGGCCAAGTATACATCTAGAGCTGCTGATTTGTATAGACAACTTCTCTCCAAGGAAGTAGCTAAAAGCATGGTAGAGGAGGCAGGTTTACCATCCTCACCTGTTGCTGCTCAGTCTGCACAAGTGGCTAATGGACTTCCTGAAGTCAGGACCAATGAACCAGTGAAAGAGAACATTTCAGAAAAGCCAGAAATCCCTGAGGGCACTGCTTCCCCTAAAGCTTCTCATACAATAGTTTCCAGTACTGTCAAGAAACCTATTGGTGCCAAAAAAGGTGGCAAGACTGGGGGCCTTGGTGCCAGGAAGCTTACTAAAAAGGTATGAATAGTTGTCTTTGTTTCCAGATTTTATACTAGCAAAGGCATCATAGAAGTTTTCAATGGTTGAACAATTTTTTGTCTGCTTGATTTGAAGATGTGCTCTGATGACAAATAATTTTGTTGAAATACAGCCGAGTGAATCTCTATATGAGCAGAAGCCAGAAGAAGCACCTGCTCCCGTTCCCTCCTCATCAAGCAATGCTTCGGTAGCTGGGCCACCCTTGCCATCTCGGTTTGAGTATGTTGAAAATGTTCAGTCATCTGAGTTAAATTCAGGAGGTTCACATGTACTTAGTCATGTGGCTCCACCAAAGTCATCAAGCTTTTTTGCTGATTTTGGGATGGATAGTGGCTTCCCAAAACGGTCTGGGTCAAATTCCTCGAAAGTGCAAGTAAGTCGTATGGCCTTTTCGTTTGTCCCTGTATAGTGTAACTACTGCATGTAGTAAGGATATGTTAACCACATACATCCACATGATGAAATATTCACAATTGCTTTTTGGGACAACTATGGCATACGCATCTAGATTTGTGCATTAATGCGTACTATGTTTAACGTATGAAAAGATATGCATGCTATGTATGATTTGAATGCTTTGAGTGCATGTTTTGTTTGTTGTTGGCCAGATAAGATTGCTTCCCCTTACAATCTTGTAAGTTCTCTTTCGGGATCCCCCCCCCCCCCCCCAATGTATTTAATCCTGTGCCAAGCGATTAAAACCCGTTGGTATTAGAGTAGAGTCCTAGACCTGTGGGAATAAAAATGACTTGGTTTGTTTGACGTGGGTGGCATACTCATCTAGACTCATGTACTACAGATGCATACTATGTAGTCGTATGAACAAATCTGTATGCTAAGTGTGTGTTGAATCTTGAATGTTTTAACACTAATATGCATGTCTGTAGCTGTTGAGGAGCAGCATAAAATATCAATTTGGAGTGAGGGCCTGGAAGTTGTGCTTGATAAGATGATAGCATGATATCTTAATCTTGCATGGTATTTAGTGGTTAATGTAGTGGGAAAATTTCTGGAAAATTTTTAAATTGCTTTATGCTAAACCATGGAATCATGGAGAGATATCATGAACAATAAAAGAATTCCTGGATTCATTTTAGAAAATGAAGCTGCAAAATGCTGATTTCCTCAAATAACGAGAGTTAATAGTGTGGTCATTGAGGTCTAGCAACATCATTATATTTGTTTCTTCATGTTAAGAACTTAAGCATTCGTAATTTGTGTTTATCTCAGCTGACACTGTTATGTCTGGCCGGGCATCTATGAAATATATACACAAGTGTTGTTATCAATAAATGTAAATTTTTGTTTCATATTTGGTTTTCAAACTCTCAGTTTCTACATCTTACCAGATTCAAGAATCTGATGAAGCAAGGAAGAAGTTCTCAAATGCTAAATCTATTTCCTCAGTCCAATTTTTTGGAGATCAGAACAGAGCTGCAGATGTGGACAGTCAAGCTACTTTGGCTAAGTTCTCGGTAATTATTTTTGCCATTAATAATCTGCTTTCACTTCGTCTGATTGGAAATTAGCAATGAAGATTTTGGGTATTGAGCTTGCATCCGATGGATTCTTTCTATTTACTCAGTATTATTTCTTTAAGCCTGAAACTCATAATGATAGAAAAAATGTGAGGGGCCTGGAGACAAATTTTCATGAGTTTATTTTATAATGTGTTGTTGGAAGAATTCAGGAATAAGTGAATTTGTGTTCTCAAACTAATCTTTTTCTCCACTTCAAACAACATGGTCAGCAAATTATTTTTTGTTGTGGTTGGGATCATTGTTTATCATGATTGAAACATGAAGGCCTGCAGTTATTCCTAAACATTATTAGGGAAAAGTTATCCACGTTTGCGGCATCAGTAATACTGGTTTTTCTTAATTATGCTTTGGGGAATTAACTTGGCTAGTTTTCTCTCTTGTGAATGTGGAGCGTAAGGGATCAAATTATCGATATCATCCATATTAAATATAAAATTAATAAGAAATTATATTTATATTATTTATAAATTATAAATAGTACAGCTGATTTCTTAGACTTATAGTGTGTTTGAATACCTTACAAAAAGAACTTTCATCATGTTTAGCAATAGGATAAATGTCACGCCCTGATCTTAATTTCACCTTTACCAGAGTATTCGCGGAAAACGATATACGGTTCGGTAGGCAACACAGGAATAGTATAACTATACTGATAATATGTACATGATTACATAAATTCCCCATAGGGGTTCATACATGATCATTACCATCAATGTAGCCACACAGGGCTAATGGGGTATCTAAACCCGTCCCAGTGAAACAGAGACATCTTCTTATCTTCGTTCCACCATTGCAATCCCCTCGTACGGTACTCCGCATTGTTGTTTACATATCTTCTGTCGTCTCCTGTCTAAATTGTTGGTAGGGGAGGGTGAGATTCGAGAGAATCTCAGTAGGAAACAGATACCATAATGCATGCATGATTGATGCTATGTGTATGATATGTTAGCTTTATCTAGATGTATGCCCCATAATGACATTTCTGCATGCTCAATGTTTCATACAACAAGACTATGGCCACAGCAAAAACAGAAACAGAGCTTCATTTATTCAAATATGCTCTACACAATCAAGTAAAGCAATCACATACATCACTACACAAGCAAAGATATCAAATACATGCAAGTAAGGTAAGTCCCCTACCTCAAATCTTTCTCCTCGATTTGCGTGCCAACAGCTCGGGGCTCCATATTCGATCCTACAATATCAAATGTACTATTTAGAAACTTCCATAGTGTTTCTGGGGTTTATATGAGTCTATCTTGAAAAATTACTAAAATACCCCCGGGGACCCGGCCCCATCGTACCCGGTCCGGCTGTACTTTTCTCGAAATTCTAACCTGGGCTATCCTGACATATTTTCGCCCAAGGAATCCATTTCCGAACTCGGAATTATCAAATTCAATGTAAAATTACGAAATTGCCCTTGGCAGCCCTACTTTTAGGGTTTTAGGGGCGTTTCCGTAATTATGCTTTCTCGGCCTTTTCTGAAAAAGTGCCCAACTGTAACCCCACCTAATTTTCCCTCCTGAACTCAATGGAATCATCAAATCATTGAAAATCCAACTCTATGGTCCATTTATAGCCCAGACCGAAATATATGGGTTTTCCAGGGAAAATCGGGGTTTTTCGGTTTTGGCTCCGTAAACGCGTTCCTTTCTACTCCTAACCACTTTACTGACTATTCCATTAGGTTAAAACTACCATTTGGTATCAATTTGGGCAGCATAACCCCTAGGGAAACCCATTTTCCATTTTTACAACCAATGGCAATCCGGCGAAATTTCACCGATTAAATTGCCCACAACAGCCAGAATAAGCAATATACAAAAGTTTGGAAGTTACCTCAAGCTCCCACTGGCTTTTCTCAAAGTGGCTGAAACCCTAGCTCTTGAAAAATCAAAAGATGAGCTTCCAAACCTTGAATCACATAGAAGAATAGCTTAGGAGCGGAGTTATACGCATTAGGAACCGATTTACCGAAGAAATCACTTACCTTTGTAAGTTTTTCCTCCTCCTTTTCTCTCTCTAAAATCTCAACTTTCTCTCTCTATTTCAGAGCTGTGCTGCACGGTTTGGCTGAAGGAAGGAGAAGAATGATATTTATTATATGATATTTACTTATTACACCATTTTTCCAAAATTCGAATTTTACAAAATTCTGGCAGATTTCTGCCCAAACTTTGAAAAATCATAACTAATTCTAGAAAAATCGAAATGAGGTGATTCCAAAGCCTATAAAACCCTTATTGAGTCTAGATTCAAGGAAAAATATAGACTTTTGCTTTCTGGAATCACAAAATTCCCAGAATTTCAATCTTTGCTCATTGTTCCAGAAATTTCACAGTTTTTCTGTGTTGACTTCAAAAATTCATATCTTTTTTTGTATAGCTCTAATTGATTCATATGACCTATCAAATTAAAGCTTAGGATGTCTACTTTCATCCTGTAAAATCTCATAATTTTTAATTATCATTTAGTCTTCCAAAACCTTATGATAAGCTCACTGCCTCATAGGCGATTTTATCGAAAACATAATTACTTTCTCCAAAATTCATCATTTTACTTTCTTAATACCCCAAAGATATTAGAATCATTAGGAAATATATTTGGGACATCTACTAAATCGGGGCTTAGTAGTCCACTCAATTTAGGCTTATTCCAAAGCTTCCAATCCCAAAATTCGGGATATTACATTTCTCCCCCCGTTCAATAAATTTCGTCCTCGAAATTTGAACGTCTACGAGTTAGGGATTAATCATATCTCATTCTATTATCACATGCAGGCTGAAAAGCCATGTAACACTGTAGTCATACTTCCATTACTAATCTCAAATAGTATTCAGCATTCATCATCCATTCTATACACAGTATGTAACGTGCAATCAAACACATGTTCCCACAACGCTTGATTCCATAGGCCTTACAGCCTCTTCGGGACTTCACCCGAATTCACATGATCACTTTTTTTTTAACGGCCCAATCCTCACCCCCTTTAACGAGGTCTGTTGGATGTCCCACACCCCGAGTCCACAAGGTTGGGCTAGTGAGCTGGCTATGGTTCACTTCGTTAGGTTCCTCCCATGGTAGAATGTTGCGCCTCATGTGAGACTGGTACAATTGGACACCAAAACCCTTGGTCACACTGGTCTTACTGTCTCTGCTACAACCTGGTACAGTTTGGATGTTCTGCCAATCTCAAAACATTACCTTAGACACATTGGTCTAATGTCATCACACTAGGCATCAACCATAGTGCTAGACACACAGGTCTTACAGCCCAGTGACACCGCCCTATGCAACCTTGCACATCGGGTCTTACCGCCTTATACAAACCTGTACACTTTCTGTAATTTATGCCTACCTATTCAGTGTTCAAGATTAAATGACTATTTGACCCTTATTGGCCGTACTGTGTGAACTATTCACTAGCCATACGATGTGCACTATTCACTGTATGACCATCCACTGTTTGCACTATATCACAAGTGGATGATTCATTTTGTGAGGCTATAGCTATGGAGATGCTCATGCCTCTACTCGACCTTGTTGCATCAGAACACATCCCAATCCATGCCTACTTGCATCTGTGTAGACCGTAAAGGTCGACTATGGATCTGGGATTGTTATTACTGGTACTGTTTAGAGGTATTCGCCACCATTCTACCCTACTACACTAGGGTTCATCCCAATTCCAGTTCACATGTGTCACCACAAACTACAAAGGTTGTGTGACTGTTGACCATATAGGTCATCATACTGTACACCACGCAGGGTTTAATACTGTACACCACACAGGATGTAATATTGTACACCACTCAAGGTTTAATACTGTACACCACATAGGATGTAATATTGTACACCACTCAGGGTGTAATACTGTTCATCACATACACTGTAACAATGTTGACCAGCAAGGCCATATTATGTTTTGGGATGATCAATAATGGTGCGAACATCAATCCCTCCTGTAAGTTCGAAATTGCACCTAGATTCGTCATACTTCCGCTATCTACTCTGAGGTCTATCTCCTCATATGAGCTTTAATAATATCAGGATGATTTAATAGGAGTCCTACAGGAACCTCCCATGACACCCGACAACACCCACAATCTATATTCCTCTGTGCCCACTCTTTACCCGTTTGAACTTGAATCATTCTGATCCATATAAACTCATATCAAAACCCATTTAATAAGGAACTCATTGCAATGCACCATCATTGAGAGCCAACGTTTCTGTAGCTCTACTCTACAATTCAACGTCACGGCGGCTGCACTCTAGGGTTTGTCGTCACGATGGCTGCACTCGCGGGTTAGTCGTCACGGTGGCTGCACTCTAAGGTTCGTCGTCACGGTGGCTGCACTCTAGGGTTCTGTACTCGGTGCTTCACACAGGCGCCCATACACCTGGTCAGCCCCCTTCCGGTCAGAACTTTCCTTAGGTAGCCCTCTCCGATCAGATTTCACCGTAGGTAGCCCTCTCCGATCAGATTTAACCGTAGGTAGCCCTTTCCGATCAGATTTCACCGTAGGTAGCCCTCTCCGATCAGAACTTTCAATCTTTGTGGTCACAGTACAAATCCACAATTATGCCATAAAGGCAACGTTTCCCGATTCAATACAAACATTATTATTATCAACTCAAGATTATAGATGGAATAGTTCAATTCCCGAAGCTTCAGCTGACGAGATGCATATGCCCTCACTCGGCTCGCATCAATTCTCATCTCGATCTATGCCTGTTCGCATCTGGGGATTCAATTCCCTTCCCAATCCATGCCATCTGGCATTAATGAAGACAACAAAGGCCCACTATGGATTTGGGATTATCAGTGTTGGTACTTTAATAAATTTTCATCATCAGCTCTCTGAAGCTCCTCTCACAATCATCATCTCATGCATAATGCTGAGTTCTGGGAGATTTTGATATAAACATCTCATCCCTTTTTTTTATTATTGTCACACCCGTAGCCCTTCTTGGCCTTATACCTGAGTCTCTTAGGACGTGGCTCACAACCTCGTCGGGTAGAGTGCCTTTTTATTCACACCACATGGCTCTCTATAGTAACCCACAATCATCCATAGAAAATGTGATAGATAAATATGTCATGCACCATATAGTGTAAAATGAAAATCATATCAATCCGTGTGTGTACACAAAGTTCAGGGACAAACACCCAGTTAAAACAACAATCCGTGTGTGTACACAAAGTTCAGGGCCAACCATCCAGTTGAAACCCTTACGTGTACCTCAGCCGAGTCACCGACTACAGCTAGGTAAATCGTGTATCATAGCTGGGTCCTTACTAGGCCGAATGGTACATATACACTTCCCATCGGACGGTACATATACACTTCCCGCACCACAGCTAGATAATATTCATGTACCTCAGTTGAGTCCCAGACTACAACTAGGTAATGTACCCTAGGCACGTGTTCATATCACAGAATACAGAACATACAACATATTAACTATCACATAGTGTATGAGATATTATAGTTACTACATTAGCCTTTCCAGGATAACCTTCCTGCTGATCGTTGATCATTACATACTACTTGTTAACGATCTGAATCAGAATAACAATATGCAGTTCAGTGTACCCATAGGTACCATGCTCAGTCATACTCAGTATACCCATATGCACTATATTCGATGTACCTGAAGGCACTATGTTCGATGTACCCATAGGCACTATTAATCAAATTTGGTAAATCCACCCCCTGTCACACCATTTAAATCATCTAACATAAATAATCATTAGTCATGGAGAAACCTTAAGACAATTATTATGTCTTAAATCTTCATGACCCTATAAAATCACTTCCCAGGGGGTCACCCATCATGGCATTTCCCTGGGTTGAGCACGCTTAACTCTTTTGTACTAGTACCCAAATGTAGATACCGGCTTCTACTATTTCCATCCACGGGTACCCTGTGACTACCCTCGTCTCAAAAGACATGCCGGCTATCTCCGGTCACCAAAATATTGAGTGTGGACCGCACATTAGCCTTGGCCGTACCCATATCCTTGGGTTCCGCAATATCCTTAGACCATTCTCGTCTAGTATTGCACCACTAGCGGCCCTTCAATACTCGCCATTTCTCGGGGCTGATTCATAAATCGGAAAGATACCCTCCTTTGGTACTTTCTGTCCATGCATATTTCCTATCACTGTGTAATCAAGACCTTATCAGTATACCATCCTGTTGCCAGAACCACCGCACTTACTCTGAGCAGACAATTCTGTGGCCAGAATCCTTGCTCTGATACCAAAATGTCACGCCCTGATCTTAATTTCACCTTTACCAGAGTATTCGCGGAAAACGATATACGGTTCGGTAGGCAACACAGGAATAGTATAACTATACTGATAATATGTACATGATTACATAAATTCCCCATAGGGGTTCATACATGATCATTACCATCAATGTAGCCACACAGGGCTAATGGGGTATCTAAACCCGTCCCAGTGAAACAGAGACATCTTCTTATCTTCGTTCCACCATTGCAATCCCCTCGTACGGTACTCCGCATTGTTGTTTACATATCTTCTGTCGTCTCCTGTCTAAATTGTTGGTAGGGGAGGGTGAGATTCGAGAGAATCTCAGTAGGAAACAGATACCATAATGCATGCATGATTGATGCTATGTGTATGATATGTTAGCTTTATCTAGATGTATGCCCCATAATGACATTTCTGCATGCTCAATGTTTCATACAACAAGACTATGGCCACAGCAAAAACAGAAACAGAGCTTCATTTATTCAAATATGCTCTACACAATCAAGTAAAGCAATCACATACATCACTACACAAGCAAAGATATCAAATACATGCAAGTAAGGTAAGTCCCCTACCTCAAATCTTTCTCCTCGATTTGCGTGCCAACAGCTCGGGGCTCCATATTCGATCCTACAATATCAAATGTACTATTTAGAAACTTCCATAGTGTTTCTGGGGTTTATATGAGTCTATCTTGAAAAATTACTAAAATACCCCCGGGGACCCGGCCCCATCGTACCCGGTCCGGCTGTACTTTTCTCGAAATTCTAACCTGGGCTATCCTGACATATTTTCGCCCAAGGAATCCATTTCCGAACTCGGAATTATCAAATTCAATGTAAAATTACGAAATTGCCCTTGGCAGCCCTACTTTTAGGGTTTTAGGGGCGTTTCCGTAATTATGCTTTCTCGGCCTTTTCTGAAAAAGTGCCCAACTGTAACCCCACCTAATTTTCCCTCCTGAACTCAATGGAATCATCAAATCATTGAAAATCCAACTCTATGGTCCATTTATAGCCCAGACCGAAATATATGGGTTTTCCAGGGAAAATCGGGGTTTTTCGGTTTTGGCTCCGTAAACGCGTTCCTTTCTACTCCTAACCACTTTACTGACTATTCCATTAGGTTAAAACTACCATTTGGTATCAATTTGGGCAGCATAACCCCTAGGGAAACCCATTTTCCATTTTTACAACCAATGGCAATCCGGCGAAATTTCACCGATTAAATTGCCCACAACAGCCAGAATAAGCAATATACAAAAGTTTGGAAGTTACCTCAAGCTCCCACTGGCTTTTCTCAAAGTGGCTGAAACCCTAGCTCTTGAAAAATCAAAAGATGAGCTTCCAAACCTTGAATCACATAGAAGAATAGCTTAGGAGCGGAGTTATACGCATTAGGAACCGATTTACCGAAGAAATCACTTACCTTTGTAAGTTTTTCCTCCTCCTTTTCTCTCTCTAAAATCTCAACTTTCTCTCTCTATTTCAGAGCTGTGCTGCACGGTTTGGCTGAAGGAAGGAGAAGAATGATATTTATTATATGATATTTACTTATTACACCATTTTTCCAAAATTCGAATTTTACAAAATTCTGGCAGATTTCTGCCCAAACTTTGAAAAATCATAACTAATTCTAGAAAAATCGAAATGAGGTGATTCCAAAGCCTATAAAACCCTTATTGAGTCTAGATTCAAGGAAAAATATAGACTTTTGCTTTCTGGAATCACAAAATTCCCAGAATTTCAATCTTTGCTCATTGTTCCAGAAATTTCACAGTTTTTCTGTGTTGACTTCAAAAATTCATATCTTTTTTTGTATAGCTCTAATTGATTCATATGACCTATCAAATTAAAGCTTAGGATGTCTACTTTCATCCTGTAAAATCTCATAATTTTTAATTATCATTTAGTCTTCCAAAACCTTATGATAAGCTCACTGCCTCATAGGCGATTTTATCGAAAACATAATTACTTTCTCCAAAATTCATCATTTTACTTTCTTAATACCCCAAAGATATTAGAATCATTAGGAAATATATTTGGGACATCTACTAAATCGGGGCTTAGTAGTCCACTCAATTTAGGCTTATTCCAAAGCTTCCAATCCCAAAATTCGGGATATTACAATAAAACTTACCTTTCCCCAATCCAACAATTTGTTGGATTTAGGAAAAATACTTCCAGCTTGTCTCCCTATCACACCTTTATGCCTCGTTTGGTATGAAGGAAGAGTTTTTAATGGAAGTGGAATTGGAAATGGAGGTGGAAATGGAAGTGGAAGAGTAAATAGGTTTTAAAGTGTGTTTGGTATATTGATGAAATTGATATAGTAATTTTATTCAATATGTATATTTGTATTTGCAAAAGACTAGAATACTCATGAAATATTAAAAAAAACAAAAACCTCAAGCCCATTTTCTTGCTCTTGTTCTTCACGCCCAAAGGCATTGCAACTCTCAAACATCGGAGCCTAGGTTGCAATTTGGTCCAAATTGTCAGTAATTGAGACATAAAGCCAAATGTGAAGAAAAAATCAAAGCACATTTCACCACCTCCTGAAGTTAATTTAAAGATTAGGCGATCATTGAAAATAGATTACAGGATCTCAATGACCAAAGGGATTGCAGTTGCAGACAACCCCAATTTCCCATTCCCATGTCCTTGAAATCACATTTTAGGCTCAGCTCATTTTGAATGCCTTTGTAAAACTCCATTGCCGTCAATGGCGGCCGCCATTTTCACTGGATTCAAATAAAAAATCTTGCGGATAACCACCGTCAAGAACAAAATATGCTATCAAAATAAAAAGAGTAACCGTTACCCATAACCATCAATAGAACAAATTTCACATATAAGAATTGCAGATCTGAGTCAGTGATGGGTGACAATGGGAGCCATTGATGACCTTGCCGTCCTTTGCCGTCACTGTACTTGGTCGTCGTCGTAAGTGAGGGAGAGGGAGGTTGTGAATCAGAGATGGAGAGCGATGAGAGAGACATATAGTCAGGAGGGACAAAATTGTCAAATGAAATAATATATAAGGATATAATGGTCATGAAGTCTCACTTCCAAGGGAGTGATCTTAGTTCCATGGGTCTACCCAAAGAAGTCAGTTCCATCATTTTTGATGGAAGACGGTTCCACATAGAAGTGGGTTCAAACATACCAAACAGCCCGATTTCATGATTCCACTTCCACTTACAATTCTTTAGCCTCAATTCCAGTGTACCAAATGGGGCAAGAGTTCAATGCGTGGGCCAATATTTAGTTTTATTGAATTTAACCCAAATGCAACTTTGAACTTGTTAAGATCGACAAGATCCTCTTGGATGAATCCAATGAATGAAAGAAAATCACATCATGAGATTGTTTTGCATGGTTCCATGCGCGTATTTACTTGTTACTTCATCTTTGACACTGGAGTAAACCCTGATTCCCCCACCAAAAAAAGAAGAAGATAACAATCTTTGTTACAAACCATAAAGGGTGAAGTTCCATTTATGACTTGTGGAAGAAAATTCTCTATTTTCTTTAAGAGTTTACTGGGTCCAAACTTGATCAAATACTTAAACATTAGTTGGTATTAGCATCCTAAAAGCAGGAAGAAGCTTTGATGTTGAAGCTATAGAGTCTTAACAGTATATATCTTCCTGTTTTCTTTAGGGTTCAACTGCTATCTCTAGTGCAGATCTTTTTGGTCATTCATCAGATCCCTCCCTTGATATCAGGGCAAGTGACCTCATCAATCGACTATCTTTCCAGGCATGTTTTTCATATTTCAGAATTGAAACTTGACTGTTTTATCACGGATCGTGCTCTATGTCGTAATGGTAACTAAATTTCTTGTTTTACAGGCTCATCAGGATATCTCTTCCATCAAAAACATTGCCGGGGAGACTGGGAAGAAGCTGAGTTCTTTGGCCTCCACTTTGATAACAGATCTTCAGGACAGAATCCTGTAATCCTGTACGTTCTGTCTGCCAGAAAAGCCTTTGCTGTTTATTCCAGATACCGGACGGTTATGTTCCCAATGCAATAGAAGAGTTCAATATATAATTTTTTATAATTCAGAAACAAAAATAAGATGTTATGATATTCAGGCTTGTCGCAGGTTGGTGTTTCTTTTATATATATATTTGTAGCACAGGTATTGTTTTTACTTTTGAGTTTCCGAATGTGTTCAGGTATTTTATATTAGTCAATGTTGTGCAAATTTGTAAGTTGTAACGAACACAGATGTCCTCTGCATCAATTAGAAGTTTACTTTATCATAGACATATCTGATTTTGCTGAGCCATTTTGGGAGAGGACATTTTCTTCGTTTATCAGTTGGCCGAGTGTGGTTTTGCCAAATCCGAAACTTGAGGATATGGATGTGATCATCAGACCAAATCTGAAAGCTTTAGAATTCGAATGTTGAATTCGCCAGGATAAAAAAGAAAGAATGCCGGTACTGATAAATATTTGCCTCTTCTCAGCACAACGATCACCACAAGTCTGATTTCAAAATAGTAGCATTTGCTTGTTCTCAGTAGTGGACCCTTATTTTTGGGGTGAAATCTTAGCATTTGTTTTTGGTCCGACGAAATTTCAATGTTCTGTTCTTCTTTCAGAATTTAAGTGGGGAGGAATTTTTTTTATCGGCTAACAGATTTATGCACCACAATCCTTAATATAAGATTTATTTGGAAAGTTAGTCTTTCTCTTAAATGTAAAACTATTTCTCATATTTATATAATTTTTTCTAATTTATCCTTATTAATATTCTTTAGTCCGTTTAGTATGAGGAATTTGGAGGGGAGGGGAGGGAGGGAAATTTTTTATAAGTTGAATTTTAAAAGATTGAAGAAGTGGGGTAATAAAATTTTAATAAAGAAAATATATAAGATAAAAGAGTAAGAAAAATTAATTAAAAATTTTTAACCCCATTTCTTTAATTTTTTTAAATTCAACTAAAATTTTTTTTTCCTCCGCCTACTTTCCCTCCCCTCCCTTCAGACCAAACAAGCCCTAAATGAAAATCAAGTAGGTGAGAGAAGAAGGACAATAAATAAGATGACTAAGATATTTTAAAAAATACTTGTCATATTAATTAATTTTTTTAATTTAATCAAATTAGATAAATAAATTTTATATTAAGAACATGACCTTATTATTAAAGTACAGCTGTCAATTTAGTGGAGTATTTAATATGACACTATGACAGTGTTGGCTGGCACTCAAACAAAATATAGAAGAAACGATAAAATTTGAAATTGATAATCTCTCTAATATCAAAAAAACAGTGGGAAAATGAATAATGAATTGTCCACAGTTTTCGGAACATAGAAATTGATAATTGGGAAGGATGATTTAAAATTAAGCGTTGATAGCAACACAGTTTTCCTCTCTCACACAATAAGTTTTTGAAAGGTGTAAAACAAAGCACAATCTGTTAAAAAAGTATAATTTTAGTAATTCCGTTAAATTGACTCATATACGGATATTCTTATTTCTTTTTTTTTAAAGTGGGACTTATTTGTTTTCCCTTTAGCTTTATATTAGAAGTTTGGGTTAACTTAATGGAATTGCTAAAATTGCATTGTTTTTAAAAAACTGTGCATGCTATTGCATCATTCAGTATTTGGATTAGCTTTTAGAGAAAATTTTTTTGAGAAAAGTTGAAAAAATGTGATTTTAGAGAATAGATTTTGAAGGCTAGCTTCTGAAAAGATAAATTACCCTAGTTTGTTTTAGCTTTTTAGAAGTGTTTTTATTATGTAAGAGAAATTTTATCTCGACTTATAAAAAAAAAGGCTTTTGAAACTATGATTTGGAGGTTTCTCAAACAAACACTTAATTTTTGAAAAATCATGGTTTTTAAATCCTAAACCATGGTTTTCTTGTCAAACCATGGTTATGGGTGTCTATTTGAGTTTGCGGTAGAAACTGTTTTTTCAACGTGATTTATGATTTTCGAGGTAATTATGTGAGAAGAATTTTATTTCAACTTACGTGAACATATTTTTCAAACGCTAACTCAAATATATATTATAGTGTTTGACAACCTCCCTTTTTTGAAACCAAAACCAAGGATGGTTTTAATAGTGAAATCAAACACACATGGTAAAAAACTTTCCTGTTAAAATTGCACAATAATTCTAAAATTAATTATTTTATTGCAAACTATAAAAACATGAATTTTCTACACACAAAATAGGCTTGGGTTGTCCTAGCTTCGAACTCTTGTGGTCGTAGGGATAACAAGTGTTAAAAAAGTTAAGTGGAGACATTCCGCTTAATGTCCCAATTGTACATGCATTATAGCATTTATCATTATGAAGGGAAATAGATAAAGAGGGTAATTTATTACCAAAATTTAATGTAATTTGTTCATAAAGATATAATTATTTTATTTGACTTGAATTTTAATGATAAGATATAAAAGGAAAAAAGTTTGAATGCTAATATGTTTGATTTAAATAACACTTCAATGACTATAAATATTTATCATTAAAAAAAGAGACCATAAACATTATCTCCGTCTTTTTTATAAGAATTCTAATAAGAGTTGTCTGAATATTTAATAGATTTTTTATTTTTATTTTTGCTCCAAATCAAATTATATATATTGCAATCATTAAAATATTGATGATATTTATATTTACGCCATTTATCTCTTTTACTTTTCTAATTATAAATAAAGACTTATTTAGACTAATTTGGCATAATTTTTAAAATATATTTATTATTTTTAATTAATTTAAATCATTTTCTTAAATCCCATAATTCAACTACTAGACTTTTATAAATAGAACACGAAGAGTATAAGAGATTTGGAAAAGATTTGATCATCCTGAATGAATTTAAAATCTATTTTTTTATTATTTATTTATAAATTATATTACTAACGGTTGAATAGATAATTATTTTAGGGGAGGCCCTCCATCTCCATGTTCGCGTGTAGTTGGCAGAACGCGACAGAGAGGGAGGGGGGGAGAGAGAGAGAGAGCGCGCGATGTCCCTTTCCTGAAATTTTTGGTGCGAAGGGGCAAATGCGAAATTGGGGATCATTTTCCCTCTCTTTTCAAAATCCCTCTCTTCAAAAATTCTTTCGTTTGAACACTTTTCATCTTTCCCTCTTCTTCTTCTCTCTCTGTTTTGCTTCAATTTCCCCCAATTCTTAAATCCCAAACCCTTTCCTAATTCCTAACTTAAAAAACCCTTTGAGCCCTAATTCCCGCCTCTTTTCGCCATTGCATTTGGCCCAACGATCCCGCCTCCCTTACAAAATTCTGATTTCGTTATGGAGATCCATCCTCCTGAAATCCTCCAATCTAGGCTTTCTGATTCTGTTCTTGGCGGAGTACCCTTGGGCGGCGCCTCAACAATTTCAGAAATTCCGGTTTCGGAGGGAGCTCCGATTGGTTCTCCATCGTCTTCGCATTCTCGGAGTCTTGATGACCGTTCTTTGGTTCCTTATGCACCAAATCAGATGGGAGTTTCAGCCTCTTTATCCAGTGAAGCCGAAGAGGAGCGGATCAAGGCGTCTTTACCATCCAATATCAGTTTTTCTCATCCCTATTTAGGTTCCAAAACCCTAGACGAGTGTTCACCTTCTGCATCAATAGAAATCTCAGCGCCTTTGGTGCCTCAGTCATCAACTCTCGAAGAGTCGTCACTGCCCATGGCAACGGCTGCCGATAGTAATTATTACCTCCCGTTCTGTGATACCGGTACGGAAGGTCGAGATAATGTTCCAGAGCCAATTCGATCGATAAACAATTTATCATATTATCCGGCTGTATCATCTCCCAAGCATTGGGCTTCGTGGCCCTCTTCTTCACAGCTTCCCTCTAAAGAAACTTGGAATCCCGAGCTTACATCCGATCAAATATTGGTTCCATCTGAAGATACTGTCACGCCTTTGAACAATGTGTTTAATGTTTCCGGAATTGTACCCTTCACGGTGGTATGTTTCTTTATCCCTATCTAGGAGATGGTTAAATACTAGTCCTGCGGTTCTTGGAGTTTGATTAGTTATTTGTATCACAGGGTGCTGGGCTTGAAAATCTCGGAAACACATGCTTTTTCAATGTTATCTTGCAATGCCTTACACATACTGTGCCGCTAATTCGGGGTCTTTATACTTGCCGTCATACTGCACCTTGTGAAAGTAAGGCTTATTTCTTATTTAGAATGCCATACTCTTGATTTGGTGCGCATAATATCTTATCTTTATTGTGAGGGTTTGATTTATGGATTTGGGAGTTTCAGGTGGTATTGATGGATTCTGTGTTCTCTGTGTTCTTCGTGACCACATTGAACTTTCGTTGAAGTCTGCTGGAAGAATTCTCTCACCTTTGAAACTTGTTGACAATTTGAATTGTATCCTTTTCTTTCTACCATTTAAGATGTTGTGAACTTTTCCAACATTTGTCTGTTGCTAGCAGTTATGTCTCCAATGACTGTTATGAACTATTGAGCCATGCTTCTTAGACTCTTGCATGTATTTTATTATTATTATTTTTATTTTTTTACTTGGTTTGTTTATTATATCTGAGCTTATATCGTGTCTAGTTTAGTGTAAAGGCTTCCAGGTTACACCAATGACTAATGAATATGGGCCTAATTGTTTGCAAGCCCATCTTCAATGGATGAGTGCTTTATAATTCAACAAAACTGTTATCCATGACCCGCTATTAGATTTTTCTTCTTTTTTTACAAGATACCAGCAGGAAGATGCCCATGAATTCCTGCAGTGCTTCTTAGATAAACTGGAAAGATGCTTTCTAGATTTAAAGAGAAAAAACCAGAATTGTGAACAAGTTGACAATCTAGTGGAAAAAATATTTGGAGGTCGCCTCATCAGCAAAGTATGACAGAATTCTCCCTTTTTTTTAAATCATTTATTTCTAATCAAATTAGTGTCATGCAAATTGATGTATCCTTTATCGTTCAGAATGTTCAAGTTTTTAATTCTTTCATGTCTTATCTTGGCATTTCAGCTTCAATGTTGTAATTGTGGCCACTGTTCAGACACATATGAGCCTCTCATTGACTTTAGCTTGGAGATAGATAATGTGGACAGCCTTCCAAGTGCTTTAGCATCATTCACTAAGGTAGAACAGATAGATGCTAAGATTACATGTGATAGCTGCAAGGAAGAAGCATCCATGGAGAAGAGGCTTATTTTGGATCAGACACCCTCAGTTGCAGCATTTCATTTAAAGAGATTTAAGACAGATGGGATATATGTTGAAAAGATTGATAATCATGTGGATTTCCCCCTAGAATTGGACTTACAGCCTTATACCAATTGTAATGTGAGTTGTTATACAATTCCTCCCCCTTTTGATATTTGCAAACTACTTTGGATTCTTGTTTCTTGCATTTTCTGAATCTCTATTGTGATCACAGGAAGCACTGAAGTATGACCTGTATGCCATTGTTGTACATGTTGGGTTTTCATCTACTTCTGGCCATTACTTTTGCTTTGTCCGCACTGCACCTGACATGTGGTATAGGTTGGATGACTCCAAGGTAATCTATTATCTAGAACTGTTATGAAATGAGATGATGACCTATAGGATATTGTTCTGATATCCTCTAGGATTTATTTATTTTTGATATGAAATGAGATGACCTATAGGATATTGTTCTCTCTTTATTTACTTTCTTATATTTGGGGTTTTCTGGAGCCCTTCTCAGTATAGGCTTTATATATTGTTGAGATTCAATTTTTGCCTTTGGGATATCTGCTTGAGTTATTGATTTGGTATCTTTATTTCCTTCCTGATGTGCGCACATAAATGTCAACTTATCGTTTGATGCAATAGTTGAAATTTGCCTTTTAAGCGGTCTCTTCTGCTATTGGGTTGTGCTTTTTTACTTGTGTGGACTAAATTTGTTTTCTTGGTAAATCTTCTGTAGGTTACTAGAGTTGCAAGAGATTTTGTGCTGTCTCAGGAAGCATACATATTACTCTATGCTCAACAGGGTACACCATGGCTATCTTCTATAATGGATGCTTCAATCCCATGCTTGGCCCCAAGTGTCCTTAATACTTCTCCGAAGTCAGTTTTAGACAATGTTGACGGCTTGTATCGCCCTAATCCTAGTGAGGCACATTTGTCAAGTGGTGGTGCAAATGAATGCCAAGGAGTTTCTCAGCAGACGCCTGCTTATTCTAGTGGAGGATTTAATGAAATGCTCAACAATTATATGGATTCTTATTTTGAAGCTGATCAAGTTCACTTTGAGATAAATCCAACTAGAGTTAGTTCTAACGGCACTAAAGAAGAAACCACCCATGTCCAAGTGCCATGCAATGAGAGAAATGGTTCCCTGTCCTCACTTGATGAAAAAGGTCATCAGGAGTCTGTTGATATTAGAGAGAATGATGTTTTCCGCCCCTTAACTCCACCAAGCTCCCCAGGTCCAGAGTCTAATTCTCCAGGTAAGTTAATCAACATTTTCTCTTTGCCTTGTTTTTCTCTCCAGATTTTGAAACCGTGTCTAACATCTTTGAGCTGGAGCTTTTAGATGTTGCTTGCCACAATCCTCGGGATCATTTGAAGATGGAGAATCGTGAGAGGTGTCAGAGACCATTAAACAAGACAGTTGATGATTCTGAGAGGAAAGAAGCGATGAGATATCTTAGCAAGAATGTGCATAGTTCGAGGAGATCAAAACTGCTGGGTGCAATGGCTGCTGGGCCCTCCCATGAAAGTTATTCTATCAAAAAGAGGAAGAAATTGGGTTCTCTATGTAAGAAATCCATACCTCCTGGTGACCGTAAGAAATCAAATCATGGCTCTGTCATGTGTGCTTCAAGGTAACTTTCCCAAGGCTCTTGTCAGGCCAACTTGCGTCTTTTGGAAGCAGAGGTTTTACCCAGTTCTAGTTTAAATTTGCCTTCATTTTGTGAAATCTTGTCAATAAATACAGGCAAAAATGTATAGCTTGAGGGATTATGATAGTTCATACTCGTATTCTTGAGTTTAAACACCAAGGGAGTTTTGCAATACAAATTGAGGTAGGATAATTGATGCATGATTGTACTGTTGTTATGTTGTCTCTGTTCCCCTCCTGCTAGTAAAAACTTAGTAACCTCAATGCAAGCGTGATGGTAAAATATGAATATACAACATTTGATTGATCGGGAAACAGTAAGATGGCGCGATTCAACAAAGTTGGAGGATCTGTAAATGCTAGTGTAGCCTATAGCAGATATCAGTGCATATGTTTATGAGCGTGTTCAGGATCTTGAAGCAGATAACGGATAAGCATGTCTTGTTTTCTGCCTTTGCATGTTAGAAGGCCTTCCACATGAAAACCAAAATAGAACCTAATCCATCACTTGCCCATAACTAACCCTGGATTCGGCGACACTATAGTTACGTAACGCTCTTAAAGGGTTGGCATTTTAGGGAAACCATACTATAGTGGGATTGTAAGATGAAGATAAACAGTAAAATGCAAAATTTTGAATTCCCTGCTCTTTTTTAGGGTTTGGTTTGGATTAATGGTAGCAGCAGAAGTGATTTTTTTTCAACTTTGACCTTTATAAAATTAAAATAAGATAAAAGATTGTAAATGTGATTTATGTTTGAATTTATAATGATAGTAGTTTATTTGTACTATAAAAAACGGATTTTAGTAGTTTTTTTTAAGAATAGCTTTTAGTCCAAAAGCCAATTTTAAAAATGTCAATTCAAACACTTCATTTTACTTCCACTATCTCTTATAAGATCCATTTCGGGATTGTTTGAACATTAAATGTCTTTTTTTTAAAGCCGTTACAAAAAAATGTCTTTTTTTAATCAATTTTACCCCTAGTTAATTTTCTCCATAAATTATTTTTTATTATTTTTTATTACTACCATCTCTTATTTATTCACTTATAAATAAAAGGCATATTTCAAAAAAAGGAAAAGAAAAAAAGAGTACAGAACAGTTTTCTTGAATTACACTATTGAGGTCATAATGGGCATGAATTCTGATTGGGGACATTCTAGTCTTGGTGGAGACCCCGGGATAAAGTGTGTCCCGGTTCTTGCTGCATGTAAAAAACAAGAAAAGAAAGTGTGAACCGGTTCTAAACCGGTCCTGGATTCACAAATCAGGAGTTGGTGAAGGAGACAGTTTTACACTACAGAACAGAAGCGATAGAGGCACGTAACGTTCTAGCCTTCCAGGCAACCATTGAAGGATTTTTTTTTTTTTAAATAATTAGAAAACTATCCACCACACTAATCATTCCATGATTTTAGTTGTTTGCTACGCTAAAACGAAACATACTCTAAGATTCTATGCCATTCTTTTAATTCCTGTATACTGGCTTAACGTCCACTACTAAACTCATTTCTATTTTGTAGTTTATCTTCATTTATTTTGAAACAGGCCATGTTAGAGAAAATTGTGAATGTGCCAATGTGAACATATATATACACGCATGAAATTCGCACATCATATCTTAAAATTCGTTCTCGTCCCCAAAACACACAACACCCCCACACACACACACAGCACAACAATAATGTTACAGAATTCCTATCTTCCGGCTTGAGATATTAAGCAAATTATGGCCATCCTGAGAATTGCGAATTCACCATGTTTATTTAAAAGCAAATACTGCAATTCATTCATACTATATATATAGTTTTATCCATTACTCGGTAATAAAGTTTGAAAGAAATCGAGCTTGCACGTACGAAGCAGCAGGCAGAGAGATGATGATCATGCAAAAATAGATTGCCCAAAAGCACTGGCCTATTCTAGTGTTCTGAATTAATTTGATTCCGATGAAGATAGAACAGAGATAAAGTATCAATAAGATTAATAATAACACTCCTCCTTTTTATTCTAAATATAATACATAATTAAATTTTTTAGAAATATTAAGAAAGTTAATTAAATTACTTCATAATATTTATATTTGTCGTTTTTTTCCCAAACTATTTTCCCAAACTTATAAAGTGATATATAATCTAAGGATACATAGCATATAATATGATTAAGTAATTTATTTAGTTTTCTTATTCTCTCTAAAAAAAAGTCAATTCTACTTTATATTTAGGATCGAATAGAGTATTATACTTTGATCACGCAACCAAAATAAAATGAGACAACTTATTTTGAGTAAATATTAATATTATTAACTAAGAAACATCTCAGAATATTATGATTATATTATTGCAATTACGTTTGGTAGACATATTTTCTTTCATATAAATAATAGTAATGGCCTGAAAGCGTAAAATATATATGTTCTTAATTCTTATTAATATAATTATAGTATCAATATATTTTTAGTTACTCTTGGATCTTGGTACGTCCGAGTGGGATCCATTCACGTCAAGGGTGATAGGGAACATAACCACCATGGCCTCCACCGTATCCACTATCCACCTCCTCCTCCGTAACCACCACCATGCGCTCCACCTGCCCCGTATCCTCCTCCTCCACCAGAGCCACCTCCGGCACCTCCACCATATCCTGCATTGCCCCCACCGCCACCAGCTCCTCCGCCACTTCCATATCCTTCTCCATGAGCTCCTCCTTCACCATAGCCGGCACCTCCACCACCTCCACTTCCACCTCCTCCTCCGTACCCTATACCATGCTCTCCACCCGCACCATATCCTCCTCCACCTCCACCACCTTGTCCTCCACCATAACCACCACCATGCTCACCCCCACCCCCACCCCCACCACCTTCACCACCTCCATAACCAGCACCATGTTCTCCTCCAGCACCATAGCCTCCACCGCTTCCTGCTCCGCCGCCGCCACCATAACCGGCACCATGTTCTCCCCCGGCACCATAGCCTCCACCACTTCCTGATCCACCTCCGCCTCTATAACCAGCACCATGCTCCCCTCCAGCTCCATAACCTGACCCGCCTCCACCACCACCACCGTGGCCTCCACCTATTCCTCCTCCAGCAGCTCCTTCTCCTCCACCATATCCGCCACCAGCACCACCACCTCCTCCATAGCCACTGCCATGGTCTCCTCCACCACCATAGCCTCCTCCTGCTCCACCTCCCTGACCACCTCCATACCCACCACCTTGCTCTCCTCCCGCACCATAACCAGCACCACCGCCACTTCCATATCCACCACCATGCTCACCACCACCTCCATATCCAGCCCCACCTCCTCCACCATGCCCACCACCACCACCACCTGCACCACCATATCCTACACCCCCACCTTCTCCACCGCCACTACCACCTCCATAGCCAACAACTCCATGGTCCGTCGCAGCTCCATAGCCACCGCCACCACCAGAGCCACCACCGCTGCCATAACCACCAGCATTGAAGCCAGGTTCATGAAAAGTGAGAAGGGCCCTTCTGGCAGAACACAAGCCAAAGGCCAATAAAAGGAACAAGGCAAGAGTGGGAATTGTGTGAGAAGCCATGTTTGAGTGAAGAAGGAGGGAGTGGGTGAAGGGTATTTATAGGGAATGAAGGCGCGTATAAAGGCACCAGTGGTTGAAGGGCACATGCTCTTACAAGTTATATGTCCCCACAATTTGGCCCATTTTACAAACACACAAAGATACCCACACACCCTTAAATATCCCACTCACTCCCTTTGTGTGCTTCTGCTGTCTTCCACATCACTTTATATATATATATATATATATACTATCTTCTATTCTTAATATAATAGCAAGTTGATTAAAATACATTAAAGTATTTATATTTATCATTTTTCTTTAAACTAATTTATCTTACTTATAAAATGATATATAATCTAATGATGCGCAACCTATACTATGATTAAATAGTTTGTTTAGCTTCTTTGATCTCTCTAAAAAAATTAAATTAAATGACTTTTATATTAAGGACCGGACAGAATATATGATTTTACTTCTTTTCTTTGATGTATAGATATAGAATGTAGATATTGTAATATTTATTCCTTGAGCCTTACCTATTCACATGATGAGGCCTATCATTTAGAGAAATATATGCATCTTAAAAAAATGATAAAATAATAAAATGAAGAGATCTAAAGGCACACATAAATCATGGGGAGTTGGAGTTTTTTTATTAGGCTTTAGACATTCAAATCTAAATTAAGCTTTCATTCTTGCTTTCTCCACTAATCCTCCTCTGCCTACATATCTAGTTGCCACACCTATAGCTACTGCCGACTCACTACTAGTACTTTCTGCTGCAAATTGCTCGTAGTAGTTGTGTGTGTGTGTGTGTGTGTGTGTGGAGAGAGAGACAGAGAGTTATTCTTCATGAGACAAAATAGTGATTACTTCTTAGCTTTTGCCGTTTCCCGGTCCAGCAGTGTGTGTTACATAACATAGAAAGTGATTCTAAGGCCAAACTTCACCATGGTCAACGCAGATAGGAGCTAATACATACTATATATTGGCCGACGTTAAGAGGAAGAAAAGAAAAGTTAAAGGTCATTAATTACGAACATGAACATGCTTTGCTTATATGGCTTAATTAAAAATCAAATTAATTATATATATATTCCTCCAAAAAAAAAAAAATTGACGTGTGAATCGCCAATGCCCATAAGCGTTGTGTGCGTCTCTCTTTAGGTTATTGAGAAAGTATTTCCATGCAAGCATATAGAATGTAAGAAAAGTTAATCACTCTCGCTATGAAACTTTGTAGTTTTCACATTTGTGGTCTCAAATAGAAGAGTATAAAACCCGACAATGCAGGTTCGATCTTTCAGGGCTCTCTGCTATACATGATCTTTTTCTTGAATTGCTTTGCAATATCGTCAAATAATATAATTATCATTTGCCACTTCAAAGTGCACCAGAACACCAAAAAAAGATAGTAGGGGAAAGAGAGAGATTGTTAGAAAACTCAATGATAAGGGTAATAAGAAGCAACCAAGGGATATTTGGATCAAGATGCAACTATGCAGTCTAATTTATCTTTTACTTACTGATTTGTAACTTTCAAACTATACTTGGCCGTCTTTAATCTTATAAAAGAAGCAACCAAGGGAGGCATGCCCCATTTATAGAGGTCAAGGTGACCACTATTAGGAAGTTGTAAGCGCTGCTTGCCCTCTAAATAACAATAAGGAAATTAACATTGATTAATTTCCCACTATAGAGTTACTTATTTCTCTATTTACAAATCTATAATAAATATTGATTTGTTTTTTATTTGATTAGTTTTCTTATTTCTAAATGAATAGTCCAACTTATTAAAGGTAGATTTGGATCCAAAGTCCAACATTCATAATTTAAACCTTATAAACTGTGCTTAGCATTGAAGTCTAAGTCCCAAAGAAACCATTTGGTTATTAATCAATACTAAATTGCATGCTCAGCATGATGCTCAAAAATAAAAATTCATATTACGAATAAGATCTTATATTAAGGACTGAATATGATATTTGAGAAGTGTAATTTAATTTATTTTTTCCGAAAGACTTCAATGTTTAAGTAATACTTGTTAAACACATTTATGAGGTCATTATCAGCGTCAGCAACGACCTTTACAAACATTGATGCACAACACATACATCCATCCCCATTCCCCACCTTTGATTTTTCTTTCTTGTTTTGATTGGTTACTTAAACAAATATTCTTTGTACTAAAGAAAACGCACTTTGGGATGTTGGTGTTTGTGCATGTTATCAAAAGCTACCTTCTGTACTGCACCATGAATTGGCAACAGTTACTCAACAATGCTCACTCCTTCAAAGTTCCAAACTTTTTTTTTTCTGGGGGTACCAAACTTTTTTTTATAAGACCCTTTTAACTAAATTGGGTAGTTTAATAAATTAAATAAAATTAGTTAAAAGAAATAAAAATGTAAAAACTGATTTTTTTTAAAATATACCCATATTTATAAGGAAATAAGTAAGAGAAAGATATAACAATGAGAAAAAAGATAAAAGAGAATGTATGAGGAAAAAAAAAAGGAGAGATAATAGAATTAATTAGGGGTAAAATTAAAATACATATAATGTTTACACAACCACATACTGAATCTTATAAAATTAATCAGCCAATTCAAAAATGGGAATCTTATATAAAAAGGATAGTAGGGGGTAGAAGTTATATATACCCTTCAACATGCATATCTACATCACTTTTAACTATTTCTACTTCCGGTCATAAATATAACATCAAGTTGACTTTTTTGAAGACATTAAGCAAGTTAAATAAATTATTTTAAAGTACTTATGTCTATCGTTTTTTCTCCAAACTAGTTAGTTTGATCACTTATACACTGATGTATAATCTAATGAATGACACATAACATATACAATGATTAACAAATATATTTAGCTTCCTTAATCTCTACAACAAAGTCAACTGAGGCTTATATTTAGGACAAGAGAGAGTACTATATAAACTAAGTTAAAAGTTGGTTATATCTTTAATTTTGTTAAAAAGCTTTCCAATAATTTCTAGCATCACCGTTGTTAAGCACATTAAATTTTAAAACTTGGGCATTTTCAAAGATAATGCATACTCCAAACTATTTATATTTATCGTATTTTCTCCAAATTATTTTGCATAACTTATAAACTGATATATAATCTAATGATACATAACATATGATATGATTAAGTAACTTATTTAGCTTCCTTATTCATTGGCAAAAAAAAAAAAAAAGCTTCCTTATTCTTTCCAAAAAAAGTCAACACTATCTTATATTTATGATCGGATGGAGTATTTCCCAATACCTCATGAAATGGAACAACAACGTCCGCACTTCTTAGTGCTGTTTTGGATTAGCTTATGTTAAGCTAAACCAAACACCCACAAGATAAATACACAAAATCTCGTAAAAGCTACCATTATTTTTTTATTTATAAGTCTCAATTAACTAACTCATACATGTTAAGGAGAGTTAGTTAACTCATTAATTATGGGCTAAATTTTCAATTAACTAACTCTTACAGTCTACTTTCATCCAATAAACAGATATATATAAAGAAGTTAATTAATGTTTAGATATCTCGCAAGATGACTAAGATTTTTAACATTAAAAAAATCATTCTAGACAATGACTTATACTGTAAAGGACCAAATTAAATTACAAATGTATACAGAATAGGAAAAAACTTAGGTGAAGTTGTTTGTATCTATTAGGTCAAGTTTTTCAATCATACTTATTATTACATGCACTTGTAAATTCACCTATGAACACTTATAAATTTTTAGGATTTACAATTTTTTATATCAACATAATTAGTTATTTTTGTTATTATTAGTTATTAAAATGTGTATGTGCATTTGTAAATTCATCTATAGAACATGAGCATTTAATTGCTATTTTATTATTGTTAATTGTTAAAAAGCCTATGTACCTTTGTAAATTCATCCATAAACTTCAATTAAGTTCTGTTTTATGGAATTATCCTTCCATGCCCTGTTTATTCGTTATACGATAACACGAAACTAATCAACTATTCGCCTCGTTGGGATTTGACTACTTTTTGTGATTAAGATTACATAAGAAATTATGATAAAAGATTTTAAAATGAAATAGAATAATGCACATATATATTTGATAACTATATTACACATTTTAAAGTCTGGAGTTTAATATGTAGTATATATCCACTACTATAGATGGAAGATATTACTACCCTAATAGACGTCTCTTTTTTAAAAAGGGAGGTTAAAACACAGAGGCGGTGACATTTCTGTAAATAAAGTAGTGAAATCACAACATTAAACGTCCCAAATTTGAATTGGGACACCTAAAGTAGAGTTTAGATGTCCCAAATTTTATTTGGAACATCTAAAGATTTCCATTGATACAAAAAAAGTAAATTAAAAAAATTTGACTTACTTTAAGCGTCCCAAATGAGATTTGGGACGCCTAAAGTCTTACTTTAGGAGTCCCAAAAAAATTTGGAACACCTAAAGTAAGACTTGAGGTGTCCCAAATTTTTTTGGGACTCCTAAAGGCATGTTAGAAATTCTGACACGCATGAGACTATTCTTCCCTTTTCTTCATTCTCATGTCAGAAACTCATCCCTCTTTTTCCATATTTCCCATCCCCCATAACTTCTCTTCCCTTTTTTCTTGATTTCCTTTTTTCTTTTATTCCTGTGACTTCGTTTTCTCTACACCATGGGTAAGCTTTTTCATTATTCCCTTTACTTCATTACACTTCATCTTCCTCAATCTTCTTCCTCTCTTCCTTTTCTTCCACCTCCTTCCATTTTCACAGCACCTTCTTTGCTCTTACCCTCCGGCATACACCTCCTCCACCTTTTTTGCACCCTCCACCCTCCGGCGTAGACCTCCTACCTTCTTCTTTGCTTTCAGCCTCCGACATACCTCTTCTCTCCACCGTGCATACACAACTTCTCCAACGTCTTCTCTCCACCTTTGAAGCACATAGACACCGTTGGCTGCCCTCTCTTATGCTTTCATCAGGTTTGTTTTTTTTTAAATATAAATTTACATGAAGAATTAAGTTAAACTTACAATGTGAAATTATTATAATGCTTTCAATTTATTTACATGATTCTAGTTATTGGAGTGTTTTTCCCTTGATTGTTTTTTTTTTCCAGAATCATAAACTAATTGTTAGTAGTTATGCAATACTAATAATGTTTTTGTTTTATATGTTTGAAGCTTGGAAATCGAGGAAAATACATATGTATATTTATTTTGATGAAATGAACAACAATTAGTTTGTAGTTGTGTAGGGTGACAAACATTTTAACACTTTTTGGTTGTTGTTATACATATAATATTAGGTTGTATGAGTTGTTGTTATTGTACACACACACACACACATATAATAAAAAGATTGCAGTGCCAGATGTCCTCATAATTTTGTAAGGGACATTTTGTGGTTTATGAATACATTTTTAATTCTGTTTCTACAATTTTAATTTGTTGGGTAATGAAGAATATAAATAGTCATTTTTTAAAAATAAAACATTTTAATGTCCCAAATAAAAAAAAAGGATATTTAAAGTGTGACTTTAGATGTCCTAATTTTAAAAAAGGGACATCTAAAGTCCATACATAGTGACTTTAGACGTCCCTTTTCTTCGTTTGGGAGGTCTAAAGTGTTCACTTTAGACGTCCCAAATTCAAAATTGGGATGTCTAAAGTCCCATTTTAGACATCATTTTTTTGGACGTCTAAAATCCCACTTTACTACGCCTCTCATATAGACGTCCCACTATTTTTAAACGTTAAAAGTGTTAAAATATGAACATTAAAACCCTTATTTATAGTAGTGATAGTTGAGATCGACCATCTCAAGTGGACATTCATGTAGCAAATACATCCAATATAATTTGTATGGTTTAAATATACAAGAGCCCAGTAATACATATCCTCCTTATTGTAGTCAATATATATATATATATATATATATATGAATAAGGGTGGGAGGGCACATTAATTAATAATGGCGCGCGCGATCATATGTCAAGGTTAATATCCACCTTGGCAGCCGCCTTGGCTGCCTCTGCCACCAACTCCACCACCAGTAGATCCACCTTTGTATCCCCCTCCAACTCCTTCACCTCCTCCGCCACGGGATCCACCTCCACCTCCACCTCCAGTACCATATATCCTGCTCCAAATCCTTCCCCTTGTGCTCCTCCTGAATCCCGTCTGTCACCGCCACCACTTCCATGTCCACCTTTTTCTCCTCCGCCGCCATTATCCACTTAACATAAAACTCAATTAACCTTTTTCTTATAGAGATCAAAGAAGATGATATAATTCACTTTAAAGTATTTATATTTTTTGTTTTTTTCTAAATTAATTTGTCTGATTTATAAACTGATATATAAGCTAATTACACAGAACATATGTCATAATTAAGCAATTTATTTAGTTTCTTTAATCTTTATAAAAAAATTAAATAGGTCTTATATTAAGTAGTGGAAGTAGTATAATGAATCTATATTATATTATGATGAAAGTGAAGCTTAGTTAGGTCGCAAGTCCCTGCAAGGCGGTCCGATACAAGTATAGGTTCTACATCACTTACACTACAGTGTGTTATATATATTGCTTTCGCCCAGCAGCGTTTGATTCCATGGTCATTACAAATGAAGCCAGAGATAGCTTGTTCTTCCAATTGATTTCCCACTTGTACTATTGACGGATCACTTTCTCTTTATTAATGGCCTGTACCTATTACCTAATCCTAAACAAATATAGGAAATTCCAGCAAGTTCTTGCAAGCAACTTATTTAATTTACATATACTTTCGTGCCACTTGACCAGGATGTGCTTAATTCAGAGAAAGCAAATATAATTGCTTTGTTATTGTCATAAATCAAGTAATTAAAGGGAGAGAGACATATAATATTTAAGTTCGGAGCGATTTACCGATGCACTCACACAATGCGAATCACTTAATAATTAATATATTTACGGTGTGTATACTCATGGTGACCACCCTGTATATAGGAAATATCTCATATTATCCACTTTTGAATAATGGATAAATGGCTGATATTAGGAATTCACTTGGTTAAGAATTTTACTAATTCAGTTGGTGCCAATTTCCTTGTGCGGATAGTTCAAATCTGCCGACAAATTCACTTAAATCCTGACCTAATAAGAGAGTATTCCTAAACATAAGACCCCTTTCACCCTTTTTATCCATTTTCCCCAAATAACCTGATTGATATTTTCTCAATAATAATCAAATAGGAGAGAGAGTGAGGGAATTAAGAAAGATGTTTAGGATGTTTTAAGAAAATCATATCATATTAAATAACTTAACTAACATCCTTAATTTTCTCAAATTAGTTAATTAAGTTCAACATTAAGGGCCGGATTATTCATTGGTTCTTGTAACGTGTGAACTGGGAAGTAAATTGAAGGAGTACACTTGTTTGGCAACTTGCTTTGCCACAGACATAGCGACTTTTGCTGTACGCTGTGAGAGTATTTTGTACATATTGTCATATTCATTTAGATTTCACAATTTGTGTCAAGCATGAAGTTTTATGGAAAAAAATGAGTTATTTAATTAATCACTCTTAAGACTAAGGGTATCTAGAATTAGTAGTTCTACTTAAGAGCTATGCTAAGCTTAGTAAACTTCTTTATATTAATACGCGAAGGACGATAGGTTTGAACTTAATATGTCTTGCTTTCCGCACGTATTCCTTCCTAGCTTATATGTAGCTTTACTTATATTAATAAAATTTTGAATGTCATATGTGTATATAAATTGGCTGTTTCACACTAACATATTCAAGTTAATTAATTTCCATTTAAATGTCATTTTTCCTGTTTTTAATCGGAGAATTTTTTTTTTTTAGAAAAAGTTTTGCTGGACATTGACAACTTGTTTCTTGCAGACGGTAAGCCATTGTTACACTACATGGCTATGAGATGAGATCAAATTGACACTTTAGTAGACGTTAGCATCATGATAAATTATATTGGAGGACTAGATGAAGACAAACGGATCCATACTTCTTAACAAGATCATAATTTCCTTGGTGTGTTTGGTTTGAGGGGAGGGTAGTAGGGGAGGGAGGGGAGGAGAGGGTGGAGAAATTATAATTTTGGATAAAAGAAACCCAAAATTTACCCTCTCATTTTTTTTTAAAATTTTGAGTTACCGCCTAAAATTTACTTTCTCATTCTTTTTAAATTTTAGAATCTCGCCCAAAATTTAAATTCCTTCAACCCCTCCCCTCCCCTCAAACCAAACACACCCTTAGTTACCAGGAAGGGATAGTTAGAGATTAATTTGAGTAACTAATAACTTAAAGAAAGACATGGGTTATCTTCAAAGTCACCACCCTCCCTTTGTTGCTTTATTGTCATATTGCTTATGTAAATATATTACTCCCTTCTATTTTTAATATAAAACATATTTGATATGTTGATTTTAGTCCTAAATACAAGATATAATTTTCATATTTATCAATTTTTTTCTAATTTACTTTCATTGATGCTCCCTCAATAATAATTAAAGAGGAGAGGGAATGTGGTAATTAAGGAATATAACTAAAATGTTTTAGAAAATATCTGTCATATTAATTAACTTTTTTAATCTAATCAAATTAGATAAATATGATTATATTAAGGATATGAGGGAGTTTATATTATTGCACCCTAATTTCTCTCTCTCTCTCTCTCTCTTTAATGATAAATTTCATATAATCTCATCTCTCTCTTGTTCGTTTGTCCTTTCCTTTTTCCTACGTGGCCATTATATATATATATATATATATATATATATATATATATATATATCTCTCTTCCAGTAGATCTGGCAATAAGTGGCTTCCAGCCAATAAGCATTAATAATCAAACTCTTCTCCACTTAAAAGATTTGCATTGACTTCTTATCCATGGTGTGGTGTGTATAAAACATATATAACTCAGTTGAGAAATCCATGTAAGGAATAAAGTAACAAAATTAATTAACTAAACACAATAATACCTAACAATTAATAATGTATTCCATTCTGGGGTTTCTGAAGAGATAGAGATGTGTAAAGAGTACAAGGCTTTTGGCCCTCCATATTAAAGTCTGGATTCTGGAGAGTTGAAGGAGGATAACTATTGCTTTAACTCGAAGGGAAGCTCATGTGAGTGTTATGAGTCCTATATCATGGAACCGAATAACTTGATCAAAAAGTGAGGCCTGATATATAAATTCAAGAGACTTTCTTTTTCAATAAACTAGTGTTTCCGAATTGAACTATCTCTTTATAATAGTAACTAGGGGTGTTCAAAATATTACAATCCTAATCTTAGACATTTCAATTTCAGAATTTCCCGTTCCATCCAGGGTTTAGGAGCGACAAAAACTGCTTCAATGCATTTAGGATTGAGGATCACATGCAAGTAGGTGTAGCATGGGACCCATCCATCTCATTCTGCTTTGGTGGTGGTCATATATATATATATATATATAATTAGTGGGAATTATCCTTTTTTTGCCTCCACGCCTGTACGAACTTGATATCATAACATCATCCCTATCCCCCCCATACGCTTTTCTGACGTTATCAGATATTGGAAACGAACCAGTCTTTCTTTTTATTACTCAAAACTCTCTTCGTAAGCGAATAGGAATTTAGAACTTGATGGTTATTAATTAATTTCAGCAAATTTTTTATAATCCAAACACTCATCTTATAACTAATCCTAGTTATTAACTAGCTTGGAACTAGTCATCTATGAATCTTGATGAGCGATCTCAGGGTTGGTTTTGCGCTTGCGAAATGTCAAATACTCCCTCCCTCCCGTCCTTTTTATATAACACTTACATAGAGATTAAAACCTCATTAACAAAAAAAAATGTGTAAAATAAATTAAAAGAGATTTAGATGAATGGAAACCTTAAAATCATAAAACAAAATCTTGAATTTTTCAATTAAAAAACAACTTAGATGAAGGATCACTAATACAATATGCTACATCTGATTCTTAATGTAAGAGTTAATCAGGAATTGAATTTGGTATTATATATAGAATGTATGTGAAAATTTATCAATGAATTATTTTCTAATGTGCACCCAACACAATTAACTTTTGTTAGGTCCAAAAGTATATATAATTAATTTTTAGGTAGCAGATATATCAAAACTATTAACTCTTGTTAACTTACCTTTGCTTTTTGTACTATGGGTCCTATCAGTTTTCTCACTCTCTATTATTTTGACATATATTTAGAAAGGATGAAGGTGCAAATTTAGCAATGAACTATTTTTTAATGTGGATCCAAACAATTAACTTTTGTTGGGTCCAAAAATAGATATAATCAATTTTTTAGGTAGTAGATATAGAAAGTTGTTAACCCCTTAAATTTTTTAAAATCCTATTCTTTATCTTGTAAATGCATTTATTTGTCTCGTGAATGGCCAAAATATTCTTATTAACTCCTTGATTTTCTTTGAATCCCTTTATTTATCTTATAAATGCTTTTCTTTGTTTTGTAAATGCCTATATTTGTTTTATAATAAATGCTCTTATGGAAAAATAAAGTAAGAGCATTATTGTCTTTTTATTGGCAAAACTTAATTTCATTTTAAACAAAGGAGTGCAATGAAGTTTCAAAATCTTTTAGGGGTTGACTAAAATAAAATTGCTTCTATGGGGTCTAAGTGATATTTTCCCATTAAAAAGACACTTATTTCTAAAAATACATTAAAATAATAGAAAGTGAGAAGACTGTTGGGACCCACAATGCATAAAATAACGGAAGTTAACCAGAGTTAATAGTGTTGCTATATCTGCTATCTAAAAAATCGATTATGTCTACTTTTAAACCCTACATAAGTTAATTGTGTTGGGTGCACATCAGGAAATAGTTCATTGCTAAATTTTTACTTTTACCCTTATATAGGGATGAGCAAAAAACCCGATGGTCCAGGTAACTTGGTTTGACTCAGTCTGTGAAGAAAAAATTGGCTCGAAGCAGTATTGGGCAGACCAAACCAAACTGGTCTTCTCGAGTTGGACTGGACTTCAGACCAAGGCCTCAGACCCCTTGGTCTGGTCCAATCTGGCCCGAGGAGTGTTTTTATTTTTTTAATCCCCTTAGGCCACTTACACAGTACACACGGTCACACACATTCACATGCCACACACACTCACGCTGACACGCCCACTCGCCACTTCGCCACTCATTTACACACACTAGAAGTTCAGATTTCAGAACTTAGAAGACAGCATAACTTAGAGAGGAACCTTAGGTCTCACTCTTACTTCACAATCTGACACTCCTGTCCACGTCTTGACCTTGCTTCCTTGATTGATCGACCTTGTCGTCCTCTTCAGCTCTTCTAGGCACCTCTCCTCCTCTCCTCACTGGTCATGTCTCAGTTCGTTGGCACCTCGACAGTCACCGTGAGTTTCAATGTTAAGGTATGTTTTCTTTCTTTTTCATATTCGGTTTTCCTCTAGTTTTGATTACTTTGCCCTTCTTGTTTTCTTGCGCAAGTTTCCCATCTCCCTCTCGACCTCAAATCTCTTGCTCTACGTTTGCATATGCATTGTTTTTCTTGGCTTTCTCTACTTTGATTATGCGACAAAGGATTTCGAAATAAGGGTTTGTTTCTCTGGTAGACACTAGATAGTGCTCTTGCTTTGTGTCTACGTATGAAATAAGGGATTTCGAAATAAGGGTTTTTCTTGGCTTTCTCTTGCTTTCTGAGTCTGCGTCTACATATGAAATACTTGGTTGCTCAGCCAGTCTGCATCTGTACATGAAATAGTTTTTGTCTTTGCATCTGCACATTGTATTATTTTGGTGGCTGTCAATTTCGTTATGAGGAAATTCTTAAAAAGAAGCTCCTTCAGATGTCTATGTTGGCTATCAATTTTGGTGGCTGTCAATTTCTATCTGAGGAAATTTTGTCCTATGAATTTTTTTTAACAAGATGAATTTTGGAGTACTGCTTAGTGCTTATTATATATCATTTTGAGATATCATACAATTGTAATTAGGCTTTTATTCATGTCTTGTTTGATCATGTACGAAGGTTGAGCTAAGGCGTTCTCAGACATGATTTATTCTAGTGCCAAAATACAGCCACCTAACATCTTGGAGGCTTTTATTCATGTCTTGTCAACTCTAGTAATGTTTATATATCATTTTTTTAATTATATGAAACTACTTGTTGTTTCCTTAATTGATGAATACTTGCTTTTCATTTTTTTCGCAGGCATGGATAATAATCAAACTTCAAGTGTTGACCTATTTCGGTCTTCCAATATTGGTGAGAATGGGACTCCTAATAGGCCATCTTCTACCCTTACCAATTCCACTAATCCTCACCAACCTCCGACCACTGTAGAATGTCCTCCTCCTACTCCTACAGTTGCTACTGAAAGTGAAACCACAAAAGGTTGTAGTAAGAAGAGAAAACAACCTTTGAAAAAACAATCACAAGTGTGGGATCACTATATTAAGTTACTACTAGAGGATACAGATAGAGAGCTTAGAGCTATATGCAAGTACTGCAATAATAATTATGCTTGTGATCCAATTAAATGTGGTACAACTTCTTTGAGAAGACACCTAAAAAATGTTAGAAAAATCCACACAGGGCCGCTGAAATATCAAAACAGTTCATTTTGATTATATTTCTCAAACTGGGCAAGGGAGATGCTTAGCGCCTCACATGTTCAATCAAAAACATTGTCGTAGGGCTTTAGCGGAGTTCATTATATGTGATGAGATGCCATTTATTCTGATCGAGAAGCAAGGTTTTAAATTGTTTGTGAAAGAGTTAGAGCCACGATTTCAGATCCCTTCTGGACATACTGTTGCTAGGGATTACTAGCAATTGTATCCTGGTGAAATAAGGATCTTGAAGAATCAATTGAAGCAGTGTACTAGTCACATTTGCTTTACTACAGGCTGTTGGACATCAGTTCAAAACTTCAACTACTTATGTCTCACAACTGCATAAAAGGATTCTTAATTTTTGTTTGATTGAGAATCATAAAAGCGATACAATTGGAAAGACAATTGAGAGGTGCATATTAGAATGAAGCATAAAAAATGTGTTCACCATTATGGTTGATAATGCAACATCCAATGACATGGCCTTGTCATATTTGAAAAAGCAACTTATGAATTGGAAGGGTCTTGTTTATGGTGATGATTTTCTTCAACTACAATGTTCTGCATATATTCTCAATTTGATTGCATCTGATGGCTTGAAGGAATTGAAAAATGCCTTTGAATCAATTCAAAATGCTATAAGGTATGTTCGTTCCTCCTTTGCTCAACTCAACAAATTTAAAGATTTATGTGAATTGGAAATATTGGATACAAAAAATATGTGTGTCATAGATGTTAGCACTAAATGAAATTGTACATATTTAATGCTAGATGTCATTTTGAAATTCTAAAAGGTATTTGAAAGTTTGAGGGATGAAGATAGAGATTATGTGGCATGCTTTAAAAAATTTCAAAGCGTGATAACACACATATGGATGCTTACTCTACCCAAGATGTTGATGACAACATGGATGCTCCTAATGGCCCACCTAACAAACAAGCTTGGACTAAGGCAAATGTCTTTCTTAGATTCTTAAAAGTGTGTTATGATATGACCTTGCAACTTTCTAGCTCGCTCACAGTTACTACAAACACATGTTTCCATCAAATTGCATTGATTCAAGAGTTGTTGAATGAGACTATTATGTCTGATGACCCTCTTCTTAGGGAGATGTCTTCAAGCATGAAGATAAAGTTTGATAAATTGTAGTTGTTGATTATTGCTACGATTATAAATCCTCAATACAAGCTTGTTTACATTAATGATGTATTTGATAACTTCTTCTTGATTATAAACTTTGTATGTTAGTGAAAAAAACAAGTTAAGAAACACTTTGTATTATATATTTAAAGAGTATTCTGCAAAAATTGGTGTTGAAATAGGCAGGTCTCATAGTGCTAACACTTTAAACTCTGCTGCTAGTGCCAATGCTTTGAACTCTTCTGGTGGTGCCAACACTTTGAATTCTTCTGGGAGTGCTATCACTTCTACTGCAAATGTCGGTAGAAAGGACCCTCGTCATAGATGGTTGGCATACCAGAAAGAAAAGATCTAATTAGTAGATCCTCAATCTGAATTGGATAGATACCTTTTAGCTAATGCAGCTAAAGACAATCCTATTAATGATGTGATGATTTTGATATTTTGACATGGTGGAAGGTTAATTCAACCAAGTACAGAGTGCTTGTCATGATAGCACGTGATGTGTTGGCTATACTAGTATCTATAGTTGCTTTTGAAGTAGCTTTTAGCACTAGAAGTCGTGTTGTTGATGATTATAAGAGTAATCTATCTCCTAAAATGACTGAAGCACTCATTTATACCCAAAATTGGCTATTTACTAAGCAATCTATCTCAAAATTAGCTACCATATTAACTGAATATGACAACTTTTAAGAGACTGATAATTTTATTAATATTCTAGGTAATATTTTAAATTTTATGCTCATTATTTAAGTTTACATATTTCATTATTACTAATTTCTTACACATATAATTTGTTTTTTTAGATGGATCGAGCATCATTGAAGGTAGAGGAGACAAATGAATAACAATATATGCTCAAGAAAAAGAAATTAGATCTCAATCATTTGTTTTCCACTTGTATGTAATGTGATAGACTTGTTGTTACTTGTTAGGTTTAATGTGTTTAATTGATTGTTATGGATTGTATTAAAGTAACTTGAATGTTATTGCTTTTTATTGTCATTCAATATTGTTGGAGATTATTATGGATTTATGATTGGGTTTTACTGTTTTGTAATGAGTTTTATAGGATTATATGTATTGTTATGGTCTTAATAGGTTCAAATATTGCCTCTCAAATAAGGTTAAAAAAAACACCAAATAGGTCCTGAACTACTTGGACCGGTCTAGGCAATCTATTGGACCAGGTTTGGTCCAGCCTAAGCTCGGGCCAACGTTCGACTAGACCAGATGACCTCGGGCTGTCTTGTACAGCCTAAGGTACTATCCAGACCATATCTCAGGTTGAGGCCAAACCCAATCCAGTCTGGTTCATGCTCAACCCTACCCTTATATATAAAATTATAATCCACTTTATCTTCCAAATTTATATTTTTTCCCCTACGGTGTCATTATTCATTGCATACATTAAGGATTACTTTTATCAAGAGCAATCATGATAAAGATGGTATTTTAAGAAAACTAATCTATATTTTTTAACAAATAACTAACATAATTAGATTTATTAATCTACACAAATTAGTTAACTAGCTTTTATATTAAAAATTGAAAATAATATTAATTATCCGTGTTTGTGATTTACTTTAATTTGCTTGCTCAAATTAAGGGATATTGCATGTTTAAACTCATCACTTCAGTTTCTTTATGTGAAATACTTTCTTATGTCCCTAATGTATATAATGCCCGATTTGGTATCATGGAAGTGCTTTTGATAGAAGTGAAAGTGGAAATAGAAGTTGAAATAGAAGTTGAAGTGGGCTAGAATTGGGCTTTAAAAAGTTTGTTTAGTAGGTTAGAAATGAGTAGGGAATTCATATATGTTTTATTTTAAAAAATAGATAAAAGAGATTAAAATGAGATTAAAATGACATTTTTGCCATCATTTAAAAGCATCAAGAAAAACATAAAAAAGAATTAAAAAACTTTCTTGCCTTAATTCCATCTGCATATATCGTCTTCTCCTGTCATATGTGGTTCATCTTTATCACTCTACAGTCTCTCTTTTCGTAGGAAAAACTTTCTGCTCATCACTGTCATCAATCGCCACTGCGTGCCACCTCCCGCCACACCACCCATAAGTCTCTATATTTAATAAACTGCAATGTAAACTATTCCCCCTTCCTTTTTCTCGTATTACTCTATGCGGCAATGGCAATAGATGTTTTGCAACTTTAATTCTTTGATCTGCAATGATGAATTGATAGAGGTTCTACAACTTTAATTCTTCGATCTACAACTTTAAGTCTCTATATTTAATAAACTACAATGTAAACTTTAATGCAAGATAATATTCCTTTTTCTATTGATCATGTCCAAGATTGCCTTTTCCCATCCGTCTTTGCCAACCTCATTTGAAATTCTTCAATCTGTTTAATTTCTCACTCTATTTGATATTGATAAAAGGTATGGTCTGGATTTAATGCTCCTATATACTAAGCTAAAGTTCTATGGAAAATTTTTTGAACTTTTTTGATATGTTTCATTGCTCAAATTGACTTGGGTTTTTTACCATTAAATTCCTTATAACAATTCTAAAGATTATATTAGATTCCTTATAACAATTTCTTCCTGACATGGATTTTCATTATATTGTTTATTATATAAGATTATGGCAGGAAATTGTCACTTATGGACTCCTAAAGATAATGAGCTCCTAGTTGGATGCTTATTAAAGCTTGTGGAAGAAGGGAGTTTGGCCATTGAGAATGGATTCAGACCATATTTGTTCAAGAACATAGAAAAAATGATTGAGGAGAAGGGTGATGGATGTAGGATAAAAGCTAGTCCTGACATTATTTTTTAGGTAAAAGGAATGAAAGAAGATTGGAGAATGATTCATGAGATAACACACAATATACAAAACTTGGGATTCCAATGAGATGTTAAACAAAAATGTATTATTGCAGAAGAGGATGTGTCAGATAACTATATTTGGGTAAGACATTATAAAAAGAATCTTTCCATAATTTTATGGGACTTTTGAATGATTTGATTTTGTAATTTATCATTTATAGGTCAACAAGATAGCTGCAAAGTTCCGTGGGAAATCATTCCCTCACTTTGATGCTCTTAACATGGTGTCCAACAAGGGCAAAATTGGTGAGGAAGGTCCACGTGTCTACAATGAAGAAGGTCCACGTATCTACAATGGGGTTGTTAATGAGCTTGAGATGCTTTATGATGAGGTGTTGAAGGGAGAAGGAATGACTGATGAGGAGTGCCAACAAGCATATATAAATTTGATTAGAGACGATTAGTTACAAATGGCCTTTTCTCATGTTCCACTTGATGCAAAGAAAAATATGTTGATAAACCTTCTTCACTAATGATGTTTAATGGATGTAAACTTCTTCTTGGTAGTGGTTGTAGTTATATTAAGTTTCATGGATGTAGTTTTTGTTGTAATTTGAACTTCTGTTGTTTGTCTTTATAATGTTTTCGTTCTAGTGTGTTGCTGAAACTTTGTGGCCTTATTGAATTTCCAGTTTATGCAATGAAGAAGAAGCTGCCATTTTATTCAGAAAAAAAAGAAGCTACTAGTTTATTCACATAAGAAAGTACTAAGCATTAATTTGTCTTTATCCCAATATGTCAACGCGCCCTTTTCACAAAGCTTTGATTCAATCTTCTCCCATTATGAACAAAGCAATCAAACCTAGTAAACTATTTGTATGTTATTCAAGCTTTAGAAGCAATAGGAGAAGTATAGAGAGCTAGAATAGGTTACAAAAGACATAAATATAGGTTCCAAAAAGATAAACATATTCCATACATATTGTTGGTACAATCCTAGCCACTGTTACATGTGTTTTGCTCAAACTTTTGTAGTAGATATACTGAACAAAAAAATCTACCAACTTCTAGTGCTATTGTAAATATGGCCATAATATATAACCTTGCATATACTAAAAGTCAAAAAGCAAGGTCATACTTACAAAATATACAAAATACATAGCCAATAATATATTTGCAAGAACCCTATAAACCATTTCCAATTTCAACTTAATCAAAATATGGCATAAATAATTGTCATTACGACTTCCAACTATGCAAGTACCCTATGAACCATTTCCAATTTTGCCTCATATAGAAGGCTTGAGAAGACAACAAGGATTTTTTCATTTGCACCAATTTTAAATAGAGCATCATGTTGCTCTTTTGAAATCAGCTCTTCCAACTTGCATAGCTCATTATAAAGGGACTCACGCTTTGTATCTAACATAGTAGCTCATGCAAGCTTTCCAATCTGAGTTCCCAAAGTTGCAGAAGCTTCTTGGATACCTTGACAAGTAGTATTCATCATTTTCCCAAGCCCCTCCAAGAAAAAATCATCACGATCACTGCTATTTCTTCTTCTATTCTTACTTGCAATTGTGGCAACATTGACTTCTTTAGCTATGGCAGGAATAGGAGGGTTTACATCTTCTTCTGAATCAACATTTTCATCATTGTCTTCAGCATCAAGTGGTAAGGCCGTGGGGGGATGTCACTTTTATTAACTTGATCTTTCAGTCATTCTATGGACGCTTTTCCACTAGCTCTATCCTTCCCATAAATTGTGCATAGTACATCAAAATGGGGGAATGCTTTTCCACAAAGATGGGAAGCTTTTTTGTTGCTCTACAATTAATAAAAGAGAACAATATTTTATTAATTTTCATCTTGCATGAATCATAAAACAGCATATGTACAGAATAATAAATATTACCTTTATATACTCTTCCCAGACATTTTTCTCAGTTGTAGCACAATGGCTATCAGGATCCCATCCAAATCCAAATATATCATGTCATATATAGCCTGCTAATTTTGTTTCAAGGTCTTCAGCTGAGATTTAATGTGTGGGTCAGCTTTAATCCCACATCCAGGAGCCTTTTCATTCGACATTTTTTGCAATTGAGTAAGCACTCCTGACTTAAGACCACTATTTGAAACCAAACAGCCTTCTTCATGAAGAGTTGACAAAGCATCAACAAGCATAGCATCCTCTTTGGATGTCCATTGACGTTCCTTTCCTTTTGATGTCCCATCTGCTTCTATTATCTATATAAGAAAATCGTAAAGCAGTCATTTGACTCCAAAAAATTACCAATTCTCTAGTACTAGTTGATATAGCAGTAAATTCAACCATAGAACATATATTTATAACATATATAAAAAGGCATGAAGACACTAATAACATAATACAACTACTAGTCCACTAATAATAGTAAAGTCACCATTAACAAATTAAAGGCATGAGTACGCCAAAAACATAATACAACTATCAATCCACTTATATATAAAATTTACAACATAATACATTTATCAATGCTCATCTACTATCCCTATGCCTCATAAAGTCATCAAACATTTCATTGGCCAATTGTTCTCGAAAGTTGCTCCATGCATTACTTGGCTCAATTGTCATAATAGGTGGAGCATCTATATTAGATGTGTCTATGTCCATTTCTTCAAATCCAATATCACGAGGATTTGATCCTTACTGCCGAATCAAATTATGCAAGAGACAACAAGCTATGACTATTCAACTATGAGTTCGAATAGGATAAAATGAAGGACTCCTAAGAATAGCCTTGTATAATTTTAACATCCCAAAGCAACGCTCGATGACATTTTGGGCTGATGTATGCCTCAAATTGAAGCATTCACACGCATTTACAGGGTGTCTTCCATCTCTCCATTCACTTAAGTGGTATCGTTGACCACGATAAGGCGCAAGGAATCCTTCACAATTTGTATGGTTAGCATGTACTAAATAGTATTGTCCTACATAATGTAAAATATAAGTTACCATATGACAATGAAAAATGGTTTAACTAATCATTAATCAAATTATAAATTAATAATCAAACTCTTATCGTATTGAACTGAATACAAGGATATGGCAATATATGTTATGCAGTACAGTGTGATCAGATCCAATGGAGCTAGATTACAACAATATACATGGTTCTAATGACTTCTTTTTATTAAATATGACTCAAGATTAAGCTGTACAGTAGGCCAACTATAATATAATTTTCCATGACTAAAGATTAAGCTATATAGAAATAATATTTACCTTGAGGGGCACTTTTAAGCTTCCATTTCTTCTATGAATTGCATCTCTCAAAACTCTCCTATGGACAGCCGACCATCCCAACCAACAAGGACATATATAAATTGTGCACTAGGGGAGAAAACACCAAGCACATTAGTAGTTATTTCTCCCTTTTGATTCCTATACCTTGCTTTATCTTTAACAGAGACTTTCACTTTAACATGAGTACCATAAAGGGCACCTAAATAATTTTGAAATAACATGAATAGTGATATAAGTGCAATCAAATAAATGATACGATTAATTTATATATAATGAATGATAATATACCTTAAACCACTTCCACTTCTCTTCTATTGAATCCTCGTGAATTGGTTCTGGTCTCTTAAATAGCTCTTCACTTAATCACATCATAGGCATCAAGACTATATTAAAGTAGGGTTAAGGTGCAAATTTACTAATGAAATTTTGTCCAAGGAGTGTATGGCAAAAATATCTTTTAGAAGGGGCAAAAATACCAATAAACAATTAAAAAGGGGCATCCACCACAAAAACCGTTAAATCCGTACTAACACCGTTAGGGATTTTCTTCTCTTATAATTTAACGCCGTTAGTACAGATTAATGGTTTTTGTGGTAGATGCCCCTTTATAATTGTTCATTGGTATTTTTGCCCCTTCTAAAAGATATTTGTGCCAGACGCTCTTCAGACAAAACTTCGTTGGTAAATTTGCACCTTAACCCATTAAAGTATTGGCTTATAGTTTCACCAGACCTCCCAAAATAAAATTGCACAACTTTGTTCTTCGCATGATGGTAAAGAATGTGGAGAAACATTGAAACTTGCTCATCAACCAACATATTTTTAATTGGTTTTAAACCACTTCTTATATCCAGCATAAGACATAACTTGTCAAAAGTAGTCCTATTCATTCTAATTTGATTAAAACAAGTTGTATCACTATTATTCACTAGATTTTGAAGGTGGACTCTCCTAGAATAAAAGTCCACATTGTATGGCTGATGAGAAATTTGATGTCTCCACATACTAACAGTCATACAGATACTCATAAAACATTGGTGCATAGCAAATACAACTTGCAATCACCAAACTAATAGATGCACAATCATTTCACTTGTTTCTGGATCTATAGTTGTATAAGAATAAGTAATTGGCTAAAGTAAGTCATAGATCAAAAAGAGAAAGCAAGTAGAGGGGGATGAAGCAAAAATAAACTGTAACTGGAAGCATTGCACCTTAACATAGGCATCAAAGTGAAGCAATAAAACTTGCAATATGCATTTTCTATAGTTGTAAATTTTGAAATTATGGAAAATATACTTTTGAAAGACAAGGGACCTCTCTATAAAGGATTTTGGTTACTAATTTATTTAACTTTAATGATTATGTAATATTTTAAATTGTGAAGAGTGAAGAAAGACATAAGAAGATGAAGATGAGAAGTTGGCCATAGCCATAAAAGAATGTAATTCACAATCCCAAGCAACTCGCAGCTGCTTTCTTAAATCAAGCAAGTTTCACAATTGACTTAAGCGCAAATGGCTATTCACATAACTCAACTTGGATAAAAAAAAAGAGCTTCAACTCGACAATCATACTTTTGTAAACAAATGAAAAATGAAGGAATCTTATTTTTTATGAAAGGGTGACACTCATTAAAAAAAAGGAACAGCCGCATCTCTCATGGATAATGAAGGAAAAGTCACAAAAAAATGTCATAATCAAATGAAGCAAGCCTAGAAAATCACCAGTTGTGCTCTTACCTTCAACAAAAAACCCAAAAACTCACAAGTAAAGCAAAACCCAAATAGATGTGTGTGTGTGTGTGTGTGTGAAAAATCACCTTTTTCTCCACCACCATCCTCCTCCTCTCCTTTGTGACTCGTCGATTTGAGCTCTGACCTTTGTCGCAACGTTCGCTATGCTCTGTCGTGTCTTCTACTGCCTTCCTTCTCTTTAGAGCAGAGCGTGGGGGTGCGGCTGGTGTCTATTGGATTCGGTAGGGTTTACTATCATATTTGGGGCAGGGGCAAAGTTGTCCAAAATATTTCATAACTTGGGGTAATATTGTCCAAAATATTTCACTTCAAGGAAAGTGAGATGAGTTCCATGGGTCTACCCATGGAACTCACTTCCATTATTTTTTATGGAAGTGACTTTAGAAAAGCAGAAGTGGATTCCCAAAAACCAAGCAACCAAACTTTAGAATTCCACTTCTACTTCCACTTCTTCTCCTCATTTCCAGTGTACCAAACGGGGCACAAGAGTTAGGTAAAGGGTTTATTATTGCCCTACTTATAAGATTGCAATCCATTTTATTTTCCAAATTTATAATTTTGTTCCAAATTATTCCTATTAATTATACATATTAATAAGGTTTCCACCGAGGGGTAGTTTCAAAAAGTATGATTAAAGAGAGTATTATAGGAAAATCAACATTTATTAATTATAAATAAATTATTTAACTAATTTCTTTCATATATTTAAGACCGATAGTATAATTACTATTGTAAAGCAGAAATAGAGGCAAAATGATGGATCTGATTGCTTGAATCTAGGTTAAAAAGGAGAGAAATGAATGAAAGCTCTGGTTCAATATTATTAACTAAACTCAATCGTACTAATGAGACCCAACTCATACTTAGTTTAAGCTTAATCTAGTTACAATGACAGGTAATAATAACTGTTTTTTGAGAATATTTATGATAGCCCCTGTTGTAGCAAAAAAAATTCCAATAACCCCCATAATAATTTGAAAGATCACTACAGCCTTTTTTAAGCTAAAATGAAATTGATTGGTGAAGTAAGAAGACAAAATTTATCCCATGGAGAAAGAAAGAAGAAAAATCCTGAAAGAATAAGCAAAGGTAAATTCGTCTTGTAAATTCCTATATGTATCTTGTAAATATCCTCAATGTTCTTATAAATTCTCATATATGTCTTATAAATAACGTATATGTTATTGTAAATTCACTTCTTATAAATGTTTCACTTATTGTCTTGTAAATTCTTCAATTTGTCTTCGTAAATGACCTTAAAGCATGTTTGGTTTAACTTTATCGCATACTTGCAATGGTAATCATGATTACATTATTAAGGTAAGAGTATTTGATTGCTCTTTAGCAGTTTATCATAGTAATGATGATTGCCAAAAAATTGGTAATTCCTATTCATACCTCTTCCCCTATGAATGCTCATCCTTACCACCCCTATTGCATGATTGAAAAGCTCAATTTACACTTTAGTCTCATTTGTCATTATTTTATTTATCTTATTCCACCTGCCACACCACAACCGCCACTACCATTACCTCATCCTCCATTGCCGTCGCTACAACTACTACCTACTTGACCTCCACCATCACTACCATTACCACCCGTTGTCGTCGTCGATGCCGCCACCTCTACTATGACAATTGTCGTCTCCGTTACTACTGTTGCCACCACTACCTCCATTGCTGCTAACACCACCATACTACTTCTTCCTCCTCCACCGTCAGTACCACCTCTACCATAACAATTGTTGTCACCATTGCCGCCACCGCCAACACTGCCTCCTCCTCCATTGTCGCCGCCCCCCTCAAATCCCCGCCACTACCTCCACCATGACAATTGTTGTCACCATTGCCACCGCCACCTCCTCCTCCACCACTGCCCTCCACTACCATCACTGCCACTTCTACTATGACAATTGTCGTCACTGCTGCCGCTACCATCTCCACTACCTCCTCCTTTATCACGACTATATCACCTTTACATCACCTCCACTGTAACCCCCCTTCACGATCAAGGCCAGGATTAGTTTATTAAAACGTAATTAAGTTTGAATTAGAGACCATGTATGATGATTTGGGACTAATTCCAAAAATTAAATTTCCCAAAATCAGGGTTTACAAAAACTTTTACAACGCCTATTTAACATGGTCTCATATCTATATATCAATTTCACAAAAGGCCTGTATAGTATGATTTCATTTATAAATATCAGAGTACAAGGTAAATTCCCGACACACTCGGGTTCCATTCAATAAGTAAGGGTTCCTACAAAGGCACAAAGCCTATAAACTTTTCCCTTTTTCTTGGGGATTACACAAAACTATACTACGAATCTCAATATATACAATTATTTTCAAAAACATCCAAATAATTTTACATGATAACCAAAATCCAAAATAATTTCCTACACTGGAGTTCTATCTGCTCTTCATTGCCCGCTTTCCCTTAGATCCTTCAAACCTATCTAAAAATTTGTTTGTAGGAGAGTGAGATTCTAAGGAATCTCCGTAGTGTCAAATCACTCATAATATGCACAACAACAAAGCATGAAAGAAAATCATCACACAACACACAGTAACTACAACGACAGTTACAGCGGCAAGGGCAGGTATAACTTGCGTCACCCTTATGTTTGCTCACGCTGAAGTGCTCACGCTGTATTGCACCATCACATGATTATATCACATATATCACCACAGCTGGGATCCATATAAAATATTTCACATATACACACAGACACACTGGCCGGATACTCAAACAAGAATCCACAATTCCACAACGCACCCCTAGCAATTACAATGGTAGAAACAACGGCAGAGGTAGGTGTGATAACTATCACCCCCTACGACTACTCACACTGTAATCCACCACGAGAGATAACACAATGGCCTCATGCCAAAGATTTTCACATAAAACAATGATAAGTCATGCATACCAAGCATTATACACAACATGAGAGAAAAATCACTACCTTGGTCCTTCCGAGTGTGCTCTGGCACCGGTCTCTCCCGAGTAGGACAAATGTCAAATCTTATATTCATAATTAAGGACGAGGTGTTATTCTCTGTACCAATACTCAAATAACTTCATATTACTTATTTTGGTTATCATTTATGCTCTTTAGGAAGCTACAAACACCTCTAATAAAATCCCTAAAGGGTTGGAAGAAGTATCCCAAAAATCCCCTTTTGGAAGCTCAAGTACAGAATTTTCACTGTTGCACTCGAGTGAAGAAGGCCTCACTCGAGTGAGGACGTACTTTGCACTCGAGCACAAAGCTTAACACTCGAGTGATAGCCAAATGCTCACTTGAGTTCTAGGAAGTGAAGCATAGAAAGTGTTAACCCGAGAGCAATGGAAACTTTTAAAGAAGAGGAGCACTCGAGTGAAAAAGACCTCACTTAAGTGACATCTTAACACTCACAAGTGTTAAGGCATACTCTTAAAACTTGGCAGTGAGTGACAACCCGAGACGAGAGTTCTAAGTGTCAAATACACCTGTACTCGAGTGAGAGGAGGCTCACTTGAGTGAGAACACACAACACTTGCAAGTGAGGCAACACTCTTGCCTTTTGCCCGGAAGTACAACATGGAATCTGATGGCAAAAAGGGAAAATGCACTACCGCACTCGAGTGAACCCCAGATCACTCGAGTGATACTTATCAGAAACCAGCAAATGCAAAAAAACTAACCACACATCCCAACACTTGCCCAATTGATTCTAATAGTCCCAAACTCTTACTCAAGGCTACTCCCACACAAAAATACCCAAAGAATTCAATGGAACCATCAGAATTACCAAAATCCTATTACATTATCATGCTTCGGTTTTGGCCAACATAAACATCTAAATTCCAAAATCATCCAAACAAGAAATTTCAATCCCAAATCCATTCTATCTATCCCAAAATCACTACAAGATACCATTTTCATGCCAATGACATACCAAAACACCATGATCCTCAATTTCGAAAATCAGGCCAAAAATCCCAGAAATTCCAAACCAAACCATTTGGCTCAAAACATAGATAGAAGGATTGGTTTTACTTACCTTATCAACTTTGTCAAAGACACTTCTTGATTCTCCAACCTCCACAATTTCTTGTGGCCACAAATCAACACCAATGGGCACACTAAAAACATCAAAATGAAGCTCATTACTAAAGGAACAACTTTAATGAAGTGAGTTTGAGCAATGAAAGCCATTTACTTACCCAAATCACAAGAGCTTTCTTTCTCTCACCTACTCAACAATGGCACCAGAAATGGGGATGAGAAGAGAGAGAAATGGAGTGTGAAAAAGATGGAAATGATGATTTTCCTACTCCCTCCATACTCAACCAAAACCAAGGGAAGAAGAGAGAGAAAATATTATTTTCAAATGCAATTTGACTTTTCACGCTTTTCTCTCACCCTTTCTTCTTGCCAAGTGTCAATCCTTTATTGGTTCCCATAAAGTAAACACCCAATTAAATTCTCTAATCCCCCAATTAGCCATTTAATCACACTTCTCATTTTCTTATTAGTTAGTAATTAATTTCTCCCTTAATCACTAACTTATGGCCAATAAATTCCATTCCTCCAATTTTCCACAAATTATAGCATATTAATTAAAATTGCCAAAAAACACATAATAATTTCAATTTAAATTCACAATTATCCATAATAATTGTCTTTAGCCCTTAATCAAAATTTGGGGCATTACATCCACCATCACAACCTCCACCATCAGATGATCCTTAGCCAGGTAGTGTGACGGTATGATGAAGCAGCGCGATGACTCTTAGCAACTTTTTCCTTAAATATTATGTTAAGGCTATAATAGATTGTGTGATATGTTAATTTTAAATAATTATTACAAAAATAACTTATTGCACCTTACTTAAAAATCAAACCAAACAATAACCCTTTAATTAATATTGCATTGAATTTTTATTGCATGCATTGCACTGGATTGTAGAGTGGGATGAGATTGAACCAAGCAGGTCCTTAATATTCTTATAAATTATATTGTTTGTCTTGTGAATCATCTAATTGTGCTTGTGACTTCCCTTTATATTCTAGTAAATCCCCCAAATGTGTCTTTTAAATGGCCTTACTATTCTTGTAAATGCTTGCGTTTGTTTTGTAAATTAGATTATTTGTCATTAAATCTCTTCTCTTGTAAATTAGCAAACTTGTCCTATAAATTTCCATGTGTCTTGTAAATAGTACATGTGTTGTTGTCACTTGTCAATGCTTTTGTTGCATTGTAAATGGCCTAAGTGTTCTTATAAATTTCCTTATTTATTTTGTAAATTAGCTTATTTATCTTGTCAATGCCTTTAGCTAGCTTGTAAACAACATGTGCTTTGGAATGCCCTTTTTTTAATTGTAAATGGCTCAAGTTTTTGTAAAATCCTTTATTCATCTTGTTAATATCCTTAGCTGCCTTATATATTGGACGTGTGTGAATACTTTTTTTTAAAAAAAAATTCTAAACAAACCAGGTCAACTTTCCCCTGGTGTTGCATTTGTCAAAGGGACAGAAGAAAATGTTGCAGTAATTGCAGATAACAAGGACACAAGGCAAGACAGAGAGAAGCTGCTCCAGAATGAATCAATTTTTGAAGCTCTCTTGGAGAAGAAATAAGGTTTTCTCTCTGTCTATAATATAAGGCACTTCAACTAATTCGTTAAAATTAAAAAATGGTAATTAACTCATTAGATATGTTTTAAATTAAATTTTTTTTTCAATTTTAGCCATATTAAATTAGGTTTTAAATGAAAAAGAACATATAAAAAGTTACATTTAAGCATTAATTACATTGGCAAATAAGCATTAATTACTCTCCAAGTAACTTATATTGTGAACCAATACATTCTTCAAAGCGACTTATATTGTGGACTGGGGGGAGTATCAAATATGGGAGAAGGGTGTCTCCATTGATTTTCCTCTCTATTTACTCTCCATTGAATGTATTTACCATTAGAGCAACTTTCAATGTTTGAGATTTAATAATATGTAAAAAAATATTATTATAATACAAATCTATCATGGTAAATCTCAATCATTGAAAGTTGATTTAATGATAGATATATTTAACAGAAAGTAAATGGAGAGGGAAATCAATGGAAACATCTCTCTCATATCAAACATACGGCACATAGGCGTCCTAAAAGTCGAACATTTTGAAACCTTTACCCTAGATTTGGATTGAGAGAAAAATGAGGGGAAAATAGGGGGAGAGGAAACTAAAAATGAAAACTTCTTAAAATAGCAAAAATATTTACTAGTTTGGGGAGCTTTCCCCGTTATTCTTCTTTCGTTCTCTATTTTCTCCCCATTCATTCAAATATAGGGTAAGGATTTCAAAATATGGACTTTCCCCTTTACTCTCGGCCCCTTTTATTCAAATTAATTACTTTCTGTTTTCTTTCAAACAGGGTTATTTGCGTCTTTTTCTGTCCACCAATTAATTTCATTTTAGCCTTAAAAAAGCTGCAGTGATATTTCAGAATTTTTTTTTAATAAAATGAATATTTATTCTCAGCTAAAGAAGAGCACAATCATCCAGTACAAACCGATGTCCAGAGAGAGAAAACAAATTAAAAAAATATATATAAAAAACGGAACAAACAATAGATAAAAATGAAAAAAGAAATTATCCAACACCCGTTCTATGGTATGAAGCGGAGGTATTCTCAGATATTTCAGATTACTACGGGGCCATTGGAAACTTTTTTGCTACATGGGGTGCTATATGAAATTGTCCCTTTGGTTTTTTTCCCTTGTACAGATAGGTAATCATTGTTTCAATAATAGCAAAGCCTCAACGACTGACAAAAAAAAAAAAAAACAAAAGGCAAAGCCTCAACGGAATTAGCTGGGCATGGTGGCCCTCGACCCAATACTATAGACCCAACTCATATCTTTAACACCGATCACTTTTTTTTTTTTTTGGGTTCATGATCACTTTAATTGCACTACTACAAAACAAGGTAGGACCTTTTATATAAATAAAAAAAAGAACAAGGCAAAAACCACCACTTTTTTCCCTTGATTATCTTTCTCTAATTATCATCAAGTTTTTTATTTAATAATCTCAGTTGAGGAGATTAAAAAAAATAAATAAATTACTTAATTATAGCATATGTTGTATGATCTTTGAAATACTTATGGGTGTCATTAGATTACAAATTAGTTTATAAATCATGTAAATTAGTTTAGAGAAAAATGTTAAGTATAAATATTTAAAATAATTTATTTAGCTTCCTTAATCTCATTTAGTCTTATATTCAAGACTGATGGTAGTACAATTTAAATACACATATACGCAGATAATCATGTCAATGCCGGCTTCAAACCCGAGACCGCATTCTAGTAGCCATATGGAATTGTGGTTGGAATAAGTAATAACTAGCATTGACATCTTTAGGCTTGTTTGGTTTAGCGTTTTTTAAAAAAATAAATCCTTATTACACAAGCCGAAATAAAACTCCTTTTATATACTTACCTCGTATACTGTAAATCATGATTTATAAGCACTTATTACCCAAAAATAAATTATTCCAAACGAGCACCTTCTTTCTTTCTTTCTTTCTTTCTTTCTTTCTTTCTTTCTTTCTTTCTCCAACGGCATTGACATCTAATTATTCTCTAGTTAGATCCATGGGTAAGCACTTGGACCCCACCAGTGCACCCCTCAGGATTCTATGTTGCCCAGTTTTAGTACTGCGATCAACACACACACGCACATATATAATCCACTTAGAAGATTACACTGATCATTGTGTCAAAATAAATCAGAAATGCCAATGAGGTTTGGCACAGTTGGTTAAGGTCTTGCCACCCCGATCACAAGGGAGTGTGTTCGAACCCTCTGACCGATGAGGAGACCTCATTGGTAGGCGATCTCGTAAGTTCCTTGTAAGCGCTCGAAGAGCCCTGGGACCGTGCCCTGGCCTTAGTAGGGGACTGGTGCCGAACCTACCTAAACTTTTTTCTATCAAAAAAAAAATAAATAAATCATAAAGGAATGTGCAGAAATGAGTTGAGGGGTCTCTTATGTATGTCAAAAATTTTATAGATCTTTAATTTACAGGAAAAAAATGTAGTATTAACTTAACGACTACATTATCCAAGGGTATTTGGTTTTAAATGTGGACAAGGTAAACTACAAAGTTAACGAACTAAATTCAAATCACGCCCTTTTTCAAAAATATCCTTAAGGAGAGACATCCTAATAGTAAATACTTGTCTAGATTAGTCAGTTTTTTTTTTTGATACATAGATTAGTCAGTTTTTTGGATATATGGTAATAGGGTAAAAAAAAGATCGAATACCGGGTGGCTCAGGGTTTTTTTTTTTTTAAAAAAATATTTAACAGCTATTGCTACCCCATTTTTCTTTTATTGTCTATTTTTATCTATATATTTGAAACAGCGTCATAGGAGAAAATTGGTATACATCAGTGTACGTGTTATTAAAATTCAGTGTGTATTTGCCCGTCATATATGTGAATAAGTTGAAGTAATATCTATTGAAAAGAAGATTGTAAAAAATCATTTGAGGTGGTTTAGATATTCAAAGAAAGCTACTGGATGCGCTGATAAAAAGAGTTGATCAAGTAATATGGAATCCTCTAAAAAGAGGTAGAGGAATACCCAACAATTGTACTCTTCCATGGGTAGGAGTTGCCTTCAAAGTGATGAATAGAGCCGGGAATACGGGCATGTCTGGCCCTATAGGGCCAGCCCTTTACAGGCTCGGACTTAAACGGGCTAGCCTGTTTGCTAAAAAGTACCATATTTTTTAGGCCCGCGGCTCTATAGGGTTGGCCCTTCACGGGCTTGGGTCTAAACGGCCTTAAATTCATTTTAATTTAAAAAAATTTCTTTTTCTAGTTTTACAATTTATTTATTATTTTGCTTTAAATTGAGATACGTTATTTTTAAAAATCATAAATTTTTAGTTAAAATAATCATCTAATGTCCAAATTAGCCTTTTTTTTAAAGTTTAAATTAATAAACCATTGTAGAAAATAAAATAAATCAAACCAATTAATAAGTGTTTGCTTGTTATGAATACTCTATTAGGTACTTAGGTGTATCTCATATTGATAATTTGATATAATGATATTATATTTATTAATTTATTTTAAAAAAATATTAAACGGGCCTAAAAGGGCCGGCCCTATAGGGCTGCAGGGCCTGCCCTTTTAGGCCTGCTTCCATTTTTAGCCTCTAAATTATAAGCCCAACCCTTAAAGAGCTTGGGTCTAAACGGGCTGACCCGACAGGCTCGACCTGAATTCTCGGCTCTAGTGATGAATTGGCAATATCGCTGTCGCAGTGCTTGATAGGCTCAGTTTGGGGGGTGAGATGAAATTTCACACTCCACTTAAAGTCAAGATGCTAAGGAGTCCTAGCTCGAATTTCATGCCTGTTCAGTGAGGGCACAATAGGAATACTGAAAACATTCATTGGCAAAATGGTCACCAGATAAAATATTGCCCATTCTCTCTAAATCTCCCGCTTTTGGAGTGGACGCTTATGAGGGGAATTTTTCCCTCTCCTCTTAAAAAAATTATAAAACCAAACAAATGGATGGCAGCAAAATCCCCCACCTCTCCTCCCCTCAAACCAAACAAACCCTAGGTAACATAAATACACATAGGGGTGTTTAGGATCAGAAAATGACATTCCTGATCCCGAGAAGGTTCGGGAATGATCTTCATTCCCGATCCCAATCTTGATCCCGAAAATTTCTCGTCCTGTCGATCCCAAGAAGGGTTCGGGAATGATTTTCATTCCCGATCCCGGATTTCTTTTTTTTTTTAAAAAAATCCCTATATTTTTTGTGTGTTTTTTTTAGTCTAATACAAATATATAATTTGTCTAATATCATATTGTACCAAATTAGTGCAATACAAATATATCATTAGTTCAATACATGCTTAAAGTTATCGATTTAACTACAAAAAGAACAAAGCCAAGAAAAAAAATTAGAATTATTTAATAAATAATAAATGAAATTAACTAAATTAACTAAAAAAATAGATATTACCTTGAGGGTGTTAGGGATTTTCACATTTTATTTTGCATTTAGTCTTGCTTTCTTAAATATTTTAAAAAATTGTATATAATATATATATATATTCGGGATCAGGAAAAAGTTGGAATCGGGATCGGGATCTAGATCTCGAAAAAAATTTCCCGATCCAGAAATTTTCGGGACGGGAAGACAGCGATGGGAAAAAGTTCCACACCCCAAGATACACAAGGCGTCTCTTTTCCCCCTATCTTGGGAAAAATAATTTGGGCCCAGAAGTTCCTAGCCCATTGGTTTTGTTTGCAAGAAGATTCTGCTGAGGATGTCCTCCTCTTGAAGAAAGGGATTCAATTTCTGCAAAGTCTTAATGACATGTCAACAAATATGTTATTGGGCCAATTGGGGGTTGAGTCTAGTGGAAAGAGCTAGTCCTTTATAACGTGGCAAACCAATGTTCAAATCCTCGCTGGGAGAGGTGCCCACATTTAATATCCAATAATCCCTCAAACAAAATTGTCTTTAATAGGAAGATACCTGACCGAACTAGTCGGTTCAAACGGAAAACCCGTGAAATGGCGACTTATCCGGCCCGGTTGACCAACCAAACTGGTTTGTTTGTGAACCGGCTAACCCATCCCAAACTGTTGTGACCGGTAGCTACCTGGGGTGAACCGTTGGGTTAGGTGGTTCACCTGGTTCACTTTTTTTCTTTCAAAACATTTGTCCAAAAACCGCTGAAACTCCAAGAAAGAACAACAGAGGAGGAGAATGTAATAAGGAAAAGAGGGAAGGAGAAGCCAAAATAAACTTACCATGAAAGAAAACTCTGAAAAAATGATGATAAAAAATGAAGCAACAAGTTCTTCATAGCAAAACTAGAAAGTATGCAAGGAAGAGGAAAAAGAGAATTACAGAAAACTAGGGCTATGTAAAAGGGAGAGGAAACACCGAGGGTGATCGAAAAAATTAAGAGAACGCCAAATGAAAATAAAGAGCACTCAGAGAAAAAACTAATTTTGCTCTAACCTAGATATTTTAATTATGTAAATAGAGATATTAGGGGCATATATTATGGAAATAATACTGGATAGGATAGTGGAGAATATCACGAAAGATCCATTCCTTAACTCAATATTAATTATATATACAAATATATAAAATTAAACATAGGCTGCTTTATTAATTATTACCATATATATCTTTACGGAGAAAACTTATGTCCAGTGCCATAGAACCAGTTCCTCCGGTTCACCAATGACTTAATGACATCTGGATTTCTTTGCAAATCATCATTAACTCCAACTCTCTCTGTCTCTATCTATCATTCACCAGCCCCAACCAAAAGAAACCCTATTTCTTGTTAAGACCTAATACGGCGGCAATCGGGGACGGCCGATACGACGATGATCATAAAGGAGAGGATAACAGTGCACCCTCGGCTGGCCACTCTGCAATAGTAGCTGAATAACAAAACCTAAACTCTATTTTTTGTTAACAGTGGATACGACAACAATCATGGACAGCGGATACGGCGACGATTGTAAAGGAATGGATAACGGCAGCCAAGGCCAAGTGTAGCAGCCATCAAAACTTAGGATTACGAAGTGGATTGGTGGTCCAAGATGGTGGCTCAAACTAACTGCAATAAGGTATTTTAAATATGATATTCATTAAACTATTTTTTATAATTAAATATAAATATTTTGGTATATTTCATTTAAATTATTATTTTTAATTGTTACCCGTTTGACCCTAAGTCAACCCTGGTTTGACCCACTAACCATTAACTCACTATATCGACCGGGTTAATGACCGGTTCGATTTTTAGTACCTTATTTTTATTTAACTGTATGTTGTTGTTTTTAAAAGATGCAAATTAAGAAATTAATGGTTGAATGTGTGTATGTGTGTGTATATATATATATTTATATATATAAGCAATAAATATAAAAATATTTTATCAGAATTTTAATTAGCTTTGGTTCTAAAAATGTCAATATGATTTATGTTAAAATAAGTGAATAACTTACTGACATAAAAAATTCATGTAATTTAGATAACTACAAAATGAAATTATAATGTATCGTATCAATGTTATAGGTAAAAGTAACAAATGTTTTGGCTAAAGGTAACAAATAAAATAAAATAAATGACTATCTCAAGGGTATTTGGAAAACACCAAAATTAATTAAAAAAAGGTACTTTTGTGTTTTATGAGACAAAATTCCACCAACGTTGTAGACTTGGTCTAACGGTGTAAGATCCCGTTAGATCGCTTTAGAGTCTCAGAAGAGATATTTGTGTTGGGAGGGGTAACTACGTGTTGGAAATTGTGCCCTAAAGGCCAATCATTGTACTTTAAACTTATTATTTTAATGAAATTTCTCCATTATGTTATCATATTATTTGCATGTTAACTGTGATAATTGTATCCTTGGATAATTCATAAAGATTGTCCTAAAATGTCCCTGGTCGGTCATTTATGCGGGAGCAGAGATGAAACAAGACCAGTATGACTTTGATAAGATATGGAGATATGAATCAAAGTCTTAGGCATTTTTAAGAGTACAAGGTGCTGGACCGACCCACTATGAGAAAGCTACATGGATCAAGTCATAAGCTTTTCTCATGTATAACCACGTTACAATGCCCTTAGACCTGAGGTCATCATGGATTCCTACATGAGAGTTGCTAAGCTTTGAACTAGTTAAAAGTCACTTTTGACCGGGTGATGATAAAGGCTACGATCGGGCTTGGTGGTTTTTCATGTAAAGGAATATGAATGATCAAGATGGAATTTGTCCCTCACATTAGTAGAGAGATATTACTAGGCCCCTCGATGAGTGAGTCTGAGAAATGTATGGCCATACTATAATGAAAGGAGTTTCTGTCTCTGTTATCAGGCTACTCAGGAATCGAGAAAGTAATGGTCAGGAACAAGAGGATGACATTTTCCATGCCTTATCCTTGATCGATATATCGTGTGACAAAAGGGACGTGACATGGTTGTATGACAGGTTGCATCGTGATAACGATCCTCATATGAATTGGGTAGTCGTAATGTCTTGCTAGAGGCCGTTTGCGACTTTTGGGTTAGTGTAGTTATTGGCCCACTGCCAACTTCATATGGGCCTACAGGGTCGCACACAAGAATAGCCCAACACGAGATAATGTTTGATTTAGGATGGATGAATTTTATATTTATATATATATATAATATAAAATTCATTAATAATATTATATAGATATATATATATTTTTTCGAAATATATATCTTTTATATATATATATATTATATTATATTATTATATTTAAAAATATTATATAGATATATATATTTTCGAAATATTTTATATATATATATATATATTATATGATATTATTATATTGTGTTGGTTTTAAATTTAATTTATTAAGATATATTAAATTTAATAACTAACATGATAGAGATATAGTATCTCAGATTTAATTTATGAAGATAAATTAAATCTAATAGCTCTTTATTTAGATTAAATAAATAGGTTAAATTAAAACTGTTGGACAGATTTAATTTAAACTGAATTTATTTAATTAGCTCATCAAGATAATTAATTGTTAATTAATTTCAAAATTAATGATGATTAATTTTGAAATTTGAAAATAACCCTCATGGGTTATAAACTTGATAGAGCTGATAGACTGAGGGTACATCAGAATTGAGAGCCGCAAGTTAAACCCTTGGAGACATTAGAGGCGCTATCACGCAGTCTTGGTTGGAGAGCATTCGTGTGGATACCGGTAGAGGGAGCGGACCTGACGTGTTGGCTCCTAGAGATCGTGAAAACTCTGAATCATCAAAAAGGTATGAATCCTTCCAACTTGGTTTAAACGCCGTTGATAGATCCTCGATTAGGATCGGTGAAATTTTTTTTAAATTCTTCCGCTGTGCTTACCGATCCTACACTACGAACATCGAATCAAGTACCAGATGATAATATAAAAAAAATAAGTTAATCAATGGCTGGGGTCTAGAAGCAATCAATGGTGTCCATGTTTTTCCTGGGCACTCTTAGAACTAAAAGTGTGCAAGAGTTTTTCTTTTATATATATACAAGAAGGGTGTAAACTAAGAGATTCGATTCACCTGTTTTATTAAAATTTAAAGGGTTTAGGTTCAATTTTACTCTATAAGTTGTCATAAAAAAGTAATGTTGCCCCGAAAATGTTTTAGAAGCAATGTCATCTCAGTAGTTTTTAAATCGTAACAATTTTGCCTTGACTGTTATCTAGGTTAAATTTGATCGTTAGTTAACTATATATACTAAGCTGACAGTCAACATATCATCCATATCATTTTTGTTTTGGGTTTAGATGTAGATTTACCCCAAAAATTTTCACTCAAAAACATGTTGCCCCAAAAGTTTCCAAATCCTACAATTTCACCCCAACTTTTATCCAGGTTAAGTTTACTTGTTTGTTAACCAAATATACTTATTTGACAGGTTCATGTGACATCTACTTTATTTTTTAAAAGTTAGATTTATAAATAAGGAAAATTTTCTTAAAAAACACAATGCATCCCATCGGATTGGAGAAAATAAAAAAGGTGAAAGCATCTTGAGAAATGAAAAGAAAATCGAAGAGGTACCTGCCTATCTCGACTTTGCTAGTTATAGAGGCCGATGGTTTCTAGTAGCTTTGTTTTCGGCAATCTTCCTCAATGTTTCTTACACCCAGTAATTGAATCTTTAATTTTTCTTTATTACTTTTTAATGAATGTGAGCTCTTTTTCTATCTGTAACTTTTTCTTCTTCAATGTTGTTCACGCCGCTAACTTAATATATTTGATCAACTAATAATCAAATTTAATCTAAATAACAGTTATGCCGACATTATGATTTGAAAGATTTTAGGTCAATATTGAACCCCAAAAATTCCAAGGCAACATTAATCCTAAGTGAAAACTTTTAAGCAAATTTGCACATTAACAAAAATAATATGGAGAACACGTGTACCGCCAGTTTAGCATATTTGATCAACGAACAGTCAAATTTAACATGGATAAGTTAAGGCAAAATTATTACAATTTAGAAACCTTCAAGACGACATTGCTGCTAAAAAACTTTCAGGATGACATTACACCTTAACACAAAACTAAAATTGTAAATGTCTTCATTTTTTCTCCAACAAATTGTAAATATGTTATACATCCTCCAAGTGGACCAAAAAAGAGCCCAAAGCAACAAGGAAAGGGCGCAATATTGCGATGATGTTGTTACCTAATTTATTGATAAGATTACTTCAATCCTAGTCCGCACAATTATTGATGGTGAATATCTCAATAATGATTGTCTTTTTTTTTTTGATAATAAAAGATATTCTACAAAAACATCAGAAGCTATCCTCCTGAGTCAACATAAGAATTCATCCTGTTTACATCATTAATTAAAAGGGCGGTAATAGCATCAGGGGGCGAAAATGTGATATGAAGATCAATCGCCATCTTCCAAGCTTCTTTTGCCATAGCGTCTGCCACCGTGTTAAACTCCCGAATGCAATGTGAAATTTCCACGTCCCAATCTCTTTCCAGCAGCGTTTGAACCTCCACAATAAGCTGAAAATCAGGGTGTTCCCGAGAAACGTCACCCTGAATTATATCCATTACTTCACTACAATCAGACTCAATCATGATTTTTCTGTATCCTCTATCCCAAGGAACTTTTAGTCCCCACAAAATACCCCAAGCTTCCGCAGATACTACCGTTCCTTGCCCAATCTGATACATAAACCCCATCAGAAATTCACCATTGTGATCTCTCAACACACCTCCACACGTGCAAGTCCCTAAGTTGTCATTCCTAGATCCATCGGTATTAATCTTCACCCACCCAAGCGGTGGTGGCATCCACTGTTGTTGATTCCTTTCTGCACTCTTATTTTGAACCAAACTTGTATTTCCCCATGTTAAGCAGGCACGAGCACGGGCTAATATGGCATGACTACTCCAAGTGTTGTTATTAAAACATCTGTCATTTCGAGCTAACCAGATATGTCGGCATAGCACCGAAAACCAAAGACGAAACTCGAATCCCTGTATAACTTCTTTTCTCCCCGCACACCATGTAAGCCAGTCATTTCTTTCAAAAGAGCCAAAGAATTGATCACGCCAATCCAGAGGTAAGAATCCTTTCCATAATTCAGAAGTGAAAGGACAATCCCGCAAAACGTGGAGTACAGACTCGCTTGAGTTATGGCATATATCACAAAAACCCGTTGGATGACTACCTCGCTGATAACGAATTAAGTTTGTCATTAGACGACCATGAAAGCACAACCACAAGAAAAAACGATACCTTTGAGGGACTTTCAATTTCCAAACACATCTCCTCCAGTAATTACTGTGAGGTTGTGGGGTGCCTACTAGATATTTGTAGGCGGATCTGATGTTGAACATTCCATCTGAAGACCATCTCCAAACCGGAAAATCCTCCCCATTACGCTGATTAATATTAACATGTGCAATAGCTGTGCATACATGACTTGGAAGTAGGTGCTGAAATTTTCTCATATCCCACTGTCCGGATGAAGTGATACAATCAGCTACTCTCCATTCAGTAGCATCTCTAGGCAATTCTCTGATTGTCAAATTCTGAAGCTTTTCAAAATGCGGGACCCAAATGTCATTCCAGAAAAAAGTGTTCTGCCCATTGGTAACTCTCCATGTTAAGCTATCTTTGATCTTGTCCCAACAGTTACGAATTCCCCTCCACGTACTAGACTCAGACCGGCGCTTCTCAACTTTAGGAATAATATCATTCCCGGCTTTATATTTTTCACACAGAATCCTAACCCAGAGTGAATCTCTTCTGTTAATCATATTCCATCCAAGCTTCATCATGAACGCCTGGTTCTGGTACCGAGCCAACCTAAGACCAAGGCCTCCATTCTCCTTACGTGCACACACATTATCCCAGGAGACTAGATGAGGTTTTCTGCTTGCTGAGCTACTACCCCAGAGGAAGTTACGACAACGTTTGTCAATTTCATCACAAAGTCCCAAATGAAGAGGCACTGTCTGCATAGCATAAGTTGGCATAGCCGACATAATAGACGACACAAGAGTATGCCTGGCAGCCATCGATAACATGTTAGACTTCCAATTGGCCAGGCGAGCATCCATCTTATCCAGAAGAAAACTGTACGTAGCCTTTGATCTTCGTTCATGTAAAATTGGCATTCCCAGATATTTCCCCAGATTTGACGTCGGAGTAAAATTTAGAAATTCACTGATTTCTCTGCTTTTTATATGATTTACATTCTTTGAGAAGTAAACTCTTGATTTTCCAGCATTTACTTTCTGTCCCGAAATGTCACAGAAGTCATCCAAGATAGCCTTAATAACCCCTGCGTTATCTAGATCTGCTTCTGCAAACAAAATGAGATCATCAGCAAAAAAAATATGAGAGACAGGAGTACCTCTTTTGGAGAGCCTAAACGGTTGCCAAACACCCTCTTCAACTGTCGTTTGTATAAGATGCCCCAACCTTTCCATCATGATAACAAAAAGATACGGCGATATTGGGTCACCTTGTCTAACCCCTCTAGAAGGGCAAAACATATTAGTAGCTTCTCCATTCCAAAGCAATTGCAAATGAGACGTCGACATACAGGCTTGAATAACTTTCCTCAGATATTCAGGAATCTTGAGTTCTTTTAGACAGTCGTAGACAAAATTCCATCTCACCCGATCATAAGCCTTCTCTAAATCAATCTTGATGGCCATGAAACCCTTTTTTCTTTTTAAGGACTTCATTGAGTGAATGATCTCCTGCACAAGTATAACATTATCGGAACTCTGACGCCCTTTAACAAAACTACACTGATTCGGGGCTATCACCAAAGGCATAATTGCCTTGAGTCTGTTTGATATAACCTTCGTAACAATCTTATAAACAACATTGCAAAGACTTATAGGACGAAAATCACGAAACGTCTCTGGATGTTCCACCTTCGGAATGAGAACAATCTGAGTCCCATTAATTTGTCGTATCCACATCGGATCATTGAAAACTCTTTTCACTAATTCAATCACTGACGGTCTTACAGTTTCCCATTGGCTTTGGTAAAATAGCGGATTGAAACCGTCTGGCCCTGGTGCTTTCAACGGCCCCATATCAAACAAAGCTCTCTTAATCTCTTGCTCTTCAACCGATCTCCCCAGAATATTCAAATTTGCATCGTCAATCTCAGGATAAGTGCATCCGAATACCAAAGATCCATTATAATTATGGGTTTCTGTATACAAAGTTTCGAAGAATTGGCTTCCCAATCTCATAATTTCCGCTGCATTATATGTCCATTCCCCAGATTCAAGCTTTAATGCTTCAATTTTATTCCTTCTTCGTCTGCCATTAGCCACAGAATGGAAGTATCTCGTATTACGATCTCCATCCACATACCAATTAGCCCGAGAGTATTGAAGCCACATGACTTCTTCCCGTGCCAAAAGTTTTTCAAGCTCTCCCCATAGCTCCCCTTGTAACCTTTCAAGGTGCTCAGAGATACCTACCGAAGCCATCTTAGCATTAATCCCATCTAATCTTCGATATAATCTGTCTTTCATATAGGATATATTGCCGAAAACCTCTTTATTCCATAACCTCAGATCCTCAGTAAATTGTTTAACAGATCCGCACCAGTCATCGTCCAGCCCCCAGTGTGAATGAACAAAATTATTGAAGTCATCATGCATAACCCAGGGAGCGAAAAATCTAAAAGGCCTTCGATTCTTTGCCGTAAGAACATGAGATTCAGTATCAACCAACACCGGACAATGATCGGATTTATATTTTGGCAAATGTGTCACTGTGGCATTAGGATTATTTCTAAACCAGCAGTTATTAACCAAGGCTCTGTCTATTCTGCTCTGGCTATTTAGATTCCCCCAAGTAAATTGAGGTCCATTAAAACCAATATCAAGTAACTCGCTATTCAGAAGCCAATTCCGAAAAGACCTATCAATACCATTAGTCTCCCTATGATTCTTACTCCAGCGTTCCTCGGGATGAGAAACAGCATTAAAATCACCAATCACAACCCAGCCTCCCATAGTCAAATGCCGAATACCCTCAAGAGTCTGCCACAGTTGACGTCTAATAACCATATTTGGGTTCCCATACACCACAGTTAGAGACCACTCATCCCTGGTACCTTTATTAACCACCCCATGAACAAATTGATCCCCTGAAGAAGTAACAGAGAAATTTAAAGTAGAATCCCAAAACAACCACATACCTCCACTAAAACCACGAGCTTCAATCACGTGCATATTCATCCATCCCAACTTTCTAGCAATGAGCTTAGCTTTAACACCTGGCTGTCTAGGCTCCAACAGGGCAAATAAATTAACACCATGTCTGGCAACAACATCACTAAGTAACCTTCGAAAGGAGGCACCACCGGCACCTCGAGTATTCCAAGTCATAATAATCATTAAAAAAATAATAAAATAAGAGAAGCACACAAACAACCCAAGCATTATTAAGACAAATGTCCCTCCTGAACATCCTCAATCCCATGCATCACCACATCATCAACACCTCCAAGTGGACTAATTCGAGGTACAACGGTCTCTTCTCCTTTTGCTCCTGGGTCAATAGGATTGGAGGCTTCTAGACAAATAACGGAGGAATTGGAATCTAATTTTATAACATTCTTCTTTCTTCCTGACCCCACTTCCCCACTTAAATTACACGACGTTCCAGCTTCTTGTGTTTTCTCCATACTCAATATTTCTTGGGAAGCTCCCTCCTCAATCCCTTTCTTTTTAGCTACTAGGATCCCACGTGTTTTATTCAACTTATTAAAATGCCCAACATTATTCACATCATCACCACTAATCTCTTTTTTTCTTGCATTTGAAATATCTGATCTATTATTACCCTTGCTCCCTTTATTTAGAACAGGTAGATGACCAGTTTTTTCTTTCGTATCCCGCGACCTATCTTCTGGCTTTGAACTAACACGAATCTTCCCCTGATATGCTTTATCACCAGAACCGCCCTCAATAATTGTCATGTCTTCAACATTCAGAGCCTCAAACCGAGATCCTCCTCCCATATTTCTAGAAGGTAAATCACGCCTAGACTCACGACTATAATTTCCATTCCTTGCATTCGAGTTCCATTGCCCCCTTCTCCGACTTGGCGCCACCATCCACTCCCCATACATTCCAGCAGTTATTTCGGAGGATGCGGACAATGGTATTATAGCTGTAGAATTCGACGTGTTATCCGTGCATGCAGACTTTGACGTATTTGTTACTTGATTATTTGGGCAATGTTCAGTATCATGACCATACCGCCCACATGAGAAGCAAATCAAATGCAGACCCTCATAAACAATCTTCTTATCTTTCCCATTAATCATTATGGATGGAAGTAAAGGCGCATTTAAATCAATCTCAACACATAAACAGGCAAAACGCCCTTTGGTTTGCCTAAGGGTATTATTATCCACTTTTAGAACCCTTCCTATTTGGTTACCCACCACATATAAAATACCCTTATCATAAAAATCAACAGGGAATTTAGGAATTCTTACCCATACTGCAATTTTGGAAACCTCACCAGAATCGGGATCAAACTCTGGCTTCCATGGTTGCACTGCTAGGTAATGATCCATGTATAACCAAGGGCCTCCTGTTAACGCAAAATCATAGTCCTCCGTATTGCTCATACGAACCAAAAAATACCCGGAGCCTATTTCAATAGTTTCAACCTGCCCTCTACGTCCCCATAATTGTTGCAGTTTTCGACCCAATTGATCCTCTCGCACCATTCTGCCAAGTAATCTAACGAACAACGACGTTGACCATTTCCGTGCTAGCTTCATTCTAAACTCCGGAGACACAATGATATTTGGACCCTTCTTCGTTATCTCCACCTCAATTCTGGACTTCCATCCGTCCCCTTTCCACCATTCTTCTTCTTCATCTGAACATTCCTCCCTTGTCTGATCTTCGACACATGCCTCCTTGTACGATCTTTTTGGTGCTTCCGGTATAATTGTTTCATCTTCAATATCCTCATCCCTCATCCAGTCCTCAACCCGTGGGGCTAATGATTGCTTACCTGTGAACTCTTCATTAACATCACGAATTTTCTTTGAATTACGTTCCAAGGCATCACTCTTCTTCATCATCGGCACCGAAACCATTCTTTCAGGACTACGTTCCCTTTCACGTTCAATCATGTCTAGAAGCTCCAAAGCCGTCCAGACGACAAAAAAGTACAATCTTGCACAAACTTAAAAAAAAACAAACAAAAAAAAAACAAAAAAAAAAAAAACAAAACAAAACAGGAAAAAAAATAAAAATAAAAATAAAAAAAAACAAAAAAAAAATCCTTCTCTTACCTGCTTCAACGGGAAAATAAGAGCAAGGCAGAGGAGACTCAGATCTGAAAATCTGACGATATTGATCACCTACCACAACCCAGCACGTGAAATAAGAAGTCTCCGGAGATCATATCGGACCATGATACAGCAACTTGAGGCAACAAAGGAAGACACAAACATGTAAATACAGCAACAGTCCGTACGTTTTCCCCTTCGCAATGCGAGAGAGAAAAAGAAGCTACGAGTGCGCAGAAAAAGGAGATCCAAGCTCCAATATCTGAACAGAGGAAAGTCGACGGCGACGCAAAGAGAACCACCAACCGTCGACCAACAGCGCTGGATGAAACACTGCACTAGGACGACGACATCGCTGGGTAGAAGCCGATGTCAGAGATCTTTTCTAGAACAGGGACAAACACCGATCACCAGTGAGGACCGTTGCAGTAGGCAACGGTCAGAATTTCAGAGCTTCTCGTCTCAGTTCACTCCGCAGACCAAGTTATATAGCCTTTTATAATAATGATTGTCTTTTGTCACACAAAAGCGCACACATAGATTTCATTTTTCATACATGAGAGGAAAGAATATGTTTTCCACATCACAAAGAGAGACCAATATATATAAGGAAAAATTGTGAAAAAATACCTTATTAAAAATTTATTTATCAAATGGGACCTTCAAATGCAGAATGTATTTCCCTGTATGCAGCATATCTTCCTTATGTGTAATATTCTTCCCTATACGTCTGCAAAAATCTTCCCTCTGTGTGCAGATATATTCTCAGATCCTATTTGACAATTAAGTTGTCAATGAGGTCTTTTTTAACAATTTTCCTTATATATAATGAATCAATGATGGAATACATAAAAATAAAAAGGAATTTTATTAAAAATAAAATGACAGAATAAAATTTATTTACTATCAACATAGAAATTAAAAATCATTATACTCATAATTGTCTCCTTTTGCATCTATATATATGATTTATAATCCGGTTAATTTTAATTTCATTTAGATCATGTGGACAAAATTAATTTAGGTATATGCAGAGTGAGGTGGTCAACATCATAGAACAAAAAATCGGACCGGACGGCTGGTTCGACCGGTTGAATCAGGAACCGGTTGGTAGTCCGATCTGATTTGACCATTAAACCGTCAGACCGGTTGGACCGGTCAGAAATTGGTAAAATAGGTGGTTCAACTGGTTGGACCGGTTTCAATTTTTTTTTATTTTTTTAAATTTTTATTTTGTGCTTTTTTAGAACAAAATGGAAGGTTGAAGACCAAAATGAAGAAAAAAGTAGGTAAAGAAAGAACAAATCTAAAAAAAATGAAGATAATGAAAAATATTATTTAAAAAGATAAAATAATTATAGAAAAAGAGATATCATTGTATAAGTATAGGCATTATAACTAATACTAATAGATTTTAAGCATTTATTTCTAAAAATCTTCATTTTTATCTATAGAAATTTAAAAATATATTAATATATATTGCCACTAATAAATTATAATATTTTAATATGACCGATTCAACTATTGGTTAAACCTCAGTTGACCCATTAACCCTTAAACCTGTACTGTGACCGGTTCATTACCCAATCCGGTTTTTTATTCCTTGGTCGACATACACTAACGTAATTTCTCTTTACTTATTAACAAAGTATGAGTATAGACTATAGAACACAAAACTCATCATTGAAAACATTACAAGGACCAACAATAAAAAGAAGAAATTAAAAAACTATTATAAGAACTTGATTAGCAATGAGATAAGATTATAAGGATTTGGATATGAATTTTTCATTTAATTTAAACTTTTAACCTCCCCTGAGATAAATTATGCGCCTGTTCTTGAGTCAACTATTTATAAGTATGCATAATATACTACTAATTTCTGTATTTAATATAAGATCTCGTAGTATAATTTATACTACCAACGAAATTTTATATTAAGGATTGGAGATAATATTATCTATGGTCTGGAGGTAGAATAAGCTAGGACCCTGTTTTGAAAATTTTTTTGAATTTTGAATTTGAAACCAAGGACACATGCATTAAAAAATTAGGAGCATGTCTTACCCAAAAAAAAAAAAAAAAAATAGGAGCATGATTTAAGACTTGTAGTTTTATATTGGTATCTCAACTCACGCACGTCATGCATGACATAAATGGATGAAATATTATACTCCCTCCGGTCCTAATTATAAAATAAAGTTGACTTTTTTGAAGAAATTAAGGAAGCCAATTAAATCACTTTAGAATATTTATATTTATATATTTTTCTTCAAACTAATTAATTTGACTAATAAACTAATATATAATCTAAGGATACTAAAAATATAAATACTCTAATGTGATTTAATTGGCTTCCTTAATTTCTCCAAAAAAATCAACTTTATTTTATAATTAAGACCGGAGGGAGTATTCACAATTCACATTGTCCACTCAATAAAAATTCAAATTCAAATTTTAAATAAACCAAAAAAGAGAGTATATATTAGCTTTTAGAGTTTGCGATAAATATGTATGACCAAAACAAGGAAATAGCTAGCGAAGAAGGAAAAAGATGGAGTATGAAAGGCAAATCAGGTTGGTTTTGTAGATTCTAACTTGTGAAGGTTAATTTATTTTCAGAGAAAGCTTGGGATTGGGATTCACGTGTGTATGTATAATATCTTGCAGGGAAGTGGCACTTGAAGGAAGCTTGTGTAAATGCGGAGAGGGTTGGACATGCGTGATCAGCAAGAGCTCAGGCCCCAAGAACACAAACCCTACTTTAAATGTGGCGAAAGCTGGGAATGCTCCATTATGTACTCCATTAGCTTCTTAATATAATATATATTTATCTTATTTGATTAGATAAAAAAATTAGTTTAATTAGTTAATATGACATGTATTTTCTAAAAAAAAATACTGATTTCAAGTTATTTATATCAATTTCATCAAGTCATATCCGATCATATGTCTTAGTTTTTAATTATTATCATTTAACTATGAAGTCATATAAATAAAAAAAGAAAACTTGCAACTAGACCCCAATTAACAAATTTAATGGCAAACAAATCCCTTGAAATCATTAAATACCAGTGAAGTCCTAAGGGACTTGGGTATTATTAATTCCAAACGTGAAAGTACAATTTTGCCCCTCTTCATTTATATAACGCTTCAGAAGACATTCTAATCTAAAAATAATCAAACGCTTCTCTTTTTCTTCATTGCCATATTGCACGTGCGAAACAAAGGGTAAGAATCTCTTATGTTGTTTCCATTTTTTTTTTTTGATGGTTTATGCAATGGACCATTTTTTGTTTTCGGTGCACCCACCTTCCAGGTATCCGGCGTTAACCTGAAGGCTAACGCCGGATTTACCGACATGGGCCCCCGACAACCGACTAGTCCTGATGCCCCCAATCTGATAGGCCCGACAGGAAGTCACCTCTTTGAGGCACCCCAAGAGAGAGAGCTCCCAATGGAAATTCTTTACACCTTCCGTTTCCTGGGATCGAACCCAGGAACGGATTGGTGTGGCGCAGATGCCTACCCATCTGCGCCAACTTCCATTAGTTATATTGTTTCCATTTTAAATAAAGAGAAGCGTAACTATATTTTCATGTTTAGAATTAATAGCACTCAGGTTTCTTAGGACCTTATTACAATTTGATGATTTTAAGAGACCTAGTTATCATTAAATCTGTTACTTGGGACCTGATTGCAATTTTTCCTATAAAAAAATAAGACACACATGGTCATGTGTGATTGGAGAACTTAATATAATGGACATAAGGAACTTGATGTAAATATGGTCTTTTCTAAAATACCTTAATCATCTTCCTTAATTCTTTCATTTCCTCTCTTCTTTGGCTATTGTTGAGGGAGCACCAATAGAGATAAATTAGGAAAATATTGACAAATATAAAAAAAATACCTTATATTTAAGATAAAGGGGCAAATTTACCTATTAACTTTCATCAAAAGTACACTCATCTCCATAAACTTTTTTAGGTGCAAAATAGCTTTAAACATTAACCCCGACGATTAGGTGAGATGGTAGGGTCTCTCCTAGCTTAACCACGGGTCTTGAGTTCGAGACGTGGGAATGTAGCATCTTAGGGGCCAGGGGCGCCAACCTTCGGGTTCCTATCACACCTCGATCCGGATTAGTCTGGGGCCGTTGACAAGCCTGAAAGATGGCCTGCCCTGGGATACCGGATGAAGAAATTCAAAAAAAATAGCTTTAAACATTTAAAATCGGAGCAAAAGTGACCGCAACGTTAAAATGAGCAAACGACTGTTATTGGTGTGGTGGGGCCCACACTTTTGTTATGAAGATACCAAAAATAACCCAACTGAGAAACCACCCTCGATCTGAGCATGAGCCTCTGGAGTGATGACAGAATTCGACAGCGATCACCCAACAAGGACTAGAGAGTAGCCCCGCCATTTTCTGATTTTGGAAGTCTCCTTTGACCTTCGACGACGATCTAGGACGAAAGGAAATCCTTTATGCTGTCCTCCAATCCAGATCAGAGACAACAGAAGATGACGACAACGACGGCGAGATCTGAGGTGTGACTTTTGCCTCTCACTCCGTCACAGACATAATGGCTTGCAAATCTGAGACTCACCCCTTCAAATCTTCACCACAATGGTGATTCAGATTTAAGAACCCCAGGGATGTACTTCGAAGCAACCACGGCTTTTGACTTGGACCGATGGTAGGCTCTCCATGCCTTAATTTTTGCCTTCGAATCTTGGTCTGTAATCGGTGGCTTGTTGAACGTGTTTCTCACTGTAAACGAGATATGTGGCTTTAGAGTTCATTCTTGTTTGTTCGGTATTATACCTTTAAGGTCAGATGCTTTTGGCTTTTTTTGCCTTATGCTGTGATGGCTTCACTTGAATATGGTTTTGTAATATTTCTGATAAGCTTCTAGCTAGATTACATCTTCTACTGATTCATGCTTTTTTATCCTTTTTCATTGTATTTGGCATTTGTTAAGAATTTTCTTAAACCATGGCAGTAGACCTTCACCTTGTTGAACGTGTTCTCCATCAATTTTTTTTTATTTGTAAAATCTAGTTAATGTTCAATGATGATTCCAGTTTGAATTTCATGGTGATCGTTGTTCTGGCAGTATTGATGAGTCAGAGGATGAAGGAGAGGCTGGGATGGAGAGGGTTGTCTTTTTCCTTGAGGGTATTTTGGCAATTTCAAAACAATATTATGGGTCCCACTACAAAAAATAAGTTTGATTAGCTTATTTTAATGATGATGTTACTTTTGCTCCTATTCTAAATGTTTATAGATATTTTTACACCTAAAAAAAATTATGGTGGTGAGTGCACTTTTGATAAAAATTGATAGATAAACTTGCATCTTTACCCTTATATTTAAAACTAAGATCAATTCTTTAAATAGTTCTTATATTAGAGATTAGACATAACAATTACAAATTCATAGATGGTTTTTATTGTGATGCATATGCAGAGATCGGGCGAAAGAGGACGTGGTAGTTGGTGATGGTGCAAGTGGAGCATACTGCAAGTGCGCAGAAGGATGGAGCTGTGTGATTTCCAGGGTCCAGCCATCTGATGCCCAGAAAGGTTTTGAAAGCGCTATGGACCCTGCACGTGCAAAGCCAAGTGAAAACGTCATATTAGTCTGATCTTTAATATAAGATCTAGTTTTTACTACAAATTTAATATATACTATAAATTAAATTTTATATATTAAGGATGGGAAGTTGTAGATACTCCCTTCAGTCTTTAATATAAGACATAGTTGACTATTTTTGGAGAGATTAAAAAAACTAATAAATGACTTAATCATAATATATGTTGTGTATCATTGGATTATGTATTAATTTATAAGTTACACAAATTAGTTTGAAGGAAAAACGATAAATATAAATACTCTAAATCAATTTATTTAGCTTCCTTAATCTTTACAAAAAAGTCAGCTATGTTTTATACCACTCTGATCCTATTTATAAGTCATTTTTTACCGAAAAATTTGATCCTATTTATAAATCTAGTTTCAATGTAGTACATGAAATTGTGACAATTTTGCCCCTATTTATTGTACAAATGAAGAAATAATTTAAAGATAGATAGAGAATAAAGAGTTAAAAAGTATCCATTCATAAATGAGGGTATAGTTGAAAATTTACCCCATAATCATTGAGTTAATTACCTCTCTTTAGTATGTAAAATTTAATTAAAAAGAACTTATAAATAGGATCAGAATGATATTTATTACCAGAGCTAGTATTAGTTATCTGCATTCGTTGGTTGCAAAAATAAAGGAACGTTGCCTGTTCCAACTCGTGGCTCCACTTACGTTATGAATCTGCAGCTTTGAGTGATTTGAGGTCGTGTATATCTATCGTCATATATATTATCACTCTAATTCTATTTATAAGTTATTTTTTATTAAAAAATTTGATCCTTTTTAGGGTAGTAAATGCATTTTGTACTTTTTTATCCTTATTAATTGCAATAAACAAAAAGAATTTACTTATGTTGACTTTTGAAATCAATCACAGATAAAGGCAAAATTTGAAATTTAACCCATAGTTAATAAGTTAACTAACTCTCCTTTATATGCAAGAATTAGTTAAAAAAAAACTAATAAATAGAACTAGGGTGGTATTAATTAAACAATAACAATAATACTCCGTAATATTTTATCATAATTGTTCGTCGTTTAGCTTACTGCAAGCGTACGGGTCACAAGAAATAGTATAGTGAGAAAATGAATGTTGATCCATAAGGACTATGATAAAAGTGAGTTAATAATTTTAACCATGTTCTTAACTAGGTTAAATGAAATCATTTGAAATTGATTAGGTCAATTAAGAAATTTTGCTGAAAACAATAAGGTGAAACAATGGTAGTTGAAAATTGATTCTACTTCAAGACTTAAAAGCTTGGGATTACTTCTTCTCCATTATATTTCATGAAACTATGCAATTGATTCACTTATGCTAGTTGTAAGTCTATATACTAGCCAAAGATTCTAAGATCATCAATCAAGCTCTCTTAAGTCTAGATTGATTTTTAATATTCATTAACAATATTCAATCTTTTGTCTATAATTAATGAAAACCATTTTTCCTAAAGCAATTCTTCATTAAACTTTACTGGGTTGTTAGATATATCTCTATTCTAACAACAAACCATCCATTTAATCTACAAATTTCAAATCTAACATGATTTTTCTCAAGTTCTACAATCAAAATAGCTCTCTCAAGCATCATTCAATTGAACTAAACTAATCATATGGTAATCAAGCACAATATAGTCATTAAGCATAAAGAAAAATCAACATATATTCTCAACAACTAGCAAAAGCAATAAAATATAGTTTCAATCCATACAATGAATGCTGTTCAAAAACAAAATCCAATGAGTAAAAGTAATCCTAAATGAGAATTCTAACTACTCATGATCAATACAAACCAAAAACTGAACTTCAAATTCATATCTATATCAGCAAAATGGGACGAAGAGAGGGAAAAATCAGAAAAAGTAAAGAAACCCTTTAATTTCTTCACAAATCTCCTCCAAGAATCACCAAAATCTTCAAGAGCTCCCTCCCAAGTAGCCTCCTCTTGTCCTAAGCTTCTTCTAAGTGCAGAATGACTCTGTTTCGGTGCCCCTCTTAAGTTAAAAGACTCCCAAAATTGTCACTTTTTTAAAACGCACAACATCAGTATCACAACTTTGCTTTTGCTTCGCTATAACAAACCCACAGCGAATGCGGTCAAAAAGGTCTATTTTTGAAGTGTTTTCTCTTTTGCTTTTCCCTTCAAGCTACTTCTTTGATCTTCTTTTTTACTTTTGTTCTTTTTTTCTCCACTTCTAATGATCCATATAAGTTTCTACTTCTTGTCCCCATCCTCTCACAAAGAGAGGGATTTTATGAGCTTTCTAATTTCTTCAATTTAATCAAAACTTCTATACACTTGCTCAAAATTTGAAAACTTCCAAAGTATTTTCATTACATCACATTTTTCTTTATAAGTATAAACTTTATGCACAATATAAGTTCAAAACTAATAAATATATAAAAAAAAATGTGATGAAATATAAGAATTTCTAAATAATAACAATAATTTTAGTTACCCTTGGTTCTAAGTATAACATGTCTTTATTTTTTAAATAAGAATGAATAATTTCTAGAAATAAAAGTTCATGTAATTTAGATAGTTGCAAATTGATCAATCATAATGTACCTTTAGAATATTACTCATCATCTCGTTCTATCTATAAGCCACTTCGTCATATTTTAAATAGGCTAAAAAATACCTTAAATGTCATTAATTCTATTTTAAAATTTTATTACTTTTCAACTTTACCCTAATATCAATATACCCTATTGGAACATGGTCAACATAATAATAAATTAAGGGTGTAATTATACATTCATATGAAAAAGTTAATGATGTGACTCATACATAAAACCAAAATAAACATTATGTCTCTTCTCTATAAATAGGAAGAGAGGATTATATCATTTTATGTAAAAGTTTAAAAAAAAAAACTAAAGTGACGAGAAAGAATAAGTAGTCTAACACGACACTAATACATCAAAACTACAATAAAATTACAGCAGGACGAGGGAGAGATGATCATATTATTTGGAGATAGATCATATTATGCTTCAAAAAGATTTTAAAAAATATAATATTTTTGGATTATGCTCCCTCTAGTCCTAAAAGACATATTTAAGGAGTTTATCTTGATCCTAAATATAAGACATATTTTTCATGTTTGTCAATATTTTCCTAATTTACCCCTATTTTTGTTCACTCAACAATAATCAATGGGAAGAGGGAATTGAATGAGGAGAATTAAGGAAGATAAGTAGGATATTTTAGAAAATGGATGTTATATTAACTAACTTTGTGAATATAATCAAATTATTAGGTAAATATGTCTTACATTAAAGAATTGAAGGAGTAGTATGTAAGGGTCTACAGACAATCTGTCACACCCTGCCGGCTCTATCCGACGGTGACCCGCCGGCTCGATCCAACGGTGGTGCACTTAAAGGAATATAATCCCCCAAGGATTTTCTTTCGCATCCCCACGACTTGAACCCTTACCCTGGGGGTAAGTATAAGAGTTTAGCGAGACGTGGTACCATTGGGCTAGCAATTGTAATGCCCCAAATTTTAATTAAGGGCTAGTGACTTCAAATGAGATTATAATAAATGTTGATGTATGCTTTTGTGAAATTAAGTATGGGTTATGACCGAATTATCTATAGGAAATGCCCAAACCCTGTATTTAAGTTTAATTATGTGGCAAAGTTATTATTGGGCTAAAATGAAGGGGAATGGCACATGGAGAAGGGAAAAAGGAATTTAATTATGTGTCATGTGGCAACTCAAGTAAATGTGCCATAATCAGGGGCAAAATCGAAAGAATGGAAAATTTACCGATCTAATAGTCAACAATTAATGAAGAAATTAATTATAGCTAAAAGAAATGAGGAATGTGAATAAATGGCTAATGAAGTAGTTAGTGTAACTAGGTAGTTACTTACTTTATGAGAAGTCATGATATTTGGACAAGTAGCACCATTGGTGAATAAGGAGTTGTTGGAAAAGTCAAAAGCCATTTTTAAACTATTTTCTCTTCCCTCTCTTCCTCCTATTTGGCTATCATAGGCATAGGAAGGGAAAAGAGTGATCATTTCATCATCTTTATATCTCTCTCTTGCTCTCTCTCTCCTTCGGCTGCCATTGTTGAAGAAGAAAGAGGAAGAAGCTTTGGAAAAGGTAAGCCATTTGACCTTTAAAATGACCTTGGATGCCAAAACTCTCTTCTTTAATCTTATTCCTTGAGTTGAAGGCTTCAATTGTATGGTTTTAGATTTTCAAGAGGTGGTGGTTTGTGCACTCAAAAAAATCTAGAAGTTGGTGAAGCAAGGATCAAGTCAGAGAAAGTAATAGAGGTGAGTAAAAGAAATATTTTGATGTATATATTGTGATAATTGTTTGAAGCTTGAATTTCTGGAGTTTTTCCCTATTTTTCGAGGATTAGGGTCTTATAGAGTTTGGTATGTTGTGGTCATGGAAATGGTGTTTTGTAGTGAGTATTGGATAGATAGAATTGAATTGAACTTGAAATGTTAAGTTTGGCAATTTTGGGATTTATGTTGAGTTGTTGCCTAAGTCATAACATGTGAAAGGAATATGAATATGGTTGTTTTGATATCTCCATTGGTTTCCTTGTGAAATTCTGTGTGGGAATAGGCTTGGAATTGAGTTTTGGAACCATTGGAGACAAGTTGCAAAACTGGAAAATTTGGTAAAGGAAATTCTGTGCAGGGAACCAACTTTTCACAATGTTTTGAATTAGCAAATGGTGTCAAGAAGTTGTAAAACTTTCCAATTTTATAGTTCACATTGCAAGCTTTCTATTGATATAAAGTTTGGGTCATTTTGAGCTCTGTGCTGAGAGTGATGGTCAGTTGAAATCAGCCAAGAATCAAGGTTATTCTTGGCCTCGGCCAAAGGGGAGTTGGCCGCGACTCAAAACTTTCCTACCTGTTCTTTGCCATGGCCAAAATGTTTCTGACCTGCTCTTGGCCGCGGCCCATAGGTGGCTTGGTTGCGGCCAACCCTTGTTTTCAGCACTTTGTAATTTTGAAAGAAATGGTTTTTGTTCTAGTGCTCCCCAACCCTTTTGAGCTATTGTTAGAGACTTTTATTAGTTTCATAGCTATCTAAAGGACTTTAATGATAACCAAACCTAAGTGTTTTATAGTCATTTGAGAATGGGAATGAGTGATAACTTGTCGTCCTTATCTATCATGATAGGATTTGATATTTGCCCGAAACGTAAGAGGCCTATGCCTGAACAAGAACGGAAAGAACAATGTAATGACACCTTCTTCTATATCATGTTTAATGCATTGTTCATTTGTACTTATCATTGAATGAACGATTGAGTCCTGGCATATGTCCCGGCTTTGAATGAATGTTTGAGTCATGGCAAATGTCCCGACTTTGAATGAACGATTGAGTCGTGGTGATTGTTCTGGCTTTGAACGCGAAATGTTGTTGTTAGTAATTGTCATGTCTATCACGTATGTGATTATGGTAATGATTGAATTCTGCTGTGAGTGATTGTCATGCTTATCACGGAAGTGATTATGGTAATGATTGAATGCTGCTACTGTGATTGTCATGCTTATCACGTTTGTGATCATAGTCATGATTGAATATTGCTGCAAGTGTTGTGCTGATAAAATGCTGTTGTATTGCTGTATTGTGATATTTGCTTACATACTTTATTATATTATGCATCATATACGTGAAATGTTACACTGAGATTCTTTTAAATCTCATTCTTTCCATTAACCAAATTTTAGCCAGGGCAAGTGGATTAAGGGACAAGCAAGTACATAAAGGCGACTAGGATTGCCGATGGTAGTTTTTAGCTTTTGGTTTTTGGTTATCAATTGTTGGACAAATGTATATATATATATATATTGACCACAGAATAGTGTTTGCATTGTAATCCCCGATAAGGGAAACTAAGATGGGCACTGATGCCTTGTATGTCACGCCCTTATCTCAATTTCAACCTTTTAGAGTATTTACGGAAAACGATATACGGTTCAGTAGGCAACACAGGAATAGCATAACTATACTGATAATATGTGCATGATTACATAAATTCCCCATAGGAGTTTGTACATGATACTTACGATTAAGGTAGCCGCATAAGGCTACTAGGGTGTCTAAACTCATCCCAGTGAAACGGAGACTTCTTCTCGTCTTCGTTCCACTACTATAATCCCCTCGTACGGTACTCTGCATTGTTGTTTGCATATCTTCTGTCATCTCCTGTCTAAATTGTTGGTAAGGGAGGGTGAGATTCGAGAGAATCTCAGTAGGAAACAGATACCATAATGCATGTATGATAGATGCTATGTGTATGACATGTTAGCTTTAACTAGATGTATGCCCCACAATGACATTTCTGCATGCTCAATGTTTCATACTATGACCACAGCGAAAACAGAAACAGAGCTTCATTTATTCAAATATGCTCTACACAATCAAGTAAAGCAATCACATATATCATTACACAAGCAAAAATATCAAATACATGCAAGTAAGGTAAGTCCCCTACCTTAACCCTTTTCCGCCTCGAAACGTGTGCCTCGATCTACGTGCAAACAGCTCAGGGCTCCATATTCGATCCTACAATATCAAATATACTATTTAGACACTTCCATAGTGTTTCTAGGGGTTATATGAGTCTATCTTGAAAAATTACTAAAATGCCCCCGGGGACCCGACTCCATCGTACCCGGTCCGGCTGTACCTTTCTCGAAATTCTAACCTGGGCTATCCTAACATATTTTCGCCCAAGAAATCCATTTCTGGACTCAGAATTACCAAATTCAATGCCAAATTATGAAATTGCCCTTGGCAGCCCTACTTTTAGGGTTTTAGGGGTGTTTCCGTAATTATGTTTTCTCGGCCTTTTTCGAAAAAGTGCCCAACTGTAACCCCACCTAATTTTCCCTCCTGAACTCAATGGAACCATTAAATCATTGAAAATCCAACTCTAATACCCATTTACAATGCTGGCCGAAATATATGGGTTTTAAGGGGAAAATCGGGGTTTTTCGGTTTCGGCTGCGTAAACGCGTTCCTTTCTACTCCTAACCACTTTATTGACTATTCCATTAGGTTAAAAATACCATTTAGTATCAATTTAGGCAGCATAACAGCCCCCACAACCCATTTTCCATTTTTACACACAAAAACAATCCGGCGAAATTTCACCGATTAAATTGTCTATAACAGCCAGAATAGTCAATATGCAAGAGTTTGGAAGTTACCTCAAGCTCCCACTTGATTTTCCTTGACTTGGCTGAATCCTAGCTCACTTCAACAAGCAAATTTGAGCTTCCAACCCTTGAATCACATAGAAGAATAGCTTAGGAGTGGAGTTATACGCATTAGGAACCGATTTACCGAACAAATTACTTACCTTTGTAAGTTTTTTCCTCCCCTTCTCTCTCTACAAATCTGAGTTCTCTCTCTCTCTCTCTTAGGGTCTGTTATGGCGTTAAAAATGGGGTGAAGAAGGAGATGATCACTTTATATCATATCCACTTTTAATTAATTATTTTTCCCAATTTCGGATATTTTACAAAATTCTGGCAAATTTCTGACTAAACTTTGAAAAATCATAACTAATTCTAGAAAAATCGAATTAGAGTGAATCCAAAGCATCTAGAACCCTTATTGAGTCTAGTTTCAAGAAAAAATATATACTTTTGCTGAATGGAATCACAAAATTCCCAGAATTTCATTATTTGCATATTGTTCCAAAAATTTCACAGTTTTTCTGTGTTGACTTCAAAAATTCATATCTTTTTGTATATAGCTCTAATTGAGTCATATGACCTATCAAATTAAAGCTTAGGATGTCTCCTTTTATTTTGTAAAATTTTATAATTTTTGCTCATCATTTGATCATTCAAAATCACATGACAAGATCACTACCTCATAGGCGATTTCACCGAAAACATAATTACTTTCTCTAAAATTCACCATTTTACTTTCTTAATACTCCAAAGATATAAGAAACATTAGAGAATATATTTGAGACACCTGCTAAACCGGGGCTTAGCAGTCTGCTTAATTTAGGCTTATTCTTAAGCCTCCAATCTCAAAATTCGGGGTATTACACTGTGAAACCCTGTTATTTAATGAATATATCCCAGGTGAATGTCGGGAATTTTCACTAAGTACTCTGATATTGATGTTTGTAACAGAACCGAACAAGCCAAATGGTTTTAAAAAGTGAATGGAGATCATAATATACGGGTTTTATAAAAAGTTTTAAATTATTCTCGATCTCTTATTTAATTTATAACATGTGTTCAAGCACTATTACGGCCTTGTAAGTAAGGGGGTTACACAATCCATGGTGTCTGTGAGTTTTTTTTAATATATTTATAAGGCAAAGAGATTGATTTTACTTATCCTATTTATAAGACACATCATTAAATTTTTCATATAAATGAATAATTTTACCTTTATTTACTATTGTGTAGAATTTTTTTTTCTAGGGAATAATATATACGTACACCTCTGGTTCGATTTATAGGGTAGAGAGAGAATGTTTATTTTGGTCTTATTCATAAGGCAAAAATATTAGTTTTTCATTTGAATCTACAAGTATACCCTCCGTCAATTCTTATATTAACTTTGTTTTCATGTGGTATATTGTACTCCCTCTAATAATTAATATAAGACTTATTCGCCTAATTTGATTAGATTAAGGAAGTTAGTTAATTTAGTTAATATGACATGTATTTTTTAAAACACCTTAATCATCTTCCTTAATTCCCTCATTCCCTATTCTCTTTGAATATTGTTGAGGAAGCATCAATAGGGGGTAAATTAGGAAAAGATTGAAAAATATAAAAAATAAGTCTTATATTTAGAACTAATATCAACTCTCTAAATATATCTTATATTAAGAACCAAAGGGAGTACATTAAATAGGGGTAAAGTTGAAAAATTCTTAAATTCTAAGGTAGAATTAATGAGGTTTAAGGTTTTTCTTAGTTCATGTGTAACATATTGGAAGTGATTTACGAATAAGATAAGAGGATTATTATATAGGGATAAAATTGGAAAGTTGTTGAATTTTAAGACAATTAATAAGGTTTAAGGTTTTCTTTAAATAGGATGATTGGAGTAATTCGGTAAGAGATTTGATTCACTGTAATCAGTAATGTTATTATTAAAAACTAAATTAGTAAATGTGTTCATAGATATAGCAAATTTAAACAAGAGGACCAAAAAAGTCCACTAGGCAACAAGGAAAGGGCGCAATAATTGCGATAATGTTGTGAGTTGTGACCTAATTTATTTATTGATAAGATTACTTTAATCCTGGTCCGCACAATATAATTATTGAGGGTGGTGAATATCCCAATAATTAAAAACTAAAAAACTAAATTGAGAGGACCAAAAAAGTCCACTAGGCAACAAGGAAAGGGCGCAATAATTGCGATAATGTTGTGCGTTGTGACCTAATTTATTTATTGATAAGATTACTTTAATCCTGGTCCGAACAATATAATTATTGAGGGTGGTGAATGTCGCAATAATTGATTGTCATATGTATTTCGTATTTTATAAGTGAGAGGACAGAATATGTTTAACCCGCAAATAAACCAAACAGAGCAGAACAAAAGAGCATGTCTAAGTTTGGAAATGAAAACCGCACAGAAGCCATTGGCCAAAGGAGAATAGACAAGTCCACATCACAAGGAGAGTCACGCGCCGCTGGCAAAGAGAATCCAGAAATTCATATATAAGCAGCAGAGATCAGACCACCCTCAAAGCCAACCAAATATATAATCTGAAGTAAAAGAAGAAGAAGAAAACGAAGAAACATGGAGACGCAGTCTCAGAACCCTGACCTCCTCAAGTAATTATTATTCCCCTAACTCCATCTTTCTTCTCGTTTATCGCTTCCAACCTTTACATGCTGAAACTCTTGTTTGTACACTTAACAGCTATAAGCATCTCATGTCTGATTCATAGCACTGAAGAATCTATATATTTATTTATATTATTTGTTACTTAAGAGACTTTTGCAAGTGATGGTAATCTATTTTTGTTGCGTAGAAGTCATCGGCTTGAATTGTGTTTTTCTCATTAGGGTAACTATATATGTGTAGGGAAGTGACGCCCGAAGGCAACATAGTGGACGTGAGCTGCAAATGTGGAGAGGGTTGGACATGTGTGGTAACCAAGACGTCAGGCCCTGATGCCGGCAAATCCATTCAGTGTGATGAAAATTACTCTCTTACCATGTGAGTTTGCCAAAACTCTTGATGATGGCTTATATATAGAATTGTAGTAATTTCTCCGATTCCTAGTTTATTAGAAAAATTAAATAAAGTTAAATAAATTATTTAATCATAATATATTATGGATATTGTTATATTATATATCAGTTTATAAGTAAGGTAGATTGATTTTCATTTTGGATGCAGTGAGGGGGAAAAGGTGAGCAAAGAGGAGTTAAAGGAGGCCGGTGATACAGCATGCTGCAAGTGTAGTGAAGGTTGGAGCTGTGTCATATGCAAGAAGGCTGAATGCTCTGCTGCCACGTGCACCACTACTACTTGCGTTGAAGCCAAATAAATTCACTCCAATTCACATAATATCGCCTGGGTGATCATTATCTTGCTTGCAGCCTTGCAGTAGATAAATAAACGATTGTGAGCATCACCATGAATGTTCTGAATAATCGACTGTTTCTAGTTACTTATTGTCATGGTTTTTCTATTTTTTTTTACTCTTGTTTCTCCTCTGCTTTGTTCTTCCTTCCTTCCCGGCCGGCAAAGTGTTGGGAAACGATAGAAAAGATAATGAAATGTCTTTAGTCAATAAACAAAGATATAGTAAACCCTTTTAGGGTACTCGAATCCTTTTTTGAAGGACGACAAACAACCCCAAATTTTGGGAACTTATGAGAGAGACCCATGTTAACTTTTTTCAGAACAAAAGTACCTAGAGCCCATATATCTTGACTACCCAATGACACTCTAATCTCTCCAACGCAAAGCATTAATAAAACTTTGCATCTATATTAACTAGCTAATGACGACACATTCTCTTGATGAATACCCAGTGATATAATCATATCATTTTGCAAAACTTGAAGATTATCTCAAAGGAGGGAGGATTCCCAAGGATTTAACCACTTCAAAGTCTAAATCTAGAGTGTGAAAGAATAATTGTTGCTTTTAATGTCAAAGGAAGCCTACGTGGATCTCTGATGAGTGATGAGCAGGAACATAAAGCTACTTCGAGAGCGTATGTTGACCCATAATTAATGGCTTGACGTCCTTCGCTATTTCTTCTATACAAGGGAACATTTCATTTGAGTTTTTGAGGTGTGACATAATTTCAATCGATCCCTGAAATTTTTTTAAATTTGATTGCATCCACTTGAATTAAAATGAAATTAAATTTTTGGGCATAAAGATCATGATCCTCGTACTTTATTTATTTTGTAAATTATCTTATTTGTCTTGTAAACGCTTATATTTATCTCATGAATTTTCATATTTGTCTTGTAAATTGCCAAAATATTTTTAATTTCCTAGGCTCTTTCGAATCCCTTTTATTTGTCTTATAAATGTCATTATTTGTCTTATAAATACTCTTATAAAAAAATTAAAAGAAAGGTATAATTGTCATTTCACCCACAAAACTTAATTTCATTTTGACTCATATGGTACAGTGAAGTTTCAGAAAGTTTTGGAGGTTGACTAAAATTATGTCACATCCTTGGAGACTCAATTAAATTTTTCCTATATATTTTTTTTCCAGTAATAACCTTCTTCATTAAAACCATACGAATGTCTCTTACATAATACGGCTAAGGAAATAAAGCTCCAACAACAACAAATAACACAACTATCCTACTAAAACAAATAAACCTCCGGAACCCCATCAGTCAGGTTCACGCAAAGACGACTGCAAATCATCATCTACCAATCTTCGAAGCTGCTCCGGTGGATGAAAGACCCAATCATTGGGACATGATCCTCCGATTGAAGCTTTAGCAACCCAGTCGGCTACTAAATTTGCTTCCCTGGAAATCCAATTACACGAATGGTTTCGAATTAATTTCCTTGATTCTTGTATGTTGTCAAGGATATTCAAACATCTCTAATCATTTGGAGGAGAGTCATTGTTATACATTTAACCAGCATTTGGTTATCAGACTCAAAGCATACATCATCAATTTGGTTTTCATGCACATATCTTATAGCTTCTAGCATTGCCAAGGCTTCAGCCATAAAGACTGATGCAACCTCAATGATCCTAGAGGCACCATCCAGGACCCATCCATTCGAATCCCGTACCACAAAAGCTATGGCAGCTTTGTTTTCTCGAGCTAAGAACGCACAATCAGTGTTAATTTTAAGCATATTACCTTCCGGTTTCTTCCATGCAACTCGCCCACATCCAGTAATTAAGTCATTATGCTCTTCATGTTCAGCCCTTGTGACCCAGCCCTTTGCTTCCCAATATTCCTGCAGATTCTTACCTGCTTGCACAAAATTGAAAATTGTATCAGGCTTCACATTTTCAAATATAAATGCATTTCTAGCTTTCCAAATCTGCCACATTGTCATTGCAAATAGCGCCTTCTGCCAGGGATTAAAATCTGACTCTACCAAACATGAACTCACCCACTGACCCAAACTACAACTTGTATCAACATTCATTTTAAAGGTGAAGTTACTACCAAACCAAGTAGCCTTTGCCCCTTCACATGTACAAAAGACATGATCCAACGACTCAGACTTCTCATGGCATAACAAGCAGATATCCATTACACAACAATTTCTTTTGCACAGGTTCTGTAGAGTAAGTGAGGCATTTGACATCACTCTCTACATAAAGTTCTGGATCTTATATGGGACTTTGAGGCTCCATAATTCCTTCCATACTTTCCACTGCCCAGAGTGTGACGAAGAAGGAATATTTTCTGTTCTTCTCAGAATGTTGTTTCTAGCCACCTCATACCCCTCTTTCACTGAATACACACTTCTTTTCCCCCCTATCCATACCCATTTATCCTCTCTATCCCTTGGTGCGACTATGGTATTGCAAATAGCCTCTCTTTCCCAATTCGATATCCATCCTTCCATAGGCAAAAGATTCCAGCCATTCTCATCCCTTAAGTCAGCAACTTTTAACTTTTTAAAAGACTCATGAGGCCAATAGGAGAATAATCTCCTTCTGGGCAGATCACTTAGCCAAGGGTCTTGCCATATACGGGTCTCTCTTCCTCCCCCAATACACAATAATACATGATCTTCTAGAACTTTTCTGCCCTCTAAAATGCTAGACCACAACCATGAGGCTTCCCTCCCTTTCTTTGCATCCAGAAAAATCCCCCTAGGAAAATATTTAGCTTTTAAGATTCTTGCCCAGATTTGGTTTGGATATTTTAATATCCTCCATCCTAATTTTGCTAACAATGCTAGATTGAAGGCCTCGAAATCTTTGAACCCCATACCCCCTTCCATCTTATGTCTTTTCATTTTTTCCATTGCTACCCAATAAATTTTTCTTGTATCCCCATTGCTTTTCCACCAGAATTTGGACACTAGACTATCCAACTTTTGCAACACATTTTTTGGGTATAAGAAGCAAGACATGGAATAAACTGGTAGTGAATTAGCAACTGAATTTAAAAGCACTTCCCTACCCGCTTCTGACAGAAAATTCTTCCTCCACCCTTGCATTCTTTTCTCCATTCGATCTATCACAAAACTAAGAGCCTGAGATTTCTATCTCCCCCAAATAATGGGCATCCCCAAATAATTCCCTGGCATATCAACTGCATGAACCTGAAAAATATGCCCTATCTCTTCTTGAACTACTTCCGAGGTATTTTTTGAAAAATATAGACATGATTTTCCAAAATTTATTGCTTGTCCGGAAGCTTCACAATAGAGGTCGATAATACCTTTCAAGTTCCTACAGTACTCCAAATCAGCCCTAAGGAAAAATACTGAGTCATCCGCGAAAAAACTATGAGATATCTCTGGACATCCTCTTCCTAATGACACCCCTCTAATTTTACCCTCCCTCTTCCCTTTTTCAATAAGCCTAGACAATACATTATTAACAAGGATAAAGAGATACGGAGATAAGGGATCTCCTTGTCAAAGTCCCCTTTGAGGAGTTACATTAGCCATCCTCTTACCAGATAACATAATTGAAAACCGCACAGAATTAAGACACCAGAGAACTCTATCCACCCATTCCCTCTTAAAACCCATTTTAGTCATCGTTGCACATAGGAAGTCCCATTCAACTCTGTCATATGCCTTATTCATATCCAGCTTTAGCGCCACCTCACAATTACCTTTTTTCTTTAACTTCATATGATGAAAAGCTTCATGCACTACTACTATATTGTCCTGAATTAATCTTCCTGGGACAAATGCTCTTTGACTCTCATCTATGATTCTATCCAGTAGAGGTTTGATTCTGTTTGCCATGACTTTTGAGAAGACTTTATACACAAAATTACATAAACTTATAGGTCTATAGTCACTAACATTTTCAGGACTATCTATCTTGGGAATTAAAACTAAATCAGTTACATTGATTTCATTCAATGGAAAACCAGTGTTAAAAAATTTTGAGATTAGTTCATATACCTGATCTCCAATGATATCCCACGCTTTTTGATAGAAAGTCCCAGTAAATCCATCTGGACCTGGTGCCTTCTGTCCACCCATCTGGAACACATCATTTCTCACCTCTTCCTTCTGAATTGCTGTCATTCGCAGCTGGTTTTCCTCATATGAGATCACAGGTTCCATGCATTCCAGAACTTGCGTGAAATCCCTTGCTCCTGCTGAGGTGAATAAATTGTTGTAGAAATTGGCAAAATGACCTCCTATCTCTTGTTCCCCTTCCAGCCATTCCTCATTATTTCCTTTTATCCGGTTGATCTTGTTTCTGCAGCGTTTCTGAATTGTGGTCATATGAAAAAACTTAGAATTCTGATCCCCACATTTTAACCAGCCCACTCTTGCTTTTTGAGCCCAGAATAATTCCTCTTGCTCCCATAAATCACTAATTTTGCTCTTTAGATCCCTCACCTCTTTTGCAATTTCATCACTCCATTTTGCATTTAGACAAATCTGAACCCTTTATACCAATTTATTAATTTGACGATAACTATTCTTAAACTCTTTCTTGCTCCACTCCCCTAGAATATCTCTCAGTTTGCTCAACATTTCCACCAGATCCTTTAATTCATTCCTGTCCTCTGATCCCCTCCAGTTCTCTTTGATAATCTCCATTAAATTGGGATGACTAAGCCAACGAACATCAATTCTGAATAGCATAGGAGTTTTGACATCCGTAAAATCATAATCAATCAGTATTGGACAATGATCAGACCCTATTGCCTCCAGCACCATGCCTTGTCCACTCTGAAACGTCGTTCTCCAATTGGCATTTGACACTCCTCTATCCAGTCTTTCCCTTATGAACTCTTCAGCACTTCTATTATTCATCCAGGTATATTTACTGCCCTTGAAATCAATCTCCATCATATCATAATTCATCATAAAATTACGAAATCGATCTAGGTCCCTCTGGGAGCAGACTCTCCCCCCTTCCTTATCCGTTGAATATAACATTTCATTAAAGTCCCCAAATATGAGCCATGGAATGGAACCTTTTGGTTTTAACTGTTCAAGTTCACCCCACCATTGCCTTTTTTGTTGTACTTCTGTCGGCCCATATACCATCGAAATACTACCCATAATTTTTCCATGAAGACTCACATCATCTAAATGAATAATGTGCTTGCTTACCAACCCAATTGTACATGACACTCCTTCTTTCCACCACACCGCTAATCCCCCTGCTCTACCCACTGGATCACAGTACTCCCCATAATCAAATTTCAATTTCCTTATGATTTTCTCCACTTTTTCCTTCTTCATTTTCGTTTCTGACAAGAACACTACCCATGGTTTAAATTTCCCGCACTGGAACTTTAGATTACGAACTGTCAAGGTAGTTCCTAGACCTTGACAGTTCCATCCTAAACAAATCATTGCTCTCCAGTGGCTGAATCAGGACAGCCACCACATCCTTCCATATTCTCCCCACTTCCCTGCTCGTATACCATTTCAGAAAATCCTTCATACTTAAAAGCATCAGCCCTTACTACTATTTGTAGATCAGAATTTACCTTGTGAAATAATGCTCTCTTTGCTTTCTTTTTCACCCTTTTCTGCTCCTGTTGTTCGGTACCCCTTTGGAAATTGAGATCTCCATCATACAGGTAATTAAACTTCTTCGAGCCATCTGATTGTGCGATCATCTGTAGCTCCTCCACTGCTCTATCTCTATCACCCGCACTCTTTGGAGACTCTTGAGAATGGTCCTTTCTTCTTTTTATCGGAGTAGAGTCCTCTTCGTCAATCTTCTTTCTTTTTAATGACACCTCCCTAATTCCCTGAGCTATTTCACTCACTTCTCTGCTCTGCACCGTCACTAATGCTTTTGCGTTTTGGGCTTCGTCATCCTCTTCTTCAACCAATTCTACCCAATATTTACTTTGTGATCTTTGTAGCTTCTCTCTGCGGGCTCTCAGTAGACTATTTGTCCCATTAATATCATTAAAGCTCCAGCCCAAATTAACTCTATTGGGCTCCACTCTAACATGTTGGGCCTCCCAAGCATGACCCGTCCCCCTCACGTGGCCCACATGTTGAAATACTGTCCTCAACATTGAACTTTCCTGTGTTGACTCTTTTTCCTTTACACTTTTCTCTTCAACAAAAGAATTCAACTGATTTGACATGCAATTATTCTTTTCCTCACGTGAACTTCTTGAGCCTTCCCCCCATCCCTTGTTCCATACCTCTGCTCTGACTTCCCGTACTTCCATTTATTATTTTTGCTTTCCCCATGCAGCACCCTCCACTCCGTCAACTTCCCCTGATTCCAGTTTCCCGGCACCATCACCGAAGGTCGGACCGCTTGAGCACAAAGGCTTGCGTCATACCCCCTCATTACTCCATTAATCATATATTCCACTGCCTCCTCCTTGCATCCCTTGCTCTCATGACCCAATTTTCCACAGTTATAACAAAATCTGATCAACTTATCATATTTTACTTGAATCCAAACATCTTCAAGAGTTTCATCCAGACGAGGAGCCGAGAAGCCCGGCACTATTGACTTATCTACATCTATCTCTACTCTTGCTCTACCAAAGCTTCTGTTCATAAATCTCTTCTCCTCTGGACTTTCGATCTCAATGATTCTCCCAACTAGCCCAGCCATAAGTTCAATGTTGGATTCTGTTCTCCCTTCCGGTGGAAGGTTATGAAACTGGACCCAGAATTCACACGAGTTTATTTGAATTTCATTATCACTTAAGAAAGGTTTTCGCTTTTGTAAACTAAGCATGTAGTTTCTCACCACCCACGGGTTTTCTTGTAACACTCTGTTTGCTTCCTTCTCGGCATTGAATGTGAATGTGAAAAGATTGAACCCGATCATTTTAATATCCAGCTCCCCTTCAATCTTCCATGCTGCCGAAACCGCTTCTCTGACTGTTCCGAGCCCTATTCTGACCTTTACGATGACCTTCCCGATTAACTTATACCCTTCGTCGGCACCCTCTGTTCTACGCTTCCACTTAAGTTTAACGTCCAGACTCCCCATTTCCATATCCTTTCACCACTCTGCAGTCAAAATCAGTTTACTTTGCTCGCAGCAGTCTTAATCTCAGCACTTCGGCCGATAGCACCACCACGGTGAAGAAAATAGAGGGAAAGACCCTACCGCTCTCTCACTTTGGAGAAGTCCTTTTTTTAAATTTTTCCTATATATAATTCATAATATAAAGCACTTTAACTAATTACGAAAAGTAAGAAATGACATTAACTCAAATATGTCTTGGATTAATTTTTTTTTTCACCTTTACCCTTATTGAAAAATAAGTTTAAAAATTTTATGAGTGGAACAAAAAAAAATTGCCATTTGTAACGACAAATATGAACCATACCTGGGTGAATTACTACACCCACTCTTAAGCATAGTATAAAAAACCGGACTGGTCGGTTCGACCAGTTGAACCGGCAACCGATCAGTGGTTCGGTCTGGTTCAACCATTAGACCGTGAACCAGTCAAACCGGTAAAAAGCATTCAGAATCGGTGGTTCACTGGTTGGACCAGTTTCCTTTTTATTTTATTTTATTTAATTTTTCCAACTATTATCTCACGCTATTTTTTAGGAAAAAATGAAAGATTGAAGAATAAGATGAAAAGAAAAGTAGGTAAATAAAGAATAAATCTAAAAAAAAGAAGATTATGATGAAAAAACCTATTTAAAAGGATATAACAATTATAAAAAAGGAGATATCATTGTATAAGTATAGGCATCATAACTAATACTAATAGATTTTAAACATTTTTTGTAAAGATCTTCATTTTTATCTATAGAAGTTTAAACATATATGTATATATATATATTGTCACTAATAAATTATAATATTTTAATATGACCGGTTCGATCACCGGTTAGACCCCGGTTGACCCATTAACCTTTGAACCTATGCCGTGATCGTTTCATTACTCGGTCCAGTTTTTTATTTCTTGCTCTTAAGGCTTAGAGGGTAAAAAATTTCACTTCTTTCAATAAATATATTTTTAAAAATTTAAATTTATATTCTCTTCTTTACAAGAATACACCACTTTGTTAGATATGAATAGTTTTGATGATGTCAAATATAGATGTCAAATATGAGCAAAAAGTTTGTATAATATACTTATCTTCCACATTGACTAACTACCATATTTAATGTTGTATATCTTGTAGATTAGTCATAGACATCATTGTGGGTTGATATTATAATGCCTCATAAATGGAGAATAATCATCAAGAAGAAAATCAAGAGGCAAGGAATTGAAGATATTCATCAAGAAGATTGAAGTTGGGTTATGAAGAATGATCATCAAGAGGAAAAACAAGAAGAAAGATATTAAAGAAAGAAGAACTTGCAAGATCACATGAGAATATTAAGATTCAAGCTTCTAGAAGTGATACCGGAGGTTTCTATGATCATACGGAAGTTAGAATGGGTCAATACGAAGCTAAAATGATGTATACGGAAGCTATGGTACCTTTGGGGATGATTACCTGAGTAATCACTCGAGTAATATGGCATTGTCTGATTTTGGAGGTGTTTACTCGAGACCTTACTCGAGTAATCTGCCGGGTTATTTAATAAATTACTCGAGGCGGCACTTGAAGTAAATGGCACTCTGTTTTCGTGCGGCAGAACAGAGGTTCGGTATTTTGATGATATCTCTCCAACCACATGTCGGATCGAACTGAAACTGGTGGCATTGGAAACTAGACTTCCAACACGAACTTCTGACACCAATATCACATTCAAAGGAGGTCAGATGAGAGAGATATAAGCCTCGAAAGTTGACACATGAATCAACATCATATTCCTGGACAGTTTTGGTATTTTGGACATAACTCTCAAAATACATATCGGATTGAGACGAAACTGGTGCCATATGAAAGAAGACTCAAAGAGCTTTCCATGGATAAGTCATTTTGTCACATTTGAAGCTATATCCTAAGAGCTATGACTTCTGGAAGTTGCTGCTCGTGATTTCAGGATTGTCTAAGAACAGTAGATACTCTTTGGATCATAACTTTCTGTACACAACGAGTTTGGAGTTGATTCTTGTTACATTGGAATGTAGATAATGAGGGCTTTCCGATGATATATAATTTGACATGTTTCGAGTCAAAATCAAGAATTTACTTGAAGGCACCACTCGAGTAACTAGTTGATAACAAAAGAATTTACTCGAGTAGCTACTCGAGTAACCAGGTAAATCACTTGGAGTTGCTCTCGGCCTGCCAATGTTACTCGAGTAAGTACTCGAGTAACCATGTAAAAGATTTCCAGTTCCTCTCGGCCTGCCAACATTACTCGAGTAGGTACTCGAGTAATTACATAGAAAACTTCCAGTTGCTCTCGGCCTGCCAACGTTACTCGAGTCCGTACTCGAGTAAAGAGACAGAAACTTAAAGAGAACTTCAAGTCGAACTTCAAGTTACTACCCAGACTTCAAGTTGAACTTCAAGTTACTACCCAAACCTCAAGTCGAACTTCAAGTTACTACCCGGGTACTCAGAATTATTTAGAAGAGAACTTCAAGTTACTACCCGAGTAAGCTATGCAGAAAATGGAAGGTCACTCGAGTAGCCACTCGAGTAACCTGTGAAGAAACTTGATGTTTACTCGAGTAAGCACTCGAGTAATGCTTCCCAAAAAAACAGAACAGCGTCCCGAAAATTCTGGAAATCAATGGAATGATCATATAACTCATTCTTCTTGCTTCTAATCACTCTAACATTTCATTGTATTAGTGTTTAATGTATTTCTCCAGGAATACAATGAAGATATGATGTGAAGAGTCAAAAGCTGACTTTACGGAAGCGGAGCGTCAAACGTTCGTAACGGCTAGTTTTCAAATTCAAGCAACGGACGAACGAAGCAACGGACTCCAACGGATATATTGAAATACTCAAACGGTCATATCCTCATCAACTATAAATAGAAGATCATCCAAAACAGAAGAGTGACCCAGTGTGCATACATCATCGAAATGTCAACATCCTGACACCAACGCTCATCACACATACTCTCTATTTCTCTAGCTTCTATACTATTTACCTTTGAGAGAGAAGTTATTTGTATTGTACTTCAGTGAGTATTTTATCCACTCTGTGAGAGAGTTTGTAAACCATTTCAATTGTATTTCTGAATTGATCTCAAGGTAGAGGGACCTTGAGTGGGTTGATTTCCTTACGGGCAAGTGTAGAGAGAATCGCCGGTAAGACTTTCTACCCGTAAGACTTACAAGGTGCAAGCAGTAGAGAACGTTGCTGCTCATAAGACTTACAGTGGTGTAAGCACAAGAGAACGTTGCTGCTCGTTAGACTTGCATAGGTAAGCAGGAGAGAAAGGTCTTCGGGATTGCTCTGCTCGTAAGACTTGTTGTAAGGGGGAATACTTGGTGAGAACTTTGTAAAGGCTTTTCTTGTGCCTGGATTAAACAAGAAAATAGTGGATTTGAAAATCTCAGGAGGAGGCTGGGGACTGGACGTAGGCCATCACAGATTGGACCGAACCAGGATAAATCACAGTTTGCATACTCTCTTCCTTAAACTCTTATGTTTCCAGCAAATATTAACTGTTGATTTATGATTCATTATTTTCATATTTATTGCTTCCTCTAAGATGCAAAAAGATTTTCAAAGTTCTTAAGATTTTTATCTTACACCCAATTCACCCCCCTCTTGGGTGTCAGCCGGTTCTAACATTTGGTATCAGAGCTGGACTCTTGTTTAAAGGATTTAACCGTCTCAAGAGTTTATAATGGATGATTTTGGGTGTTATATGATTTCTGAAGGTTTTGACTACACTGTTCCACCTATTTTAAAAGATATTAATTTTTGGTTTTGGAAAGCTAGAATGACATCTTTCATAAAAAGCTTTGATTATGATATGTGGAATGTTTTTACAAATACCTTTGATTTCAAACCAAGAAAGGATTGGACAGAAAGAGAAAAGAAAATGTTTTCGTTAAACATTAGAGCAATGAAAATTTTGTATAGTGCTTTAACTGAAAATGATTTTGAGAAAATTAGATTTTGCTCTACTGCAAGAGATATTTGGGATACTCTTGATTCAATGTATACTTCTAACAAGTGTGTTGAAGTTGAAAGTGTTGATAGTTCATGTGAAACTACAAGCTGCATATCTACGATTCATGAACAAGAGGAAGTTGACAATGAAGATGGAGAAATCATAGAACACTTCCATGATCTTGTCACCATAAAAGAACAAGAGGAAGATGATTCCCAAGAAGAGCTCATTACGGACGAATTTGATGGATCATCCTCTAGAGATCAAGAAACACATGTGGTAAACAATTCCAATTCTTCTGGAGTTATTTTGAAAACTGATTTTCAAAGTTTGCATAAAATTGTTTCTCAACCAAGTATTGATTCTATTCTGAAAAGTAAAAATGTTTTCAATCATGCTGGAAAGTTTATTGGAAAGAAAGAATGCTCAAATGAAATTTATTCGGGTTTTTACTCTCTTGACCAACACAATACTTGCATAAAATCTTATAATGCATATCATCATATTATTTGCAATTATTGTGGTAAATCAGGTCATATTTCTCACATATGCTATATTAGAAGAAATTCTAATGCGAGAATTAAATTTGTTTGGATTCCTAAAACGCAAGTGAGTTCAAATGCTAACGTTCAAGGACCCAAAGCAAAGTGGGTTCCAAAATGTCCATATGGTGTTTCATGTGTGCAGATTGATCCTAGAAAAATTGGACAAAATGGTACTGAGAAAATGAAGAAGATTCCAAGAGTTCCTAATGCACCTAAATGGAGATTCACATCAATTAGGAGAACTCTCGGATCACCCATTGCTGGAATTGCAAAGTTTAACCACAAAGAAAGGCAACGGAGAAAAGGAGTAAGTTCCACCTCAAGAATGAACTACCATAGAATACCATTCAACTATCTTGAGGAGAACAAGAAAAGGAGGATCCCTCAAGCATCAAATAAAAGGCTCCAGGAGTCTATATTTTGAGAGAAGGTTATTAACACCCAAAGCAAGATATTCAAAGTATCAACATCATAGAAAAATGCAGTGGGTAAGCAAAAGCAATCTTCCAAGTATCTAAGGCAAAGGTATACAATGATAAAACCTCCTAAGTTATTGTCTGTAATATTTATTGAGGTTTTAGATTTTGGAATCTTAGGAATGACCATTGCAAATGATTTTGAAATTATATTTTCACATCCCTTAAAAAGGCATTTAATAGATTTATTTATAAAGGGATTGTAATGCTCAACAGGTTAATTCTTTATGCATGTATAATGATTTGAAAAGAAAAAATTTCTCTTATGCATAAAGACATATTTAATTCATTATGCTCAATTGTATCAAATTAATTATATTCTTAGAGCATGTGAATTATGATTCCTATAAGGTAACCATGAGTGGATCTAAGTAAAATTGGATACCAAAGGAAGAAAAAGATCTATAAGGTTTTGTAGGAAGAAGAAAGGAAGAGCTTCATCTCCAGATTATGACTACATAAGATTTCACTCAAATCTTGGTGAAGTTGGACCTTGAGGCTACATCTTAAATGTGTAAACAAAAGGATGCATTACTTGAGGCAATACTACAAGTGCCTAGCTAGCAATGAAGGAAGAGAAGACGCACAGTGAAGCATCACTCAAGTAACCAATCAAGTGATCATAATCACTGCGTAACAACTCAGAGTGAATGTTCAAGTGATAACACCAACTGGAAGATTGGAAGGTAAAAGTCAAGGAATTATGCACAAATGAGCTCCAAAGGATAATTTCTCAAGTAATTACGAGATTACTTGAGCACGGTACTATCTTCTTTATTCTTACCCTATATTATGCTTATATAAATTATTTATTTGGGTAATGAATAACTTGCTCATTATTGCATACCATTAGCAATCAATCATTCATGGGTTTTAAATTGTTTTTAGATTGCCAAATGGATTGAAAGTGAAATTGTACATAATCTCTCTATGTATTTGAGTTTTGAAATGCATATTTCAAAAATGTACTTAGATTCCAAATTCATCTTGTTTATAAAAATGCATACATATTATTTGAAAATTATTCATAACTTGTTTGCATTTAAATCGGTTTCAAAATTGGAAGTTAATATTTATTTATACTGAAAATCAGAAATGCTTCAAATTCTTCCACTAGAGTATTTCCCCATCATTAACATATTGATCATTGATTTTAAATGTGTTATCCAATGCTTGAACTCCTCAACCATTATTTTCTAACAAGTTAGACCTTATGTCTAACAAGTTAACTATCTATATGAGTTTCAAGTGTTTTTCCTAGAAAATAATCTAATATGTGAAAGCTTTATGCCTAATGCATAAATCTTTGGTTGGCCATGTTATTCCAAGCATTATGAATGTTCATTAGTGCATTGAATCTTAATGCATTAACCATTATTGTGGAATAACTTACCAGGATAATATTCTAGAACTCTAGTCATTTGGATCAATGAGTATGTGTTTCATCATCCATAAATTCTTATACTCATCCTGTTGCTCAAATGTATTACCATTTGTCTTCATCCATTCTTCGAGTAACTTGATCCTTCTATTCAAATTCTTGAGGTGTGTAATATCCCGAATTTTGGGATTGGAAGCTTTAGAATAAGCCTAAATTGAGTGGACTACTAAGCCCCGATTTAGTAGATGTCCCAAATATATTCCCTAATGATTCTAATATCTTTGGGGTATTAAGAAAGTAAAATGGTGAATTTTGGAGAATATAATTATGTTTTTGATAAAATCGCCTATGAGGCAATGAGCTTATCATAAGGTTTTGGAAGACTAAATGATAAGTAAAAATTATGAAATTTTATAGGATGAAAGTAGACATCCTAAGCTTTAATTTGACAGGTCATATGACGCAATTAGAGCTATACACAAAAAGATATGAATTTTTGAAGTTAGCCCAGAAAAACTGGAAAGTTTCTGAAACAACATGCAAAGAATGAAATTCTGGGAATTTTGTGATTCCATAAAGTAAAATTCTATATTTTTCCTTGAAAATAGACTCAATAAGAGTTCTATAGGCTTTGGAATCACTCCAATTTGATATTTCTAGAATTAGTTATGATTTTTCAAAGTTAGGGCAGAAAATCTGCCAGAATTTCTGAAAAAATCCGAAAACGGGAAAATAAATAAAGGAAAATATTTTCTTGTGATCTCTCACCTATTTCTGTCCAGAAAAGTGGAATAAGAGGGTAAAGTAATTTATTAGGGATTTATAATCATTTTTGGGCAAGGGTCAAAGAAAACAAAAAAGATAGCAAAAAGGGGTCAACAATTGCAACTCATCCTAATATTTGTGTGGAAGAGGATAAAAGTGCTAATTGAATGCATATTATTACTCCCTTTTGAGACACATTTTCGGCCAAGCAAATGGCCATAGAAAAGATGATGATGGTCAAGTGAAATTGGCACATGTTTATTCATAATAAAATAACATAAAAGAAAGGGGTGGATGAAGATAGTTTTAAAAAAAGACTTCTTATCTCTTTTTGGTCATTTTCGTGCAATTCACATCAGCCAAGAGAGAGACACAGCAGCTGAAGAAAACATGAAGAACAAGGGAGCATGAGAGAGCACAAATACTCAAGAAGCAAGATCAAGGTAGGTACAAGGTGATTTACCACTTGTTCTTGCCTTCTTCCTCATGATAACTCTCTCTAATCTCTATCCCTACTTGAAATATTCATGAAACAAGTACAAATCAAGAGAGGAAGCATGAAGATGTCCCATGGTTTTCTTGTGTAGAGAGAGAAATCAAGAGGTAATCACACTAAACCTTGTCCTCTTTGTTGATTCTTGATGGTTAGTGATGTTGGGGTTGGTTGTTGGCTTGGTTTTTATGATTTTGAAATTTTGGGAATACAAACCCTAAGGGGAGGTGCTGCCCAAATTATGATTAATCATGTTAAAGAGGTGATTAAGTGATCAAACAAGTGATTAGAGGTGTAAAGAAGGTGTTTTGTTGATTGGAATCAAGAAACTCCAATTTTCCCAAATTATATTGATTTTCGTCCAGATCTGTTTTTCACTATGTTTGGACTAGATTTTGGTGTTTTTGATGATTCCATTGAGTTCAGGAAGGAAAATTAGGTGGGGTTACAGTTGAGCACTTTTTCGGAAAAAGCCTAGAAAGCATAATTACGGAAGCGCCCCTAAAACCCTAAAAGTAGGGCTGCCAAGGGCAATTTCGTAATTTGACATTGAATTTGATAATTCCGAGTCCGGAAATGGATTCCTTGGGCGAAAATATGTCAGGATAGCCCAGGTTAGAATTTCGAGAAAAGTACAGCCGGACCGGGTACGATGGGGCCGGGTCCCCGGGGGTATTTTAGTAATTTTTCAAGATAGACTCATATAACCCCCAGAAACACTATGGAAGTGTCTAAATAGTATATTTGACATTGTAGGATTGAATATGGAGCCCCGAGCTGTTTGCACGTAGATCGTGGCACGCATTTCGAGACGGAAACGGGTTAAGGTAGGGGACTTACCTTACTTGCATGTATTTGATATCTTTGCTTGTGTAATGATGTATGTGTTTGCTTTACTTGATTGTGTAGAGCATATTTGAATAAATGAAGCTCTGTTTCTGTTTTCGCTGTGGCCATAGTCTTGTTGTATGAAACATTGAGCATGCAGAATTATCATTATGGGGTATGCATATAGATAAAGCTAACATGTCATACACATAGCATCTATCATGCATGCATTATGGTATCTGTTTCCTACTGAGATTCTCTCGAATCTCACCCTCCCCTACCAACAATTTAGACAGGAGACGACAGAAGATATGCAAACAACAATGCAGAGAACCATACGAGGGGATTACAATAGTGGAACGAAGACAGGAAGAAGTCTCTGTTTCACTGGAACGAGTTTAGACACCTAAGTAGCCCTGTGCGGCTACACTAATTGTAATTATCATGTACGAATCCCTGAGGGGAATTTTTGTAATCATGCACATATTATCAGTATAGTTATGCTATTCCTGTGTTGCCTACCGAACCGCATGTCGTTTTCCGCGAATACTCTGATAAATGTGAAATTAAAATAAGGGCGTGACATTTTGGTATCAGAGCAAGGATTCTGGCCACAGAATTGTCTGGTCAGAGTAAGTACGGTGGTTCTGGCAACAGGATGGTATATTGATAAGGTCTTGATTACACAGTGATAGGAAATATGCATGGACAGAAAGTACCAAAGGAGGGTATCTTTCCGATTTATGAATCTTCCCTGAGAAATGGCGAGTACTGAAGGGCCGCTAGTGGTGCAATACTAGACGAGAATGGTCTAAGGATATTGCGGAACCCAAGGATATGGGTACGGCCAAGGCTAATGTGCGGTCCACACTCAATATTTTGGTGACCGGAGATAGCCGGCATGTCTTTTGAGACGAGGGTAGTCACAGGGTACCCGTGGATGGAAACAGTAGAAGCCGGTATCTACATTTGGGCACTAGTACAAAAGAGTCAAGCGTGCTCAACCCAGGGAAATGCCATGATGGGTGACCCCCTGGGAAGTTGTTGCACATGTTATGTCATATTATGAAAAAAGAGTAAGACATGTTGTACAGTAGTTCAGAGGTTGTATGTTGTTGCAGGCTTTCCTTGACTACTGTAAACATCTGTGATATGTTGTTTTTGGGGTACCTATGAACCCAAAAATTTGTGAAATGATAGATAAGCCCATGTGTTTATGCATAATTTACCTCTTTCTTGCTTCATATAGTGAAACATAAAGGTGGTAAGACTAAGAGGTTTAGATGCTGGGCAAGGTCAGGAAGTTAGACCTAGCCTAATACAGCAAACACAGGGCAAGAGAATAGAATAGCAAACAATGATCAACGATCATCAGGAAGGTTATCCTGGAAAGGCCAATATAGTAACTATAATCTCTCGTACACTATGTGATGATTAATATGTTGTATGTTCTATATTCTATGAATGAACAGATGCCTAGGGCACATTACCTAGCTGTAGTCTGGGACTTAGCTGAGGTACACGAACATTACCTGGTTGTGGTTGTTGCCCAGCCGAGGTACACGAATATTATCTAGCTGTGGTGCGGGAAGTGTATATGTACCGTCCGATGGGAAGTGTATATGTACCATTCGGCCTAGTAAGGACCCAGCTATGATACACGATTTACCTAGCTGTAGTCAGTGACTCGGCTGAGGTACACGTAAGGGTTTCAACTGGATGGTTGGCCCTAAACCTTGTGTACACACACGGATTGTTGTTTTAACTGGGTGTTTGGCCCTGAACTTTGTGTACACACACGGATTGATGTGATTTTCATTTTACACTATATGGTGCATGACATATTTATCTATCATATTTTCTATGGATGATTGTGGGTTACTATGGAGGGCCATGTGGTGTGAATAAAAAGGCACCCTACCCGATGAGGTTGTTAGCCACGTCCTAAGGGACTCGGGTACGAGGCCAAGAAGGGCTACGGGTGTGACAATAATGAAAAAAAAGGGATGAGATGTTTATATCGAAATTTCCCAGAACTCAGCATTATGTATAGGATGATGATTGTAAGAGGAGCTTCAAAGAGCTGAAATGAAAAATTTATCAGAGTACCAACACTGATAATCCCAGATCCATAGTGGGCCTTTGTTGTCTTCACTGATGCCAGATGGCATGGATTAGGAAGGGAATTGAATTCCTAGATGCGAGCAGGCATAGATCGAGATGATAATTGAGCCGAGTGAGGGCATACGCATCTCGTCAGCTGAAGCTTTGGAAATTGAACTATTCCATCCATAATCTTGAGTTGATGATAAGAATGTTTGTATTGAATCAAAAAACGTTGCCTTTATGGCATAATTGTGGAGTTGTACTGCGACCACAAAGATTGAAAGTTCTGATCGGAAAGGGCTACCTACGGTGAAATTTGATCGGAGAGGGCTACCTACGGTGAAATCTGATCGGAGAGGGCTACCTAAGGAAAGTTCTGACCGGAAGGGGGCTGACCAGGTGTATGGGCGCCTGTGTGAAGCACCGAGTATAGAACCCTAGAGTGCAGCCACCGTGACGATGAACCCTAGAGTACAGCTACCGTGATGATGAACCCGCGAGTGCAGCCACCGTGATGACTAATCCTAGAGTACAGCTGCCATGAAGTTGAATCGTAGAGTAGGGCTACGAAAACATTGGCCCTTAACGATGGTGCATTGTAATGAATCCCACAGTGAATGTGTTTTCTTGGGATAAGAGTTTATATGGCTCAAAATGATTCAAGTTCAAACGGGTAAAGAGTGGGCACAGAGGAATATAGATTGTGGGTGCTATCAGGTGTCATGGGAGGTTCCTTAGGACTCCTATTAAATCATCCTGATATTATTAAAGCTCATATGAGGAGATAGACCTCAGAGTGGGCAGCGGAAGTGTGATGAATCTAGGTGCAATTTCGAAACTTACAGGAGGGGTTGATGTTTGCACCATTCTTGATCATCCCAAAACATAATATGGCCTTGATGGTCAATAGTGTTATAGTATATGTGATGAACAGTATTACACCCTGAGTGGTGTACAATATTACATCCTATGTGGTGTACAGTATTAAACCCTGTGTGGTGTACAATATGATGACCTGTATGGTCAACAGTCACACAACCTTTGTAGTTTGTGATGACACATGTGAACTGGAATTGGGATGAACCCTAGTGTAGTAGGGTAGAATGGTGGCGAATACCTCTAAACAGCACCAGTAATAACAATCCCAGATCCACAGTCGACCTTTACGGTCTACACAGATGCAAGTAGGCATGGATTGGGATGTGTTCTGATGCAATAAAGTTGAGTAGAGGCATGAGCGTCTCCATAGCTATAGCCTCACAGAATGAATCATCCACTTGTGATATAGTGCAAACAGTGGATGGTCACCTAGTGAATAGTGCACACAGTACGACTAATAAGGGTCAAATAGTCATTTGATCTTGAACACCGAATAGGTAGGCATAAATTACAGAAGGTGTACAGGTTTGTACAAGGCGGTAAGACCTGATGTGCAAGGTTGCATAGGGCGATGTCTCTGGGCTGTAAGACCTGTGTGTTTAGTACTGTGGTTGATGCCTAGTGCAATGACATTGGACCAATGTGTCCAAGGTAATGTTTTGAGGTTGGCAGAACATTCAAACTGTACCAGGTTGTAGTGGAGGCAGTAAGACCAGTGTGACCAAACGTTTTGGTGTCCAATGGTACCATGTCTCACATGAGGTGCGATATTCTACCATGGGAGGAACCTAATGAAGTGAACCATGGCCGGCTCACTAGCCCAACAGACCTCGTAAGGGGGTGAGGGACATCCAATAGGCCTCATTAAGGGGGTGAGGATTGGGCCGTTAGAAAACAAAAGTGATCGTGTGAATTCGGGTGAAGTCCCGAAGAGGCTGTAAGGTCTATGGAATCAAGCGTTGTGGGAACCTGTGTTTGATTGCACACTACATACTATGTATAGAATGGATGATGAATGTTGAATACTATCTGATATTAGTAATGGAAGTATGACTACAGTGTTACATGGCTTTGGAGCCTGCATGTGATAATAGAATGAGATAGGATTAATCCCTAAATTGTAGACGTTCAAATTTCGAGGACGAAATTTATTGAACGGGGGGAGAAATGTAATATCCCGAATTTTGGGATTGGAAGCTTTAGAATAAGCCTAAATTGAGTGGACTACTAAGCCCCGATTTAGTAGATGTCCCAAATATATTCCCTAATGATTCTAATATCTTTGGGGTATTAAGAAAGTAAAATGGTGAATTTTGGAGAATATAATTATGTTTTTGATAAAATCGCCTATGAGGCAATGAGCTTATCATAAGGTTTTGGAAGACTAAATGATAAGTAAAAATTATGAAATTTTATAGGATGAAAGTAGACATCCTAAGCTTTAATTTGACAGGTCATATGACGCAATTAGAGCTATACACAAAAAGATATGAATTTTTGAAGTTAGCCCAGAAAAACTGGAAAGTTTCTGAAACAACATGCAAAGAATGAAATTCTGGGAATTTTGTGATTCCATAAAGTAAAATTCTATATTTTTCCTTGAAAATAGACTCAATAAGAGTTCTATAGGCTTTGGAATCACTCCAATTTGATATTTCTAGAATTAGTTATGATTTTTCAAAGTTAGGGCAGAAAATCTGCCAGAATTTCTGAAAAAATCCGAAAACGGGAAAATAAATAAAGGAAAATATTTTCTTGTGATCTCTCACCTATTTCTGTCCAGAAAAGTGGAATAAGAGGGTAAAGTAATTTATTAGGGATTTATAATCATTTTTGGGCAAGGGTCAAAGAAAACAAAAAAGATAGCAAAAAGGGGTCAACAATTGCAACTCATCCTAATATTTGTGTGGAAGAGGATAAAAGTGCTAATTGAATGCATATTATTACTCCCTTTTGAGACACATTTTCGGCCAAGCAAATGGCCATAGAAAAGATGATGATGGTCAAGTGAAATTGGCACATGTTTATTCATAATAAAATAACATAAAAGAAAGGGGTGGATGAAGATAGTTTTAAAAAAAGACTTCTTATCTCTTTTTGGTCATTTTCGTGCAATTCACATCAGCCAAGAGAGAGACACAGCAGCTGAAGAAAACATGAAGAACAAGGGAGCATGAGAGAGCACAAATACTCAAGAAGCAAGATCAAGGTAGGTACAAGGTGATTTACCACTTGTTCTTGCCTTCTTCCTCATGATAACTCTCTCTAATCTCTATCCCTACTTGAAATATTCATGAAACAAGTACAAATCAAGAGAGGAAGCATGAAGATGTCCCATGGTTTTCTTGTGTAGAGAGAGAAATCAAGAGGTAATCACACTAAACCTTGTCCTCTTTGTTGATTCTTGATGGTTAGTGATGTTGGGGTTGGTTGTTGGCTTGGTTTTTATGATTTTGAAATTTTGGGAATACAAACCCTAAGGGGAGGTGCTGCCCAAATTATGATTAATCATGTTAAAGAGGTGATTAAGTGATCAAACAAGTGATTAGAGGTGTAAAGAAGGTGTTTTGTTGATTGGAATCAAGAAACTCCAATTTTCCCAAATTATATTGATTTTCGTCCAGATCTGTTTTTCACTATGTTTGGACTAGATTTTGGTGTTTTTGATGATTCCATTGAGTTCAGGAAGGAAAATTAGGTGGGGTTACAGTTGAGCACTTTTTCGGAAAAAGCCTAGAAAGCATAATTACGGAAGCGCCCCTAAAACCCTAAAAGTAGGGCTGCCAAGGGCAATTTCGTAATTTGACATTGAATTTGATAATTCCGAGTCCGGAAATGGATTCCTTGGGCGAAAATATGTCAGGATAGCCCAGGTTAGAATTTCGAGAAAAGTACAGCCGGACCGGGTACGATGGGGCCGGGTCCCCGGGAGTATTTTAGTAATTTTTCAAGATAGACTCATATAACCCCCAGAAACACTATGGAAGTGTCTAAATAGTATATTTGACATTGTAGGATTGAATATGGAGCCCCGAGCTGTTTGCACGTAGATCGTGGCACGCATTTCGAGACGGAAACGGGTTAAGGTAGGGGACTTACCTTACTTGCATGTATTTGATATCTTTGCTTGTGTAATGATGTATGTGTTTGCTTTACTTGATTGTGTAGAGCATATTTGAATAAATGAAGCTCTGTTTCTGTTTTCGCTGTGGCCATAGTCTTGTTGTATGAAACATTGAGCATGCAGAATTATCATTATGGGGTATGCATATAGATAAAGCTAACATGTCATACACATAGCATCTATCATGCATGCATTATGGTATCTGTTTCCTACTGAGATTCTCTCGAATCTCACCCTCCCCTACCAACAATTTAGACAGGAGACGACAGAAGATATGCAAACAACAATGCAGAGAACCATACGAGGGGATTACAATAGTGGAACGAAGACAGGAAGAAGTCTCTGTTTCACTGGAACGAGTTTAGACACCTAAGTAGCCCTGTGCGGCTACACTAATTGTAATTATCATGTACGAATCTCTGAGGGGAATTTTTGTAATCATGCACATATTATCAGTATAGTTATGCTATTCCTGTGTTGCCTACCGAACCGCATGTCGTTTTCCGCGAATACTCTGATAAATGTGAAATTAAAATAAGGGCGTGACAAGGTGAATATCCCTATTCTTCAAGACACATCTCTAAAAGTCAAGTTTATCTCTTGGTCAATAGCAAAGTCATTGTGTTTATATACATCCTTGAAATTAAGCCTTTTTGGCTAATTCATTTTCAATATGACTTTTGCTCTTTGGAAAATTCTCAAACATGTTAAACTCCAATGTCTAACATGTTATCTTAGTTGTTCTCTAAAAAGGAAGCTTTCTGGTATATGTATATTTAAACTGTTGACTTTCACCATTTTCAACATAAACATTGATTATAAACATATTTCAAAGATGATTTTTGCATATATTCAAAATCTCAATTTTACAATGCATTGTCATGATTTGAAATTAAATATGAGATTTGAATCAATGTGCATATCTCATTATCATTCTTGGAAAATTTGATTTCATTCATGATTTATCATTTCATAATAGTTGGTCATTATAAATAGATTTTCAACTCTCTTTGATCTGACTTACATTGATTGCATGAAAATCTTATCAATGACTTATTTTTTTTAAAAGTGTATTTACAAAGTGTCATTGATCTTTGAAATCATCATTCTTGGTATTATTTGTTCGTTACCCTTTATGATTCAATTGCTTGAATTTATTTAATTGGGTAAAATTATATTCTGGTCTTTGTTGATTATTATATTCTTTGCTCAAATATTATATGATTCAGTTGTATAAGAGCATAAGAGTTATAATATTTGATACTGTATGGACCCAAGAGAAAGTTGGGTACCAAAAAGCATATACTTTTGCAGGAATTAATCAAAATGCTTTACTTTTGGATACAAAGATCAGAGGCTAATAGAGGAGGCGTGACTGACAGTGTTGCAATGTGAGCAAAAGCAAAATCTGTGATATCATTCAAGTGACACCACATCACTAGCAAGTAACTAGCTAGTGATGCAGTCAGAGAAAGAAAAAGAGGAGGAAAATCTCTTAGGTGAACCTAGACGAGATTCATCTCAAAGCAACTCAAGGCCAAGAATAAGTTTAGCCAATATGAATCTTTGTTGCCTACCCATCTTCCTTATCGTTCCAAGGTGATCAAAAGATGTTTAGAAGAAGATGCTGAGATGCACAGAATCATCAAGCTTGGTGAGCCTATGAGGATTCTCAACTACAATCCTAGCTCTATGTTTTCACAAAATTATATGATATATCTATACTAGAGCTATGGTGAGCAAGGCCAATTCAATCGCTTCATGAAAGGATTATCACACAATGGCCTATATTATTAGTGAGAAGGAGAGGAACGTCAGAGAAATCATGTCTTTCAAATATATATATACTTCTACAGGATTTACTCCAAGTAATCAGAAGTTACTTCAAGTAATTCGCAATTACTCCAAGTAAATCTGAAACTCACTCCAAGTTAACACAAGTGGCATAGAGGATGAGAGCTGAGACTTCAAGAATAGATGAGATACAACATTTTGCTAGAACTGGTCTTCTGGTCCTTCATTCTTTAGTTCATCTGTCTAAGGCTTTCTGAGAGAGGAGCTTCAACAATCACACAGAGCTTGCTACAAACATGCTGAGTTCATCACTTCTGTGAATGGCAAGATTAGAAGACTCTGTGATTTGATCAACCAGAACTTCAAGGCCTTATTCCGAGCTCATCTTGACAATGACTAGCAAATGATGCATTAATGGACTTCAGAGGATTATGGCTCGAGTGATTACGATATTACTCGAGTGAGGTATTGTATTCTTTAATTCAAATTCTCTAAGTTGCATCACTCAAAGTAAACACTTGAGTAATGACACAAGTAATACAGGGTTACAGCCTTAAGACCCTGACTAGCATCATCATTTTCAAAACTTGATTTATCTTTAATCTTCATATTTTCATAATCATTCTCTCTACAAAATTTTCAATGATTTTACAAATTCAAGAGAGTTATTAATTGTATTGCTCATGACGATTTTTTTTAAGCCATGCATTCATTAAGGGGGAGCTTCACATTCACATGTGTTTTATATCTTAAAAGCTCATCTCGTTTATTGAAATAAAATCCTTTTAACATACTCATCTGAATTCACTATCTTTTAATTAGTTTTGATGATGAGTTACTCTTATAGTTTCCTTTCATGATCTTAATTTTTAACATATCATATAGAAAGGATGACTTTGATTTGTGCAATAAATTTAATACATGATTGCACCAACCATTCTCCTTGCAAGAATATTTATAACAGGAGAATTTGCTCTATACAAGATCGTTCCTCAACACACTAAAAGGAGAATGTATCAACTTTGAGGACATATGCTTTAGCACTCAATCAAGGGGCAACAACATTTCAAGCAACAAGAGTTTAGACACCACTTGAGAAAATTGCATAGCAAAAATATGATAAACACAACATCATGGATCTAACACAACAAGAAGAGAAGGCAATGGATTTCATGGATCAATTATCAGCTTGCTACATCCAAATGAGCATTGAGCATGCTGAACAGAAACTCAACTCAATTGGAGAATCTTGGAAACAACATGAAAATACATCAGAGTTGCATAGCAAGACATGTGGAGAACACAACATCATGAACTAGCATTGCTAAAGCAACGGCTTTCTTGGAGCGCTTCATCATTTTCCAAAAACTACATGAGCATTTCTAAACCCTCTCTTTATATTTTGAGCTTACTTTGCCTATCATTGATTATGAAAGTTTTTCTTGAAAACCTTTCCAAATTGTTTCAAATGTTTTTTTATGAAAACCATTTTTCATTTACATCAAATTATAAATGAAACTACTTTCAAAACGGGAGAGAGGAACTTGTTTTCCTGATGCATTTATTTTGATTAATAGGGAGAATGACATTTCTCATTTGATTTCATATTTACTTCTCTACAAGTCTTTCTTCTTTATACTTCAAATTTTTTGCTGATGTCAAATAGGGGGAGAGAAAGGCAAGAAAAATATATTGTTCTTACTTAATTTTTATAACTCATACATATTTTTCTTGAAAGATTTGTCATCATCAAAAAGAGGGAGAATGTTAGATATGAATAGTTTGATGATGTCAAATATAGATGTCAAATATGAGCAAAAATTTTGTATAATATACTTATCGTCCACATTGACTAACTACCATATTTAATATTGTATATCTTGTAGATTAGTCATAGACATCATTGTGGGTTGATATTATAATGCCTCATAAATGGAGAATAATCATCAAGAAGAAAATCAAGAGGCAAGGAATTGAAGATATTCATCAAGAAGATTGAAGTTGGGTTATAAAGAATGATCATCAAGAGGAAAAACAAGAAGAAAGATATTAAAGAAAGAAGAACTTGCAAGATCACATGAGAATATTAAGATTCAAGCTTCTAGAAGTGATACCGGAGGTTTCTATGATCATACAGAAGTTAGAATGGGTCAATACGAAGCTAAAATGATGTATACGGAAGCTATGGTACCTTTGGGGATGATTACCTGAGTAATCACTCGAGTAATATGGCATTGTCTGATTTTGGAGGTGTTTACTCGAGACCTTACTCGAGTAATCTGCCGGGTTATTTGATAAATTACTCGAGGCGGCACTTGAAGTAAATGGCACTCTGTTTTCGTGCGGCAGAACAGAGGTTCGGTATTTTGATGATATCTCTCCAACCACATGTCGGATCGAACTGAAACCGGTGGCATTGGAAACTAGACTTCCAACACGAACTTCTGACACCAATATCACATTCAAAGGAGGTCAGATGAGAGAGATATAAGCCTCGAAAGTTGACACATGAATCAACATCATATTCCTGGACAGTTTTGGTATTTTGGACATAACTCTCAAAATACATATCGGATTGAGACGAAACTGGTGCCATATGAAAGAAGACTCAAAGAGCTTTCCATGGATAAGTCATTTTGTCACATTTGAAGCTATATCCTAAGAGCTATGACTTCTGGAAGTTGCTGCTCGTGATTTCAGGATTGTCTAAGAACAGTAGATACTCTTTGGATCATAACTTTCTGTACACAACGAGTTTGGAGTTGATTCTTGTTACATTGGAATGTAGATAATGAGGGCTTTCCGATGATATATAATTTGCCATGTTTCGAGTCAAAATCAAGAATTTACTTGAAGGCACCACTCGAGTAACTAGTTGATAACAAAAGAATTTACTCGAGTAGCTACTCGAGTAACCAGGTAAATCACTTGGAGTTGCTCTCGGCCTGCCAATGTTACTCGAGTAAGTACTCGAGTAACCATGTAAAAGATTTCCAGTTCCTCTCGGCTTGCCAACATTACTCGAGTAGGTACTCGAGTAATTACATAGAAAACTTCCAGTTGCTCTCGGCCTGCCAACGTTACTCGAGTCCGTACTCTAGTAAAGAGACAGAAACTTAAAGAGAACTTCAAGTCGAACTTCAAGTTACTACCCAGACTTCAAGTTGAACTTCAAGTTACTACCCAAACCTCAAGTCGAACTTCAAGTTACTACCCGGGTACTCAGAATTATTTAGAAGAGAACTTCAAGTTACTACCCGAGTAAGCTATGCAGAAAATGGAAGGTCACTCGAGTAGCCACTCGAGTAACCTGTGAAGAAACTTGATGTTTACTCGAGTAAGCACTCGAGTAATGCTTCCCAAAAAAATAGAACAGCGTCCCGAAAATTCTGGAAATCAATGGAATGATCATATAACTCATTCTTCTTGCTTCTAATCACTCTAACATTTCATTGTATTAGTGTTTAATGTATTTCTCCAGGAATACAATGAAGATATGATGTGAAGAGTCAAAAGCTGACTTTACGGAAGCGGAGCGTCAAACGTTCGTAACGGCTAGTTTTCAAATTCAAGCAACGGACGAACGAAGCAACGGACTCCAACGGATATATTGAAATACTCAAACGGTCATATCCTCATCAACTATAAATAGAAGATCATCCAAAACAGAAGAGTGACCCAGTGTGCATACATCATCGAAATGTCAACATCCTGACACCAACGCTCATCACACATACTCTCTGTTTCTCTAGCTTCTATACTATTTACCTTTGAGAGAGAAGTTATTTGTATTGTACTTCAGTGAGTATTTTATCCACTCTGTGAGAGAGTTTGTAAACCATTTCAATTGTATTTCTGAATTGATCTCAAGGTAGAGGGACCTTGAGTGGGTTGATTTCCTTACGGGCAAGTGTAGAGAGAATCGCCGGTAAGACTTTCTACCCGTAAGACTTACAAGGTGCAAGCAGTAGAGAACGTTGCTGCTCATAAGACTTACAGTGGTGTAAGCACAAGAGAACGTTGCTGCTTGTTAGACTTGCATAGGTAAGCAGGAGAGAAAGGTCTTCGGGATTGCTCTGCTCGTAAGACTTGTTGTAAGGGGGAATACTTGGTGAGAACTTTGTAAAGGCTTTTCTTGTGCCTGGATTAAACAAGAAAATAGTGGATTTGAAAATCTCAGGAGGAGGCTGGGGACTGGACGTAGGCCATCACAGATTGGACCGAACCAGGATAAATCACAGTTTGCATACTCTCTTCCTTAAACTCTTATGTTTCCAGCATATATTAACTGTTGATTTATGATTCATTATTTTCATATTTATTGCTTCCTCTAAGATGCAAAAAGATTTTCAAAGTTCTTAAGATTTTTATCTTACACCCAATTCACCCCCCTCTTGGGTGTCAGCCGGTTCTAACACACTTACCCCTTTTTACCATGAGCTTTTTGATAAAATGTTGTGTACTCTTTGGGGCGTTAAACCCTTATTTTTGCCATTCATGGATTGTGAATCGATGGTGGCAACATAGGGGTGTGCCCAAAGGGAAGAAGCCACGAGCTTCTTGTGTTTGTTTCGTGCAACTATATTCCCCCTCTGACCATATTACAGGGGCTTCTAAAAAAGTAATTTGGTTTATAATATAAGTTACTTATAAGATAATTAATGTTCCTTTTTCAATTTTATCTTTATAATTAATACTCATATACAATTTAGAGTTGAGTCCGAGGCTCATCAGGCTGAGGACATACTTCTAAATTCAAATAATACTTACAGAAGTATTTACAAATTGCCTAATAACAAGATTCTCACATCTGTAAAATTTAAACTCACAGCCTTAAAGCTATGAGTAAACTTTTTTATCAATTGGACCAACTCTTTTTTGCTTAAAAATGACAAATTCTTCTTTTTTTCCTTGTAAGCAAAGCCATTGCAAACCTATAGAGCTTGAGATTGGAAAGTGCAAGACATAGTGTGTGTTTGGGTGCAGCTTTTGGACACCCTTAAGCCCAATTGGGCATACAAAAGCCCAATTGTTAGTTATGATTTTTTTTTCCATGTTTGGTTGATCAGATTAGATATTGGGCTTTTGATAAAATATCCACTGTACATGCACGTTTGGAACAAGCTCAATACTGGAGCTTTAATCAAAAGCTCGATCAGATATTGAGAAACCAACTGCGAGGGAGACGGATAGAGAAACATGGGAAAATCGATTTCCTGCTTCAAATTAATCACCTGCGGCAGTGATGAGGCGGACGGCAACGACGATTACCAAGTGTCTGAGGTGAGCTTTCTTATTGAATCTGGGCTCTTTCATTATTTCTAAGTACCAGGTTTGACTTCTGATCCGAGGTTGCTTGCGGTAAATTACCGAACTTGCCTCTTTCCTGCTTCCCGCGTTGATGGATTAATAATTTCTGGAGGGATTCGGTTTGTGTTTTCGGATTCACGCGTTTAATTCATTTTGCTGCATGACATGCCATCCTTCTTGCATCTTGAACCATCAATGTCGGTGTTTGGGCAGCATAATTATCAGGAAGGGGAATTAATAGAAATCTCCATTCTTGTGTATATCAATGCAAACAAGTCTACAGTTTAAGGGATTGCGTAGTTTTTGACGATATGAAACTAATGAAGTGTTTGTTCTTTTTTCCTTTCCGGTGATCAGTGATCCTTTATTTATTTATTTTTCTTACTTAAAAATTAAAATTTAACGTTGGGGAGCTGTTGACTCTACCCAGTGATAATTTTGCTACTCAATTTGTCTAGGTTATTTTTCTGTATTTAAAAAATTTGCGATTTGATTGTTTTGGGGTATTGAAACTATTATTTCCAATGCCATATTACGACACGACGTCTAAATCAAATCTTATTGTTTTAACGTAATTTATAGGCATGTAAACTGGGGGAACGGATTGCAATGCAGCGACCATTCTTATTTTAGTGTATAGTTGTATTATAAATCGAACTGTATCCTATTCCATTCTTTTGTTCAAAACATGTTCACAGTACAGACATGAAGGGTAGTTTTTATCAAATCAAAATTAATTGGAGTAAAAACAAATCATTGCTAATTTTACCTTGCCTAAATTCATCACCACCCCATAGCAAGGAGTGTTGATTATGCACTATGAAATCAAAGGCTTGGAATTGGATCACCATACAATTGGTTATGTAATATTTTTCTAATTAGATTGTGCATATTTTAATTGTCTAATTTCCCAACTTAAACTATTATAAATTTTTTATAATTTTTAATTACATTTCTCTTTTATCATTATCACAAAAGCACAATTGACAATCGCTGTTCCAAACACACCATTTTTTTCATTTTTGCAAAAACCCAATTGACAATCACCAATCCGAACACAAATCACATTACATAATTTAGCTTTTATCAAAAATAATTCACAACAAGCCCAATTAAAACAAGCACAATTAACAATCACTGTTCCAAACACACCCATACAACTGATCCAATTGATTAAAAAAACCGATACACAAAGTGGCCCACTAGAAAGAGCAACATCTTTTGTCCCCTTTTTTTTCATTTTTTTTTTTAAATTTTGCTGCTAACTGCAGTAATAAACTAATAATTGTTACTGCTTACATGATTCAGGCAGGATCAATTTCAACTTATCATTTCTGATTTCTCACAAATTCAATCACCATTGGTAGTCGGAGCTGAGCCCACAAACTCGAACAGCTCATGAACAACACTCTTGTGCTCTCCCCTCTCCTCTATCTTCACGTAATCCAACGCATCTTCCAACCTGTACTCAGTCATACCGAGTTGCCCTCTCTTCTTCCACAGGGCTTCGCCGTAGCTGCCGTGCGCGAAATACGCCTCCGCCTCCAACTCTTCCGCCGACCCGTCCTCCATTGCCACCCGAATTCGGCGGCGCTCGTAATGTTTCATAGTCAGTCCTGCAAGCTCATCAAGTCGGGTCAGGCCTTGGCTGGTGACTCCGTACAGCTCTCCGTTGATCCGATTACCCGACCCGGGAAGGTGGATCATGTAAGGCACGCCGTACAGCCCGCACACGAGAGGGTATTGCTCGACGGTCACGCAGCTTCCCCTGAAAACGGCGTCGTTCTTTCCGATCAAGTTCTCCAGGAGATGGTGGTTCGGAAATCCTTTCTTTAGCGTCCCGTACGTGTATATCAGGTGGAGTTTCCCGCCGGCACCCTCAACGTCTGGCTCAGACATCTTTGTTGTCTTGTGAACGCAATCCACTTGATGGGAAGTTAACTTTACAGCTCATAAGCCTCAGACATAAATGCTCATTTCTTAGCTGTATGCGCTGACTGAGCCTTTGAAGGGTTGATGACTTTTTTTCAACTTGTTTCCAAACAAAGATTTTGAATAAAAGGCCTATTCACGGCAAAAAAAAAAAGAATAAAAGGCCTATTAGAAATGGAGCCCAAAACTCGGCAAGATTTGCCCACTAAAAGAACAGTGAACAGGACTAAAATCTTCTCAAAGATTTGCTCGAAACCGGAAGAGTAATACCAACGTAGAGTTAGAGTTGGTCTAATAATATAAGAGTCATTGAATCCCTCTAAATCTTGTGTTCGAATCTTAAAGAAGATATTTATATTAGGAGAGGCAACTATGAGTACCAAACAAGATACTAAATGATAATATTAAAAAAAAGAAACTGAGAGTGATCATGATAACAGCTTCAATATCTATTTGGTGACGTTGAAAAAGCGAGAAAATCCACAGAACAACTAGTTTCTCTTGTGGCATGAGATCAAATGCAATAGTTTGATACCAAATAAATACCTTCAAAATTACATCCATGTTCGGGCTAACGTAAGAATGGCTCAAACTGCAGTTTGGGGCATAAGAATCTTGTTGGATGAAGAAAAAATGATATTTGGGATAGTGATAGAAACAAACAACTTTTTAGCCTAAAAGCCGCTTTAAAGTGTTTTTGGAGTAGATACTAGAGTCAAGTATTAATTAAAGGATCAAAGTTCAACATCCTAATTTCTTTCATCAATCTCCACCTCATCCTAGTAAGGTGGCGGTTGGTCAAAGGCTATCTAATCTATAGGTTAATTTAGCTAAATCTACTTTAGAATTGAAACAAATAACTCTTTTTCACTTTTGTCTTGTGACTATTTTCCATATTTGAATTTTCTGAAATTAATTTTTTTATATATCATTCAAATCTTTATCGATATTTTTTATAAAAATATATATAAAAGAAAATCAAATTTAAATTACATTAATTGATTTTTAGTCCAACTTCAAGTTAACTAAAACAAGTTAATTTTGCAACGGTTAATCCAAATAAAGACGATTAAGTTAAATACTATTGATGAATCGAAACGTAGTATGAAAGTGATGGTAAGATTGGAAGATTGGAAGATTGGGAACACTGTTCAAGGTAAGTGGCCCATGAGATCAAATGTAATAATCCAATCATGTATAAGAAGCTTGCAACTTTGTTTGATTCAACTATTGGCCATGCATGTTTGGGACAGCGTTAGGAATTCTCAAACTGTAATTGAGACCCAAAAAAAACTAGTCGGACAGAAAAAAAAAGATATTTGGAATACTAGCATAAACAAATAAAATTTTTGGTCCAAAAGTTACTTAAAAGAACTCTTTTTCTGCTTCTGATTTTTGACTTTTTCTCATATTTAAATCTTATGAGATTATCACTCTGGTCTTATTTATAAGTTATTTTTGACAAAAAAATTGGTCCTATTTATAAATTCAGTTTCAGTGTAATAAATGAAATTGTGACAATTTTGTCTCTATTTATTGTACCAATGAAAAAATAATCTAAAGATAGATAGAAAAGAAAAAGTTGAAAAGTACCAGTTCATAAATGAGGGTATAGTTAAAAATTTATCTCATAATCATTGAGCTAACTACCTCTCCTTGATATATAAAATTTAGTTAAAAGAGATTTATAAATAGGACCAGAGTGGTATGTTACCCTTTAACTTTTATCCCAACTTCTAAAGTTACTTTTAAAAGGGCTAATCCAAATAAAATGATTGAGTTAAATAACTATTAATGAATTGAAATGTGCCAAAGTGGGGTTATGTTTGGAAGGTTAATGACGCCAATTATGGCTTGGAAGCACTGTTGTTGAGGGTAATTGGGGACTGGCGTGAATGGTCAAATCAAGATGAAGCTGACGTAGGAGGAGACAATGACGTGGCAAATGAAGGAATGAGCCTATTCAACAGACATAAGAGGCACTTTCCGTTACGCCTCTTTCTCTTGTACACGAAACTTGAGAATAAAGTCCCCACCCACACCACACCCACTTGTGGTTCTCCAAAAGCTTGCCACTATTTCAGCTTCTATCATCGTGACTTGATTTTCTCATCATTTTTTTTTTTTAACTTCGTACTCCTTCCAAACAAAACGATGCAACTTTGAAATATTTATTCCACGATGCTTGCCTCGGTTTGCGTTCTAAAATAAAGGTCATTGGACCACGTGAGATCACGTAGGCCTCCCTGAGCTCTCGAGCCTAGATATCAGTGAGTGCTTCGAGGTCGATGACTATTCGCTTATCAGTCTTGCGAAGAAAGTAACAACACATTCGTGTGGGTATGTCTGTCGCATACGTTCGACATGAAGTCACTTGGATCTAGAAAACTCATCACTTTACCTTTTTAAAACAATAAACCAAAGAGAAAACCAACTTAGGACTAGCTGATGTGGTACGTACTTTAACCCCTTAATCAGATGTATTGACTCATTAGGAGAGCTTATCCCTTTAAGGGACTCATATTTGGGCTCAGAATTCTCGATATTATCTGTTTTAGGGATTTATCATCTCTTACGATTTTAAAACATGTAAAAAGGAGGAGGTATCCAAATCCATATAAAGAATCTTTAATTCCCCTCCTCCCTGATTAATAGAAGACATCACAAGGTCAGCTCAGATTAGTTGAGTTCATGATAACAGGACCGTAATATAAAACATAAACAAAAGAGAAATAGTAGTAAGGTGAGATGAAGGAAGATGGTGGAATGACAGGATCACGTGTAGGAGAGGACAGGAAGCACATGAGATGTTGGAGGGAAAGTGAAGGGTTTGGTTAAAAGAGAGGTATGCCCCAATATTCAAAGGGCTTATTTTATTTGTGTGGCTCATCTTGTTGGGCTCTTTGGCTACGAAAGTTACAACTCAATGACACGTACAGTGCCAGGTTGTTCATCCATCAGATGCTTCACCAAAAGGTGTGTAGACAGTATATTGTGTACCATCTTGCCTTTTTGAGACGGTGCATTGCACATTTGCACTCTCCCACTTCCATAATATCCCACACTCCGAATCTTCCGTTAATATAATTTTCCTAGATTTTTTTTTTCCGTTCTTTGATTGACTTATGCTCATTAAAATCATACTATATATAACTATCGTATATATTTGTGTTAATTGGTCCCGTACGTAGGATCAGGCAGGAATGTTTGTTTTCGATGCTGCGTTGCATGTGGAGGCAAACTTCCAAATGGATATGGTAGGGTTCATTCAATTTGGTCACTGGAACTTGTTAGTCGTGTGTTGGATTATACAATGGGGAACATATAATAACTTTATGCACATTGTCAAATGTATAGGATCAGTAACTCTCTTCCATGATTTTTTCTCATCCTTTTTTGAGTGCCTTGAAATTTGGAAATAGAGAGAATGCATTGCATGAACAGAAACCAAAAGGACGATGAAGATTTTGATCTCTTTACGTTCTTTCTATTTGAAACGAAAACGATTTTTTTGTTTTACATTCATACTGGATTGTCTGTCTATATATAATCTAATGAATCCTATTAGTGCATGAACTCGTGTGTTGCATGACAATATTCTTTCTTTTTCTTTTTTGCCATGGTGTTGCATGATGTACAATATTCATAGCTACCTCACGAATCCTATCAAATATTTGGCCTAAGTTTTGCAAAAGTCAGCTACCTCACGAAACTGCTTGTGTTGCATCTATGAACTTTATATGGTGCTAACTGCTAAGAACCAAAGCAAGACAATATTCATAGCTGTGAGCTGGCTTTTCAGACTTTTTAGGCGCAATATGTGTGTGTGTGTGTGTGTGTGTGTGAACTGGGAACATATTTACAGTCAACGAAGATAAACATATTCATACCCCGAGGCAGTCATGCCAATTCCAAAGAGGTGTGAGTGTTTGTTCTGTAGAGTTGAATACTTGAAGTAGAAGCATATATATGCTAATATATATATGCACTTAATTCAAAAAACCAAAGATGTCTGAAAAGTCAAAAGCTGCGGGGAAAAAAAACTTGAATAACGCAAGCGAAGTTTGATATATAAATATCAAACACAAAGGAAGAAGCCTCCAGATGTACACGTTCTTAATTAAGTAAATATAAATTGCGTGCACGCACACGGATATATATCTTGTTGACCCAGAAATCTTTCGGAAGAACAAAGATCAGAGAAATTAACTTAACCGATAGAAATATCATATCTTGAGTGTTGAGAAATGAGAAAGTCTCAGTTTTTGAAAAGGCAGAGAATGGGGCGAAGAAAATTGTAAGTTACTTTTCTGACCTGTCCATCTTTTTGTCCCCTCCACGTTTTCCTTTCTACCTTCATAATAAATGACTGTTCATTCATTAAGGGCTTGTTTGTGATAGCGTTTTATACAGTAAAAACGCACTTATTACGCAAGCCGAGAAAAAACTCCTCTCACATACTTACCTCGTATACCGTGAATCACGAATTATAAGCACGTTTTGGACAAAAATAAGCAATTCCAAACGCACACTAAGTCGCCTTTATATTTATTTGTCCACTTTGTGTCTGTTGTCTCCGATATATATCATCTCTCAAGAGTCACAATGATCAATAAGTCCTTAGCGTTCCAACTCCACGTGAAGATCAAGAACCTTATACTCCCCCTTCTTATTATAAAACACCAACTATCAATTCTCACATACCAATAAAAAAAAATTAAAAATATTATAATTTTCTTTGAATTTAAGTGATTTCTAATATTGCACTTACGAACTATTCTCTCCATTCTTTTTTATAAGCAACTTTTATCCTTATTTTCAAGATACTTTAGTATTTAAGACTAGTTAAAAATAATAAATGTATCAAAAATATCATGTTTCTTTCAAATATGCCCCGCCCTATTTATAAAAAGAGTATAGGAGAGAGAATGCGTAACAAATATGATAAAGTATAAGTATAAAATATGAAAGAGAATATGTAATAAATGAGTAAATGAAATAGAATTAGTGGTGAGTTGAGGTAATTAATATAAAGATGTGTATTTAATAGGGGTGAAAAAGAAAAAATAGTTTAAATTTTGAAACACAATGAGAAAGTCGCTTATAAAAAGGATTAATCCTAAAAGAGAGAAAGATTTTTATAAAAATGACCAAAGGAAGTAGACTAAATTTAAATATCATATTAATTATTGTTCTCCCACCCATTGTTCTTATTAAATATAGACCGACATAAAAAAAATAATTAAATATTCTTTAAAAACTAGCAAATGATTTATAAAAACAACTAAGAATATTTATTAATTGAGTTGGTGTCGTATCAGAGTGTATATGGACCACGCATCAAATGGCGTGTGTCTTTAAAGATCGAAATTCAAAGCAAAGACACGAGGGCTGCAGGCTATACAGAGAAAGTGACCTAATGAGAAATGGAAGGCTTAAGAATCTAGACATGGACCCTCAAAAATCAAAATATTACTTGTTCAGGGATATACTCAAGTAAAGCAAAGATGAACAATAGATGTGGTATGGGATATGATTTGTTCCGTGAACAAAATGCATAGAGAGGCTTCAATGTCATTGTAGGGACATGTTTGAATTATGAGCCCTTCAATAAATTGACGTTTTATTTGGAGGGAGGTCAACAAATGTCAGAACCCCAAGATTCTCGATCTACAAATCTCAACACCTATATATATATACACACCCACTACAAAAAAAACGTGATTTAGTAGCGGTTAAAAATAGGTATTCGTAGCGGTTCTAACCGCTACAAACTATGTTAGTAGCGGTTAGAAAAACCGCTACTAAATCGTACGTTGCAAGCGGTTTTGTAGCGGTTCTATAAAACCGCTACTCAATCAAAAATAACCGCTACAAACTTTGTAGCGGTTAATAGTAACCGCTACAAAATCAAGAGATATTTGTAGCGGTTATATAACCGCTACAAATATAAAAAATTTTATTTACAGCTTTAAAAAGAATTTTTTTTTGTAGTGGTTAAAAAACCGCTACAAATATATAAAAATGAAAATTTGTTAAAAATGACTTTTTTTATTTGTCACTACAAAAAAAAAGGCATTTCGTAGCGGTGCACTTGTAGCGGTTTAATATAACCGCTACAAATTATAGTATTTGTAGCGGTTTTTACCTAAACCGCTACAAATTTGTAGCAGCAAGAATATTTGTAGCGGTTTCCTACAAAAAACCGCTACAAATTTGGCGCGAAATTCCCGCCAAAACTTGTAGCGGTTATTTTGTAGCGGTTAATGCACATAAACCGCTACAAAATACCAAAGGTCAGAATTTTGTAGCGGTTTTTACTGAAAACCGCTACAGAATTTCAAGAGACTCCAAATTTGTAGCGGTTCTGGGCAATAACCGCTACAGAATTTCAAACGTTGTGAATATTTGTAGCGGTTATTGTAGAACCGCTACAAATTTAATTATTTGTAGCGGTTAGAGTAGCGGTTATTTTTAATAACCGCTACTAATTACTGGTCTATTTAAACCCCCCACCTCCTTCATTTCTCCGTTTGCTCATTTTGTTTCCTGAGGTTTCTCTGAGTGATTTCTTCGAGATTTGAGCGTTCGGACGTCTCTATAGGAGTTTTTAGTCAGTATTCCGCAGTATTTACACTTGAGGTACGTATATAACACGTATTTTATTTATATTTTTATTTTTATTATATTTTTGCATAATAATGTGACTAATTTTTTTTTTAATTTGTACAGTTGATATGGCTTCAGGACAGGATAAGGGGAAGGGGAAGGCCCCTGAGGTCCCCAGACCGAATTTACGGGGCGGCAGCAGCCGGGCCCCGGGCAGAGGGAGGGGGCAGCGCGCAGGCAGGGCTACCAAGGCATCTCAGCCCATCCCGCTACAGGAACCGCAGACGATCCCACAGGCGACGACCTCAGCTGAGGTGCCTGAGTTGGACGTGCCAGAGATTAGCGTTGAGGATTTCCTCAACGAGGAGGAGTTCGAGATCCCGATTAGTGGGTTCAGGGAGATGGAGCAGTTCCTCGATGAGGAAGAGGCTCGGGAGCAGAACAACCCACGAGTGTCGTCTTCGCGGTCCACTGGGTTTGAGGTGCAAGTCGAAGGTAAATTATTTAATTTTTTAATTTTTTAACTTTTTAACTTTGAATTATAATTTATCTAACGTGCGGTCAACTGTGCAGATGAGCAGGGGAACGTGTCGACGAGGAGGCTGGATGTGACCGGTCTGAACAGCATGGACCGGTCCCTGCGAGTTGTAGTGCCGTGGAACGAGGGCACTGACCAGCCGATCCACAATGGGGGTCACCTGCTCAACCGCTTCCTGAGCGACCTGGGATCGAATTGGATGCGGTTCCCCCTTCACTTCCCGACGTGGAGGCACATTCCGAAGGGGCCGAAGGACCAGGCTTGGGAGGAGGCGATTCAGGTAATTAAAACTATTTAATTAATATTTTTTTAATTAATTCTATTTAATTATTTTTTTTAAATTATGGTTTTTATAATTATTGATATTTAAATGTATTTTTTTCAGCTGCGGTTTGCCGTCCGGGCCAACCGGAAGAGGTACGCCCTCGTGAAGATGGGCGACGCCTGGAGGAACCGTCTCTTCCACAGCGTGGATGGGGACGGGACGATGCCTCTGGAGCAGCTGCAGGAGAGCGTCCCGGACGGCGTGCCGCCGAACGACTGGGCGCGTTTTGTCCAGTTCAGGAGGAGCCCTGAGGCACAGGTAATGTATTTATTAGATTTTTTATATATAATTTTGTAATTGTTAAATATTAAATTATAATATCAATTTATTTTGTATTTAATTTTAAATTATAATACATTTAATTTTTTTTTCCAGGAGCTTGCTCGGAGGAACGCCGCGATCCGGGCGCAGCAGACGATCCACCACACAGCAGGATCGAAGACCTTTGCTGTGACCTACAGCGAGCTGGTAACTTTTCAAGTGCTTCACTTACTTTTAGCTCATAATTTCATAATTAATACTAATTGTTTTGTAATTGTTTCAGGAGACGAAAGCACAGCAGGAGAACCGTCAGACGGACTATGCGGAGCTTTACGCCATCACACACAGACACCGTGACGGGACTGCGACCTCTCAGCAGGCAGAGGCGGCGATTGTAAGTTAATTTATTATTATATTTTTTATAAAACCAAGTTAATAATGAAAAATGGTAATTATTAATTGTTTCATAAAATGGCAGGAGCGGATGCAGCAGTCGCAGGCTGAGCTGCGACAGACCCAGCCTGAGGAGTCACAGGGGTCAGTGGACCCGACGGCTCCTCTGAAGGCGGGTCTGGCTCAGCCTGAGCACCCCGGACGAGTACGGGGGATGGGGATAGGCGCCAGACCCAGCATGATCTACGGCAGGAGCGCCGCCTCTGAGGCTGGCAGCTCTAGAGGGGTCAGACGTCGGAGGGACGAGTCGATTGACCAGCTGCGGTCAGATTTGCAGCAGCAGATGGCGCAGCAGATGCAGGTGCAGCAGCAGCTGCAGATCCACGCAGACGCTATATTCGCGCAGCAGACGCAGTGGCGTGAGATCGCAAACACTATGCTCGAGGAAGCATGGGGTCGGCTGTTCCCGGCACAGCAGCATCCAGCGGTCCCCCCTGTCCCTCACTACGTCGTCCCGACCACTACTCCTCCTCCTACAGCTCCTCCTCCTGCTGATGAGGATGGTGCGGTTCAGTCTGCGCAGCGGCCCGATCCAGCGGCATCTGAGGGAGCCCCACCTGAGGGAGCACCAGAGGATCAGCCCCCAGCTCCTTAGTTTAGGACTTTTTCTTTTCTTTTAAACATTTGTAAATATTTATGAGATTTTATTTCAGAATTTTCTTATTGTGTTTTATATAATTATATTTATATTATTATATCGCATTGAAATAATTTATAAATGATTTAAATCTAAATTTAAAAAAAAAATTATATATATATTTGTAGCGGTTTTAACCTAAAACCGCTACAAATGTATAGATTTGTAGCGGTTTTAACCTAAAACCGCTACAAATATATACATTTGTAGCGGTTATTAGTACATATCCGCTACAAATATATAATAATTTTATAAATAATTTATAAATTAAATATATATATAATATATTTTTTTAAATATATTTTTAAAAAAAATAAATTATATATACATTTCTAAATAATTTATAAATGTATATTTGTAGCGGTTTTGAACTCATAACCGCTACAAATTTACTTAAATATTTGTAGCGGTTTCCCTTCAGAAACCGCTACAAATATATAAGTTTGTAGCGGTTAGACACTAATAACCGCTACAAAGACTCAAATCATTTGAATTTTGAAATTTGCCGCCTTTGTGCACATTTGTAGCGGTTATCTTATTTAAAACCGCTACAAATTAGAAAATTATTTTTATATTTAATGTTCAACGGCTTTAATATTAGTAGCGGTTTTATATATGTAACCGCTACTAATACGTTGAACATTAGTAGCGGTTATAGATCTAAAACCGCTACTAATACCCAACAAGTACATTTTAAATTTCCCTCCAATTAACTGCTTGAATATTAGTAGCGGTTTTATATATATATAACCGCTACTAAATTATAAACGTTGGAATTTCTGTAGCGGTTGTTGTAGCGGTTTAATAACCGCTACAAAATTATAAACGTTGGATTTTCAGAATATAAGGTTCTACGCATTCGTCATTATCTTCTCACTCATCTTCTTCTATATACTTTCTTCTCTCTCACTTGTAGCTATGGATAAATCATGGATAAGGTTGCCGCGCAATTCTCCTGAATATTTGTACGGATTAAACAGTTTCTTAGATTTCGCATTCACTCACGCCAGCTGTAACGGCAAGATCGTCTGTCCGTGTCGGAAATGCAAGTTCAAGAAGTGGCATGCACGAAATGTTGTGATGGAACATTTGCTTGTGAAGCCTTTCCCTGAGGACTATACGTTCTGGGCAGTTCATGGTGAGAAGGCCGGCGTTAGATATGACGAGGCTCTTCCTCGAAGTTCTCAAGTAGGCGTTCAAGTAGATGAAGATGATCCTGTGAATGATGATGTGCGTGATGCGTTTGGATTTCAAGGCGACAACTTCAACGAAGAAGTGCACGGCTCTGAGCCGGCTTTTATGGGGAATGAAGCAGCTCGGGATTTTTTCAGCTTGATGGATGAGGCAGATCGTCCTTTATATCAAGGTTGTCGCAAATATTCTAAATTATCTTTCTTGATCAAACTGTATCATATCAAGTGCTTGTGTGGGATCACGGATAAGGGAATGTCCATGTTGCTCGACTTATTACAAGATGCATTCCCCGACGCCGAGATTCCCACAACCTTCTACGAGGCCAAGAAGATCATCAACAGGTTGGGGTTGAATTATCAAAAGATTGATGCGTGCCCAAATGATTGTATGCTGTATTGGGGAGACGATTCCAGCAGGGAGACGTGCAAGAGATGTCACACATCGAGGTACAAGACAATTCGGAAGGGAAAAAGCAGAAGAAGAAACCTGCAAAGATTCTCAGGTACTTCCCTTTGAAACCTCGTCTACAAAGATTATTTATGTCGTCTAAAACTGCTGAGCACATGAGGTGGCATGCCGTTGATAAAAATGAAGACGGTAAATTAAGACATCCGCGGGATGCAGCTGCTTGGAAAACGTTTGACAACGACTTTCCAGATTTTGCGACTGACCCCAGAAATGTCCGGCTTGCGTTGGCGACCGACGGTTTCAATCCTTTCGGGAATCTTAGCACAAGTTACAGCATTTGGCCGGTAGTCTTAGTTCCCTACAACTTACCCCCCTGGATGTGTATGAAACAAAGCTCTTTCATTATGTCTATGATCATTCCAGGCAAAAAGGCACCGGGCAATGACATCGATGTGTATCTCCAACCGCTTATTGCGGAATTGCTTGACCTGTGGAATGTCGGCTTGGAGACGTACGACGCTCACAGCAAGACTTTGTTCAACATGCGTGCAGCCTTGATGTGGACGATCAGTGACTTTCCTGGCCTTGGCACATTATCTGGTTGGAACGTGCACACTGGGTCGGCGTGTCCGGCTTGCAATTTCGACTCTGACGCAGTGCGCCTTCCCCACAGCCGAAAGTGGTGCTTTATGGGGCATCGGAGGTTTCTCGATGGAACGCATAAGTTCAGATTGCAACGGAATCGCTTCAATGGGAAACCAGAGAAAAGAGGACCACCTCAGACTTTGTCCGGTACAGATATCTTACAGCAGCTTGAGCATGTTGACTTCGAGTTTGGAAAAAGCGACGGTTCAGCACAAACTCACCAAAATACGCGTAGGACTTCGGCGCCTCAGCAGTGGAAGAAGATAAGTATCTTCTTCACGCTTCCGTATTGGAGATCTAATTTACTTCGCCACAGTCTTGATGTAATGCACATTGAAAAGAATGTTTGCGACAATGTGCTGTATACGCTGCTTAACGAACCCGGCAAGACAAAAGATCACCTTCAAGCTAGGAAAGATTTACGCGACATGGGAGTTCGTGAAGACGCTTGGCCAGATGAGAATGACAGATTTACACCGGCAAAGTTTACCCTCACAAAACCGAATAAGGATGTGTTCCTCGCGACGTTGAAGAAATTAAAAGTTCCTGATGGGTATTCAAGCAACATTTCTCGATGTGTCGACTTGCAGGCTCGAAAGGTTGCTGGCCTGAAGAGTCACGACTCACATGTTCTTATGCAGCAGTTACTCCCTCTGGCTATAAAGAATACACTTCCTCCCGATGTTTCCATCGTTTTGGTGGAACTTTGTTCTTTCTTTCGGAAGTTGTGTTCTAAGGTTTTGATCGTTGAGGAGCTCGATCAGCTGCAGTCGAAAATCATTCTTACGCTTTGTCACTTGGAGATGATCTTTCCTCCGTCCTTTTTTACTGTGATGGTTCACCTCACGGTCCACCCCGTTCATGAAACAAAGCTCGCTGGACCAGTACAATATCGTTGGATGTATCCGATTGAGAGGTACTCATTTTAAATATGTGCTTTCATTTATTATCCGTATTTAATGTTTGCTCGTCGTCCTTTTCATCATTTTATATCAATTTTCTCTTATGTACTTCGTAGGTTCCTTGGGAAATTAAAATCTTACGTGAGGAATAAGGCGTGGCCAGAAGGTTGTATAGCTGAAGGCTATATAGGGGATGAGGTGCTATATTTTTGCTCAAGGTACTTTGATGATCTTGAGACGGCTTTCAACCGCCCGCCTCGTGTTGACGATTGTCCTGAACCTGCGCCGACATCAGGAGAATTTATCCCTCGTGTTGGTAAACCAGTTGGAGCAACTGAGAACTTCAAACTAACGGCAACTGAGAAGTTCCAAGCACATAGACATGTCTTGATTAATTGCACTCAAGTTGAGCCTTTCATACGGTAAGAATTGTACACTCACATGTATGTTATTCGATCTATATCTTTCGTAACATTTCTCACTTTCATTTCACTAACGCCTTTCCATTATTAATTGCAGGGAATTCAGAAGTCATGTCAAGCGTCAGCTCAGGATCCGTACACAGACATCCTCGGAAGTTGATAGGAGGGTCCACAGAGAATTCCCTGGCTGGTTTGCTCGCAGAATACTAAATGACCACAACCCACACTCACCGGATTTCAGAGCTCTCGCAATCGGCCCTCTTGATCATGCAAAACGGTTTACAGCATACAATGTCAATGGTTTTAAGTTTTGCACGGTTTCACGGGATCAGGGATTGCAAACACAGAATTCGGGTGTTTATGGCACATTTGGGACAAGGAGTTATGCGAGCAGCAGTGACGCCAACATGCAGTTCGGAGGCGTCCCTTACTATGGCAAGCTTCTTGATGTGGTCGAGCTTAATTATCAAGGCCGTTTCACCGTGACGCTGTTCAAGTGTTTGTGGGCAAATACCACGACTTCTCGGGGACTGACAACTGACGACCTAGGGATCACATCAGTCAATTTCTCACGCCCGATTCATACTGGTATTTCTCAAGATGATGAGCCGTATATTCTAGCTTCAGAGGCACATCAGGTTTATTATGTCGAGGACGAGCGGCATAGGGATTGGCACATGGTCGTTCATTTAAAGCCAAGAGACCTTTACGACATGGGTGAAGGCGATAACATCGCCTACGAGAGTGAGCCATTTCAGCCAGCTGATTTTGAAAACTACTTCCCTGAAGGCGATGACAATTTACCTCTACTGCGGTGAGTTTTTTTAAGTCCACGTCATTTCAATTAAATTTTTTAAATTTAATAATACATCAATAACAATAATTTTTCTACAAAATTTCTGTAGGGATGGCGACGATGAGTGATCAAATTCAATTGTAAAAAATTTGTCTTTAAAAAAAATGCAAAAAATTTGTGTTAAAATAAAATGTAAAAAAAAATTAAAATAATATTTGTAGAATTCAAGTGTAACAAATTTTTCTTTACAAAAAATTGAAAAAAATTTGTGTTAAAATAAAATGTAAAAAAAAATTTTAAAAAAAAAATTAATATAATATTTGTAGCGGTTATTAAACCGCTACAAAAAAATAAATAACCGCTACTAAATAATAACCGCTACATTAACCGCTACATTAACCGCTACAACTAATTAAACCGCTACAAAATATAAATAACCGCTACTAATTAGTAACCGCTACATTAACCGCTACAAATAATACGTAAATCCCTATAAATACTCTTATCACAACTCATTTCAAACACTCCCCAATTTCTTTTCACCTTACCCTTCTTTCATTTCCTCTCATTTACAACTTCTTTCGTATGAATAGAGGAGCTGAATAATACGATCAAATATGGTAACAAGATTTTCAATTTCTTTTAGAATACTTCTTTCATTTCTATAAAATTTATTCTAAACATCTTTTTTTCTAGATATATCTTAACTCTATCTCATTTTCATCTATTTTTCATATACAATTACATTATATTATAAAACATAATAATTCCTTATTACCTAACTATCGTTAATAATATTATTAATATAATTTTATACTAATTATATTCAATTACATTTTTTCTTTTTAATTTATTAATAAGTTAAACTATTAAATAATAAACTAATTGAAATAGATAAAATAATAACAAATTAAACTATTTAATATAATATTGAAAAAAAAAAAAAATCAATGTATAAATTTTAAAAAAAAATTAAATATTTGTAGCGGTTATTAAACCGCTACTAAATAACGCGCCTTTTTTAAAGGTAAATTAAAATTTTTTGGCGGTAAATTTGAATTTGATGAAATTAGTAGCGGTTCTAAGAACCGCTACTAATTTCATGAAATTCAAATTTGGTAGCGGTTTCTAAACCGCTACACACTACAAAAAAAACGTGATTTAGTAGCGGTTAAAAATAGGTATTCGTAGCGGTTCTAACCGCTACAAACTATGTTAGTAGCGGTTAGAAAAACCGCTACTAAATCGTACGTTGCAAGCGGTTTTGTAGCGGTTCTATAAAACCGCTACTCAATCAAAAATAACCGCTACAAACTTTGTAGCGGTTAATAGTAACCGCTACAAAATCAAGAGATATTTGTAGCGGTTATATAACCGCTACAAATATAAAAAATTTTATTTACAGCTTTAAAAAGAATTTTTTTTTGTAGCGGTTAAAAAACCGCTACAAATATATAAAAATGAAAATTTGTTAAAAATGACTTTTTTTATTTGTAGCGGTTTAGAAACCGCTACCAAATTTGAATTTCATGAAATTAGTAGCGGTTCTTAGAACCGCTACTAATTTCATCAAATTCAAATTTACCGCCAAAAAATTTTAATTTACCTTTAAAAAAGGCGCGTTATTTAGTAGCGGTTTAATAACCGCTACAAATATTTAATTTTTTTTTAAAATTTATACATTGATTTTTTTTTTTTTCAATATTATATTAAATAGTTTAATTTGTTATTATTTTATCTATTTCAATTAGTTTATTATTTAATAGTTTAACTTATTAATAAATTAAAAAGAAAAAATGTAATTGAATATAATTAGTATAAAATTATATTAATAATATTATTAACGATAGTTAGGTAATAAGGAATTATTATGTTTTATAATATAATGTAATTGTATATGAAAAATAGATGAAAATGAGATAGAGTTAAGATATATCTAGAAAAAAAGATGTTTAGAATAAATTTTATAGAAATGAAAGAAGTATTCTAAAAGAAATTGAAAATCTTGTTACCATATTTGATCGTATTATTCAGCTCCTCTATTCATACGAAAGAAGTTGTAAATGAGAGGAAATGAAAGAAGGGTAAGGTGAAAAGAAATTGGGGAGTGTTTGAAATGAGTTGTGATAAGGGTATTTATAGGGATTTACGTATTATTTGTAGCGGTTAATGTAGCGGTTAATGTAGCGGTTACTAATTAGTAGCGGTTATTTATATTTTGTAGCGGTTTAATTAGTTGTAGCGGTTAATGTAGCGGTTAATGTAGCGGTTATTATTTAGTAGCGGTTATTTATTTTTTTGTAGCGGTTTAATAACCGCTACAAATATTATATTAATTTTTTTTTTAAAATTTTTTTTTACATTTTATTTTAACACAAATTTTTTTCAATTTTTTGTAAAGAAAAATTTGTTACACTTGAATTCTACAAATATTATTTTAATTTTTTTTTTACATTTTATTTTAACACAAATTTTTTGCATTTTTTTTAAAGACAAATTTTTTACAATTGAATTTGATCACTCATCGTCGCCATCCCTACAGAAATTTTGTAGAAAAATTATTGTTATTGATGTATTATTAAATTTAAAAAATTTAATTGAAATGACGTGGACTTAAAAAAACTCACCGCAGTAGAGGTAAATTGTCATCGCCTTCAGGGAAGTAGTTTTCAAAATCAGCTGGCTGAAATGGCTCACTCTCGTAGGCGATGTTATCGCCTTCACCCATGTCGTAAAGGTCTCTTGGCTTTAAATGAACGACCATGTGCCAATCCCTATGCCGCTCGTCCTCGACATAATAAACCTGATGTGCCTCTGAAGCTAGAATATACGGCTCATCATCTTGAGAAATACCAGTATGAATCGGGCGTGAGAAATTGACTGATGTGATCCCTAGGTCGTCAGTTGTCAGTCCCCGAGAAGTCGTGGTATTTGCCCACAAACACTTGAACAGCGTCACGATGAAACGGCCTTGATAATTAAGCTCGACCACATCAAGAAGCTTGCCATAGTAAGGGACGCCTCCGAACTGCATGTTGGCGTCACTGCTGTTCGCATAACTCCTTGTCCCAAATGTGCCATAAACACCCGAATTCTGTGTTTGCAATCCCTGATCCCGTGAAACCGTGCAAAACTTAAAACCATTGACATTGTATGCTGTAAACCGTTTTGCATGATCAAGAGGGCCGATTGCGAGAGCTCTGAAATCCGGTGAGTGTGGGTTGTGGTCATTTAGTATTCTGCGAGCAAACCAGCCAGGGAATTCTCTGTGGACCCTCCTATCAACTTCCGAGGATGTCTGTGTACGGATCCTGAGCTGACGCTTGACATGACTTCTGAATTCCCTGCAATTAATAATGGAAAGGCGTTAGTGAAATGAAAGTGAGAAATGTTACGAAAGATATAGATCGAATAACATACATGTGAGTGTACAATTCTTACCGTATGAAAGGCTCAACTTGAGTGCAATTAATCAAGACATGTCTATGTGCTTGGAACTTCTCAGTTGCCGTTAGTTTGAAGTTCTCAGTTGCTCCAACTGGTTTACCAACACGAGGGATAAATTCTCCTGATGTCGGCGCAGGTTCAGGACAATCGTCAACACGAGGCGGGCGGTTGAAAGCCGTCTCAAGATCATCAAAGTACCTTGAGCAAAAATATAGCACCTCATCCCCTATATAGCCTTCAGCTATACAACCTTCTGGCCACGCCTTATTCCTCACGTAAGATTTTAATTTCCCAAGGAACCTACGAAGTACATAAGAGAAAATTGATATAAAATGATGAAAAGGACGACGAGCAAACATTAAATACGGATAATAAATGAAAGCACATATTTAAAATGAGTACCTCTCAATCGGATACATCCAACGATATTGTACTGGTCCAGCGAGCTTTGTTTCATGAACGAGGTGGACCGTGAGGTGAACCATCACAGTAAAAAAGGACGGAGGAAAGATCATCTCCAAGTGACAAAGCGTAAGAATGATTTTCGACTGCAGCTGATCGAGCTCCTCAACGATCAAAACCTTAGAACACAACTTCCGAAAGAAAGAACAAAGTTCCACCAAAACGATGGAAACATCGGGAGGAAGTGTATTCTTTATAGCCAGAGGGAGTAACTGCTGCATAAGAACATGTGAGTCGTGACTCTTCAGGCCAGCAACCTTTCGAGCCTGCAAGTCGACACATCGAGAAATGTTGCTTGAATACCCATCAGGAACTTTTAATTTCTTCAACGTCGCGAGGAACACATCCTTATTCGGTTTTGTGAGGGTAAACTTTGCCGGTGTAAATCTGTCATTCTCATCTGGCCAAGCGTCTTCACGAACTCCCATGTCGCGTAAATCTTTCCTAGCTTGAAGGTGATCTTTTGTCTTGCCGGGTTCGTTAAGCAGCGTATACAGCACATTGTCGCAAACATTCTTTTCAATGTGCATTACATCAAGACTGTGGCGAAGTAAATTAGATCTCCAATACGGAAGCGTGAAGAAGATACTTATCTTCTTCCACTGCTGAGGCGCCGAAGTCCTACGCGTATTTTGGCGAGTTTGTGCTGAACCGTCGCTTTTTCCAAACTCGAAGTCAACATGCTCAAGCTGCTGTAAGATATCTGTACCGGACAAAGTCTGAGGTGGTCCTCTTTTCTCTGGTTTCCCATTGAAGCGATTCCGTTGCAATCTGAACTTATGCGTTCCATCGAGAAACCTCCGATGCCCCATAAAGCACCACTTTCGGCTGTGGGGAAGGCGCACTGCGTCAGAGTCGAAATTGCAAGCCGGACACGCCGACCCAGTGTGCACGTTCCAACCAGATAATGTGCCAAGGCCAGGAAAGTCACTGATCGTCCACATCAAGGCTGCACGCATGTTGAACAAAGTCTTGCTGTGAGCGTCGTACGTCTCCAAGCCGACATTCCACAGGTCAAGCAATTCCGCAATAAGCGGTTGGAGATACACATCGATGTCATTGCCCGGTGCCTTTTTGCCTGGAATGATCATAGACATAATGAAAGAGCTTTGTTTCATACACATCCAGGGGGTAAGTTGTAGGGAACTAAGACTACCGGCCAAATGCTGTAACTTGTGCTAAGATTCCTGAAAGGATTGAAACCGTCGGTCGCCAACGCAAGCCGGACATTTCTGGGGTCAGTCGCAAAATCTGGAAAGTCGTTGTCAAACGTTTTCCAAGCAGCTGCATCCCGCGGATGTCTTAATTTACCGTCTTCATTTTTATCAACAGCATGCCACCTCATGTGCTCAGCAGTTTTAGACGACATAAATAATCTTTGTAGACGAGGTTTCAAAGGGAAGTACCTGAGAATCTTTGCAGGTTTCTTCTTCTGCTTTTTCCCCTTCCGAATTGTCTTGTACCTCGATGTGTGACATCTCTTGCACGTCTCCCTGCTGGAATCGTCTCCCCAATACAGCATACAATCATTTGGGCACGCATCAATCTTTTGATAATTCAACCCCAACCTGTTGATGATCTTCTTGGCCTCGTAGAAGGTTGTGGGAATCTCGGCGTCGGGGAATGCATCTTGTAATAAGTCGAGCAACATGGACATTCCCTTATCCGTGATCCCACACAAGCACTTGATATGATACAGTTTGATCAAGAAAGATAATTTAGAATATTTGCGACAACCTTGATATAAAGGACGATCTGCCTCATCCATCAAGCTGAAAAAATCCCGAGCTGCTTCATTCCCCATAAAAGCCGGCTCAGAGCCGTGCACTTCTTCGTTGAAGTTGTCGCCTTGAAATCCAAACGCATCACGCACATCATCATTCACAGGATCATCTTCATCTACTTGAACGCCTACTTGAGAACTTCGAGGAAGAGCCTCGTCATATCTAACGCCGGCCTTCTCACCATGAACTGCCCAGAACGTATAGTCCTCAGGGAAAGGCTTCACAAGCAAATGTTCCATCACAACATTTCGTGCATGCCACTTCTTGAACTTGCATTTCCGACACGGACAGACGATCTTGCCGTTACAGCTGGCGTGAGTGAATGCGAAATCTAAGAAACTGTTTAATCCGTACAAATATTCAGGAGAATTGCGCGGCAACCTTATCCATGATTTATCCATAGCTACAAGTGAGAGAGAAGAAAGTATATAGAAGAAGATGAGTGAGAAGATAATGACGAATGCGTAGAACCTTATATTCTGAAAATCCAACGTTTATAATTTTGTAGCGGTTATTAAACCGCTACAACAACCGCTACTAATATTCAAGCAGTTAATTGGAGGGAAATTTAAAATGTACTTGTTGGGTATTAGTAGCGGTTTTAGATCTATAACCGCTACTAATGTTCAACGTATTAGTAGCGGTTACATATATAAAACCGCTACTAATATTAAAGCCGTTGAACATTAAATATAAAAATAATTTTCTAATTTGTAGCGGTTTTACATAAGATAACCGCTACAAATGTGCACAAAGGCGGCAAATTTCAAAATTCAAATGATTTGAGTCTTTGTAGCGGTTATTAGTGTCTAACCGCTACAAACTTATATATTTGTAGCGGTTTCTGAAGGGAAACCGCTACAAATATATAAGTAAATTTGTAGCGGTTATGAGTTCAAAACCGCTACAAATATACATTTATAAATTATTTAGAAATGTATATATAATTTATTTTTTTTAAAAATATATTTAAAAAAATATATTATATATATATTTAATTTATAAATTATTTATAAAATTATTATATATTTGTAGCGGATATGTACTAATAACCGCTACAAATGTATATATTTGTAGCGGTTTTAGGTTAAAACCGCTACAAATCTATACATTTGTAGCGGTTTTAGGTTAAAACCGCTACAAATATATATATAATTTTTTTTTTTAAATTTAGATTTAAATCATTTATAAATTATTTCAATGCGATATAATAATATAAATATAATTATATAAAACACAATAAGAAAATTCTGAAATAAAATCTCATAAATATTTACAAATGTTTAAAAGAAAAGAAAAAGTCCTAAACTAAGGAGCTGGGGGCTGATCCTCTGGTGCTCCCTCAGGTGGGGCTCCCTCAGATGCCGCTGGATCGGGCCGCTGCGCAGACTGAACCGCACCATCCTCATCAGCAGGAGGAGGAGCTGTAGGAGGAGGAGTAGTGGTCGGGACGACGTAGTAAGGGACAGGGGGGACCGCTGGATGCTGCTGTGCCGGGGACAGCCGACCCCATGCTTCCTCGAGCATAGTGTTTGCGATCTCACGCCACTGCGTCTGCTGCGCGAATATAGCGTCTGCGTGGATCTGCAGCTGCTGCTGCTGCTGCACCTGCATCTGCTGCGCCATCTGCTGCTGCAAATCTGACCGCAGCTGGTCAATCGACTCGTCCCTCCGACGTCTGACCCCTCTAGAGCTGCCAGCCTCAGAGGCGGCGCTCCTGCCGTAGATCATGCTGGGTCTGGCGCCTATCCCCATCCCCCGCACTCGTCCGGGGTGCTCAGGCTGAGCCAGACCCGCCTTCAGAGGAGCCGTCGGGTCCACTGACCCCTGTGACTCCTCAGGCTGGGTCTGTCGCAGCTCAGCCTGCGACTGCTGCATCCGCTCCTGCCATTTTATGAAACAATTAATAATTACCATTTTTCATTATTAACTTGGTTTTATAAAAAATATAATAATAAATTAACTTACAATCGCCGCCTCTGCCTGCTGAGAGGTCGCAGTCCCGTCACGGTGTCTGTGTGTGATGGCGTACAGCTCCGCATAGTCCGTCTGACGGTTCTCCTGCTGTGCTTTCGTCTCCTGAAACAATTACAAAACAATTAGTATTAATTATGAAATTATGAGCTAAAAGTAAGTGAAGCACTTGAAAAGTTACCAGCTCGCTGTAGGTCACAGCAAAGGTCTTCGATTTTGCTGTGTGGTGGATCGTCTGCTGCGCCCGGATCGCGGCGTTCCTCCGAGCAAGCTCCTGGAAAAAAAAATTAAATGTATTATAATTTAAAATTAAATACAAAATAAATTGATATTATAATTTAATATTTAACAATTACAAAATTATATATCAAAAATCTAATAAATACATTACCTGTGCCTCAGGGCTCCTCCTGAACTGGACAAAACGCGCCCAGTCGTTCGGCGGCACGCCGTCCGGGACGCTCTCCTGCAGCTGCTCCAGAGGCATCGTCCCGTCCCCATCCACGCTGTGGAAGAGACGGTTCCTCCTGTTCCTCCAGGCGTCGCCCATCTTCACGAGGGCGTACCTCTTCCGGTTGGCCCGGACGGCAAACCGCAGCTGAAAAAAATACATTTAAATATCAATAATTATAAAAACCATAATTTAAAAAAAATAATTAAATAGAATTAATTAAAAAAATATTAATTAAATAGTTTTAATTACCTGAATCGCCTCCTCCCAAGCCTGGTCCTTCGGCCCCTTCGGAATGTGCCTCCACGTCGGGAAGTGAAGGGGGAACCGCATCCAATTCGATCCCAGGTCGCTCAGGAAGCGGTTGAGCAGGTGACCCCCATTGTGGATCGGCTGGTCAGTGCCCTCGTTCCACGGCACTACAACTCGCAGGGATCGGTCCATGCTGTTCAGACCGGTCACATCCAGCCTCCTCGTCGACACGTTCCCCTGCTCATCTGCACAGTTGACCGCACGTTAGATAAATTATAATTCAAAGTTAAAAAGTTAAAAAATTAAAAAATTAAATAATTTACCTTCGACCTGCACCTCAAACCCAGTGGACCGTGAAGACGACCCTCGTGGGTTGTTCTGCTCCCGAGCCTCTTCCTCATCGAGGAACTGCTCCATCTCCCTGAACCCACTAATCGGGATCTCGAACTCCTCCTCGTTGAGGAAGTCCTCAACGCTAATCTCTGGCACGTCCAACTCAGGCACCTCAGCTGAGGTCGTCGCCTGTGGGATCGTCTGCGGTTCCTGTGGCGGGATGGGCTGAGATGCCTCGGTAGCCCTGCCTGCGCGCTGCCCCCTCCCTCTGCCCGGGGCCCGGCTGCTGCCGCCCCGTAAATTCGGTCTGGGGACCTCAGGGGCCTTCCCCTTCCCCTTATCCTGTCCTGAAGCCATATCAACTGTACAAATTAAAAAAAAAATTAGTCACATTATTATGCAAAAATATAATAAAAATAAAAATATAAATAAAATACGTGTTATATACGTACCTCAAGTGTAAATACTGCGGAATACTGACTAAAAACTCCTATAGAGACGTCCGAACGCTCAAATCTCGAAGAAATCACTCAGAGAAACCTCAGGAAACAAAATGAGCAAACGGAGAAATGAAGGAGGTGGGGGGTTTAAATAGACCAGTAATTAGTAGCGGTTATTAAAAATAACCGCTACTCTAACCGCTACAAATAATTAAATTTGTAGCGGTTCTACAATAACCGCTACAAATCTTCACAACGTTTGAAATTCTGTAGCGGTTATTGCCCAGAACCGCTACAAATTTGGAGTCTCTTGAAATTCTGTAGCGGTTTTCAGTAAAAACCGCTACAAAATTCTGACCTTTGGTATTTTGTAGCGGTTTATGTGCATTAACCGCTACAAAATAACCGCTACAAGTTTTGGCGGGAATTTCGCGCCAAATTTGTAGCGGTTTTTTGTAGGAAACCGCTACAAATATTCTTGCTGCTACAAATTTGTAGCGGTTTAGGTAAAAACCGCTACAAATACTATAATTTGTAGCGGTTATATTAAACCGCTACAAGTGCACCGCTACGAAATATCTTTTTTTTTGTAGTGACCCTATTATCCTCACAATGGTGATTACTATATAGGCGTGTACCCTTATTTCTTTCATCTCCAAATAATCCATATACCATTTTTTTGACCTTGTATAATCCATATACATAAAGTCAACATTTTTACATGCTTTGTGTTCACATGGAGATTTTTTAGGAAACCCCAGTTGGAAAGTTATGGCTTTTGTTCAGAGTTTCATGCCTTTTTGATCCCCCTAGCTAGCTATATCATTCATTGATTCTCACCTATTAAGCAAGGTTGAGGAAACAAGGGAGGAAGTAGGCTATAACGTAGTTCATGTACGTGCCGGCTTCCTTTGTCCTAATAATGTGTTTGTTATATATTCTGATGGTCGGAATTATATATCATTGAAGCCGAAAGATGTATAGATTCTTTAATATTTGCACCGAAAATGAAGATGAATTTCCTTTTCAAGCTGTTGCTTTCTTGCCTCTGCTTTCTTGAACAGTTCCTATTGTCCACATTAGTAGTCTTCATAAGTCAAATGTTCACAGCCTTTCAAAATTCACACACTTTCCGGAAAAATATAATATTAACAACATAATATAGAGGCACTTGCCAACTTTAAAGCCATTATCTGAACATCATATGAACGAGAAGAGAGAGAGAGAGAGAGAGAGAGATCTATCCATTCAATATAAATATCTACTATATATTTACCCTCAATTATTAAACATTCATCGATCTAGAATAGTAGTATATATATTAGGGACTAGGGAGAGATTAATTAATCAAAGAGTTAATCAATTTTTTTTTTTTTTGGATTACAACGGCAGGTTCAAACCCAGAAGGGTGGGGGAGTGCCTAAGTGCACTCCAGTGACCATGCGGCCTAGTGGCGCTGGTCAAAGAGTTAATCATTATTGAGCAACATGTATTACATAACCTTTTCATGATCAGTTGAAACAGGTTGTGACACGATAACTTGTATAATTTATGGCGAATCTATCTTGCTAAGTTATTCGAATGATCAAGAAACTTGTTACTTTTGTGTAATTCTGAAAGATAATAAGGACTTGTTTGGGTTAACGTTAGAGAAGCACGTTCACATAAGTCAAAACAAAACTATTTTCACATACTTACCCTGTGCACCGTAAATCATATCAGAAAAGCAATTTATACCGCCAACCCAAACAAGCACTAACTAATGCTCTAATTTTTTTTTTTAAAAAAAAGGTGTTGTTAAACAGATAGTCATCATGTGCCGGGCCTCCAACTAATTAATAATAGCATTAAAACATTATTAATTGTGGAATGCTGATGATGAGTAACGCATAAGATTCGAACCAGGTTGAAGATTCTGAGTATCCAATAGAAAAAAGTACAAGCATGTGAGGGTTGGGTAAAAACAGTTGGTTTTCACAATGTGAACCATCAGAATGTTGCATTGTTTAATTGGATATATAATTCTATATAGGTTTTTCTGTCTCCGATGTTGTGTCGCCCTAGTCAACAATGTGGCACGTGGTAACATTCTCCTATCTGTAACGCCCTCCTTATTTTATTATCACACTTATAGTTGATACACTCCATGTGGTCCCTTACATCATGCAAACTCCAACTGGTTTTTAATATTAAACATATTGATTTAATTTGAATAAATTAATTAAAGAAGTTAGTTAATATAGTATGCATTTTCTAAAACATCATAGTTATCTTCCTTAATTCCGTCATTTTCTCTTCTCCTTGATTATTATTGAAAGAGCATCAATAGGGATAAATTAGGAAAGTATTGATAAATAATTGTGATCAATAAGTCTTATATTTAAGACTAAAATAAACCCCTCAAATAGGTCCTAGATTAAGGAACGGAGGGAGTAAGATATAGCTTGTAGTTAATTTGTACTGTACTACAAATTATGTCTTATATTAAATACCAAAGATAATATTATTCATGATATGTGAACAATTAATATTTTCTATAAATTATAAACTCTTTTGGTACATTTATCTAAGATACAAATGGCCCAATTACTTGCATAAAAAAATTGGTTAGAAGTGATAAATGTGTAACATGTATATTTTTTTTTTTTTGAAAAAAGTATACCATTATTTATGGAAAGGATAAGTGATTACTGAGAGAATGGGTGAAAAAAAGATATAAATAGATTAAGTGTGTAGGAAAAATACATGAGAGTTTACCAATAAATACAGAGACAAGTACAAAGTGTAACTTATAAAAATTATCTGTCCTATTACTTTAAAATTGTAATCTCTATGATTATTTCATATATTAGTAGCCGAAAACAAGAAGATCATCATGTCTCAAATCCAATTGTTGATTACAAAAATAGACTGACTGTGGTTTCTTGTGGATTTAAAAAAACCAATTCAATGAATTGAAGGAATCTGTCCCTTAAACAAGAGGTAAGCGACATCCATCTCTCTTTAACAGTTATTATTTGCCCACCCCCTGTTTAAGCTAATCATCATTTGTGTTTTCAATATATTGTCGTCATCTCAATAATAATTTTAATTATATATAACATTAAAATACTAATAAAAATCTCATCATGCTGTGTATAGATTCTCACACACAATATATGACATTATTGAAACAATCACAAAGGCCATCAAGTATATGTATTATATAGATTGCTAGTTATGGTTGCACCCTCGAACTATATATATCCATGGATTCCAAGTTACAAATTGACCACACATCTAACTAAACTACACATGGGACATAATTAGTCGATAATGTCTTTGGCTTCAAATGCTTGGAAGCTAGTACGCAGGCATCGCAGAACATAAAATAATAATAAAGTAATGATTTTGTGAATAAAGAAATTATATGTATATTAAAAATGAATTTGTGTACAGTTTCTTTTTTTTTAAAAAAAAAATCGTATGCGTGACGAGAAAGGATAAGTGATTAGAAGTGTGGTAGGGGGCCAAACATGTCTGGTGATGAGATTAATTGAATGGTTCGATTGACATGTTATTTGGCGCACATATATACGCGCAATCAACACAAAATAAACCATCAATCTCTTCCTCACAAAATTCCAAAGGCTGTATCATCAAACTTGATCTCTTCATCTTTCAGTCCTTCCCAATAACTCTTCAAACACAACTGAGCGTGCCCATTCATTTAATTATATTCACGTCACTATTGAATTAAGTTAGTGCAACTCTTCTTTTAACGGTAAAAAAAAATATGGTTCAGTGCACAAGGTTCCTATCAGATGGGATTTAGGGAGAGCAAGTTACATGCGGCCTTATCTCCGCAAATGGAAATACTGTTTGCAAGATTTGAACTTGTGATTTGTGACCTCTTAATCACATAATAGCAACCTTTATTATCGCTCCTAAGCTGACTCTCCAATGGTTACACTTTTGTTCTTAATAAAATTATGGCACATTTAAGCATTAAATTTTATAATGAGGATTTTAATCTGAAGAATTTTGTATTAAATTTAATTGTTTGGTATAATGATATTGGGCCCAATTCAGATAAAATGTCGGTAATTATTCTAAGTTGTCTGTTACTCCAATACAAGAAATCTATGTAGAGAAGAAATTATGGTCAAAAAAATGAGAAGAAAAGGCAAAAGATCTCCAGCGCAGTATCATAATCTGATTCTAACTTTCTAAATTTAATTATAGGTATTTGATTCTGAGGCTTAAAGCGCAAAAAAATTTTCGTCTTTCCTCGTAAGTGTGCTTACCAGAATTTTAATTTATATTCTCCTCCTTATAAAGTGAATATTAGTTGTTGGCAAACCTCATTCTAACCGCACTGACTACTATTTTTTAATCTTTTATATGATGGCATGCAAATTAATTTTAATGATGTATAAAAAAAGAAAAATAAAAAAGTCATGGAATTATCTGTCATTATTTTTTTTATGTTGTTTTAATACAGACTTGCCCAGAAGGTACCTTTTAATTGCCCTATCAAGAAATCGTGGGAGTTGCAAAGATAATACTTGAACTGGGAATGTTTGGGTGGCTTCCATCATCTTCTTATATTCACTTTGAAGGGGTTAATGATTTGTTAGGAGAATTCTTGAGAAGGAATTAGAAAATTGGGGAATGACTCAATGACATATGAGTTCTTTTATTAAAAATTGATTAGAAAATGTTAAAACATGATAAAGAATTTTCAATTTTTTTTCTTGTGAAATGATTTATCTATTATTTCTCAATTTTCAGAGATTCTCCCTTTCTTTTTTTTTCAAAAAAATGACATAACTCGCCCATTTCCCCCCTACTTATTTGGTGCACTAGCTGCTAGACAAATATATAAGTATATAACTTCTCATGTGGACTAGTTTTTTCAATACAAATAATTTTTTTTATATCAAGTATAATAAAGCATGAAGAATGAAATTGAGATACCTAATATTTAAAAGATCAAAGGTAAAAAAACCACTAAAATCAAAGACAAATTTTAGAACACTCCACAGATAGAAGACCATTTTTCCCAGTCGTCATATAAATTGCAAAAGTACAAAATTAACAAAGGACGATATTATTGTGTTTTTTAAATAACTCGGATTTTTTAAAGAAAATCGAGATTAAAATGTTTACATGCACTAGACAAGATTAATGAAAGGGAATGAATCCTAAAAAATTATCGCAGAATGAAATAGTCAAAGTTTAAAAATGCTTCCTTCTTCTAAATTAAACATATATTCCCCAGTTAGGTTGGGTACTCAGAATCATCTAGAAACAGTGTCATAAACAAGAATGAAAACAATCATAGTCTGAAATGATGAATCAAAGGAAAATAAATGAAGCATTTCACAGGATTAATTCCACATGAGAAGTGGGGCAAAAAATTCAAATATGGATCGCTTGCATGAATAATGGTAAGATTTAGCTGGGTTGTTAAAGTGGTGTAATACAATAAAAATGATGATTAGTTCTGGTTTCAAATATAAGCTCTCTATATTTTGCTACTATCTACAGAATCAAAAATTTTAACCTCTATACAAAGGAGACCTTTCCTGATTTACTTTCGATGCCTTCGATTTTCGGAAGGCCTTTATCGGACTCGGAAAGAACCATCCCTTCCCCTTCGCCGTCGTCCTCCGCTCCCGACCACCAGAGTCCGACACCGCCACAGACCTCGACCTCGTCAACATCGTCGCCGCCGTCCTCATACTCGCATCTCCAACCGATTCCCCTGTTAATACCTTTCGAGGATCCTGATCCTCTTGCAATTCGCATCTGTTGCTCTTATGTGGCTTGAACATTGACCAAAACGACCTCGTCGACCTGCTTCTGTTCAGAGCCGGAGATTCATCGGTGCTATCGGGATCGAAACCTCTTTCGCTGCCGGACAATCTGGACCGAGACCGGAGAAACGGAATCGCCATGGAGCGAGAGCGACGCAGGGCGGGCTCGTTGTCCATTAGGTTATGGACGCGACCGATTGCGCCGACGCCGCCAGTGCCGTGGGCCGAGAAACGCGAGAAGGAAGACGAAGAGGAGGAAGAGGAGGAACAACTGGTGGCGCAGTAAGAACAGGGCCGGACGTTACCACATTCAGGGCAGAGAGCAAGGAGGCGCTCGCGGAGGCAGATAGGGCAAATTCCGCTCCGCCGTCGCTTGGAAGGATGTTTGGAACACTTCCAAACCTCATCTTCGTCAAGCAATAAAGCCATTTTTTTCAGGGCTATCTCCTTCTGTTTGGTGTCCTCTGGTTTTTGGATCTGTGGCTCGGAGCTTATAAAACAACTGGTTTGATTGAAGCAAGGAGACAAACTAACCATGGTTAAACCCCGGGGGCCGTTAGCTAACCGTGGTTAGATGGAGCGCCACTTTCGAACGCAAACGCCGCGTTTTGAGGACAGCAGCGGATGAGAGTACATAATTACCCTCAACATATAAAAAATTCACGAGAATGCCACTACATTAATTATTAATTAATATAATGAGGAAAACTGGGGGGTGATTGTGATTGTTGGGAGGTGTTTGGAGGGTAATGGAAGCACATCAAAGAAAATATATTGAAAGGTGGGATGGGACGGGTCGAAATGCCAGGACCAAAGTTAGAAGGGTCCCATAAGTGAAGAAAGATTAGTCAATAATCAATAATAATAATTTAACCACAATAATTTAACTCATTTGATATAGCTTATTTTTATATAATAAGTGTTTATAAATCGTGATTAACAGTATACGAAGTAAGTATGCGAGAGTAGTTTTATCTCAACTTACGTAATAAATGCTTATTTCTAAAAAATAAGCTATTTCAAACACCCACTTATAAAAAATAAACAGTTTCCGTTTTATGTTCCTTCCCTTGTCGTTTGACATTATTAAATTTGGAACTTCATGAGTTATAAAAAAAAAAATGAAACATCTTGAAACACCTACTCAAAAGAGAGGCAGAGATCAGGGAATTGGTCAAAGGGATTGAATCCAGAGTGTGTGGGTTTAAAGTGGTGAATATATGACACGTGCAAAGGTTGGCACACAAAAAAAAGTCTTCCAGGTTCCAGCAGCTACTTGGAATTGAAAGACACTTTTCTTCAATTTGGGATCACAATAAGTTTGACGTTTTGCGTAATTATTAGTTCATCAAAAATAAAGTAAGGATGAAGTGAAAAACGACCCCACTGCCAGATGAGTGCCTTGTGATCCCCCGGATGTCCTTAAAATCTCTTATGTTTTTGGGTTAACGTGCATGAAAGGTAGAAACTCCCTGAACCCGATAATTAAGAAGGATAATTGTACTTGCATTACTCCATACTTTATCCCTTATTTACAAGCAACATTAGTTTATCTTATCAATAAGATATATTTTCGTTTCGTTTAAAACTTTAATGTATTTCCTTTTATTTTTTATCCCCAGTTGAATATAGGTCTTTCATTTATTTTTTTCCATGCACACCACTCACACTCATTATCCTTATAAATAAGAGTATAATTATAAAAAAAGTTGCATAAGATTTTAAGTAATTTTTAGCAACCATGCTTGATGTGATTTGGATAATTGTTGTTTATAAAAAGGAAAACAATTTCTCCACTACTCCTTCAATCTAATAGAGCACATATGAGATTAAAAGTTTTTATCTTGATGATGTTTCGAGTTTGGTTCTAGAGAAGGTTAAGATAGTCTCTCTCACTGTTGAAGCCACTATGCTTTGTGCTGATGCTCGGCCAGAAGTGATGAGGGATGATTATTGTACTAAAAATAGGGTTTTTGAATCTCATTCGAAAATTTGTTATGATGGGTTTGAGATATTTGTTTGTGGGAGGGAGATTAGTTATGTTGTTCGAGTTTCTGATGCATGGGTATTAGCTAATCAGTTAAGAATTTTCAACTCCTGCCTGTTCAGTGTTTTTGTATATGCTGTTCATCATTGGCTTGACATGTGCCTGTTCAATGTGTGTGTTATCACTGTTCATTTTTGGGCTAGACATGTGTCAGTTCAGTGTGTGTGGAAACACTGTTCATCGTCTAGGTGGAGTTGTGATTTTCTCATTTATTGGCATGCTAACGATGCTTTCTTTGATATTATGATGGGTATTGTTCTCCTTGAGAATACTATTGTCTCAAGGAATTTGATCAGGAACCATTCTTATATATGGATTCCCATGGAAGCAAATTTGGTAGCTGATTGGAATACCAAAGCTTCATTGGATTGGTCTTACCCTCTGAATTGGGCATTTCGACCTCCATATCAGTTGCAAGATTTACTGGTGCAAGCTGCTCGTGAAGTTACTTCTTATCCAATTTTAAGTTCTTTCTGCATTGATGACCTTTCGTTACTGGTTTTTTCTATCTTTTGTTTTGTTATTATGTTTCGATTATGTTTTTATTTTCATTTGGAATGTCGTTCTGTTTATTGTGTACAAGACCTTGTAGCTCTTGCTCGTGTTTAATATAATCTGTTTCTTTGTGGGCAAAAAAATAATAGAGCACATATGAACAATAATTTATTATGTCTATAAATTTAAAACACTTTTTATATTTTTACCCTTAATTAATTACGTATATCCCTAATATCTTTTTCTGAGTGTTTCTCTTTCCTACTCCTACCTACCCTCTCATAGATAAAAGCGTATTTTTTTCAATATTTATTACTTTTTAACCAATTTTAATAGGAAAAATTAGATGGGGGACTTAATGCAAAACGGTTTAGTGCGTGTTTGGATTAGCGGCGGAGAATGAGCTTTTTTCACAGATGGGCTTTTGAAAAAATTAGATAGAAAAAAAGTTAGATTGTATATATGATTTGTGTTTGGATTGGCGGTGGCAAAAGTGACTTTTTTTCTAACCTGAAACATGTTTGGATTAGCGTTTGAAAAGCCCGTTTAGATAAAAAATAACTGAAAATAGCATGAATTTTATTAAATACTTTATATATATATATATATATTAGTTGTATATATTGTGAAAATTGAAATGAAATTTTTTTTAAAAAAATTGATAAAATAAAAAATGAGCAATTATTATTTAAAAAAAAATACATGAATGGGCTTTTGGAGTATGAGAAGCTACTTTGATCAACTTCTCCCAAAAGCTCCATTTTTTCCATAAGTCCAGCCAACCCAAAAGCTTTCTCAAACACCCCAAATGGGCTTTTGAAGCTTTTGATTTGATGGCCAGATGGGCTTTTTTTATAGCAAAAAACTTTCCCAAACAAACCCTTAGAGGAGCCAATACTAAAATATATATTTAAAAATATTATATCATCCTTAACTTTGACTTCAACTAAGCCTCTTATATTTTCTCCCACCACACATTATGATTTTCCCATTATTTCATGAAATAGTAAATATTTGTTCGAAAAACTCTAACTAATTTGAATTTTAAAGTCAGGAACTAATTATAACTAATTATTTAAATTAAATTAATAACAAATACCAATTAATTTATTTTTATCATTTTTAATTAATAAAATTCTGTTCGTATGGGCTCTTTGAATAATGAACCTTTTAAGATCACAAAGTTTAACAACATTTTGGATTATTTATTTTAAGAAAATACTTATATTAAGTTTCTTATATACATTTTGTCAAGTTCTCAATTGTATGTGACTATATACCCTATTTTTGAATTATTATCATTTAACTATAAAATCATATGAGAAAAATAGGATATATGATCATATGTGCTTAGAGAATTTGATGTAAGTATGATCCTTTATTTCATACCTTATATTTTTTTGGACAACGTATCCTAATTTTTTTTATACACACTTTCGTGTTATTATTTTATTTTAGGCCATTACAATCACAATCCTTATGATTAAATTGAATAACAATCCTCAGATGTCACTTTTTCTTCCGATTTTATAATTTTATTAATCAAGATGATTCAATTTATTCTTTAAGAATGGAATTATAATTGCTGGGAATAAAATAATATTATAAAAAAAACAAAAAATACGGTTGAACTTTATAATTTTAACAAACTGATTGTTTATAAAGCCTAAAGGAAAAAGTTCTATCGATTAAAAGTGATGGAAAATTAAATGAATTAACGTTGGTTATTATTTTACTTATTACAATTAGTTTTTGAGTTAAAAATTTAAATTAGTTTGAAATATTTGAAATAAATCTTAATTATTTCCTGAAATAATATGAAAATTATAGGATGTCGTGGGAGAAAATATAGGAGGATTAGTTAAGAATAATTTTGTATTTTAAAATTTATGTTAGCATTTGATCCTTCTAGTTTCTCCATTGATATATTTATTAATGTAGGACAAAACTCATGAATACCCAAATAAATAACAAATTAGAGTACATGAATTTCCCTATATCAATAGCGGAAGACTTATAAGAATTACCTCTCGCCATTGCTAATCTTTGATCGAATGGAGAACTCACGAATCCTGATGAAAGAGAGCTGCAAGAGAATTGAAGACAGGATATGATTGTCAGGTCTCTTTCTGACTGGCTGTGAGGCACAGCGATGGCAACTGGGTTAAGAGCCGTCGCCAGTCAGGGAACCTCAGATGAGCAGATAGGGTTTTTCCTTGTACGCTCAATTTATACGGCTATCAACTTAATTGTTTCTTTTCCACCATCAGAAAAACCACATTAATAACCAATAACCCTAATCATGAATTGGGCCTAAATCTGACTAACGGGCCACACTCTGGATATTTTAATTAATTACCTAATTAATAAATAATAATAATTATAATATATATTAAAATATCTAACATTCTCCCACTTGGCCCGTAACTAACGTCAGTTGCCCTATTCAGATTAATTAAGGCTATGCTGCAAGAATCATGGCGATAAGTCCCCTTAAGTCGAGTATTATCTCCCATGTATTACATAGCAACACCCTTACTTAATGGGTTAAAACTTTATGAATAAACCTTAAATGTTTATTCGGTTCCTTCTTGAATGTTTGTCAATCTCGATAACTAGGTACCAATATGAGACAACAAACTCCAACTTGAATTTCATCATTTATCAATACCTTATTTAGATCACTCAATGTGATCCAAGTCACAAATAAGGTATTTGATCCTTCAATGTCTCTAAATGCATGCAGTTCATTTAAGGATCTATACTTTATGTATTTATGACCTATTAACTTTATGGTCACACAACACTCTTAATGGGCTTAAATTAATTTAAAACCACATGATGAAATTCTTTAACCGGCAATCTTATAACTTGCCTCCAAGAATGATTAGATTAAGCAATTCATGGTGGAAATAAGCAATCAGTGACTACTTAGCAATCGTGTACTCCTCCATAATGCAATTTGTTCGGTAAACATAAAGATGCATCATAATGTTAACCATTTTATAGCTAACACATCATACTAAACCAAACAAATCTAATCATTCTCCTATATGTAGAGAATGAGACTTAATGTACATTTTAAAATGTACTTCATGACCTGCAGCTTTTCAATTATTATTCAAGCAATAATATGCTTGATAATCCTCTTAAAAGTCCCTTGCAATGGCATTGCTTGTTTGTGTGCACATTCAAGCAAGCCTGCACCTAGGAAACCAAATTAAAAGGAATGGAATATAATGATATTAGAAACATATAGACAATTAAATCGTATTCTCATAATAGATATTAAATACAACAACCACCATCTATCTTTAAATGTTCAAATACATGTGATCATAGGTTCCTTATGGCATTCCCAAGCGTTTTAAGAACAGTTTCCTTATGTATTCTAAAAGAATACTACACTTACCCTAGTCCTATCACAAATTTGAACAATGATGATTTTGTTATATATAACACCTTATGTCAAAATTCACAAGCAATGAGTGAATCATCATTTTGTTCAATATAGATTATTCAACTCCCACAATCTAGTGATACAAATAGTACTATGATGTTTTCAACATTATCATATATGTGATAGTATCATAACACATTATTCACCACTAATGTGAAAATGCATGTGAGGACGGTTTCTCAATTTTGCTAACTAAATTCTCCTTATAGTTTATGTGACCTTTCTTTAATTCACACACATCTCTCCTTGTTACTATAATGGAAAGATGCTAATGGAAATTAGGGTCACTTTCATTGTTTATGCTCTAGTCAGATTACTTGAAATACATGATGTGTTGTTGGTAGCGATTGCCAAATTTAAATTGTCATTTGGTCTTAACCCAATCTTTTAATAGATTGAAGTTGTACAATAAGAGCACCATCTATCAATTTAGAATATCCCTTGCTTGTTTCGGGATATTTTTCCTAATAATTGATAGAGTCCTTAATGTTGATACTTCTTATTTCAAACTTGACCAATTGAAAATTTCAGAACTTCATTATGTTTCACATTTACCTCAAGAAGAAGAGTATCATGTAAAACCAATGTTCCATCATGATTAGAGGTTACAATCTGTTATGTGTGATCATCCTGAATGAGTTTGACCACTCCCACTAATCATACCATTTCTTAATAATTTGGCATTCCAAAATTACTACACAACTTCTAAAATGGAAAGGATAGCTCAATAAAATTCCCAATATCTCTCTGCATCTTTATCAAAATATGCAGTCTTAATCTTTAGGATGTATTCCATCCACACTCTTTCATTTATAAGACAATTATATATAAATTGAGCTTCCAACTCTCAGATTTTGAAAAAGTTTAAACATAATTTTGTTGGAAACTCATCTAAGATATAAAGTTGTCTTGAGTGTATTCTTTAAGAGGAAAACATATAGGCTAAATTACTATCCTTAACCATGTACCCATCATGTCATCCATCTCTTCTAATTGACTTCAATATATTAATCTGTTTACCAGATTAAATTACCCACTTCTACTTTATATTCTCCAAAAAATTGTCAAATGACACTACTTAATTATAAAGCAAAAGATGTTCAGGTATTTGAAGAGTCAATTAAATCAGGATGAACTACCTCATCTGTTAGAACAAAACCAGTGGCAAGTGTATATCCACTACTGTCTCCAATAAAGCCACTAATCATAGACAGATTAAACTTGATATGTCTATTGCTTTATGGCTTTATGGTTGGTAGCTTGATGTCCCTTATTTAAAATCTCATGCTTTTCTAAAAGGGAGCAAAACTTATATAAACAAATTTATAATGAATACTTAATGTTCATGCATGTATTCATGAAAATGAGTAATAAATTATGAGATAATAAACAAAAGATCTATTCCACCAAGATTAATGGAGACATCTTACCCTATGATGAAGAATCACTTAATAGTCAACAAAACAATGCAATAACATTTATGAGAATTTTTAAATGTGTCCCTCAGCCTATCAACAACCATTGACTTTACTCCATTCTTTATGTACTTTTAATAACTAGCTTTTAACTGAGATTACTTTATTGAGACAATAATGTTATCTCATTTCTCATGCTAGCATTATAAATACTAGAGCTTTTCTTAATGTCAATTTTGTCCTAATGCCAGAAGTTCTCCTTATAGGCTTAATTGTCTCTAATAAATTATATCAAACTAAATAATTGAACATATAACAATCATGCTGCAAGGTCAAAATCAAATCATGCTTACAAAATTACTATAAGAGGCAAGCAACCATCGCATATAGGTGTATGTTTACCAATGTAAATCATACAATTATAAATTCGTATAACTAAAGTCTACCTGTGGGCAAAGACATCAGCATAGCATGAATTTATCTCAAATTGGTGAAACTGGAATGTATTTATATCCCCTAATACCTGTGGGCTACTTAGAGAATATAATGTTGTTCCATTTCACCCTAATTAAAACTATGATTATAGTTATCTACCTATGGGTAAAGATTAATTATAACCATACATTTAATTACAATTGATGTCTTTAAATCTTTGGGTGATGTATTTTGTTCATTAGAACAAAATAGAGTGTATGTGCCTAGTGAGGATGTTGTGGCTACTCCTCGATTCTACATACTCATCACAAAGACATCACATCATTGTGTATACAGATTGTACATATGAACATAATTTGATATGGTAAAACCTTATGTGATGATTACTTATGCATACAATATGTGCATAAGGATGCTGTAGCTATTCCTTAAACAAAATATGTATACTAATCACTAATATCAAATATATACAATTTAAATATCATATATGTATACACAATGTCAATGGGAATCCTAATTAATTAATTTAATCAACTTCTGAAGATTAATATTTTAAATCCATATATAATTATTTATGCATGTTGTAAGAGGGCGCTGTAGCTACCACTCTAGCATGCAAGTTAATCATAAATATTAATCATGTGCACTTAAATTCTGTATATGCACAACTTTATGGAGGATTTAACCAATTAATTTAATCAACATAAGTGACTAAATACAATCCTCCCACTTTAATTAAATTAATATTACCCATTAAATAGAGTTGATATTTTAAAACATAAAAGTGATTATCTATACATACAACAGAGGATGCTGTGGCTAAGCCTCTAGATGCATGTTAATCACAAATACCAACCTTGTGCATTTAAATTCCAAATATGCACAAATCTTTAATGAGAATTTATTTAATAGATTGATTTAATCAACAAAATGTGACTAAATAATCGAGAAAAAATAAATTCTCCCACTATTTTGTGCATCCAAATTAAATCCAATATATGCACTTCTTGATAGAGGGATTAATTAATTAATTTGCTCAACAAGGTCCCTAGATAATTAATTAGAAAACCTCCCACTATTTTATGTATCCAAAAAATTGTTTAAAGAATTAATTTTTTCATATTTCAATTTAAATTAAGTTTTGCAAAAATTAGAATAGTTAGATAATTGCCCCAAAATGAATAATCCAAATATTTAGGCAATTAAGTAATATGTCAAAATGATTTTTGCAAATTTTCTAGAATATGAAAAAATGCCAAAGTTAACCCCTTTCTTGATTTAAACAATTAAATGTGACATGTTTAAAATTGTACATAAAACATAATCTAAATAGTGAGCAAAACCTTTTCTGAAAATTAGATCTTTATAGCTCAGCTAAAGAAAAAAAAATGTAACAGAGCCCATACAATATTTTCCAGAAAAGAGATAAGATAGTAAAGGCCCAAAAATTGATCAAAAACGTCATCTTTAAAATTGCAATAAGCCCAGAAAGCCTTAAGGCCCATGTTTAATGAAACAAGCCCATAATGTTTTTTTTTTTAAATCCTAATCTTTCGGCCCATATATGTAGATCAGCCCAAAATTGATAAACACCGGCCCAGATATAAAACGGCCCAAACTGCATCAACCCATCTCCCTGTAATAGTGAAACTATGCGTTTCACCTGGGGGGAAAACGGCGTCGTTTGGCTCAACGTGAGAAGGCTTCAGCAACAGTCACAAAATGACAACGTTTTGTGTCATCTTCTCCAAGGAGCCGGATCCCTACCCGACCCGGATGCAAAACCGAGACGTTGCCGCGACCCGCGAGCAGACCTGAGTGCGTTCGCCGTTGCCCACGATTTCAGGTCGCTCTCCGGCGATCAAAGGTCGGTCTTCAGCAACTTGTAGGGTCTCTAACACCCCACGTGGACCCGAATGCAGACCTGACTGGATCCGTGGCGTGCCGCGATTCCAGGTGATCTCTAGCTCAAAACGACGATATCGGCGGCGACAATCATGGATAAGCAAGCACAAATACGATCTAAGTAACGATCTAGAAGCTTGATAATCGAAATCTAAATCTGAGTTTTAAATCAAAATCTTATATTGCTTCGATTCATTATGGGCAACGGCGATGAACTCAGAAACAAAAACGAATTGAAACGTGGGCAAGTATTAACCAAATATTTATCAAAATCAAGTCGAAACAATACTGATTAAACCGAAAATCTGCTGCAATTTCACGCCCTTCGATTTCCCTATGAAGGCGGCGGCGACGATGATCATCGAAGAATTGCAATGTCGTCCTCTCGTTCCTTTATTCGATGGAACTCAGCCACAAATTCAAACACGAGTTCAAGAGGCATAAATTTATGGTCCAATTTTTAAACCCAGATGTATAAATTCGCAGATCAACATAAGCCAGAATTTTCTAAAACCATCGATGAACAAGATCTATAGAGACAGTGGATAAGCAAAATCTGAAAATCCATATATTTTGAAGGATTGATCATAAAGCATTAAATCGGATCCTTCGACACTGTATGAAGGCGATGATGTTTCCTCAGATGAAAATAATCATTCTCACATCTAATAATCCGAAAATCATATAAGCAATTTAACATTATAAACAATTTATTAATAATAAATTAAAACTCAGATGAATTAATTTTCAGCAATAATATAATTCATCCACTTAAGAAATCCGATCTCAAATCCAGGCTATGGAATCCGTGTAAAATTACTACGGGAAGCTTAATTCAATTCCATACTTAGATCATCCCCGATCAAAGAGAAGAAGGCAGAGGATCAGAGAGCGTGGCTCTGATACCACATGTAGGACAAAACTCATGAATACCCAAATAAATAACAAATTAGAGTACATGAATTTCCCTATATCAATAGCGGAAGACTTATAAGAATTACCTCTCGCCATTGCTAATCTTTGATCGAATGGAGAACTCACGAATCCTGATGAAAGAGAGCTGCAAGAGAATTGAAGACAGGATATGATTGTCAGGTCTCTTTCTGACTGGCTGTGAGGCACAGCGATGACAACTGGGTTAAGAGCCGTCGCCAGTCAGGGAACCTCAGATGAGCAGATAGGGTTTTTCCTTGTACGCTCAATTTATACGGCTATCAACTTAATTGTTTCTTTTCCACCATCAGAAAAACCACATTAATAACCAATAACCCTAATCATGAATTGGGCCTAAATCTGACTAACGGGCCACACTCTGGATATTTTAATTAATTACCTAATTAATAACTAATAATAATTATAATATATATTAAAATATCTAACAATTAAGTCTCGCACTTCGGGTATACCGTGGAGCATCTCTCATTTCAGGATTCTAAGATAATCCTTAGGACTCATTTGGTATGCTGGAATTGATTTTAAGGGAAATGAAAATGAAAATGGAGTTTAAAAATATATTTGGTATGTCATAGAAATTAGACTTGATTTTTGTATGAAAAGTCCAAAATGTCCGTCTAATTAAAATTTTAAAAAAATAATTAAAAAAGCTTTTTTCCCTCTACCTCTTTGAAACTTTCGAAAACACAATGCAACGAAGTTGACCACCACCGCTACCTTCATCTTCACCAAAAACTTCACCTTCCTTCTCCATTTTCGTCGCCGGCAACTCTCACCTCCATCACCATCGTCGCTGGCAACATCCCTTCTTCTTTCAGCCTCCACCGCAGCCGCGAGATTCAAGCTTGAGATTGAGAAGAAGCACCGCAGCAGAGATGATTTTGGGGAGCTTCTTCATCGATTCTCACCACCGCTGCACCACCATAACCTCCGTCCTCACACCTTCCAACGCCGATGACCTTCACAGCCTAGAGAGATCAGATCGAAATGAGAGAACACAAAGATCGGTTCCTTCACCGTTTCATCCTCTTCCTCCAATCACCTTCACTCTCCACCTCCGCACCAGCATTGGACCCTCTCACCACTCCTCTGTCCTCACTCCTTCACTATTCTTTATCTTGCCTATAGTGGAAAACCGGGAGAGAGGGTGTCTGGGGAAACTAAAAGTTGAAATGGGAGAGGCAGAGGTCAAAAATGGGAACAGGGACTTGGAATTGTAAATCTTTGGGTCACCATATGGAAATGGAAGCTAAATTCATATGTTTTGATGGATATGGATATGGAATTGTTTCAAATTCCATGCTACCAAACATGCTTAGGACATGGAATTGAATTTCAATTCCATTTCCATGTGCTCAATTCAATCATACCAAACGGGTCCTTAAAGATGACTTTTGAATTTTAAACTCCAATATATCTAATCAAATTGGGAATAGGTTCGGGGGAGATGTTTGTATTTTGACCTTTGAGAATACGTACATGATTACATCCTTCCGGCTTAGAATTTGAATTTTTAATTTCCATTTTCTATTTTTGACTAACAACGTCAAAATCAAATTAAAATAATACCCAAATGCTCACAGCTATGAATATAATTCCATGGTAAAAAAAAAATCCAAATAAGTTTTACTAAATAAATAAGGGGTCATGGTTATAGGGGTAGAGTGTAGGATTTAATAAAGGGTCATTCCCATTAGGGTAAGTTTGGTGCGAGGGGAAGAGAGGGTATGTTATCTTGTTTGGTTTGTTAAAAGGAAAAAGAGGGGAGAAGATCCTTTGTTTATTTTAAGAAGGAAGAGGAAGAGAGGTAATAACTAAATGACTGTTTTACTCTTACATGTTACTTTATGCTTTTATAATTGTAAGATTGTTTAAATTAATTTACATTTGAATTTAAATTAAAATATTACATAAATATTGTAATATGTGTATAAAAATGATATTTTTATCAATGACTAATATTTTAAATTAACAAATTATTTATTTATTTATTTATTTATTTTTCTGATATGATTCATCAATCACAAAACGATCGTTTAGTCATGCACAATCGAACCCAAGACTTATAAAGTGAAGTGAACATGCTCTATCCAGCAAGCTAAGTGTTCGATAAGCACAGATTTTTTTTTTTCCCTTTTATCCATAAACATCTTCACTTTACCCATTGATTCATTACTTTTTGAATAGACTGGAAGCTATGACAGTCAGAGGAGGAGAAGGAAATTAATGCCAAATACCAATTAATTTATTTTTATCATTTTTAATTAATAAAATTCTGTTCGTTTGGGCTATTTGAATAATGAACCTTTTAAGATCACAAAGTTTAACAACATTTTGGATTATTTATTTTAAGAAAATACTTATGTAAAGTTTCTTATATACATTTTGTCAAGTTCTCAATTGTATGTGACCATGTGTCTTATTTTTTAATTATTATCATTTAACTATAAATCCATATGAGAAAAATAGGATACATGGTCATATCTAATTAGAGAACTTGATGTAAGTATGATCCTTTATTTCATACCTTATGTTTTTTGGACAACGTATCCTAATTTTTTTATACACACTTTCATGTTATTATTTTATTTTAGGTCATTATTGTCAACACATGTTTTCATTTCGATATTCAAAGAGTAATAAAGGCAGAATTTCATGGGCATACAGAAAAGTATAATTATACCAATAAAAATATTCGTTTATAATTCCGTCATTGTTCGTGGGCGAGATACAAAAAAATACAACGAAAGTTTTAATATTTACAAATTTCACCAAAATATTATAAAATAGACTAATTATGACCACAATCTTGTCCTCACCTCGAAACACGTGCTGTTAACTTTCCTGTGTCTACGTCTTTTCCCTTTGCCCCACTGGTACCCGTTGAGTTATTTGTTTAAAAATAGGGTGAGATTCTGAAGAATCCCCGTAAAGACATAATATCGTTCATAGAGAATACGAAAAGTAAATATGTCATGCGCCAAGGTATGCAAAAATTATGAACAATATAAACATATCATCACCATGTATACATGAGTAGGGACCAGCCACACAATCTACACTGGTTGGACTTCTGCCAACTCCTAGTATAAGTGCCCCTCTGGCACTAACTGGCCCTCTCTAGGCAAATCATGTTGATTAATAAAGTGCATGTATAAAACAATGGCATCCACACAATCACATAACTTATGGCATAGTGTATGAAGGATAATGTCCCTACCTCAAAGCTTTATAATCCTCTGTTTAGATGTGTCTCAAAAAACGTGTCATTTCGGTCTCCGATTCGGTCCTAAAATATAAAATATCCAAGAAATAGGTCATAACCTATCCAAGTATCATTTTAGACTCTTCCATAGTGTTTCTTATGGTTATATTAGCCTATGGTAAAAATTTACTAAAATGCCCATTGGACCCCAGCTCGGCTTCACCGTGCCCAGCCCGATGGCACGTTTTCCCAAAATTTTAACCAAGGCTATTCTGAATTATTTTCACCCAAGGAGTCCATTTACGGGCTCAAAATCACCAAATTCACTGTCAAATTATGAAAATACCCTTGACAGCCCCTATTTAGGGATTTTAGTGGCGTTTTCGCCATTATGCTTTTTCGGCCTCTACCGAAAAAGTGCCCAATTGTAACCCCATCTATTTTTGTCCACTGAGTCCAATGGAACCATTTATTTCATGAAAATCCAACTCCTAGTACCAGTTCTGGTCCTGGCCGAAAATATGAAGAAAAAATAAGAAAAAAATGGAGCTTTGTGTTTTAGCTTCCAAAACTTGTACTTTTCCACTTATAATCCTTGGTTAACTCATTTGAACACTTCATAATCATGATTTAAAGGATTTTGGGCAGCATAACCCCTTAGAGTTATGGCTTTTCTAATTTTACAACTCATCCCAAAAATCAAAAAACCAAACAACAATCACCAACAACAACTTCAATACACTAAGAAGTTGAGGTTTTGGAGATTACCTCTTGATCGTTGGTGTTTCTCTTTCTAGGACGTCCTCTCTCTCCCCTCAACCTTGAATATTAGCTTGCTAAACCATGATTTCCATGAAAAATAAGAGATTAGAGGATGAACTACACAAAATAGTAAGCTTAATCACTTTGAAACACAAGTTCTTACCTTAATCCTCTTCCTCCTTCTCTCTAACATTCAAGAACTCTCAAGCTCACTCTCTCTCTCTTTTCTCTTGTGGTTGGCCGAATGTGACTTGAAAAGAGGAAGGAAAAATGTTTTATTAACTTAGTCTTCCATCTTCCTAGCCATGATTTGATCAAGGACTCTAATGTGACACTTGTCACATTCTTCTCTTCCTCATAATTTCTTCATTGACTTGGCCATTAATTGAATCATTGTCCTCTCTTTTCTTGCTCCAAAATTTCCGTCCCTACCTCCCCTTTTTCTCCAACTAGTCTATACATCTTTATCTAAGTCCAACCTTACACTCTTTTATGTAATTATGCTTTTCCATTCCTCCACTCAAGTTTGATCTCATCATGCATTACACCATCCTTCCATTCTTACACTCAACATCTAATCTACCAACTCACTCAACCATAGTCATCATTTCCTTCTTCTTGTGGCATGTGATCATGTATTAAATATTTTTCCCTTTTTCTTTCATGCATGGACGAAATTAAAAGAGAAGAAGAGGAGGAAAATTTGCATTTCATTAGTCCTATAATTCACAAAATTGAATTATGTATAATCCCCCTTAATTTCCCAATTCTTGATTTATTTCACAAATGATAATCCCATTATGCCTTTTCCTTTATTTTTCTTAATTAATTGAAATTAATTCTAATTAATTGGAAAATAATTAAGCTTAGGCTAAATTGGCTAAATTATGATTTTGCTATCCCTTTCTAATTTAATTCAATTTTTGAATTAATTTTCCCATTTCCTTATAAATATGAATATTTCAAAATTCACAAGATCCAAATTCATGAATATTCACTATTTTATTGAGTTTATCAATTAATTACATTATATTTTAGGTGAATATAAAATTTAGGATGTTACGATTACAATCACAATCCTTATGATTAAATTGAATAACAATCCTTAGATGTCACTTTTTCTTCCGATTTTATAATTTTATTAATCAAGATGATTCAATTTATTCTTTAAGAATGGAATTATAATTGCTGAGAATAAAATAATATTATAAAAAACAAAAAATACGGTTGAACTTTATAATTTTAACAAACTGATTGTTTATAAAGCCTAAAGGAAAAAGTTTTATCGATTAAAAGTGATGGAAAATTAAATGAATTAACGTTGGTTATTATTTTGCTAATTACAATTAGTTTTTGAGTTAAAAATTTAAATTAGTTTGAAATATTTGAAATAAATCTTAATTATTTCCTGAAATAATATGAAAATTATAGGATGTCGTGGGAGAAAATATAGGAGGATTAGTTAAGAATAATTTCGTATTTTAAAATTTATGTTAGCATTTGATCCTTCTAATTTCCCCATTGATATATTTATTAAGCCTCGCACTTCGGGTATACTGTGGAGCATCTCTCATTTCAGGATTCTAAGATAATCCTTAAAGATGACTTTTGAATTTTAAACCACAATATATCTAATCAAATTGGGAATAGGTTCGGGAGGATGTTTGTATTTTGACCTTTGAGGATACGTACATGATTACATCCTTCCGGTTCCGGCTTAGAATTTGAATTTTCAATTTCCATTTTCTATTTTTGACTAACAACGTCAAAATAAAATTAAAATAATACCCAAATGCTCACAGCTATGAACATAATTCCATGGTAAAAAAAATATCCAAATAAGTTTTACTAAATAAATAGGGGGTCATGGTTATAGGGGTAGATCAGTGTAGGATTTAATAAAGGGTCATACCCGCTGGCAAAAAAAATAAATAAATAAAGGGTCATACCCATTAGGGTAATTTTGGTTCGAGGGGACGAAAGGATATATTATCTTATTTGGTTTGTTAGAAGAAAAAGAATGGGAGAAGATCATTTGTTTGTTTTAAGAAGGGGGAAGAGAGGTAATAATTAAATGACCATTTTACTATTACATGTTACTTTATGCTTTTATAATTGTAAGATTGTTTAAATTAATTTATACTTAGATTTAAATTAAAATATTACATAAATATTATAATATGTGTATAGAAATGATATTTTTATCCATGGCTAATATTTTAAATTAACAAATTTTTTATTTTATTTCCTTCTTTTTTTGATATGATTCATCAATCACAAAACGACAGTTTAGTCATGCACAATCGAAGCCGTGACTTGTAAAGTGAAGTGAACATGCTCTAACCAACAAGCCAAGTGTTCGATAAGCACAGATTTTTTTTATTTTTTTCCTTTTATCTATAAACATCTTCACTTTACCCATTGATTCATTACTTTTTGGATAGACTGGACGCTATGACAGTCAGAGGAGGAGAAGGAAATTAATGAATCGAAGGACTTCGTTTATATTTTTAGCATGGGTATTATTGAAATCTCAAAATCAAGGTAAAATTGTTCCCTCCAAAAAAACTCCCAATTTGAGGGAGTCTAAAATAAAGGGAGAGAAGAGAATTAAACCCAAAACTTTTGCTTTACTCTCACCTCAAAATTTAAACCAAATGAGGGAAAGAGGTCCCCTCTCACCCCATCTCCTTAAACCAAACACACGCTGCTAAATGAAGAGTGTAGGAATTAGGATAGTGACATTCTGGTTATATCAAGAGAGGTGGTAACTTGAGTCTCTCTAGAGAAATGTCAACCCAGATGTATTGTAATACAATTGGGAGAATGAATAAAATATGATTATTCAACTTTCCTTGTAATATTTTTCTCCAATTTTTTTGTTTGGCATGGCATCAAAGTTAGGTTCGGAAGGAGTGAATCCTCATATATGTTTCTCCAATCCTTTTGCTTAACATGGTATCAGAGCTAGATCTGAAGGCTCCAATCTTCATATATTTTTGCTTAAATTGGTATTATAGTTAGGTCCAAATGCATCAATACTCAAATATTTTTCTCAAATCTTTTTGTTTAACATTGTATTAGAGCCAAGTCCAAAGGCGGCAAATGCATGTACAAAATTGGAGATGAGGCGGACACCAAACAAAAAGACATAGAACCCATTTACAAAAGGAGGGCCGGCAGGCTAGCCCATCAGCCCAACCCGAATTACCGACTCTACACTTTCCTCTCTAATATACCAATATATGAAGGGTATTATATTTGGCTTCTATTCATTTTGTTGGCAAAATATGGCCCATTCTTTCCTTTTCTTTTTTTTTGTAATTTATAAAAAAATACATGCGGAAAATCCAAGTTAGATGAACGCTTCAAATATAAAAAAATTGAAAATAAAAGGAGCATTTTAATTTACATATGACTCATTATACACACACACACACACAACACACTTTTTTTCTTAGGACAAAGTATACTTTTAATCCTTTAACTTCACATGAGGTATACTTTTGATTCCATAATTTTAACACTATTAATGTTATAAATGGAAAACGTTGACGCAACAAACTCAAGCGATAACTGTGTAATTAAATGCTATTAATCTTAAATTTTAAATATGTGTAAATTGAAAAATATATAAAAAAAATATAACGAAGCAGTCAATATCAAAACCTCCATTGTATTAAAAAATGTTAGTTTAATAATATAAGTAGCAAAACCTTGATTTCATTTGCAGCGATTTGTCAATTTATTTTAGTTTAATAATCCAAATATATTATATTAAAAAATTAAAACTTAAATATGTCACTTGAGTTTGCTATGTTAACATTTTTCCTTAGTAACATTAACGGTGTTAGAAATATAGGATAAAAAATATACTTTATAAAGTTAAATGACCAAAAGTATATCCCATGTAAAATTTAAAAAGCTAAAGTATCCTTCTTATTGTACAAGGAGAGTTTGAACTTTGCCACTTTGGATATTTACCTATACCTTATGTTATTTCTACAATCAAAATTGCCTAATTTTTTTACCAACTACTTATCCTATACCTTTTTTTTTTTTTTGCAAGTTTAAATAGTGTTGGGGAAAAGTGTTGAAATGGGAAGGAGGAAGAGAAAGTAAGGGTGTGAGAAAGGGCACGGAATCCACGGATAGATAAAGCAATTAAACAATTTGTGAGCAATAATAGAGATAAAATTTTGGAATCTGGACATGTTTATGTGAATATATGGGCTTTTCCTCAGTGGAGGTAATTATGTGGGCCTCTGTGGGCTAATAGGGCCATGGATTACCTTATCCATAACATGAACTCAAATTTGTGTGTGTCAATAGCCCATGGGTTCATAATGGGTAGTGACATTGAGCTGAGCCCAAGGTTTTGAAGAAACAAATAGTGGTGAATTGGAAATTGAAATACGGAAGAGAGAGAAATAATGTTCCTCCGTCTGCATAATCTTTTTCCCTAAACCATCCCTGTTGTATGCATGTGTTAAGTAGTTTGACTCAAGTGGTAATTTTAAAACAAATGATTTAAATGGGTATTTTAAGAAAATCAACGCATATTTTTAAAGATAGAGATTGAGCAGACCCGTAGCCTCATTTATGGTGAGTAGGGTATGAACAGGGAAAGCATTGAATGTGTAGATATTTTGGTAAAAGGCACTGACGGTGAGATTTGATGTATCAAGTTTATTTCAACGGTATCTCCTTGTTGTAGGGATCAATTCCTGTTGGATCAATCTCATGTTTCAGAGGATAGTACCTCCGCTAGTAATATCTGGCTCACTTTCAAGCCCGGCTAGCCTTGTGTATTTTTGTAAAAAAGGAAAAAGAAAACAACGCACATTTTCAACAATTAACTAATCTACTTTAATTAAGGACACGAGATTGCAGAAACATGAGACAGATGGATCGGAGTAGAACAGTGGGAGGTTGCTCTCAAACAGTGGCGATTCATCAACTTCGCTGCTCTTCCTTTTTTTTATATATAAATTTTAGGAAAGGGATTAGGTTCACCCATGATCTAAGGACAGGACTTCAAGTTAGGATACCTCTTCCAGCGCCTCAAATGGACCACAACTAAGTGGACTTCCCTGAAATCGAACCCTCTCCTATTGATGAGAGTATTTGACTCCTTCACTAACTGAACCCAAACACTTCGCTGGTCTTCTGCTTTCCTATTTATGGGTTCTCACCGCATAGCTCCCACTTTTTTGTCTTTGCATCCCAACACAACACTTGCAACAAAGGTTTTTTTTTTTTAAGGAAAAAAAGGTCCAAGTAAGAAAAATACTTGCAAATAAGTCCCCTGAATTTGGTTTATTGCCAGTAGTTCTTGACACTTGGGAGTAATTTGAAAAGAATGTGGAATTACTATATACTTCATGGTTCAAATTCATCATCAAATATATGATAAACCATATACATTTTGGTTTTAACTATGAGATGAAGATTCTCTTAATTTAACAACCTATTCACTTAAGCTTCCAATTAAAAACAAGTTAAAAGAATTTCCTGTTCCGAAACACCAAGATAAAAGTGTTTGATTACATTTTAATAGGTTGTTATGCTCTTTTTTTAACAAATGGTAAACCCGCATAATTGGACACGAGTACAGTAGAAGAAGACGTGAAGGAATGGAGAGGTGTTGATGGCGAAAGAGACCAAACCCAATTTAAAAGCTCATAATATATAACATAGTTTTGAAAATGATGGCTTTTTGGGATATTTGAATGATTCGCTCACCTCACTATTATTTTAAATATATATAACTAAATTTAGACTCCTAAAATATGATTTATACAATTCATAATTGCAATACAAACAAAATTAATTTATAAAACACTAAAATCATAATTTTAAAAAATATTAAATTTGAATCATTTATTTTTTACTCTAAAGGTGGGGATGAGATTCTGAAAAGAAAATAAGAAAAAGGATTTTGAGAAGATCCTCTTTCATTTTTTTTTGGGATTTAGTTTTTCTCCATTATCTTTCAACTTTTTATCTCAACTGTCAAATTAAAATTTCAACGATTATATTTAATATTTAAAAAAATAATTTTTAATAATATTTTTTATTGTAATTAATCTTAAACCATCCTTACTAAAATTTAACAGTCTCAAAATTATTTATATATTTTTAATAATTTAATAGGAAAATGGTAGTAAAGAAAAACCATCATTTGTCTTCCCTACTCTTTCTTTACATATATATATATAAATATATATATTATTAAGAGGTATCACTTCTGAAACTTAAACTCAAGATCCAGATGAATCTAGTAATAACTTATGTCGTTAAACCAATTTTATGTCTTTTTCGGATTCTCTTCCTCTTATGAACTTTCACTTTCAATCGCTGCCAAAAAATAAATAAAAGGAGACAAGTAAGACATGGCGTACATTCCTTCATTTAATTTCCAAAATAGGGCAGCCTACCCTTAACTTTCTCTTGCCTTTTATGTAGTCCCCCAACCTCTCTTGGGCTTCCCCTCTCCCTTTTTGCCCACATTTGTTTCCATTCAAACTTTCTCTTTATATATGTCTTTTATTATTATTATTATTATTATTATAATATTTTGTAGTTATCCAATTGGGATCCACATCAACCACTAGCTTCCTTTTGTTTTTAAAAACTGTTCACAAATCCCAGAATAGTTTATTTTAATTCCTTTAACAGGTGAACCATTTTCTTAAAATGGTGTCTCAAAGTTGTATTTTCAATTGAGATCACAAGACATATTTGTCAAACCCGTCCCTCTTACATGTACATTCTTCAACTAGTTCTCCGAAGGATGAAATTTTTCTCAATAACATCCTCATATTTTAATTTCCTCCACAATTTGTCGATTAATTACTATTATATTACCATAATAAAATATGTCAGTTGACATCGGACTATCACTGGCTATCAGCAATTCATTTGTAGATTACAATTTTCGCTTTTGATGAACCAATTTTTTTAACCAATACTTATTTATAAGATCTTAATCTTGGCCCTAAAAGGTAGCTTAATTGTCAACACCCGTTTCCATTTCGATAATCGAAGAGTAATAAAGACGGAATTCAACGGGCATATAAAAAAGTATAATTATACTGATAAAAATATTCGTTTACAATACCGATATCGTTTGTCGACAAAATACAAAAAATACAACGGAAACTTAATATTTACAAATTTTACCAAAATATCGAAACATAGGCTAAATTATAGCCACTATCTTGTCCTCGCCTCAAGACACGTGCCGCTTACTTCCCGACGTCTACGTCTTTGCCCTTCGATCCACTGGCACCAGCTGAGATATTTGTTTTTGAAAAAGGGTGAGATTCCGAAAAATTCTCGTAGAGACATACGATCAACATATAAAATGTGAAAATTAACTATGCAATGCACTATATTAGGCAAAAATGAAAGTTTGATTCGATTCATATATATTCACCTCAACCGAGTCACCGACTACATCTAGGATTTCCTATAATATACCTCAATTGAGTCATCTTCCACAGCTAGGATTTTCCGATATACCGTTGTTGGGTAACGAACCACAATTAGGTACTGTGCCTTTAGTACACAATCATATCACGAAATACAGTAACAAATACATATAATTATTCACATAGTATATGAAATATGGTAATCCCTATCTCGAAGTTTGTTAAACCTCTTTTTCAGTGTGCCTCGTAAAACGTGTCGTTCCGGTGTCTGAGTCGATCCTAAAATATTAAATGTACTATGAATGGGTCATAACCTATTTAAGTATCATTTTAGACTCTTCTATAGTGTTTCTTGTGGCTATACTAGTCTACGGTGAAATTTTACCAAAATGCCCTCAGGACCCCGCCCCAGCCCCGTCGTACCCGACCCGATGGCACGTTTTCCCAAAATTTTGACAAAGGCTATTCTGACTTATTTTCGCCCAAGGAATCCATTTACAGACTCAAAATTACCAAATTCAATATCAAATTACGAAAATACCCTTGACAGTCCCTATTTAGGGATTTAAGTGGCGTTTTCGTAATTATGCTTTTTCAGCCTCTATCGAAAAAGTGTCTAATTGTAACCCCACCTATTTTTGCCCACTGAGTCCAATGGAACCATTTATTTCATGAAAATCCAACTCCTACCCCTTGGAACAGTGCTGGCCAAAATATTGAAGAAAATGGAAAAAAATAGTTTTGTACTTTATCTTCCAAAACTTGTACTGTTCCACTTCTAATCCTTGATTAACTCACTTAAACACTTCCTAATCATGATTTAAAGGATTTTGGGCAGCATAACTCCTTAGGGTTATAGATTTTCAAATTTCATAACTCAACCAAAAATCACATAAATCAAACAACAATTACCAACAACAACTTCATACTTATCATAAAGTTGAGATTGGTATAATTACCTCCTAAACTTCTTGGATGCTCTTACTCTAGGCACCTCCTCCTACTCTTCTTGATCTCAAAGTGTGACTTCACCACCATGGATTCATGAGAAACAAGAGTTTAGAGAAGGATTTAGGAAATGCTATAAGAAAAACCAAAGGTACCATACTTACCTTAACCTCACCTTCTTCCTTCTCTCTAAAGCTTGAGTTCCCTTAAGCTTCTCTCTCTCTCTTTTCTCGTGGCTCAAAACGAAAATGGACAAAGGAAGAGGAAGGGAATGGCTTCATAAATTTCCTCCCTTAAATCTACACCATTGATCTCATCAAGGGTTGACATGGTGACACTTGCAACCACCATACTTCCCTCCATGCTTCCACGACCCATACTTCTTCACTTTATAACTTACTTGCCCCATTAATTCTTCCCTCGTCTTGTTCACAACAAAAAAAAAAAAAAAACGTGCCCCTCCCTCTCATGCTTTAACCAAATCAAGTGTCCTTCCAACTAAACCAAACTTGCACTCAAGGTAGCATACCATTTCATCACTATTTATCCATGTAGCATTATTTTAATGCAATTTGACATGTGCTCATACAAATCCATTATAATTTAATCCCCTCTTCATATGATCATGACACTTGACATTTTAATTCCATTAATCAATTTCTAACACATTTTATTTTCAATTTTCGGAATATTGCCAACTCTGGCAGATTTTCTGCCCTAACTTTGAAATATTATAACTAATTTTGTAGAAATTGTTTTGGAGTGATTCCAAAGGCTATGGAACCCTTATTGAGTCTAGTTTCAAGGAAAAATATGGAATTTTACTAGTTGGGATCATATCATTCCCAGATTTTCAATTTTTGACTGCTGCTCTAGAAACTTTCCAGATTTTCTGGGTTAACTTCAAAAATTCATTTCTTTTTGTATATAGTTTCAATTGATTCATATTACCTATCAAATTAAAGGTTATGATGTCTATTTCCACACTGTAAAATTTCATAATTTTTGCTCGTCATTTGTTCTTCCAAAACCATATGACAATCTCATTGCCTCGCAGGCAATTTCACTAAAAATACTATTCATCTTTCGATTTTCAATATTTAATTCCTTTGACCTTAAATATTCACCATTTTATTGAATATATATAATAATTACAATATACTCTTGGTGAATAAAATTTGGGGTATTACATTAATTAACTAAAAAGTTATTTACCTATGAGTAAACAATATGTTTAAAATTTTATGGGAAACTAATGGAAACAAATAATTATAAAAAATTAAAGCAAAAAATTCTAAGAACCATTTAATTAAAGACGAAAAACCCCCATTGCAAACAAAATAGGATTCTGTCCCTTTACTATCATCTGAACATGCAAAGTGACCTCTTTCATTAACATATCTTCATAGCTCAGGGAAAAATAAATAAACAAAAAAAAAAAGTATAACATAGCTGAAACGGTAAAACTGTGCTGGTTTAAATTCTAGGCATGAAAAATTTCGTAAAGTTTTTTTAAATTCTAAATAGTTAATTTTCGACCAAAAAATTCTAATTTATTAATTAATTAGTTAACGGGGGAACACATTAGTAATTTTTTAAATTCCCTATAGTGCTATAGGTCTCCTAATCCTTATCAGCCGCCAACATCCGTCTCATAAATTTAACTTCATTTCCCCAATTCATGTTAACTAATAATAAAGCAGCTGATCGACTTTTTTTATTATCAATTATTTCATTATTCTTTTGGTTAAAAAATTATGTGTAAACTTCAAGAGTGACGTCATGTTAAAAAATTGTTTATGCGTTTGTCAATTTGCCCTTTTATTCTTCTTTTTCGGCTATCAATTAATGAAAGCATAAGCATAAACATCTTTGTCTTCTTCCTCTAATGCCGACTTTTCATTATTGCACATTGGGACGCAATTAATTGCCATTAATATTCAATTAATTGCCTCATTGAGTTACCCATCTAAACGATACTCCCTCATTTCTATCTAGAAGAGTCCCAAAACTAAATTGTGTAGTTTAAGAAAACAGTTAAAATTAATTAAAAATAATAAATATATTTGAGATAACTTTTTTTTTGAGTTAAATAGTAAATCTATCCTAGAAGCATACACACAGGAGTAATTTTACTTCAAAAGTTTTTTTTGTCTCAATGTCATCCCAGAAGTTTCAAAACGTAGCAATGTTATACCACTCTATTAAAATATTAATGTTGACTGTTAGTTGACGGAACTAGGTTGAGATGGCTCTGACACCTTAGATATAATGCCACATATTACTTAACTTATTATCTCACATCAGCATCGCTGTGCTCGTTGAATCTCAGCTCTTGGCACCATTGTCTTCTAAACCTTCCAGCTGCTCCTTCATCCACTTCCTCTCCTCTCATGCTTGAGCCTTCTTCTCCCTCATCATGAATGTCGCCAACAGTCGGTTACCTCAACTCCACTGCCTGTCCTTCCACGAAGATCTCCACCGCTGCATCACAAAAAGTTCACATCTTGTCATGAGGATTACCCAAATAGCAGCTCTATCGGTACCTCTGCCATATGCATGTAGATCTAAGAAGTTGTGAGAGGAAGAGGGAGGATATGAGATCTAGGTTAAATTTCTGGATTTTCTTCTTCCTCTGACCCACAGATTTCTAATTTTGAATGCATTTTATATTTTTTGATTCTGGGTCTTGAGATCGATTGGAGGGGGATATTAGAGTGTTCTATAGAGGTCGCGATGATTGGTTTTGCAAACGATGAATCACTTCACAAATTGAGGTCCAAGCGATTAGTGCTTCCGGCGATAACCACTCAATGTCATTTTTTTTAATTTTTTATCTATATGATTTCTTTAATTTCTGGATTTGATTCCATTAATTTCTATATATGATTTCTATTTATGGATTCATGCATGTGTTCATGTTTCTTGTTTACTTACTAGATTTTGATGTCTTCTTCTTCTCCAAACCTCTCTTCTTCATTGTCGGTGGCTTCTCAAGATCTTTGTTTTGACTATCTTGCTTGTTGCAGAGTTCGTCTCCCTCAATCAATCGATCTCGTTTTCACAACAGATTAGTTCAATTTTTAGAGGAGGAAAATGTCACCAGCATCGGAGGAGTGGTATGGTGGGGTGTCATGGCGGACAAAGGGGGTGTCGTTGGTGAGGGAAAAGAATGGTCAAAGGGTATTTGGGTATTTTAACATGATGTAATAATGAGGTGGCAATGAGTTAGGTGATTATGCGCAAAATGGGAGTGCTATTTGGGATATTCAGTCAAACTTAACATTGTTAATGGGAGGGGCAACATTGCTACATTTTGAAACTTTCATAGCGACATTGAGACAAAAAAAAAACTTCTAGGGTAACATTGCTCTAGGGTGGATTTCCTACTTAACCCTCTTTTTTTAAAGTATACATTTACTTAAAAGGGAAACGTAAAAGAGAGAAATAGAGTAATAAGATAGTAAGCAGGAAAAAGAATGTAGTAATGGAAAAAGATGAGTAGAAAGAATAAAGAAAAGGAGAGAGAATATATATAATCAATGAGGATAAAAAATAGAAAAGACTTAATAAATGTTGAACAACTCTTGTTGAGAAGGACCAAAACAATTCAAATTTTGGGTCCTTATAAAGAGGACTGAAGGGAGTAATTAGTTAAACAAGGGTTTTGCTTGGTTAAATACAACTCCTCTAGTTCTAGTTATAAGGCACTCTCAGCATATTTTACATAGATCGAGAAAAACCTTAAAATTCACTAAGTTTACCATACAATTCAACAATTTTCTAGCTTTATCTCTATTTAATATACTCCCTCTTGTCTATAATATAAGTCGTTTTTAGAAGAATGACTTAATTTATAATATAAATCACTTTGAGAGTAATTAATGCTAATTTATCCATTTTCTTCATGATATTAATGTTTAAACATGGCTCATTGTATTTTTCTCACTTCTTCAAAACCTCATTTAATATAGGTAAAATTGAAAATTTTCTTTAAATTTAAGGTAAATTTAATAAGTTAACTACCATTTCTTAGTTGATGGATTAATTGAAGTGACTTATGTTGTAGACCGAAAGAAGTACATTATATCTCATGAAAATAAAGTTGATACAATAATAAATGAAGGGTAAATTGTACTTTTTTTTTATAAATAAGGACATAATTGAAAAAATATATATCTTACATATTTATTATTTTTAACTAACATTTTGAACCTCATAATTTTGGAAATTATTCCTTATAAAAAGAATTGGAAGGAGCATTGGATAAAATGAAAAAAAGTTTTACATTAAGCACCAAAATCTACTTCCAAATTAGATGCTACATTCAGGATAGGAGGAATAGTTGGTAAGGATAATATAAAAAATCATTTCAATATTATGATAAATTTTAGACTTTTAACTATTGTGAATTATTTAGAAATTGATATATTCAGGAAGAGAGGATTATATCAATTTATTACCTGTCATGCATGAACACGCGTCTCCGTATTGAATAATTACGGAAGAGAAACTTTTGTCGGGATAACGTGTACACCAAATCAAATACTCTATAATATTGTGGGCTCATGGCCAGGCCAGTCTGAAAAGAATGAACAACGAAATCAAAAGCTCAAGCCAGATATCTAAAAACCACAATGTGACCGCCAAATTATCTAAAGTTTGGAGACAATTTGATTCAATGGGGATAATTAAATAATTAATTAACAAATTGTTATTGAAGGTTGCTATGGCGTATATTATATATAGTGCCAAATTCAGAAATTTTTGTTGGAGGAGCTGGATCCTTGAGGAATACAAGAATAAGAGATGAATAAGAAAGTAGTGCACAATATCTTCAAGGTGTGGGCAACACTTTCCTTTAGGTTTAATTTATCCCCACTTATATCTATCTTATAAGATGCAATTTATCACACCCTCATTTTATTTTCACCTATTTCAGAGTATTTGCGGAAACGATACGCAGTTCAATGGGCAACACATGAATAACATAGATATACTGATATTATGTGCGCGATTACGGAAATTCCCCATACGGGTTCGTACTTGATAATTACAATTAATGTAACATCGCAGCGCTACGTGGGTGTCTAAATCCGTCCCAGTGAAACGGAGACATCTTCTTGTCTTCGCTCCACCACCGCAATCCCCTTCGTACGGTTCTCTTTATTGTTCTCAGCATACGTTCTGTCTTTTCCTGTTTAAATTGTTGGTAGAGGAGGGTGAGATTCTGGGGAATCTCAGTAGGAAAACAATACCAATATACATGCAAGATAAGTGCTTAATGCATGACATGCTTGCATTACATAACTCATGCTCACACAATGATATATCCGCGTGCTCAATGTTTCAATCAATATACTTATGATCATAGCATAAACAAAACAGAGCTTCAATCATTCATATATGTTTCACATAATCAAGCAAAGCAATAACATGCATCAATACACTAGCACAAACATCAAATACATGCAGGAGAGGTAAGTTTCCTACCTTAATCGCCCTTCCCTGATCTTCGAATAACATGCCTCGATTTGCGTGTCAATACCTCGAATTCTCTACTCGGTCATAGAACGTCAAATGTACCGTTTAGACACTCCATAGTGTTTCTGGTGGTTATATTAGTCTATGATGAAATTTTACTAAAATGTCCCCGGGACCCCGGCCCGGCCCCGCCATACCCGGCCCGATGACACGTTTTCCCAAAATTTTGACTAAGGCTATTCTGACATATTTTCGCCCAAGGAATCCATTTCCAAGCTCGAAATCACCAAATTCAGTGTCAAATTACGAAAATACCCTTGACAGCCCCTATTTAGGGATTTCAGTGGCGTTTTCATAATTATGTTTTTCTGGCCTCTACCGAAAAAGTGACCAACTGTAACCCCACCTATTTTTGCCTACTGAATTCAATGGAACCATTTATTTCATGAAAATCCAACTCCTTCCCTCAGATTTGTGCTGGCCGAAATATTGGTCAAAAATTGGAAAAATGGAGTTTTGTGTTTTAGCTTCTAAAACTTATACTTTTCCTCTTCTAATCCTTTATTAACTTAAATAAACATTTCTTAATTATGATTCAAAGAAATTTGGGCAGCATAACCCCTTAGGGTTATAGTTTTCCAAATTTACAAACTTGACAAAAATCACTAAAACCAAACACAAACCTCAACAACAACACCATACTAGTTTAGATCTAAGGTTTGTGAGGTTACCTTTTGAGATCTTGAATCCTCTCTCTCTAGGAATCTCCTCTCTCTCATCTTGAGCTAAGAATGGTGTCTTCAAGATCATGGATGCATGAAGAATCACGATTTAGAGAAGGATCTAAGACAAAATCACAAGAAAAGCCTAAGAAATCACTCTTATCTTAAACTTCTTCTTCTTCCTTCTCTTTAGAACTTGAGAGCTCTCTCTCTCTCTCTCTCTCTTCTCTTCTCGTGTTGGATGAAAATGAGGAAGGAGAAAATGTGTGTATGAAGGGGAAGGGAAGATGTTTTATTAACTTAGTCATCTTTCTTCCTAGCCATAGATCTAATCAAGGGTTGATATTTTAACACCTATCATGCACACCATCCCTCCAACCATACCTCCCACCATACTCTCTTGCTTTAGGCCATACCCTTCCAACTTTATGTCAAGCCTTCACATCATTTATGTCTTCTTGCCCCTTAGCCCTTGATCTCATCAAGGGACCATAATGTGGCACTTGTCACAAGCACATATCCACCAAGAATAATCCAATTATGCATTTTCCTTTATTTTTCTTGATTAATTGAAATTAACTCCAATTAATTGGAAAATAATAAATCTTGGGCTAATTTGGCAAAATTATGATTTTGCTATCACCTTTGTAATTTAATTCAATTTCTTGAATTTATTTGCCCATTTTCTTGTGAATATGAATATTTCAAAATTCACAAGATCTAAATTCATGAATATTCACTATTTTAGTGAATTTCTCAATCAATTATAATATATTTTTTTTGTGAATATAAAATTTGGGGTGTTACACAATTTAGATTGACGAGCGAAATTTCTACATGATACAATGAAGACCTTGAGTATGGATTGCACTTACAAAACTCAAGCTAAGGCAACAACGGTTTTTACAAAGTGATAATTGGATTTTATCTTTGTGTGCACTCAAGGACAAAGGTAATGAATTTGATCTCTTGTTGTTGTGTGATTTCTGATGTTGTGTATTTGTCTGTCACAAATGAAGTGATGATGCAAGATATTTATAGACCATGAAGTAAAGTATTAAAGTGGTGGCTCTAGAAGCAACACCTCATTAATTAAAAATCATAATAATACGTTAGATTCATGAACCTTTACGAACTAATATAACTTAAATAACCAATAGTTGTTTAAAATAACTCTTTCATAAAGAACTACACCTTTATAGTATGAAGGGTCTTCTTGAAAAATTAACACAACCTTTCATCAATTAGTAGTTACCATACATTTTCTTAGGTGTTTTTAGAAACTAAAGAGACATGATTTTGATAACTTTTAATGTTATAATTCCCTACAGAACCCTTTATATAAATTTCTTAATTTATAAAGACATAACTTTTCAACAAACACATTTCTTCATTTTAAAATATTCCAACAATTTTTTGAAATTTAATACAACTAGAAGGAATGACGCATGCATCATGTGTTGCATCATTAGTAGAAAGATTTAAGATAGACGACTGTTATGTCCTTTATTTTAAATAATTTTAATCAATTAAACAGTTGAACACAAACATTAAAGTATACAATTAAAACATAATATTTACAAGCCAATCAACCAAAATTAATATTAATGAACTCCTCGGATACTTAATGCAGTATCTAATTGGGAAATTGATATTGATCTAAATATAAGACAAATTCTACTTATTTATCTTTTTTTTTCTCTCAAATTAGTCATATCAATAAACATTAACCAAGTAGGAAAGATAGGGGAATTAAGGAATATGAGTAAAATGTTTTAGAAAAAATATGTCATGTTAACTAATTCAACTAATTTTTTTTAATCTAATTAAATTATTTAACTAGGTATTACATTAAGAATTAAAGAAATATTTTTGTTTTCGGGGTGACAATGTTGGAATATTCAAGTGACAAAAGAAAACACCGATAAACTAAGGACGGCACATAACGAGAGGCCGAGGGCAATCAGAAAAAAGTAGAATTAACTTTTTGAGCGAGAAGAAATCTGGGTTATGATGAGTAAAAAGCAATTAATGTCATTATATTTAGACCGGTTGTATAAACAATAGGTCTAAAAACTTTTTTTTTTAAATCGGTTTCTTAACCGTTCTAAAAGGTAACAAACTTTTAAGACCGGCTATATCAAGATCGCATCCAGAACCTATTTAAAATGTCATTTTTAACCGGTCTAAAAAGTATTTTTTCCACCTGTGATAGGTGAAAGTAGTTCACAATTATGAGCTTTCAAACTCTTGACATTGATATATGAAAAATTGCAAATGATGTTCTAACTTTTAACATGAAAGATTGAAAACTTTTGTTTAGTAAATACATGTAACTATAAGAATTTAATTCTCATATTCTGTATTTATTATTCACTATATGATAACTTGCATTCAATCTTTAAACCTCTTACATTTGAACTATTAAGGAGCTTTTGATCTTGGGAAAAAACGACCTTTTGACCTTTTTATTGAAATTTTTAAATATTTTGGCTTTAAATGATAAGTTAATAATATATTGCCCCCAAATTGTCATATATCCTTTTCAAGATATTATTATATCTTATATCAATATTTGATATATTCTCATATTGAGATATTATATATCTTATGTTGATATTATTAGTTGATTAGATTTATTTAGGTTATATTATATTAGGTTTCTGGCAAAAAAAAAAATATATATATTAGGTTCTAAGATTAGTCTAAGTTTGCATATGTAAAAACTCTTACTCAGTTGCTTATATTAAAGATTAAACATTAAGGTTTCAATAATATTTAGAGGCTATTGATTCCTCTCTACTCTAATCCTTCCAATCCTAACATCATATCATAGAGAAAGAAGAACGAGAAGCATGGAGAACATAAGAAGAACGAGAAGCATGGAGAACATCCATTCCTTTTCGCCCGTAGTGGCAGATCTACTCAGCTTTTTAGTTGTTCTACTTTCTTGAGTGTTGACGAGGAGGAGGAAGAGAAGGACCTAGTCTTGCTGTCATTCCTTCTTTGTGTCATCTCATGTCGCCACCTAAAGCCTAACTTGAACCAAACTCAACCCCACAAATATAAAACTCATGAGCCTTCTTTCTTATCAGCAAGATTGATTTATCCTCAACTTAAAAATTCTCTCTCAGTCATCTCGGCCTATGAAAGAGTTCATGACTTCGGTCACCTTCCTCCATTCAGTGCGTAATGGGCACTGCTATACAGGTGTTCTTTCCTTCGTAGACTATCTGATTCCATCGCAAATCCGTTCCTGGAGTGTGTCTAGTTTCATCCAGAGGTCCGTCCAGATCCGCAGACCCATTTCCTGGAGAATGTATGATTCTATCCCATATCTCTTGACTATCAAGTTCCACCCATATCTTTTGGCCATCTAGTTCCGCCCAGACCAGACTAGATCGACTCGTTTTTGTTCCATGATGTTACTTTTAGTCCATTGCTACCGTAGATGCTCCTTCCGATTGTCGTTTCCAGTTTTTAGTTGACAAATTCAAGATAATCTTGAGTTTTAATTGGTGTTAAGATATTATTACATCTTATATTAATATTTGATATATTCTCATATTAAGATAATATATATCTTATGTTGATATTATTATTTGATTAGATTTATTTAGGTTAGATTATATTAGATTCTAGGATTAGTCTAGGTTTATCTATATATAAGCTCTTACTCAGTGCTTGTATTAAGGATTAAGCATTAATGTTTCAATAATATTTAGAGGCTCTTATTTCCTCTCTACCCTAATCCTTCAAATCCTAACAATCCTTTTTAGGAAAATATTTATAAAATTTTGGCCATTTTCCCGAGAAAATAATGGAAAATTAATAATTTTATAGTCTTCATAATAAATATCGACTAAAGTCCTTTAGTAAAATTTTCCATTTGAAAAAATTACATTATAAAAAATATAAATTTTTTTTTTTTTACATAGCGCATTCAATTGATAAAAATTGGATGAAGGAATTCGATTATGAAATTATGCGAGGGCCAGAATTTATTAAAATTAATGAATGGTGATTGCTTAGTAATTTTGGGGACACAACAAGGATGGGGAGGGGGGCGGGGAAGAAGACAAGGAGGGTGGGACCCAAAGAGGGAGGAAAACACGGGAAGTGAGGGGCCCACATAAGGGAACTACGTGGGAGGAGGTCACACGTGTGAAAAAGGCGTCAACGTTGGTGTGCCTTGGACGGCACCAACGAGTGTGTTATTGTGTTATGACTAATTTGTGTGTCTGAGTGTGTGGTGGTGAGGCTCTTTCCATGGAACCCAACCCTCCTTTTTTGACCTCACGCACCCCCCAACTTCTACTTTCCCTTTCTTTCTTGTGATTTTCCATTTTTTTAAATAAATCCTTTACACTACTTTTACCTTTTCTTGTGACTTATGACTAGATCATACCTGAATATCATTTGATCAATCTAATTGGGTAGCGATATTTATTTATATTCATGCAGATTAAAATTCGAAACTTTGCACTTAAGTGATTAAATTCCCTTCTCCTACTGATGGATAAATTAGTCCATTTTGTTGTTTTGGAGTTTAGGGTTTTTTTTTTTTTTCCCAAATAACGTCGCTTCAAAATTCAATGGATATTAATTATTTTTATATAATTTTACCCTTTAGTAATAATAATCATAACTCAGACCATTTTTTTTTTTATAGTAAAAAGTTTAGGTAGGTTCGGCACCAGTCCCCTACCAAGGTCAGGGCACGGCATAACTCAGACCATTTTAAATGTTCCTTCCTCTTCAATATGTATGGGCTCGCTCATATGTTAATTTTGTTTTTAAATATAAGAATTCAATTCATTTTACCTCCTAAAGTTATTTTTTTTTTCCAAAATGTTTTCATTAATTTCATTTGTTAAATGAGATTTTCATTAATAAGGATAACAATTAAAGAATGTTTTTTTTCAAGAAAACTAACCCAAGTTTATTATGAACAGAAAACTTAAAATTTTTTTAATATATATGAATTAATTATTTAGTTCTTATGTGTAGGATACACTTTATTTGTTTACTACTCAGGGGTGTGTTAAGGGAAAGTATGAAAAATTGGTGTTGAGGGATCAATTCTACACTCTTCATTCTTCAAACTGCAATAATTGGACGGTGTTGTCATTATTGATAAATTTGTAATGAGCTTACACTTCTCTCTAATCTTTACGCCACGACCACTACACACTACTTTGGATGTTTCCATGTCAACTGAAATCACCTCCCACTATGCATCTCATATAATAAAAAACCCCCCAGGAAAAATAACATCCTAGATCCTCAATATGAGATTTTTATAACTGAATTATGTGAGGAGTTTTAATTAGTTTACAAACTTTATTTTTTCAAAAAAATGACATTTCCAAAATTGTCATCACACTTTAAAATAAATTAAAGAGGGATAATTTTAATAAGGCATCATAGATAAGTGATTTTTAATGTGATGTTAATATAGTAAAAAGTTGCAATATTTTACTCCTCCGTTTCTTTTTATTAGATACCAATGACTGAATTACATAGATTAAAAAGTTTGTTAAAATTGATTAAAGATAATAAATATGTAAACTGCAACTCATTTTCCAGAAACACCTTTATTTATAAAGAAGCTGAGTGGGATAGAGAATGAGTAAAAACAGTAAAGAAAATGAATGAGTAGGAAAAAGAAAGAAGAAAGACATATAATTAATTAATAGTAAAAATAGAAAAAAAATGTATTAAATATTTAGACATTTCCAAATGATATTTTATAAAAAACGGAACATACCTATTCAAACAATAGTACTCCTTTGGTCCTATTTTTAAATTGCAAAGTGAAGCTTTTTTTTATCTTATTTATAAGGCATTTCATTAAAGTTTTGAGATGAATGTACAATTTAACATTTCACTTATTATTATTGATTTTGTTTTCATTTGGTATTATGTATATTAAACACGGGTAGAGTTGGAAAGTTGTTGAGATCTATAGCAGAATTAATGAGGTTTAATATTTTGCTTGATCTATGTGAGAAATGTTAGAAGTGCCCTATGAATAGGATCAGAGGAGTATCTTATACTCCCTTTGATCCTATTTATAAAAGCTCAATGACTAAATTACGTGATTTAAGAAAGCGGTTAAAATTAGTTAAAAATAATAAGTATGTATGAAATAAATCTTTTTCCTTATTTATGAAGGATAGTTAAGAGAGAGAAATAAAGTAAACATGAGTATCATCTACATTTTAATTATTACATTAAATATAATTAATTATGGATAAAAAAATCATTAAATATTAAAATAACTTTTATCAAGTTTTTATAAAATAGACAAAAATAATTCTAATTTTGGACACCCATGGGAAAAAAAAAAGAGAGGCAGGATTGTGTAAAAAAGAAGCAAGGATGCACATGGGAGCCGCCAAACTTGATCCTTAATTTTGTCTCTGCCTCTGCACCGTAATTAAGGTACACTCCTGACTATCCAATTTGCCAAGTTGTTAGTTGTGGCTACCACCAGTCTTTCATGATAATTACTACTATGTCCTTTATTCACCCATCCCCTTGATCCCGTCCCTCCACTCTTCTCCTTGTACCTCCTCCCAACTCAACTCCAAATGAAATTAAACATGCTAGTACTACCTTATTTAGTTAATTTGAGAATTTAATAGTAATTGATTTATAGAGATTAAGAAAATTAGTTAAATTATTTTTATATAATAAATATATATTGATTTTTCTAGAATATCCTTTTATAATAATGTGCATTTAATTATTCTTTGATTGAAACTTTTACTGTATGTAATCAATGAGGATGTTCTGAGAGAAAATTATAAAATTAAAAGATAAAGTAGATTAGAATCTTGTATTTAAAATCAAAGTAAATTTTTTATTAAACTCTTCTATTTAGGATAAGAGATAGTGATTTGTGTTTTAGAAATTCTATAAAAATGAAATAAATTAATGATAGTTTATACTTTCTTCAACCAAAAATGTAAGTCATATTTAACTACCTTATCGAAGCTAAGAAAAAACAACTCAGCAAATTGATCTTTAAGTTAAAATAATCTATATGAAAGATGACTTGTATTCTAAATCGGATGCATCATACACACACAGCTTTGAACTACATGAGCCGCCGCAGCCTCCCCAGTCCCCACCTCTCCTTTCCTGATTTAGCAAAACTAGGCATCTTATGATGTCAATTTATGAGCGTATCTCCAAAGGGCATATATACTGCGGGGGGTTTCCTCTCTTTATTATATTCGGTTCTACCCTATATTTATGTATCTGATTTTATTTATAAATCTTTTTTAATTAAAACATTTGATTCTATCTATAAATCTAGTTTTAGGGTAGTAAATGAGATTGTGACAATTTTACCCTATTTATTGTAAAGATAAAGAGAAAAGAAAGAGTTAAAAAATACTTATTTATAAATGATGTCATAGTTAAAAATTTAGCACATAATAATTAAGTTAACTCCCTCTTATTAGTACATGAGATTTAATTAAAAATGATTTATAAATAATATTAGAGTGATGTATATATATAGGAATAGTATTCAAACTTATATATAGTCCATCGTTACCTTTTTTTCGATGTGCTTTTACGATTCTCTTTTAGGCCACTTTCGATCCTTGTTGAATTCAACACAGACCTCTGTCCTCTATCAATTGGGCATGGACCACCTCTCACTACTCCTTTTAATTAACGTCTTCCAACATATATAACCTCACTTGTATATATATTCCCAATATATATATATATATATATATATAAACATACAATCACAGTCTAATTAAGCTCTCTGTGTATATATAAAGAATTCACATAGTAAAAACTAAAAAGGACAGTCTCAGTGCTTATCCGATCCACTGGTACAGATATGGTTGCCGCTCTCCACTACAATAAAAACTAAAAAAAAAGATGCAAAAAGATATGGTTAGAGTCCCATCAAACACACACACACACCCACACCTAATCTGATTAGCTTGTGGTTAAAGGAAAAAATAATGAAACTCTCTACATATTAATGAAGGATATATATGGGAAAGAAAAATAAATAATCACATATAGTAGATAAAGCTTATAGGGTTTGGTGGAGAAAAGGATAAAATGGATTGAGGATAGAGAGAGGTTGCAGCTACCTCTCTGATGGATGGATATGCCTTTGTAGTTATATGAGTGAATGGAATGGAAGTTAGGGAAGTGGACAAGTACGGTTAGATCAAAACGTGTTCCATTTTATGTTGACTCTTTATAATTCAATCTTGTCATGTTGAAAAGTCTTAATTAGAAGTGTGTGTGTGTGTGTGTGTGTGTGTGTGTTCGCTTGATGAAGACGATAATATATAGCGTCGGAGAAACCTAGAATCTTGTTTTACTTAACTATATATCATCAAGTGTCTATCTACTTTATTATGATTGATAATGCAAGTTTTTCTTCTGCCAAGTGATATATGCCTAGATAGCTTATTTTTGCGTTAATTGCCTTGCGAGTCATTGTAATAAAATTAAACTCTAAATAATCCTCTTTTGGACTAACATTTATCTGTAAAATTTTCTTTCTTACATTTTTAATTTTGCAATTCGTGGACTAGTCTGACTTCACCGTATATTTTATGTACATCTCATCACTTTTGATTCATATGATGTTGAGTGCTTAAGGAGGACCAACCCTTAAATTTTAGTTGACAATGAAATAAACAATCTAATTTATGGGATAGAAAAATTTAATTACTTATGATTACACTTTCGTGTATTTAAAATTACCAAAAAATTAAATTATATATAAATTCATTTTCTCCTATCCCTCTCTTAATATGATTATATTATATCTACTCAATTTATGATTGCGAAAAATTCAACTTGAGCCAAAATGAAACTCTTCATTAATAAGTACTCCTTCTCTCCGATCCTTAATATAAGACATATTTACTTAATTTAATGAAATTAAATAAGTTAATTAAGTTGATGAATATGGTATGTATTTTAAACACTCGAGTCTTTTTTCTTAATTATTCTCTCATTTTCTTTCCTCCTTAATTATTGTTGAGAGAGCATCAATACGAGGTAAATTAGAAAAAATGACAAACATAAAAACTATGTCTTATATTTTAGACTAAAATTAACTCATCAAATATATTTTATATTAAGGACATGAGGAAGTAATCCTTTGGAAAAAGTTATCAGTATGCCTCCCTTTTTTGCATCAACTTATATAGGCTACCCCAATATCTCCAAGAATTAATTAGAGGATAAATTAAAACCTAAAAATTTGTTTAGCTGCAAATATTAGTCAAAAGTCATATTAAGCTTCCACTAATTTATAATCTAGATCAGATTGATCGAGTTGGATTATACTCCCTCTGGTTCTTAATATATAACCTATTTGGAGTATTGATCTTAGTCCTAATTAAATATAAGACCAATTTCCCATATTTTTTATTCATTTTCTAATTTTCTTTTATTGATGCTCCCTCAACAACAATAATAATAAAATATAAAATAAGATAATTAAAAAAGATGATTAAAATGTTTAAAAAAATATATATTATATTAACTAACTTCTTTAAACTAGTTAAATTAAGTAGACATATTTTATATTAAACCTCTCCAAGTAAATCTTTTTTCAAACACAAAATTGAAACTTAAAACCCCTGTCAATTAAAAACGGTGGAACCAAATATTAGTTCAAAAATTTGGTAGTTGAGATATATGTACATAATCGATGTGAATCTGATGATTATTACCAAAAAAAAAGCTTTAAAAAGTTAATCATACTCATTATTGGTCAAATGTGTGTCATAAGAAAGGAGATAGTATATTGCAATCATTAAAAATGACAAGGTGAACAGGAAGAAAAGTAAACAGAAAATCAAAAAGTAAAAAAAAAAAATTCTTTTCACACACAGACTGTTAAAACTCAGGTAGAAGTAGTCGGCAAGAACAGTGCATGAAGCAAAAAATGAACAGAGAGAAAGAATGAATTGTGAATGGTCACGTGCCACACATGCTAAAACTGAGATTTTGGGGATCAACAACAGTCACAACTACTTGTTAACGAGTAACTGCTAATGTCTTGTCTCATTTATTTTTGTTTATTTAAAGAAAATCTTTCTAGTTATGTACTAATCAATTCAACATTGGCTGCTTCACTATTTATATAATTTAATTTAATTTAATCTGGACCACCCACATTAAAGTCATCCCTCCACTTGATCACTTTATTTTTCTTAATTACTGTTCAAACAATAATGGCTAACCTTCAAACGTGTTGCTTATGCCTCTTAGTGGATTCGCCTTTAATATAAAACATGTGAGTGAACCTCTTTTTCCTAGTGATGAGATAAAATTATTCTAATTAAATCCAAGTTATTATTCAAATTTCCTTTTCTTTTCTTTTTCAAAGCGCATCATTATTAGTGGATATATATGTTCATATATATCTCAGTGTCTGATGGAAACAAGGTTTCTTCCAGGACTTGACTTGTTCATGGGTATGTTGGGTACTTCATGAACGACAAACACTGTAACCAATAATTGAAGATATTTGCTTATTCGGTTCTAACGTCATTATTCCTAAATCACATCCTCACTCTCTCCCACTCCCACAAATATGATCATAATAAAGAAAATTCATTCTGGAGGTAGCTATACTTTTTTTTTTTTAATTTGGAATTTATATGTTTGCTCCCATCATTAAATCTTTTAATTTTATTTTGTTATCACAATTGAGTAACTTCTATACGGATGCTAATAATGCTAACAGTGTAAAAATACAAGGGCTAATCATACAAAAAGAGTAAAATTAAGAGATATTAAATAAAGAGAAAAAACACACAAGTACCAAATTATAGATAGTAGGAAACTATGCATCCCAAGAATAATTTTTCCTTATAAATAACAACAACAATAATCCAGAAATTTTTAATTTTTTCTGTTGTTTGTTACAACTACAGTGGTTTTGTGTTATTATTCTCACAATTTTATATTTTATATGTATTCTTATTCGTATAATTTGATTCCCTTTGATTATCCCACTTGCCATGTCCAACGGAGACCTAACCCACCATTATTAGGGCCAACATAATGCATATTCTTCTCCCACTATTTTAACATTATGTGGCAAAATAATTATAATTTCAATCCAGTTATGCTTGCTTCAAGCCTTCAACCTAAGCACTATTTATTTATATATGACCAATTAAATTAATAATTAACTGGGTTTTTTCCCTGCTGGAATTCTTCTTCTGTGCGTGCAATTTTAATTTGTTCATACATTATTCCCACTCGGAAGACGCAATTTATAAGCTGAATTGACTAATTTATGTTGTTCTCCAACGAATAAATAATTGTTATGGAAATTGACAAATTAAAGATCAGCCAAATGGTTCTTCTTTAATACTAAAACAAACCAGAAAATTCTTATCTCGACAAATTCATTAAAACATACAAAGATTATATAAGAAAAACAGAGCAAGTTGCATTATTTAAGCAGAAAGCAGCCTGAATTAAAAATTGATGAATAATTAAGGTAAAATCACAATCACAAATAAATTAAAAACAGATCAAATAAAAAAAATAAATAATCAATGGAGCTAAATTATCGTATCGTAACATATAATAAGAACAACGTGGATAGGCAAGTAGGATATAGTACTATAAATCAATTTAAAACCGATGAAATAGGCGTGCCTAATGTGATAATCAGGGGAAAATGTTTTGATGAGTGATGAGTGATGAGTGAGAGCGATTTAATTGTAATTTAAATAATTAGAGAAATTTTACTTTATTTTATTTTTTTAAATGATAAGACCAAAGCGATAGACGTGTAGAAGACTGAAAAGGAAATAAAAGATTTAAAAAAAAAAAAAAAAAAAAAGCGAAATAGAGAGGCGAGTTCCTTGCAGGAAACGTATCTAAGCATAGGTTCGGGTTCGGAGCTAGATTTGGTAGTGGACTTTGTGCGGATAAGAACGACTCCTCTCCTTGCTCTGTCTTAAGTCTCTCTCTTTAACGCGCACACTCTCTCTCCCTCTCTCGTTCTTTCTTTAACACCATCACCATTCTGTACCGCCTCCTTCTTCTTCTCCATTTACCCATTTTCCTCCTTCAAGCCTCTCTCTCTCTCTCTCACTCATTCGCATTCATCCAATCCTCTTCTCTTTTCTGTCTCTCGCCTAGCTATTACCGGTCATGGCCATGGAAATCCACGACACCACTGTCATGGAAATCAAGCCCAAGAACAGGAGAATCATGGTAAGGACTTTTCAATATTCTGTTTCCGATTGCTCTCATTGTATTTTCCGGTTGATTTTTTGGTCTGGTGTTAGCTAACGTGCCTTGCTCTGTTTTATCTGAAATAGCAGCGTGCATCGGTGTTCTGTTCTCTGTTTTTTGGTCTGATTGGGATTCTGAGATTTTGTTTTTTCTGAAATTTGAATAGGGTGCTGGAGGTCCTGATGACGAGGACAACAGGTGGCCGCCATGGTTGAAGCCTCTGCTCAAAGAAAGCTTCTTTGTTCAATGCAAGGTCCACGCTGATTCTCACAAGAGCGAATGTAATATGTATTGCTTGGATTGTATGAACGGCGCTCTCTGTTCTCTCTGCCTTGCCCACCACAGAGACCACCGTGTTATTCAGGTGACCATTTCTTCTTCTTCTTTTTGAATCTGGTTCCCATTTTGATTGCTAAAATCATTACTTTTCCTTTAATGGGGTTACTAGATTCCTTCTTTTTCCGGAATTTGCTATACCACTCCCAGCTTTCCCTTAATTCCTGAAACTGTTATAGCCTTTCCATAAATTCAGCCCTGTTTTTATCCCCCCACTACTAACCAATTCCTAATGTTTCCTTCGCTTTTAAGTTTTTCCTTTGAGAAAGAAACCATCAAGATCCTGCATTTATAAAGCTTAAAAGTAATCTGGATTTTTCTTTCTGAAAATCTCATTATGGGTGTCCTTTGAACACAGATAAGGAGGTCATCTTACCACGACGTGATTAGGGTGAATGAGATTCAGAAGGTTCTGGACATATCTGGAGTTCAGACCTACATTATCAACAGCGCAAGGGTAGTGTTCTTGAACGAGAGGCCTCAGCCTAGGCCCGGCAAGGGCGTTACCAACACTTGTGAAGTCTGCGAGCGTAGCCTCCTCGATTCCTACCGATTCTGTTCTCTCGGTTGCAAGGTAGATTAATTAATCAATGAAATTCTCTTTAATTTTGCTTTCACTTCAGGCTACCATCTTCAAATGAGTTGACTTTATTTCCTTCAAGATGGAGTCTGAATTTGAATCATTCAACTGATGAATGTGATTGCGAAATTTTGCAGATTGTGGGGACATCGAGGGATTTCCAGAAGAGGAGGAGGTCGGCGGCGGCGGCATTCGCGTCGGAGTCAGAGGATTCATACAGCAGCAACAGCGGCAGCCACGGCCACCACCACGGCCGGTACAAGAACAGTAAAGTTCAGAGCTTCACACCGTCGACGCCGCCGCCGACTTCGGCGAGTTTCAGAACGGCCAAGAGAAGAAAGGGAATTCCCCACAGAGCACCAATGGGAGGACTAATCATAGAATATTAAAGATACTTGTTAGTATTTTAGTTTATTTGCCGTAATGCCCCCGCAGTCATGACTATTACGAATCTGCCCCTGGGGCCTGGTATATGGTTTGGCTTTTCTATTGGTTTTTCTAGTTCTCTGTGTATATAGGTTGAGAGAGGAACATAAAGAACAGTAGACAATAATCCTGTGAAATAGTTTGGTGAAGAAGCAGTGAAAAAACTGATATAGGTTTGGGTCTCTAGATGAAAATATGGTCAACTCCTGGGGTTGGAATGTAAATACTTGGAGGTTCAAGGTCTATAATCTATATATGGAATGGTGAAATAAGAAGTTTTATGCATCTTGATATAATGATCTACTTGGCAGTTTTAAACGTGTTAATTATATCTTTCACTTATCTTAGGTATTAAGTTTTATTTTAATGTATTCATTGAGCTAAAGTGGGAAATAACAACAGTTGGGGAACAATTTAAAGTTAATGAACAAATTTGGAAGCATGAATGGGATTAGTGATATTGTTGCGCAGTGAAAAAGAAAAATTATTTGTTCAAATAAGGAAAGAAAGAAAATGGAAAATTAAGAGCAAGCAAGTGGAGAGTGGGAAGGGAATTTTTAGAGTGGGTCCGGGGCAGCCAGCAAGTGGTGGGCGGGTCTAGAGTCGGGTCGTCAGCATGTACACGTGGTGGATTATAATTGGTACGGGGCTGAAAGCGAGACGTATTGGTTCTCGAAGACGGAGATTAGGTCAGCCGCCCACTCTGAACGCAAAATCGACATTATTTTTTTCTATATCGGCGGAAGTTCCGTACTTCGTGGGTATTCATGCGCCGATTTTTGATCGACGGCTGCGATTATGGGTGTATCAACGGTGATGATCTTTTGGAATGTTTGAGAACCTTTTTTTTCCTCGACTTTTTCAACTGTTTCGGAACTTCAAAGTCCAGGGTTAGTGGCCATTTTAGTTTTGGAAGTGTTGTCTAAGGGTAAGTTTACCTTGAAAATTTTGTTTGGGGGTAATTTTACCCCGGAAAAATTTTAAATGTGGGGAAATTTTGTCTTGACTATTATTTTAATTAAGTTTGATTATTATTTTATTAAATTTTGTAGCAAATTTATTTTTAAGTGAAAACTTTTAAAATAAATTTACACATAAGTTGAAACTTTTAAGGTAATTTTGTTGTTCATGTCATTTTTATTAAGATACAAATTTATCTTGAAAGTTTTCATTTTTAAACAAATTTGTCCTTAAATTTGCTTAACTAATAATTAAATTTAATTAGATAACGATTAAGATAAAATTACTCTACATTTGAAACTCCCAAGTCAAAATTGCCTATAAAGTAATACTTCCCAAAAAAAAAAAACCTTTAACCCTTAAAGTCTATTTTTTGCGCTTTTTAAGCATTAACATCTCAAAATTACTTTGTAAAAAAGAAAAAACATCTTAAAACTACAAGAGTGATCCAACTTGCAATCTCTCAATTATATATATAATATTTGACAATATATATATATATATATATATATATATATCTCATAGTGTTGATACCGGAAACCATACTCCCCCGATTCTATTTATAAGGCAATTTTAACATGTTTCATATCAAATAAAAAAATTTTAAATTTCATTAACTTTATTTTAAAAGTCAATAATTTTCTGACCTTATTCATATTTAATTACACACTTTTCAAATAATAACAATATACTCCCTTCGTACTTTTATAAGCAAGAATTATTGAAGCCACATAGTTTAAAATATTAGTTAAAAATAATAAATACATCAATATGCACTGCTCTTTTCAATTATACTCTTATTTATAAAGAAAATACATTAAAGTTAATGCTGGCAAAAAAACAAAAAAGTACATGAGAGATAATGATGGCAAAAAAAAAAAGAGTATATAAGAGATAATGAATGAAAATTTATTGCAGAAAGATAATTAGTGACTTATATTTAATAGGGGTAAAATTGAAAAAACAAGTTTAAAATTTCAGACAAAAGAAATTTATTCCTTATATTAAGAACAATTTTTATGAAAGAGAAAATTCATTATAAAAAGCATAGGAGGGAGTACATAATAATAAATTAATAGTAAAATTGTACTCCATCCTGTCTGTAATATAAGTCATTTTAACTAATTCACAGAAAATAAGAAATGATAGTTAACTCATTAAATATATCTTAAATTGATTTTTTTTTACATTTTTACCCTTATTGAGTTGTTAGAATTATAAATGAGTATTAATTTTTGGAAGACAAGCTTTGTTTGTCCTAAATATTGATGTCAGGGTTTAGATCCTAGTTCTTTGAACTCAAGCTATGCTTACCTTCGTATCTTAAAAAAAGAGAGTATTAATTTGGGGCAAAACTGAAAAATGCTCATTCATTTTCTTACAAATGACTTATTTTTTGATCAAGTTATTCTTCTAGAGGCACTCTAATGTTGTAGACCGGAGGGAGTACACTCATGTGAAAAAATTAATAATATAATTTATAAACATGACCAAAACATAAATACTCTCTCTACCTTATAAATAACAGCAGAGGAGTAGGGATTATGAATTAAAGTTGATTTAAAAATAGGTTATTATATTTTTAGGAGATTTTGATTAAAACTAAAATGATCTTTTTGTTCCTTAGAGTCCAAGTCTTGGACTCCTGGCATTATATAGCACCGTATGGAGGAGTCTTGGGCGCTTTTGACTAGGAAAATTAATCAGGTAAGCTCTCATGTACACGTTTATTTCTTTTTTCCTTTTCCCGATCCTAATTTTTTTTTTTTTTGTGATTTTAAATTTGTATGAAAATCAGTTCGATCTCGTGCCTTTTTGCGGGGATAAAAAGGTGAGAGTGGAGTTTGACTGGATACAAATCTTTCATGAGATGAATCTCATTTAAAGGGATCTTTTCCGGCATGTCTCAGCAATCAATATTCACAGGGACATCTCAATGTAAATGTCCATTCTCTGTATCAATTTGCTCTGAAAAAAGTAGTACATTTAATATATATATATATATACACACACACACACATATATGAGCTAATTGACTTTTTTTAAGATTAAGAAAGCTAAATAAATTATTTAATCACATTATATGTTGTGTATTATTAAATTATATATTAGTTTATTAATAAGAAAAATTTGTTTGAAAAAAATATAAATACTTTAAAATAATTTAATTAGTTTTCTCAATTTTTAAAAAAAATTAATTGTACCTTATATTTATAAGCGGGGTAGTATATAATTAATAGTTACACTGTTGGCCCAAAAAAATAGTGACACACATAATAGATGATGTGGTGACACTAATAATTTGGTTGGAATAAAAGAAGGGTTAGGAGGCATTTTGTTCTGAAATTTTTTTGAGGAGTAATTTGCCTCATAAATTTTAAATCTAATTTTGAAAAAAGATGAAGTATATGGTATGTAGACTTTCGACACAAATTTACATCTTAACAAAAATAACGTGAATCACATGTAGATTGTCAACTCAACATATTTCATCAATTAATGGTTAAAATTAATAAGGAGAATAGCTAAGGCAAAATTACTCAATTTTTTACACTTCCAAGCAAAAATTGACTACCGAAAAACTTTTAGGGTGAAATTACCTCTTGGTGAAAACTTCTTAGACAAAAATGCCCTCTAACCTATAAAAGAATGGAAGACTAAACAACTAATGACTTGTTTGGTTTGAGTAACATGGGGGGAAAATTTTAATGAGTTCAATTTAAAAAAAAAGATAAGTGAGGTTGAAAAAATGTAATGAAGAGAATACAAAAGATAAAGACGTGAAAAAAATTAATTAAAATTTCGTCTAATCTTGACTTTTCTCATACCAAACAGACCGCAATTAGGGAGAAGATATATGAAGTAAATAAAATGGAGAGAGAATGTGAAGAATGCAAAAGAGTGATATGTTTTTGAACAGGAGGTGGGTACAAAGAGAGGGGTGTTCGTCCATTCACCTCCATCTTTATTTAATATATTTATCATTAGATCAATTTTTAATTGTTAAAAGTTAATAATAGATTTTTATTATATTTAAAATTATAATAAGATTTTTACATCTATCATTAAATATCAACCATTAAAAGTTGATATAATAATAGATATATTAAATGAGAGTAAATATAGATGGAGGTCAATTGAGACATTCCTCTTCCAATACAAAAGGGGAAGAATTGAAGAATGATTAGAATCAAGGAACGAAAAACCGGACCGGTCAATGAACCGGTCGCGGAACAGGTTCAAGGGTTAATGGTTCAACCGGGGTCGGACCGGTGATCGAACCGGTAGTCAAACCGGCCATATAAAAATAGTTAAAATACATAATAAGTTCTTCAAAGCAAACCCATAACTAACATCAAAATATAGTCAAAACATAACAATATCAATAATCATTTATGAACCATAGCCAAATGAGTGAATGATAATTCAACAAACTCTACAACTCATCAATCTGATCTATTGACCGATTTCGTTTTCTCTAATTTTCAACTAATTTTTAAAATCTTAACACTCAATAAGAAATTAAGAACAGAACAGATATTATCAAAAAAAAAAAAAAAAAGAACAGAACAGAAATCACTGATCGACATCGACCAGAGTAAATTCGAAGAAGAAGAAAGTGTTTTCTTTCAATGCTTGCCTGCTGTCGACGCTGTCGAGGTGAAGAAGACGAGCAACCGAGTCAGATCATCGCGATCAATCACGGAGAGAATCCCCCGCCGCTCAATCGTTTCCGTTTTCGACAACCTCGTCGTCGTCGCTCCCTCGCTCGCACTCGACGTCGCCGCTCCCTCGCTCGCACTCGACGTCGCCGCTCCCTCGCTCGCACTCGACGTCGCCGCTCCCTCGCTCGCACTCGACGTCGCCGCTCCCTCGCTCGCACTCGACGTCGCCCCTCCCTCGCTCGCACTCGACGTCGCCGCTCCCTCGCTCGCACTCGACGTCGCCCCTCCCTCGCTCGCACTCGACGTCGCCGCTCCCTCGCTCCCTCGCTCCCTCGCTCGCACTCGACGCTGCTGCGGCCTGCGGTTCATCGATTTGATTTTCAGATTTGGGGATATTTTTCTGGGCGGGTCGGGTTGGGTCGGGTTTGGTAAAAAAACCCGCTACAATTGGCCCAAAACGACGTCGTTTTGGGCCTTCAACAAACAAAAAAAATTAACCGGTCAACCCGCCCAACCCGCCGGTTTTACCGGGTTTGGGCGGGTTTAACTGGTTCGACCCGGTTTTGACCGGGTCACTCCTTCTCCCTCAAAAACGTTCGACCGGACCGGACTGAGGACCGGTCGGCCGGTTTTCCGGTCCGACCGGCCGGTCCGGTCCGGTTTTTTTCCCCTTGATTAGAATTGAGGGGTAAGAGCTAGCAATGAGCACGTGAAACAATTAAATGGTGTGAAGAACAATTTTAATTTGTAAGAGACTGGGAAACAAAAAAAAAGGAAAGAAGAATTGTTGGGGACACATAAACATTGGGGGAGTTTGTTGAGTCAAAACATTGCTGAGAAAGGCGGCGTAATTATTAGTGGGGCAATAATATGTGACAGTTTAAAGAGCATGCTAAACCAGAGATGGGTAAAATAATGCATAGAATTAAGTAACTTTAAGAAGAATGCAGTTACACATGATTAGCATGGCCACCTGATAGGAGCAATTAGGGTTTTAAGTAATCCTACGTTATACAAAATAAATAGGGAAAAAGACAGAAAAATACCATTTGAACTTCAAAATTCCGCTGACAAGAATGATAATGGAATTGACAAGAATGGTAATGAGATTGACAACACAAATCTTTGTCAAATGACTAATTTAGGATTTTAAAGTTCAAGTGGTATTTTTCTGTCTTTTTCCCAAATAAATACTACCTAGAGTTTAAATTTTAGAACTTAATTTATAAAACGTAAATTTTTTAAAGCTAAATGCCCAAGTCAGAACAAACCTGCATAAAGGAACCACATGTCGGAGAGGGGACAGTACACAGACGGACAGACTTTGTGCATCTTGAGGTGGATGGATTGGTTATAGATTCAGGACAGAGCAACTACGGTGGAGCCTTACGTGATGGGGAGGGAGAATGGATTGGTGGTTACATCTGTAAACTGAAATCCGTACTTCCGACAATCACAGAGATTATTGTAATTATTCAAAGACTATTAATATATTGGAGCATAGGACATAAAAATGTTATTGTTCCTATTGATTGTACTGAGTCTATTTATTTGTTAACAAGGGGAGGTCATCTCAACCACCCCTTTAATGATGTATTGTTGATGTTAGGTTGTGGTTGTCTACCAAGTACCAATTGCCAGGTTCTAATCAGATATGTTTCTACAGAGCAGACTGTGTTAGCATATCATTTAGTTGAGTTAGGTTATATTATTGTGGGAAATTCTATTTTTTTTTTTGACCAGCCACCAACTTTTTTCCAAGAGGCGGTCATATAAAAGATAAGAGGGTTATCCTAACTCTTTTATTTTGTATTTAGTTTTATTGCTACTTAATGAATTCTAGATTTATATTAAAAAAAAAGGAACGGCGGTTTGTTGGGAGCCAACACAACCTGAATCTAGATTCTCTCCCTGACGACTCCTATCCTTTGCCTCTCCCTTACTCAAAATGGTGATGTTTTAGGTGTAAATGGGATGGTGTTCCACCCTTTTTCTTTTTTTCTTTTTTTTTTTAAAAAATATTGAAGCCCCTCAAGTATTTTTTTTCAGTAGTATCCAATGTTTTAAAATTTTTTTTGTCCATTATGTAGCATAAAATAATTTTTCAGGAGCACCCAGTATTTGGCAAGATGCAACCTGAACTATTTTTTTACTGACACTCTGTATCTTAAAGTTATTTTTATCGTATTTAGTATCCTAAATATTTTTCTAATTGCGACCAGAAGTCTTTAAAATGTTTTTCTAGTGGCAATGAGCACCATAAATTTGGCATACTGAGTGTTGGATGGGCTAAAATTTAGTTTAAGATATAGAACGTTACTGAAAAATTACTTTTGGGTGCAGCTTGTCAGATACTAGGTGTTCCTAAAAAATTATTTTATTCTACATAATGGACAAAAAAATATTTTAAAATATTGAATACTACTCAAAAAATACTTGAAGGGCTTCAATGTTACTGGGTGGACCATCCTTCCATTTACGCCCAAAACGTCACCGTTTTGGGTAAGGGAGAGGTAAAGGACGGGAGAGTCACAGGGAGAGGATCCGGATTCAACACAACCCACGGTGTGAATCGTATTAAGATTGTCGTGAGCTTTTTCCTTACGACACGTGTCCCCGGGCCCTTGCTTTTTTATAATCCTAGTATTATTTCGGAGGTGGCCTCTCTGCGCTGCCAACTTTACCCGCTGCCCATCCTTTTCCCTCATACGACATCGTTTCTCGTGTAATATCAATGTTCCTTTTTTTTTTTTTTTTTTTCAATTGCTAAAAACTAAACTTCACGGCAGTACAAGTTAAAAGCTGTAACTGATAGTGAATGCTTACACATTGCATTTACAATTACATTAAGCAATATTAAATTAATTAAAATTTTATAATATAAATATAAATAATTAATTATAGTTATATACTATCTCTAGTTCTAAATATAAGAGTCACTTAAATAATTTTTATAGATTTAAGAAGTCAAATAAATTAATTAATTATAACGCATGTAGCATAATTTTTTTAGAAGTCAAATAAATTAATTAATTATAACGCATGTAGCATAATTTTTTTTTTTAAAAAAAATACCTTTGTATAGTATTAGGTTGTATATCAAATTAATGTAGCATAATTTTTTTTAAAAAAAATACCCCAATATAGTATTAGGTTGTATATCAACTTATAAATTAGATAAGTTAGTTTAGAAAAAAAAATGATAAATACGAGAGATAAAATGATTTGAGGTATTATACTTATGACCAAATTCAACCCTCAACTAGCTCTGTAAATGAGTTATCTAACTCTTAGGGTCTGTTTGGTGTGAGGGATTTGGAGGGGAAAAGAAGGGAGAGAAAATTTTTATGAGTTGAATTTTAAAAGATTGAAGAAGTGTGGTAATAAAATTTTAATAAAGAGAATATATAAGATAAAAGAGTAAGAAAAATTAATTAAAAATTTTTAACCCCACTTATCTAATTTTTTTTTTAATTCAACTCAAAAAATTTTTCCCTTCGCCCACTTTCCCTCCCCTCCTCTCAGACCAAACAAACCCTTATAGTCCTTATAAGAGCTAGTTGAGGGTTGAATTTAGTCATAAGTATAAGATCTCAAGTCATTTTATCTCTCATATTTCTCATTTTTTTTAAAACTAATTTATCTAATTTATAAATTGATACACAACCTAATACTATACAAGGGTATTTTAAAAAAAAATGCTACATTAAGTTGATATACAACCTAATACTATATTGGGCTATTTTTAAAAAAAATTATGTGACATCCTAATACTATACAGGGGTGTTAAAAAAATTATGCTATATGTGTTATAATTAATTAATTTATTTAGCTTCCTAAATCTACCAAAATTATTTAAGTGACTCTTATATTTAGAATCAGAGATAGTAAATAACTATAATTAATTATTTACATTTATATTATAAAATTTTAATTAATTTAATATTACTTGATGTGATTGTAAATGCAATGTGTAAGCATTTCCTATCAGTTACATTACAGCTTTTAACTTGTACTGCCGTGAAGTTCAATTTTTAGCAATTGAAAAAAAAAAAAAAAAAAGAGGGAACATTGATATTACACGGGAACGATGTCGTATGAGGGAAAAGGATGGGCAGTGGATAAAGTTGGCAGCGGAGAGGAGCCACCTCCTATTATTTCAGGGGGGTCTCAGTCTCACAACTTTGTGACGCCTGGCGGCAGGCCCCGTTCTTGGCCGTCAACCCTTTTGACACGTTAATCAGCCACATGTTTTGTTAGTTCCACGCTGATGATGAAGCTGCCTCCTATATTTACTTTTATAATTAATACCAGTTAATTCATTAGTCCTCATTATTGATTCTGGTTCAGAGTTGGGAAAACAGAGTGGCTCACAATAATACTCCACTTTTAATCCCCATGCACAGTTGATTCCTTTCATAAATATTCCCTTCATCATTTCCCCTCAGCACGCCCACCCCTCTCAATTGTATTTTTGTTATTCTTAATATAACATATATTTGTGGGGCTATTTACTTACATCATCCATTCCATCTTTTTAATATACATATAGTTGTTTGACTAAGTCAATTTCAAATTATAGTTGGGAAAATAGGCCGAGTCTATCAGGCCAATCCATTTAGGCTGTTTTATCATGAGGGCTGGACTGTAAATTTGCCTCTCAAATTGCAATTGGACCTAAAAAAATTGGCCCGTTTAAGCCTTTTTATTTTTATTTTTAAAAAATTATTCATATAATACTAGAATTTTTGTATTATTAATGACATCATAAATATTTAGTTCTTATTATCATTTTTAAAATTGAATTTTATTAAATGGTTTGATTTATTTGGTTTTCCACAATGGTTTATTCATTTATCATTTAAACTTTAAAACAATAAGCTAATTTGAACATTAGATAATGATTTTAACTAGAAATTTATGAGTTTTAAAAATTATGTATATCAATTTAAAGTAAAATAATAAATAAATTGTAAAACTTAAAAATAAATTTTATTTAAATTAAAATGAGTTTAAGACCTAGTCCATAAAGAACCAAACCTATAGGACCTAGAATTTCATAAATTGGGGGGGATTTTACAGAAGTTAGGCACGTTTAGGCAGCTGTACTTCAAATATTATCGAGCGCAATTGAGACATTTCTTCTAAAGGCACCTTTTGTATGAATACTAATGCCTTGTACTAATACCAACAATTTTTGAAATAACACAGACCCCAGTTTGAGATCTATCCAATGCTTAAAGGCAATTTCTGTATTAACAGAGACTCCAATTTGAGATATCGTGGTTAAACGGTCAAAACACATCTCATATTAATACGATTGTCTTTTTAAATAATGAAAGTAATTAGAAAGTAGGGAGTGAATATGCTGCCGCACCTTTCACTCTCCACCATCCACTTTGCCTACCCACCCTTTCTTTCTGATGCCACACTCCATAGCCCCAACTTTTCCCAACTTTACATTTGTTTTACACACACACACACATATTGCACCAAACACATTCTCTGCCGTGCCTACTTTTCATAACATATATATATATATATATAGTACTCTAATATTCACTAAAAGACAGGTCGGGTGTGAATGATGAAGAAGGGCTCTTTCAATTAAATGTTGCTTTATTATTTCTATTATTTGGGAGTAGGTCCCGCCTTAATCAACTTGCTTAATTAGGCCCTCATCATGCCATTCATTTGCTGCCTTTTATTAAAAGCGTATGAACAAATAAGAGAGAAAGCAAAAGCAAGTCCCATATATTGAAGCACACGCCATTGTTCACTTGTTCTTCTTGTGCGCGCCTACATTCCCATTGGTCTTTTACTTTTGGCTTCACAACACTATCTCCTTTCACTAACCTTGTCATTCCTTAACAACCTAAACAAGAGAGAAATGTGGAATTCCCCTTCAATCTAGCATCTACTCAACTTCTAATACTATCTTCATTTAATAATACATACATAAATTTGTTACTACCAATCCTATACATGAGAAATACTTACATACTCTAGGAGCGCTGCCTCATCTATACTCTGACAAATTAAAATTAGGGGTGGGCATGGGCAGGGCTGGGTAGGGCGAGACCCCTACCCAATACCCAGTACGAAGGATGAATGAGCTGCAACCCTGCTTGGTAAAAGCCCTAACCATTTCGAGTTGGGCAAGGGTGGGCAGGGCAGAGTGGGCATTTTTGCCTAAGTGATAACGCCTTGCCCTATTCACACATGAAAAAAATAATTCCATATAAATTTCATTAATTTTCTTATAATTACCAATACCATATATTTTAACTTCACCCGAAGTAATATAAACTTCAAGTACATTCGATAATTTCATATCTTGGGATATTTCAGAATAAGTCTACAACTTGAATTTTGAAATTTAAAAACTACCATATGTCTTAACAAATATCCATACTTCAAGAATTAAACAATATCCATAATCCATTATAAATAAGAAAACAAAACCATTGTAATTAAAGCCGTAAATTCTAAGTAGTTTGCATTAATTCAATGTCTCAAAAGTTGAGACGAGAGACAAGAGAGACGCTGAGCTGAGAAGTGAGAAAACTTGAAGGGTTAATACGTATTACTTAATAGCGTTTAGCGGCTAGGTTAAAAAAAAGAGGACCAGAAGAGCATTAGACAATAAACAATATATTTTTTAAATAAAAAATATATATATGGAATAATGTTTATTTGATATAAAATTATATATTTTAAATAATTAAAAACAATTTTTTGAATAGGGCCAAATGGGTAGGGCAGCACCCCCTACCCAATGCCCGGCCCTGCCGGTTTTTTGTCTGCCCAAAGCTGCCCAAAATTTTTTCGGGCCACCTTTTTAGGGCTGGGCTGGGTAATTTTTTTCCTGGCTCAGGTGGGCGCACTGGACAACTAGGCACCATGCTCACCCTAATTAAAATACAACAACTCATCTTATTTTAATCTTGCATGGCAAATGAGGCATCAGGAGAAATTCAAATTTTATGATTTTAGGGATGATGGGAGGGAATTGCATTTTTTGTTTTTCTAAATTAAGAAGTTTATGTTTTTTAAAATCATAAAATTTGAATTTCTCCGATGACACATTTGTCATATATGATTAAAATAAGGTGAGTTGTTGTATTTTAATTAGTCAGAGTACATATAAAGTGATGCTCATGAAATATATAAGTATTTCTCTTCTATATATAGGAATTAGATAAGGGATTCGTTTTAGCCTAAAATATAAGACCTTAGTTAACTTTGACTTTCAAATTTATAATTTTTTTTCTTAAATATTCCTATTTGACCTGTACATGCATAATGCATCTTCCAATTAATATAACATTTTTAGTATATATCTTTATAGATTATACAGCCTACCTTTTAGTTTTTTCAAAATTACATCCAAGCAAATTACATTACATTTTAGTTTTGTTTTTTCTTTTGATTTTTTAACTAACGTATTTGAATTAAATTTAATGAAAACAAAATTAAAGTTTCTATGGTACCTATCCATACAAAAGGCTTCTCTACTTTCGGAGTTCGTGACTTATCACTCTTAACACATGCGTCTCATCTAGAATTTGAATTCAGGACTTAAAGAAATTTAGTAGAGTCTTACATTATTAGATCAACTTTATGTTATTGTTGGTCAATATTTATGTATTCCGACTCAAGGAGCATGTTTTCCTCAAAAAATTTGAAAATTTAACAGATATGTTTTCAAGAGTTTATAAACTACATTGATGACAAGATGGCACCTCACATGTCATCTCATAAACGAGGTTGTTAGTTTTATACCCCCAAAGTGGCAAAATGAGAGTGTGTGGGTGGGTGTTCAATTGTTAAAAAAACATTGACCTCACACTATGAAAAATGGGAAAAAATGGGAAAATTGCTAAAAAAAGATCTCATTGGCATAACTTATTTGTCAAATGGGACTTGAGAAGATATTTGCACATAGAGGGAAGATTTTTTGTACACGTAGGGAAGATTTTGGCACATATAGGGATGATTTTTACACACGTATAAGAAAGAATTTTGCACATAGGAAAGATCATCTGCACACCAGAAAAGATATTATGCACACGCAGAAGATAATCTGCACGCGAAGGTCTCATTTAACAAATAAGTTGTCAATTAAGGATTTTTTCACAATTCTAAAAAAAAAAAAAAAAGGACATCATAGCGTAGCAAAGCAAGCACAAAAGCAGTGACCTATTGTAATTTAAATAAAATATGGTAAATCAGTAAATGTTTGACATGATGATAGACCTGAATACAAGTAACGTGAAATATTGTAAAGTACAGATATTTTCTATATATAAAAAGATATCAGCTTCTTTTAATCTATAGAATTTTTGAATAGATATTTTTCACCAATTTTTTTTATTTTTAATTTTTACGTGGCCTCCAGGATGAAGCTCACGGTGGATAAGAATCAGAATGGCGACCCGCAAGCGCAACTTGGAGGAGGGGCCTATAACTGTGTTGGTGGGTCCCTGGAGAGACGGTGGGCCCAGACATAAAGGATAAGCGAGTTAATAGGCTCACACGGGCCCCAAAAGAGAATTAAATTGACATTATTAATTTTATTTATTACCAAAAATATCTGAGATATAGTAGTGATAATTTTTAATTTGAGAGGCACTCAGGCAGCGCACGTTTTCCTACCTCTTTCATACCCTGGGCATGAAAATATCTTCTTGGTGAAAAAAGGTCCTGCTCCTAAAATCCCCAACTATGGAAAAATCAGTATTATTACATAGGCATAATAATTGGGAAATTTTAATTTGATTTTGCCAAATTTGATTATTCCCACTCATGTCCCAACTTGAGTTATTATTCCCCTGCCATGGTTCTGCTCATATTTCGAGGATGATGCATTCACTTGGTTCATCCCACAAAATCAGGTACATGCATGCATTTTGAAAAAGCCAGACTTTTTTGTTTCCCCCATCTGAATTAAATCGACCAAATCAATCATTTCTTTAAAAAAGTTATTACTACTATATGTGCAAATAATTACAGAACAATGTTCAGATTCAAGCACCAATAATAAGAGGGGAACAAAAACTACTGACACATTGCATCAGAATTTAGTAGGTGACAAGTTGATTGGTGCCCAAGTTCGATTCATTTCCAAGCTTTATGTCCACTAGTGATCGATCAGACTATCACTACACTGTTATCTATCAGCAATATTACTCATCAGTGCTTCCTTCTTCTGTCTATATGCCTAAACTAAGATTGGATGGAGCACAGTTAGTTAGTTATTATAGGAAAAGGCAAACGCACCTTCACTTGAGCTCCACTTGGAACCAAACAAAAATAGCCATCTTTGTCAATGAAGTTAGAAGACACACGATTAGGGTTCAATTAACGTTTGTCTATGTACGTAGCAAACACAAAAGGAGGGATATATCAACGTTAGAAAATGGCGTGATCAGAAGTAGAATGCAAGTTTCCATGAATATATAAGAAAAGTCATAGCCTCAATTATTATTGTGGTTCACTTAACGTGTGGGAGGAAGAAAGTTAATTAATATGGGAGCCGTGTGGGGTGAGCATCAGGGTACTATTCTTTAATACTCCCTTCAGTCCTAATTATAAGATAAAATTAATTTTTTTGGAGAAATTAAGGAAGCTAATTAAATTACTTTAGAGTATTTATATTTTTAGTATCTTTAGATTTTATATCAGTTTATTAGTCAAATTAATTAGTTTGGAGAAAAAAATAAAAATTTAAATACTTTAAAGTAATTTAATTGATTTCCTTAATTTCTCTAAAAAAATCAACTTTATCTTATAATTAGCATCAAAGGGAGTAATCACTAACTAAACAAAGTTAATAAATATGATCAGATATTCTACTAGACTGCTTGTAGTACTTGACATGGCCCAATAAATACACAGTACTGAGACAGACCAAACTTTTATATGGTCGGTCAACCAAAGATTTTTAACCTTTCGAAATGTGTTTGGGCGTAAAGTTTGGGGCTACATTGTGGCAGCATCTTGGTAATAAAGTGGCCTAGCTAGGACGGTGCTCCAATTACAATTAGTGGGTTATTTTGTCCCCATTAGCAGTCTCTCAGACCCACAAAATCTGACACATCCATCTCCGCGTCTTATAAACGTTAGAATTTCTCAAAGGTTTTTTAGTGCATGTTTTGGATAGGTTGTTAGAACTGTTTTTTTTTTTTTTAAAAGTGTGATATAAGGTGTATAAAGTGAGTATACGATCTGTAAAAAAAAAAGCGAGTATACAATAGTAGCTTTTACCTGTGAATTTGCTTTTCTAACGTTAATTCAAATAGGTATGAAACATGTACCACTCATGAACACGGTTTTGTGGAAAAGCCTTGGTTAATTCTACCAACATGAAAAAAAATGATTTTTTGAGTTTAATATAGAGACTGTTTGAGAAAGAGGTAGAAAAGTATGTTCACATAAATCGAGATAAAATTTCCTTCATAAACTTATCTCATATATCATAAATCATATTAAAAAAATAATTTCTACCGATAATCAAAAAACACTAAGGGTGTGTTTGGTTTGAGGGGAGGGTAGGGGAGGGAGGGGAGGGGAGGGTAGGGAAATTACCATTTTGGACAAAAGAAACTTAAAATTTACCCTCTCATTTTTTTAAATTTTGGTTTCCCGCCCAAAATTTACTTTCTCATTCTTTTTAAATTTTGGGTTCCCGCCCAAAATTTAAATTCTTTCAACCCAAAAAGGTAATTTACACACCCTCTCATTCCCTCCCTCCCCTCCCCTCCCCTCCCCTCAAACCAAACACACCCTAATAGTATCCGAAGTGATGAGAGAGGGAGGTGTACGTGTGAGAAATGGTGTTGAGGTGGTCAAATGCACAAGTTTATGCATAGAGTTCTAAGTCAGTCAATCTGCCAACTTTGTCTGGCGTGACCAATAACGAGACAAGCCAAGGTACAAAAGCCTCATCACCATTATGAACGCCCCTATAGATGGACTTTAGGGCTCATTCGCTGACCCTATAAGCTTAGATGGAGGGAGAGAAAATTATGGGAGAAACAATATTAGGAAAGAAAACATTTAAAAATGATAAAAAAAAATTTTACACCATTTTTGAAAGTTTTATTTCATGGTATTCCCTTCCCCACATTTTCCCCTCACATTTCTCTGCATCCTTCCAATGCTTCATAGTTCATATAACACTCTCAGTTGATTCATAGTTAATATGAAAATGTTGCAGCTTGCTTGTTTGATGTAGTTAGCAGGTATTTCGTCAGATTTATGCAAAAAGATTATCTATGCATGTTGTAGGTCTCTAAAGAAAGAAGAAAGGATCATAGAACCAGAAAATTAAAAAAGCTTGCGGCCACCTATCTTCGGATAGAATTCCCCATAAGCAAAGCACATCATTATCGACAGTGCATCGAACATGACTCTCAAGGAAGGATACCTCTGCAAAAAACAAAAGAACAAAGAAAGAGGCATATCATTTGTTGGAGGAAGCTCAGTATCTCATTAAAGATAAGGCGATGGCCCATAAGTAAGGAGAGCCCTCGTGCATTTATGGGCTTTATCTAAGTTTATTTGTTGGGCTAACTTAGGGCCTGTTTGGTTTAAAGGGATGGGATGGGATGGGAGGGGATGGATGAGAGGGGATGGGATGGGAGGAGGGAGAATCACCTTGTTTGGTTTGGTTGGAGGGGGAGGAAGGGAAAGGTTTTTTAATGATCCTTTGTTTGGTTTAAGAGGGGAGGGGAGGGAAGATAATGTTTAATTTACCATTTTATCCTTAAACATTAGTTTATATGTTTTTCCTTATATAAATTATTTAAATTAGTTTACACCTCAATATGAATTATATAATTTATAAAAAAAGATGAAGATATAAAATAGAAATATTTTTCAATTTCCCTCAACTTAATTTCTTATTATATGAATATTCCAGTAATTATCATATTAAATTAAATGAAAAATTCCTTCTATTGAAAAACAATGCAAAGGAGTTGCAAAAAAAAAAAAAAAAAAGATGTCATGCGCTCACACTTGTATTATGGATTTATGGATAACTCTGGTAAAAAAAAAACAAAGATTTATGGATAACATTTTACAATCGAATTCACCTGCGAAAATATCATCACCAAAATTATATTTTAATCGCCATTCATTCCGCCGGAGATATTCATACTCATGATTTGGTTGAACTACAAGGTTGGAAAAATACACACACAAGCGTGAAACACTGGAGATGATAAAAGAAGTTATATTTTTATTGAAGACTCATAGGATATAATTAGGAATATGAAAAGATTATGGGGGTAAAATAGTCTCAAATTTTTGGCTCCCTCCAAAACCCCCCAATTTGGAGGGAGCCAATTTGAGGGAGTGGGAGGGATTTGAAGCCCTTTTTTTGGGGCCCCTCCCCTCTTACTTTTCATACCAAACAAGGGGAGGGGCTCATTTTTCATCCCCTCCCCTCCCCTCCAACCAAACAGACCCTTAAAGATATGGCCTCTTATCAGTATGTGGACACCGCTCATGGCTTCAGTGGTTGTTGGAGCCAGTGGTGGCACCAAACTCGTTTTTGGGACCCACAAGACTAGCCGCTACTCACCTCCCAAAAAAAAAAAAACTCATGAATATAAGTGTTTTTTTTTTTGGGGGTACATAAGAAGAGGGAAAATTAAAAACTAACTAGTAGAGGTTAATTGGGGAATTTAATCCCATATGATCATTGTCCAACAAGGTTCAGAGATTAGATGGACACATCCAAAAAGGCCGAGGTTGATAGCCCTTTTTGGCCAAAGCATCAGCAATTCTGTTTATCAGTTAATTTTTATTTTTTTGGTTAAGCACATGTATCATTCTACTTAAGACACTTATGTTTGAAATACTGTCAGATACTAAATTTGACCATCTTTTCTAACAAAGATTCCTTTGTTTATATAAGTTAGTCATCTGGAGATTTATTCTGAATTCATGATCAAATTCAAAGTGCTTCTCTCATATTATAATCCAGAGTCCTCCATTAAATACAGTTACTAAGAACAAAGCTAGGCAACAAAAAGTACTATTTTCAGTCTTTAATTTAATATGAGATTTACTTCAATGGAAAAAAGTAAACTACAAACTAAATTTTATATTAAGGATAAGAGGTAGTATATAACAAGATACACAAACAAACTCGTGGGTTTGTCCTTGACAATAGTTGATAAGTAAAATATTTGCATATTTATTCTCCCCTATATGATGATTATATGGATGACATTTGAGCTCAATTTAATAAATTTGGGTGTAATTAATAAATAAATAATGATTTTGGCATAAAATAGAATTTCTTGGAAAATACTAAATTAGACCCTCTTTCAGTTTTCAGGCAATATCTGGAGCTCTAGATGTCGGATCGGGACATTCTTTATATGGATAAAAAGCTAAGAAAGAGCTCTACAACTTTTATGTTGAGACAAAATTCCAGTTTCATCTCCAAGGGTTTCGAATTTTACTTGAAAGTTGAAAGCGGGAATCATCTATCATTCTACCAACCATTTCATCCACCTCTTCATCTTCCTTTTCACCTACTACTTCATCTACCACATTTCATCTACCACTTCATCTTCCTTTTCACCAACTACTTCATCTACCACATTCTATCTACTAATCCACCTATCACATTTCATCTACCACTTCATCTACCTTACTCCATTTTTCCTTATATATAGCCACCCTCTCCTTCACATTTTACTTACACTAATTCATATCCATTACTCTTATCTCTTCTCCACACATACCATTCATTTCCATTACTCTCTTCTCTCATCTACTTACACACCATTTCATTACTCTCATCTCTTCTCCACTTACTACATCATCTTAGAATTAATTTTATGTATTGTATTATTTTCTTGCATGCCTTCATCTTAGAAGGCTTAGGATTGTATTACTCTTTGTATGCCACCTACATGGAAGGTTTTACCTCCTAAAGGGACGGCTAGATTTTTACATTTTTCATGCATCTTTTGGTTGTATCTTTATGTTTGAGAATTTAATATTCAAGTTTTATGCAGTATTTATAAGGATTTCATTCTAGCTTTATATAATGTCAATTTATTTTGGTTTGGTTTTGAATTTTATCATGAGATAAATTTTCATTTTCCTAGGGTGATGACGTAGCTTACTAATAACGGATTGAATCTTAACTTATTAAATCTAGTTTTATTTTTTCTTTATGATTGAGTTTTAATTATTATTCTTAATGCTTTCATTTGATTGGCCATCTTTTGAATGATTCCAATATATATGTTGAGACCAGAAGGAGATACATGTGTGTAGACCCTATAATTAAAACCATAACTTGCATATGAAATAGGAATATATTCATATGAGTTGTGTAGTCTTATAGAGTTCCATAAATTTTAATGCATAATTAATTGCTTAAATTCATATAGAAATATATTGGATTAGCAATTAATTATAGAATTGCTTGATCTTGGAAGAGGCTAGTAATTAAATTAGGGAAACTTGACTATCAATCATGTGGAATAAATTGGGCTAGATTAGATAAGTGATTCAATCTGGAATTTGTTAAGTGAAATATAATCCCTAGGACTTTTTCTCATTGTTGTTTCATATCATTTGCATTCTATCATTGTTGTTTTCTCGTTGGGCACTACTGTCATTCCACCTTTCTTTGGCACAACTTGAACTGGACTTACCCATTGACTATCAGAGAGTGGGTAGATTATGCCAGCATCCAGCCACTTTATTATCTCTTTTCTCACCACCTCCTTCATATTTGGATTGAGTCTTCTCTGATGCTCAACTGTTGGCTTGTAGTTGTCCTCCATCAAGATCTTATGCATACAGATTGAAGGACTAATTCCTCTTATATCAGCTATTGACCATTCAAATGCTGTTTTATGCTCCCTTAGAACTCTTAATAACTTTTCTTCTTCATCAGGAGTAAGAGCAGCTGAGACAATTACTGGAAGTGTTGAATTTCCTCCTAGATAAGCATACTTCAAATGGGATGGCATTACTTTCAACTCCAAAACTGGTGGTTTCTCTGTTGATGGCACCGGCTTACTCGGCCTTTCTCCCAAATCTTCAAATGGTTTCTTGATAAAAGTTGGGGAATTTGCTTCAAAATACTTTATCTGCTCCAAGATGTCTGGATTAGTAGATTTTGATACATCTACCATTCCCATTGCTAGTGGTTGATCCATGCAGATTTCATTTACCACATCTTTTGTGCAGCTGGTCAATGCATCGACTCTGTAGCAGGTGTCACCTTCATCTGGAAAGAATAAAGCCTTGAAAATGTTGAAGGATACTTGATTATCTTGAACTCGTAAGGTTAACTTTCCCTGTTGCACATCTATTAACGTTCTCCCAGTTGCTAGGAATGGCCTCCCAAGAATGATCGGAATTTCTTAGTTTTCTTCCATATCGAGTATTATGAAATCAGCTGGGAATATGAGTTTGTCCACCTTCACCAGAACATCTTCTAAGACACCCCTCAGATGTTTTATTGATCGGTCAGCCAATAGTAATGAAACTGTGGTTGGCTTCACCTCTCTAAGACTAAGTTTATTGTATACAGATAGAGGCATGAGGTTTACACTTGCTCCAAGATCACAAAGTGCTCTTTCAAAGTGACATTAACCTATGGTGCAAGGTATGCAGAAGCTTACTGGATCTTTTAGCTTTGGAGGTGATTTCTTTTGGAGAATAGCGCTGCACTCCTCAGTAAGTGCAACTGTTTCAAATTCCTCAAGCTTACGCTTATTTGAGAGAATGTCCTTCATGAATTTTGCATAACTGGGCATTTGGGCAAGAGCATCTGCAAAAGGAATATTGATGTGCAACTTTTTGAAAACCTTCATAAACTTTGCAAACTACTTGTCTAGCTTTGCCTTCGCAAGTCTCTGAGGGTATGGAACTGGTGGTACATATGGAGGAGGATTGTCTGGAAAGCTGATTCTTCCTGGTATCATATTATCCTCCTTCTGTTCTTCTCCGCTTTCTTTCTTTTCTCCGTCATCCTTCTTGATTACAGGATCTTTCAATTCTTTACCACTTCTTAGTGCAACGGTCTTCACAGGCAACCAGGAACTCTACCAAGTGACACAGAAAGAAACCCAAAAGAACATGTGAAGGCCGTTGCACTAAGCAGTGGTAAAGAATTGAAAGATCCTGTAATCAAGAAGGATGACGGAGAAAAGAAAGAAGGCGGAGAAGAACAGAAGGAGGATAATGTGATACCAGAAAGAATCAGCTTTCCAGACAATCCTCCTCCATATGTACCACCAGTTTCATACCCTCAGAGACTTGTGAAGGCAAAGCTAGACAAGCAGTTTGCAAAATTTCTGGAGGTTTTCAAAAAGTTGCACATCAATATTCCTTTTACAGATGCTTTTGCCCAAATGCCCAGTTATGCAAAATTCATGAAGGACATTCTCTCAAATAAGCGTAAGCTTGAGGAATTTGAAATAGTTGCACTTACTGAGGAGTGCAGCGCTATTCTCCAAAAGAAATCACCTCCAAAGCTAAAAGATCCAGGAAGCTTCTGCATACCTTGCACCATAGGTCAATGTCACTTTGAAACAGCACTTTGTGATCTTGGAGCAAGTGTAAACCTCATGCCTCTATCTGTATACAATAAACTTGGTCTTAGAGAGGTGAAGCCAACCACAGTTTCATTACTATTGGCTGACCGATCAATAAAACACCGAGGGGTGTCTTAGAAGATGTTCTGGTGAAGGTGGATAAACTCATGTTCCCAGCTGATTTCATAATACTGATATGGAAGAAGACCAAGAAATTCCGATCATTCTTGGGAGGCCATTCCTAGCAACTGGGAGAACGTTAATAGATGTGCAACAGGGGAAGTTAACCTTACGAGTTCAAGATAATCAAGTATCCTTCAACATTTTCAAGGGTTTATCCTTTCCAGATGAAGGTGACACCTGCTACAGAGTCGATGCATTGACCAGCTGCACAAAAGATGTGGTAAATGAAATCTGCATGGATCAACCACTAGCAATGGGAATGGTAGATGTATCAAAATCTACTAATCCAGACATCTTGGAGCAGATAAAATACCTTGAAGCAAATTCCCCAATTTTTATCAAGAAACCATTTGAAGATTTGGGAGAAAGGCCGAGTAAGCCGATGCCATCAACAGAGAAACCACCAATTTTGGAGTTGAAAGTACTGCCATCCCATTTGAAGTATGCTTATCTAGGAGGAAATTCAACACTTCCAGTAATTGTCTCAGCTGCTCTTACTCCTGATGAAGAAGAAAAGTTATTAAGAGTTCTAAGGGAGTATAAAACAGCATTTGGATGGTCAATAGCTGATATAAGAGGAATTAGTCCTTCAATCTATATGCATAAGATCTTGATGGAGGACAACTACAAGCCAACAGTTGAGCATCAGAGAAGACTCAATCCAAATATGAAGGAGGTCGTGAGAAAGGAGATAATAAAGTGGCTGGATGCTGGCATAATCTACCCAATCTTTGATAGTCAATGGGTAAGTCCAGTTCAGGTTGTGCCAAAGAAAGGTGGAATGACAGTAGTGCCCAACGAAAAAAATGAACTAATTCCACAACGAACAGTGACTGGATGGAGAGTGTGCATCGACTACAGAAAGCTCAATAAAGCCACCAAAAAAGATCACTTCCCCTTGCCATTTATAGATCAGATGCTTGATAGACTAGCAGGGAAAGTCTATTATTGTTTCTTGGACGGGTACATAGGATATAATCAAATTACAATTGCACCAGAGGATCAAGAGAAAACAACTTTTATATGTCCATATGGTACCTTTGCCTTCAGAAAGATGCCATTTGGTCTATGTAATGCACCAGCAACATTTCAAAGAAGTATGATGGCTATCTTCTCAGACATGGTGAAAAGGTTCATTGAGGTATTCATGGATGATGTTTTAGTTTTTGGAGAATCATTTGATCATTGTGTTTCAAATTTGGCAAAAGTCTTGCAACGTTGTGTGGAGACAAACTTGGTTCTAAATTGGGAGAAATGCCATTTTATGGTGAAAGAAGGAATCGTGCTGGGTCATAAGGTATCTGATCGAGGCATTGAAATGGACCAAGCTAAGATTGAAACAATTCAAAAGCTACCATCTCCGTCTTCAATCAAGGGTATTCGGAGTTTTTTGGGACATGCTGGCTTCTATAGAAGATTCATCAAGGACTTCTCAAAAATCACAAAGCTACTTTGCATGCTGTTGGAGAAAAACACTCCCTTTGTGTTTAATAAAGAGTGCTTATCAGCCTTCCAAACTCTAAAAAGTGCCTTGACTTTTGCACCAGTTATCATAGCTCCATATTGGAATCTTCCATTCGAGATGATGTGCGATGCAAGTGATTATGCAGTTGGAGCTGTTTTGGGCCAAAGAAAAGACAAGTTCTTTTATGCCATCTATTATGCCAGCAGGACACTCTCAGATACACAGCTGAATTATGCAACAATAGAAAAGAAGCTATTAGCAGTAGTGTTTGCATTTGACAAATTCAGAGCATACTTGATCGGGTCAAAGGTCATTGTCTGGACAGACCACTCAGCAATCAAATACTTGATTGAGAAGAAAGATGCAAAGCCCAGACTGATCAGATGGGTGCTTCTACTACAAGAATTTGACTTGGAGATCAAAGACAAAAAAGGGACCGAGAATCTCATTGCAGATCATCTTTCTCGGTTAGAACTACCTGAACGAAAGAGAGAATCACCAATCCAGGAGAATGTCCCAGATGAGCAACTTTTTATCATGCAGTCACAACCTACTCCTTGGTATGCTGATTTTGTGAATTATTTGGCAACCGGAGTTATGCCTTATGAACTTTCTAAAGTGCAAAAGAAGAAGTTTCTGGCTGATGTAAGGCATTACTTTTGGGAGGATCTGTTCTTATACAAACAAAGCCCATATCGAATTATCAGGCGATGTGTTCCTGAAGAAAAAATGGACAGCATCTTAAATCACTACCATTCATCCCCATATGGTGGTTATTTTTGGAGCAAATAGAACAGCTACTAAAGTCCTTCAATCGGGATTTTATTGGCCTACACTCTTCAAGGACGCTCACAGACTTGTGGCAACCTGTGACAGATGTCAAAGAACGGGAAATATCTCAAGGAGACATGAAGCCCCTTTAACCAATATTTTAGAAGTTGAACTTTTTGATGTATGGGGGATCAATTTTATGGGGCCTTTTCCATCTTCATTTAGTAACCAGTTCATTTTAGTAGCTGTTGATTATGTCTCCAAGTGGGTTAAAGCAGCTGCCTTTCCTACAAATGATTCTCGAGTAGTTGTGAAGTTCTTAAGGAAGAATATTTTTTCAAGATTTGGGGTGCCTAGAGCTATTATCAGTGACCGAGGAAGGCATTTCTGCAATCAGCAGCTTCAGTCTGTGCTAGCTAAATATGGAGTAACTCATAAGGTTGCAACTCCATATCATCCACAAACTAGTGGCAGGTGGAAATCTCAAATAGAGAACTGAAGTGGATCTTAGAGAAGACAGTGAATTCCAACCGGAAGGATTGGGCTCAAAAGTTAGATGATGCACTCTGGGCTTATAGAACTGCCTTTAAGACACCAATTGGTACATCCCCGTATCAATTGGTTTATGGAAAAACATGCCATCTTCCAGTAGAAATGGAGCACAAAGCATATTGGGCAGAAATGCATTAAATTTTGACTTAAAGGCAGCTGGTGAGAAAAGGCTTCTCCAACTCAATAAGCTTGAAGAATTCAGACAACAAGCTTATGAAAATGCAAAGTTATACAAGGAGAAGACAAAAATGTGGCATGACAGAAGAATTTTGAAGAGAGAGTTTACACCGGGACAAAAAGTGCTTTTATATAACTCAAGATTAAAGCTCTTTCCAGGAAAGCTGAGATCAAGGTGGTCAGGTCCTTTTACTGTGATTCAAGTATGGCCATATGGAACTGTGGAGATTCAAGATGGTGATCGAAAATTCAAAGTAAATGGGCAAAGGCTCAAAGAATACAATGAAGGTGCACTCAACACTTTGAAATCTGTCATCATGTTTGAGGAACCAACAGGTAAGCCCTCAATCTAATAATTATTTTTTTTTAAAAAAAAGAAAAGAAAAGAAATAATAAATAAAAATTTAAAAAAAAATATTTTTTTTTGGTTTGATATTTGTCTAGCTAAAGACGTTAAAGAAGGGCAGCTATTTGGGAGGCAACCCAAAATTCCTTTCCTACTCTCTCAAAACTTCTTTCCTACTCATCGAAACATACTGCACTGGGTTGAGAATTCTAGTCTTCATCAATTTCATTTTAAGTTACCATGGAGGAATCTCTTGCAAAACTTAAGAACAGGTTCCCCACTCTTCCCAAAGATGTACTCAGGAAGATCTATAACAGTCGACTTGAAAGGATGATGATATTCAATCATTTGGGACTTCCTGTGGATGTACGTTGGATCATTGAAGGTAAGGTACGTTTAGCAGGTGAGATTCATAATTCATTTGTAAAACCTTTACCAGGAATGGGAAGAAGTTTTTACTTAAAAAAGAGAAGAGCTAAAAGAATAAATGTCTGCTATAAATGTGCAAGGTGGACATGTGATCAGCGCTGTAAGAGTAAAGGTATGGTTTCTGTAAATCGAGAAGATAAAATTAAATTTATAAAGGATGGACTGAGTAAGGAGTCACTGGATGATATCATTCAAACTCTTGAGACGCATCCGAGTGGTGATGTTCATCGTATTCTTCTTGATTTAGCAGACATATTCAACAGAGAAAAAGAGAATTATTTTCTTGGGAATCTGACGTTAAAAGACCCTGTTTTCCAGTTTATAAGAAAACTGGATGGGAAGCAAATCCTCGATTAATAGAAAGCGTTTAAGCCGTTTTTGGACGTAAAACCAGAGGAAGATGTGAGCCAAAATCACAACTACTGTACATAATCATGTTTTTGTTTAATCATTTTATCTTTTTCGTAGCTTTTGTCTAATCTATCTTATCTTTTCAGCAGCTTTTGTCTAATATGTCTTTTCTTGTCAGTAACTTTTAACTTTTTCTTCCCTTTTGCTTCACGCAAATTACGCCAGTCATTCATGTCAAAAATTTTTCAAACTTCTTTGAAAAATGTGTGATTTGTGTGATTTTGTTGTCGCTGTTTTAGTGTTATATATGCATGTACTCTTCTACTTGTAAGCATATACACTCCCACTTGTAAATATGCAGTCTTCTACTAGTAAGCATACATGGTCCAAGAAAAAGAAAGAGAAAAATGGTATTTCACAAAAATGTAGATTTACATCTATTTGCTTTTTTGGTGAAACTGATTTGGGCAAGAAAGGAGAGTTTATAACAACAGCAAATGAACTGGGAATTGGATTAGCTGCCAGAGGAATCAACTTTGTGTACGGGGGAGGCATTCAGGGCCTAAAGGGAAGTGTGGTCATTTCTGCATCCATGAATGGAAGCAAGGGTTTAAGTGTAAGGGTGAAGGAGTTGGAAGATCACACTTTTTTCTTAGGACAAGAGTTACAGGTTTCGAGCTTGCCTGAATAAATGGGACTAATGTTCTACCATACTCAAGCTTTCATTGCTCTACCCGGTGGTTTGGAGACGTTGGATGGCATTTCTAGCGTTGAATATTGGGCTAAGTTAAACTATCACAAAAAGGCATTAGGATTGTTAAATGTTAATGGTTTTTATGATAATCTGTTGTCTTTTCTTGATCATTCTGTGGAAACAGGATTCATATCCCAAACGACTTGCCATTCCATAATTTCTGCACCAACTGCTGATCAGCTACTCGATCAACTGCAAACCTATGAACTTAAACCAGATCTACTCGTCAAGCAAATAGGTGGGCAATCTTCAGATAGCAGTCAGGAGCAGAACCCAGATACCACCCTTCGGTTGTAACTTTCCTTAATCTCTTGGTTTTACTCTTAGTATTTTGATTTTACTTTATTATGTGTTTATGTTTAAAAAAAAAAGGGAAAATCACTGTCAGGTCCCAAGGAAGCAAAATATCGTCAGAAAAGTCCCAAGAAAAACTGAAATATCTGAAAAGTCCCTAGGGACTTTTCTGATATTATTTTCTAAAGTCAAATTACACACATGCCCCTCTTCTATTTTTCTCTCTCTCACGTTTTCAGCTCACTCTCTCTAACGTTTTTAGATCGTAAATCTCTTCTTAATATCTGCAGATTCAGTTTTTGCAATGGTGGGGGGTGAAGTTTTGAGGTGGTGAAAGATTTGTGGGATGAGAAGTAAGATAGAAGGAAGAAGAAGATGGAAGGAAGGTGGTGGGATTTTTTTGATCTCAAGCTTCCGCCATTTTTAAAGAAGGAAGGGATGAAGGTGATGATGATGATGAATAGTCCAACCTCATTGTGCTGTGAAAACGCTGAAATGGGAAAAAATTAAGTTGTTGTTAATTTCCGCAGTAGTAGTTGTTACTATAACTCTAGTAGTTGTTAATACGAAAAATGAGGTTTGGGCGCCATTTTGCTCTGTTTTTGGGAAAGAAAACAGAGGAAGTGGTGTGTTTTAAGTGGTTGGGTGCTATGAAAACGCTGATATGGAAGAAAAATAAGTTGTTGTTAATTCGCACAGTGGAGGTTGTTAATATAACAGTGTAGTTGTTAATACGGAAAATGACGTTGGACGCCATGGTGCTCTGTTTTTGGGAGAGGAAACAGAGGAAGTGGTGTGTTTGAGGTGGTGGGGTGCTATGAAAACGCTAATATGGAAGAAAAATAAGTTGTTGTTAATTCGCACAGTGGAGGTTGTTAATATAACAGTAGTAGTTGTTAATACGGAAAATGACGTTGGACGCCATGGTGCTCTATTTTTGGGAGAGGAAACAGAGGAAGTGGTGTGTTTGAGGTGGTGGGGTGCTATGAAAATGATGATATGGAAAAAAAATAAATTGTTGTTAATTCGTGCAGTGAAGGTTGTTAATATAACAGTAGTAGTTGTTAATACAACAAATGAGGTTGAGTGTTAGTGGGTGCTCTGTTTTTGGGGAATATAACAGAGGAAGTGCTCTGTAAATTGCTCAATTGGTCATATTTAACGTAAGGCAATATAGTGTCAGAGAGAAAGTCATTGGAGGTTGTGAAAACAACTCAAAAGGTTGTTAATACACGCTTTATGAGTTGTAAATAGCTCAATTTGTCATACTTAATTTGAGGAACAATAGTGTCAGATAGAAAGGTGTTGGAGGTTGAGAAACAAACCGAACAGGTTGTTATTACACGCTATACGAGTTGTAAATAGCTCAATTTGTCATACTTAACGTGAGGAAACATAGTGTCAGCGAGAAACGTGTGGGATATTGTGAAACGAACTCAAAAGGTTGTTAATACACGCTTTATGAGTTGTAAATACACGGTTTATGCATTGTAAAAAGGTGATCTCGGTTTTATTTTGCTGTGGCATACTGAAAGCAAACACGGTCAGAAGAGGCCATTTTTTACATCATTTTGCTTTTGTTTCGCTATGGCAAAGCAAAAGCAACTGGCCACATCGTCAAGTTGTTCCGTATTAACAACTACTACTGTTATATTAACAACCTCCACTGCACGAATTAACAACAATTTATTTTTTTTCTATATCATCATTTTCATAGCACCCCACCACCTCAAACACACCACTTCCTCTGTTTCCTCTCCCAAAAACAGAGCACCATGGCGTCCAACCCCGTTTTCTGTATTAACAACTACTACTGTTATATTAACAACCTCCACTGCACGAATTAACAACAATTTTTTTTTTTCATATCATCATTTTCATAGCACCCCACCACCTTAAACACACCACTTCCTCTGTTTCCTCTCCCAAAAACAGAGCACCATGGCATCCAACGTCATTTTCCGTATTAACAACTACTACTGTTATATTAACAACCTCCATTGTGCGAATTAACAACAACTTATTTTTCTTCCATATCAGCGTTTTCATAGCACCCCACCACCTCAAACACACCACTTCCTCTGTTTCCTCTCCCAAAAACAGAGCACCATGGCGTCCAACGTCATTTTCCGTATTAACAACTACTACTGTTATATTAACAACCTCCATTGTGCGAATTAACAACAACTTATTTTTCTTCCATATCAGCGTTTTCGTAGCACCCAACCACTTAAAACACACCACTTCCTCTGTTTTCTTTCCCAAAAACAGAGCAAAATGGCGCCCAAACCTCATTTTTCGTATTAACAACTACTAGAGTTATATTAACAACTACTACTGCGGAAATTAACAACAACTTAATTTTTTCCCATTTCAGCGTTTTCACAGCACAATGAGGTTGGACTATTCATCATCATCATCACCTTCATCCCTTCCTTCTTTAAAAATGGCGGAAGCTTGAGATCAAAAAAATCCCACCACCTTCCTTCCATCTTCTTCTTCTTTCTATCTTACTTCTCATCCCACAAATCTTTCACCACCTCAAAGCTTCACCCTCCACCATTGCAAAAACTGAATCTGCAGATATTAAGAAGAGATTTGCGATCTGAAAACGTTAGAGAGAGTGAGCTGAAAACGTGAGAGAGAGAAAAATAGAAGAGGGGCATGTGTGTAATTTGACTTTAGAAAATAATATCAGAAAAGTCCCTAGGGACTTTTCAGATATTTCAGTTTTTCTTGGGACTTTTCTAACAATATTTTGCTTCCTTGGGACCTGACAGTGATTTTCCCAAAAAAAACCTTCTCTGAGCTCTAGAAGACATTGGGGACAATGTCTGATTTAGGTTGGGGGAGGAGAAAAAAAAAATTTCTTTGTTTTTCTTTTGTTAGTTAGTAAAACCATTAGATGCATGGGGTGTGAAACAAATGGCAGAGTAAGGAGTTATTCTTAACTCCTGAGACGCATTTTAGTAGTTGCATGTTTTTGTTCATTCAAAAAAAAAAGAGTCATCCTATTTAAGTGCTTTGTAATGATCTTAAGAAGTATATAAGTTTTGAGTATGGATCAATTGAATTTAGAGATTTCATAACATGAATGAACAACCGATTGTTACAATTGGTGATGAATTTTGAGATTGAATGAGCTGAGTTTGAAGGCCCATAACCGTGAGCTTTTGAGCCTATAATGATTATTTCTCTTATGTGTGATATTCTCCTATTAAGTTGTTACTCTAGAACTTGCTTTAAATCTGGTTGAAATTACATTTCACATGCATATTCAAAGATGATAAAGGCATTCATTTTGTTTAGCTAGAGCCAAATAGCCAACCTTGCAATTATACCGTTGATAAGCCCCTTTGAGCCTCATTGACTGTTTCTTTCTTCACAACCCATTGACATATACTTTAATGATATATCAAATGCTTTTACCTAATTCAGAAGATTAGTAGAGCATTTGAAATTTTTGTGAAATGGGCTTTTGACAAGTGTGGGGGTGTATATATCATCAACTTTAAAAAAAAATTTGCAAAAAAAAAATGAAAAAAAAAATTTGAGTATTCGAATTGTGGGTTGTTATGATGAAATATATTTATTCAGAAGCTGGCCCATTTTTTTTAATTTTTATATTTAGTTTTTCATATCACGTTTTACATTCCTTTTACCTTAACTCTATTACAACCCTTAACAAGTCCTTTTGATTTGAATTATGCATGTGAATTAGATAGTGGAGATTGAGATTTTTAGCAAGCCTATGGTAGTGCAATTTTTTCGGTTGAATTCGAGTGAAACATTTACCCTTAAACACTTGAGAGATTGGGAGAATGAGTCATAACTACGAACTCGGTTTATTCATTTTCAAATGAAATTACCGGTTTATATTTTCGTTGATTCATGAATACTATGATTTCTTTATTTTTCAATTGTGTTCTCGCTTATGACTTAACACTTCTAATTTTGTTGGAAGCACTTAATGGTCACTCCTTGTCCGAGGACGTCCAAGAGCTAAGTGTGGGGGAATTTGATAAGTAAAATATTTGCATATTTATTCTCCCTTATATGATGATTTTATGGATGACATTTGAGCTCAATTTAATAAATTTGGGTGTAATTAATAAATAAATAATGATTTTGGCATAAAATAGAATTTCTTGGAAAATACTAAATTAGACCCTCTTTCAGTTTTCAGGCAATATCTGGAGCTCTAGATGTCGGATCGGGACATTCTTTATATGGATAAAAAGTTAAGAAAGAGCTCTACAACTTTTATGTTGAGACAAAATTCCAGTTCCATCTCCAAGGGTTTCGAATTTTGCTTGAAAGTTGAAAGCGGGAATCATCTATCATTCCACCAACTATTTCATCCACCTCTTCATCTTCCTTTTCACCTACTACTTCATCTACCACATTTCATCTACCACTTCATTTTCCTTTTCACCAACTACTTCATCTACCACATTCTATCTACTAATCCACCTATCACATTTCATCTACCACTTCATCTACCTTACTCCATTTTTCCCTATATATAGCCACACTCTCCTTCACATTTTACTTACACTAATTCATATCCATTACTCTTATCTCTTCTCCACACATACCATTTCATTTCCATTACTCTCCTCTCTCATCTACTTACACACCGTTTCATTACTCTCATCTCTTCTCCACTTACTACATCATCTTAGAATTAATTTTATGTATTGTATTATTTTCTTGCATGCCTCCATCTTGGAAGGCTTAGGATTGTATTACTCTGTGTATGCCACCTACATGGAAGGTTTTACCTCCTAAAGGGACGGCTAGATTTTTACATTTTTCATGCATCTTTTGGTTGTATCTTTATGTTTGAGAATTTAATATTCAAGTTTTATGCAGTATTTATAAGGATTTCATTCTAGCTTTATATAATGTCAATTTATTTTGGTTTTGTTTTGAATTTTATCATGAGATAAATTTTCATTTTCTTAGGGTGATGACGTAACTTCCTAATAACGAATTGAATCTTAACTTATTAAATCTAGTTTTATTTTTCCTTTATGATTGAGTTTTAATTATTATTCTTAATGCTTTCATTTGATTGGCCATCTTTTGAATGATTCCAATATATATGTTGAGACCGGAAGGAGATACATGTGTGTAGACCCTATAATTAAAACCATAACTTGCATATGAAATAGGAATATATTCATATGAGTTGTGTAGTCTTATAGAGTTCCATAAATTTTAATGCATAATTAATTGCTTAAATTCATATAGGAATATATTAGATTAGCAATTAATTATATAATTGCTTGACCTTGGAAGAGGCTAGTAATTAAATTAGGGAAACTCGACTATCAATCATGTGGAATAAATTGGGATAGATTATATAAGTGATTCAATCCGGAATTTGTTAAGTGAAATCTAATCCCTAGGATTTTTTCTCATTATTGTTTCATATCATTTGCATTCATATTTGCTCATCTTTTATTTTGTGTTCTTAATCACCAACGCATCGATCGACTAAATAGAATTAAAATTACCTATTTTGGTACTTAGTGATCAATCCTCGTGGGAACGATATTCTACTTATTTCTATATTACTTGATTACGACAGTGTACACTTACACTATTTAATAGACCATTTACACACTAAACAATAGCACACATTCACAGGTGAGGAGATGGTGATAATTTTATTTATCTTGAAAACATAATCATATATATCAGGTTTTAATTTTACACAACTAATCTTCTTCCCTTCTCTTCCTTTTCTAACTACAAAGTCAATATTCGGAGGGTTTAGATTTGATCTTTTTAAAAATTTTGTTTTTAATTTTTTATTGCAGTTTTAAACTGTTCGTGTCAAATTTTAGCAATGTGAATTTAATTATATATTTTTCTTTCTATAATTTACATTTAGACATGAATTTTATACATGATCAAATTAATGGGTAGACAAAAAAGGAGGGAAGAGGGATGAAAATGTTTTCACACCCACAATGAACTAATGAAGAGCTGTACTAGTGGGAGCAATCATGGCACTGCCATTCCGAATTCTCTTCTTTAATCACATCACCAGATATTAAAACCAATCAATCTAAGAAAAGGCATGATACAATCACACTAACTACTCACAGAATCCGCGCATGCATTATCGTATTGTTTTATTATAATACATCTCACTTTCTTCAACAGTAACTTTAACTTTAACGAGGCAAATTCTGAATATGAACAGGCATTAATTAATAAACAAAGCCTTTGCTTTGACCGTAATAGGGTTAGCATTTTAGTAACTCGAGAAATATAAACTTTCGGTGGCCTCTATCTATGACGCAAATCACGCGGACCCCTACCCCCAAAAAATTTCAAACTCAATTCATTAAAAAGGTCCCAACATCTTTTCAGATGATCGAATAAAGAGACATACAATTACAAATATCCATACATGGACACACCCATTTTTCAACACAAACCCCACTAAGGAATCATCAATAATAACTACATGGACTCTCTGCTATCTAGCTGTTCAGAACTGTGGCCCGTGACTAGTACATCAACTTTAATAATAATCTGAGCCTTGCCTGTATTTGCTAAAGAACTCATCAGTTTTGGCATTCCTAAAGGCACAACAGCCTATGAGATAAGTTAAGATTAAGACAATAGCAGTTATTATCAAAACCACATTAGCCCTCCTCCATTCCTTCCTCAGATTTGCCAGTAACCCAGCTTTGCACGAATCACAGTTGTAGCAGACTTGAGTCTGATCATTGCTCCATTGAAGGCAATCCATATCAACTGCTGTATTTATGGGACTTATCCAGTAAGTTGGATTCACAAACGTGTACCCGCACAGTGTTGGTGGCTTACAGCATCCTGACTACATCCACAGAAAATAAATACAAATCAAACCATATCAACCCATTTCATAAAGGCTCTATCTTTTGGAGAATCTTGATGAGGAACCCAATCACAGAGACTAAAGAAAGGACGTATAAATTTTTTTTCAAAGTTTAAAGCCAATTTAGAAGATTCAAAATACAGTAATATTGCCTCGTACCATTTTAACGTTATCTCATAAAATTAAAAACAATAACAGTAATCATTAATTTTTTAATAAAAAAGGGTAAAATTTCTTCATTTTAATAGTTGTAAGTAACATTAATATAAAAAACTTCTAGAATAATATTGTTCATCAGTAAAAATTTAAAAATAATATTAAAACAAAAAATTTTTTAGGATAATATTATTTCTTTCGGGTAAATTTGCATTTAACCAAATCAAAATACCACCCATTTCAGGTAAAATGCAATGATCAAAAGAATTACGGAAAAAATATTTGAAAAGGGCCCAAAATTAAGATGCAGCTAAGAAGGTATTTCTGACACCCCCCAAAGCTAGTTACATAAACTAATGAAAGAATAATAATGTAGCTAGCTAAATTACCTGCATGGGTGTTAGATGTGCATTAAAGAAGTCCTGAGCCATTCTGTACCTCTGGTTAAGCTCATTACACATATTGGAGGAGCTGAGGCAGGCTCTGATGCTGTCCCATTTATAGGAGCTCCTGACACGGCGGCGGAGGAAGCCGGAGAAGTCATCGAGGTGATATTCTAAGTAAGCTCGGTTGGGTTCGATGTCGCCGTGGCCTCTGAGAGTGACCATGTAGATGAACACAGCTAAGCAAACCAGGAGTATGATGAGGACGAGCATCGCCACCATGTAGACTATAAGGAGCCATTGGATTCTCCAGAACCCTCCGATGAAACCGGCTAGAGCCACCACCAGGATCAGAACTCCGAGAATTATGATCGGCCATTGTAGAGTCTTGACGCAGGTATTTGCAGGCTCGTTCATTACCCAGATTCCGATGCCGATTATCGGAATCGATAGTAGTACGGCAACGAAGTTGATGGCTCCGATGGCATGGTTGCTCAGTGCCATCTTCTTCAGAGGTTCAGAGTTTGATGGATCTGGTTTGGTTTCTTCTTCAAAACACAAAGATGGTATTTTGTTTTTGTTATATCCCAAGACAGAGAGGAGTGCCCCACAAATATTGGTTCCTTTCCTTGGATGCCTAGTGAATAGTGATATAGATAGCTAGATACTGATTAAAGCTATTTTTTTCGGGTCACACGAGATGATGATAATATATATTTACATTAATTTTTATTATAAAACACTAATTATCAATTCTCAACTATTAATAAAAATAAAAAATTATCTTAAAATTTAAGAAATTTTCAATATTATCTTTATTAATTATATTAAATTCAAATATCATATTAGTTATTATTATTTTTTATTATCCTTATTAAATATAGATAAATATAAAAAGATAAATTAAATGTTTATTAAAAACTTATAAATATCTTATAAAAAAGATTAAAAATATTTATTAGTTGACGCTTTAAAATAAAAATAAAAAATAGTACACGGGGTTTTGATTTTTGGGGCACATTCACATTGAGCTTGACTTTTTTGACAAACCCTAGCTTCAAAAGGGGCAACGCTTTACGCGGGAAGAGAGTGGAGGGAAAAGATCAGATTCAGATGGGTATTTGATGAGTTGGATCAGCTAGCCACGGACCAAAAATGAAAAATCAGAAGAAAGCATTGATGAGATGAGTTCAGATGCTTTTGCAGAGTCAAGCTTGACTTATTTTCACACAGCCCCACTGTTTTTTTTGTCAGAAAATTTTCACACACCTCTCTGGCTTAGACATGTGGAGCGATTGAAGGAGGAAATGTTGTTTATCCATAAATATTAAATAAAAAATTCACCTTACCTTGTGAGAAAATTTCAAAAAACTATATTAAAAATTGTAAAAGGATAATTCAGTACATTAAAAATAAAAAAAGATAGATTAGTCAGGTGTCAAACAGAAAGAGGAATCTAGGATTTTGAAATCTCGGCTAAATGACGAAAATGCCCTTCAACCCTAAGTCGAAATAACAACATGAGAGTTGTTAATGACAGATTCAGAGTTGTTAATTAAGAGATAGGTGTTGTTATTGGCCCTGAAACTTGTTAATTGTGAAAGAAAAAATTGGACTTGTTAATTAAGATATGAGTGTTGTTATTGGCCCTGAAATTTATTAAGTGTGAAAAAAGAAATTAGCGTTGTTAATATCGAATCCGGAGTTGTTAATTAAGAGATAGATGTTGTTATTGGTCCTGAAACTTATAAAGTGTGAAAGAAGAAATTGGACTTATTAATGTCGAATCAATAGTTGTTAATTAAGAGATAGGTGTTGTTATTCCGAAGTGGAGGAAGAAGGTTGAGTTATTAATGTAGAATACGGTGTTGTTAATAAAGAGAAATGAGTTATTATTGGCCCTGAAACTTGTTAAGTATGAAAGAAGAAATTGGAATTGTTAATGTCGGATCCGGAATTGTTAATTAAGAAATATGTGTTGTTATTAGCCCTTAAACTTATTAATTGTGAAAGAAGAAATTGGAGTTGTTAATGTCGAATCTGAAGTTGTTAATTAAGAGATAGATGTTCTTATTGGCCCTGAAACTTACTAATTGTAAAAGAAGAATTGCAATTGTTAATGTCAAATCCGGTGTGATCACCCTATTTTGTCCGGGCCCCACTAAAAAATACAAAAATAATTGATAATGATTGATGTCCAAATTGGCAATCATCAGTGAAAGAAAAAATAAAAAAAACGAAAATAAGAAAAAATAAGGAAATCCTTCTATTGATGATGATCGGTGTCTAAATAGGCAATCATCATTAAAAGGGAAAAATTAAAAAAAAACGAAAATTAAAATAAATCCCTTAATTGATATGATTGGCATTGTCATTCATTAAGGGAAAATAATAAATAAATAAATAAATAAAATCTCATTTATGTTGATAGGTTTAAATTAGGAAGTTACTTGTGGGGAGAATAATGAAAAAAATTAAAAACGAAAAAATCTTCACTAATGGTAATTAGGTCAAGTTAGGAAGTTTTATCAATAGAAAATACAAAAAAATAAAAAAACGAAAATTAAAAAAAAAATCTCCATTGATGGTAATTAGGTCAAGTTAGGTAGTTCTTAACAAAAAATAAAAAAAATAAAAAAAGGAGCATTTATGAAGAAAACCTACCTACTATAAATATGAGTGTAAGGGTTGAAGCAAGGACAAAAAATTTTGGGAGAAAGAGGGAGGCACGGTAGAGAGTTAATTTTATTGCTCGTACATAATTCTCATGGGGGAAGGGTAGTTAACATAAGAGCCCATCTTATTTTGCTCACTACTCTTTGATTGTGATTAAATTTGCATGCTCTTCTTTCTTATAATATTTAGCCATATGTGCAAGATGATGAATTTGACTAACTCTCCCCACCACTGTAATGTTTTATGACTTTATACTTGGCCTTGTGTTTATCTTGATGACTCAACAATTGCATGAAGCACTGCACCTACCTTAATATATTACACTGCTGGACATGAGTCATTTATTTATTGGAGCACTTGTATGGTTGACATTAACATTGCTGAACGTGTTTGTGTTTGAGCTCAAGAGGTATGTGTCGCTTTATCTATACTTGCTTCTTATTTATTATGTGGTTTTATCACTCTATCTCTTGTTGTAGCGGGTTTAAAGGATAAAAGGTACGCATAAATCTCCTCACCTTTGACTTCATTTTCTTTTAACTTGTGCTATTTCTTCTTCTTCTTCTTTTCCTTTATCTCTTTCTTATGTTCTCTTTCAAAAAATGAAAAAGAAAAAGAAACATTTTAACACATTTTGATAAATGAAAATAAAATGGAAAAACTCTCTTTTACAAGAAAATAAAAAAAAAACGTTTTCTTAAAAAAATAATAAAAAATACAAACCCAACAAAAAAAAAAAGATATTTTTCTCAAATAAATTAAATAAACATTTTCCTAAAAATCACAAACCAAGTGACACGCTTTTCTATCCTCTCGTACTATGTGGGCTTTGATCCCTCTAAAGGGTACATAGGCCCTAGGTTTTCATCCTAGGTCAAGTCCAATTTTGTAAATAAATATATTTTTTCTTATTTTCTTGTTATAAATAAATGTTATTTTTTTTAAATAAATATATTTTTTCTTATTTTCTTTTTGTAAATAAATGTTCCTTGTTTTTTTTTCCTTTAGTTTTTCATTTATTTTTGTCTTTATTTGGGTAATTATAATAAGATTAAAGGCCATAATTTTTTAAATAATTAACTTAGGGTAACCATTCTCATGAATGGGTGTTGTGGGGTGCCTAACACCTTCCCCACACACAATCGACTCCCGAACCCTAAATGGTTTTTTGTAGACCAGTTTTCGTTTTTTAAATAGGTTTCCAAAATTATCCTATTTCTATAATTTTGGTGGCGGCTCCATGTTTTCAAAATTCCGAGCGCTACATCCGGAGTTACTAATTACAAGGATCATGTTGTTATTTTGAAGTGGGGGGATGGAGGGCTGAAGGGTATTTTCGTCATTTGACCGAGATTTCAAAATCCCAGATTCCTCTACTCGTTTGACAATTGACTGATCTGTCCTTTCCCATTTTCAATTTACTGAATTATCCTTTTTCAATTTTCAATATAGCTTTTTAGAATTTTCCCTTACCTTTTTGCCAGAAATATATACCACATTATTTATAAATTGAAAACAATACTATTTATTTGTTAAACTTTTTAACCCATCTAATTTTGTTAAGAATTTTTTTGTTTTGTTTTATAGATGTTAACTATGTCTAGGTGAAATTGCATTTATAGTTTAAAAATATCTATTTTTCTTACTTAAAACTAGTCACATGATAAGAAGGAAAGCCTACAAGAGTCATGCATAATCATTGAGACTTTAGCTTAGGCAAGATATCATTAACATTTGAGATGTAGGGTCAGGTTAGGATTTTAATCTCTAACCATTAAACCCATTCTTTTAATCATTTATAATTCTGACGGATCATAGTTAGATTCTTTTAGATGTACAAAATTCTCAAAAGAGATAAGTGTAGGGCATACTTAAATCTCTAGAGACAAAAATAAGATATTACTTTAAATTTTTAGGAGAACTGAGAGATTCTAGAGAGAACTAATGATGGGGGAAAACTTTAAACTTTATTATTATATATTCATACAAACTTGTTCTATCTCAAGTCTTATGTCCCCTTGCTTTTTTTTTTTGGCCAATTTATGTCCCTTTTTTTATATAGACTCACAAGTCACAAAGGACATTTTATACGTAAGTTTACAAAACAAATTTTAATGCACTCATGACATCATGACAAAACAAGTTCTTATGTGCTCATTGACACAAGTCAAGTTTCTAGGTAGACTATTATAAAAATTGTAATATATGACAGTTATTAACTGTCATACTTCACAATTCTAAACCGTTATATATGCGGGTGTTATTTTTACTCTGCACAGATAAATTATAATTCTTAACCGTTATTTATTATTGACCAATTATAACAGTTATAAGATAAAACCCGTTATGCGTTATGTATTGAGGCTTGGTGAGGCCATGATATATGCATTGTTATGATAATAATTAATGGGTACATGTGAAAAACCGTTATAATATATAGTAATACTTACATGATACATAACGGTTTCATTGTGACAACTATAATTTATTCAGTAACATCAATAAAAGTTCTTTTGTAAGAACAGTGACTTTTAATAATACTAAATAACGGTCTCACGTAAACAACCATTACAAGGATAATGGTTCCTAATTAAGAACTGTGAACTTTTGTAATATATGATGGTTTTTGTTTAATTACTGTGATATATGGTTGTGAGACTTTTCAAGTGAGAGTTTTTGAGTTAGTTGGAGTAAATTGTATATAATAGAAATAGTACCTCCCACATCGAGTTTCTATGCAATGTAGAATAGATTAGGACATTACAGGCTTTGTAGGGAGAATCAATGACAACTGTTGACCTATCTAAGTGATAATGTAACTGTTTACTTATAAATTGTGTCTCATTACAGTAATTAACCCTGGAAAGCGATAGATTGGGAAAAAACTACGAATATCCATATTAATTGGTGATGATATTCATATTTTTTCCCCTATATATGGATGGTATTTGTGTTTTTTCACCAACCCATCGCGTTCCTGGATTAATTGCTAATGAGATACAAGGCATAAGTGATAAACACTTACATTATGAGATATATAGGATAAGAATACGAGTGATTTAAGCCACAAACTCTAGAAAATCTTGATTCATCTCATATTGTATGGCTTATTAGATATAAGAAGTACTACTTTAGTAAATAGAGTCGAGACCAAATAGCTCATAAACTCTCACATTGAAGAGTTTAGGACTGATCACAATGTTGAATTTCAGAGCTCTTAACTTAGTGCACCTGCTCAATACAAAAACAGGAGAGAAACCTTCAAAGAAGTAATGGGTTTTTTGAAAAAAAAAATAATAACTACAAAACACATCTCCCTTTACTGCGCCTCTCCAAATCAGTCTCGCCTTGTGTGTCTCTTCCATCATTGATCTATTTCCAGAATGCGTCTTATATGGTCCATAATAGTTGAGCTCTTTACTTCCAAAATCGGTCTCAAAATGCTCAACTCCTCTGCCTACCTCTGCTCCTCTGTTTTCTCTTATTTTTTCATTCACCAAAAACCCTCTCTCAATTTGATCAAACGATGAGCTTTATGTAATATCCCGAATTTTGGGATTGGAGGCTTTGGAATAAGCCTTAATTGAGTGGACTACTAAGCCCCGATTTAGTAGATGTCCCAAATATATTCCCTAATGATTCTAATATCTTTGGGGTATTAAAAAAGTAAAATGGTGAATTTTGGAGAATATAATTATGTTTTCGATAAAATGGCCTATGAGGCAGTGAGCTTATCATAAGGTTTTGGAAGACTAAATGATAAGTAAAAATTATGAAATTTTACAGGATGAAAGTAGACATCCTAAGCTTTAATTTGATAGGTCATATGACTCAATAAGAGCTATACACAAAAAGATATGAATTTTTGAAGTTAGCCCAGAAAAACTGGAAAGTTTCTGAAACAACATGCAAAGAATGAAATTCTGGGAATTTTGTGATTCCATAAAGTAAAAGTCTATATTTTTCCTTGAAAATAGACTCAATAAGAGTTCTATAGGCTTTGGAATCACCTCATTTCTATTTTTCTAGAATTAGTTATGATTTTTCAAAGTTTGGGCAGAAATCTGCCAGAATTTTGTAAAATCCGAAATTTTTGGAAAATTGGTAAATGAATATAATAGAATATATAATATGATATAAGCTCTTTATTTCTTCTTCAGCCCTGCATCTGACGCCATTTTCAGTTTTAGAGAGAGGAAGAGAAAAATTGTAGAGAGAGAAAAGGAGGAGGAAAAACTTATAAAGGTAAGTGATTTCTTCGGTAAATCGGTTCCTAATGCGTATAACTCCGTTCCTAAGCTTCCTTTGCATATGATTTAAGGTTTGGAAGCTCATCTTTTGGTGTATCAAGGGTCTAGGGTTTCAGCCAAGTCAAGAAAATCCAGAAGGAGCTTGAGGTAACTTCCAAACCTTCGTATATTGACTATTCTAGCTGCTGTGGGCAATTTAATCGGTGAAATTTCGCCGGATTGCCATTGGTTGTAAAAATGGAAAATGGGTTTCCCTAGGGGTTATGCTGCCCAAATTGATACTAAATGGTAGTTGTAACCTAATGGAATAGTCAATAAAGTGGTTAGGAGTAGAAAGGAACGTGTTTACGGAGCCGAAACCGAAAAACCCCGATTTTCCCTAGAAAACCCATATATTTCGATCAAGGGTCTAAATGGGTCTTAGAGTTGTATTTTCAATGATTTGATGGTTCCATTGGATTCAGGAGGGAAAATTAGGTGGGGTTACAGTTGGGCACTTTTTCGGAAAAAGCCGAGAAAGCATAATTACGGAAACGCCCCTAAAACCCTAAAAGTAGGGCTGCCAAGGGCATTTTCGTAATTTGACATTGAATTTGATAATTATGAGTCCGGAAATGGATTCCTTGGGTGAAAATATGTAAGAATAGCCCATGTCAAAATTTCGGGAAAAGTACAGCCGGACCGGGTATGATGGGGCTGGGTCCCCGGGGGTATTTTAGTAATTTTCAAGATAGACTCATATAACCTCCAGAAACATTATGGAAGTGTCTAAATAGTACTTTTGACATTGTATGATCGAATATGGAGCCCTGAGCTGTTTGCACATAGATCGAGGCACGCATTTCGAGGCGAAAAAGGGTTAAGGTAGGGGACTTACCTTTCTTGCATGTATTTGATATATTTGCTTGTGTAGTGATGTATGTGATTGCTTTACTTGATTGTGTAGAGCATATTTGAATAAATGAAGCTCTGTTTCTGTTTTCGCTGTGGCCATAGTCTTGTTGTATGAAACATTGAGCATGCAGAAATGTCATTATGGGGCATACATCTAGATAAAGCTAACATGTCATACACATAGCATCAATCATGCATGCATTATGGTATCTGTTTCCTACTGAGATTCTCTCGAATCTCACCCTCCCCTACCAACAATTTAGACAGGAGAAGACAAAAGATATGTTGAGAGCAAAGAAGAGAACTACACGAGGGGATTGCAGTGGCGGAACAAAGTCAGGAATATGTCTCTGTTTTACTGGGATGGGTTTAGATACCCTAGTAGCCTTGTACGGCTACATTATTTGAATTTATCAGGTATGAACCCCTATGGGGAATTTATGTAATCATGCACATATTATCAGTATAGTTATGCTATTCCTGTGTTGCCTACCGAACCGCATGTTGTTTTCCGCGAATACTCTGGTAAATGTGAAATAAAGATAAGGGTGTAACACTTTAGGTCTAGTCCTTATTGTAGTTTAATTTGTTCCTAAATTAATGATGCTGCAGTCCCTAAAATTTCAGAAAATGCAATTTAGTCTCAAGATATATAAAATCACTTAATAAATAAACAAATTCCAAATAATGGTAAAATGTCCAATTCAACCTTATATGCATAAGAATCTATTATTTTCAAGCTAATAATCCCCAAAATTTCGGCAAAAATCATAGCATTTATATTTCAAATTAAGCACTTATCAGGCAGCAGAGGTGGATGTTGGGAAGGAAGAGAAGGAGGAGGTGAAGGATGACGCTGAGATTTTTCTGGCATATCTTCTGTACGACATTTCATCTTGGCAATTGATCTAGAGAATAAAGAGGAAGAGGATGAAGAAAACGTAGGAAAAACAGATGAAGATGTGGAGTTCAAAATAATACACATCTAGATGGGACATGAAAAAACCATCTTTGCACGTGTTGGAAATTGAATAGGCAGGACATAATGAAAGGGTACCTAGTTCATTTCCATGATGACGATCTTCTGATGATAACGAAGAGGCACCCATAGTTAGCACAGGGACGAGGAAAGGTTTCGAAAGCTTTAATTAACATTTATTAAGTTAGAACCGTTAAGTATATTAGCAAGAATACTTTATGATTTTTAATTAATAATTGTGAATTATTAATTTATGTTGTTTTACACTTCATCTCCCTTCGATTTGATGATGAGGATGAGGATGAGGATGAGGATGGCAAGCAAGAAAATAATGATGATGTTTAGTCATTACCACTACTGTCGTCATCGTCCTACTCATCACACTTTTCCTCGTCCTCTTCCTCGTCCTCATCCTCATTATTGGAGGAGGGAGATGAAAGGTTTAATTGCAAGTCATATTCAATATCAATGTGATGAAATATGTGGTTCAACTTTCTGTTCAGCATATTGGCGTATGCCGCATGACGCTTTGTGTCACTGTCAATGCTTGCCAACATTTGCATCAGAGCCTCCATTTCAAGAGGAGGGGGCAGCGGAGCTCATTAGGAAATTAACATGATGAAGGAGAAGCAGGAGACCGATAAAGAAAAATAGTAAAAATCAAAAGGAATAGCTGAGTTTAAATAGAAGTCTAACGAATTACGAAGGGTTATGAGTTATGACTTATGAAGGTTTAACGGATTATGAAGGGTTTTGAGTAATGACATAGATGATGATTGGTTGTTAGATGACGGTTGTTTCTGAAGACCGTTATGGTTTGTCTTCGCTGATATAAGGGTTATAAGACAAATCATTTGCAAGCATTACATGACTTTTGTTTCAAAAAAACCATCATTTTTGTCATTAAATAAATTACGATTATTAACTACAATACTTATTTTTGTGTTTTCGTGAATTTCGCCTAGTAATATATGACAATATGCATAATTAACCATTATTTTTAAGCATTATATATCATTGCGTGACCTGCGCCTCAACATACATAATGTTTATTAGCTGTAACTATTATGTATTAAGTGTTATAAATTCGCAAATCTATAGTAATGTTGTAACAACCCCACACAGGTGGCCAAACAGGCCCCTGGCAGGAATTGTCCCCTCCTCCGCACCACACAGGTGCTTGGGGATTTATTCCAACCACACTGAAAGGAATGCGCCTCCCCAAGGGATCGAGTATACTACTTGAAGATAAGTAGTGCACCATGACCCACTTGGTAACCACTTGCAAATGGAGACTTCTACCCGTCTTCGCTCCATTGTAACCCCCTGCCTTAATAAGCGTAATTATAATCCGATGATCTATAAGTAAAATGGATTGGAGACCGGCGGATAATTTATAACTCATTTTAACTCCCTCCTTATGTTAGGGCTTTCACAAATTCTTTTAAAATGTTTCCCTATCCTGGTCTCAAGTTCATGTTTCGAATATAATTACCCTATGTAGTTACATCACATTAATATATATTAGAGTGTACAACAAAAATCCCGGCAACCCCCGGGTGTCATATATGTACTAAGGGTTTACAAGATTCCCTTTTTGGGAATTACATAACTATATCCCAAAATAATATTTACATTCCAAAACTATACAGTAATCCCAAATCCAAAATGGATAACCGACAATCCAAAACTAAATATTCCTACAAGGTTCTAGCCGCTCCTGATCGTCCGCTTCTCCTTGGAGCCACTTGCCCTTTATGTAAGGTTAATCAATAGAAAGAATGAGATTTAAGAGAATTTCAGTAGTAACAAATCACTCATACAATATATAAACACATAGCATGTAAGATCACGTTTAGCATCAACACAATGGTATATGGCTTACGCCATATACGACAGCACTCACGGCTGTATACACAATACAATAGCTTTCGCTGTAATCTCTATACTCAATGCGATAGCTTTCACTGTCATGGCAGCAGTATCTCAAAGCATCATAATGACATTATCAAAAATCACTACACAATTACATAATTTCACAAAATTCACCACTGCCCTAATTTTCTCCTCATGCAAGTTAGGAGCTAATTCACCGAAGAAATTAAGCTTACTTAGCAAATTTTCTCCTCATTCTCTCTACAAATTCTCACAAGCTCTCTCTCTCTCTCTCTCTCTTCTTTGTGAACACAATTGACTGAAATGGGCATGGAAGGGAAGGAGATGACTTTTAAAAATATCTCATATTTCCCTTTATTTATTTAATTAATTTCCCATTTTCAGATTTAAGAAAATTCTGGCAGATTTTCTGCCCAAACTTTGAAAAATCATAACTAAATTTGTATATATCGTGTTGGAGTGATTCTAAAGGCTATAGAACCCTTATTGAGTCTGGTTTCAAGGAAAAATATATCTTTTTGCCAATTGAAAGTATAAAATTCCCAGAACTAAATTCTTTGGATGCTGTTCCAGAAAATCAACAATTTTTTTATGCTAATTTCAAAAATTCATAACTTTTTGTATACATCTCCAAAACTTTCCCATGACCTATCAAATTAAAGCTTAGGATGTCTACTTTCATCTTATAAAATTTCATAATGTTTGCTCATCATTTGGTCATCCAAAACCACATGACAAACTCACTGTCTCACCGAAAATTTTCATTGGCAATAAAATCACATCCTTCAAAATTCACCCTTCCTTTTTATTAGATATTTTTACATATTTACACTATATATTGATGAATAAAAGTTGAGGTTTTACAATTGTCACTCATGATTAATATATTATAAGATTCTCACGCCACATAATGATGGGAAACAAGTCACAAGACACTTATCATGCCTCACAAAAAGACAAAACATGATGATTCTTGACATGCATAAGGCTTCATATTGCACTAACTCTGAGGATGCTTGTCCTCAAGGGTAAATTACCAGTTAGACTTGCAAATAGGTTTATAATCATAAGAACAGTTAGAGTATATTTGTTCTTCTCTCTTTTCTCTTTCTTTGCACACTTGCGTTGGTACTCCCTTGTCATTTTTTCATCTTGATCTAAGGCCTCTTATTCAATCTGCTTGGGTGTCTTCTGGGTGCAATTAGGAGAGTAATCTTCATGGAACTGGGTGTCTCAGCTTATAGGGGTCCTATGAATTTGGTGGGAAAATAGGTACAGACTCAGAGTTCATGATACTTTGGTAGATTGGTAATTTCTCAAGTTCAGTCAATCCAAGAAATTCACTGAAGATGAGGAGGGTCCAAGAGTGAGTTGTGTGAGTTCAACCCCGTCATCAGGGATGTTTATTTCAGGCATTCAAAGTTCTCCTTGGATGAAATACTCAAAAGGAATGGGACCAAGGAGGTGCATTTTAGATCTGGATCAGGACCTGAACTATTATTTAAGTCACATAAAAATGATTTAAGATCAGGTGAAACATTTTTCTCATATTTTCACCAGTCGATATAGGTACGCCACAAATGAGTATGGCATGGGTAATTTTTTTAAATAAAAAAATATATGTAAGGGCAAATAGGTCTTTTCCTTTTAATTTTAAAAAAGACAAATTGAACCTAACATCTTTCTGAAATTATGAATATTTAAAACACATATTTGTCTTTTAACATTTTTAAAGTTCTTTATTAAGAATTTTTCCTAGATTTTTTTTTCTCTTTTTGGAATTTTCCATAAGTGGTAGTGATTAATGACATTATAGAACTCTTTTCTCCACCTGAGAAGAGGTGAGAACTACATAAGAAGGGTGCAGAGATTATAAAGATAATGGTAAATTGAAAGAGGCGGGATGGTGATGGCGCAGGCATAAAAAGTGTAGACAATGCCCACATGTATCATGCAAGTTTTTTCTCAAATGGTAAAATAAGGAGTTGGATCATCTTATGTTGCTTACTTTTTTATTTTTATTTTTTGGGAGAATTGTGAAAAAAAGGCCTTACTAGCACATTAATTGCTACATGGGACTTGGGAAAATCATTTACACATGGGGAAAAATCTTTTGCACACAGGGTAAGATGTTTTGCACATGTATAGGGAAGAATATTGTACACAGGGAAGATTGTTTGCACACAGGGGAAGATATTCTACATATTTGGAAGATCGTTTACATACCGAAGTCCCATTTGATAATTAAGTTCTCACCGAGGCATTTTTTCACAATTCTTCGTTTTTTTTTTCCTGACTAACTATTTTAACCAAGCTCTCCACTTTCTTTTCTTTCCTTTTTGATGTTTTAATTTTGTTTATATATATAGTACATTCTAAAATTGTATCAATTTTATTTTCATATATTGATATATTTTGAAAGGGAGAATTCAGAAAAATATTTTAAAAATATTAAAATCCCAAATCAATTTTATTTCTTACAATATAATAGATCATAGATCATACATTAACTGCATTAGATTAGTAATTCACAATTCATTTTAGTAGAAAATTCTTAATATAAAATTTTCAAATTTTAAAAATATTTTTCTGAAATTTTCCCATTTTGAAACCTCTTCATTCTAACTCAAGTTATTTGGATGCATTCCTATTTCCTAGTTAGAGGTCGCCATTGAATCCTTATTATATATAGACACAAAAAGAAAAAAAAAAAATCCAACCCAAGCATTATCCGCTTCCTTCGTCCTCCTCAGTCCTTACAGTCAATCTATGGCCACTTTAGAATCTGGACTAACAGTCTTGGGATCTTTCCGCTGTTTTAATAAGTACTCTTCATCTGCCAAACCATTCTATTCGATAAAGCTCAACGTCTCCACTTCTCTTTCTCCCATTTCCCACAATTGGGTTGCCCCCTCAATTTTCTCTTCTATCGACTCCAGCACAAGGCTCTGCTTCGAATTATGCTCTGCGCTGCAAGAGGCAGTAACAGAAGAAAAGCCAGAGCAAACCCAGGAAACCAGCATAAAGAAGAAGCTCTGCGTGTTTAATCTACCGTGGTCGTTATCGGTGGAGGACATCAAGAACCTCTTTGGTCAATGCGGAACTGTAACCGATGTCGAGGTTTTTCAATTTCTCATCTCGTGATTCTATTTGGGGTTCTTCTCCCACCCTCCCTCCCTAATTTCTGTAATTTTGATGGTTGAAGTTTTGCTTTTTTAATTGAAGTAGATAATAAAAACCAAAGATGGGAAGAGCAGAGGATTTGCCTTCGTCACTATGGCTTCCGGGGCAGAGGCTCAGGCTGCTATTCATAAATTTGATTCTCATGTGAGTTGCTTCTTTGTGGTTTTATTTCAGTGTGATTCTTCTATGCGGTCTTAGAATTCTATTCCTTATACGTAGCACTGATATGTCAAAGCGCTTTTGTGGTTCTGGCTTAGGGTAATGTTATATATACTAAATGTGTCATTTATTAATTTCATTTTCTCAAAGTTGGTTGTGTTACGATACAATTCTCAGGCTAGTGTTTGCAGAATCGGGTCTTCAGGAATTGGGGTCTAGATAATGAGTTCCCTGCAGTACTATTTAATTCTCCCCTCTTTTAAAACTAGAAATAATTTGCTAGTTCTGAGGGTTGTTCTATACGAGTATGCAAGAACCCCGGGAGATATAATGATCAGGACATGAAATCCCTACCGCTAATAGCTAATATCACTGACAATTTAGTTAAAGATCAATAAATGGATTACTCTATTCATGATTCATCATCATATATTATTAGTCCAGCGGCCTATAGTCAGCAATGAAGACAGTCAAATCTCATTTAGTAGGAATTAGGAAACGGCAGAATCACATCACATTTTGATTTGGTCGGACTCTGAATTTGGATTAAACACAGTATGAAGAGTGTATCAGCTGCAATATATACCATATAGTAGAAGCTATCTTAATCACTTGTGCTCCAAAACGAGCCAAGGTTCAATCTTTGACTAAATTTCCTCTTCAGTTTGCGATGCATTTTACTTGAGTGCATTGTTTTCCTCATTGTGATCCTTTGCCTTTGCGTTGCATGCTCTGGTGCATACTTAAGAATCAAGATTCGGTTGAAACTGTTGTGCAAAAACTTGTCTTTTACTGTTGCAAAACAGTATCAATGGGCTGGAGTTTGTACTATCACTTCCTCAAATTGTTTCAATTGTCATGGAAGCGGACACACATCTAATGTAAAAACAAGATACTTCCTCCAGTTCTAAGTGCACTAGGTCCTACATTTAGGACTGGAGGGGTAGTTTACTAGCAGTTTACAAATTTAGGTGGTTTGTTTTCCTTATGAAATGATGAAGTGCTGCTGTTTATATGGTGCATGTAGTAAGACCAGTTCCACTTGTATTATCTTAGAACAACTTTAACCTATGTTTTGCCCCATATAAAGTATTTTAACTGTACATACTAGTATAGTTAATTTATATACTTAGTGAAGTTATAAGTTTTAATTGTGTCTGTTTGATCTAGTTAAGTGACTTTTAACAGTACATATATATTGTACGTACAGTATCAATTGAAGATGAGTTTTTCAGACTCACCATTTTGTCATATGGATATCGGTTCTGTTTGGTATGAGGGATTTGGAGAGGAGGGGAAGCTTTTGAGAGTTAAATTTAAGAAAATTGGACAAGTGGGGTTCCAAAAGTTTAATAAAAAAACTGTAAGATAAATGAGTAAGAAAAATCAATTAAAAATTTTTAATCTTGGCTTTCTCGTTTTTTAAATCCAACTCAAAATTTTTTTCTCTCTGCTCACTTCCCCTCCCCTCATGTGAAACAAGCCTAAAAGGTCTAAGTTGAGTCTATTCTAAAAGTTCTCAGCGCGATGCTTTGACATATATCTGATAATGCCAAAACTGAATGACAGAAAAAAAATTACTACTTTGAATATCTCATCTAAAATATGTGTGGCAACAATTTTGTTGACTCAGAATCCTGCAATATAGGAATTTTCTGGCAGGATAATAAGGGTAGAGCTTGCAAAGAGATTCAAGAAGCCTCCTCCTCCACGCCCTCCTCAAACTCCCCCTGCTGGTGAAACAATCCATAAAATTTACACATCGAATCTTGCATGGAAAGCAAGGTCTAGCCATCTCAGAGCTTTCTTCACAGAGAATTTCAAACCACCAGTTTCAGCCAGGGTTGTCTTTGACAGCCCTAATGGAAGATCTGCTGGCTATGGATTTGTTTCTTTTGCCACAAGGGATGAAGCAGAGGCCGCCATTTCTACTCTTGATGGGAAGGTAATTAACTAACTATTTTCTCCCGTATTTAATATAAGACCAGTTGAATTTTTTAGAGAGATTAAGAAAGTTAAATAAAGTACTTAGTTATAGTATAATTTGTTTTTCATTAGATTATATATTACTTTATAAGTCAAATAAATTAGTTTGTAAAAAAACGATAAATATAAATACTTTAAAGTAATTTATTTAGTTTCCATAATTTATCTAAAAAAGTTAGCTGAGTCTTATATTAAAAACTAGAAAAAGTATCATCTTGTGATTTCTGTAGATGTCATTTTAGAGATAGATTTGAGTTCTTCTGAAGCTTGTATTAGTCCTCATGTTGAATGAAAATGACTTTACCCTTGAGCTATATGGCTTGCAGGAATTAATGGGGCGACCACTTCGCCTAAAATTCAGTGAAAGGACTGTTAAAGAATCTGGGGATGAGAAAGGTTCTGATGATGAACCGGCAGAATCATAAGGTTTTTTTTCATTTCATTATCTGAGACTTTGACTACGATGTAGGAGCTGGATTTTGACCTCAAACCCATACACTTGTACACATGATCATGATAATTAAATTCTACATTCATTTTCACCATGCTGGAATCCATGTATATATTGACACAATTTATTATAGCCCATGTCTGGGAAACGTGTATCTGATACTTGTTACGCTGAGAAACTTTGTTCCTTGTCATTATGTTCGCTATATAACCGTTGCGGACTCTGTTACAAGACTGATATTTTGTATTTATCCAACTTCTTTTTTCCAGCATATTTTCCCTACTTTGAAACTAATGATATGAATGTGGTTGCACATAAACATGCCAGAACTTGAAATAAAATTACAATAATTAATCATTTTTAGTCAGTACAGAGAGGATTTGAAAAGACACAAGGGAATTTTTTTTTTTTTTTGGAATAAATACTGAAATTCATTCCTTTATCATAATTTTCATATGAGAAGTCCATCGCTCTGCATAGAAAGAACAGTTTCCTACCAATTCCTCATCTAAACCTAAAAGTTATTATGAACTTCTCATAATACAATGGCTGGCAAAAGATCTGTCAAAGCAGGTCAAATTTGACAGATATGATTTCTATTTTCTCATATTAAAATATACACTGCTTTTGTTTCAAGTAGATTGAGATTGGGAATATATGCTTCTACATGTTACCCCATACAGAACAATAAACATGATGCCACCGCTTAAAGTGTGACAGCTTGTCGGCAAAACCAGGAAAGATGGAAGTGCATCAAAGTAAGAGAAGGACAAAAAGCGCTTTATAATACTAAAGCTCATATTAACACAGCTTCGGCCAATATTACAGCCATTAACTGGTGGGTGTGTGTGTGTGTGTGTGTAAATGATCAGCTTCGGCCAATATTACAGCCATTAACTGGTGGGTGGGTGTGTGTGTGTGTGTGTGTAAATGATCTTTAGTTTGGTGACAGCAAGTGAGAATTAAAGAAGACCAAAAGAAGACTCTTGAATTGACAGTGATGTTACTTTAAATTTAAAAACCACTCTTATTTAGCTCCAGCTTTATTCCCATCAAGAGTCAATGCTCATAATTACTATAGATTAAGCTATCTTGTGATTCAAGTTGCGGATTACGTGCAAGTTTAGGCTTTTAATTAACAAGGTTAGGGTTTACCTATTGTTGTCCTGGAATATCAATTAATTTAATTTAATCAAAGAAAAGTAGAAAACACAATTTTCTATGTAGTTAGCAACAAGTTAACCCCCAGCTGTAGGAAGATATATAGATATATACTTAGATAAATAGATTCCAGGAAATGAAGAATATATGCAAAGTAGAATAGGGTGGATCGTTTACTTAATTAAGGCCCACAGGAAAAAAAATAAAAAATAAAGGATATGGTGCGCAGAGAAGAGAAGAGACAAATTAAGGGAGCATCATATCTTTGTTGAATTGCAAATCATTCTAGTATCCTCAACCCTATAAAATTCCTTCCTAAACTATTCTTTCTTTCTTTCTTTTTTTGTTTTTTACAGAATACATTTAGAAAAAAAAAGATAGAAAAATAACTTTGAAATTGTAAAATTTTAAATCAGATATTTCTCAAAAAATAAATTATGAATTACTTATCAATTCTTAGTAACAAATCTAATTTAGAATTTTGTAATTTTAAAGTTATTTTTGTATCTTTTTCCCATATATTTATCTGTTTACTCTTGACTATATACTCACCTTGCCACGTGGCGCATGTAACATAGTTGACTTTGACATCAGAACCAAAAAAAAAAAAAAAAAGAACTTATGCTAGGCGATATGTTTGAGAATTGAGATGAAGGCTGTGGTTCAACCAGCTTAATGGATCAAATGATATGATATATGATTCTTCCTTATATCTCAGAAATGGTCGTCATGCACACTTTGCACACTAGCATAGTGTAGGCATGTTCGATATTGTTAATTAAATAGATTAACTTGACTCTTTTTTTGAAAAATGTCAAATATTATCTTTTACTGATTTTTTTTTAAATGGATTGATTGGTTATGGGCAAGGTATTAAAACTCGGACTGGGCATTGAACCGGTCGGGGTACTGGGTTAAGGGTCAGTGGTTCAAACCGGAGCCAAACCGGGACCAAACCGGTGAGAAATTGAAAATTTTAGACTTATAGTATGAAATTTTAAAGAAAAAATGTTTCAAAAAAATGTGAACCCGGACCGGACCGGTTTACCGACCGATTCGCCAGTTTCCGGGCCGGACCGGCTGGTCCAGTCTAGATTCAGGAACATTGGTTATGGGTTATTGCAACTTAACTAGTGGTTTGTGTTCAAATATTAGGTATACAGTTATGATAATTACTTAAAGGTAGTGAGATTTCTCCATATAACCAAACTAATTAGTTATTACTGACGCCAGATACTATGGATAGATCTAAATACTAAGTGTGTGTTTGAATTAGCTTTTTTTAATAATTTTAACGACTTACGATGTAAGCATGTGAGAGGAGTTTTATCTCAAATTACGTAAACCATGATTTGAAACTATGATTTTGATGCTTACCAAACAAACACTAAGTTGATAATGTTCTAGGAATAAATTGCGACGGTATAAGGTCATAAATGCACTCATAAATAATCGGAAGTCCTAACCATGTAACTGTGCCTGGTACAACTAACTTGACGGCTCAAGTGGCTCCACACATTAATAATAGCCCTGCATGGAATTACAGTGAGTTTTAAATCATCATTATTTTGATTTCTTAGAAAAATCTAGGATTTGAATCTCCAAGTTAAAGTTAAGCAAATATTTTTAAATAAAAGACAAGTAAAATGAATAGAAAAATACTAAATCCCTCCCTATTTTTCACTTTGTTGAAATCAAGAAGAAAATGGAGGACAAGAAAGAAAAATTAAACAGAAAAAAGCATTGATTACTTTAATAAATTCCCCACAAACATGAACCCTACTGTTTAGTCAAGAGACCCATCTTTAAGTTGCAACAAAGAAAAGGGAAAAAAGAGAGAGAGAAAAGTTAAAGCATGCCAATCAGTCCTCCCATTTTCCTACTCTTTCCCTTCATTTTCTTTGGCTCCTTTTCAACGCCATCTTTTGCTTTCCCTGAAACTCATCATCTTCCCCAAACCCTCTCTTTCTCTCTCTCTCTGTAATTCTAATCATTGGGCTATAAGATCACCAATCTTGTTTATCAGGAAGATGGAAACTCCATGATTAGAACCCACAAGTTCTAATCTTTTTTCCATGGCTGCAATTGGAAACCCAAAAACATGGATCCCCTATGTGAATATCAGAGATTGCTCTCAAGGTTTTTGCAGTGTTTACTGCCCACAATGGTGTTTCATAGTTCCTCCTCCTCCTCCTGCCGCCCTAGATTTCCCTCAAGACGACGACTCTTCCCCAAATTTTTCTCCTCTCGTTATAGCCATAATTGGGATCTTGGCCAGTGCCTTTCTTCTGGTAAGTTACTACACTTTCATATCGAAGTACTGTGGAAACAGGGGAGGATCTTCAGACAGAGAGAACTATCTTCATCACCAGAATGATGAGATTGAAGATAATCACAACCCTTCGCTGCATGAGCCCTGGCATGTCCAAACCAATGGATTAGATGAAGCTCTGATAAAGTCCATTACAGTTTGTAAGTACAAAAGAGGAGATGGGTTGGTTGGTGTCACAGATTGCTCTGTTTGTCTGGGTGAGTTTCAAGAAGATGAACATGTCAGACTTTTGCCGAAATGCAGTCACGCTTTTCACCTCCCTTGTATCGATCAATGGCTCAAATCTCACTCCAATTGCCCTCTCTGTCGTTCTCTTATCTTCACCTTCAATAATTCCTCAACCCCTCAAGTGATGGTTCCACCATTGATACAAGAATCAGAATCTTCCTCTGGAAATAATGAATCTTCTGCTTCTTCAAGGGAGATTCGGAATGCGAGTGAAGAAAATGGAGTTGGGGTTGGAAGAAGAAGCGATGTAACAGTTGGGGTTGTGGAAGAAGGTCCGAAGCCTGCGTTGCGAGCTTTTAGTGATCTGGGTTTTCTGAGAGGGAGGCATAGAATGATTGAGATGATAAGAGATGAAGGGGATGAAGAAGATGAAGCCATAAGAAGATCAGTGTCCATGGATCATCATTCTCTACAAATTGGAGGAGTAGCAATAGGATCAAACGAAGCAAGTACTTCAAAGAGATCATCACAAGGAGAAAGTAGCAAATCCAGTAGCAGAAGAAGAGTGATTCTGCATTGTGTTTTGAGTCCAATCACAATGAAGAGATCATTTTCCAGTGGAAGATTCTCGTTTCGCAGAAATGGCAGAGGAAGGCAGGGGATTATCCCTGTTTGAGAATTCCCCTGTTTTTATTAGGGCAAAAAAAAAAAAAACTCTGATGGTTATGATGTTAATTAAGATGAACATGTGTGCGTGTGTGGAGAGCAATTACAAAAACTTAATTAGTGACTGTGAGGAGAGAGCAGAAATATGGGGAATCCATGTGCTTGTGTGTACCATTATTGTCGGGTGGACATTTTTGTTTATCTATAATGAAAGAGTTCAAGTTCTGGTCAATATCACAATAATTGTCCTTCTGTGTCCTCCTTGTGTGGATTAAGATTTAAAGGCATTTCAGATATGTCTCGCTCTCTGGTTGCTCCATTCTCTGAATCATGCTACTATCACTCATCGGCACATTGCTTAAAGGCAAGGTAATTAAATCTGGATCAGTGAATTGGTTGTGGTACTGGATCAAGGTCAGTGGGTTAGATCGAGATTAAACTGGTGATAAATAGAATATTTTAGGTTTATAGTATGAAATTCTAAAGGAAAAATTTTAAAAAAATAAAAATAAAAAAACTTGACCCAGACCGGACCCGGTTTAGTGGCCGGGTTGCTGGTTTCCGGTTTAGTTCGGCCGATCTGGGCCGAGGTTAGATGACCTGGCTTAAAGATGATCATAAGCTTATAGTTTTTTTTTTGGTAATATTAAGGGTTTTCCCTTTTGATGTTTAGAGAGTAAAGGGTTTTTGTCTCTCTCACTAAATGCGCTTCACGGGATTTGAATTTAGGTTCTCTTCCTTACAAGGAGGTTTCCTAACACCTCAATCAATAGCTTGTTGGTATAGGCTTTTGATGTCTCTACATCTCTTTGACATCCAATTATGAGGCCATTCCTCCTTGATCTCCAATTATTAGATACACTTGCACCATCAATTCCCACTAGATTTAGGGTCTATTTGGGTTAGCGGTAGCAGAAGTGGATTTTTTTTTAATCTGAATTTTACAGAAGTCAGATTGTAATGTGATTTGTGTTTAGATTGGAGGTGACAGAAGTATTTTTTTTTTTAAGAAAAGCCAGACTTTTGTGTTTTTTCTCAAAAGTTGCTTTTGAAAAAAAAAAGCTTATGTACCAAAACACCAACCCAAACACCCTAATTTTTAAAAAGCCAGAAGTCATCGTGATTTTAAAAAAAAAAAAAGCCCATTCCACCATCCCAAACACAGGCACTCAATTCTTGAAAAATCTAATGCACATCTTATATGAAGAAATAGAGGATCTAATAAGTTATTGTAAAACAAGTATATGAACATAAATTACGTGTCTACTTTAGATAAAAAGATATTGGAAAAAATAATTTCATACGATCAAGTGAGAGTGTGTATGTCTCTATGTTTCTGTTTCATTGAGTTATTAGATAAAAACCTAGAGATCAAGCTAGGCCTATGATCCAAGTATTCAATTTGAGAAGGCAAAAGTACATATTCAGTGTTTTAATTTCATCTAAAGGTTTTTATTTTATTTCATTAACTTTATAAATTGTCTTTTTAGCTCTTTAATCCTATGGTTATTAAATAAAAATGCTGATATTGAGATTTTAAATATTGAAAAAAACTTTTCAAATGCTGATGTATTAAGTTTACTTTTTAAAATAATAATTGTTGTTACAAAAAATTATAATTTAATTGTAATGATATTAAGGTTAAAGGACTAAAAACCAGTCTTTTTTTTTAAAAAAAATCAAAGGATCTTAAACTAAAATTTAGTAAACAGTTAAAGCACCAAATGTTTGCTTTTACTATTTGAGAAATTTAAAATGTACCGTGTATACATAATTAAACGCCTTTTCTCAATTCCAATATAGGAAAGGGCAGATGGAATTGGATTTGATTCAACAAAGTTGAAAAGCAACCTAACCTAAATAAGAAAGTGTGAATATGAGAAATTTAAGTCTACACTCCCTGAGAAGCTCAGACTGACTTGAATTTAGTCTCCGACATAGAAAAGCAACCTAATTGATGTGTCTTGGATCAATGGAAACCACTGTGGTGGTTTGTACCTAATTAAATATTTATTTTTCTCTTTTTTAAAAAAATTAATTCTTATTATAAGTCCGCCCAAACTCCTAGAGAGTTTTTAATGTCAATATTATAATTTTGGCCCTACTAGATGTAATGAAAAAAATAAATTAATACATGTTGGAAAGAGAAAAGGATGGGAGATAAAGTTGAGAATATCATTCATGTAAAATTAAAAAAATTATCAATTTATGATATATTTTATGAGTTAATTAACTTTTCTTGATATGTAAAAATTATGTAAACTAAACTTATAAAAAAAATTAGAGTGATATGATTTTTACCTTGTCAAACTAAATATACTACTTTCAATCCTCAATATAATACAATATCTAAAAACTCTGCTTAATTCAAAACATAGGGCAATGTGTAGTGTTTATATTTTTTTTAATCACATCATTCCTTTAATGTGTTTGTGTGTGATAGTTTATTTTTGGGCAATAAATACTTATAAATAATGATTTATGGTATATGAGGTAAGTATGTGAGAGGAGTTTTATCTCGACTTACATAATAAGTATTTATTCTTAAAAAATAAGCTACTCTAAACATGTCAAATTACTCTGTGTAATCAAGGATAAGTGTTTTGAATGAGTCAACTACTTAAATGCAGACATTTGCTTATGTGTGTTTTTTTATAAGGAAGAATCACAACTTTAGTATAAGTGTTTTGGACTTAAGTGTGTGTTTTCAAAATAGAAGAGATGTCCGTATAATTAAGGTAAAACACAAAGGAGGTTAGAGTTTTTTACTCTATCTTTTAATGTACTCTCTTTATAAACAATGGTATAATTTGAAAGAAAAATACATATATTTATATTTATTACTTTTAACTAACATTTTGACCCGTATGATTTTGATAATTGTTCCTTATAAAAAATGATCGAAGGGAGCATTTCACTTGAGAGTAAACTTAAAGAGATATAAAATTATTGTAATGAACTTGGTTTTAACTAATTAACAATTTCTTAGAACCACAAAGCAGTTAACATTGTCCTGTACATGTTCCGGATTGAGGGAGTATACAATTTGACTAGTTAAACAAAACCAGAATGTGGACTATGTTTTACATGAAATTCAACGAGAAATATGTATTTATGACTTATGAATAGTATAATTTGGCATAATTTTTTTTTTTACAAATCGACGCAATTATTTGAGAGAGAACAATCCGGTAACATTATATCACTATTCACTAACTATATGGCTGAAAAAGTATGTGATTATATCACCCATCTTAGGAGTTAAATCCACGGTGATTTTATCAATTCAAATTTCAAAAGACTGTCTTTGATGAAAGAATGCCTTTTAATTAGAGCAAGTAAATTCATGTATTTAAATGAGCTGAAATTAATTTTATTTTTTTTATAAATTAAGAATAATGAAATAAAGTGGAGAACAACGTTGCAGGAGGAATGTGTTGTATAATGATTTTGTGGGCATTTCTTACCCAGGAATAGTTTTGATTTAATATGATGGGCTTTGGCCCTGAATTTTCACAACCGAAAAAAAAAAAGAGAGAGAATGATACAGCTCCTTATACTTTTGATATTTTAGATTCATGAAAGAGACAATTTTTGAATAATAAGATTGTAAAAAATAATGCTCTTAAGGCCTGAACCATTGACTTGGACAATGAGACAAATGATAGATATGTAACGGGATATGGGGTATGATATAGAGTGAACCACTTACAGTATGGTCCCTTTTTCTTTAGCCCTCAACAGGGACAGGGTTCCCTTAATTATTCTCTCCCCTCAAAAATATTGAACAAGAATCTCAGCATCAATATTTAGATTCCTTTGCTAAGAATGCAGGGTTTAACAAAAGAATTTGTCCCTGACAACGTAGTGAATTAAGATTTAAATTTTTATTAGGAGAGGTAATTGCATTTAGATTACAACAATGTCTCAAACAAAATTATCTTTAATAAGAGGAAGAGGATGCATGTGCTTAGCAATATATATATATATATATATATATATTCAGATTCCTGGCCCTTTCATCACACACACATGCCCACACACATACACACTTGTAGCCCAATATATGTTCAAGCTGAAGATTCTGCCCTTATCCTCAAAAGCCTATCCATAAAAATAACTTAATTTCAAAAATTTACACATGGTAAGGCAGCACACCTATCCCATTATCATTTGAAATTGCTATTCACACTCTCCTGGGTTTGTTGATTTTGTATTTGTGAAGTTTGTTCCTATTTCAAAGTTCAACTTCTCCACTATAATCTTAATTTCTTTAAATTCTTTGTCTAGATTTATTTAAAAGAAATAGTTATCGCATGACACACTTTGATTAGCGACATCATCTAACAAAATAAGAATTGTTGTTGTGTCTTTTTACCGTTAACCCCACTAGGGAGTTATCTCTTCAGTTTTTTTCCCCCAACAAGAACTAATACTTTTTTGATTACATAGTGACACAGGATCGAATATGTGTAGTGGGGGAAGGGGGAGTGGCTTAAGACCATGTAGGAGACCATTGCGCGTAATGGTGCTGATCAGAAGTACTAGTATTATTTATTACATATTTGAGTGATCACCATTCATTATGGTACAACGTTCATTATGTGATTTCATATGGAAGAATCAAATTTAATCTAATTTAAGAAATACAACTAAATTTGGGTCTTATTAATCCCCTTAACTAGCCCAATATAATTTTCTTTAAAGAAAGCTCTCTCTCCCTCTGTTTTTTTTTTTTTTTGTGGGTGGGGGCCTAGTTTCCCTGAGAATAAGCAATTATTATAAAGAGCCAACGAATTTTTGCAGTGTGGCAGAGACTGAGCTGAATATAATTGAAATAATGAATGGTTGTGTTGCTTCAGTCTCAAAAATTCCTTTAGAAGCAGAGAAGACGTTATATATGCTACAATGTTACGTACTGCGTCCTTCCTTGCTTCTTCTCTATAAAAGCTCTTATGCCATTATTGACCCCTCCAAGCTTTCATATTACAAAAAATCTTCAACCACACGTCCTTTAAAATGACAAGTTTTACCATTTACCAATTCAACTGCGAATTAATAATACCCAACAAAAAAGAAAAGTGATCCCATAATAACTTTATCCAACTTCCAGTTTCGTTTTTGTGAGATCCATTTCATCTTTTCAACATTCAATATAATGTGATGCATAATTTAACCTTTAAATGCATGAAATGTGTCAACATCCGTTTCCATTTCGATATACACAGAGTAATAGAGACCAAGTTCCACAGGCATACAGAAGAGTATATATATACTGATAAAAGTATTTGTTTACAGTCCAAAGTCAACCCTACAGAATGTGACAATATACATCACTATTACAAAATATCCAAAAGTATTTTAGACATAGACTATCTATAACCACGAACTTTGTATTTGCTTTGAGGCACATGCCAGTCACTTTCCTTGGTCTACATTATTGCCTTTTGATCCACTGGCGCCCGCTGAGATGTTTGGTTTAGAAAAAGGGGTGAGATTCTGAAGAATCCCAGTAGAAACATGCTATTGTTCATAGAAAATGCGAAAACTAAATATGATATATGCCATGTATACACCAATTAATGAACAATATAAACATATCATATGCATATATATATGAGTAGGGCCCAGCCCCACTAATCTGCACCGGTTGGTCTTCCGCCAACTCCAGTGTAAGTGCCTCTAGCACTACTGGCCCCTCTCTGGGCAAAACATGTTGATTAATAAAGCGCATTTACAAACATTGGCATTCACACAATCATATAACTATGGCATAATGTATGAAGGATAATGTCCCTACCTCAAAGTTCTATCGACCCCCTTTTTGTGTGCCTTGTAAATCGTGTCGACTTTTGGCTCCCGATTCGATCCTAAAATATTAAATGTACAAGAAATAGATCATAACCTATCCAAGTATCATTTTAGACTCTTCCATAGTGTTTCTTGTGGTTATATTAGCCTATGGTGAAAATTTACCAAAATGCCCCCGGGACCCCGGCCCGGCCCGGCCGTACCCGGCCCGATGGCACATTTTCCCAAAATTTTGACTAGGGCTATCCTGACGTATTTTTGTCCAAGGAATCCATTTCCTGACTCAAAATTAGCAAATTCAATTTCAAATTACGAAATTGCCCTTGGCAGCCCTACTTTTAGGGTTTTAGAGGCGTTTCCGTAATTATGCTTTCTCAGCCTTTTCTGAAAAAGTGCCCAACTGTAACCCCACCTATTTTCGCCCACTGAATCCAATGGAATCATCAAATCATTGAAAATCCAACTCTAAGACCCATTTACAATGCTGACTGAAATATATAGGTTTTAAGGGGAAAATTGGGGTTTTTCGGTTTCAATTCCATAAACACGTTCCTTTCCACTCCTAACCACTTTATTGACTATTCCATTAGGTTATAATTACCATTTAGTATCAATTTGGGCAGCATAACAGCCCCACATACCCATTTCCAAAAATTAAAACTAATAGCAATCCGGCGAAATTTCACCGATTAAATTGCCCACAGCAACCAGAATAGTCAATATACGAAGGTTTGGAAGTTACCTCAAGCTCCCACAAGTTTTTCCCAAAAATTGCTGAAAACCCTAAGTCCTTGAACACCCAAATTTGAGCTCCACAAACCTTGAAGAACGTAGAAGGATAGCTTAGGAGCGGAGTTATACGCGTTAGGTAAGAATTTACCGAATAAATTGCCTTACCTCGCGAGTTCTCTTCTCTTTCTTCCTCCAAGAGCTCTCAACGTTTTTTTCACCTTTGCTTCAGCTGAATACGTCGGTTTAGGGCTGATATGAAGAGGATGATGTTACTTTATCATATATATTGTATGACATGTAATTATTTATTAATTTTCCAAAACTTCAAAAACTAATTTTTATGTACATAAACTTATGTACATGTAATTATACCCATTAAGCCCAACCAATATTTCCTTCTCCATGCCACATGTAGGAGACTCCTAGGGGTCCCTCCCTATGGTCTCAATTGGCTTCACAACTTGTTCCGGTTACGTATACACGTAATGTCTTAATTTTGGTCAAAATTGCACTTTTGCTCAAATTTTTCATAAATTCATATTAAATTGACCAAAATATTCGAAATATATTTTTAACCTTTATTTTCCTTAATTAATTGAAATTAACTTCAATTAATTAAAAAAATAATTTATTTTGTGCTATTTTGACAAAATTACGATTTTGCCATCACCTTTCTAATCCAATTTCTTCTCTTATTTTTCCTTGGCCAATTTTCATCTATTTTTGGACCAAATATTTTCTCTAATATTCCTTCATTTTTGGACCTTAATATTGGGCTTTTTAAATTACCCAAATTAATTCCATAATTATTTTTGCCCAATTTCCCATGAAATTGAACATTTATAAATTCATAAATTTCAAATTCATGAATATTCACCATTTTATTGAATTTCTCAAATATTTACAATAATTTTGGTGAATATAAATTTTGGGGTGTTACAAAATGTACTCCTCTGATTCTTAATATAAGGCATATCTGGGGAGTTAATCTTGGTACTAAATATAACACATAATTTTCATACTTATCAATATTTTCCTAATTTACCCTTATTGATACTCCCTCGACTATAATCAAGAAGAAAAGAGAAGGGGGAATTAAGAAAGATGGTTATGATGTTTTACAAAATATATGTCATATTAACTAACTTAATTAATTTTCTTAATCTAATTAAATTAGGTAAATATGTCTTATATTGAGAAGGGGAGGGAATATATATATTTGCCTGAGAGGAAGACATGTAAGAACTACCGAGGAATGGTCATCCAAAATGGTTTCTTGTGAAATCTTCTTGGGACTATTTTGGAATTAAATGTTTCTGTGAAATGATTAAATTGCCCTCAACGACATTACTTATCACCGTCTTGATTGTTATTGTTAAGTTAAAGTTGTTACTCGTTAAACTATTATTACTTATTAAGTGTGAAATTAGTTGTCACTGTCTTTGATTACACTATAAACAAGGGTCTCACGTTAAGAATCAAAAGTAATATTAAAGTTGTTATTTAACAAACTGTTGTTCTCATTTCATTTTTTTTGGGTTCAAATTTCAAATGAAAGGCATGTAGGTATTTCGGTTTTATAGTTTAATTGGAGATCAGTATCTAGGGACACTAACCATTCTTACATCTTGAATTGGAATTTGCATATTCTGAGGGCATTTTTCTACCTTTCTCTCCCTAGTTTGTTTTTTTGGGCCAAACAATGAAGCTGCCCTCAAGTTGAAGGAAAGTTCTGGTTTATTGAAGCTTCTAGATTATGTCACATGGAAAGAAATGGAGTTTAATCATTTAAGAGAAACAAAAATAGTTACATAGTCGAACCGTATCCCCCCCCCCCCCCCCCCCCCCCCCCAAAAAAAAAGCAAAGGAAGTAAAAGGGTATGGTGGGGAATTTTCAGAGGTAGCATTAAATGGCACATGCATTAATATTAATGCAACATGGCCACGGTTAGACTTCTTGTGTGATTCTAATCTAACGAAAAGTATCTTTCGCGATGATAAGGTTTATCCCTTTATTACTTAATAGACTCCCAAAAATATATATATCCAATTATGTCAAGTCAACTCACCTCTAATTCTTGTTTTTTTCTTTTTGAACTGACCTCTAATTCTTGTTTAGTTCTGTGTAATTGTGTATCACTAAAAGATTTCTTGTTTTAAGTTAACGTAGACGGAGCATTTGCAGAGAAAACCGGTGCTGGCTGTGGAGGAGTTATTCGAGAGGCTAACGAGAATTTTATTATGGCTTTTATGCACAGATTGGAGTTGGGTGATCATGTCACAGCTGAAATATGGGGTATTCTTCTAAGATTGAAGACAGCTTGGGATCAAGGAAAACGTAGAGTGGTATTAGAATCCGATGCGAAAGAAGTTATTGATCTGATCAATGGTGAGATTTGCCAGAATCATCCGGATGCTATTACAATAGCAGAAGTTCGTTCCATGTTGCAACGAGATTGGAGGATAGAATTGAAATTTGTTCCAAGAAATGCAAACAGGGTTGCCGATTTCCTTGCAAAAAAGGCAATTTCTTGTGTAACGGGGTTTCACCCTATTTTATATTCCACGTCTGAGTTAACAGCTGTTTTAGAGCTGGATCACTGTATCCCTACTGATGTAGGCTGAGTCTTTAGAGTTTTCTTCTTTATGTATAAAAAAAAAATGATTTCTTGTTTTTTTTCATAACTCTAATATATTATTGAAGACTTATTGCTGGTGTGTATATATCATGTAATATACCTTATATCCTTGACATAATAAATTATTTATAATATAAATTATACTACAAACTTGATTTTATATTAAATATTAAAGTTAATATATAAAACATAGTACTAAAATATGGCTAACATGAAAATTATATATATATATATATATATATATATATAAAAGACAGAGTACTAAGAAGAATATACCTAACGCGGACATTTAAATACCCCGCAACTTGCAACCAAATTCTATCGGTTTATTTTCCCTCTTAAGTGGAGCAAAGCAGGGTTCACATTCATTGTGTGATGAGCACCTATCATTCTGATAAAGTCTCAATTGTTTAAATTTTAATTTGAATTGTTGAAACTTAAAATTTTTAATTTATGATTTTTTAAATGATAAATCATTTTTATAAGAATAGTTATAAGATTATTCTTATTTTAAATTCTGCATATGATACAATAAAAATTTATTTAAAATATAAAAATTAAATGAAATTAAATTAAATCTGGACCGTCTAAAATTAATCTAATGATGAAGATGGGTGATCAGCATGCTCCCGAGCTATTTGATTGGATTCAAAGGCTCTATCTTCTTTTGCGAATTGAAATGTTTGATTGGCTTTCTTTCAAGAGCATGAACGAAAACTAGGGCGAGTTGTTGAATATGCTCTGATTACAAATGACGAACATCCCTAGAAAATCCTGGCCCAAAAATTAAAATTAAAATTCCACACACCCCGCAAACTTAAACTTGTCTTTTGCATCAAATCAAGCATAAGATTTCGTAGACATTGACTTATTTTAGAATGTTAATACTTAATACTATTGATGTAACTTGTAAGATGTCGTTTTTTTTAATTAATTGCAGACACTCACGTTTTTTGTCTTCTTCTTCAACTGGATTTAGCAAATCTTGAAGATGAAAAAATGGAGAATTGTTGATAAATACTTTTTTAGTAAATTAATTGCTGAATGCTATCATAAAAGATTTATTGCACATAACGGAAGATATTTTACATACAACGGAAGATTGTTTACAGATTTATATGAAAGATTTTTATACGCAAGGAAGATGGTTTGCATAAAACAGAAGATTGCTTGCACATACGGAAAACTACTTACACGTTTAGTAACAATCAACAATTAATTTACCCCAAAGATATTTTTGGACAATTCTCCGATAAAAAAATCAACAAAATATAAAAGGAAGTTTTTCAAAGGATCAGTGTAAGTGATGAAAGTATAATTAATTATAACAAAAGCAATTAATTAATGAAGTTTGATTGGCTTTGTTTTGTCAAGTATGCATCAAGTACAGCAGATGAGAGAGGTGAGGGCGTGAATGTCTGTTTCCTCTTCAGCTTGACACTAAATGACACAAACCCTTTAATGAGGATAACAATCTAACATCTCGCTAACTTACAAAACTCAAATATCAGAATCAAATTCAAACAGGCTTGCAATTTTTTTTCATATATATATATATATATCTTGTATATATTCCCTCCTCCTGTCCTATTTATAAATAACTCTTTCTCTCATAGAGCTGGTACTTTTTATAAGCAATTTTTACTTTTTGTCTAAAAATGTAAGCTTCTTTTTCCTATTTTACCCTTATTGAATACTCATTATCTCTCATACTTTTTATCTATTCTTTCTCCTATACTCTTTTCATAAATAAGGGCATACATGGAAAAAACATGATATTTTTGACACACTTATTGCTTTTAACTACCAGTTCGTTTTACGCAATCAATAAGAAAGTTGTTTATAAATAGGACCGGAAGGAGTATAATTTGATGCAAAAACTTACAAAACTACATCACACATCCCAATATATATCCACGGATCACATGCAACTTATAAATTCTTCCCTCTCTCACATAAAAATGCAGGCAATTCCCTTGATAATGAGGAAAGAACATAGATTAGGGTTCCCGCTGTGTAAGATTATATTATTATTTGGGATAGCTTATCTTTTATTAATAAGTACTTATAAATTGTGATTTAAAGCAGACGAGATAAATATGTGAGAGGAATTTTATCTCGACTTACGTAATAAACGCTTATTCTTAAAAAATAAGCTAATCCAAACATGCTAAATCCCAATAATGACTGTTTCTATACATATGTTTCGTTTTCTGTGAATCATTTGCAAACCCAGAAGCCAGAAAACATGTGTGGTGATCAGTGCATGTTTGAAATTTATTACCTTCGGTTTTAAATATAAGATATAGCTAGTTGACATTTTTGGGAATATCAGGGAAGTTAGTTAAATTTTTTTAAAGTATTTATATTTATCCTTTTTCCTCCAAACTAATTTATCTAACTTATAAATTGATATATAATTTAATTATACAATATAATATGATTAAGTACCCCTTCCGATCCTAAATATAAGATAAAGTTGACTTTTTCGGAAATATTAAGAAAACTAATTAAATTATTTTAAAATATTTATATTTATCATTTTTTCTTAAAACCGTTATGTCTAACATATAAACTTATATATAATCTAATGATACACAATAAATGATATGATTAAGTAACTTATTTAGTTTCTTTAATCTCTCTAAAATAATCAACTTTATCTTATATTTATAATCGGATAAAGTAATTTATTTAGCTTGCTTAATATAATCTCTCTAAATAAAAAATTAACTAAGACTTATATATTTGGGGCAGGAGATATTAATACGTAGGAAGGCAGACTCTCTCTCTCTCTCTCACACATATATGGATCCAAACGTGTTAATGTCTGGGAGGCTCTATATATATATATATAATATATATTCATCACCTAGCCTTTGGGGCCCGGAACCATATCTTGCCGGACAAATCGTGCCCACTCCATTCCCAGAAAAAGACAAGTTTTTTCTTCTGTGGCTACGACCAATATGGCCATCACTGTTTTCTGCTTCTGTCTTTCCTTCTTCCTTTTTTTTTTCCCTTTTTTCTTTTTGATGCTTAGGTTCACTTTTAGAAGAAATTACAGTTTTTGAGTACCGTTTTTCTTTTATACTGGGCAACATTTGGTAACATGTGTGTGTGTTGAGAAGATATAAGAGGGACCTTTTGGTGAGGGACTGTGTAGTCTCTTTCTAAGCAGCATTTGAGAGAGAGAGAGAGAGAGAGAGAGAGGTGTATTATATACTCATATAAGAGAGGTCTTTCCCGAGTCAGAGTGTATCAACTCACAAGTCCGTGACTGTTTCAAACTTCAAAGCAGGACCTTCTGACCTCTGATGGCCAAAATCCGCATCACGGGATCAACTCTTTTCTTTTCTTTTTTCCCCTTTTCTTCATCCTTCCTTTTGTTTTTGGGAGGAAAAATCACTTCTTCTTCTTTTTTTTTCCAATTTAGAAAGCGGTTAGATGCTCCGGTGGTGACGAGGGTAAATCAAACCATATGTTATACACTGATAAAGGGTAAAGAAAGGCTGTAGACAATACAAAATAAAATTATTGAGCGAACTTTTTTAATTAACAATTTATATATCCAAAGGTTTGACTGCAGATAAAGCACAATAGCGTCATACAAAACCAATCTAATATAGTAAAATTATAATTATTGTTGTTGTTAATTAGAAGGGCAACCATTAAACATCTGAGACAATAGCGCCATACAAAGGGTATGTTTGGTTGAGCGATTCGATTGCTTATAAGTTGCTTTTTAATAGTGATTTACGGTATACGAAGTAAGTATGTGAGAGGAGTTGTGTCTCGATTTACGTAAAAAGCAACTTATAAGTTTTTATAAGTTGAAACAAACATGCTTAAAACCAATCCAACATAAGAACTTTCATGTTATCAGGTTATAAAACTATTGACATTAAATCTCAATAAACAAAATAAGACAATTTTCACTTATTATTTTATAGGAAAAGAGTAAGACAAAGGTACACATATGCAGATATTATCCCCACATTGGGCTACAGAAGAGGATAACAGCTCAACTCCAAACAAGATTCCATTTGTGCTCTCCTGTCAAGTCCTAACCTTACATTACATATGAGTTTCTAAGGAGTCAAAATTACAAAACAAAAAAGATAAAAAAGGCATTCACTTCTCACCTTTTCATTAGCATTTGACACATCATGTCTACATGCATGCACACACCCAAGAAATAAAGAAAGAAACTGAAGAAGATTCTCCGAAACTCTCATTTCTAAGAAGGGGTCAATTTGGCCATTTCACCATAATATATGAATCACACTCATCAACCGCATGGGGAAGCTTCTTCCTCAATTCTTATGAGCAAGTGGTGAACTGCTGTTGCTATATCCTCCGCCGAACCAAGGTGGCATCCTTCTTCAACCTACAAATACCAAAACCCCTTTTCATCTTAGCCACACAATCTCTACCACATAAATATAGTTAAGGTTAATATTATTATTGTTACTTACAGTTTGATTGAATTTTGATTTTACTTCTGTAGTTTTAAATTATTGGTTTTGATCCTCATAGTTTTATAAGGAATTGGTCTAAATTTAAATATAGAGAACAAAGTCAAAACTCATTATAAGTATAAAGACATGTAGTTGAACTTAAGCCAAATTCTTATGAAACTACATAGATCAAAACTAGTGATTTAAAATTACAGGGTCCAAAACCAAAATTCCATCAAATTATAAGGATTAACAATTATATTAATTCATACAGTTAAGCACATTTTGTCTTCTTTCATCATCTGGTTATGAAACATATTAGCAATAATTAAAACACTAAGTAATTAATTCCCTCCCTCCTTAATCAATAGAAGAATGATAAAGCATATTGCCACAAGTTCAATCAACCTTGGCTCAATTTTGGATGGCCTGTATATCTTTAACTAGTTGGTGAAGCTCAATACATTACATATGAAGGTCTTGAAGTTATATTTATATATATATATATACTCCTTCAGTTATTAATATAAAACATGTTTACCTAGTTTGATTAGATTAAGAAAGTTGGTTAAGTTAGTTCATATGACATTACCTTAAACATCTTCCTTAATTCCATCATTCCCTCTCCTCTTTGATTATTGTTGATGGAGTATCAATAGGGATAAATTAAAAAAATATTGATGAATATATAAATTATGTCTTATATTTAAGGCTAAGATCAACTCTCAAATGTTCTCCTAATTAAGATAAGAGGAGTATATATTTTTATGCAAGGAAAGTTTACATACCTTGGCACTGATAGAATAAAGCACCAAAGGGTCAATGGCGGTGACATTAAGATGAAGGATGGTAAGGTAGAGTGTTTGAAAAGCAGAGACCAGTTTGGACAATTGTCTGGGGCTTCTCCTTGACAGGATTCTAAGGTTTGCATGTGTCTCTATCAAAGTAACCTCAATATCAGCTATGGCTGCCTGAGTCTTGGAAGGGTATTTGGTTGGAGCCTGAGACCATGTATACTGAGGATACGCAAAGAATTGTGAAAATGGAGGACTTATGAGTTTGAAAATGGAAGAAGCAGAACAAGAAGATGAAGAAGAAGAGTCTTCATTATTAGTTTGTGCTACTACTTCTTGTTGCAGAATCTGCAACTTCTTAGCTTCAAGTGACTGCAACAAATGTTCAAGCCCCTTCACAAATTCTATAGCACCACCCACAATAGAGGCCTGGTCACCCTGTAAGAAGAAGATATATATACACAAATTTGAGCATTTATTAATGTATAAAAGCTGTGGCGTAAAAAAAGTTTGAAGCTTTTGATCTCTGCTTTTTGCAGTACGATGAACAGAGGAATATGTTACATGTTCATACTCTGCTTTCATGTGTGAACCTCAACATTTTCCAACTGTGGCTTTGAAAGATCCCAAGAAAAAAAAAAGATTAGATTAAAAGGGAAAATTAAATTAACCCTTTGGAGGTAGGATTCAGGCATGAGTGCCCGGAGGACGGCGAGGTGCTCATTCATCTGCTTGCGGCGGTTTCTTTCGACGGCAATGTGAGTCATTCTCTGAGTCTCAGCTTCTTCTTTGTTCTTACAAACTCTTGGCTTCCTTCTCCTCTTCTTCCTTCCTTGTACAACCACAGGAACCTGAAGCTCATCGGAATGGCGTTTCCTTGAACAAGAGAGAACATTACCAAACGATGATGCAGGGTCGTGTTCCAGAGGATTCATTGCTCTGTTTTGCAACAAGACATTAGCTTCAGGGGAGGAATCACAATGGCTGCTAAATGGGGTTGCAGAGATAGTCTCATGGATGATGAAGTTGTAAAGCTCATTAGACGAAAGAGTCTCAAGCAGAGCCATTATGATAATGAACTAATGGAACGTATAGAACATTATACAGCAAATCCCAATTGATTGATATAACATGCAGAGAGTTTGAGAGAGAGGGAGAGAGAACAGAGCAGAGAGAGAGAGGGACTGAGATAGTAGGGAGGGAGAGGGGTAAATAATGGAGGAGAAGGAGGATTCGAAGCACGTGAGAAGGGGCAGAAAAAGGTAAGATGCTTTTCAGCAAAAATCGCTGTAGGTTCCAAAAATTCACAGATTGATTCAGTAAAAAAAAAAAAAAAACAATGGAGAAATGGGATGATGTTGGTGGTGGGGGACCCCAAAATCTATATAGAAAGACGCATACAAACAAGGAAACGAGCTGTGCAATAGCTACTTCTCGCATTCAAATCTGTGTTGGGTTTTGCAGGATATGACTGCTTCATGTACCCTCTCAGATCCCCCCTTTTTAATAATTTACATATGTGTCTGTGTGTGTGTATACACATGTGATTCCTCTCTGGGGACTCTCTCTTCTAGTTTGAGTTTATATGATTTTGAACAAGTTCGATTGTCAGTCGCATCTAATAATTGCTTATGTAATTGCGATTTTCAATGTGTGTGCATGATCTCTTTTTTCTTTTGGAAGCTCTCATTAAAATATTGGAGTTTTTAAGAAAACCATGAGGGGGGAAGTTTTGGATATCGTATGTCAGTCATGCTGGTAAAGATGCGATATGATTAAAACTAATTTCTTAGCCTCGGATATGGTTTTGTTTCAACTTGTCAATGTAGTAATCATGAGAGTAATTTAGGCCTTCATGGCGTTTCTCCCATGCTTAGGCGCAATTGGCAGGTTCATGTGTGGTTAGAAATTAAATAAGACTTCATCAACCGGTTGAGTTTAGTGGGGGCGAGTCCCTCATAATAGGGTGGTGAAGCAAGGTTTAAATTCATAGTAGAACTAATGCTTACATTCAGTATTTGATCATGTCTTGAACAAGATTCCTTCAATACGAGGATACTTGTGTTTATAAGGGAAAAAAAAAAATTGGACTAGACTTCTCATATGAAATTTGTAATTGGTGACATTATTCATAATTTATAAATAGGATTAAGGTACAATTTTAACAACAAAATTTTTCGCCATAATTATCTGGCATAATTAAGTATTGATGACGTGGACATCAAGTGAGATCCACCAAACTAAAAGTAACATACGTTCCCCTTCCACACCCAGGTTGTCTCCAGATCTTGAGAGAAGACCTTTCTCCTACAGGAGGCGCTCTTCTATTTCCCTAGTGTGATGTAACTTCCATTTTATGGCCTTTTTATCAAAAAAAAAAAAAAAGTAACATACGTTTAGGTCAATTAACTGGAGTGATAGAATTGCTGATTTTTTAATATGTATATCTACTTTTACACCATTTAAAACTTAATTATACTAAACATGTATAGTAAAAAATTTCATTGTTAAAATTGCATATTAACCCTTACAAAAAATAAATTTTATATTTCATATTAATATATTGATGCCTAACTGTCATGGTGGCCTTGTGAGCTCTAATGCTCTATAAGCCCAGATAAGACTAGCATATGACACTGAAAACATTTCGTCGCTTTTAGAGACATACTCTTGGGACCTGTGTCCCTTTTGATTTTGCCTTATTAGAATTTGATATGATTGAACATCTTTTTTCCTTTTTCATAGATCATGTGTACCAACACAAAGTTAGTCTGACCATCCTGTTAGATCTTTTAGATCTTTTTAGGCCTCGAATTCTCCAGAGACATTTGTGTTGGGAGAGATAGTTGAGTGCTAGAGTGCTGGTTCATGGTATAAAAAACAAGAAGTTAGCTTTTATAGAGTCAATATAGAATTGGAACTTAGACCTCAAATCTCACTTTTGGTACGAAAGACAATTGTGATGCATATGAATCCTAAGCTAGTAGATTCACAAAATCTTTTTTGTCACTTTAGCCCTATAGATAAGAGAAGAGAGGCAAGAGCGTTGCCAATGGGCTGAATCAACCAAGTTTCAGCTTGATAGCATAAAAGTCAGCAATTCCAGCCGTGATTGATAAAAAAAAGGAATAAACAATCAAGATACAAGTGGCTGTAAAAGATGACGCAGAGAGCGTATTCATAGACATGTTTATCAGTCCTGTGAGGATATTTGCCTGCAAATGAATAATTATGATTGATTGAGAAGGAAAACTAGAGGAAGGACTCATGCAAATATATCTAAGGAAAACGTTGTTCACCAGAAGAAATGTAGGCAATAAGTTCCGGTTAAATGCTTCTTCAAGTATTGAAATTTTACTTCCGGGAACAAGATCGCCCAGCATCAGAATTGAAAAAACCTAAAAAAATAAAAATAAAAAGTCATATTCTAATCAGAGATTCAAATAATGAATCTGGAATCTGATGCGCAAATGGCAGTCACATTTTTTTATAGCAGATTCACCAATGCTCTACTGGGAACATAAGGATTATGGAACTATTGAAATCCATGCAGCTGCATTTGGTATGACACGTTACTTGACAGGATTCAGTTCCATCAAAATAAGCTGATAAATACTAATCAATACGAATAGAAATAGATTCAAGAGAAGAGCCCTAACATAAAGGCAGCCTTGAAACAAGTTAGAATGAACAATCCTCTTCAAACTACCAAAACAAAAAAATCATGAATTCAAGGAAGTGAGGATAACCTGTAGGTTGTTAGCGAATACCATAACAACATATGGAAGGTTGCACTGCACAGAATGTTAAGAATTAGATTTCATCCACTGATTCAAAAAGGCATAAATAAACTTTAGTTTCAATCACATCTTTCAGCTCACTAAAATGGTGAAATATTTAGCCAAGTTATTGGACCCATTGATGGAACCGTCTGATATGATATTGTAATAAGATGCTTTTGAAAGCTAGTTGGTTTAGTTAATTAGACGAGCGGCATTAACTATTAGTGGCACTAACTGTTTAGGAGCAGCCTTAGCCAAACATGGCCTTAGCCGTGTCTAATGACTAATGAGCCTTAGGGTGATAGGTGCCCCTATTTTAATGAACCCCTCTAATGCCTATATATATGGCAAAGTATCTCTATTGTAATTCAGATTTGCATAGCTAAGTCTAGTGAATAATTCAGATCACTCTACTCTCTCTATCTCTCTTTACTTCTTCTACAATCCTTTAATCCTCTTCTCTTCTGCCCTAATTCCCAATTCTACAACATTCATATTACAATTAGATATCAGTGGCATCAGAGCTTTCGGTTCTTGGCCATGGTTATTGGCTCATCACTTCCGGGGCTGAATGGTAGAGACAAGATTCCAAGAAAATTCAAGAACTATGGAGGAAAGAATTCAGGCTATTGAGCAAAAAATAGAGACTGTTGATGCCCTCCATGATGCTGTACAAGGATGCAGAGAAGAGTTGCATCTGGTGCAAAGAGGGATGCAACAAAATATAGAGGTTCTCGCTCAAGAAATGAGGGCCTTAACACTAGCGGCACAGAGAAACAACCAGAATGGACCACCTAGAATTCAAGAAAATCAAGACAAAGGTAATGGTAGATGGGATTATCACAGGCCGACCCAATTCACGAAAATGGAATTCCCAAGGTACTCTGGACAAGACGTCAATACCTGGTTCTTAAAGGTTGAACGATACTCCATATTAGATGAAACTCCTAAGGAGGCGAAGGTGACTATGGCCTCAATGCACCTAGATGACGCGTGTTTCTAGTGGCATATGGCAGTGGGGTGCAAGGCAGCCAACATGGAGGGAATATGCTGATATGTTAAAATCAACATTCGGCCAACCACACGAACAACCTATGACTGACCTCACCCACCTTCATCAAACAAGGTCTTTACAGGAGTTTAATGCGAAATTCGATGCAATATCAGCAAAATTGGACCTCCCCGAAGCTTATCTGGTGGACCAGTACATTGGAGCATTGAAGGATGAAATTTTCAACTCTGTACGCATTTTTAACCCTTCAACTATGATCGAAACACGTCGGTTAGCACGAGTCCAGGAGATTGCCATTGATCGAAGAGTGAGAAAGACTGCTGGCGATCAATTTCAGAGACATGGAGTACCACCGACACCAATGCAACAACAATCACAACAGTCGAATGTCACCAAGAATGTTTCTTTTAATATTGGGTCATTGAGAAAAGGTTAATATACCCCTCAATACTCTAAAGAATCGTCTTTTCACCCCAGAAACATAGTTCAGCCTGTTAAAGCTTTGATCGTAGAGGAAGAGGCAGAGCATCGCATGAACAATGTCTGATTCTTTTGCCATGGTAAATTTTCAAAGGACCGCAAGCATCCTCAGAGACAAAAGATGCAAATGCACTTAGTCTTGCTCGATGAAGAGGAGAATGAAACAGATGCCACACATGAAATTCCAGAATCTGACATAAGTGAAGAAACAGAGCATCCACGCATCTCCTTGTATGCAATAAGATGGAACAGAGCACTTTGAATCCATGAGAGTCATGGGTAATGCCGGAAAGGTTCTGTTAGAAGTTCTAATTGATAGTGGGAGTGCCCGTGACTTCCTGAATGTAGAAACAGCCATGAAATTGGGTTAGCAAGCTCAAGAAACACCTCCTTATGTTGAGATAGCCGGTGGAGGTAAACTGAAAATTCATGGTGTTTGGCATGGATTTAGATGAGAAATGCAAGGTTTGGGATTTGTTTTTGATCTTTGAATCATTGAATTACATATCTACGATATGGTGCTGGGTTTGCAATCGCTTAAAAGTATAAAGAATGCCTTTTGGGACTATGAATCACTCTCAATGTATTTTTGGAAAGATGGGCAGCTGGAGAAGTTACAAGATAATACCCCTCATTCCTTGAAGATTGTGGCACCAAAAAGGGTGGAATCAAGCTACTGCCTAAAGGAAGAACAAATGTACTTCATGCAGCTGGTTGAAGTTCAAGGAGAAAGGACGAGTTGCTTTGCCATTAATGATGCTGAACATAAGCTGCCAGCAGAGATTCAAGCAGTATTAAAGGCTTTTCAAGCTGTATTTGATGAGCCTAAGAGCCTTCCTCCACTTAGAGATGGCCACAACCATCCTATTGTCTTAGAAGAGGGCACAAATCCTATTTCTTTGAAGCCATATAGGTACCAGGCCGCACAAAAGGATGTAATTGAAAAATTGGTTGCTGAATTACTTGAAACCGGCATTCTGCAAGAGAGTTGCTCTCCATTTTCAGCTCCAATAGTCCTTGTCAAGAAGAAAGATGGGTCTTGGCGTATGTGTGTGGACTACCGGGACTTGAACAAGAAAACTATCAAGAACTAATATCCCATTCCTTTAGTTGGGGATTTATTTGATGAGTTGAGCAAGGCTAGATGGTTCACAAAACTTGATCTAAGGGCCATTTATCATCAAATCCAGATAGTGCCAGAGGATGCTTATAAAATTGCTTTCAAGACCCACTCCGGACGCTATGAGTGGCTAGTAATGCCATTCGGTCTTACTAATGCCCTGGCAACCTTCTAGGGAGCTATGAATGATATTTTCCACCCTTATCTTAGAAAGTTTATGCTAGTCTTCTTTGATGATATACTGATTTATAGTCCTTCACTTGCAGATCTTCGGGAGCGCTTGAGGATCACTTTGCACACATTGCAGCAACATCACTATTTCGTCAAGGAAAGCAAGTGTATTTTTGCTACTACTAGTGTGGAATACTTAGGGCACATCCTCGGTAATGGAGTAGTAGCAACCGACCCTAAGAAGATACAAGCGATTGCAAATTGGCCTCAACCTATTATTGTGAAACAATTGAGAGCATTTTTGGGGTTAGCTGGCTACTACCGTTGTTTTATCAAGAATTATGGCACAATTGCAAGGTCCTTGACTCTATTGTTGAGAAGAAACACCTTTGTGTGGTCCAAACCTACAGGTGAAGCCTTCAACCGCTTAAAGCAAGCATTAGTTTCAACTCCAGTTCTTGTTCTTCCTGATTCACCAAGCAATTTGTGGTGGAATCCAATGCATATGGAGTTGGTATAGGTGCTCTTTTGATGCAACAAGGACATCCTCTTGCATTCTTTAGCAAAGGGCTCTCCCTATGGCACTAGAATCTTTCGGTTTATGAGAAGGAATTGATGATAGTAGTGCTAGCAATGCTCCATCGGCACCAATATCTTGAAAGGGGCAAGTTTATCATTTGAACTAACCAACAAAGCCTTAAATTTATCAGCAACTAAAGACACCATTCCAGATGTTTTGGGTGGCAAAACTTGCCGGTTTCGACTATGATATTGTCTACAAGAAAGGGGTGAATAACTCAGTAGCAGATGCACTTTCTCGCCTTCCTAAGCAGCAACTAATGCAAATGACCTATAGCACCACCTCATAGGAATTGTTGCAACAAGTGAAAGATAGTTGGAATGAAGATGACTTCAATCGTTCTCTACTTGAAAAAGTGCAACAAAATGAAGGAGAATGGAGTCACTTCACTTGGGATGGAACTCTTTTACGAAGGAAAGGCAAATTGGTTGTAGGCAAGGTAGCTACACTACGGTTGCAGATTCTAGATTGGCTACACTCAAGTCCTCAAGAAGGCCATTTGGGAATCCAAATTGCCAATCAATGTATTAAGGGTCTCTTTTGGTGGAAGAAGCTAATGAATGATGATGTAGAGTATGTCAAGCGATATGACACATGCTCTAGATGTAAATATGAGACTATGGCTTCTTCGAGATTGTTGCAACCTCTACCTATACCTAGTAGGGTGTGGGAATCAATTGCTATGGATTTCATTGAAGGTCTTCCCAAGTCACAAGGAAAGGATACTATATGGGTAGTCATCTACTGAATGAGCAAGAACGCCCATTTTAACCACTTGCTCACCCATTTTCAGCCTCTACCTTGGAACAACACTTTATGGATCACATTTATGAGCTTCATGGTGCCCCATCTGAAATTGTAGTGATCATGACTCACTTTTCGTTAGTAGCTTTTGGAAGAAATTTCTACATGTCTTGGATGTGGATCAAAAGCGTTCTACTTCTTATCATCCTTAATCCGATGGGCAATCAGAAGTGCTCAATAGGTGTTTAGAGACGTATGTACAGTGTATGTGTTGGGAGAAGCCTAAAGATTGGGCGAAGTGGATTTCACACACAAAATGGTGGTACGATACAACATATCACACAAGCAACAAAGGCTACACTGTATGAGTTGCTTTATGGGCAACAACCTCCACTACAAACTCCCTATTTGCCCCACAATTCGGTGCTAGAGTTAATAGATCGTAGCTTCATGGCTAGAGAAGAAGTTCATGCACTCTTGAAGCATCATTTGCACTGTGCAGCAAACCTGATGAAGCAAAGGGCTGATTTGCATAGGACGGATCGTGAATTTCAGGTTGGGCAATGGGTGTTTTTGAAGCTCAAGCCCTATAGGCAGATATCTACAACAACAAGAGCTCCTCAAAAGTTAGCTCCTCTGTTTTATGGACTTTATAAGGTGATGGGAGAAGATTGGGGCAGTAGCATACAAGCTGGAATTACCACCAGAATCCAGAATTCACCCTACTTTCCATGTTTCACTATTGAAACTATGCCCAGATCCTACTGTGAGGCCTAGGCATCCTCCCACTGAGTTTCTAGAGTTGCTTCCGGACATGGAACTAGAGAGAATTCTGAACTGGAGGACTAAGAAGCGTCGAAAGAGGATCATTACAGAGGTTTTGGTCCAATGGAAGGGCTTACCAGACGAAGAAGCCTCTTGGATGGCCCTCTACTCTTTTCAACAACAATGTTCTACTTTTGTGGTTCCTAATTCTTGAGGTCAACGATATCTTGGGGGGGGGGGGGTTTATTGATGTGATATTGTAATAAGATGATTTTGAAAGTTAGTTAGTTTAGTTCATTAGACGAGTGACATTAACCATTAGTGGCACTAGCCGTTTAAGAGCGGCCCTAGCCAAACATGGCCTTAACTGTGTCTAATGACTAATAAGCCTTAGGGTGATAGGTGCCCCTATTTTAATGAACCCCTCTAATGCTTAAATATGTGGCAAAGTATCTCTACTGTAATTCAGATTTGCATTGCTAAGTAAAGTCTAGTGAATAATTCAGATCACTCTACTCTCTTCTACTTTTTCTCCAATCCTTTTCTCTTCTACTCTAATTCCCAATTCTACAACATTCATATTACAACTAGATATCACCATCTTACATGGCATATTTGTGTCAAAGTCAGTAGCTAGTCTCTGATTATCTCATTACATGCATGCCCAATGATTCATAAGGATTTCACAATTCAAACAAAAATTACTGCCATAATTATCAATCAAATATTGCGACGTACCTTGCTCCCACCTCAACGATCAATTTACTTTACACCCCAATCTGTACAAATCCCCCCTACCCCACCAATCCAATCTTTTCTTAATCTTACATTTCTTCCGCAACTCAGAAAAGACAGTAAAACAATGGTCTCTAAGAAAACACCAAAAGGGGAAGTAAAACATCTGGAATTACTCTATCCTAGTATTATTATTAAAGCTATGAATTATCAAGTCAATCTCCAATTGCAGGAGAAAGCTTTAAAGGGTATTAAATTTATTATTTATAATAGTATTGATATTTGTCATACTTTGTGTTTTATTATTCCTATTTTATGAAGAAAACCCATTCATTTAGTTTGTATTGCAACATGCAAATGAAGAAACTTACATGCTTTGGCCAGGAGAAAGAAAATGGCAAAGCACAAGTTATTTGATATGAGTGTCTGCGAGTGATAGAGTCCCACATGTCCATTAAACCCCAACAAACCTTAATCATACACAACAGAAGAGAGGGGAAAAGTGGGGAGTTGGCAGAAGTAGTAAGTGCGGAGGTGGAAGGATAGGGGTGGCATTTCTATGCAAATAGCAACACTACTATTAGTAGTTTCCACCAGTTGTTACGTTAATCTATGATTAATTATTATGCTGTAATTTTGGAGCAGTTATTAGCAGTTGCATTACATGTATATTTTATAAATAGTAGCAATCGAATGTATGAGGATTCAGACTTGTGATATATTTGAACTTGTATTTGGAGACTCTCCTTGGCTTGGCCTATTGAAGTTGGAAGCGTTTTCAGATTCTAGCACTATTATCTTCACTAGAGTTTCTTTTTATTTCTCAAGCCCAGATCTCATCTCATCAATATGTATAAACAACAAAGAGATAGACGAAGCCAAGGTTATGCTTATGGACGGCAAGATTAACTTTCATTGCATGTTTAGGGAAGTTAATAGGTGTGCACTTGAGCTTGCGAGAGTTGCACATAAACACCAATGATCTTGTGTTGTTTGATTCCATAACAACAATAGTTGTTATGGAATCAAACAACACAATCATTTTATAAGTGCTCAATCACCTTTTCCCACTTATTCATTGTATGGCTCATAAGCTTAATCCCTCTGTTTGAGGCATTTGTAGTCTGTTCTTGCTGTATTTTGTCGGTTTACAATTTGCAATCAAAACATCAACAACAATTATAAGATGAAATTGGCCAAAATCATGTTTTCCCCTGTACTATATTTCTTTTCAATTCTCCTAACATGGTCAAAGAAATTGGAAGAATAGAGGAAATTGATTTAAAAAATGTTAGGGTTAATGGATGGTGGCAGAACCTCAAGGGCTTTATCATAACACTAATTCATTTACAAATGCTAGCCAGGTTTTATTTTCGGTGGGTCTCTTGCTTAGCTGAATTTAGGAGAGGAAAAAGGAAGAACCACCCTAGGAACTAATGTTTATTATGCTCTTCAATGGACCTGTAACTGTATGATGGGACCATGCAGATGTCAGGTAGGAGGATTCTATCAATGGCTTTGATGGAGTGATGTCTTGGAAAAAAATATTGCAACATTTTAGCAAATTATAGGACTTGACTTAATAGGTAAGAAAATAAGGGACGAAATTGAAAGCCACCACAAATTTAAGGGACTGAAAAGCATCTTTGCCCATTTAAATTAATGCCCGATTAGTTAAAAATATCTTCAAATGGTAAGACGTCTTACCATCCTCCGTGACACTCTTTCAACGTATCTGTCTAGTAGCACGGTTAATAACCTGACATGGGCAAGCAACAGAAGAATGCATTCATAATGGTGAACTTCATTGAAAAGGGTCAAACAAGTGCTGGATAAAGGATTACCAGAATAATAGACAGAGAATCCATACTCTTGTTCTAACCCATCTGCTGCTTTTAGACGCAGAGGAGGATCTTCCAAAGAAAAGATAATTTCCCAAATGAACACCAATGAGGTACATCCCCCAGTATCCTGGTGACAAAATAACATAATTTGACTAAAACTTGTATATATGAAGCAAAATTATTGGAAGTACTTTATGGCCAGGTCTCATCCCCAACACCAAGATTAGAACATGAAGGGTATAATTCTCACCAAATAAGCTAAATAGCCCCTCCTTGTTTTGGCTGATAATATCAGTTCCTCTTTCGTTAGAAAGCAGGTAATTATTCAACCCGCCCAGCAAGCAGAGCTGGTACCCTTAAAACATAAAATAAACTTTTTTTTATAAAAAAAGATTCATGGTACAAAAGATACGACCTGGAAAGAGGCCTGAAATAATAATTTACCTACTAGGACAAGAGAACCAAGAATTCCAGAATACTGTGGGGGAATATTAACCACGGAACCAAGGATTGAAATACCAGCAAGTGTGAAGAAAAAATTCCAATGAACACCATACTCGCTCACATGTACCTGTATGAAAAAGAAATTTGAGCATACATTTCCATAAGAATTCCTTGAACTAGGAATTTAACCAGAAGAGCTCAAACGTCCATAAAATAAAGGGGGAAGCATAGCAGTGAAACATTTGTCAAGAACAACCATATGAGCTACTGCATTTGTTCTTCCTCTAATTTTATATTATTTTACTACTCATTTTAGCCACATAATTTTATACTTAAACAAATTGAGGATACAAGAAAAAGTAAACACTAAAATTGTCCAAAACATTGTTATCTCTTGATCTTATTGAAAGCTACTTAGCTAAGTAAGATCCATGGAACAGCAACTGCATACCAAGAGACAGTTTATGAGAAAACCCAGGAAAATAGTCCTACCTGATAATTGACACCAGTCGTTGTAACGATACGAATAAATCCTAAGATAATCAGTGGAATAATGGACTGCACTGCAGTCTTCCAGCCACTGAAGCATGGGAAAATTGATATAATCAGATGAATGCAAAATGCAGTATATTATCACACTACAGACAACATATATTTAGATCTAAGCTCCTCAAACAAGGAACTTCAAAATATTTCGAAGACACCGAAAGATAAATGTCCTTGTGATGTCATATCAAATTTTAAAGGAGAACTTTCAAACACATATCCCAATAGCATCCTTCTTGTATTTTATTGATTACAAAGGAAGATTATAATAACGAGAATAAAAATTTTCACATAAGGCGATGAAGCCAAGGGGGGAACGAGCAAAATCATACCCAAAATCCTGTCAGCAAGGGCACGTTATACACATTACCTCTCCACCCGTAGTAGTAGTATGCCATCTAAGCATTCTAACTGATTTGGTTGGAACAACTAACAATTAATAAAAACTGAGGGAAAATCATCTCCTTATCAATATATATATATATATCAATTCTTTTTTCTTAGTGAGCTTACACACACAAATATGCTATGAGTTCACTTTGCAAGTTAATGCAATGAAGTATTAAGATCATTCATAGAGACAAGTCAGATTACTCACGTAGATGTGATATTTCGAGCTTGCCGAGAAACGAGTGAGTTTAACACAACAAACGATCCAACTCCAAGATCCATCTGGCATGCAAAATTAATCTCAAACTCAATAGCCTAATGATATTATCAGGCATACTACTTGTTGGATGTACCAAGCAGCAAGTACAGGACAACCACATGATAAAGAAAGACAGAACCAACTCACAAGTTAATCAATATTTTATGGCCCATTATTATATTTCCTAGAGCCAAAATATCCTTCCAAATTTTAACAGCTGCATGCAAATATATAACCAAAGAAACTATAAAGCATTTTGATAGATTAAGAATAAATTGAAAGATGAGTAAAAGAGTGGAGGTCATGGAATCCTCCTCAGTTAAGACAAAAGGCAAAACGGAGAAAATGAAAAATTAATAAGCAATAGCGCATCAGAGCTTTCTAATGGATTCCAAAGTGAAACCAAAACGAAAAACTTCCTAAAGAAACCATGAGGCTAAGAGGATGGAAATTAATGCTGAAGAATCCTTTTTTTTTCCCTGTTAAAATCTGTGTTTGAAACAAATCCGGCACTATGACACAAAGTTACTTCAAAATTTTGTTAGTCAATGGCTTATTTTATGGGAAGTCTTGGATTAAGAAGTATCAAAACAATGAGCAGGAGATGATGAGATATCCTTTCCAGTATTGTTGGCTCTCTATTTCAAACAGTAGTGCAAGGTTGGTTCAAGCGCCATAACATTACAATCAACAGCTAATTTGTCTAATTATAAGTATAATTATAAAAAGCAAAGTTACAAATTTCTTAAAAATCTCACCAAACTAGTTCCATACGTTTCAGTCTTTGCAAATCTTCTGGGAAATATTCTGAAGTCAACAGCCAAAATACACCCACAAGTTATAATCATCTGCAAAAGTTAAATTTCATCAAAATGGGAAAAAAGCATAATTAGGAAAATGGAATGACGAGAGTTCAATAGTAACTTTACATACCACAATAAACCTGAATGACGAAATGTATGCACGGACAGAACTGGAATCTCCTTGAAAAGAAAGAGAAGAACCACCAAATTTGTATCTAAGAACACAGTGAATCACCATGTGCTTCAGAATCAAGCTTATGCAAAATTTTCAGAATCAAAGATTGATTGACAGCATAAATCTGTCCATTTAGAAGGTTAGGAAACTAAGTTCACATTATTACCTTTTGGCAGCAACAGAAATTAATGTGAAGAGTGCGATCACAAATGAACCAATATAAGTCCAATCTGCCTGTACCTGTAATGCATGTTTAGAAACCAAAATAAAAATAAAGAAGGAAGCAGGCATTTTCTAATTCTGGGAAAAATATTTGATTCAACTGATGAACACTTACAGTGATAAACGAGGCAACAGGAAGAACAATGACAAGATAATCCAAACACAAGGTAGTTAAGTATGTCTTCAAACTTCTAGACTCAGCAACTGCATCATCAGTTTTCTTCAGCAAGCCACCTATGGTGAAAAAAGAAATTAAAATAAATAAATAAAACATGCTTATCTGGGCCATGTATGATGCTACGCACCAAGCGGACCTTGATTGGAACAAACAACAGAAACGTGGACGGACTATTACTAGCATGTAATATTAGTAAAGCCTTATGCAGAATTTAGATGACAAATTGCTATTGGCTAGCGGAAAACTAAAATATTGAGCATCAATTAACTAACAACATAGCAAATGCAAAAACCAAAAAACAAAAAACAAAACAAAACAAAACAAGAGAAGCCCCCCCAGGACTGACCAGCTATGGAATTGGAGCTGATTGAGTGACGAAGTACGGCCAACGACTGAAAGAGCAATGAGAACTGTATCACATCATAGTTAATATAAAGTTACTATTATTCAATTCAGTCCAGGGAGACTCACAGGAATTGTTATTGTAAGAACCGCTAATTCCAGCATAGAGGATCCGGTCAAATTGCTCACGAACCTGTTTAATTAACAGGAAAAATAAAATAAAAGGAGGGGATAAAATTTGATAAACTCTAAATCATATTGAAGAAGCTACAGGGACAATGAAAGTTACTTTTCTCTCTCAAGCTTGTTATAAGAATCCATGGCAACAGCTGAAAAGCTTTGCTCAGATGTGGCGACAAGACAAATGTAATACTCAGCTATGGCCGAACGAAGACAGTAGAGCACAAACTGCCGCGATCAACTCCACCAGGTCGGAAGGTAATGTCCGGAGATTTGAGACCCAGGAGAAGGCGCTCTCCTCCATCTGTGCTGTTCGTTTATAAACTTCTTTTTCCTCTTTCTTGTCGATCTCATTTCGTATTCCACGCCCCCTAACGCCTCCATTCTCTATTTCTCTTCCCAGATATTACAGCAGAGCTGAATTAAATTATTTTAAAATATTTATTTTTATAATTTTTTTTTTCAAACCATTCCACCTCACTTATAAATTCATATATAATCTAATATTAGACAATATATAATATGATTAAGTAATTTATTTAATTTCTTTTAATTTTTCTAAAAAAAAATCAATTCTATCTTATATTTAAAATAAGAGGAATTACTACAAAATAAAGTTTTGAAAAAACTAATATTATTTCATATCTTTGTGAAAAAGACCAAAATAACATTTCAATAGACCACTTTGAGCAGTTATTGGATGATTATCGAATTACTACTGCTGTAATAGACTTTTTTGTTTAAATAATAATATTATTTAAATATTAATATTTTAATACTTCTTTCATTCCTAATATAAGAATCAGATAATCCACTTAATTTTCTAAATTTATAATTTTTATCTTAAAGATTACACATTTTGGGAGCTTTATGAAGGGGTAACTTCAATGCACAATATTAAAGAGAATATTTTATGAAAACCAACAGGTATTTATTTGTAATAAACAAGGAACGAAAAACCGGACCGGGCAATGAACCGGTCACAGCACAGGTTCAAGGGTTAATGGGTCAACCGGGGTCTAACCGGTAGTTGAACCGGTCATATTAAAATATTATAATTTATTAGTAATAATATACATTAATATATTTTTAAACTTCTATAGATAAAAATAAAAAATTTTAGAAAAAAAAAGCTTAAAATCTATTAGTATTAGTTATAATGCCTATAATTATGCAATTATATCTCATTTCCTATAATTATTATATCTTTTTAAATAGTTTTTTTCATTATTTTCTTTAGTTTTTTTAGATTTGTTCTTTCTTTGCATATTTTTCTCTTCATTTTAATCTCCAACCTTCCATTTTCCCCTTAAAAGCACAAAATAAAAATTTGAAGAAAAAAAAAACGAAACCGGTTCAACCGGTTCGACCACCGGTTTTACCGGTCAACCGGTTTCAGACCGGTTCAACCGGTTTAACGGTTTATCAGCAAACCAGACCGGACCATGGACCGGTTCCCGGTTCAACCGGTCGGTCCGGATTTTTGTTCCATGGTAATAAATACCTTAACTAATTCATTACTTTATCCAAAATAATTATCCAATTATTATATTAAAGACGGGATGTAACATTTAATAATTTTTTTAATACTAAAGTATTAATATTTAATTACTTATCAACATAGAAATTCAGACTTTGGTTCACGACTTCACGCTAATCCCTTCCACTGAACTTTTGGGGGGCTTACTGTTCACATAATTAATTATACAGAGGCTCTCGCGGACATTTTAGACAGTCAAGCCCAAGAAAACCAAGGGCTTCGATAAGGAGAAGAGAACGAAAAAAAAGAACCATAACAGGCACATATTTAGTGAATTGAAACAATGTTCTCGTAGGATGAAAAGCTCATCTCATAGGTTATAAGGTGGTACACGAAAAGGGTGAGAATGGAAGTCACAAAACAATTCATCCCTTCTCCCCCTTGTGCTTTCTTTTCGCAAAAAGAAAAACATAGAGGTACATAATCAGATCACAGCCTAAGGAAACTACATATCCAGTTTATAAGTGATACATGCATGTCGTGGTGATAAGTCCTTGTATCAGCAGCTTTCTTCAATAGCAAAAATGGAACTCCTGAGTTCATTCCAAGTCATCAATCCAATCACCATATATCCTACTGATTTTATCTGGACCTTTCCACTTCTGATGAGCTCTCTGTCCTGGCCTCTGAATCACAATGGAAGACCTTTGTGAAGGAGCTCCGATATGATAGACATCGGGATGAGCCACAGGGGTGACCGATGAAACGCCATTATCAGCAGGCGCTTTTGAAGGCACGCCACTCTGCTTCGTGTCAGGAGCAGTAGCAGATGCAGTGTCTCTATTTTCTCCCTCCATTGGCCCCCCTCCATATCGGTGCAACTCTAAGGTGGAATATCGAATGAAAACTCAGACTGTGAAATGGCTGATTAAATACAAATACAGTTCTGGCGATAACAGTCCAAGCCCACAAGGTACTGAGCTAATATTAGTTAATGTCAAAAAAAAAAAATGTCTTTAAATATTACACACAAGGACAAGCACTGATTAGCTGAGACTGAGTATAAAACAGCACCGGACATATTCCTGGGTGCAGATAGCATTCAGAAGGAATAGTAAGTAGCAAGTACACTGACTAAATCATTGGCATTTAATTAATGATGACAAAAAACTGTCTCAGATTACACAACTTTCATGAAGAGTGTAGAGTACTAGCAACAGCATAACATCAAATAAGGCATTTATCCTTCAACTACTGCTTAACACTACATCACAAATATACAGGTCCTTTTAGGGGTAAAGGATGTAATCTGACTACAAGAAAAACTTCTTTCTATTGTTTTAACCTAAAAAGCATGAAACCATGAATACACATCAGTCGTGCCCAACTTTAGCCACAAAATCCTCAGCTAAGTCTCATTCTCTCGGAGAAAGAAATAATGACATACCAAAATTAATAGCGCAGACTTTTCTAATTACAAGTACTCTTGCCATTTTAGATGCAATCTTCTTTTCCAAATTGATCATCACACCAGTTTTTATTGATTTGGAATGAGGAAGCAACCAAATATTAATCAAGCATTGCTATAACTTGTGAAAAGTATCCTTGTTCTAATGCAATGTAAGACTATCCCCCCCCCCCCCCAAAAACACAACCCCCCAACAAAATAAAAATCCTCCTTACGTTAAGTGCATAGTTTGGTATGAAAATTTGATTTCCTCCACGTAATGTTTCTCAATTAACAAAACACGTATCCTAAGATGCCATTGTTTGATCCAGAGAGGACCCTATGATTGGACACTTAGGCCCTGTTTGATACGTGGAACTGAATTTTGATAGACTGGCATTGGGACTGGGACTGGGATTGATACTTTAAAAATATGTTTGGTACGAAGTAATATTTAGAGGGAATAATTTCATTTATCTTATTTAATAAATAGTCACTAATTATAAAAAGACTGAAACACCCATACCCTAAATCATGAATGTGACGACGAACAACACGGACCAGGAGAGAGCTGCTCGGCAAAAATTGGATTGATCAACGTACACCCATCGGAGGTACGATATGAATTTCCTCAATTCAGAGCCTTCGTGATATTGAAAGTCAACATTCATCTCTATTCACAATTATTTGACTTCTTTTTGGGCAATCAAAGTAGGTAATAGTTGTGCGATTAAAGAAATGCTCGGTGCTCTGCTGCATTAATTGTAGTTAATTGTTAATATTGTAATGATCAGCCTCATATTGATGCCCTTTATTTGTTTTGTGCTTACAAAAGAGTCTCTATCAGTTACTTTTCATGGACATGGAGAAATTGAAGCTTCTGACATGTCTGCATTGCAGGCTGTCATGAGTTGTGATGAAGAAAGGTTGAAATTGGAGAAAGAAGATGGAACGTCGAAGGCGAGAAAAAAAAAGGGAGTGATTATGTGAGAGGGACTGATTCTAGGTTAAAATCAGGGTTAGTTTTGTCTAGAAATATTTTAATCGAGGATATTTTTGGCTTCATAATTTTGCAATCTCAGGATTCAAAACACAATACCAGGGGGAGGTGGCTTTGCAACAATCCCACTTTCGTGATACTCCCAATCCTTGGTTACCCATAGTCACTTAAACCAAACGATATATTCTGACTCAATTCCTGATCCAATCCCACTCTCTACCCTCAAGTACTTCGTACCAAACAGGGCCTTAGGTATTTAGCTTTTTCTCAGCTGGGTCCAACTTCATTCTTCAACAACATATTATTAGCACGCCCCTCATCCCATGAGCTTCCTTCAATTTGACCTCTACTGTAATATCAGAAGTTGCCTATAAGTGCACCGGTGTAAGCATGACTCATGGTCTCATGCCATCTTAAAGGTTTCGCTTAGAGAGGTCCACGGATTTAAGCTACCCTCTTTTTGAACATAGCCCAACTTCTCTTTTTAAAGTTTTCACGCTGACATGCTGCTGCCTTATTATATCAGACAAAGCAAGCTTAGATATTGAAGAACACAAAGCATGGGAAGCAAGGGTGAGAATCATCATTTTACACTCTCTCTCTCACACACACACACACAATTCATAAGAAGACACAGCACTATTCATAAGTAATGAGATAAGGCTCACTTCAAATTCTATGCAACACACGGAACCTACCATCTAGTTATGTAGAAACAAAATGGGAAACTGAAGAACAATATCTGAATTCCTGAATATTTTTAAAACTCAACAACAAAGCCATAAGACAGATATATGCCTTTTTATAGGTGATTTAAACAGCTCTCTTTGAACTAGGATAAGAAACCCCAAATTAATACTCAAGTGAACTTAGGAAATGTAAAGTCTGTGTATAGTAATGAAAAGCAACCTAATGTCAGTACTCAGAACTATTATCTCAAGCGCAGGAATGTGTAACCTTCCAACCAGTGACGGCAACAAAGGAATGTGTATCCTTCCAAAAAGTGACGGCCACAAACTAATTTTTAATTCAACAGCATGCTATGTCCTATGCAGGTCCCCTAAATTATGATCAAGCAACTGCTATCCCAAGTCGTCACTGGACTAAAAGATGAAGCTGATTACTTTTTACAAAATTTCCAATTCCGTCTATAAGTTCCACGATAATCTCACTTGAGAGTAATTCTGACGACTTAGCGGGTACGAAAAGATTACAGCAAAAGAAAGAAACAGAGAAAAAGAAAATATTGCAGCATAAAAGTTCATCTTTCTCTAACTGAAGCATAAGCTCTTAAACATCTCAAAGTAAACGAACCATACCTGCAGCTCCATGAGCAAAATGACATTTATTTCCAAATGGGCAATACCCAGTCATCTCCCATTTATTGCAAATCCGTGTTTTCCAATTTGATGGCTTGGAATTAGAGCCACTGCCAGCACCACCATACCCACCAGGGCCTAAACTTATAGCGACACTCTCACGATTCCTAGATTGCTCGTCATGAAGAAACGTACAATTATCTCCGTATGGGCAACCTTCTTCCGTGTAAAACTTCTTGCAATGGCGACCTTTATACGCTCTCTGCATCTCCCCAGCAAACCCGGACGACCCAATGGACGGAATTTGAAACTCCTCCCTCGGTTCCGACATTATGGATTTTTCCTCTTCATGAGCAGCCACAATTTCTTGCCAATTCGGCGGTGGCCGACGAAGCTCTTCAACACTGTGGGCGAAGTTGCAGTTCGTGATATAAGGACACGTACCTGCCCGAAATTTGCAACACAGTTTTGTCTTGAAGAACATTTTCCCGATAGCTTTGGACCGATTCGATGAAGTCGCATCCTGAGAATTCCTAGATTTCTTATTTGGGGGTTCGCTGCCAGATCGTGATTGGGACTGCCTTTGGTCGTAATTCGAATCCGAGGGAGTGTCGGCGTCGCCGTTGTTCCAGAATCGATAATCGTCTTCCGTCGCCCAAACGGCCTGGTCACCGGACCAGTTTTCATTTCCACCACCACCAGTGATTATTTGAACGACGTTCCCATCTCGACCATAATCCATTACGAAAATAATGGCGATTAAAAAAATTGTACAATTTTAAGTTAAAAGTACAGAGAGAAAAACCCTAAGCACGCAGTGCGGTGCTAACTGGTTTAACTAAAACATCAAACAAGACTCTGAGACCAAACAAGAACGCCAATAACAGTCTCACCGAACCGAACATAATAGATAAAAAGCAAAATGGATAAGTTAGGAGGAAAAAGGAAATGGAAGGCACCAAAATGGTCAGGTAGCTAGATCTGCGGCATCAGAGGAGAAAGCTTGGTGAAAGAACATGAAATGATTAGGAATTACCGAATTAAGAAAAGGATTTACAGTTGAATTTAGAAGATGGGGACATATTTATAGTTGGAAACGAGATAAAAGACTTGCAGTAATTAATAAAGAGTGCAAGCAGAATATGTGCTCGTTTGGAAGAGCTTATTTTTAGACAATAAGTGCTTATAATTCGTGATTCACGGTATACGGGGTAAGTATGTGAGAGAAGTTTTTTCTCGGCTTGCGTAAATTGGGCTTATTTTCTCAAAATAAGTTCTCCCAAACATGCCTTATATCTTAAGAAAAAAAACTTCCAAGATTACTAGTAATAACTTCAGAGATGATCTTCAACAAAATAGCCTCCAGATCCTCCTCTAGTCTATTTAGTCACCACATTAAATTTTTTCATATAAATTTATTATTTTACTTCTTATTTATTATTGTATAAACTTTATCACTATTAAATAGAGATAAATTTATAAAATTATTAAATTTTAAGGTAGAATTAATAAGTTTTAAGATTTTTATTAGTCATAGTGTAATATGTTAGAAATGAGTTATAAATATGTATATATGATGAAAAATATGTCATCTAGGAGAGTTTTTGTGTGTATGTTTTGCTTGGATGGGGAAAAAATAGGAGAGAAAAGAAAAGTGGGGTAGAGAAAGGGTGAGGGAGAAAGCTTCCCCCGGAAAGAAAATGGAGGAGAAAGGAAAAGTGGGAAGGAAATTAAGGGTGTGTTTGGTTTGAAGAGAGGGTAGGGGATGAGAGGGGAGGTAAATTACAATTTTGGATAAAAAAAACTTAAAATTTACCCTCTTACTTTTTTAAATTTTGAATTCCTGCTTAAAATTTATTCTCTCATTACTTTTAAATTTTAGATTCCCGCCTAAAATTTAAATACTTTAAACTCATAAAGGTAATTTATCTCTCCTCTCCTCTCTCCCCTACCCTCCCCTCCCCTCAAACCAAACACACCTCCCAAAGTTTCTTCCCACAAATGGGGAGACTGTGGGAGAAATTTTGTTATCCCAAGTTGCCCCTTTACATAGTTACCCACCACCACATCAAACTGCCCAATACCCCATGTATATTCTTTTGGGAAAATTGTATTGAGTTTTTGAGGGTGTGATATAATTTTAGTCAACTCTCAAAACTATATGAAAATTTATTGTACTTTATGGGTTAAAATGAAATTAAGTTTTGTTAGTAAAAAGATAATGATATTCTTCTTTTATCTTTTTAGAAGAGCATTTACAAGACAAAAATGGATTTGAAAGAATCTAGCGAATTAAAAATAGTTTAGCTATTTATAAAATAAATATAGAAATTCATAAAACAAATATGACATTTATAAGATAAATAGAGGTATTCCAAAGAATTTAGGGAATTAAAAACATTTTGTCTATTTACAAAACAAATATGGAAATTTACAGACAAATATGGGCATTCATAAGACAAATAAAGTAAGGGCATTATTGACTTTTCACCCCAAAACTGAATTCCATGTTGACCTGAGGGAACACAATGAAGTTTCAGAATATTCTGGAGGTTAACTGAAATTATGTCGCATTCTTAAGGACTAACTAAAATTCTCCCCATTTAAAAAAAAAAAGCAAATAAACAATATTTAAAAAAAATTTTTGATGCCAATCGAACCCTTGACTTATGATTAGAAATAATCGTAGCTGCTCTACCAAGTTCGATATGGTACCCATGATGAATCAGAAAACAAAAAAATAAAAATAAAATTGTATTATTAATTTTTGTTTATTTAATTATTATTTTAAAAAATGTGTTTATTTTTTTTAAATTACACTTTAACCCTTTCATTTTCATATTATATTTTTATTAGCTATTAATAATGTTGAATAATGTATAATTTAATATTTCCTTTTATTATATTTAATTTTTTTAGAAATTATCCTTTTTTTTAGTTTTACCTTAAAAATAAATTTTTTTAAATTATTTGGTTTTAAAATATATCTTTACCATTTTAAGTTATTTGATGATGTTAATATTAAAATAATTTTGTCACTGTAATATTTAATTTAATTTTAAATAATATTTAATTTAATTTTAAATATGATTATTTTAATATTTACTCATTTTCTTATCTCTCAATTTTCTCTCACTCATCCAAACAGCAAACACATAGAAAGATAATATTTTCCCCCTATTTTTCTCTTCTCTTTACTTTCTCTCCTCCCATTTTCTTCCAATTCAAGAGGAGGGGTAGTTTGCTGTCCAAGAATTACATTAGATGAATTTGGTCATTTATGAGAGTTCTTGTCGGGATGGTGTCCCGCAAATGACAAATTATTTTTGTAGTAACTCTTTATCCTTTTGTTTCGAACATGAGCGATTTGTGCGTTTAGGATGGCTTCTCTTACCTTAAAAATAAAAATATTTAATACTTATTTTTACTATAATCATGTTAGGGTTACCTTCAACTTTTATCGAATAAACTATTTTTTGAAGCAAAAATAATAATAAACTTTTAAAATTGTGACAAAAGTGAAAAAGCTTGATAAACCCAAATAACTTCCGTCTATTATAATATGAAAATATTAAAATATCCCTACTCAATTAAAAACTATGATTGTTGTGTAATCTAGTGATTTTTTATCTCCCATCCTCTAACAATTGCTTTCACCTTCTCTCCTACTTTCTCTCACACACACATATTCCTCACTCTTCATCTTCATTACCACATCACCACCATCTCCAATTTCAAAAAATCATCATCAACAATCCATACCAAAAAAGTAAATAACTGGAAAAACATAAAGAGATGTTTATTATAATCGTTATACGTCTATCATCAACAATCTAAACTTTGCTAATCAGTTATCATTACCAAGAAAAAAAACTCAAAATCTATAGTAGAAATTCCAAGAACAAAATTACATCAGCTTCATAGTAATAATTTAAAATGAAAATGAAAACAAGGTTCATAGCTAGAATAGGGCATGTAGGATGAGGGGTTAACGTCATCATCAACACTAATGAGTGTGGTACGGGGGCTTTATATAGAAGACCATGTGCATAATGGAGAAAATTTAGGCGTCATCTGTAACCCCCTTCCGTAATTATATCTGAAATACGCGATTAAAGTGAAATAGAGACCAATAATTAACAAAACTGTTTTAAGATCCCATCTTCACGATAGGGTTTTCAAAAATACGTTTCAAAATTTAATTAACCTAGTCTTATATTCACATTTCAAATACAATTACTATGCGAAGATAAATCACATTCATTACAAATATCAGAGTGCACAATATAAATCTCCGGCAATCTCGGATTCCTTACATTAATCCAAACTTTACGGGGCACCTTCGCCCTTTACAATTTTTCAAATAAGGGATTACAAAAATTCTCATACCAAATACATACTCGAATATACATTCCAACCTATACAATCATAAATCCAAATATACTTAATCCCAAACATGCATTGATAACCAACTATCACAATATTACAACCCGAAGGAGTCATCGTCGCCCTTGGTTGCATGCTCCATCCTCGATCCGCCTACCCTATCTATAATGTTGGTAGGGGAGGGTGAGATTCGAGAGAATCTCAGTAGGAAACAAATACCAGTATGCATGCAAGATAAGTGTTTAATGCATGACATGCTTGCAATACATAACTCATGCTCAAACAATGACATATCTGCATGCTCAATATTTCAACAACATACTCATGGCCATAGCATAAATAGAAACAGAGCTACAATCATTCATATATGTTTCACATAATCAAGCAAAGCAATACATGCATCAATACACCAACACAATTATCAAATGCATGCAGGAGAGGTAAGTTCCCTACACTTAGTCTGTCCACGTATGCTCTAGCACCGTTTACTCATAATCAGAGAGAATACCGAACCCTATAAACCAAATTGAGGACATAGGGTTAATCTCTAAGCCAAATCATTACTTTCATATCACTTAAAGTTGGTTATCATTCACACTCTTTAGGTGGCTATAATAAACTCAATGAAAGCCTAAAGGATTGGGAAGTACTAGGTTGGAAATCACCTTTTAAAATCACAAAATGCTGAAAATGGGGGTTGGCTACAGCCAAAAATCCTCTGGCTACAGCCAAAACGTGCATAGAAGGTTTTTGGCTGCAGCCAAGAATTTCTGGTTGCGGCCAAAATGCACACAGAAACTTTTGCGCTGCAATCAAGAACTTTTGGCTGTAGCCAAGGAAACTTCGGAAATTCATAACTAATTCTAGAAAAATAAAAATGAGGTGATCTCAAAGCCCATTGAAAGATATTTAAGTCCTCTTCATAGGAAAAATATGATCCATTACCAGAAATCACCACAAAATTCCAGAATTACACGAAATTCCCTTGCTGTTCCAGATTTACACCCAGTTTTAACATCAAACTTTGGAAAACCATAACTCTCAGTTCCCAAAGCAAAATGGTATAAATTATATGTCCATTTTGAAGCTTGGAATGTGAAATTTAAAACTGAAAAGTTTCATAATTTTCTAACATCATTTGCCTATACAAAATGCCAACACAAATAAACTGCCCAGAACAGACTTCCAAAGGACAGATTTTCCAGTTTTGCAACCAATGTGTCCAATCCAATTCAAACCAATTCCAATGATTAAATACCACAACATGACACCATTTTCAACATAAAACAACATTCAATTCCACCATTTACATTCCACAAGAAAATACCACAAAATCATGGCAAAATCGACAATTCACAATACTCAACTACAAATCACAAAACTTGGATCAAAAGGCTTCAAATACTCACCTCTTCCTCTTTCCCAAACAAATTCCTTGATTCTTCATCTTTCCAAATTCTCACAAGCTCTCAAACACCTTCTTTCACAAATATAAAACCATAGAGATGAAGCTCTCATCACTATGAACAACATTAAAGAAGGGTATTAGAGCATTAGAGGACATATATAAGGCTAAATCTCACCTTGATTCTTTCTCTTTCCTCCTCCACTTTGGGCGACCATGAAAGCTAATAGGAGAGAAAGATGAGATGATGAAGAAGGAGGGTTAGTTTTTGGCAACTAAAAGCCTAATTAGGCTGACCAAAAAGGAAGAGAGGAGAGAGGATGAGTGTTGACAAATTGACCAAGATCCAAAGGTCCAAAACTTGCCAAGTGTCATGATCTTGTTCCATCTCCAATGAACTCACACACATGGGATCCCACCCACTTAATCTCACAACAAATCAACCCTAACCATTGATCTTCAAGTTACCAATGAGTTTCCTCTTCGATAACTGACCAATTGGTCGGTAACTTTACCGTTTTGCCCCTGTTATGGCAATTCCTCTTAAATCACCACCAAACACATCAAACTTTTCCATTTAGCCACAATATGCGCCCTCCCTCTATTTTAAATCTATTTAGATATTAATTCATAATTGAACTTAAATATTGGGTTGTGGTACTGCTCACAACGCATACGCATCACAGTTCACATCATAATCTCCAAAAGGGTCCATTTATCACTAATCACATCTGCTTTTGCAGTCATCATCCCTTAATCACAATTTGGGATCTTGCTAAACCAAGGCTTAATAATCCACTTATTTCAGGCTTATTCTCTAGCCTCAAGTCTCAAAATTCGGGATATTACATCATCCCCTTTGGTCAAATAGTCAGTAGCAAGAAAACTCTAGTTGGAGACAGAATTGTACCTTTGATCCTTATTGCTAATGAAAATTAAAGTGGTGAATTAAAGTGATAGGGGTGCGGTATTTAATAATACCTCTACCGACTTAAGCTAAAGGGCCACGTGCCCTTTAGTTGATTTTTAATTTTTTTGTTTTATTTATTATTATTATTATTTTTATATTATTTCTTTTTTTTAATTTCATTTTTTTAAAATCATATGTTAACCAAACCTTTTTTTATAGTTACCCGCTAGATCTATTTCTTATAAATAATTATTTCTTAATTATAATTACATCCTAGAAATAAAAATAAGGATGTTACAGCTCTCCCCACCTAAATAAAATTTTGTCTCCAAAATTCACAACAAGCTAATGAAGAAAACAATTTACAACACAAGATTCCTACACAACATCAAAGTCAAAGCAATATCCCCAAAGCACTAATGGCACACCAAGCGCAACAAAACACAAGTCACCAACACTAACTCAATCACAACATCACACAAATTCGATCTCAACACAACACAAACATAAATATTAACACTACCACAACACACAAACATACCTAAACAAACAAGTAGGGGAAATCACGCCACATTCACTCTTCAGTTTCCCAGGTAGCATTACCGAGAGACATACCCTTCCAAAAAACTTTTACGAGATGGATTGTTCTATTCCGCAACTACTTATCCTTAACATCTAAAATCCTCTCTGGTTTGGGCATATAAGTCAAATTCTCCCTCAACTCGACCTCTTCAGGGTTAATCATATGGGAAGGATCCAGATGATATTTCTTAAGCTATGACATGTGGAACACATTGTACACACTTGACAGGTGTGGCGGCATGGTAATTCAATAGGCAACTGGTCCAATTCGCTCCAGAATCTTGTATGGTGGGGGAGTCAACTTCTTGGCTTTAATGGACCTACCAATTCCAGTCACCGGTGAAACCTTAAGGAACACATAGTCACCCACTTCAAACTCCAAACTTTATTGTAGTTTCATCTACCAAGTCGTGTCCAATCATGGTTCTCTCACTTAATTCAGTCTAACAAAGAGGCAATCTACACTTCTGCCATATAATGTCTCAAAAGGAGCCATCTGAATGCTCGAATGATAACTATTATTGTCGGAAAATTCTGCTAAAGGCAAGTTATGATCCCAACTACTAGGTAGCTTAACAACACAAGCCCTCAATATATCCTTAAGGGTCTGAATCATCCTCTCAGTTTGACTATCGGTTTGCGGATGATAAGCCGTACTATACTTCAACCTAGTCCCCATAGCCTCTTGTAATGCTTTCCAAAAATTTGATGTGAACCTCAGATCACAGTTAGACACAATCTCTGTGGGCATACCATGCAACCTGACAATCCAATCTACATATAACTAACTAGCCTCTCCAAGCTATATCTAATATGGATAAGCAAGAAATGAGCCAGTTTTGTTAATCTATCTACAATAACCTATATGGTGTTATAGTGTGCTGTAGTCTAAGGAAACCCCACAATGAAATCTATAAAAATGATGTCCTACTTTCACTAGGGAATCTCTAAAGGTTGAAGTAGCCTTAGAGGCTTTTGATTACCTTCTAACAAGTCAAACACTTCATTCCAAAGTTTATCACATCACGTTTCATCTTAGGCCACCAATACCCTTGCTTCAAATCTCGATACATTTTAGTGATTCCTGGATGAATGGTATACTTGCTCTGATGAGCTTCCCCAAGGATTTTCTTCTTGATTTCATCATTGTTTGGGACATAAATCCTTTTCTTGTACCTCAATATACCTGTATCCCCAATATCATAATCAAGTATTTCACTATTCTCCAACTCTTCTCTGATCCTTAGCAATATGTTATCTTCCATTTAGGTCATTCCTGAGTATTGTACTCATAATCACCTTTGATTTTGGTTCAAGATAAACTTCTGATAACCTTTCTAGGAGGTTATGCTCAGTCACACATATATGAAACATGTGTACTAACTTTTGGCTCAACGCATCTGCAACTTCATTCGCCTTCCATAAATGATACTTAAACTCAAAGTCATAATCTTTCAAGAACTCCATCTATCTTCTCTGTCAGTTGTTTAACTCCTTTTGATCCACAAGATACTTCAAGGTTTTATAGTAACTGAAGATCTCGAATTGGAACCCATACAGGTAATGCCTCCAGATCTTTAAGGCAAAAATGACAGCTGTAAGCTCTGGATCATGTGTTGGGTATTTCTCTTCATGAGGCCTCAATTGTCAAGATGCATAAGCCACAACTTTACCATCTTGCATGAGCACACATCACAAGCCCTTTAATGATGCATCTATATATGTCGTATACAGTCTGTAAGGGTCGAATATGATGAGAACAGGTGCAGTAGTTAATCAGGTCTTCAGCTCTTGAAAAGCTGCCTCATACTCCTCATCCCAAAAAAACGATTGCTCTTTCTTAGTCAATTTGGTGAGTGGCACAACAATCCGAGAGAATCCCTCTATAAAACAGCTGTAATAACCAGTCAACCCCACAAAACTGTGCAACTTTGACATAAACTTAGGTGGTTTCCACTTCAACACAGCATCAACCTTGCCGGGGTCTACTAATACTCCCTCTACTGAGACCACATGACCCAAAAATTTCACTTCTCTCAACTAAAATTCACATTTACTTAGCTTCACATACAACTGATACTCTTTCAGAATTTGTAATACTATTTGAAAATGCTCTCGGTGTTCCTCTTTACTCTTCAAATAGATAAGGATATCATCAATGAATACCACCACAAATTGATCTAAATAAGGTCTAAAAATCCTATTCATATAATCCATGAACACAGCTGGTGCATTAGTTAACCTAAAAGGCTTGACAAGGAACTTTTAATGGCCATATCTGGTATGGAAGGAAGTCTTCAAAATGTCTTATGCCTTTACCCTCAACTGATGATAGCCTGATCTCATATCAGTTTTTGAAAACACTGATAAACCCACAAGCTAATCTAACAAATCATCTATCCTCAACAATGGATACTTATTCTGATAGTAACTTTATTAGGCTGCCGATAATCAATGCAAAGACTCAAGCTGCCATCTTTCTTCTTCAAAAACAGAACTATTGAACCACATGGAGCTACAAGCAACCGAATAAAACCCTTCTCTAACAAATCCTCAATCTGCTTCTTCAATTCACCAAACTCCAAAGGTGACATCCAGTAAGGATTGTTGGAGATCAGCTCTATCCCCGGTGCTAACTCAATGGCAAACTCAACTTCTCGCTCTGGAGGTAATCCGGTAAACTCTTCGGGGAACACATTAGGGAACTCTTTAACCACTTTGATCTTCTCAATGTTTTCCTCTATTTCCATCTGAACCAAGAAGAACACTACGAAGGCTTCACAACCCTTCCTTACACTTCTCTCCACCTGGGCAACTAACATCATTATTGGACCTTGAGGAATTTCTTTAATTACTGAGCAAGAGTTAAATTGCACAACTCTATTCTCACATTGCAAGGATACATCATTGGATGATAACCAATCCATGCCCACAATCACATATATACCCCGCATGGATAGACAAATCAAATCAATGGTCATTTCACGACCCTCACATACAAACATCAATTTCTCATACACCATAACAATTTTCACACGTATGTCAGCAGGGTTAGACACAAACAGATCATATGGCAGACCACTCATAATAAGCTTTAATTTTCCCACACAGTCATAGGAGATGAAAGAACAAGTAGCACCAAAATTATATATAATATATAAAGGATGGCCTTGAAGAAGAACATTACCTCAAATCAAATTAGGAGTAGCTTTCGCCTCTTCAAAAGTCCAAACAAACACTCGCCTAGGCATCGACGGTCTAGATTTTTGGTCTTCCTTTCTTCCCTTATAGCAATACTTCACAATATGACCCTTCTCCCCACAATTAAAGCAAGTCCAACACTCACTAGGATGTGCTCTCCTACAACGAGTATAAGGAAGGTGTTGAGTCACACTAAGAGCTGATGCTATTGATCCATGCTAAAAGCCCTAAACTTTGGTATGACTTCTACGACTCTAAATCATAAGAGGATAATTCCTCTACTGGAAGCTCCCTTGATGGAAACTCTTTCTGCTCCCAGATCCACTAGAACTCGAAAGGTAACTCTTCTTACTGATACCCCTGATATTCCCACATGACTATTAAATCAATCATAAGAATCCCTTCTCATAGATCTCTTGGCATCTCTATACCTTCTACAGACCTTTCAAATTTTTAATCAACTCCTCGAGAGTGTGACATTATAGGCACCCATCCTTGGACATCATTATTACACTTCTCAAACATCTGTCTAGCCAACCAATTATTTTAGCCCTTATTTATTCTATCTAACTGTGACACATACTTGGCCAACCCCATAAATTGAGCTATAAATGTGTTCTCATCCATCTCCCCTCGACGAATAATGAAAAACTCAGTTTCTTTTTTGTGCCTCATCTCAATGGGGAAATAGTAATCAAAGACCATCCTTTTAAATTCATCCTACTCAAGCTAATACCCATCAGCAGGCTTCACAGTGTTCCACCAATCCAATGTATCACCAGCTAACAGGGTTTTCTCATATATCACCCTTTAATATTTGTCACACCTAATCGACTCAAATAACATCTCTAGCCTATCAATCCAACTCTCAGCATTTGTTGGCAATCCTTTTGAGAAGGTCTCAAGATGGAAATGATCTAAATGCTTCTATACTGTAAGCATGTCTGGAGCAACCCTTCACTCTGTTGACTCGTCCATCTCAGAGTATGGTGGATGTGGAACTGGCTCCTTAAAATGGACACTATTCTCTTCGTTTGTTTCAACATTAACCTCTTGGGTATGACCCTTGCTTCCCCCACTATGGCCCTTCATTAGCTCTACCTTCCTCGAGTCTTTTCAACCGCCTATCTGTTGTAAGTGTCCATCTATACAAATACCACAACATTTCAGCCTCAGTTAAATTCTCCTGGGGCTTATTAGGTCTCTGTTGTCCGTGGTCACCCGATGTTTGCATGCCTGGTATTCACCATCTCTCCCCCCACCTAAAGGTAAAACCCAACCACAGAGGGAGAATGGTGAGAACAAGAAATAAAACAACATAAAAGAGAAGTAGGTATGTAAAAATTATATATTGCCATACTCTAAATGCAATGTATAATAGGGCCAGAAAATCTAAAACACATGGCTCTAATACCAAATTGAAAAGAACCTCTCTAAAAAACAACAATTATCTATAATGATTTTTCAAAAGTTGATTAACCAGTGATAATTGAAAACATTTCTTCCAAGAAGACACATTAGGATAAATCCACCCACAAACCTACTACAAAGAATCCATTACTCTGAGCACAAATCATAAACAGGAGAAATCATAGCCCACGAGTTTTACAACAAAGGGCTACACAAACCAATTTCCAACATAGATATGATTGTGGATCCACCAAAATATCAGAGTACGCAAAATAAAGCCTTAGGCCTAACAACAGTTAAATAGTCATCCAAAAATAGTTATCTAAACAGTAAATACAGTATTTCAAAAACATGAGGGCCTAATAATGGCAATATAGAAATCAATAAAACACCAATATCAAAAGAGGCCTATAAGGCTCTTAGCGCCTATGCCTCTGGCTGCTTCCCTTGGCTTGTAGCCAAAATAGAGGTCTCGCTTGTAAAATATTAACAATGACAGGGTGAGACATAAAGTCCCAATAACCAAAATTAATTTATAAAATATGCAAGAAAGGATTGCAAGTCAGAGAAGCAAGTTTAATTAACATAACAATGATCTTATCAATAATTAAATACTATATAATTCTTTCAATGATTAGAATCAGCCCCACTCATCCATCCTGCTCCTCCTTATATCTTTTGGATGTGGTACAACCTATCAGTATTAGTATACCAGGCCAAAGGTTAGCTAGTCACTTCAAGAATAATGTCCCCTTCCATGCCATCACTGATATACCGTAACAAGGAAGTGTCCGCCCAAAACACTTAACTCAAAATATGGGCAAGGAATGAGAGAGCCGATAGGCACAATTTCACCATATCCCTTTCACACAACTCTACATATCCCATAACAGAAAACTATATATCAATATAGTTTTCAAAAATATTTTACAAGATTATCATTCCATATACAACATTCCATCACAAACATCATAACTATCACAACAGTAACAATCTTAATAATAATCTCACTCATATATACTAGTTGGAAAATATACTGGTTTACTGAATTAAGTTCATATTCAAACATACACATAATTTTTCAAAACGCATACGAGTAGTGTAGATTAAAGTAAGGTTTAGAAAACACCTTACAGGCCAAAACAAGCATATAGAATAAATTAACCTCGGATACCTCAACTCTAAGCTTAATCTTAACTTGAGGAGTAAAGCACGGATGATCATCAGTCACAAAAAAACCTCTGAAATAGCATTGGAGACAAAATCACACCTCTGATCCTTGTTGCCAATGAAAATTAAGGTAGTGGGGGTGGGTATTTAATAATACCCCCACTGACTTAAGCTAAAGGGCCACGTGCCCTTTAGTTGATTTTTCATTTTTTTGTTTCATTTTGTTTTATTTTTTATAGTATTTCCTTTTTTTATTTCATTTTTTTAAAATCATATTTTAACCAAACCCTTTTTTTATAGTTACCAGCTAGATTCATTTCTCATAAATAATTACCTGCTAGATCCATTTCTCATAAATAATTATTTCCTAATTATAATTACATCCTAGAAATAAAAATAAGAATGTTACACAATGGGATAAAATGAATGAAGACGGGAAAATGTTGAACCTTCGTAGGGCTTGAATGTCATCATCATTGGCGGGGATATCGTCTTTGCCATCGTCGGCATCTAAGAAGACAATGGAGGTATGAGGGGAGGGAGGTGAAAGAGACATATGAGAGAGATAAGAAAAAGGCGGCAAAGGAAATTAGAAAATCTAAGTATTTTTATTTTTTTACTGTGTTGGCCCCATGATGAAAAAATAGAGAAAATGACAGAAAAGAACTTTAAAATTGCAGAATCCCAAATCAAGTTTGTTACCAAAAATTGATAAAGTAATAATGAAATTTGATAAGCTATTTACAACTCATTTTATGGGAAATGCTTGATTTGGGATTTTGCAAGTTTAAAGTTCTTTTTCTATCATTCTCTAGAAAAAGTAACAGGCGTTGTAGTGCTTTAACGCCTTTATCACTTTTACCTCAATTTTAAAATTTTATGGTTACTGTAACCCCCTCACCGTAATTACATCCAGTTTATGAAATTCCAGTGAAATAGAGACCAATAACACAAAATCAACATTTATAATCCCTCATCTTCAAGATGGGGTATCCCGAAAAACATTTTAAAAACATAATTCATTTGGTCCCACATTCACTTTCGGATACAATTACCTATGCAGTTAAATCACATTCATAAATATCAGAATGCGTAACTAAAATCCCGACAACCCCGGTTTGCATGTATATATATATAATGGGTTTAAAGTTTCCCAAAATGAGGATTACATATCCAAAAATCATATTTACATCCCATATACATATAGTAATCCCAAACCAAAACAAATAACCAATAGTCCAAAATTAAAATGTCCCTAAGAGATCATAACCACTCCGGGTTGTCCGCTTCCCTTTTGAGCCACTTGCCCTATCTGAAATGTTAGTTATTGGAAAAAATGAGATTCTAAAGAATCCCAGTAGTAACAAATCACTCATATAGTATATAAACACATAGCATGTGAGTTTATCATATTCAGTAACAACACAATGATTCATGGCTCACGCCACAAACGACAACATTCACAGCTGTAATCACAATGTACTATGCCCGCTTTCACGGTAAACACTATACCAGTTTTCACTGTAACCACTATGCAGCATCATCACAAGGCACAAAGTATTACAAAGCTCCACAAAGAGTCACAAGGCATCACAAAGCAGTAGCAACACAATATATGACAAACATATATACAATGATTCACACACAGTATAAGAGAAAGAGTCACTACCTTATTCTTTCTTGACATTCCTTGGCTCAGTGGGCTCACGAGTTTAACAAATGTCAAATCCTATAAACCAAATTAGGGACAACCGATTAATCTCTTTTTCAAATGCTTATTTCTATAATACTCTAAGTTGGTTATCATTTAAACTCTTTAGGATGACCAATAGAGGCCTAAACATATACTAAAAGGGCTGGAAGAAACTACCCTGAAGACTCCTTTTTCAGAAGCACAACACTAATTTTTAGCTAGCTCACTTGAGTGAAGATGACCTCACTCGAGTGAGGGGAAGCTTCCACTCGAGTGAGAGTAGCTCTCACTCGCGAGTGTTTGACAGTGAGCAACAACCATGACCCGAAAATGCTCACAACACTCGAGCATAAGGATTCACACTCGGGTAATGACTTCGATTCACTCGAGTCCCCAAAAGTGTAACACATGAAGTTCTTGCCCGAGAGCACATACAACTTTAAAGGAGGAAGCTCACTCGAGCACAACCCTTGGCACTCGGGTGAGAACACTGCACTTCTGAGTATCAAAGCAGACTCTTGAAAATTGGCCAGCGAGTGACAACCCGAAATGTAGCCCTATAATATGAACTCACACCTTCACTTGAGTGAACCCATACTCACTCGAGTGATCACCAATATCACTGCGAGTTAAGAAGTGCACTCTTGCTTTTTCTCAGAAATCAGGCGAAATGTAGAAGGAAAAGGGAAAAATATACTGCAGCACTCGAGTGACACCCTCCTCACTCGAGTGATGCTCATCAGATTACCAGATCGCAGCAACTAACAGAAATTCCCAGATTTGCCAAAATTGATCCTAATGGTTCCCAAACTCAACACAAATCTTATTCCCACTTAAAATCCCATAAGGAACCTATTGGTAACCTCCAAAACACTCAAAACCCATCCTAAACACAATTCATACTCTTGGGTCTCTATAACCCACACAATACCCAAATTCATTCATCCCACTTCCAAAATTCCAAACCATATCCAACACTTAAAGAACTCTACAATAGACCAGTTCAAACATCATTCATCATATAATCCATGCATTCAAAAATTGGCATAAAACCAGTGCAAATTCCAGAATTTATCAAACTTAACCAGAAATCACAATAAATATAGCAAAAAGCATCAAATCCTTACCTCTTCAACTTTGCTAAAACCAAACTTTGATTCTCCAACTTTCAAATTTGTTCCAACACCCAAATCACCACCTTTCAAAATTTTGAAACCACCAAGATAAAGTTCTTAACACTATGAACAAGATTAGTGAAGAGTGTTTAAGCATATGAGAACCATTAATCACCAAAAAATCAAGCTTTCTCTTTCTCTTTCCTTCTTGAAATCGCCAAAAATGGAGGTGAGGAGAGAGAGATGATGAGATGATGGTGATGATGATGCTGAAGCAAACATATTTCCCCCTTCCCAAAGCTCAAAACCGAATGGGAGAGAGAAGAGAGAGAAAAAGTGAGTGTTGACTTATGGCATGATCCATTGGTCCACAAAATGACACTTGGCTTAATCTTGCTTACTCTCTCCATGAGCTCACATAATCTCAAAGCACATGATTTTGACCCATTGACAATAAATCTCAACCATTGACCTTTAATCACCAATGAGTTTTTTCTTCGGTAACTGACCAATTGGTCGGTAAATTTCCCATTTTACCCTTGGTTTTCACTATGATTATTAAATCATCACTATGAACATTTATATCAAATTCGCATCACATTTATCCAAAAGTGTTTAATTACACTAATTACAATCAATTTCGAAGTCATTAGCTCTTAATCTCAAATTGGGTCATTACAGTTACTTTTATACTTTTGATAAAAGTTGAAGGTTATATTAGCACCTTAGCCCATTATATTATCATTTATTTAAAATAATTATTGTATTTAAAAATTTGAAAATACTTGTAACATACACATGTATGGGTATACTTTTGAAATATAAAAATTACTCCCTCCCGTGTATTATATAATATGTTTTATCAAAAATATTAATTTTCTTAGTGTTCCTAATAAAGTATGAAATTTTCTAACTGATCAATCCAACCTTTTCAACTCATGATTTTTATTGAATATAATTCTAAGATTTTAAAGGAGTAATTATTTTTAAAAATTTATGTAATGTGGTTAATTGAAGTTTATAAAAAAAGTTAAAAGGGAGTATGGTATAAACGATGCTTCTCGTTATAAAAACTAGATAGAAATTTGTTGGGGTAGGGAGGAGGGAAGTGATAATGTAACATCTGTTTATCTAGTTTATTAGAATAAGGAAGTTAATTAAATTGCTTAATATAATATTTTTTTTTGTATAAAACGTCTTAATCATCTTTTTTAATTTTCTCAATCTCTTATCAATGTGGGTAATTTAGAAAAAAATTTACAAATATAAAAAATAGATCTTATATTTAGAACCAAATCAACCACCCTAAAGACAAACTTTTGTAACTGCTGATCGATTTGGCTTGGCCCTGTTCGTTTTAAACATTTTTTCCTTTAACATTATTGTCTGAACTCATTTTCACATGCATACATGTATGGCGTGAATTGCAATTATAACCTTTGACACAGTGTGTATTTACTCCACGTTTAGTGTATGTGGCTGAGGTTGATCAATGATTAACATCATTAATAGCTGCTTTCTTGCCTAAGACAAGTTGTAGGTGTAATATCCTGAATCGTAACTTGAGGGCTAATGACTCCTCAAGTGGTGTAATTATTGTTAATCCAATGTTTATAAGGTATATGATGTAAATTGTGATGTAAATGTGTTTGATGAAGATTTGGTAAATGTTCTGATAATCAAGGGAAAAATGGGAAATTACTGACCAATTGGTCAGTTACCGAAGAGGAGACTCCTTGGGGAATAAGGGATTAATGGCTAGGATTAAGAGATTAAGAGAATAGAATTGTGTGCGTATGAGTTCATGTGTGTGTATGGAAGGAGAAAAAGGATCATGACATGTGGCAAGTTGGGAGCCATAGGGTTGGTCAATATTTCAAACCACTCATTTCACTCTCTTCTCTTCCTCCAAGTCGGTTAGTTGCATGGGGATAGGGGAAAAATCTGCATCTTCATCCTTTTCATCTTCTCTCTCATCTAACCTCCATTTTTGTTGAGCAAGGAAAGGAAAGAAAAAGTATAAAGGTGAGGTTTTGACTTGCTAAATGGCTTCTAATGCTCAAGAGTTCTTCATTAATCATGTTCCTAGTATCAAGAGCTTCATTCCTATGTTTTCATATTTTTGATTTGAGGAATTTGAGAACTTGTGGAAATTTGAAAGTGGGAAAATTAAAGAAGTAGCTTTGGGAACAAGTTAAGGTGAGCATTTGTGATATTTTGGTATATTTGTTATGATTTTTGGTTAAGCTTTGTAAATTCTGGAATTTTGCCCTGATTTCATAAGAATTGGATAATGGAGGAGTTTAAAATGGTATGGTGTAGAAAATGATACTAGGATGTGTTATAATATCAATTGTTTTGGTTTGGAATTGAATAAGAAAGTTTGGTAATTTGTAGTTATGTCAGGCCTTATGAGCTAGAGTTGAAAATGTGTTAATAGAAGGGGAATTTGGGTGTTTTGAGGTTACCAATAGGTTCCTTAGGAGATTTTGTGTGGGAATAAGCTTTGGTATAAATTTTGGAACTATTGGGATCAGTTTTGGTAAATCTGGAAAACTCTGTCAGTTGCTGCATTTCTGGGTTCTGATGAATGTCATTCAAGTTAGTGAGGGTCTCACTCGAGTACAGAAACATAAATTCCCTTTTCCTTCTACATTTTTCTTTGGTTTTCTGGTGGGAAGCACGAGTGCACTTCCCAATCCGCCAGTGATATAGGTCATCACTCGAGTGAGTATGAGTTCACTCAAGTGCAGGTGTATGCTCATGTTAAGGGTTGCTCTCGGTCAAGCACTCGCAGGCTAAATTCCAAGAGTGTGATCTGACACTCGCAAGTGTTATGTTCTCACTCGAGTGGTAGGGGTAGTACTCAAGTGAGCTTTCTCTTCTAAGTTGGGTGTGCTCTCGGGCAAACACTTTTGGTGTTTCACTTTTGGGAACTCAAGTGAATTTGCGATCATCATTTGAGTGCAGGCCGTTACGTTCGAGTGTTGTGAGCACTTTCAAGTTGTTGGTGGTGCTCTCTGTCAAACACTCGTGAGTGAGAGCCACCTTCACCCGAGTGTAAGTCCATCATCACTAGAGTGAGGCCATCTTCACTCGAGTGAGCCATTCAAAACTCAGTGTTTTACTTCCTAAAAAAACATCTTTGGGGTAGTTTCTTCCAACCTTTTAGACGTATGTTTAGGCATTAAATAGTCACCTAAAGAGTTTACATGAATACCAACTTAAAGTACTATGGAATTAAGAACTTGAAAAAAAGATTGATCGGTTGTCCCTAATTTGGTTTATAGGATTTGACATCTGTCGTACTCGTGAACCTACTGTGCCAGCGAACGTCAAGAAGGAACAAGGTGATAACTCTTTCTCTTATACCATAGGTGATGCATTGTATGTGTGTTATACCATTGATTTGTGACAGATTCGAATGCTGCAATATTTGTGAAATTGTGTTTATACCGCCATGCCAATAGTCCCTGAGTCGCTAACAACAGTTCGAGTAAGGTCAGTGAGCCTTCTTGGCAATAAAAGGGGATGAGGATATAGTGTGATATCTGTGAATATGTGGAAGCTGAAAGGCTATTCGTGGGCCGAAAGGCTATATGTGAGCCATAAGGCTATTTGTATGCATAACCATGCCAACAGTCCCTGAGTCGATAACAACGGTTCGGGTTAGGACGGTGTGCCTTCCTAACGGTAAAAGGGGATGAGGGTGGAGTGTGATTTGTGTTGCTACCGCAGAGTGGTGATTTGCTTACATGCTATGTGATTATGTGTGGTATGAATGGTTTGTTACTACTGGGATTCTCTTGAATCTCATTCTTTCTATTGACTAACATTTCAGACAGGGCAAGTGGCTCCAAGGAAAAGTGAACGACCAGGTGCAGTTAGGACTCTGTAGGGACATTTGATTCGGGTCATGTTGGTTATTCATTTTGGATAACAATTATTGTACGATATTTTTGAGTTGTAAATAGTTTTTGCATACGTGGTAGTGTAATCCCCTAATTGGACACTGAAACCCTATAGATCTATACATATATGAAACCTGGGGGTTGCTGGGAATTGAGTTGTACACTCTGATATGTGTAAATGTGATATAGTTGCACAGGTAATTATATTCGATGTTTAAACTTGAAAACAGGATAGGAAAGAAGTTTTGAAAATTTCGTGAAATCCTTACTACAAGGAGGGAGTTTTAAATGAGTTTTAAATTATCCGGCGGTCTCTAATCCATTTTATTATGCATTATCGAATCTTCATTACGGTAATCAAGGCAGGGGTTTACAGTAGGTCCTTTTAAGTTATTCAATTCCGTTGGCAAAACAAAAACAAAAAGTTATTTAATTCCATGAGTTTTTTTTCCTGTTGTTTCCTTTTAGGGCCTAATTTGTTGGAAGGGAGGGATGGAAAGGGGAAAAGATGAGACATTCCTCTCTTTTGGTTTGAAATTTTGGAGGGGAAGGGACTTCAAAGTTTCCATCCCCTCCCCTTTAACACTCTTATTTTGGCTCTCCTCTAAATTGACGGGTTGGAAAAGAGGGGATGGAAAGGGAGGGGATGGGGTAAGGGGTTGGTATTTAGTATGGTATTACTTATGGGTAGGGGTGAAAGCAGGTCAGGACAAGTTTGGTTTTTGTCTTAACGGACTAGGCCTATTTTGTAACAGGGTGGCCTAAGCCTAACCTGCAGCCTGTCAGAGGCCTTTTTCTCGGTCTAAGCCTAGTCTAGTTTGAGGCCTGTTAAGGAAACCTGAATTTTTAAAACTTTTTAAACAAGTCATAGGCCTCATTGCAAAATAAGCCTAAGCCTTCAAACAAGCCGAAATTACATAAATTAATATTAATTATCCAAAATACATTATAAAATATGAAACCAAATACAACAACATAACAAATTTCATTACAAGTTCACCAATTTAGATTAAATCAATGTAAAGCCACTGGACCTTCACATCAAATCTTCAATATAATTTCTTCTTTTGTTTCGAAGACCTTAAAAAAATTAATCAAATTTATATTATCATATCATAAATTTAACAAGTAATATATATAAGAAATGATATTATTTTAACAATACAAAATTTATATCTTTTGTTTCTTCTTTAAATCGTACTTATTGCGAGGCCAATCCCTACCACAAATAAGTGTTTCAATTGATTTTTCATTCAATTTAGAATGATATTTATCAATAACTCTACCCCCAGCACTAAATGTGGACTTTGATGTCATGGTTGGGATTGGAATAGTTGGTATGTCAGCAGCCGTCTTAGATAAAATCTTATACTTTAAACTATTATTTTTTTCACCATTCTAAGGCACTAAAGAAGTTAGAACTGCCCTCAGAAATGTAAACACCCTCCTCAAGATAAACTTCTAATTCTGATTTCATACAGGGAATTGCTTACTTTTCACGAACAATGTTCATGATTTGATCAAATCCAATAATTATAGAAGAACTAAGTACATTGGGAGAAGAGTTGCTACCAACATTATCAACTTCACAGTACTATATTAAATAAGGCAACTTCACAGTGGCTCATAAATCATAATAAGTTAATTAAATCTAACATGTTGCACTATATTAGTCATGACCAATAAGGCAACACAATGATTTCTAACCAAATAAGTATACACACTATATTGATAATTTACAAACTCCATATATAAGATAATTGATGAGTACCACATGTTGATATCTGATAAGCAACAAAAATACTAATTAACCAAGATTTCTATTGTGTTTGCGTCATCACACTAGTAAATTACGCCTAACTAAAAAAAACTTAAAAAAGAAAGAACAAGAAAAAGGATCAGAAGAAATCATAGAACCAAGAACAGAGACTTAAAGGAATAAAAGTAAATCGATTATGGCTTCAAGGAAAAAGGACCAAAAACTTAAAAAAAAAACTTAAAGGAACATATTAAGTCTTTGTTTTCCGTCTAAAAAACAAATCATAGAATCGAGAAATAACAAATCAAACAGAAAGAAATAACCAGTAGAATAAATAACAAGAGAAGTAAATTGAACTAGAAGAGAAACAAACAAATCACAAGAAGAAATAACCAGAAAAGCAAATCGAACCAGAAGAGAAAAAATAACAAATAGCAAGAAGAGAAGCAAATCACAAAACCCATAAGCAAATCGAACAAGCAGAAGAAATAACCAGCAAAAGCAAACAAAATAAAGGAGCAAGGATGGAGATCTGCTGATGAGAAGCAAATACTTACCAGAGCTAGAGATCTGTTGCTACTTCCCCGCCGAGGAAGAAAGAGTTCAAGTCGTGACTCGGTGAGTCAGAGAAAGGATGTCCGACGAAGAGAGGAGACTATGATGAATCTCAGAGAGAGGGGATATTTGTAATAACTGACGGAGAGGACAGAGAGAGGAGAGGAGAGGATGGTGAATATCACTCTATCAGGATTCACAATTTAGGTTAGGAGAGGATGGGGAGAGGAGCGGCTGAATGAAGCTTGGGTTTTTTAGACTCTTTAATGAAGAATTGAAGATGAGTACATGTCGAATTGTCAAAAATGAAGGCAGAGGGAGGGTAGATAGGTAATTACATTTTTATCCTTATGATTTTTTTTCAGATCTTAACAGGCCGGCCTAACAAGCCTAAAAGGCTTTTTAATAGGCTTAGGTCAGGCCTATTAACAAAAACAGGCTTTAAAATAAGCCTTGACCTAGCCTTTTATATTGATAGACGAAGCCTGACCAGGCCCCAAACAGGCCAAGCCATAGGCCCCTAACAAGCCGCCTAGCCTGTTTCCGCCCCTACTTAGTTAAAATATGAAAGCAAAAAAGGTAACCCTTTACCCCTCTCCTCCTCCCCCACCAACTAAACCAAACAAAATAACCCTTTACCATTTCCTTCCGCCCCCCATCCCCTCTCTTCAAACCAAACAAGCCCTAGTGTGGTTACTGGTTAGAGCAGCTCTTATCTATCATACTCTCCATTCATCTCATCTCTATCAGACATTTATACTCATAGGGGTGTTTGGTACGAGGGATTTGGAGGGAAGGGGAGGTAAAATTTTCATGAGCTGGATTTTTCTTAAAAAAAATTGAAGAAGTGATATTATAAAATTTTAACAAAAATAAGATATAATATAAAAGAGCAAAAAAATTAATTAAAAACTTTTAACTTCACTTCTTTAATTTTTTTAAATCCAACTCAAAAAAAATTCATCTGTTCACTTTCCTTCCCCTCCCTTTATACCAACAGCCCCTTGGGTACGGGGGGAGGGTTGAGATTTAGTATACTATTATTACTAAGAGGTATTGTTAAAATATGAAAACAAAAAAGTTAAATGGATTAATATAACTGTTGGTCTTTGTAGTTTAATCGAATTTTAATTTTAATTCAGCTTGTTTTAAATAGTTAGTTTTAGTCCTTATAGTTTTATAAAAATTTAATATAAAGGTCAAAATCAAATCTCGTTAAAAGTGTAGAGATCAATAATTAAACTCAGACCAATTCTTTATAAAATTATAAAAATAAAAATAGTTTAGCAATGATATTAACTTGAGTTAAATTTAATGGTTCGTTTGGTACGCTGGAATTGATTTTGATGGAATTAGAAATAGAAATGGATATGAAGATGGAAATAGATATGGATATGAAAATATGATTTAAAAGTATGTTTGGTATGTCATGAAAATGAGATCTGATTTTTATATGAAAAGTTCAAAATGCCCATCAAATTAAAAAATAATTTTTTTTTAAAAAAAAGCCCTCTACCTCTTCTTTGAAACTTCAGAAAACACTGTGCTGTGGAGCTTGAGTACCACCACTGCCTTCACCTTCTTCACCAAGAACTTCACCTTCCTTCTCCATTTTTATCTCAAGTAACTTCCCTTCTTTCACCCTCGACCATAGCCGTGAGATTCAAGCTTGAGATTGAGAAGAAGCACCGCAGCAGAGATGATTTTGGGGAGCTTCTTCGCCGACTCTCATCGCCGCTGCACCACCATAACCTCTGTCCCCACACCCACCAATGTCACTGACCTTCATAGCCGAGACAGATCAGAATGAAGAGGTGATGCGTGACATTTTTCTGGAACGAGAGAACACGGAGATCGATTCCTTCACCGTTTCGTCCTCTTCCTCCAATCACCTTCACTCTCGACCTCCGCACCAATATCAAACCTCTTAGCTCTCACTACCCCTCCGTCCTCACTCCGTCACTATTCTTTATTAGCCCGTAGTGGAAGGTCGGGGGAGACGGTGTTAGAAGTTGAAAGGAAGAGGCAGAGGTTAAAAAGGGGAATAGGGATATGGAATTAGAAATCTTTGGGTCTAGGCATGGAAGCGAAATTCATATGTTTTGATGGAGTTGGAAATGGAATTGTTTCTGTAGGAAAAATATAGAGAGAGAGGAAGACTAGCGTACCGGGGCGAATTCATATTCGAATCCGGCTCAAAACTCCAATGTTCCATAATAGTGCCCACACAATTATTAGACTACTAGAGCCTAATTAGGATTGAAACAATAAATCACCCAAACAAGAAAGCTGGTAGGGGAGAAGAGATTGCTAGAAAACTTAATAGCAAGGGTGAGGAATAACTGAATGAGGCACTTCCTATTTATAGTGATTTAGAGTGGTCACTAATTAGGAAACGTGTGCACTCCTTCTTGCCCTCCAAGACAGTAATTAAATTAATTGATTCTCAATTAATTTCCTAATTATGGTGACTTGTTCCTCAATTAACAATCCCATAATTAATACTGATTTATTCCCCAATCTGTAATTAATGCTGATTTTATTCTTATTTGATTAGGCTACTTGTATCATAGTCAAATAGTCCAGCTCATTAAGAGCGGATTTAGACCCAAAATCCAACAGTTTCAAATTCCATACCACCAAATATACTTAAGACATGAAATTAAGTTCCAATTATATTTTCATGTGCTCAATTCAATCATACCAAACGGCCCTAAGGTGTCGTTTCTACTTCATTCCATTGCGTGTTGCTCTCTTCCTCCTCCACTCTATTTAATGATTGGTAAATGACAAGACCACCCTCATCTACACGACTTTCCTCTCCGATCCTTCCCAGCCACAATCCGTGCATTCAGTTGCCGGCTCCTATCTTATCTTTTGTCGTTTTGGCAAATACCAATTTCCCTTATCAGCTTTTGTTTCAATTTCGGAAGTAGTTTTTGGTTTCTCATCACTGTGCAGTATGATGAAGCGAAGTGATGCGCCCATGAATGATCAGGAAATGGCATTTGCATTCAGAAAAAGAATAAAAAAAATTTGGACGTCGTTTTTTTTTCTTTGATGAACAAAGGGCTGTGCCCGGACGTCGTTTTGATCACGAAGACAAGCAACTTGCCTTCGCTTATCTAACGTAATTACTACCACCAAGCTTTGTTATTCAAACCAACCTACATACAAACTCTTAATTAATGAGGCCCCACCAATATTTTAACGTGTGACTGCTTCTCTAATTTACGGGCAAAAATAAAAAATAAAAAAGACTGCTTCTCTAATCACCCTCCTCATAGCTGAACCAATTCAACTCTGGAAATCCACCATCAACTTGTTCAACTTCTTGTTGCTTATTCTCTGCTCAATAAACCTTTTACCCTCCTCACTGCATAATTTAATTCAATCAAATTAAGTAAGTAGATCACAAGTGATTTTTTTTAAAACAAAAAACAAAATTTACTGTGAAATTGGATTTTGGGTAATATTTTGATTTTATGTTTGAAATGAACCAACCTGGGGGGCATGGGAGGGGCTGAAGGAGTCAACTTGCGAGCGAGAGTGAGGGCATCGTGATGAGTATTGATGACACGATTGAAACACAAATAACGACCGTAGGATGAGATGTCTTCAAAGACACAGATGTGGGCGTCCACCAAAAAGCCAAGATCGACGGTCACTAACACTCCATCTTCGTACATCTCTGCGGCTCCTCTCAAGTATGGAGTCTTGATGGAGAGATCAGAATCGTCCATCAAAATCCCGGCGTTTATGGACACCATGTTCACCCCTCGGTCCATCGCCAAAGCCCAAGCTGTCTTCTCCGCCACCGTCTTTGACATCCCATGCCATAACTGTTCAGCCATTTCATTTAACCAACTTTTATTAATTTAGCTCACTTGCAAATTACAACTATACCACTCTGATCATATTTATAAATTCTTTTTAATTAATTTTCATAAAGAGAGTTAGTTAACCCATTAATTATGAACTAATTTTTTAATTTCACCCTTATATATGATTAGTTCTAAAAGTCAACATGAATAAATTCTTTTTATTTATTATAATTAATAGGGGTAAAAAAAATACAAAATGCATTTACTATCATAAAACTGAACTTATAAATACGATCAAATTTTTTTTATCAAAAAGAATTTATAAATATGACCAGAGTGATACTCACTATTTTTTTATTCTAATCATGTCTTATGACTGAAAAATGCTAGCTAGCTAAACTTTTCGTGCACGCATATCAGATTTTTACTCCTAAACAATTCCAAGAAATGGCAAAACCTTAATTCACACGTCCGATGAACTGGTCTACATAGTAAACCAATTAATTATTTGAGATTAAAATGATAATGATAAAACCATGCAATAAAACCAAATAGTTTAGTTAATTAATTAACCAATGCCAAAGAATAGCGTATAACATTGATTGAGTTGAAAAAAGTTAATTACCTTGAACTTTCGACATAAGTTGACATCACTCCAATGCCTTTCATCCAAGTCTAAATCGAGGGATTTGCGATCCTCCCTCCATACAACGGCGGTGGCTGAGGATGTGAACACCACTTTATCAATGGTCTCTGTTTGAGCACAAGCTTCTAGCACGTTGTGTGCAGCTCTCACCTCCACATCCGCCATATATTCCTGTATATATACATGTATAACAAACCCACTACCACACAAGCACATATATATATTTATATCACTATGAGTATGTTTATAACTCCATTTTGATGAAAAATTTTGGTCCTTATTATAAGTTCATTTTGAGAATAATAAATGCACTTGTTACATTTTTGCTTCTATTAATTACAATAAACAAAAATAATTTATTCATGTTGACTTTTGGAATCAATTATTAAATAAAGGTAAAATTGAAAATTTAGCCTATAATTAATAAATTAACTAACTCTTCTTGATACATGAGAATTAGTAAATTTAGACTTATAAATAAGACCATAATGGTATATGTATGTATGAGTCAACCCATGGATTTCTCCTTATAATTAAATCTAGCAGTCTTTTTTACCCTTTTTATTTGGCGGGAAGTCCAGCCGCCTTTAGTTATTTATCAACTTGGTCAAACTTTTTTTCTTCTTGTAACATCAAATTAAAATACTAAAAACAAAAGACAATTCGGCTCATATAGAATTTGGTTTCGACCAACTTTGGTCAGTTGTGCGGAAAAGCTTGGTAAGTTTAATTTGAAGTTGCAAAACAAAAAAATTATAAAATATTGATTAATTAGATTGGGACACCAAGCTGATATTCACGTGGGAGGTTGGCCACTGAATTTGGTGACATTTATTGATAATAATGACATATACTAATACCAATTATTTGGGCAAGGGAGGATTAACCAACTTAAACTAATACTGTTTCGGAGGCTTTATTTCCACTATTCTCGCAGATGTGCATGAACAATTACATTATACAGGTCATATAACTAAGTGGTAACCGGCCAATTAATTAGGGAAAAAATCTCAATAATAAACTCATCTATTTGACAAAATATGAGTTTTCCAATTAAAACTGATATTAAAAAATGAAAATACTACTCCCTCTTATTTTAAATATAAGATAAAATTGATTTTTTTTTAGAGAAATTAAGGAAGCTAATAAAATTATTTTAGAATATTTTTATTTTTATTTTTTTCTCCAAACTAATTAGTTTGATTAATAAATTGATATATAATCTAAGGATATACAATATATAATATAATTAAGTAACTTATTTAGCTTCCTTAATCTCTATCTTATATTTAGGACAAGGATTATATAAGAAGTGTGAAACGTATATTACTATTAATTTCACTGCCAGTTTTAGGGAAAAAATCAGCACACTTATTTCTACAACCCAGAAACCACTTTCCTCTATTGATGAAACTAGTAATTGACGAACGTGATCAAACTCTGCTACTCATCGTCATCTCCAACCACCATCAACCATGTAAAGCGCATGCATTAACTCTCAGAGTAAATTCTTTTTTAAGCGAGGCAATAACTTTCCAGAAAAATGAAACCGTCCAAATCTCAATTGAATTTCATTCAAAAAAAAGTGATTAACGAAGCTTACATCATAATCAGGCTGGTCTCTGGGAGCCTCGAAGCTGTAAAACAAGCCAGAGCAGCCTTTAAGCGCATCGATTATGCTGTGGTAATCAAACGGATCCGATCGGAAAACCTTGAGCTTATCGGAATCCGCAGAGAGCCGACGGAATTGCTCCTCCCCTAAAAATCACACAACAAAAAAAATATTTAAGCAATTAAAACGCACCAAAAGTAGTAGTGGAATTAGAATCAGAGCGATGAGCAAAGAAATAAACCAACCGTGATCTTGAACAGAGGCATGGACCGTGTAGCCCCGATGAAGGAGTCGCTTGACCAAATTGAAGCCAAGCTGACTCGATGCGTCCATCACGCAGACGGTGCTGACAGAGGGATCATAAAATGAGGGCGCCATAGGAGTGATTTGGTGCCGAGACAGAGTCACAGAGAAGATGTGTGAAATTTATAGGTTGAGAGAAAACGTACGGAAGAGATAGAGGGTGAGAATTGGAAATGAGGGTGAGAGAGGAGGGGAGGTATAAATAAAGAAGAGGGGGTTAAAGCATTCAAAGAGTGTGTGTGGAGGGTTAGATAGGTAGGAGGTAGTTGCAGCTTTTGAGAGATTATAAGACACGCGGATAGGAGAGAGACGCGTGACAGAGAGAGAGAGAGCGAGATTTTCAGCGAGGATGATAAATGAGTTCGGTGGGAATGTGCGTGCCTTTCTTCTCAGCTAACTCGTAATTTCATTTACTTAAAATTGTAATATTTACGTGCTTTACGCATCATTGTTAGCATCCTGCATAGGAGTATATGTTTGGGAGGATTGAGAATAAATATTTTTTGATAAATTAATTGTTGAATATTATTAAGTTATCTTTTATATGTATAAAAGATTTTTCGTTGTGTGTAAAAAATTTTCTGTGTGTGCATAAATTTTTTATATAAACGTACAAATCATCTTTCGTTGTGTTTGAAATATCTTCCGTTGTGTGCAACATATTTTCCTTTAAAATACAACCAAACTTCTATAATAACATTCAGTAATTAATTTATCCAACACGTATTTATGGACAATTTTCCCTATGTGTGTTTTAATTATGCGGAGCCTGGGCATTGCAAAAGTCTCAAGAAAACATGGGGAGTGTGTGTGTGTTTTTTAATATTTATAAGGTATGTTATTAAATTTTTTCAATGGATGTATAATTTTATCCTTTATTTATTATTATGTTGTAAAATGTTCTTTTGAAAAATTGTCATAAAAAAAGAATGTTGTTTTAAAAAGTGTACAATTAAATAGGGATAAAGTTGGAAAATTGTTATATTTTTAAGATAAAGTTAATGAAGTTTAAGACTATTTTTTTTGCTGGTATGAAATATGTTGGGAGAGCTTTTAAAAGTTTAAATAGAACCAAAGGAGTAACTTGTAAAGATTTTTTTAAAAATAAATTATATTATATTCAATATTTTGGGCATTGTCCAATTTGATTTAGGTACATAATTTTTTCCCATCCATGTGAAAAAATGTTTGATATATTTTTCATCTGCAAAGTGGAATTTATTTATTTATTTTGATATATTAATAATTAATTGGTCGTGTGAAAGACTCAGACCTATGACATAAAAAACCATGGGTTTTTAATTATTTTGACCTTCAAAAGTCATGGGTTTAAACTTACGTAAAATGTGGGCAAAAAATAAACTTGCGTAAAATACTCATTTAAGGATAAACTTTGAATCATGAGGCCAAATCTGGACTTTAATAAGCGCTGAGGATCTAATTTGTGGCTCCTCCTCTATGAGGGTGTTTAAATTATTGTTAATTACTCAATCGAGTCCTTTTTATAAGCAATTTTTTTTCTTGATCGTACAAAATGAATTGACAATTAAAATTAGTTAAAAAAAATAAATGTGTAAAAAATATCGTATCTTTTTCAAAAATGCCCCTATTTATAAAAAGAGTATGAGAGAGAAAATAAATAAAAAATATATATGAGAGAGAATGAGTAGAAAATATGAGAGACTAGGAGAAGTTAGAAATTCGATATTATTCAGGAAAGGCTAGTGTAGTGACTCTCTCTTTCATACATTATGTGTATATGCCTTATATGCCATGTTTTGTGACACGAGTCGTAGACACACAGCTTGGTTGGGGTGCATAACCCAATTAGGACAGGGAAACAACATTTCCGAACAGGCAATCATTTATGCCAGGACAATGAAACATTTTTGGGCAGGCAGTGGTCTGCGCCGAAATAGGGCACAAGTAGGAGTCATACAATCATATGATCCTGCACAATGCATGTAGCCAGTGAGGGCAACAAGTAGGAGTCATACAGTCATATGATCCTGAATAATATATGCAGCCAGATTTATGGTGTTATAATTTTATTACTTATATGGTGTATGGCATATTCTTTTATCGCATTTTCTATAAATAATTGTGTGTTACTACGGAGGCCAAGTGGGATACAACTGAGGTAATCAGACAAGTGTGGGCAGACAATGTAGCCCTACCTATGTTGTATTTGTCAGTATAAAACATCAAAATGGGCGCCACGGAAACGTGGTGAACATACGTGTGATTTTTTAGTGATATAGGAGAGGTTGACAGTCACACTAGTGTTGATCATCCCAAGTCATGTTTAGACCTGTGTGGTCTACAGTGACAGCTTGTGTGGTCAACAGTATTACACCATGTGTGGTGTACAGTGATACGACCTGAATGGTAAATAGTATTACACCCTACGTGGCGTATAGTGCAATAACATGTATGGTCAACAGTCACACAACCCTTATGGTTTGTGGTGACACAAGTGAATTGGAATTAGGATGAGGCCTAGTGTAGTAGGACATAATGGTGGCGAATACTTCTCGACAACTATAGCCTCACAAAATGAATCACCCACTCGTGATACAGTGCATTCAGTGGATGGTGCACAGTAAGGGTCAAACGGTTATTTGATCATGAACACAAAACAGGTAGACATAGTTATAGATAGTGAACATAGTTATAGACAGTCATGTCTACAGACAGGCCTATTGACGGTAAGTCCCAGTATACATGTTTGTACAAGGCAATAAGACCAGAATATTTAGTGCTACAAGAATGGAATGAGATACGCTATAAGGCTAAGTATATTGGGGCAGTGTTCCGACAAGGCAATAAGACGTAGAATAATATAATGGATGTCCTGATGGACAATTAGTATAATAATGGGTTAGGTGGCCCATGAGTATAGAACGGGTTGAATATGTAAGTGTTGATAGCCAGTTCATCCACACATATTAGGTAATTTGTGGTGCACACTTCATAAGTATGCATAACCTAGGGATGAGTTACACAGTGAGATATGATTGATTCCCAAGTTGTAGACGTTCAAATTTTGAGGACGAAATTTATTGAATAGGGGGATGTAAGATCCCAAATTTCAGTCACTAAAATTCCTTAGAGATAAGGGAATGAAATGGTGAATTTTGGAGAATGTGATTATGCTGTTAATGAAGATTTTCTGTGAAGCAGTGAGTTTGTCATATGGTTTTGAATGATCAAATGATGACCAAAAATTATGAAATTTTACAAGATGAAAGTAAACATCCTAAGATTTGATTTGATAGGCAATGGGTAATTTTTGGAGTTGAATGTAAAGAGTTATGAATTTTTGAAGTGAGCCCAGGAAAATTGTTTATTTTCTGGAACAATGTCCAAAAACTTAAATTCTAGGTATCTTGTGCTTTCAGTTGACTAAAGGCTATATTTTTCCTTAAAACTAGAATCAATAAGGGTTCTATAGCCTTTAAAATCACTCCAATATGATGTTTACAAATAAAGTTATGATTTTTCAAAGATTGGACGGAAAATCTGCCAGAATTGCCACTAAATCCGAAAATGAAAAAAATGTGATGGCAATTTTGAAATTATGAGATAAATGGGAAAAGCCATTTGGGCTGCTTGAAGGACCTCATAGGCGTCATTTTGGATGGACCAAGAGAGGAAAATATTAGTTACATTGTAATGGGCTTTATGACACAAATTTGCATGTAGATAAGCTTAAGCAAAATTATGCCACAAAAGTCAGCATTTTGGAAAATTTTGTAATTAAATAAATCAAAGGAAATTAGAAAATTTTAAAAAGCTATTCCCTTCCTCTTCCCTTCTCATTTCTATCAACAAGCACAAGAGAGGAGAGAGGGAGGGAGTTCTTGAGTTTCTAGAGAGAAGGAAGCAAAAATCACAAAGGTAAGCTTGATTATCTTGAAGTATTGACTTCCAATTTGTATAATCCTCGCTCTAAGCTTCTCTTCTCCATGATTTGGTGTATTTAGTAAGCAGAATCTCAAGGTTTGTGGAGGAAGGATTTCAGCTAGAGTGAGAAACAAGGAGAAAGCCAAAGGTAACTTTAAAACCTTCAATTCTTGGTCGTTGTGGTTGTTGTTGTTGAAGTTATTGATGGAATTGTGGTTGATTTGGCTTGATTTGTACATTTGGGAAGTGTTAACCCAAAAGGGTTATGCTGCCCAAATTTCCTTAAATCCTTGGTATTAAGTGTTTAAAGGGTTAATCAAGTGGTTAGGAGTAGAAAGGGACAAGGATTTGAAGTTGAAAATCAAAGATTTCATTTCTTCTTTTTATGACCTAACTTTCGGCCAGAGTTAGAACAGGGGGTTAAGGCTGGATTTTCAACAATCTGATAATTCCATTGTGTTCAGGAGGGAAAATTAGGTGGGATTACTGTTGAACGCTTTTTCAGAAAAGCCTTAAAAAGCGAAATGACAAAAACGCCCCTGAAACCCTAATTAGGGGCTGGCAAGGGAAAAAATATCATTTGGTAGTGATTTTACCAAAATTGAAGCCAGAAATGGATTCCTTGGGCGAAAATATGTAAAAATAGCCCGGGTCAAAATTTCAGGAAAAATACGGTCGGATTGGGTATAGAGGGGCCGGGTCCCTAGAGACATTTTGGTAAATTTTCAATATAGACTAATATAACCACCAAAAACACTTTGGAAATCTCTAAAGTGGTACATGAATAGGTGTTAACCTAATTCTTGTACATTTAGAAAATTTAGGACATGATTGATAGCTTAAGGTGTGACAAGGAGTTCGAGGAGCCTATTTAAGGATAAAAAAGGGTTAAGGTACGGGACTTACCTTATTTGCATGTATTTAATATCTCTGCTTGTATAGTGATGTATGTGATTCCTTTATTTGATTGTGTAAAGCATATCTGAATAATTTAACTCTGTTTATGTTTATACTATGGTCATCGTTATGTTGCACGAAACATTGAGCATGCAGAAATGTCATTATAGGGCATGCATATAGTTAAAGCTAACATGTTGTGCACATAGCATCTATCATGTATGCATTATGGTAACTGTTTTCTACTGAGTTTCTCTCGAATCTCACCCTCCCTAACCAACAATTTAGACAGGGTAATACAGAAGGTACGCAGATATCAGAGAAGAGAACTACACGAGAGGATTGCAGTGGTAGAATGAAGATGAGAAGATGTCTCTGTTTCATTATGACGGGTTTAGACACCCAAGTAGCCTTGTGCGGCTACATTGATTGTAATTATTATTTACGAACCCCTATGGGGAATTTCTATAATCATGTATATATTATCAGTATATTTATGCTATTCCAGTGTTGCCTACCGAACCATACATTAATATTCCGCTATAAGTCAATATAAGAGAGGGGTTTTACACCATATATGAAAAAAGTAAAGACAATTTCATCAGATTTTTTATTCCGAATTTTGCAATGAATGAGCTATATATATAGAAGAAAAGAGATAATCCACCGAAACTTCACAACTATTCGACAAAATCTAGACATCACCTGCAAACCCAATGGCTTCTACTGGAATCCAATTAGTGAAACCCAAACAACGCAAAAAATTTTTGTGAATCTAATGGCTTCAACACACAACCTAAACCACACAAACGCAGGCAATCGAACTGAGGGGGGAAGGAAGTAGAGAGACTAGGTTGAGGGAGGTAGGGCTCGAGGTCAACACTTGGCAAAGAAAATGGCAAATCTAGAAAGAGAGCTCACGGAGGATGAGTTTGCTAGTTCAAATCGGCAAAGTGGATGGAGGTGGAGAATCACCGACATCGATGGTGGAGGAAGTTGGCGTCGCCGTTGGTGGAGGAAGTTGCCATCGGAATCTGAGAAGAAAATGAGAGATGAAGCGGAAAGAGGGGCGAGTTAGCGACAAATTAGGGAGAAGAGAAGGGCATTAAAGTAAATTAGAAAACTTAGGAATTCTTATTTTTTTAAGTAGTATGGGCCCCACTTCAAAAATTGACATCCGTTAATGCAATCTAATGGTGATTGTATTTTTGCTTTGATTTTGAAAGTATATGGTACTTTTTCCCCTAAAAAAAGCATTTAGTGTTGAGCGCTCTTGGGTAAAAGCTCATATGTATGTTTGCACCTTAACCCTAAAGGAAAATGTAGTTTTAATTCTAAGACATAAAAAGAAAGTTGCTTATATTAAGAACCAGCTCTAAGAGAGAGAAAGTTGCTTATAAAAAATATTGGAGGGAGTAAATTACATTATTATATACTAATCTTTTTTTTTATACATAAAGTGGCCAAGCTAGCTTGGATATGAAGTACAACAAAATACACTAAACATCAAAATAGTGTAGAAGACCTTCCCGCATAATAGGAAGGCACCCCGAAAGTGGGACTGGCAAGATAGCTAAACGTTGAACTAAAGTCTGTGCATCCTTGGCTAGGTAATTAGCACACCTGATCGTATCCCGTGGTGTATAGTGAAGGTGAATGTCCCATTCAGAGTAAAGCAAATTCCTAACTGCATTAATTTCCAACCGTAGTGGATGGTGAAGGCCGTTGTCCCGCATAACCAGATGATACGCCTCAAGGGAATCTGTGTAAGCAACAACTCTCTGAAATCCATATTGCCTGCACAGTTGAAGACCTTGGCATATGGCTAAAAGCTCTGCAGCAGTAGTTGGAGCAAATCCTAGTCTGCGTTGAAAGCCGAAGACCCAGTTGCCTCTATGATCACGAACAAGCCCTCCGCATGCAGCATTACGTTGAGCATCAACTGATCCATCTGTATCTAGTCGAACGTATCCCTCCGGTGGCAATGTCCAGAAGTGGCTGATCCTATTTGTAAGGCACTTCTAGCATGTTTCACATATACCAAAAAAATATTAAATTTTATTAACTTCTCCATAAAATTCAACAATTTTCCAATAATACCTTTATTGATTACTCCTTTTGTCTTTATATATAATGTCATTTCAACTGAACTGTAGGGTTCTAAGAAATTGTTTAAGTTAATTAAAAGTAATAAATATGTAGGGAACATAATTTCCCCCCAAAAATACTCTTATTTATGAATTATGAATGAGTAAAAGAGAGAATGATAAATGAGAATGCATAGGGGAAAGATGATGTGAAAGAATGAGTTAACATTTTAGTTAATGCAATGTATGAAATTAATTGATGATAAACTAAAAAAAAAAGTATTTATCACTCAAACAAATGAGAATAATAAATGCATTTATTAATTGGTGGATCTCCCGGGACTCCTTTTCATATGAGATGCCTCATAGCACCATTATTTTGGATCAAACAATCCATCAATCACACACCCCTTGGATAATAGAACCGCGTAATTCGGTTATTGAGCTCTTATAAATATTATTAAAAGAAGGCTAATAATGAATAAATGGTAAAATTATATATTCATATTTCACTCTCTACCCTATAAATAGGATAAGGGGAGTATTATTATATAGAAGTTGTAAAGGCAAAGTTGATTGGTTCAAATAATCCTCACGTTACCTCTGAGTAATTGGCCCTTCAAGAAAATTAGTCCAAGACGAAATATAATTAATTACATTAATAACATTTTAAATTTAAATATCAATTATTTTTTGAGTGAAAAGGTACTTTCATTCCATTAAAAAACTGTACAAATTTAAGAGCCTGTACAAAACAATGCAATCATTGTGATTTACATAAGGAATTTCAGAACAGAAAAACATTTATTTTTTAATCCATGGTATATCTTCGTTTGGCCAAATTAATCCATTGGATCACAATAACATTTATGCTGAGGTCAACCGTAATTAATTTTTCAAGTTATATTTCACTTCCTATGCAACCATTTTAATTCCAAAAGTATATGTAGTTCATGTTTAAATTGAAGATGTTTCTTGTGTACACTATTATCCCGGACGAAGCATAGGCATTTCATGATACTAGTGCTACTTTTTTTAATAAAGATATTACCTCAATTTTCATTTTTCAAATCAAAAGAATATTTTAACATGTTCCAAAAATATTTTTTTTTATAAAGATATAACTTCTACACAAAGATAATTTAGCATGATCTGTTTTGTATCGATAAACAATAATCAAGAACATAATTTGCTTTAAATTTAAACACACTTTTTATTTTAGCCGAATATATGCTGTTTTTGACCTTGCCGTCGAATAGAATAAATGCTCAATAATTTGTTGCGGTGATTATACATCTGATCAACTGATGCTTCCTGCATTATTTAAGTTATACAATATTGTTTTTGGTAAGAAAATGTACGTACTTTATCTTTTTTATTATTTGAAAAAAATATGAGTATTTAATAAAGATAAGAGGTTTGGGCAATTTGAATATAACTAAGTACCCGTTTTGTTCAACCTCATTATATGCCTGCAATGGTAATTATGATTGCATTACCAACAAAAGAGTGCTTAGTTGCTCTTTAGCATAGTAATAGGGTATATTATAGTAATGATGATTACTAAAAAATACATCCCTCCTATTAATACTCATTACCAACCCGTTGTATAGTAGAAAAAGTACAATTTACCTTTTAATTTTATTTGTTTTTGTTTCACTTCTCTCATTTCACCTACCACACAATGTCACAACCAACAACGCCACTACCTCCTCCTCCCCCACCGCTGTCATTGCCACCCACCGCCACTACCTCCTCCTCCACAGCCGCCACCTCCACTGTTGTCGCTACCGCCACTACCTCCTCCTCCACCGCCGCCGCCGCCGCTCCTCTACCTCCTCCTCCCCTTGCCGTGGCCTCCACCCCCTACCGTTGCCACTTCCATCTTTGCCATGCCGCTGCCACTACCTCTTTTTCCTCTACGACTGTCGTAGCCAGGACCTCCTCCTCCCCTGCCATCACCATCGTCCCCAGTCAGTGCCACCTCCACCGTTGCAGCGTAGCCACCATTACCTCCTCCTCCTCCACCACCACCGTCTCCTCATCCTCCACCACTGCCGCCGTGACCTCCACCGTTGTCGCCACCACGCCCTACCTCCTCCTCCTCCACAGCCACCACCAACCCCCATCGTTGTTGTCATGACCGCTACTACCTCCTCCTCCGTCATTATCATTGTCACCACTTGCCATTACCACTACCACACCATTGTTATCGTCACCTCCACCACCACAACCATCACCATTGAACGATCCTTGACGAGATACTGTGACAGTTATGATGAGGCAATGCGATGACTCTTAACTATTGTTTATACAAAGATTATAATAAGGGTAAAATAAACTTTGTGTGATATATCAATTTTAAATAATTATTAAAAAATAACTCATTGAACATTATTTAAAAATCAAACCAAACACTAGCCTTATCATTAATATTCCATTGCATTACCATTACATTGCATTGCATTGCACTGCAAGGTGAAATGAGATATAACCAAATGGCCCTAAATAAATTAGTATATGAAATGTTTCATACATTCATCTACCTTATATGGCAATTAGCAAAGAAAAGCAGCACGCGTCCACATTCCAAGCTCATTGGATTGATGAGAAACAAAATTCTCATCACCTAAAACAACATAGTTTCACTTAATAGAGAGATCTGAGTTGTTGATAAAGAAATAATCAGGGTTGTCTGTGTGTCACCTGTCTCTTCGTGTCTTCTCATTTGGTCCTCACTTCCTCACCTTGAGACTCTGTATGCGATGTTCATAAAGAGGCAAGAGAGACAGAGAGCGGATGAGAGTGCTTAGCGTGAGTTGACGGCCAAATCGGAGAGCACCTACGATCCAATGGTTACGACGGTCGAATGGTGTGCTTGATGTACGCTTATGACAACCATCCAAGGGAGGAAAGTTCTTGTAAGGTCATGATTCTAAAAAACTTCTCTTAAATTGGTGAAATATTAAAGCATTCGAACTCTTTTATACAGGACACCATGATGATGGATTCTGACTTTTACCAAACTAGGCAGTTCTTTTGGTATAGGAGAATGTTCTAATTTGCTTGGGGAAGGACACAAAAATTGTGTAAAATTCCTGAAAGGCTAAACAATTTGAATGAGGCTTATTTTAATTTACAACAATTTGAATAATATGATTGATTGTATAGACCAAAATCCACAAATTTATGGTTATATATCTTTTGCATGATTTAATTTATTCTTGACAAATTTATGCTGTGCAGGAATTGTATAATTGACAAGAATGCGAGAATTGAAAAAATGTGGTCATCACCAATAAATATGTGAGTATGATTTGGTTGTTTATAGTCCCTGCATAACCTGATGAAAGCTTTGAGTTTTTGGTAAAAAAAATTTTATGTCTATCCAATACTAGGATAACATTAGAAGGAAAGTAATACATATATTTATGCAATTATTTTATGAATAAATCAAATATCATTTGAGTATGGATGTAGATGTATCTATATAAATGAGAGCATGCAAGTGTTCCTCTCTAAGTGGAGATGCTAGAATCACTTCTAGTTCTAATCGTTATGTTAATTTTAGAGATACTGATATGCAACTTGTTAAAGGGGAGGTTATTAGAGAAGATACTACAAGAGATGAAGCACATTGAAAAAAACTGAATTATTTGTAACTCGTTGTGTTAATCCCACTATTAGATTGAATTGTTTATTCACTCTCAACTTTGAGGCACTATAAAGGGGCTTATGTTGATTGTTGATTTTTGTATTATCATATTGGACTTTATTTTTAACACATAAGAGGTGTGATGTTGTCTCTCTGTTTTTCTCATTGTGACCATATTTTAAACACGCTGCATACATATAGCATATTACAACAATAAGCTCATGCCATTGCCAATTTCAATGTAAGGTTATTGTCTAAATGTCACCTATCACCAATTTGGATTATTTACCAATTATGACATGATATTTCTATTGCCTTGAGAGCATTCTTTATTTTGCATTAGTTGCTGAAAGTTTAAACCCTGATGCATCAGAACTAGGGAAGGTATGTAGCAGACTTTGCATTTTGTCTTGAATTCAAATATCAGGATTGAATTGCTTGCACACTATTAAATTTACTTAATCATTTGAATCTCTTCTCGTGCATGTTCAAGTTGCTTGATTGGATTCTAACTAAAGAATTCTCTTGTATGATTTAGGGATCTTTAAAGCATGTTGTAGGCTACCTTTTAAACTTAGAAGTTTGCATAATAATTGTAGAGATGATACACAATTGTTAAGTAGTGTACACATTTAGATACACAATTGTTGAACAACTTCTTGACAAATAAACACAATAAAAAGTATGAAAATTGTCCTATGAGGATGGAGATTGATTTGCTCTATAATGATTGCAGGGGTGGATGATTGTTGTCCAATGAAGCAAAGCAAGTGTCATCCTACAAAAAATCATCCTATGCTCCAATAGAGAAGATGGATAGCATACAAAATATAAGTCCAAGAAGAGGTGCAATGCTAGTGCATCCAAAAAAGAAAGTGGCAAGCAAAGTCTGTCCTTCATACACAGCATACAAAAAGTCAAGTCCAAGCTTTGTAATGCTAGCTGGCACATCCAAAAAACAATATCCAGGAAAATTTATCCTATATAGACAAAAACAAATGTACAAGTGTATAAAGATGTAAATTGTATACAAAAATATAGAGATGAATAAAATATTGTTTTTCTGTTCATTACCTTATGAATAATTTACAATCTTTTATTAAGTTATGCCATTTCTTTGTCTTGAGTTGCCTAAATTTTCCCAACAAAAGTGGTTGAGTTAATATGATAACATCGTGTAACTATTTGTAGTAACTCATTTATTAATTCTTACCATTAATAAGCTTGTAAATGACAATGGTTGGGGTGTAGATGGTAGAAAAACATATTGAGCTACAGGTGTTAAGTATAAAGATGTTGAAACTTGAGTTTGTGCAGGAGCTGTTGAAATTGTTACAACCTGAGATGACAGAGACTCGTGTGTTTGTGCATATTTATTTTTTGAACCTTGTCTTCCTTTCCTAGATGATAAAGCCTCTTGAGTGCCTTACAAAATATAAATGTAAAATTAGAAACAGTTTTTTCTTTTATATAAATGTAAATTAAATACAACATAATACCTCTTGCTCTCTTGTAAGTTGTCTTCTTATCATTAAATTTTTATCCTCCTAACCTTTTATGCGTCGCCTTCTTTTTCTTCCTTCCCTCTTTTTAAACCCCTTAGAAATATTTTGTGACTCTATCAACAATGCTCTGCTTGATTCAACAACATCTTCATTATTTTTTAGAACTTCATTTCCAATCTCAGTCATGTATTTGTCAACACACTCAAAACTTTTAAGAGGCTTGGATGCATTTGTTGCCACTCTTGCCATCTTTTCCATTAAGTGTCTATATCTTCGTGTGATTTCAAGTTGACGATCTACTTGTATCTCACTCCCCCTAACATATACACATCACCACTTCTTGCTTCTCTAGTCCATAACTTTACAATGTATTGCTCAAGCATAATTTTCACATCCTTTGTCACATACACTTTCAATGTGTGACAACACAATATCCCAGTTGTCTCAAACATTCCACAAGTGCAAGATATTTTATGTGTGTCGGGTTTAAAGTCAACTCTCCATTCCCCTTCACCAATCATTTGGGCAATATATATGTATAGAGGTCCTTTCTCATCATGTTGAGTTAACATCACAACAAATTGGAGATCTCATTGTCCTTAGAACATGTCAAATGCATTGGGTGTATAAGTTAGCACAAGTTGGCACAACATGGGTGCACTTGGATTGATCATCCTAGATATTTTTTGTTGAGAATCAAACTCAAGTTTCAACTCCTTGTCTCGCTTCTCTGAAACAACTTTGTCAAAAGCGGTAAAGAATTCATTGATGTCTAAATTTGGGGTTGTGCATTTTTTCACATTAACATTCAAAATTTTGCTAAGCTGCATCCTTCTCATGCCTAATGTGCAAGCATTCTTTACATAACACCAAGCTCATTTCTCCTTGATATTATATATGGATGTCAACCATGGATTTTTTTGGACATCATAAGAAGAGATTAATTTGGCCCATGCTTCTTCAAACTTTTCTTCATATGAAATTGTAGACATGCACTTACAAAAGTCAGTCAAAAGATGTGACCCATCTTTCATCAAGTTTCCAAGGTGTTTAATGCCATTTTTCTTCAAATGCCAAGTGCACGAACAATGCTTTGTATTATAAAGAACTTCACTTAAAGCTCTTGCCATTTCTTTATCTTGATATGTAAATACAGTTTTAGGCTCATTTTGCATGTGAGCTTTTAAGAAAGTTTATAATAGCCACTTGAAAGACACAGTGGTCTCATCATACAATAATGCTACTCCAAAAATGACTACACTTTTGTAATGATTAAAACCAGAAAAGATCGCAAGTGGTCTATGATCACGATTTGTACAAAATGTTGTGTCTAGAGATACAACCTCACCAAAAAGTGCGTAGTCAATTACCATTCTAGCATCCGCCCAAAACACATTAGTGATATGTTATTTTGTTTCTACCTGATATTTATAAAAGAATGTAGGATTCACTACAGTTTGCTTTTGGAAATATTCAAACATACATCTTACCTCTCCATTCTTCATACATTTTTGCTTTTTAGACTACAAATAGTTTTGCATATCTGCTTGAGTATATCCAAGATTTGATTTACCCCTGCCATATGTACTCATTAAATCAAAGGTAGCCTTTTGTTGAATTTCAAACTTTCTTGCCAAGTCAATTCCATAGGCATCAACTTTTGATAAGTTTCTTTGAGATGCCAACAAGTGTATTGTTTCTTGTGTGTGAAGAGGATGATTATGCTCTTTATCAAATTTTGTGATTTTATACTTTATATCAACAACAGATACTACCATTCTTGCCGGACACTTGGTCCTTATCTCTGTATGAAGCTTGGAAGAATATGTTTCTTGTTTACCTTTTGTTCGAAGACCCTCCTTGGAACATACATATCTATATGTAATGAGTGAACCATCCTTTCTACTTTTAGTATCATTACATTTTTTGGGCCCAAAGCCAGCTCTTTGAGCATAATCTTTCTATAAACTTCATGCCTCTTCCCAACTTCTAAACTTCCAATTTTGGGTTTCAATGCATCTTCCATTATAAAATTCCTATACACAATAAAACCATAACACATTTAACAAATATCATATCTTCATTTAAAATAACATCAAAGCTGAAATTATAATCTTATACAGTAGTATTTGAAGTGATCAAAGGAAGCAAACCAGAGGATAGACTGAAAATCCGAAGCTAAAATTAGAATCTCTTACATCAAAGCTAAAATTCCTATATGAAAATCAAACAATAAGTGTGTGTGTGTGTGTGTGTGTGTGTGTGTGTGTGTGTATTGAAGAGGAAGAAACCATCATCATTAATATAAACAAAAAAAAAATTCGAACAGGATGTGCCAACTGCCAAGAACTACGTGGAGTATAATGCTTTACCCAAAAAAAATCTACAAGCCAAGGGATAGACTGGTTTTAAAAAAAATACCCTTTTCTTCCTTCTTCGTCTAATTGCAGAATTCCATCTCCTCCTCCTCCTGCTTCTTCTTCTTCTTGAGTTTGTTCTGGTCCCTTTTCTCCTTCTTCTTCTTCTTCTAGCCTACCTTCCAACAATCCTTCTCTTCTTGCTTCCACATTTACTTCGAACCAGTCTCTTCCTTCTTCCCCCTCCATTATTGCACATTCAAGCTCCTGGGTTTTGGTTTGAGCTTGGCTGGAAATTTGTTTTGCAATGCGGACGCTGCGAGGCCCAGCAAATATAGGTGCGAGAGTAAGGCTCAAATCAAATGAGAAGAGACAAGTGATACACGGACGGCCATGATTTTTTTCCCAATAGATCGTATCTCTCCATTAATTGAAACGACATTGTTTGGATGATGAGAAATTCTCTTCTCATCAGTCCGGTGAGCCTGGAATGTGGACGCTACCATTCATCTGCCTTACATGGCAATTGGCAAAGAAAAGCACATGATATTGAGATTTGACTGGAGCTGGAAATAAGAATTTATACATACTGGAAAATGTGCAGATCTTGTAATTTCAGAAGTTTTGAATGATCAAGATTGATCCCAACAGAAGACCAAAAAAAATACAAATAATTATAACTCATCCTATTTTTTGAATAGATGTACTGGTGTGGGCTGGATGGCTGTGTCCCGATACATTTCACATATCCCATTTTGGTTGCTATCCAAAATTCCCTATTTTTCTCCACATATGCCTCTACTTTTATTAGTTAGCCATTGAATATTGCTTATATTGTTAAGAATATAAAAATGAGTTATACTATTGGTCACTCATAAATAATATTAATGGTTAGAATTTTATGTCCTATATAAATAGTTAGAATTAATTGTTCTTTGAAAAATTAATCCAAAAATCCTTTTCCTTCAATTTTGAATAAGGTTTTTATTTAAATTGGGATCTTAATTTTTAATATGATCGTTTTAATTTATAATCTATAAAATTTCATTCATATTAAATTAAACAAAAGAAATTTCATAAATTCTCATCAAAATCATAAAATTTATGAATTTAAATAAATTAAAATTAATTATTTTTACATTTAAGAATGAATGTTTGTAACAAATCAAATTATAAAGATCTAATTCAAATAAATTAACACTGTGTTTAATACAAGGTTTTTAGAGGGGAGGGGCGTGGAGGTGAATTGCACCCCTCCCTTCATTTGACTTAAAATTTTTTTAAGGAAAGGAGGGGAATCACTCCCCTCCCCTTAATTAGATAAAACAATTTTAAAGAGGGGAGGGATTCTTCTCTCCCTTCACAGCCTCCCCATCAAAATTGAGGTTTTTTGAAAGGGATATGAAAAAGAAATTTTAATGTTCTAAAATTAATCATACTAAAATAATACAATTACCCTCCTATCCTCATATTTTATATTAATACTTATAGGATGCATGTTAATATAGTCAAATACGATTTAAGGATTGGGGATTTAATAATACTCAAACGCTCTTATTTCCTCTACTTAATTATAATCCTTCAAATTATAACAATTGTCAGCTTCTTCTTTTTCTTTTTCTTTGTCTTTTTTAATGTTGTAGATACTCAAAGATGAACCAATGGAAGTTGGCGCAGATGGGTAGGCATCTGCGCCACACCAATCCGTTCCTGGGTTCGATCCCAGGAAACGGAAGGTGTAAAGAATTTTCATTGGGAGCTCTCTCCCCTGGGGCGCCTCAAAGAGGTGAATTCCTGTCGGGCCTATCAGATTGGGGGCGCCAGGACTAGTCGGTTGTCGGAGGCCCATGTCGGTAAATCCGGCGTTGGCCTTCGGGTTAACGCCGGATACCTGAAAGGTGGGTGCACCGAAGGCCAAAAATGATCCATTGCATAAACCATAAAAAAAAAATCCTCAAAGATGAAGAAGAAGAAGCATCTGCGTTTTCCAAAATGCTAGCTTCAATACCAGAAGCTGAGGCCGTGGTGGTTGACTTCTACGAGAAACTACAGCCACACATGAAATGGTCCAGGATCTGATATCCAAGATGAAGTGTGCCAAGTGTATCACTAACGAAAAAGGGGACCGAAACAATAATTGCATTGGGCCACAGCTCCCATTCTCATCTCACTTTACACCTAACCCAGGCCTACGGTAAAGAAAAAACGACAATGATGGAGATATCATGGATATGATATTTGGATCTTAATGTCATCCGCTTGAGATATACTCCCTCTTATCGATATTACTATCTTCTGTCCTAAATATAGGATATAGTTTATAGTATAATTTACACTACAAATTATGTCCTATATTAAGGACCAGAGGGAGTATAAGGTACCAACTATCTATTTTCACAAATCAATAAAAATAGTTAAAAGTATTAAAGTTGTCCTAAAATTCATGTGATTTCTAATATTGCCCTTACTAACTACTTTAAATTCAAATATCATGTTAATTATTACTCTCTCCCACTACCCTTATTAAATATGGGTAAACATGGAAAGATAAATTAAATGCTTCTTGAAAACTTATAAGCGACTTATAAAAAGGACTAAGAATACTTGTTAGTCGGTACCTTATAATAAGAACTAGAGGGAGTATTAAATACGATTTTAAATATAAAATATAGCTAATCTTTTTATAAAGAATAAGGAAGCTAAATAAATTATTTTAGAGTATTTATATTTATCATTTTTCCTTCAAACTAATTTGTGTGACTTGTAAACTAATAGTATATAATCCAATAATACAACAGATATTATGATTAAATTATTTAGTTAGTTTCCTTAATCTCTAAAAAAAAATTAAATATGTCTTATATTAAAGTAAAGATATCATTGTCTTTTCACACATAAAATTTAATTTCATTTTAATGTAATGAAGTTTCAAAAAATGTTGGGGGTTTATTAAAATTAATTTGCTATATAAAGGGGCTAAGTGAAATTTTCCTTTGTTATTATTCATTCTCTCTCTCCCCGTCCTCCTTCTCTTTCCTCTGCTTGTCTTTTTTTATTATTCTCTTGCCTAGACGTTGCCATATATCCCGAGAAAAATCTCATTAAACTTAACACACATCTTTCCTATTCTTCTACCTAGATAGTGATTGCTACTAAGGTAATTCCTAGTCAAATATGTGGGAAAACAATGAGATATAAAATGAAGAACCAACTTAACGTAGGCTCCTACGCACAGAGACGTTGGAAAGTGAAAAGAAATGAAGGCAAACTGCAACTCTCTAAAGCCATTAAAAGAAATCAAAGCTCAACTTGAATTTGTCCCCCCCCCCCCTTTTTTTTTTTGAGAGAGAGAGACCAAAGGAGACAACAGAGTGCAAAATAGCTTCTTCTCCAAGAAACTGTATTAAAATGCATGAGGCTTTCGAGAAGACGAAGAAGTTGAGACCGTATACTATTATTATGGTCCTATTTATCAGTCTAAATGAACTAATTCTCATATATTAAGAAGAGTTAATTAATCCATTAATTATGGATTAAATTTTCAATTTTATTCTCATCTATGATGGATTCCAAAAGTTAGATTAAATAAATTATTTTGGTTTATTGCAATTAATAGGGGTAAAAGAGTAAAAAATCCATTTATTACTACAAAACTAGATTTATAATAAGGATCAATATTTTTTTGTTAAAATAGATTTATAAATAGGACCAAAATAGTATATATTAGGAAACTCCTTTAAAGTTTATTTTCGCTGAATAAAAAAAGAAACTCCTAGAAGTCGTATTTTCATCACTATATTGGGATTATGGGTTTCATATATCACAATAGTCATCAATTTTTTTTTTTTTTTTGAGCAAATTGATTTAAAAACTAGAAATTAAGGTAGAAAATTCACGATTCGAGGGAGGAGCGGAAAGAAAAGGATACAGAGACAGAGGTAGATTTTGAGCTTTGAGGATGATGTCGATGACAGAAAGCAAGAAGAATGTGGTAGAAAGATGGATTTTTGACCGAGGATAAAAGAAAAGACCTATTAAACATTAAGGGGTATTTGAAGTAAGTTTATAAAATTTAAAAAATTTTATTAGGCCTTTGACCTAATTAAGAATTTGTTGAAAGTTTAGGCTTTAATTTGAATTTTGAGAATTCAACTGGATTTAATTGGAAGTCTCCCTCATGTAAGGAGAAAAAATAAGAAAATACTATTTAAACTTCAAAATTCTAAATTAGTTTTGTTGTCTACAAGAATATATGTATTAATTACATGAGTATATTAATTAACAATTTATTTTAATAGAAAATTATTTATTTGAGATTTTAAAGTTCCATTGGTATTTTCTTGTCTTTCTCCCTATATTTTATCTTGTATATTAAATATTAATATACTAATTGCGAAGACTAACGCGGATGATGATATCATCTGTATTTGATTTCTTTATTTCTACATCATGCAAAATATCAAATATGGGCAAAGTGTAATGTTTATAATTTTTTTAAAAAAATAATAATAAAATTGGCTTGCAGTTTTCAACGATACACTATTATTTTAGTAAGCCTTCATTCATTTTCTCGTTGATCAACATTATTAGGCCTGCTGAGTTGAATTGTTCAAGCATTTGACAACGTTTTAATTTTCTTTTTTAAAAAAAATAATAATTATCAAGACTGCAACAATATTAAACTTCAATTTGAACTTCTCACTTGATATATACTTGCACATTAAGGCAGTTATAGTACCTTTTTATCTTATGAGAAGGCAGTTAATTATAGCATACCAAATAACATTATCGAGGGGAACCACTAACATAGAGACAGGTTTTTATTTCTTGGACGGACCATATGTACCCTACCACACACACAAGGAATTGAACGAGCTTGTGAGAAAAACAACAGAAGGATTAATTGTGTTGTGCAAGGCGCCACCAAGACACCTTGTGACAATCAAGTAATTTTTCTATTATTCTATCCTAATTTATTGTCTCATTTTTTTTGTATATGCTTCATTATGTCTTGTGTTCACACACCCTTACTTGTGCTTCTTAATTACCACCTTCAGTCTTTAATATAAGAGTCAGCTTAATTTTTTTTGAAGAGATTAAAAAAAAAGAAGTTATTTAATCATATCTTGTAGGAGTATATAATTAGATTATATATCAATTTATAAGTCAGGAAAATTAATTTGGAGAAAACAATAAATATAAATATTTTAATGTAACTTATTTAGCTTCATTAATTTCTCCAATAAAAATCTACTGACTTTTATATTAAAGACAGGAGAAAATAATAAACTTGCACCAGTTCCACGTGTTATATCTCAGAGCACCATTTAAATCCTTTGCCTATAAGGGAGCGAGTTCGGATACAATCGATGGAGATGGATTGCACGGAGCCCATTTTTTGCTCATCAATTTAGTGAGAAAAAATGTGCTCATCACCTATCTCACCCCGTTAGATTAATTTGAACGGTCCAAATGTAATTAATTTAGTTTTTATAGTTTAAATAAATTTTCATTTAAATATATATAAAATTAAAAATAAAGATAATCTTATAACTATATATCACTTCTCATAAAAATGAATTTATCAATTAAAAAAATCACAAATTAAAAATTTTAAATTTAAACTGTTCAGATTAAATTTAAATAGTTGAGATATCATCATAACAATGAAAAATTAGATGCTCATTAGTATGATGAGCACCTAAGGTGGACCCGATGGATTACACCCACTAAAATCAAGATAATTAAATCCGGACTATTCATTGAACCGGTCAAGGTATTAGATTAAGGGTCAGCGGATCAGATCGGAGTCAAGCCGAAGCTAACTTGAAGCTAAATCGGTGAGAAATTGAATATTTTAGCCTTATTAATATGAAATTCTAAAGAATTTTTTTTTAAAAAAAAATCGATTTAAAAAATAAGTACCAAATCAAGTTGATGACTAGACCAAACTGGTCTATTAGCCGATTTGTCGGTTTTGGATCCAGACCGACCAATCTGATCCAGATTTAAGTACCATGAGTAAAATACGTTGCTCGCATTGAAGGCTTATCTTTCTCCCTCCTTATACACTTTTTTACTTTGAAGGACTTCTTACCCTTCCCAAAGTTTTGAGACCATTGGTGAACCAGGGCCTGTTTGTTTCTGTTTTGTGTTTATTTTTTCTTGTTTTCAAAATTGAAAACAAGTTTTGACAAAAAATGTTTGGATAATTATTTTTAAAAAAATTATTTTAAAGTGATGTGACGTCAACTATTATCGATAGTGGCATAGTAATGGTTCACATCGATGATGTGATGTTGATAATGAATAAATGATATCTTTAATAAATAACAAATAAAAAAAGAATAAAAAAATAACTAAAAATTATTTTTATTTTTTAATTTTAAAAAACAAAATCAAACCAGCCTTTCCAATCAAGATTTTTTGACCAATTTCCCGCAGGAACATTGTATCTAGGACATGGAAGTAACGTAAAATTTTGGGTGGGAAAAGACAAAGGCAGGTGTCAAATTTGTGTGAAGAGGACAAAACCAGCTACATATGGTGTCGTGTAACATGATCTTGCTTGCTGCAATCTCCATTAGACGCACGTCTGTACGAACGGCATCATGTGAAGAAAATGCTGTTGATAGTCAGTACTATGTTTTCACTTTTTCTTTTTCAAAACAATATTACCTATTGTACGTTTTCATTATGATTCTCCCAAGCAAGCTTTCAACCGGCTATAATGGGAATTCCCAATATTAACAATTGGACTGTCCGCCACTTAAATTTTAACCTGAGAATGTGAAAGCAGTGAAACATGCACCATGGTACTTCCCTCCATAATCACTTCCTGGTTAACCACCCCAACGCGTCTTAAAAAATTATCGTATTTTGAATTTAAAATTTTTAATATTTAAGACCGGTTTACATATAAACCGGTTTTAAATGTTAAATATTTAAGAATGGTTTTATATAAAAAATTTTAAATGCGTAAAATTTTAAGATTTTAAGACCGGTTTTTTTTATAACAGGTCTAAATAAATTTTTTAAGTCCGGTTTTTTTAAGAACCGGTCTAAGAAGTTCAATATAATTATAAAACTACCACTGCGCAAATTTTTAAGACCTTATCCGCCAAAACCGGTCTAAATGTGGTGGTCTAAAAAGGGTTTTTTTTCCAGTAGTGAGGCACACATGCACGACTCCTTTTGTAGGTGAGTGTTTGGGAAACACCCAAACCGTGGTTTCAGAAGTTATTTTCCGTAAGTCGATACAAAATTCTTTTCACATACTTATCTTGTAAATAATAAAAGTTATTCTTAAAAGCTAATTTAAACACACACTAGGAAGAAAACACACACTAAAGTCAACATCTACTGTGACTCAATTTCAGTGCTTGTCTGGGATCACATTTGGGATTCCTAAAAGTGTTTATTCATGTAAATTAAGACAAAACCTCTTTCACATATTTATCTCGTATATTGTAAATTATGATTAAAAAGCCATTTTTAAATGTTTTACTTGCTATTTCAAACAAGTACTAAGTAATTTCCCTTATTAGGAATGAGCACTTAGATGATCACCCCCACTATCTGAGACCTATTGTCATCATGCGCAACTTGAGTGTTACGATTGATCGCATCTTCACACAATTAGACAATTGGTGGATTGGTCGGCTCGTGAAGCTAACCAAGAAAATTTTGATGCTACTAATCTACAATGATGATACGCTTCCAGAATGCATGTACTTACTATTAGTTGATCTGACGCAGACTTGTTCTATGCATGCACTTTCACCATGGCCTTTGTATTACCTTTCATATAAATTGAAAAATTAGTTAAGATTATTTAGTCTTGTTAAATTTGTTCATATGTTTTAAACTTATGTTTCATCAATAAAGTTTGTTACATTAGTGGTCTTGTTTTTCTCTACATAATTAAGGGTATTTTGAGAAAAAGCAGTTAATACTTTTAAAATATGTAAAGTCCATCTTATAAAAAAAGATCAACAAAATTTTCTAAGAAAATGTCAAAATTGCGCCTCATTAGCCACTCTATGTTAGATGAGTATCGTTGAAGTAAAAAAGAAGTAAGGGCGTTTTAGTCTAAAATTATTAGAATAAACTAACATTTTAAACAATGTGAGTTCATTAAAATTTGCTTACATTTAAAGACGTAGGGCTGAATTACTATTAGAAATACTGTGAGGATATGTGAGAATTGAGATTAGTAGATTCGTAGCGAGTTAGAGAATTAGGAGCGAGAAAAGGGGAAATAAATATAAAGGAGGCAAGTGCTCTGCCATATCCAAGAAGGGATTGCGCCTAAAATTGCATCGTTGAGTTCCGACCATCCAATCCGATGGCTTTATTTTTTTCCGGTAGGTACCGGTATTCCCGGCTAGCCTTTTCTCATGAGGAACTCCACAGGTGTAGATTAAGTGTGTGTTTGACATCACTTATTTTTGGGTAATAAGTCTTTATTACGTAAATCGAGATAAAACTCATTTCACATACTTATCTAGTATACCGTAAATTATGATTTATAAATACTTATAACTAAAAAATAAGCTATCTCAAACAAACACTGATTCGAATTCAGTACAGCAGAGACCCATAAAAGGGCAACCCTCCCAATTAAGCTAGCAGCTCCTATTAGAATTCGAACTTTGGACGTTGCTTGAAAGACCTAGCGCCTTATCGTTTAGGCTAACTGGATGTTGGTGATGGCTTTAATTTTTTAATGGCAAGTGGGGCCATTAAACATGGTTTTATTCATGCGTAGTTTAGCCCAATCCCTTTCCTCCTCTAATCAATTATTAAGGAAGTGGATCAGATAGTGGTTCAAGTGTCAATTGTTCAAATAAGTGCCACTACAGGCTAGATCATTTATTTAAAATACTACGTATAATTCAATTAAAATAAGAAAAAATATTCATATGTAACTCTGAAAAGAGTAATATATATAATACATTAATTTACAAGTAAATAAAATATTCATATACATCCTACAAAAAGAAATAAAATATTCATACAACAAAAAAGAGTTGATAAAGTATAAATATGATTGACTGCTAACTTTTTTTTTTCCTTTTTTCACACGCAAAATTATGTCATTTTAGGCTTAATAATGAGGAAAAATATGTAAAATCCAACCCAATTAACCAGTTCAAACTCTTGACCAAATTAGTAAACAAAAAATCTGACCAGACCAGCCAATTCAACCGGTTGAACCGGAAACCGGTCAGTGGTCTGATCTGGTTCACCTATTGGACTATGAACCGGTCTAAAATCGGTTAGACCGGTCTGAACCAGTTAAAACCGGGAAAACTGATGATTCAATTGGTTGAACCGGTTTTATTTTTTAATTATTATTTTGTACTATTTTTTAGGGGAAAATGAAAGGTTGAAGATCAAGATGAAGAAAAAAGTAGGTAAAAAAAGAAGAAGATAATGAAAAAAATTATTTAAAAGGATATAATAATTATAGGAAAGAAGATATTATTATATAAGTATAGCCATTATAACTAATACTAATAGATTTTAAGCATTTTTTTTCTAAAGATCTTCATTTTTATCTATAGAAGTTTAAAAATATATTAATATATATATTGTTAGTAATAAATTATAATATTTTAATATGGCCGGCCTAACAATCAGTTAGACTCCAATTGACTCATTAACCCTTGAATTTGTACCGTAATCGGTTCATTACCCAGACCAGTATTTTTGTTCTTTGGATCAAATCAATATATCACTAAAACCTTCTTCCTTATACTGTTCCTTAAGCCACTTCACTTATCGACTCCTCCCATAGATCACTATTCATAGGGCCACTCTCAGCTTTGTGAATAGTTTCGGCTCCACAAAACTTATGCTGACCGTATTAAAATAAAAAATAAAAATAAAAATATTTTCAAGTTTAAAATTACAACTTAAAATTAAAAGTAGAACGTAAAATAAGTAAAATAATTCATCAACTTTTTTTTTTTTTTTTTTACATTTATGTTTTGTGTTGGTTTTCAATAAAGCAGGGTATGGGTGGATATCCTTTTTATGTCCATACTTTTAAGGGAAAAATTACAATTTAAAATTAAAAGTAGAACATAAAATAATTAAAATAATTCATCAATTTTTTTATATTTATGTTTTGTGGTAGTTTTTGATAAAACAGGGTATGGGTGGATATGTGGACTAAAAGTAAGTTGATATAGTGCTTTCCTTTTTCTCCATTATTCTAGCCGCACACGTGGTTGGATATGTGGACTAAAAATCAATGGCGATGGGATGTATTAGTAGCATTTAAAGTTGGGTTAACTTCTGTCGAGGGGTGACTTTTCTCTCCTCTGCTCCTTACTAACAAAAACAGAGGAGGGTTCTCGGAGATCATGATAGGTGTTTTGGAGAGTGAAAGCGCGACGGAGGACGGAGGTATATCTGGGAGAAGGAACAAGCGGTGGAAGGTGGGCTTGACGGAAGCTGATGGAGCAGAAGGCGAAGAGGGAGAGAGCACAGAAGGGTCCAAGGCACGGTCGTATAAGGCTTCCCTGTTGGAGGCAGAGCCGGGAAAATGCTCGGTGGATACCCGAGGAAGCAGCGTGTTTGATGAGGCGTGGAAGGGGTACATCGAGAGTCTCCAAGAATTCTTTGGAGACGAGAAGGAGCAGACCGACAGTGGGACAACAGTGGATGGGGTCGTTCCGATCCCTACCCTGGTAATTTCTCAGGAACAGTATGAAAGGTGGTGTGCACCCTGGAAGAAATCGCTGATCATCAAACTACTGGGTAAGAACATAAATCTTCGGTTTTTACAGATTAAGCTCCAAAGGCTGTGGAAGACGAAGCAAAGATACACAGTGCGATACATCGACAATGGCTATTTTGTTGTGTCTTTTGATAGTGAGGATGACTTAAACTATGTCTATGTGGAGGGACCATGGATGATCGCAGATCATTATCTGCTAGTGCAACGCTGGAGACCAAATTTTGATCCTTGGAATGCCTCTCAGCAGAAAAAAATAGCTGCATGGATTCGTATTCCTCTGCTTCCCTTGGAGTTCTTCAATGCCGAAAGTCTGAATCTAATTGGTAATCTGATAGGACTCATGCTTAAGGTAGACTCAATCACATATTTGACAGAATGAGGAAGGTTTGCTCGGCTTTGCGTAGAACTCGACTTGATGAAACGGTTGGTTCCTGCAGTAAGGATCTTTGGAAAGGATAGACATGTAGAGTATGAAGGTCTTCACCTAGTCTGTTTTCAATGTGGAAAATATGGGCACCATCGCGACGTATGCCCGGAAACAATAGGGTCAGGGAAACAGAGTGAGGCAGTTGCTGGGGAATGTTCTGCAACTAATCATCCGCAGTCACAACTACCGACGGGAAATGAAAAGGAGTGTAGTGTAGAAGAAGAAGGGAGGGACAAGAATGTGGTTTTGAAACGGGGACGAGAGGCATCCTTACCGGAGACTGATAACGGTGGAGTGTTGCAACAGAAGGAGGTGATGGGGGTGTGGAATTTGGTCCGAAAGTCAAATCGGAAAACACCGATTGTGCATGGATTATCGGGCTCTAGCGAAAATCATGGGAGCAGTCAAGGAAAAATGAATATGGTGTCTTTGCCAAGGCGAGATTCACGTTCAGTAGTAAATATTGCTATCAATCACAATATCATGAAAGCTAAATTCTCAGCAGGTGCTAATGTGGACAACCGGAAATTTGGGAAGGAGATAACAAATTCAAAGAGGTAGGTCCCGGTAGACCAAGTCAAAAAGAGAGAAAGGATCTAGCTTGCGAGAGGTAAAGAGAACATTGTAGAATTAGATAATGGGATTGATATTCACGTGGGTCCATCCCAACAAGGTAAGACTGGGGGAGGTTTTATGCTTTCAAAAAATCCTTATGAATCATTGGCCCACATTGATGATGACGAGGAACAAGACATATCACACTATGAACATGATTGTGGAATGGACATGGAAAATGAAAAGCAAGGCGTATTTCAAAGTGAACCAGTGGTGTCTACAGAGAAAATTCTGATCCAGGGCCCTGAAGGCCACACTCAACATACCATGGTTTCCTCATGAATTGCACGTTTTGGAATTGCAGAGGAGTTGGGGCAAGAACTTTTCCAGGTTTGATTAGGGAGTTAGCTAGAATGTATAAATTGGATTTATTAGCTTTATTTGAAACTAAAGCCAGTAGAGGAAAAGCTAGGAAAATTGCGTCTAAATTGGGATTTCAAAATTTCCATATTGTTGATGCTATGGGTTTTAGTGGAGGAATATGGGTTTTGTGGAATGAAGGAGAATGGAGTGTGAGTATTCTTGACTCATCCAGTCAATTTATTCATTTATGTCTACAACGAGGTACTGAGAAGATTTTTATTACATGTGTTTATGCTAGCCCACATATTGCTAAACGTCGAGAGTTGTGGACTCATCTGTTTGAGTTAGCAGAGAGGGTCAATGGGGCATGGTGTATTGGAGGGGATTTCAATAGTATTCTGTTTGAACATGAAAGATGCTCTCAAGCTCAGTCTAGTACCGGGGTGGATCGGGAATTTGTCTCATGGTTTGAAAATTCTAGTATGTCAGAAATTCACACGGTGGGTCCATGTTTCACCTGGAGTAGGGAGGGCTATCTAAGTAAATTAGATAGGGCTTTTATAAATGATAGCTTCATGGATTTGTACTCCCAGGCAACGGCAAAAGTTCTTTATCCGTTTAAATCTGACCATAGGCCTATTCTACTTCAATTAGAGGAATGTTCTAGCTCAGTAACACAGGAACGTCTATTTCGATTTGTCGCCTCTTGGATCCTACATGATCAATTTGAGGAATTCATGAAAGCTACGTGGTCTAATGATGCTACATGGGAAGAGAATTCAAAGAAGTTTACTGAAGACGTGGGGATTTGGAGTAGAGAAGTATATGGTCACTTGGGGCGTCAAAAGAGACAGATCTTACATAGGCTTGACGGTTTAAATAGGAGCATACAAAAAGAAGGATCATCGTCAGCCATTCTTTCTCTCCAAAAGAATCTATGGTGCGACCTTGAAGAGATTTTACTTCATGAGGATGTTTTATGGGCTCAAAAGGCTCGCTGTGATTGGTTCGCCTTAGGTGATAGAAATTCCAAATTTTTCCATAGGCGTGCCAATGTCAGGAGGAAAAGGAACAAGATTAAAGCACTAAGGAATGCTGATGGTGAGTGGATATATGATCAAGAAACAATAAAAGAAGATACTGTGGAGTTTTACTCAACCTTGTTTACTGATGATGGGGATGAGATACATACCTTGAATCCTCGGTGCACTTTTCCTCCACTACTGCCAGAAGCAATTCAAAGTATGGGAGAGCAGGTTACATTTGAAGAAGTTCAAAATGCTCTTTGGAGTATGGGACCTTTGAAAGCTCCGGGTCCTGATGGGCTTAATGCACTATTCTTCCAATCCCAATGGCAACAGGTTAGCTCAGTGGTTTTCAAATTTATTACTAATGTGTTTAACTGTCCTCATGAAATCCAGAGTATAAACCAGACTTATTTGGTGCTTATACCAAAGATTGATAAACCAGAATGGGTGAAAGATTTTCGTCCTATTAGCCTCTGCAATGTCATGTATAAATTAATTACAAAGATAGTGGCTAATTGACTTAAACCTATTCTTGATAGTATGATATCCCCGAATCAATGTAGCTTTGTACCGGGACGACTTAGCACGGATAATATTATCGTGGCACAAGAAGTCATTCACTCTATGAAGACTATGAAGGGCAAGAAAGGTTTTATGGCAATCAAAATTGATCTGGAAAAAGCCTATAATCGAGTCCGCTGGTCATTTGTCATTGATTGTCTACGTACTCTCTCTATACCGGAGAATATAGTTGAATTGGTGGAAGCATGCATATGTACCCCAAGCATGAGGGTTTTATGGAATGGAAGTAAATCGGAGACATTCAATCCAACTCGAGATGACCTAGTTTTATTTGCAGAAGCTAGGTTGGATCAAGTTAATGTTATTCGAGAATGCCTTCAATCTTTCTGTAATGCGTCAGGACAGAATGTGAATGTGACCAAAATGAGAGTCTTCTTCTCTCGCAATGTGAACAATAATGTTCGAGCTCAATTAAGCGAGACTTTGGGTTTTACAAGAGCAGCGGATCTCGGAAAGTATCTCGGAGTACCTCTTCATCATGAAAGGGTCACGAAGGCTACGTACAATTACATAGTGGATAGAGTCCGAAAACGATTAGCAAATTGGAAGGGCCATTCTCTCTCTATGGCTGGTAGAAACACACTAATTAAGTCGGTGGCTCTGGCAATTCCGAACTATGTTATGCAGACATCCCTTATTCCTACCCCTTGTTGTGATGAAATTGATAGAAGTGCACGTAATTTTCTATGGGGTTCTACTCAGGATAAGAAGAAGGTCCATCTAGTGGCATGGGATACAGCATGTTCCAGGAAGGATAGTGGTGGTTTAGGCTTGAGGCACTCGTCTATCCAAAACTGTGCTTTCATGATGAAAGTTGGTTGGGGCCTAGTAACAAAGAAAGATGCGTTGTGGGTTAAAGTCGTTAGGAGTAAATATAAATGTAGAAATGATTTGATACCCCAGATTGATACTAAACGACCTGGCTCTCGAGTATGGAGTGGAATTAAAGCCACGTGGGCAAATGTATATGATGGTACTGAGTTAATGAACAGACAAGGGGAAGACATGGTGAGATGGAAGCATGAAAGAAGTGGCCAATTCTCAGTTTCATCAGCGTACAGGCTCCTAGAGGAGGATCCAACTCCCGGATCCACGGTTTGGTCTAAGATATGGAAGTTACAAGTGCCACAGAGGTGCAAGAATTTTCTATGGTTGTTGCGCCACAATAGGTTACTCACTAACAAATCTTTGTTGCATCGTGGAATTCACCAAAATGGTCTATGCAGCTCTTGTCAGCAATTGATAGAGAGTTCCCTACATGTTTCACGAGATTGTACCCATGCACGGGAATTCTGGGTACGTCTGGGTATTTCTCCAACTGATAGAAGGTTTTGGGAAAGTAATTTAAATGATTGGTTATCTCTGAATATCAAGAACAGTAGGAAGACAAATACGGGTCGCTGGAATGATGTGTTTGGTGTTACTTGTTGGTTATTGTGGCGACGTCGGAATGAGAGAGTCCACTTAGGGCCTACCTCGCCAATTACTGAGGCCCTAGCGGAGATCAAAGGTATTGTACACTGTCTCATCAGAGCTAAAACGTTTAACCAGAGGAAGAATAATCGAATGAGAATTGAAGGACACCCGAATGTTGGTATCTCTCACCAATTGGAAGCAGACTTGTATGTGGTGAACGTTGATGGGGCAATGTTGTTTGACAGGCAAATAGCGGGATGTGGAGGAATTTTATGTCGTCCTAACGGAAGTATTATTGAATCTTTCTTCTGTCGGTTAGAGGTACAGGACTGCCTAACGACTGAATTATGGGGTTGCTTATGGGGCCTTCAGCGTGCTTGGGATTGTGGGTGCAGAAGATTAGAACTTCGATGTGACTCGCACGCTGTAGTGTCCCTCCTTGGGAACAGCCCGTTTGAGCTACATGCAGATAGGGATCTAATTCTGGAAGTGAAAAACTTGTTGAGTCGAGAATGGGATGTTTATGTTAGACTTATTGATCGACTGGACAATGATCAAGCAGATATGCTCGCTAAGGAAGCACTACACGCTAGCTTGGGGATTCAAATTATGTCTGCAGAATTGACCAAGAATTTCCTCATTGCACGAGGGGTTACTTAATTTTGGTTTTCTCGTATTGTATTATTTCATATGAGTTTTTGTCTTTGCATTCCTATGTATAAAAAAAAAAACTTCTGTCGAGGGGTCTAGGATATGGAAATCAAATACCGCCTCATATTTCAACCAAAAAAAAAACCGCCCCATACCACTTCAGTTTGATATAAATGAGCTTTTATTGAAAGGAGCTCATGTTCGGCTGTCGTGTTCCTAATTGAGAAAATCTCTTTGTTAAAGATGGCAGACGCAATGTTGGATTCCATTTCGACATTTGAGAGTGCTTTGAGGGTGTTGGTTAAGGTAGATCGTGTGTTCCCTCGGATGGAAAATGAATTGCATGATACCGGATGTAGGTACCCAAAGAAGGTTGTTTCACTCGATGCTATTGTCTTTGATGAGAATGTAATTGATTGATTCAGTACAAACACATGTCACTTTAATTGTATAGGTACTGATTCAAGTATGAGCCTCACATTTTGTATATTGCAGGGTTATCGAATGATAATGCGGATGCATGGTGCTTCCGTTGTTCTATGATTCGGAAATGTCATTCGAGAGGGTAGAATGTTTTATGTCTAGCATTTCATGGTTGGAATCAGAGGTTAGGGGATTCATCGCAAACACCATATAATGATAATGCCACATACAGTTGTTTGTAAGCATGCATCCGACTCCCCAGACCATGGGTTCCTACTTATGGAATTCTGTAAGATTAAGGAAGAGAGGTTCCCTGAAATGCGCGTTAAATGTTACATTATTTACTGTTTTTTTATACTTTCCATTAGTTATTGTTGTTGCTAGAATCATCCAACCTCCTTTACATTTCATTATATAATGTTCGGGCAGATATACTTGGAAGGTTGAACAAGGTGTACAAGTACGGTTAGGAGTTTGTCAATGGTTGTCTGAACTGGGTTTTTGAGTTCACTGTTGGGGACAAGCAGTTGAGTTGATAGATGAATGAGTATTTTTCTTTATAAATGTGTATTGTCAAATGAATAACATGTGTTTACCAGTTTCCAATGTAGTAATCATAATATTGATGTTAAACTGTATGGTGAGAGTGTTATTTGTAACCCCCTTCCACCAAAGGCCGATATTTAGTTCATAAACACGTAGAATTAGAGACCTTAGATGATTTTGGGATTTAAACAAAATCAAATTTCCCAAAATCATGGCTTACAAAAACTTTTATAAAACCTGTTCATAACGGTCTCATATTCACATTTCAATACTAAATGGCATGTACAGGTTGATTTCATTCATACATATTAGAGTACAGCATAAATTCCCGACACACTCGGATTCCATTAATTAATAAAGGGATTATACAGAGGCACAAAGCCCATACACTTTTTTCCTTTTTCTTGGGGATTACACAAAACTATACATTAATCCAAAACATATACAATTGTTTCCTAAAAATATATTCAAATGGTTTTTACATGATAACCAAAGTAAAACTCCTAAACTGAAGCTCTAACCGCTCTTCGTCGCCTACTTTCCCTTCAATCCTTCTGCCCTGTCTAAAAATTTGGTTTATGGGAGAGTGAGATTCTAAGGAATCCTCGTAGTGTCAAATCACTCATAATATGCATAACAATAAGGCATGAAAGCAAATCATCACACACACATTGCAACTACAACGGCAGTTACAACGGCAAAGGCAGGTATGACTCATGTCACCCTTGCGTTTGCTCACGCTGCATTGCACAACACAATCCACACAATATATTTCACCATAGCTGGGATTCATATAAAGTATTTCATACACAAGCCACATTGGCAAGATTAACACACAGCCTACGGCTGGATTCACAAACGCCGCCCCACGGATCGGATTCACAAAGATCCATGTCAATTACGAAGGCAGTTCAACGGGCGAACTAGAGATTACCAGCGTCAATCCCTAAATGGCTCACGCTGAAGTGCTCACACCGTAATGGACCATGGCACATGCAGTTCACACAACTTAATGATAAGTAGAGCCAGGAATTCGGGCTGAGCCCGTCGGGCCAGCCCGTTTAAGCCCGAGCCCGTCAAGGGCTGGGCCTGTTATTTAACGCGAAAAAATGGAAGCAGGCCTAAAAGGGCCAGCCCGACGGGCTGCGGGCTTAAACGGGCCGGCCCGATAGCCCTGTAGGGCCGACCCATTTAAGCCTGCTTATTTTTTTTGGAAATCACTGTAGCAACTATTATTTTTTTTGCCCTATTCGGCTAACACAAACACGAAGGGAGTGGGACGCTGGGAAAAGAAAGAAGGGAAAAGAAACAATCTATCGACTGTCCCGTCTGTGTCCGTCTCTACTCCATCGTTCCGTCGTTCGACCTCGAGCCCTAATCGGCTAATCCCGTTTCGATTTTCGATCAGCTCGGTGCTCCACTCATCTCTGAATCTCTGATCTGCGTTCTGGGTTTTCTTTTCTGCGGCTCTGCCTCTCACTCCCTTCGCCCCGTCGCCCTTCGCCCGGATCAGAGAACTTGCCCCGTCGCCCTTCGCCCGTCGCCCGTCTCCAGTCGGCCGTCGCCTGTTGTCCTTCGCCACTCGCATTTGAGCTCCGACGCGACCTGGAGCTGATTGCTGAACCTGGAGCTCGTCACTGTCAGATCTCACTCCTCACTTACCGTCAGATCTCGTGCTTTTGCCTTTTGGTAATGTCAAAATTCAAATTGTGAATCTGTTGTTTGATTAGTTGAATGTTTGAGATTGATTTGTTAATTTTGATAATTGCACTGAACTGATTAGTTGAATGCTTGAGATTGATTAGTTGAATGTTTGATTAGTTCAAATTGTGATTGATTTGTCATTGGCTAATTGCACTGAACTGATTGAAGCTAGCTGTGCCTGTGTCCTTTATTCGCCAATTGGAATATTGGATTGGTATTATTTGTTGTTACACCTGCTGACCTGCATTGGAATTCTGAATTGCTATTATTTGTTGGAATATTAGATTAGAGCTATTTTAATTATTTTGGTAATGGTCTTTTTTTTTATGAATATGGTGTTTGATTTGATGATAGGTAGCATAGCCATTAGCCATAGATAATGTCTTCCTCACAACAAGAAAAAATCCAAGGGACTGATGATTCATTAGGCATAAATGTTAGAGGACATGCATCTTCCATCCAAGAAAGTGAAGAATCAAAGCCTAAGAAGCCTAGAACTTTCACCTCTGATGTCTGGAAGTATTTTACTAGAGTAGACATTAATGGTACTATAAAGGCGAAGTGTAATGGTTGTAATTCTCTGTATGCAAGTGGTGGGACTAAAGGCACCTCACATCTAAGTCGCCATATGAAGACTTGTAATGATCTTAAAAAACATCGTTCTGTTGGGGTGATGATGTTAGATAGAGAAGGCAAACTTAGGAATAGGCAAATTGATCACAAGCGTGTTAGGGAGATGATGACTATGGCCATAATCGAGCATGACCTTCCTTATTCATTTATTGAATATCGATGGGTTAGAGAACTACTTCAAACATTAAATCCTGATGTGAGGCTCCTAAGTAGAAAAACAATAGTGGCTGATGTTATGAAATTCTACCGTCAACAAAAGGAGAACTTGAAAAATAAATTGAAGAAAAGTATAGGTAGAATATGTTTGACATCGGATTGTTGGACTGCTGTGACTTCTGAGGGATATATATGTTTGACAGCTCATTTTGTTGATGAAAAGTGCACACTAAATAGTAAAATACTTGCTTTTTGTAAGATGGTGCCACCACATTCTGGGTTTGAGTTGTCTAAGAAGGTGTATGATTGCTTGAAAGAATAGGGAATTCAAGATAAAGTGTTCTCGATTACTCTAGACAATGCATCTGCAAATGATAACATGCAGGAGTTACTGAAAGAGAGGCTACTTATGCAAGACAAATTCAGCTTGGTCTCTAATGGAGAGTTCTTTCATGTGAGGTGTTGTGCCCACATTCTCAATCTAATAGTTCAAGAAGGCATAAAAGTAGCAACTCCTGCTTTGTATAAGATTAGAGAGAGTATTAAATATGTGAAGGCATCTGAGGCCAGGATGATACTTTTCAAACAATATATTGAGGAAGTTGGTGGCATTGACACTTCAACGGGATTGCGATTAGATGTGCCCACTAGATGGAACTCTACCTATGCAATGCTTGAGAGTGGACTTCAATATCGTCGTGCTTTTGCAAAGTTGTCTTTAGATGATAAAAACTACAAGTTTGGTCTAGCACATGATGAGTAGACTAGAGCAAAGGCAATGTGCAATTTTTTGAGGCCATTTGAAAAGATTACAAGGCTGATTTCTGGGTCATCTTATCCAACTTCAAATTCTTATTTTATGCAAATCTCAAAAATTCAGATGTTTCTTGAAGCAAATATGACAAGTCTTGACCCTATGATTCGAGAGATGTGTATACCAATGAAGGAGAAATTTGACAAATACTGGCATAGTTATAATATCCTTCTTGCACTTGCAATTGTGTTTGATCCACGATGGAAGCTCAACATAATAAAATATTGCTATGAAAGGATTGATCCTATAACTTCCTATGAGAAGGTTGCCAATGTAAGGAGTAAGCTAGATTTCATTTTTGACGAATATTCTAAGAGATCTCTTCCTACTTCTAGAGTTGCAAGTGGATCAATTGGTAGATCATCAACGATTGTAGCTCATTCTTCTTACACTTCTAATGTTTCCACATTTTCCTTTGATGATGCATTTGATGTAAGTTTTAAATTTGTTTGTCAATAATTACAACTCATTCTTATTACCCTATTGTTATTTACTTGGATGTTTTATAGTGGTGCAGGATTATGAAGATATCTATGCAAATATGGATCATTCTTATTTGAATAAGTCTGAATTGGAAACATATTTGGAAGAACCAATACTTAAGCCCGATAATTGGAAAGATTTGGATGTTTTGAATTGGTGGAAGAACAATCAACAGCGATTCCCAATTCTTTCAAGGATGGCAGCTGATATCCTTAGCATTCCAATCACTATAGTGGCTAGTGAATCAGCTTTCAGTATTGGTTCTTGTGTTTTAACAAAGTATAGGAGTTCCATTCTTCCAACTAATGTTCAGGCTCTTATTTGTACTCGCAACTGGTTGCATGGATTCAAATATGATGGTGATTTAGTAATTTATATGAATTTTTTTATAGTTATTTCATTTATATCATCAAATTAACGTATAATGGTGATTTATTATTTGTTGCAGATAATGGAGGTGATAATGCATATGATAGTGGAGAAGAAATGAAGAGGCTAGATATTTTTGCCCCTGAAGCTGAGGAGGAGCTTACTTCTAGTGAAGCACAATCAAATTTCGTTGATAGTGATGGAGAAGAAAATGATAATATTATTCATATTGTTTGATTGTAGCTATGAACATCTTTAGTTGTAGTTTGTGAACTTGTTTGATTGTGGTCTTGTTCTTGTAGACTTATTTGATTATGGCTTTTGTCTGTGGTTTATGAACTTGTTTGAGTGTTTGACTGGTTATGGATATTAATTATGGTTTGTTTGTTAGGTTTTAGGGTTTATGTTTTATTGAATATGGATGCTATATATATGTTTTAAGTAGTTTTAATAATATTTATATGTTAGATTATGTATTTTAGTCATTAGGGGCATAAAGGAGAGGGAAAGCGCTAAATAGGCTTGAAGCCCGCGGGCTTCAGTTAAACGGGCCGGGCCGTCAAATAAGGGCTGTTTTTAGGACTCGGGCCTAAACGAGCCGGCCCGTTTAGGCCCGAGCCTGTCACAGGGCCGGCCTGGCCCATTTGCCTAGCTCTAATGATAAGTTATGCATACCAAAACATCATACACAACATGAGAGAAGAGTCACTACCTTGATCCTTCCGTGCGTGTCCTAGCGCCGGTCTCTCCCGAGTAGGGCAAATGTCAAATCCTAGAATCATAATTAAGGATGAAGAGTTATACTCTATTCCAAGACTTAATTTACTTCATAACACTTAAATTTGGTTATCATAATTGACCTTTTAAAGGCCACAAATGCCTCTAATAAAAGCCCTAAAAGGTTAGGAAACAATAGGTTGAAGATCATTTTTTAAAAACTTAGTTTTGGAACACAGGTTGGCCGCTGCCAGCCCTTCCTTGGGCCGCAGCCAGCCCTTCCTTGGTCCGTAGCCAAAATATGGTCAGAAGGTCACTGGCTGTGGCTAGCCACTCATGGGCCACGGCCAGAATCAGGACAGAAAGGTTTGGGCCGCGGCTAAGAAATTCCCTGATTCTTGGCTGAACTTCCAAAATTCATAAATAATTCTAGAAAAATCAAAACAAGGTGATTCTAAATCCAAATGAAAGGTATTTAAGTCCTCTTTACTAGAAAAATATGGACCATAACTAGAAAACACCAAAAAATTCCAGAATTACACAAAACCCAACACTGCTCCAAAACAGAGTCCAATTTTTGTCCCAAACTTTGGCAAAGCATAACTCTCAGTTTACAAAATAAAATGACATGAAAATATGTCCATTTTGAAACTTGATATGTGAAATTTAATACTGGAAAGTTTCAAAATTTTCTAACATCATTTGGTCATTCAAAATGTCCGTGCAAACTGACTGCCCAGATAGAATTCACACAAGACAGATTTTCCAACTTTTCTACCAAAGTGTCCAATGACTCTAAAATAATTAACCAAACCTACTCCCATACAATTTTCCACAAGGAACACAATGGTAACCTCAAAATGATCAAAATCCCAACCTATCACCATGCCCTATTTTGACCAAAACACAAAACTAAACACAAAGTTGCCAAACTTTACTTTTAAGCTTCAATTCAATTCTATCATTCCAAAACACATTCTCAAGGCACTATATCCATGACAACAACATGGCAAACACAACATGACCCTCATTTTCAAAATTTAGGGCAAAATTTCCAGAAAATCCAAACTTAACCAATGGCCACAAAACCTATATAGAAATGTTTGTCTTACTCACCTCTATAACTTTCTTCAAAGGAGTTCTTTGATTCACCCAAGTCCAAAATTTCATGAGAGCTCAAACATCACCAAATGAAAAATCTAAAACCATGAAATTGAAGTTCTCAACACAAGGAACAACTTTATAGAAGGCAGTTTTGGCATTAGAGGTCATTTAGAGGGTCAAATAACTCACCTTAATTAAAAGCTCTTCCTTCTCTTTGAGCTTCCATGGCTGCACGAAAATTGGGAGAGAGAATGAGAGAGATGAGTGTTGAAGAAGGAGAAATGATGAAGCCCATGCCTCCTTGTCCCTTGTGCAGCGAAATATGGGAGGGGAGAGAGAGAGAAATTAATTTTCTAATCCCAATTTGACTTTCCCTCAACAACTATTATCATGAGCTTTTGCCACTTGTCCCATTTCCATTGGTTCTCATAAAGTAAGTAACTAAATTAGTTACTCTAACCCCTCCATTAGCCATTTAGTTACACATCTCGTTTCCCTCTTAGCTAGTAATTAATTTTTCTATTAATCACCAACTTAAAGCCATTCATCTAACCTCTCACTGATTATGGCATATTAATTAAAATTGCCACATAATACATAATCAAATTCTTTTCCTTCTTCCATGCGCCATTTACCCCTATTTTAGCCCAAATAATTATTTTTCACATAATTATGCTAAAATATAGGGTGTTGGGCATTCCTAATACTTAATCCGGATCTAAAATCCACATTAATTCACATAATTATTCACAATAATTGTAATTAGCCCTTAATCAAAATTTGGAGCATTACACTATTTATGCTTGGAGGGACTTTCATCGCGCCATGGACATAGAGAAGCTGTGTGTTGTGGTGCAGTATGGACTAGTGAAGAAAGATGGAGGTTGTAAAACTACTTAATTAAATGTTGTTAATTAGGCTAAAGTGATTTAAGGACTGTGCTTGGTTGTATGGCATGTGTGGTTGATGAATTATTCCTCAGCAACCAAGATATTCTGGAACCCCAAGTTCGGTGAAATTATGCCAGCAAGGAGGGCACTAATGGCAAGGTTCAGGACAAGGAGGTATTGAGATTGCTCATGGTGGTTAAACTGACTGAGGAGTTGCATCAATAGTAATTTGGTACCTTTTGGATGCATGACCTTCACTTTTTGTTACTAGTGAATATGGATTAGTACTTCCATATTTGATGTAATTATATATTAAGCAGAACCAAAATGGTAGCTAATGTGATTATGTATTTGTGTCATGTTTATGGTTGATAGGCAGATATAGCGTACCAGTAATGAAGTCTGCCATTTCTTTTATTGTATGAGGTTATGTCAATATTATGTAATCATCAATGTTAAAGTGGTCAGTAACCTTAAAATGGTTGTTTAACCATATGGGGATGAACTGATATGTATACACATCAAACTAATGATTAACTAAGGAATGCAAAAACATGTTATATGATATGTTATTGTGAGAAAGTTCATATCAGCTGAAAGACACCTATTTCCATCCCTGTACAAACCTAAAGAAAGAATGTGAATATAGCAATTGTATATAAGGGTGAAACATAGCTTATGTTAGTTGTGAAGAAAAATATTATAATTGATGGTGCACTCAAGTAAATTAGTATTCCCTGATCATTTTTCCATTGCACAATTATTAGTCATATTATCACAAGTTACTCACACCTGTTAATCTCAAACTCCTGTAATGCTACTATAGTTGGTCCTTTTCTTATTATGGACGCTACAATGTGAAGTTTTGCTGCTATCAATGACATAATTACTATGCATGTATCATTAAGCTCTACTTAAGTTCACGAACTTACTCTGTGAGATTATAGTGGGACTCAACATTGTATGACATTTAATGCAGTATCCTTACACTTTTTTTGTAGGATTTTATGCATGGCAGCATACTTCCATCCTCAAATCTTGCTGCAACTATGTAATATAGAGGTAATAACATATATTGTGGGTTTTAGTATATCTATCGTTTCTTTCCCAAGTATGCGTAAATATATTTATTAAACGAGGTATGGTATTTTCAATGGCAAAAGAGCTACTTGATTTGGTGATCACAACATATCTTTCAGCATTATACAACACTTTTTTATGTTATCAGGCATTAAATGAGGGTACGGTACTGTCAAGGCAGGAAGTTTTGAAATGGGACTCACCATTATATGGCAATTAATATAGTGTCTTTGCACTTTTTTTGTGTAGAATTTTATGTATGACGGCACACTCCCCCCTCAAATTATGCTGCAACTATGTAATATGAAGGTAATATAAATATATTGTGGGTTTTAGTATATCTTTTGTTTCTTTACATTTATTAAATGAGGTATGGTGTTGTTAGTGGCAAAAGAGTTTACACTTCTTGCAATGCCAGAGTCACTCGATTTAGGGATCATAACATATCTTTTAGCATTATACTACAATTTTTTATGTTTTGTGGCATAAAATGAGTGTAAGTTTTGAACATGAAATGGAGTCACCATACCAAAATAAGTTATAATAATGATGAGATATTTAAGACTATCTTTCTCATTTAGTGTATCTATTATCTTTTTTAAGTGTGAGCAAATACACTTATTGAATGAAATAAGACTCACATTTGTATGGCATTTAATGTAGTGTCCTTGCACTTTTTTTGTGTAGAATTTTTTTGCATGACAGCACACTCCCACCCTTAAATCTTGCTGCAACTATGTAATATGAAGGTAATATAAATATATCATGGGTTTTAGTATATCTATTGTTTCTTTACATTTATTACATAAGGTATGGAGTTGTCAATGGCTTAAGAGGTTACAATTCTTACAAGGCCAGACAAGTGGTGATCAAGATATCCCTTTCAGTATTATACTACAGTTTTCTATGTTATAAGGCATTAAATGAAGGTGTGGTTCTGTCAGGACAAAAAGCTTTCAGAGTGTTATTTACTCACCATACCAATTAACTTAATAATAATCATGAAATGTGGAAGACTATATTCAAAATTGACTACATCTATTGTTTTCTATCAAGTGTGTGCAAGAACATATATTAAATGCCAAATTCAATTGTGTTTTCAGTGGCTTAAGAGGTTGTAACTCTTACAATGAAATCCATGACTTGATTTGGTGACCATAACATCCCTTGACTCAAGTTCCAGAGGAACTTTCATATCAGTAATAAATGCTATAATATTAGTGGTTCATGATATCTTGTAGGGGATGGTGTTGGATTCACCGTTTAATTATTTCTATTCTTAGGGTCCAAGCTATATTGTTATTAGCTGGTATGTATTGAGTTACTGTGGATGTTGTGGGCGTAGGAGTAGATGTAAGGTAAGGTGCATGTCACTATCTGTAATTTTCCTTGAGTCCCGTGTTATTGGTTATGGTATCTGTTAATGCTAAATTAGTACTGTGTTGTTGTATATGATGCACAAGGGGAGGTTAGTTCCCGCGTTTTTCAACTAAGTTGTAATAGTATATATACATGCAGACTTTAATGCTTTACATGGTCCAGTTGAGAACATCAATTTCACCAGAATCATATATCATTTTGTTATGGCATCTTCCTCTCTGTCTAGATCTGTATCTCAAGTTTTTCTCATTGAGTCAATTAATGATGGAACAGACATGTGGAGGATAGTTGCAAGAGTGATTCATAAGTGGAGTATGTATCAAAAGGAAGTGCCAACTGAACTTTTTTGCATCTCTATCTTGCTGGTTGATGAAATAGTAAGCTATATAATTCAAAATGCTTATATGTGAGCCCATTAATTTGTGATCCTTCCTTTATATGTTCTGTAATATAATGTTTTCATTTAAGCTTCTAGGGGACTAAGATACAGGCATTTGTGATAAACAAGGCACTATTTGAAAGATATATGAGTAGCATGATAGAGGGCAAGACATACTTTATAGCCAACTTTGTTGTATCCCCCAACACTAAAGAGAACCGGGCAACAAACCATCCATTAAAGATTACTTTTGGTGCACAAATCTACATAAAGGAGTTAGAAGGAGCCATTGCTGACTACACATATAGCTTTATCCCTATATCTCAGATAAGGCAGGTTGATGTGAAGGATCCACTTGATTATCTCATTGGTATGGTTATTGGCAGTTGGTTATCATTTTTATCGCTATAGTTATGTTAAAATGTATGTGTTGACTTCATTTCATGTTTAGTGTAGATGTTATTGGTTATATTATGTCAATAGAATCATTGGAGGAGTATAGGGTTAATGGGGATATAAAGAACAAAATCAGGCTGACATTGGGAGATGAAGAGTGAGTGTACATGATTTTTTTCATTCACTTTTACTAAATAGGTATTTAATACCACAGGTTCATATCTATTGTAGTGGTCTTTCAGTTAACTGTGTGTTGTACGACAAGTGTGCACTGAACATCTGTATGGCTTCTATTGCTAAGATGGCTCCACCCGTTGTTATGATCTTGCAGCTTGCTAGGGTTGGTTTTAATGATGAAGGTGATTAATATTTTGGGTTAAGTTTTGTTTCAATCAGGTTGTAAGAAGGATACTCATTTTATAAGGATAAGTGTGTGTTTGGCAAGCACTAAAACCATGGTTTGCCCAACCTGAGATAAAAACTCCTCTCACACACTTACCTCGTAAGTCGTAAAAGCTATTAAAAAAAGCTAATCCAAACAGACACTTAAATGTGTTCATCTTAATATATGGTTGGACTTTTCGAGGTGTGTAGTTCATGTAATGCAACAAGAGTGACCCTTAATAAGAAGTGTCCAAAGGTTAAACATTTCATTCAAAGGTAAGAAAAGGTTATTAGATAGTACAATATTAAATGTAGACATTATAATGTAATGTGAAGTTTCCCTTATTTGTAGTTCGAAGTATTCCCCCTCTCTTGTGATCAGCAATATATCGCAGGCTCTACCTACTATGTCAACTAATCAGTCTGCCAATGCAATGTTGCATGCTTATCCTAGGATTAAGATATGAGATACAAAATCAGAAGCTGGTGCATGTGGCACAACACTGATACACCCATCTCAATATATTTTTTTTATACTTAAGTATAATTATGTTGGTGGTCTGTTATGTTTATAGGATGCTTTCTTCTTGGTTTATTGTGAGATTGTCAAGCTTGATACCCGTCATGGATGGATGTATGATGGATGTCCCAAGTGTGGCAATAAACCTAAGTATGAGAATAGCAAGTTGATCTGCATGTTGTGCAAAAAAACCCCAGCAAGTATTGAACCAAAGTATGTTTCCATGCAATGTGAAGTGATACTATTTATTTAAGTCATATGTCACTGATAAATCTTTTTTGCACCAGGTTCAAGATTCACTACACTGTTAGTGATGACACAGGAAAAGCATCTGTGGTATTCTTTGATAAGTTTGCAGTTCAACTGATTGGAAATACTGCTCTGGAGTTGAAGGCAAAACTAGAGAAGGTATATGCTGTTGTTAATGTTTGAGTATGGGATAATTTTTTATTCTAAAACAAATGTGTTCTGACTGATTATTTTATCGTCCTTGACCAGGAGGATCATGCCTATGACTTCCTTGATGAGTTGGAGAATATTATTGGAAATAAAATGCTGTTGAAGTTAAACAAGTACAACATGGATTTCCCTAACTCTAGCATAAGCGTTTCATCTTATGCCATATGTATTGATCTTCTTAATTAGTTTAATGAAGCTGCCTCTGAGGTTTGTGATCTTATGCTTTGTATTCCAATAGTTATTCATGTTTGACTTTTTTCTGGTAGAGGACCAAAATCTAGTAACTATGTTAATATTTTGTTTGCAGGTTGAAGCAACTACAGATTTGTTACATGTGGAAGTAAGCTATATTTGAAGTCATTAAATCAAAGTACAGATTCATTTTCATTAGTGTACCGTAGTTTTTTTTATATTTCATGTTTATTGCAACAGGAATCGGGATGCTAGGCTGTAGAGGTCACTGATTCTGATAGTGGAGCTCTATCTATTACGCCGGCATCATTACCTGATATGAAGAATGTTGAGAGTCCTGGACTAGATGATTTGCCAATATCTCAAGTATTGCCAAACACAATTGTTAAAGGGAAGAGGAAGCAGACTTGGAAGAAGGTGATTGGTGTTGGTGAGAAGGCTAGATCATCTGTGATTTCATCTCTAACAACCCTTCCTTCAAAGTCTTTGAAGATCATAAAGCAGGAGAAGATGTAGGATTGCTAAAGTTTGTGTTCTTTTGGTCATGGGGACGTTGTGATTCTATGATATGTTAATATACTATGTTGTTATGTGATGCCTTAGATGGTGTAGATAAAGGGTTATAGTTCTTTTTGTGTATTAGGTGGTAGTGTGTGGCTATATTTTGGTTAGTGGCCCTTAATGTTAGGTGCATTATGTGGTGGATGTAATGTCCCAAACTATGATTAAGGACTAAATGTACAGAATAAATGGTGGGATTAATGACAGAAGTACCCCTAAAAAAGATGACATAAAAGTCAAATAATCATGTGATTTTTGACAATTAAATTATAGTGTTCAAAGAATTGGATGATGATATTTCAAGAGGCTCATTGGCTCTCCCAAGAGCCAACATGTCATCCAAAAAGGGAAGAAAAAGGGGAAATAAATATTTGGTCTAAATATGTCAAAAGATGAAGCAATATTAGCCAAATAAAAATGAGAAGGAAAAGTCAAAGTAAACATGTGTTAAATTGGCAACTGAAATAATATTAATTAAGGGGGTGTAAGAGGATATTTTTGAGAGCTCATTATTCTCTTCCAATAAGTTATTTTCGTATATCATGAGGCAAGAAAAAGAAACAATTAGATGACCAAGTAAAGATGAAGACTTGGTCAAAAATATTATGCTAACTCTTTTATCACTCTTCCTCTTCTTCATTTCGGTCAAGAAAATCCTAAGAGAGATAAAGTAAGCATTTAATCAATATACTCCCTCACCTTTTGCTCATTTGGTACGTTGGGACAAAGAAAGAAGAAGGAAGTTAGTTAAAGGCATACCAAAAGGAAGAAGAAGATATAAGTCAAACAAACCCCTCCCTCTTTGTCAATAATTACGGCTAAGAAGAAGCAAGAAAAGTGAATGGATTAAAGCAATTAATTCTTCATCAAATATCTAAGGAGTCAGCCAAGTGAGGAAGAGGTAGGAAAGAGAAAAAGCAAACCAAACATATTGGAAATTATCATAGAATTTCACTAAGAAATAACACATGTGGACTATATATTTTCCTCTCCTTTTTGTCCAACTTTTCGGTCAGGTTTTTAAGTGATAAGGGAAAGGGAAAAAATGATTATTATTCATTCTCTCTCTCATTCTCCAAGTGTGCCAGCTGAAGCACGAAAAGAGCAAGTGAAGAAACAAGTTTTAGGTAAGGGTTTCATCTTGGATTTTCACCTCCTTAACCTTATCTATGGCTCAAGTGTCCTTCATAAACATTATTTGTCTTGATGAGAGCTTCATTTTTATGGTTTTAGAATTTCAAGAGAAGGTGTTTTGAGCCATCATCCAAGAACAAAAGCCAAAAAAACAATGAAAGGAGCTAAGGAGAAGCAAGAGGTGAGTATTGGCTTCAATTTGAGCTATTGGTTATATAGGTTGAATGAGTATTTTGACATATATAATTCTACCCTAATTTTTTCCAAGTTAGGGTTTGGAGAATTCATAGTGTTTTGGTTATATATTTGGTGTTTTATGATGATTAGAAATCATATGACACAAGTTTGATGCTCAATTTGGGAGTTTGGTAATATCTGGAATTTTGTTGATTTTTCTACCAAAACAGGACATGGGGAATGAGTGAGAATTTGTTCATTTTAATGTTACCATTGTGTTCTATATGAAAATTGTATAGGTATAGCCCCGGGTTGTGAATTTTGGGCCATTGAAACTCAAAATGCAAAACTGGATTTTCTGCTAAACAGGATTCCAGTGAGGTACCCTGATTATGTGGTGTTTTTGGATAACCAAATGATCTCTAAAAATTATAAAACTTTCTATTTAAATAGTATACATAGCAAGCTTTAATTTGATAGGTCATTTGTATCATTTCGATTTGTACACTGGGAGTTATGAATTTTTGAAGTTAGGTTATGAAAACTGGGTTGAATTCTGACAGTGTGCGATAAATGAAAATTCTGGGAATGTTGTGTATCCAACTGGCTGTGGGTGATATTTTTTCTTAAAATTAGACTAAATAAGGGTCACATAGCCTTTGGAATCACCCTATTTCGATTTTTATAGATTTAGTTATGATTTTTCAAAGTTGATGAAAAATTCTAGCAGATTTGGTCCCTTATGCAAAAATTGAAGATGTAATAGTATAATGTAGTATTGTTGAACTCCGAGGTTAGAAATTGGTATTTTGGGTTAATTGACCACTTTAGCTTCTTATTTGACTCGATTAAATGACCATAGTGATAACCAACCCAAGTAGTATGAGTTATTAAAGAATTAGAATAGGTAATAACTCGTCGCCCTTGATTATGATTTATAGGATTTGACATTTGCCCTATGCATAAGAAATTGGTGTCCGAGAAGGAACAGAAAGAACAAGATAGTGACTCTCTCTCTTATATTATGTATGCTACATTGTATGCATGTCTTATCATTGAAACATGTCGTTGTGAAACATGATGTTGTGAAATATCCCGTTGAGAAACATGCTGTGGTGTAACATGCTGTTGTGAAATATGCTATTGTGAAACATGCCGTTGCGAATACAGCGAAAGCTATAGTAGAAATGCTCTTGTTGTGTTGTTGCTTGTGATTTGCTTATATGCTTTGTGATTATACATGTTATAAGTGAACTGTTACTACTGGGATTCATTCGAATCTCATTCTTTCTAATGACTAACCTACAGCAAGGGCAAATGGTTCAAAGGAAAAGCATGTGATGAAGGGCGATTAAGGCTCCTAGCTATGAGTTTTAATTTTGGTAATTGGCTGTCATATTTTGTTGGGGATTAGTTGTACATGTTGTATCTAATGAATGGTGTAGTGTAATCCCCTATATAGGAACTGTAAATGGGCAATGTGCCATGTAAACCCTTTATTAAGTAAACGAAACTTGAGTGTTGTCGAGATTTTTTGGTTGCAATTTGATATGTATGAATGAAACTGAACTGCGCAGGCCAATTATATTCGAAATGTGAACATGAGACCGTACTAAACAAGTTTTGGAAAAGTTTTAAATTAACAACTGGTCTCTATTTCAACTTAATGACGCATTCTTGAACTATAAATTTGGCTATTAAGGTAGGGGGTTACAGTAGACCATGATTATGAATATGAAAAGTTAGGTACTTATATGAGGTTAAGTGGTAAATCTGTCAGGTGATGTTTTTGACTATGAAGTATGTTAGTTGAATGTCAAAGGAGCCTTGGAATAACCATATATATATATATATATATATATGGCACACTTAATTTTCAACAGTAAATAAATAACTAATCCTATGGGGTTAGTTATCATTAAAACATTGTTGGTGACATGGATGAATTAATATAGATATATGTAATGGCAAAAAAAAAAAGGAATTAATATAGATGTATGTAGAAAAATATTAAACCAAGTACTATAACTTTATGAGGTGTTACTATTTTAGCTATACAGATATGTCAATTGTATGGCCAAGTCAAAGGTGACTGAGTAAGCTTAGGTACTGTGTTATGTGGGATAGTTTTTATGTCTACTGTACAAAGCATTTAAGACAGTAGGGATTCTAATAATGAATTTGCAGTAGTGAGGGCATCGATTGGACATGTTAGCTAATACATTCATACTTTATATTAATTTAGTGTATGAAATTCAAGTTCACAGGGTGGGAAATTGAATTGCAAGTTCATTCAATTTTGAAATAATTGTTTACATACTTGGACACCTCGTGCTAAGAACATTGGCTGGGACTTCCTCAGTGCTCTTTTTTATGGTAGGTGATATTTATTGAATGTGAGTGTTTTCATGTTCTTAGCTATTTCACCTTTGGCTGTCTTTAAATAGGAAACATATTGTTTTGGGTGGCTTTTCTTTTCCAGGTGAAGCAATTCGTGCAACTGATAACAACTTTCATGCTTATACTCCGGACTTTAGACAGAAATATGCACATTTGAAAGCCATGACTTATAGTGTGGTGCAAGTATATCAAATTGATGATAACATTATTCATACTTAAGCTAAACAAGTTTTTTCTGATCAAAGATGTCCTCTTGCTAAACACAAGAGAGGCATTGGTGTCCTACAAGACATAACCAATGTTACAACCAATCTTACTACAAGATTTGAGCTCTTAGCGGTGGATGGTAACTCTGTAATATTTGATACGATGTACATATATGTCATGTTATGAGTTATTTTTTATGCTATGGATTTGTGCATGTAATATTTTTAGGCCAATGGATGTTGGCCAGTTATGGTTACAAGCGTAAAAGTGCTAGATTGTGTTCCATTCATAATCAAGGACATCAAATACATGGTCTTGCCTATTCTCTGAAAGACGGAGGTAGTATAACGGATGAAAATGAAAGTCCAAGTGGTCACAGAGATGCTGATATAGGGTTAGGTTAGTGTGGTTTTAATATGGCGCCCCTACATTTGAGCAGATAAAAATAGTATAGATTGAATGTATTATATATATATTTGCAATCCATGGTAGGAGTCCCTTTTCATACAATAGGAGTATTGCTAATCATGGATTCAAGAGGAGGAGTGTAATGTTTTGTGCAGTTTAGAATCAGTTATAAGTTTCACCAGGGAGGGAAGTAAATAAAGTTGATATGATTAAGAATACTAACCATTCCAATTCTGCAACAAGTATATTGGAGGAGCGATACAGAAATATTCAATTCACATATGAGTCTCATGATAGTTCAACAAATGAAGAAAGTGAAGGGGAGTCATCTTTATCAAAAGGTTAGTTATTTTAACTGCTTCATCAAAGGTTGGCATGAATTTATGTTTTATTTCTTATATGGTTGTAACTGTTCTGTGTAGCAGATGACATAGGTAATATGATTCATTGTCCTTTTGCCATGAGTGACAATAGCAAAATTGACTTATAATCCATCGGTGAGGAATCTCAGTTTGTAGTTTTAATTAACATTTGGTGCAGACACTCATATTTTTGCTAACTCGGCCTTATAGGTTACCTTGAAGAAGGTGATGCAGTTTACCCATGCATGATCTGTAATGCCTTAATGTGGTTTAATGAGAGGATTGGGAAATCAAAGTCACTTCAGTGTCCCACAATCACATTGTGTTGCCTTAATGGGAAGGTCCAGTTGCCAGGCATCTTTCCTCCTCCTGACATACTTGGCATGCTTTTTTTTGACAAGATGACACCTCATTCTAAAAACTTCCATTCCAATATACTTTCATATAATATTATGTTTTCGTTTACATCTATGGGAGGGAAGATTGACTATTTCAAAAATTGAGGTGGTGGTCCTTACACATTTGTTCTCTCCGGCATGAACTACCACCAAATTGGGAGCCTCCTACCTCTGCCTGGTGAAAAATTAGTATATTCACAGCTGTATATATATGATACAAAGAATGAAGTTGAAAATCGCATATCTACTGTAAGGTTAGCTGGTAAAATTTTCCATTTTGGTCATATAATAAGTATTTTGTAATGTTTTTGTGATTCTCAGTGTTGTGTTTCCTTGCCACATCAAGCATTTAAAGCAATCAACTATTGATCCACGAATTGTCCAGTTAATAAAAAAATGTCTTGTACAACCATAATCCATTTGTGAAGCAGTATCGTTTGGCTTCCTCATTCATAAGAAGCCAGCAACACAATAATGTGAGGATACGCCTCATTGGGTCTAGATAGTGTGATGGTCGAACATATAATGAACCATCTGCGTCAGAAGTTGCAACGATAATTGTTGGGGACATAGATATGAATTTTCAAAGGAGGGATATTATTGTTGAGGAGGTGAGTGGGGGCCTTAAACGAATTGATGAATTGAATGCCTCATACGTCCCACTTCAGTACCCTCTTATATTTCCAAAAGGGCAAGATGGTTATCGAGATGATATTGAACATTGTCAAGAAAACCTTGCTCGAATGAAAAGGAAAAAGAGGGTAAGTATGAGGGAATACTTTGCATATATGCTGATGTCAAGGTATAGTCAGAAGTCAGCCCTCATAAATTTGGGTAGATTATTTCTCCAGTTCATTGTAGATGCATATACAATGATAGAATCTCAAAGGATACTTTGGATACGAACCCACCAGAAAGAGTTGAGAGCTGATCTTTATTAGGGGCTGTAAGATGCTTTGCTTCTTGGTGAAAGGAGTGCAGCTTAAATAGGGAAGCGGATAATTTTGCCATCTTCATTCACTGGTGGAGCACGTTATATGGCTTAAAATTATCAAGATGCTATGGCCTTATATGCATATGCAAGGTATCTTGATTTGTTCATAACTTTTACATGTAATCCAGCATGACCTAAAGTTGCCCACTTTTGTCAGAGGGAGGATGCACATGCAGCGAACAAACCTGACATTTTGTCCAGATTGTTCCATGTGAAATTGAAGGCTTTAATGAAAGCTATTAAGCAGAAAAATATTTTTGGATCAGTTCGGGCAGGTAAATCTTTTTTTTTTTTTGTTATTTTCTATGTTGTTTATGTAGTTGGATAGTTTTTTCCATTTTACTAATACTCCTCTCATGTGCAGAAGTATATACAATTGAGTTTCAGAAATGTGGTTTGCCTCATGCCTATATATTACTATGGCTGCAGCCGAATGATAAGTTGAAGGACTCGTCAGACATAAACATGGTTGTGTCTGCTAAGATTCCAAACAAGGAGCCATATCCTAAATTGCATGAGTTTGTGAAAAGATTTATGGTCCATGGACCTTGTGGTAACATCAATGATAAGGCTCCTTGCATGAGGGATCGAAAGTGCAAAAAGTACTATCTGAAACAGTTCTCGAATGACACAGCTATTGATGATGATTTATAGAAGGAGGGATGATGGTAGGAGAATTGATGTGAAAGGGATCCCCTTAGATAATAAGTGGGTTGTTCCATATAACCCTACACTTCTTGCCATGTTCCAAGCACATATCAATGTAGAGAAGTGCAACCAATCTACAGCCATTAAATGTTTGTTTAAGTACATTAGTAAGGGAAATGATCGCATGGTGGATTCTATATATGATAGGAATCATGGAAGTGATCAGAGTGGAGTCATTAATGAGATTAAACAGTATTATAACTTCTGATACATGTTTGGATGTGAAGCTACTTGAGGATATTTGGGTTTCATATATACCATAAAAGGCTAACTGTTGAGAGGCTAAGTTTCCATCTCCATGATCAACAATGTGTGATATATTCAAACAATGATGATGTAGCTGATGTATTAGACAAACCAAGGGTTTATGAATCAATGTTCTTGGCATGGATGAAGTTGAATGACACCAATGAATTTGCTAGGACATTAACTTATGCTAAGTTTCCTCATCATTATGTGTATCACCAAAGTGAAAGAGTTTGGAAACCAAGGAAGAGAAGCTTTTCAGTTAGGAGGGTGACCCATGTGTCACCATCATCAAACGAGCTTTATTACCTCGCATATTGCTGACAAAGGTGAGATGACCTAAATCATATGACGAGATTCGAATAGTGGATAGTGTCGTGTATTAAACTTTTAGATCAACATGTTTTGCCCGTGGCTTATTGGATGATGATAAAGAATTTGTATGTGCCATTAAAGAAGCATATGTGTGGGCAACAGGAATACAACTGAGGAGGATGTTTGTGTCGATGCTCTTATGTGCTTGCTTGAGTCATCCAAAATATGTATGGACAAAAACCTCATCATTGTTGTCTGAAGATTTATTGCACATCCCTCACAATGATCCTCTTTCACGCTGTAAGTGTAATAATATAAAGCTTGTATGTTGCAAATTTGCTTTACATTAACATTTATTTATTATGTTGTTCACCTCATTATTGTATATGTAGCTGTCAGTGTGTCTGGAGCTGAGAAGGAGGAAGCAGCACTACAAGAAATTGAAGCATTATTGCAAAAGAATAGCAGAAGTCTGATTGAATTTCCTTCAATTCCTTATCCTTCTTCAATTGAGGTACCGGATCTGTCTAATCATCTAATAATACAAGAGCTAAGTTATGATCGACAAATGCAAGGGAATATGGCATATTCTCTTTAGTTAGATCCTTGAACCAAGAGCAGAAACATGTTTTTGATGTGGTCATGTTATCATTAGCTGATCCTGTAGGTGCATTTATGTTTGTGTATGGTTATGGTAGAACAGGGAAGACATATTTTTATGGAATGCCTTGACCTCAAAGCTTCGAGTAAAAGGGGATATTGTGATAAATGTTGCATCTAGTGGAATAGCAACAACATTGTTGCCTGGCGGTCGAACAACATATTCTAGGTTTGTAATTCCTATTCAAATAAATGAAAATTTGGTCTGTAGTATTAGGCAAAATTCTCCCTTGGCAAAGCTAATTCAAGCACTAAGTTAATAATATGGGATGAGGCACCTATGGTACAAAGATTATGTATTAATGCCTTTGATAGAACCCTTAGAGACATCATGCATTGTGAACATCCCTTTGGTAAGAAATGTGTACTAATGGGAGTTGATTTCCGTCAAATCCTTCCTGTCATTCTAAGAGGGACAAGAGCAACTATTGTTGATTTGTGCATCAGTTCATCATATACAATTTTCACCCTCAAGCATATATGCGGTTGTTCTCAGCTACAGTTGACAGTGACCGAGAGGAGTTGGTGTCACGCCCTTATTTTAATTTCACCTTTACCAGAGTATTCGAGGAAAATGATATGCGGTTCGATGGGCAATATAGGAATAGCATAAATATACTGATATTATGTGTATGATTACTAAAATTCCCCATAGGGGTTCGTACCTGAGAAGTACAATCAATGTAGTCACACAAGGCTACTAGGGTGTCTAACCCATCCCAGTGAAACGCAGACACCTTCCCGTCTTTGTTCCACCATGGCATTCCCCTCGTACAATTCTCTTCTTTGTTCTCAACATACTTTCTGTCTTCAACTGTCTAAATTGTTGGTAGGGGAGAGTGAGATTTGAGAGAATCTTAGTAGGAAAACAGTACCAATATGCATGCAAGATAAGTGCTTAATGCATGACATGCTTGCATTACATAAACTCATGCTAACACAATGACATATTTACATGCTCAATGCTTCGTGCAACAAAACTATGGCCACATTATAAAAAGAAACAGAGCTTTAATCATTCATATATGTTTCCCATAATCAAGCAAAACAATAACGTGCATCGATACACTAGCACAAATATCAAATATATGTAGGAGAGGTAAGTTCCCTACCTTAGACATTTTCCACCTCGAACCGTGTGTTTTGATTCGCATGCCAATCCCTCGGGCTTTCAACTTGGTTCTAAAACATCAAAGTACCAGTTTAGACACTTCTATAGTGTTTCTGGTGGTTATACGAGTCTATCGTAGAAATTTACCAAAATGCCCCCGGGGCCCGGCCTGACTGTACTCGGTCCGACTATACTTTTTCTGAAATTTTGATATGGGCTATTCTTAAATATTTTTACCCAAGGAATCCATTTCCAAATTTGAAATTATCAAATTCATTGTCAAATTACAAAAGTACCCTTGACAGCCCTTATTTCAGGGTTTCAGGGGCGTTTTTGTAATTATGCCTTTTCGGGCTTTTCCGAAAAAGTGACCAACAGTAACCCCACCTAATTTTCCTTCTTGAACTCAATGGAACTATCAAATCATTAAATATCCAACTCTAACCCTATTTTCTAGTACTGGCCGAAATCTGAGAAACTCCAGGGAAAATTGAGGATTTTCAAATCCGACTTCACAGACGTGTTCCTTTCTACTCTTAACCACTTTATTAACTATTTAATTAGGTTACAACTACCATTTAGAGCTAATTTTGGCAGCATAACCCTTAGGCCATATCATTTCCAAAAATTAAAACCAAAGACAATCCAACGAAATTTTATAGATTAAATTATCTACAGCAGCCAGAATAGTCAATATACGAAGGTTTGGAAGTTACCTCAAGCTTCCTCTGGCTTTTCTCAAAATAGTTGAAAACCCTAGCTTTAGAACACCCAAATTTGTGCTTCCAACTGTAATGCCCCAAATTTTGATTAAGGGCTAATGATGATTATTGAGAATAATTTGTGAATCTAAATTAGAGTTATTATGTATTTTGTGGTAATTTTAATTAATATGCCATAATTATTGAGAAATTAAAAGCATAGCCATAAATTAGTAATTAATGGAAGAAATTAATTACTAAATAAGAGGAAAATGAGAAGTGTGATTAAATGGCTAAAGGAGAGATTAGAGTAACTAATTGGTTGCTGTTACGCGTGTAAATGGTCTATTAAATAGTGCAAGTGTACACTGTCGTAATCAAGTAATATAGAAGTAAGTAGAGTATCGTTCCCACGAGGATTGATCACTAAGTACCAAAATAGGTAATTTTAATTCTATTTAGTCGATCGATTCGTTGGTGATGAAGAGTACGAAATAAAAGATGAGCAAATATGAATGCAAATGATATGAAACAACAATGAGAAAAAGTCCTAGGGATTAGATTTCACTTAACAATTTCCGGATTGAATCACTTATCTAATCTAGTCCAATTTATTCCACATGATTAATAGTCGAGTTTCCCTAATTTAATTACTAGCCTCTTCCAAGGTCAAGCAATTCTATAATTAATTGCTAATCCAATATATTCCTATATGAATTTAAGCAATTAATTATGCATTAAAATTTATGGAACTCTATAAGACTACACAACTCATATGAATATATTCCTATTTCATATGCAAGTTATGGTTTTAATTATAGGGTCTACACACATGTATCTCCTTCCGGTCTCAACATATATATTGGAATCATTCAAAAGATGGCCAATCAAATGAAAGCATTAAGAGTAATAATTAAAACTCAATCATAAAGGAAAAATAAAACTAGACTTAATAAGTTAAGATTCAATCCGTTATTAGTAAGCTACGTCATCACCCTAGGAAAATGAAAATTTAGCTCATGATAAAATTGAAAACAAAACCAAAATAAATTGACATTACATAAAACTAGAATGAAATCCTCATAAATACTGCATAAAACTTGAATATTAAATTCTCAAACATACATATACAACCAAAAGATGCATGAAAAATGTAAAAATCTAGCCGTCCCTTTAGAAGGTAAAACCTTCCATGTAGGTAGCATACAAAAAGTAATACTATCCTAAGCCTTCCATAGAGGAGGCATGTGTAATATCCCGATTTGTAATTAGGGCTAATGACTCTGATAATTATTGTAATTATCTTGATTAAATACTTTTGGAGTTAATGTAATGTGAATTTTGAGAGTAAATACATGAAGTATTTAAGATCAATGGTTGTGATTCCTTGACCGTGGGTCGGAATCCTGTGTGTTGTGAGGAGGTGAGTTCATTGTGGAAGTAAATGGATGATGACATGTGGCAAGTGGAGAGCCATAGGATGATGCACTAAGTGACAAAATAGCACTTTTCCCTCATTTTCTCTCTCCTATTCGGTTGGAAGCATGGGCAAGGGAGGGAGTATGTGTTTCTTCATCATCATTTTCTCTCTCATCTCTCATCTCTCATTTCTCTCTCTATTTCCGCTGGATTAAGCAAGAAGAGGAGGGAGAAAAGCTTTGATTTTGGTAAGCTATGATTCTCTAATGCCCTAATCCTCTTTGTTAATGTGGTGTGTCTCATTAAGAGCTCCATTGTGATGGTTGTAGAGCCTTGAATGGTGTAGATTGGGACATTGGCCGAAATTGAAAGTTGAGGAATCAAGATTTCGGATTGGGCAAAGTAAAGAGGTAGGCATTTAGAGCATTTTGATATATTGTTTATGAGTTTTGGCTAGGTTTGGTAAAATCTGGAATTTTGCCCTAAATATGCCTATTTTTGAAAATATGAAGTTCATTGTGATTTAGGATTGGAAATGATGTATTATGGAGTTATTTGAGTATTGAATATGATCTGGAATGTTGGAATGAATTTGGATGAAATTTGGATAATGTGTATCTTAGAGACCTTAGTGTTTGATTGTGGTCAAAATGGTTTTTGGGGTGTTTTTGGTGTTGCCATTGTGTTCCCTAGTGAGTGCTTAGAGTGTATTAACATTTGGAAGAGTTTGGGAACCTTTGGGGGAGGATTTGACCATCTGGTGTTATCTGGTTTTTTCTGCGTTTTGGGGTCTCTGATACACATCACTCGAGCAGACAGGGGTGTGCTCGAGTGAGGAATGAGTATTGCTCGGGCAGAGGAAGAACGTGCTCGAGTGATGCGCAAGTTTTCCCTTTGTGCTTCGGGTGCACCTGGGTTTTCTATGAGTACTGCTCGAGCACAACGCTTGTGCTCGAGTGAGCGAGGAACCTGCTCGAGTGAGCATGGTTCTGCTCGAGAGAAGGTGTAGGCCCAGAGTAGAGGGTTACTCTCGGGTGGATGCTCGCGGGGAAGATGCACGAGTGTGCTTTCTCACTCGCGGGTAGGGGAGGTGTGCTCGAGCACGTGGGGGTTATTCTCGAGTGATTTTGTGCTTCCGGTGGGAGTGTGCTCGCGGGTGTGAGGTGTGCTCGCGGGTGTGGGAGTGTGCTCGCGGGTGCGAGGTGTGCTCGCGGGTGTGTTTTTGTGCTCGAGTGATCCTGTGCTTGGAGAGCTTTTGGTGCTCTCGGGTTGTCACTCGTGACGCTGTGCTCGCGGGTGAGCCAGTGCTCGAGTGAGGATTTGTGCTCGCGGGTGAGCCAGTGCTCGAGTGAGGATTTGTGCTCGCGGGTGAGCCAGTTCCTGCAAGCGTCTTTGTGCTCTCGGGTGCTCACTCGCAGTCTCACTCGCACTTGTGCTCGAGTGATGTCCGTACTTGTGCTCGAGTGAGAGCATCTGTGCTCGAGTGAAACTGCCAAAAATCAGTGTTTTGCCTTCGAGTAAGGGGTCTTTTGGGGAGTGTTTTCCAACCCTTTAGGCATATGTTTAGGCTTCTTTTAGTCACCTAAAGAGTCCTAATCGATAACCAACTTAGAGTATTATTGAAATATATTTATGGAAAAGAGATTGATTAAGTGTCCCTAATTTGAATAGGATTTGATATCTGCCGAACGCGTGAGCCCACTGTGCCAAAGATTGTCAGGAAAGATTCAGGTAGCGACCTCTCTCTTATACTTTGTGTAAATGTATTGTATGTTTGCCTATCATGCTTTGTGTGCTGCTGCTGCTTCGAGATGCATTGAGATACGTTGTGGAGCTTTGTGTACTGTGGAGCATTGTGTTTTGTGATACATTGTGTTTGGAGATGCTTAGTGATACATTGTGCTTTGAGATGCTTTGTGGTGCTTTGTGCTTTGAGTTGCTGCTACATAGTGTTCACCGCGAAAGCGGGCGTTGTGCATAGTGATTACCGCGTGAGCGGGCATAGTGTTTGCAGCGAAAGCTGTCATTGTGATTACCGCGTAAGCGGGCATAGTGCATTGTGATACAGCCATGAGTGCTGTCGTCCGTGGCGCGAGCTGTGGATCATTGAGTTGCTGTTGATGTTGGTGAACATGATACATTACATGCTTTGTGTTTATATATCGTATGAGTGAGTTGTTGCTCTGGGATTCTTTAGAATCTCATTCTTCCAAATGACTAACCTTTTCAGGCAGGGCAAGTGGCTCAAAGGAGAAGCGACCAACCCGTAGTGGTTAGGATCTCGTAGGGACATTTAGGGATTTTGGGATAGTTGGTTATCCTCATTTTGCTTTTGGGATTTCCAAATGTATATGTGTTGTAAATGATCTTTTGATCGTGTAATCCCCTTTATGGGAAAAACTTATAAACCCAAGTTATTTATGTAAGTAACCCGGGGTTTGCCGGGATTTTGGTTTCCGCACTTTGATATTTATTATGTACTCTGATTTCTCAAGTAGTTATATCCGTATGTGAATGTGAGACCAGGAATTAATTATATTTTGAAATGATTTCGAAATGCCCCATCTTTTGGATGAGGGATTATAAGTGTTAAATCAACTTATTGGTCTCTATTTCACTTAAATTTCGTAATCCGGATGTAATTACGGTGAGGGGGTTACATTTTTGGTATCAGAGAAGTGGTTCCTGGCAAGGGTAGAATTTGCTAGGATAGCTCCCATAGTGCGATCTTAGTGATAATCGAAAACCATCTGTGAATACGTAACGTATGCATATATCTGTTTGATTATGTGGATACTATGATTATTGGAATAATGGGGTGAGTTCTTTGTAGAATGAAAAGAACAACGAAAGGTCGCCCCAGAGGACAACAAGAAAATCCCGATGTGGAGTTGGTCAATGACAATCCACCGGATCCTATGCAAGAGCTAATGGGCTTGATAAAGGATCAGAGGGATATGATTACGGAGCTTAGAGAAGAGCTCAGAGCTGAGAAAGCCAAGAATAATGAGGGTAGAGGCCAGTCTACTCAAGAAGGAACTCGAGGGGAAACCCGAGAGGAGACTAGACGGGAAGATACTGCCGAAGGGTCAGCACGATCGCTTGAATCGCCTCCTCATACGGAAGTAGATCCAAGGCCGCATGGAAAGTCGGTCAAGGAGGAACGGGACCTTGAGTTTTGGGTCTCCAGATTCTGTAAGCACTTGCCTCCGGCATTTAGAGGGAAATTTGATCCTCAGGCGGCTGAAGACTGGTTGAATCGCCTTGAGAAGATTTTCGAAGTCTTAGTGTGTCCCTCCGAAGTGAAAGCCAAGCTGGCGGTGTACAAGCTTGAAGGCGATGCTGATCGTTGGTGGCGTAACGTTGCTTTGTCGTTGCGATTGAAGAATGAACCATTGACCTGGGAGGTGTTCCAACAACACTTCAACGAGAAATACTTTCCTAAGTCAGTGAGGCTTGAGAAGGAAACCGAGTTTCTCAATATCAAGCAAGGGGACTCAGAGTCTTTCGACGAATACTTGTCCCGATTTACCCGCCTATCCCGATATTCCTCTTACCTTCAGAAAATGGATGATGAGGAGTTGAGCTCAGACATGTTAATTCGGGGTTTAAGGCGTGATATGAGAAAGAGACTAGCCACCCATCAGTTTTCCAAATTCAACAAGGCCGTTGAAGAATGTCGGATCACTGAGAGCAATCTTCGAGAGTTATATCCGGCTAAGGCTGGTGGTGGTCATAGTGAGCCTAGTAAGGGCGGTGCTTCTCAGAAGCGGAAGGGCTCCGGATCTTCCTCTTCATATAAAGGGGGTAGCAAGAAGCCATATCAGTCATGGAGTCGTGATCAGCAGAGAACTCCTAGTGTATGGACATGTCCTCGTTGCAACCAGCCACATCATGGCAAGACATGTGATGGTCGGGTGATTTGCTTCAATTGTAAGCAAGTGGGGCATACATCTGCTGAGTGCAGACAGTCACGACCAGAGCAGAGACAGAGGACTCAGGGCCGCGTATTTGCTATGACTCATGAAGAGGCCCGGAAATCCCCAGAGCTGATACAAGGTAAAGTCCTTATCCATGACATTGAGTTACAAGCGTTATTTGATTCGGGTGCAAGTCACTCTTTTATTGCTTATGCTTGTGTAAAGCGTCTGGGAATGAATGTGCATAGGTTGCCATTCGATTTGATTGTGTCTACACCGATGGGTGTTAAGGCTGTGACTACTGAAGCCTGTTTGAATTGTGTTATAACCGTAGAGGGTCATGAGTCTGTGATAGATTTGATTTGTTTACCGCTCTGCCAATTGGAAGTCATCTTGGGTTTTGATTGGTTGAAAGCGAATAATGTGTTGTTAGATTGTGGGAACAAAAGGATAGTGTATCCTGTTTCTCAGAGCATTGAGGGCGAAAATGCCGGTTTGAATTTCCTTTCGACAGCTAAGGCTGAGAAATATTTGCAAAAGGGTTGTCAGGGGTATATGGTTTTCTTTTCTGTACAAGGAGAAACCAGTGAGTCTTTGAGTAGTATACCCATAGTGAATGAATTCCCTGAGGTTTTTCCGGATGATCTAAGTGGATTACCTCCGGAAAGGGAAGTTCAGTTTCCGATTGACATTGTGCCTGGAGCGGGTTCTGTATCTAAGGCCCCATATCGTATGGCTCCGAATGAAATGGCGGAATTGAAGAAGCAGATTGAAGATTTGCTTGAGAAAGGGTTTATTAGACCCAGTGTGTCGCCTTGGGGTGCTCCAGTTTTGTTTGTGAAAAAGAAAGACGGGAGTCTTCGTTTGTGCATCGACTATAGAGAGTTGAATAAGGTTACCGTCAAGAATAAGTACCCTCTCCCGAGAATCGATGACCTATTAGATCAATTATCTGGCGCATGTGTATTTTCAAAGATTGATCTAAGGTCGGGGTATCATCAGCTGCGAGTGAAAGCGGACGATGTTTCGAAGACTGCTTTCCGGACCAGGTATGGTCATTATGAGTTCTTAGTGATGCCATTTGGGTTGACAAATGCGCCTGCGGTATTCATGGATTACATGAACCGTATTTTTCGACAATACCTAGATCAATTCGTTGTGGTATTTATCGATGATATTTTGATATACTCTAAGAGTAGAGAAGAGCATGAGCATCATTTGAGAATTGTGTTGAACACATTGTGTGAGAAACAACTCTATGCTAAATTGAGTAAGTGCGAGTTTTGGCTATCGGAAGTGAGATTCCTAGGCCATGTTATTTCGCAAGAAGGGGTCTCTGTAGATCCTAGTAAAGTGGAAGCAGTACTGGACTGGAAGAGGCCAGAAACTGTTGCTGAGATACGCAGTTTTCTGGGTCTTGCTGGTTATTATCGGAGATTCATTCAGAATTTCTCCCGCATTGCGTTGCCGATGACCAAGCTCACGAGAAAAGATCAGCCATTTGTGTGGGATGAACATTGTGAAAATTGCTTTGTGGAGCTGAAGCAGAGGTTGACGACGGCACCTGTGTTGATTTTGCCCGATCCCAGTTTGACTTACGTTGTGTATTCTGATGCCAGTGGGCAGGGATTAGGGTGTGTCCTTATGCAGCAGGGACGTGTGGTGGCCTATGCCTCTCGACAGCTCAAACCTCATGAATTGAACTATCCCACCCATGATCTAGAGCTTGCGGCCATAGTGTTTGCTTTGAAGATTTGGCGTCATTACCTGTATGGTGTGACTGTGGAACTGTACTGCGACCACAAGAGTCTCAAATATCTATTTGATCAGAAAGAATTGAATATGAGACAACGTCGTTGGATGGAATTGCTTAAGGACTACAACCTGGAAATAAAATATCATCCAGGTAAGGCGAATGTAGTCGCTGATGCTCTTAGTCGGAAGACTGTGGTTGTGGCAGCTATGATGATACACGAGGGGAAGTTGATTGCTGATTTTCGTGATATGAATTTGTCGAATCAGATCATCTGTGCCAACTATAATGTTTCCCAAGGGGAAAGTGACTTGAGAGCTGAGATTGAAGAAGCTCAGAGGCAAGATGACTGGATTCAGCGTAATCTAGCCAGAATAGAGCGTGGAGAAGCTCAGGGCTATGATGTGTCGCCTAGTGGATTGGTTCGTTATCAGAATAGAATTTGTGTTCCACTTAAGGCGGATTTGAGACAGAAGATCTTAGATGAGGCGCATAAGAGCCAATACACTCTTCATCCTGGTATGACCAAGATGTACCATAACTTGAAATCCGAGTATTGGTGGCAGGGTATGAAGAGTGATGTGACGAAATATGTGGCGAGGTGTCTCACGTGTCAAAAAGTGAAGATTGAACACCAAAGACCGCCTGGTTTGTTGCAGAGTCCCGAGATTCCGGAATGGAAATGGGAAAGTGTGACCATGGATCTTGTTGTGGGATTGCCCAAGATCAGGAATTATGATGCGATCTGGGTCATTGTGGACCGGTTAACGAAGTCAGCGCACTTCCTACCGATCAAGGCTAGTTACTCTCCGGACAAGCTAGCAGAGATTTATGTTCGTGAGATTGTGAAGCTCCATGGCATACCGAGGAATATCATCTCTGATCGAGATCCTCGTTTCACTTCGAGATTCTGGAAGGCATTGCATGAGGCACTGGGTACTCAATTGAGATTCAGTACAGCCTATCATCCTCAGACAGATGGTCAATCAGAGAGGACTATCCAGACCTTAGAAGATATGTTGCGGGCATGTGTTCTTGACTTCAAAGGGAGTTGGGATCGTTTTCTTCCACTTGCGGAGTTTGCCTACAACAATAGCTATCATGCGAGCATTCAGATGGCGCCGTATGAAGCGTTGTATGGTAGAAAATGCCAATCGCCATTGTGTTGGAATGAGTTGTCTGAGAGGAAGCTCTATGGGCCGGATCTTGTTGATCAAACGTCTGCCCAGATTCGAATCGTTCGTAAGAGGCTTCTTGCAGCACAAAGTCGGCAGAAAAGCTATGCTGACAAGAGGAGAAGACCTCTAGAATTTGAAGTTGGTGACCATGTATTTATGAGAATATCACCTGTCACCGGTATTGGGCGAGCAATTAAACGAAAGAAGCTGAGCCCAAGATATATAGGTCCTTTTGAGATCCTTGATAGGATTGGGCCTGTTGCTTATCGTATAGCCCTACCTCCGAGCTTGAGCAGACTCCATGATGTATTTCATGTTTCCCAATTAAAGAAGTACCAACCGGATCCATCTCATGTCGTTGAGTATGAGAATGTGGAGTTGCGAGATAACTTCACGTATGCGGTGGAGCCAGAGCGAATAATCGAACGAGAAGAACGTCGGCTCAGACACCGGAGTATTCCTTATGTGAAAGTGATCTGGAAGGGTATGACCCAGCGGGAAGCAACCTGGGAAACGGAAGAGGATATGCGAAGGCGATATCCGGAGTTTATGGCTCAAGGGGTGTAGAAATTTCGAGGACGAAATTTATTTAACGGGGGGAGAATTGTAATATCCCGATTTGTAATTAGGGCTAATGACTCTGATAATTATTGTAATTATCTTGATTAAATACTTTTGGAGTTAATGTAATGTGAATTTTGAGAGTAAATACATGAAGTATTTAAGATCAATGGTTGTGATTCCTTGACCGTGGGTCGGAATCCTGTGTGTTGTGAGGAGGTGAGTTCATTGTGGAAGTAAATGGATGATGACATGTGGCAAGTGGAGAGCCATAGGATGATGCACTAAGTGACAAAATAGCACTTTTCCCTCATTTTCTCTCTCCTATTCGGTTGGAAGCATGGGCAAGGGAGGGAGTATGTGTTTCTTCATCATCATTTTCTCTCTCATCTCTCATCTCTCATTTCTCTCTCTATTTCCGCTGGATTAAGCAAGAAGAGGAGGGAGAAAAGCTTTGATTTTGGTAAGCTATGATTCTCTAATGCCCTAATCCTCTTTGTTAATGTGGTGTGTCTCATTAAGAGCTCCATTGTGATGGTTGTAGAGCCTTGAATGGTGTAGATTGGGACATTGGCCGAAATTGAAAGTTGAGGAATCAAGATTTCGGATTGGGCAAAGTAAAGAGGTAGGCATTTAGAGCATTTTGATATATTGTTTATGAGTTTTGGCTAGGTTTGGTAAAATCTGGAATTTTGCCCTAAATATGCCTATTTTTGAAAATATGAAGTTCATTGTGATTTAGGATTGGAAATGATGTATTATGGAGTTATTTGAGTATTGAATATGATCTGGAATGTTGGAATGAATTTGGATGAAATTTGGATAATGTGTATCTTAGAGACCTTAGTGTTTGATTGTGGTCAAAATGGTTTTTGGGGTGTTTTTGGTGTTGCCATTGTGTTCCCTAGTGAGTGCTTAGAGTGTATTAACATTTGGAAGAGTTTGGGAACCTTTGGGGGAGGATTTGACCATCTGGTGTTATCTGGTTTTTTCTGCGTTTTGGGGTCTCTGATACACATCACTCGAGCAGACAGGGGTGTGCTCGAGTGAGGAATGAGTATTGCTCGGGCAGAGGAAGAACGTGCTCGAGTGATGCGCAAGTTTTCCCTTTGTGCTTCGGGTGCACCTGGGTTTTCTATGAGTACTGCTCGAGCACAACGCTTGTGCTCGAGTGAGCGAGGAACCTGCTCGAGTGAGCATGGTTCTGCTCGAGAGAAGGTGTAGGCCCAGAGTAGAGGGTTACTCTCGGGTGGATGCTCGCGGGGAAGATGCACGAGTGTGCTTTCTCACTCGCGGGTAGGGGAGGTGTGCTCGAGCACGTGGGGGTTATTCTCGAGTGATTTTGTGCTTCCGGTGGGAGTGTGCTCGCGGGTGTGAGGTGTGCTCGCGGGTGTGGGAGTGTGCTCGCGGGTGCGAGGTGTGCTCGCGGGTGTGTTTTTGTGCTCGAGTGATCCTGTGCTTGGAGAGCTTTTGGTGCTCTCGGGTTGTCACTCGTGACGCTGTGCTCGCGGGTGAGCCAGTGCTCGAGTGAGGATTTGTGCTCGCGGGTGAGCCAGTGCTCGAGTGAGGATTTGTGCTCGCGGGTGAGCCAGTTCCTGCAAGCGTCTTTGTGCTCTCGGGTGCTCACTCGCAGTCTCACTCGCACTTGTGCTCGAGTGATGTCCGTACTTGTGCTCGAGTGAGAGCATCTGTGCTCGAGTGAAACTGCCAAAAATCAGTGTTTTGCCTTCGAGTAAGGGGTCTTTTGGGGAGTGTTTTCCAACCCTTTAGGCATATGTTTAGGCTTCTTTTAGTCACCTAAAGAGTCCTAATCGATAACCAACTTAGAGTATTATTGAAATATATTTATGGAAAAGAGATTGATTAAGTGTCCCTAATTTGAATAGGATTTGATATCTGCCGAACGCGTGAGCCCACTGTGCCAAAGATTGTCAGGAAAGATTCAGGTAGCGACCTCTCTCTTATACTTTGTGTAAATGTATTGTATGTTTGCCTATCATGCTTTGTGTGCTGCTGCTGCTTCGAGATGCATTGAGATACGTTGTGGAGCTTTGTGTACTGTGGAGCATTGTGTTTTGTGATACATTGTGTTTGGAGATGCTTAGTGATACATTGTGCTTTGAGATGCTTTGTGGTGCTTTGTGCTTTGAGTTGCTGCTACATAGTGTTCACCGCGAAAGCGGGCGTTGTGCATAGTGATTACCGCGTGAGCGGGCATAGTGTTTGCAGCGAAAGCTGTCATTGTGATTACCGCGTAAGCGGGCATAGTGCATTGTGATACAGCCATGAGTGCTGTCGTCCGTGGCGCGAGCTGTGGATCATTGAGTTGCTGTTGATGTTGGTGAACATGATACATTACATGCTTTGTGTTTATATATCGTATGAGTGAGTTGTTGCTCTGGGATTCTTTAGAATCTCATTCTTCCAAATGACTAACCTTTTCAGGCAGGGCAAGTGGCTCAAAGGAGAAGCGACCAACCCGTAGTGGTTAGGATCTCGTAGGGACATTTAGGGATTTTGGGATAGTTGGTTATCCTCATTTTGCTTTTGGGATTTCCAAATGTATATGTGTTGTAAATGATCTTTTGATCGTGTAATCCCCTTTATGGGAAAAACTTATAAACCCAAGTTATTTATGTAAGTAACCCGGGGTTTGCCGGGATTTTGGTTTCCGCACTTTGATATTTATTATGTACTCTGATTTCTCAAGTAGTTATATCCGTATGTGAATGTGAGACCAGGAATTAATTATATTTTGAAATGATTTCGAAATGCCCCATCTTTTGGATGAGGGATTATAAGTGTTAAATCAACTTATTGGTCTCTATTTCACTTAAATTTCGTAATCCGGATGTAATTACGGTGAGGGGGTTACAGCATGCAAGAAGAAATAGAAGAGATGAAAGTAATGGATATGAATTGGTGTGTCAAATGTGAAGGAGAGGGTGGCTATATATAGGGAAAAATGGAGTAAGGTAGATGAAGTGGTAGATGAAATGTGATAAGTGGATTAATAGATAGAATATGGTAGATGGAGTAGTAGGTGAAAAGGAAGATGAAGTGGTAGATAAAATGTGGTAGGTGGGTTAATAGATAGAATGTGGTAGATGGAGTAGTAGGTGAAAAGGAAGATGAAGTGGTAGATAAAATGTGGTAGATGAAGTAGTAGGTGAAAAGAAAGATGAAGAGGTAGATGAAATGGTTGGTGGAATGGTAGATGATTCCCTCTCTTCAACTTTCAAGCAAAATTCGAAACCCTTGGAGATAGAACTGGAATTTCGTCTCAACATAAAAGTTGTAGAGCTCTTTCTTAGCTTTTTATCCATATAAAGAATGTCCCGATCCGACATCTAGAGCTCCAGATATTGCCTGAAAACTGAAAGAGGGTCTAATTTAGTATTTTCCAAGAAATTCTATTTTATGCCAAAATCATTATTTATTTATAAATTACACCCAAATTTATTAATTGAGCTCAAATGTCATCTATAAAATCATCATATAAGGGAAAATAAATATGCAAATATTTTACTTATCAATTTCCCCCACACTTAGCTCTTGGACGTCCTCGGACAAGGAGTGACCATTAAGTGCTTCCAACAAAATTAGAAGTGTCAAGTCATAAGCAAGAACACAATTGAAAAATAAAGGAATCATAGTATTCATGAATCAACGAAAATATAAACTGGTAATTTTATTTGAAAATGAATAAACTGAGTTCGTAGTTATGACTCATTCTCCCAATCTCTCAAGTGTTTAAGGGTAAGTGTTTCGCTCAAATTCAACCGAAAAAAATTGCACTACCATAGGCTTGCTAAAAATCTCAATCTCCAGTACCTAATTCACATGCATAATTCAAATCAAAAGGACTTATTAAGGGTTGTAATGGGGTTAAGGTAAAGGAATGATATGAAAGGCTAAAGAAATAAAGCAATTGAAAAATGGGCTACTTGTAAATTTATCTCATCAGAACAACCCACAATTCAAACACTTAACATTTTTTTTTTTCATAATTTTTTCCTTTTTTTTTCTATTTTTTTTTATTATTGAATTGCAACTATAAAGTTGATGATAGATACACCCCCACACTTTGTCAAAAGCCCATTTCACAAGAATTTCAAATGCTCAGCTAATTTTTCGAATAAGGTAAAAGCACTTGATATATCATTAAAGCATATGTTAATGGATTAAAAACAAAGAAGTAGTCAATTAGGCTCAAAGGGGCTTATCAATGGTATAATTGCAAGGTTGGCTATTTGGCTCTGGCTAAAGAAAATGAATGCCTTTATCATTTTTGAATGTGCATGTGAGATGTAATTTCAACCAGATTTAAAGCAAGTTCTAGAGTGAAAACTTAATAGGTGAATATCACACACAAGAGAAATAATCATTATAGGCTCAGAAGCTCACGGCTAGGGATTTTTAAACTCAGTTCATTCAATCTCAAAATTCATCTCCAATTACAACAATCAGTTGTTCATTCATGCTATAAAATCTCTAAATTCAATTGATCCATACTCAAAACTTGCGTACTTCTTAATATCATTACAAAAAACTTGAACAAGAAATTTTTTTTTTTTTTTTGAAAAAGATAAAAAAAAAAATTGCAACCAATAAAATGCTACTAATGAAATGCGTCTCAGGAGTTAAGAATAACTCCTTACTCTGCCATTTTTTCCACACCCCATGCATCTAATGGTTTTACTAACTAACAAAAGAAAAACAAAAAAGAAAAAAAAAATATTTTTCTCCTCCCCCAACCTAAATCAGACATTGTCCCCAATGTCTTCTAGAGCTCAGAGAAGGTTTTTTTTTTTTTTAAAAAACATAAACACATAATAAAGTAAAATCAAAATACTAAGTGTAAAACCAAGAGATTAAGGAAAGTTACAACCGAAGAGTGGTATCTGGTTTCTGCTTCTGACTGCTATCTGAAGATTGCCCACCTATTTGCTTGACGAGTAGATCTGGTTTAGGTTCATAGGTTTGCATTTGATCGAGCAGCTGATCAGCAGTTGATGCAGAAATTATGGAATGACGAGTCGCTTGGGGTATGAATCCTGTTTCCACAGCATGATCAAGAAAAGACAACAGATTATCATAAAAACCATTAACATTTAACAATCCTAATGGCTTTTTGTGATAGTTTAACTTAGCCCAATATGCAACGCTAGAAATGCCATCCAACGTCTCCAAACCACCGGGTAGAGCAATGAAAGCTTGAGCATGGTAAAACATTAGTCCCATTTGTTCAGGCAAGCTCGAAACCTGTAACTCTTGTCCTAAGGAAAAAGTGTGATCTTCCAACTCCTTTACCCTTACACTTAAACCCTTGCTTCCATTCATGGATGCAGAAATGGCCACACTTCCCTTTAGGCCCTGAATGCCTCCCCCGTACACAAAGTTGATTCCTCTGGCAGCTAATCCAATTCCCAGTTCATTTGCTGCTGTTATAAACTCTCCTTTCTTGCCCAAATCAGTTTCACCAAAAATGCAAATAGATGTAAATCTACATTTTTGTGAAATACCTTGTTTCTCTTTCTTTCTCTCGGACCATGTATGCTCACTAGTGGAAGACTGCATATTTACAAGTGGAAGTGTATATGCTACAAGTAGAAGAGTACATGCATATATAACACTAAAACAGCGACAACAAAATCACACAAATCACACATTTTTCAAAGAAGTTTGAAAAAAATTTCTGACACAGATGACCGGTGGGCCATTGCGTGAAGAAATTAAACAAAAAGAGGAAAGAAAGTCAAAAGATAAAGTAGAGTAGGCAAAAGCTATCGAAAAGATAAGAAAGAATTGACAAAAGCTACAGAAAAGATAAGACGATTAGACAAAAGCATGATTATGTACAGTAGTTGTGATTTTGGCTCACATCTTCCTCTGGTTTTACGTCCAGAAACGGCTTAAACGCTTTCTATGAATCGAGGATTTGCTTCCCATCCAGTTTTCTTATAAACTGGCAAACAGGGTCTTTTAACGTCAGATTCCCAAGACGATAGCGCTCCTTTTCTCTGTTGAATATGTCTGCTAAATCAAGAAGAATACGATGAACATCACCACTCGGATGCGTCTCAAGAGTTTGAATGATATCATCCAGTGACTCCTTACTCAACCCATCCTTTATAAATTTAATTTTATCTTCTCGATTTATAGAAACCATACCTTTACTCCTACAGCGCTGATCACAATTCCACCTTGCACATTTATAGCAAGTGTTCATCCTTTTAGCTCTTCTCTTTTTGGAGTAAGAACTTCTTCCCATTCCTGGCAAAGGTTTAACAAATGAATTATGAATCTCACCTGCTAAACGTACCTTAGCTTCAATGATCCAGCGTACATCCTCAGGAAGGCCCAAACGATTGAATATCATCATCCTTTCAAGTCGACTGTTATAGATCTTCCTGAGCACATCTTTGGGAAGAGTAGGGAACCTGTTCTTAAGATTTGCAAGGGATTCCTCCATGGTAACTTAAAATGAAATTGATGATGCCTAAAATTCTCAACCCAGTGCAGTGTGTTTCGATGAGTAGGAAAAAAAATGAGAGAGTAGGAAAGAAATAAGTGAGTAGGAAAGAAAATTGAGAGAGTAGGAAAGAAGTTTTGAAAGAGTAGGAATGAAGTTTTGGGTTGCCTTCCAAATAGCCACCCTTCTTTAACGTCTTTAGCTAGACAAAGATTAAACAATTTTTTTTTTAAAATTTATTTTTCTTCTGTTTTTTTTAATGTTTTTTTTTAAATTTTATGAGCAGGAGGACTTACCTGTTGGTTCCTCAAACGTGATGACAATTGTCAAAGTGTTGAGTACCCATCATTATACTCCTTTAAATGTTCTTGATTGTAATCATCAAAGTGGAATACATCATCAGGAGCTACCAGAAGTCCTGCAAAATCAAAACATCCAACCAAATCTTGGGTTGCCTCCCAAGCAGCGCTAAATTTATAGTCTTCAGCCAGACTTCTTAAGCACAAACTACTAATCAAAAGTATCAAACACCAGGATTTCCTTTTCTTCATTTCTTTTCAAGCAACAATGTTTCAGACACAAGAAATTATCATTTAAAGTAATTAATTGTACTTCTTCAATCATAGACAATTTTAGAGTACAATTATTTACTGATTTCAAATAAACCACAACATCCATGCACTTGCAAACAAATTTAGGAGTTTCCAAAATTTTAGAGCATCCCACAAAATCCACTTGACTCTCATTGGTAAGAGTCAGCACTTCAACAGGAGAAACATGAATAACAACTTTTGGAACATCCTCATTAGTTTCAACATCAAAGTCACAAAGATGAGGCTCCATAATCGGAATCTCAATTGGACATTCACTGTTCTCTCCAAAAGTGATCTCAAGTTCCTTAACACATTCCACAAGAGCCAAAGTTTCATTCAATTCCACATCCTCAACTTCCTCACAATAATTATCATCAACACAAGAAGTGGTTATTATGCTTAAAGAATTATCTTGCCTCATAGTCTCAAGTGACGCAATAATTTGACTCGCATATGTTCCAATATTTTGAACACTTGACTCAACACTAGTGGCAAGTTCATTTTGCTCTCTACTAAATCTATCTGTTGATTCCGCAAACTCCTCACATAATCTTTCTAAATCAGACTTTTCCTTATACTCAAGAGTTTGTTCTTCAATATATGGATAAGAGTAGAAAGGAGGATTAGGACAATACCTGACATATGGATCCAAAGACTCTTGTTGCTCTAAAATTCCACCAGGATAAAATGAATGATCAAAACAAGTTTGGTTCATATTGAAATCATCTCCCATATAATGATTGGTAGTGTTATATGGATAATGCTCATAGGGATGACACTCTCCATAATAAGCACCAGAAAAACAGTTATAAGGAGAAGAATTTTCAATCCAACTGGCATTTAGATTTTCATGTCTCATTCCATCCACATGCATTCCAGAAAAAGAACTAAGATATGACAAGTTATCACCAAATGAATGCTGTGAATAATTCATTTTTATTTTGAATTTTTTTTTTTTTTGAAATTTTACATGCAGACTAAATTAGTATTAAAATTACTTGGTATTGATATTAATGAAAACAATCCCCGGCAACGGCGCCAAAAACTTGTTACGCGTGTAAATGGTCTATTAAATAGTGCAAGTGTACACTGTCGTAATCAAGTAATATAGAAGTAAGTAGAGTATCGTTCCCACGAGGATTGATCACTAAGTACCAAAATAGGTAATTTTAATTCTATTTAGTCGATCGATTCGTTGGTGATGAAGAGTACGAAATAAAAGATGAGCAAATATGAATGCAAATGATATGAAACAACAATGAGAAAAAGTCCTAGGGATTAGATTTCACTTAACAATTTCCGGATTGAATCACTTATCTAATCTAGTCCAATTTATTCCACATGATTAATAGTCGAGTTTCCCTAATTTAATTACTAGCCTCTTCCAAGGTCAAGCAATTCTATAATTAATTGCTAATCCAATATATTCCTATATGAATTTAAGCAATTAATTATGCATTAAAATTTATGGAACTCTATAAGACTACACAACTCATATGAATATATTCCTATTTCATATGCAAGTTATGGTTTTAATTATAGGGTCTACACACATGTATCTCCTTCCGGTCTCAACATATATATTGGAATCATTCAAAAGATGGCCAATCAAATGAAAGCATTAAGAGTAATAATTAAAACTCAATCATAAAGGAAAAATAAAACTAGACTTAATAAGTTAAGATTCAATCCGTTATTAGTAAGCTACGTCATCACCCTAGGAAAATGAAAATTTAGCTCATGATAAAATTGAAAACAAAACCAAAATAAATTGACATTACATAAAACTAGAATGAAATCCTCATAAATACTGCATAAAACTTGAATATTAAATTCTCAAACATACATATACAACCAAAAGATGCATGAAAAATGTAAAAATCTAGCCGTCCCTTTAGAAGGTAAAACCTTCCATGTAGGTAGCATACAAAAAGTAATACTATCCTAAGCCTTCCATAGAGGAGGCATGCAAGAAGAAATAGAAGAGATGAAAGTAATGGATATGAATTGGTGTGTCAAATGTGAAGGAGAGGGTGGCTATATATAGGGAAAAATGGAGTAAGGTAGATGAAGTGGTAGATGAAATGTGATAAGTGGATTAATAGATAGAATATGGTAGATGGAGTAGTAGGTGAAAAGGAAGATGAAGTGGTAGATAAAATGTGGTAGGTGGGTTAATAGATAGAATGTGGTAGATGGAGTAGTAGGTGAAAAGGAAGATGAAGTGGTAGATAAAATGTGGTAGATGAAGTAGTAGGTGAAAAGAAAGATGAAGAGGTAGATGAAATGGTTGGTGGAATGGTAGATGATTCCCTCTCTTCAACTTTCAAGCAAAATTCGAAACCCTTGGAGATAGAACTGGAATTTCGTCTCAACATAAAAGTTGTAGAGCTCTTTCTTAGCTTTTTATCCATATAAAGAATGTCCCGATCCGACATCTAGAGCTCCAGATATTGCCTGAAAACTGAAAGAGGGTCTAATTTAGTATTTTCCAAGAAATTCTATTTTATGCCAAAATCATTATTTATTTATAAATTACACCCAAATTTATTAATTGAGCTCAAATGTCATCTATAAAATCATCATATAAGGGAAAATAAATATGCAAATATTTTACTTATCAGTTGCCTATTGTATGAGAGCCAATGGGATTTTGACATATGGCAAGGTGAGATAAAGAGAGTGTGGTTGAAGAAAAGTCAAAGCACCATTTTTTATTCATTTCCTCTCTTTTTCCTCTCTCTCATGCGTATGGAATGGCTGGGGGCAGAAATTTTGCACCTCACCCTCATCTTCATCATCACACACACACACCCCCTCTCTCTCAAGCTATTGTGCGCCATTTTTGAAGGAAGAAAGAGAAAAGGAAAGCTTGAGATTTAAGGTAAGAAGATGACCTCTAATGTCAAAACTCCCTTTTATAAAGTTGTTCCTTGTGTTGAGAGCTTTATCTTCATGGTTTTAAATTTTCCATTGGTGGTGTTTTAAGCACACAAGGAAATCTAGAAGTTGGAGAACCAAGGAACTTCTTTGAAAAAGTTGTTGAGATAAGTGAAAGCTTCATTTTCATATAAGTTTTATGGCCATTGGTTGGGCCTTGAATTTCTAGAAATTTTGCCCTAATTTTCATGATTTAGGGTCATGGGGAGTATGGTTTGTTGTTGTCATGGAAATGGTGCCTTGTTTAGTGTTTTGGAATGAATAGAATTGAATTGAGGCTTAAAAGTAAAGTTTGGAAACTTTGTGTTGGGTTTTGTGCATTGGTCAAAATAGGGCATGGTGATGGGTTGTGATTTTGGTCATTTTGAGATTGCCATTGTGTTCCTTGTGAGAAATTAAATGGGAATAGGTTTGGTTATTGAATTTGCAGTCATTGGACACATTGGGAGAAAATTGAAAATCTGTCAAGTGTGAACTCTATTATGAGCAGTCAGTTTGCATGAAAGTTTTGAATGACCAAATTGTGTTGAAAAATTCTAAAACATTCTAGTCTTAAATTTCACATCCCAAGCTTCAATATGGATATATAATTCATGTCATTTCGTTTTGTGAACTGAGAGTTATGCTTTGCCAAAGTTTGGGACTAAAACTGGACTCTGTTTTGGAGCAGTGTTGAGTTTTATGTAATTCTGGAATTTTGTGATGATTTTTAGTAATGAACCATATTTTTCCTATAAAGAGGACATAAATACCTTTCATTTGGCTTTAGAATCACCTCATTTCGATTTTTCTAGAATTAGTTATGATTTTTGAAAGTTCAGCCAAGAAACAGGATTTTTCTTGGCCGCGGCCCATATGTTTTGGACCTGTTTTTGGCTACGGCCAACCCCCAAAAATGACATTTTGGACTTCCGAAGATGGTTTTTGGTATAGTTGTTTCCCAACCCTTTAAGCATAGTTTGAGCTTTTAGTAGCTACCTAAATGATATAAATGATAACCAAATCTAAGTGTTGGGAAGTCAATTGAGTCTTGGAATAGAGAATAACTCTTCGTCCCTAATTGTGGATTATAGGATTCAAGATTTGCCCTACTCGGGAGAGACCGGTGCCAGAATACGCCCGTAAGGACCAAGGTAGTGACTCTTCTCTCATGTTGTGTATGATGTTTTGGTATGTATGACTGATCATGGTTTTGTGAAATGTGATTGGAAAATGTGTCATAGTTCATTACAGCGTGAGCCGTTTATGGATTAATGCTGGTCATCTCTAGCTCGGCCATTGAACTGCCGTTGTAATCGACATGGATCTTTGTGAATCCGACCCGTGGGCGGCGTGTTGTGAATCCAGCCGTGGGCTGTGTGTTATATATATCTTGCCTGTATGGCTTACGTATGAAATGCTTTATATGAATCCCAGCTGTGGTGAAATATATTGTGTGAACTGTTATGGTGCAATATAGCGTGAGCACTTCAGCATGAGCAAACGTAAGGGTGACACAAGTCATACCTGCCTTTGTCGTTGTAACTGTCGTTGTAATTGCAATGTGTGTGTGATGATTTGCTTTCATGCCTTATTGTTGTGCATACTATGAGTGATTTATTACTACGGGGATTTTTTAGAATCTCCCTCTCCCAAAAACAATTTTTAGATAGGGCCGAAGGATCAAAGGAAAAGCAGGTGACGAAGGGCGGTTGAAGCTCCGAGCTAGGAGTCTATTTTGGTTTTGGTTATCATAGTTTGATTTTGGATATTTTGTTGGGGAACGATTGTACATATTGGATTTATGGTTTAATATTGTGTAATCCCCTAGTAAGGGTAATGGATTATTGGCAATTGTGCCTTGTAAAACCCTTACTTGATTAATAGAATCCGAGTGTGTCGGGAATTTACATTGTACTCTGATATATATGAATGAAACCAACCTATACAGGCCAATTGTGTAATTGTATTGTGAATATGAGACCATTGTAGAATATATTTTAGAAAAGTTTTTGCAAGCCCGGTTTTGGGAAAATAAAACTTTATTAAGTACCAAACCGTAATATGGTCTCTAATTCTACATTAATCACATGTTTTTAAACTTAATCTCGGCCTATGGTTGTGAAGGGGTTACACCAACACCTTACAATACATGAAAAGGAAGCTTAGGAATAAGGTTATACGTGTTAGGTACGAATTCACCGAAGAAATCGACCTACCTCGCAAGATTTCTTCTCTTCCTCTCTCTAAAAGCTCTCAACGCTTTCTCTCTCTTGTTGCAACACTAGGCACGGTTTTGGGGCTGATGGAGGAGGTGGATGATGATTTAATATGATATAATATTATTTTCTAATTATTTACTAACTTTCCAACAATTTCGGATTTTTACAAAATTTTGGTAGATTTCTGTCCAAACTTTGAAAAATCATAACTAATTCTAGAAAAATCGAAATGGGGTGATCCCAAAGCCAATGAAAATATATTTAAGTCCTATTTACTGGAAAAATATGGATCAATGCAGTTCATAACCACAAAAATATATAATTGCACAAAAGTCCATACTGCTCCAAAACAGATTCCAATTTCAATCCTAAACTTTGGAAAATCATAACTCTTATCTCACAAATCGAAATGACACAAATTATTTATCCATTTTGAAGCTTGGAATGTGAAATTAAATACTGGAAAGTTTCTGAATTTTTAGACACAATTTGCCCATTCAAAACGTCCATAAAAACAAACTGCCCTATACAGAGTTTCAATAGATAGAATTTGCAACTTTTGTACAATTGTTCCCAATGGTTCCAATTTCACAACAAATACTCTCCCTACACAAATTTTCACAAGGAAGTCATTGGAATCACTAAAACAACCAAATTCTCATCACATCCACTTTTGAAGTCATTAACCCTTAATCAAAATTTGGGATATTACAGTTGGGTCAGTTCACACAGTGGCTGTTAGATGTGGGAGATGGAAAAATAGGTAAGCAACATGATGGGTAGAGCCGGGAAAACGGGCCGAGCCCGTCGGGCCGGCCCTTTTAGGCCCTGGCCCTTCAAGGGCCGGGCTTACAAATTGTAGTCTCAAAAGGAAGTCGGGCCTAAGAGGGCCGGCCCTGTAGGGCATCGGGCTTAAAAGGGCCGGCCCTGGAGGGCCTCGGGCCGGCCCTTTAAGCCCGTTTATTTTTTATTTTTTATTTTTTGCTTAGAAAGGAATCATATTACATTTTTGAATTACCTTATTGAATCTATATGTTAATCTGTCCTCATATCATATAGAGTATGATTTTTGAGTATATTGTTTTATCTAATTGAATCATATTATGATTTTTGAGTATAATTTTTGAATATATTACTCTGCCTATTTAGAATAAAATTATATTATATACTATTCTGCTTGATAGAGTATGATTTTTGATGAAGGTTGTCATTATTTAACTACTTGAACCTACTACTCAAAGTGAAATACAATCAAATATCCTTGAAATTGATGATAGTGGCGAAGAAGGTGAAAATGATAGTCGTCATACTCATGTTGTTTAGAGGTTAGAGTATTTAGCTTCTTGCCTTCTTATACTTTGACCTCTGTGTGAGTTACTTGTGGACATGATTTTACCTTTGATTATACATTAGTAACTGTGTTTATTTGTTGCAAGAGACGTGTTATTTAAACCTTAATGTTGACAACATTTATGTATTAAATTAGAACTTTAATCATTGTTATTTACTAATTATATCTCTATGGGGAAAATACGCAGGAAAAATAGTTAAATATTGTGAAAATGACTTCCGGGCCCTGCGGGCCGGCCCTGATGCTCTCGGGCCGGGCCTTGAAAAACTGCAATTTTTCTGACCCCGAGCCCTTTAGGGCCGGCCCTGTTAGGCCTTGGCCCGTCAAGGGCCGACCCTGTAGGGCCGGGCCAGCCCTGATTCCCAGCTCTAATGATGGGATATGTGATATTGAGATATCACCAAGGTTTGTGGTAAAACATTATCGAGATCCAATTAGTGCCATAGTGCAGGCTACGTATCCAGAATTGTTGTTAAACTTATCAAATCATAATTACTTAAATGATAGAGCGATTCTAGTGCTAACAATCGAATCTGTCAATAAGGTAAATGATTACATGTGTTATATGTTGTTGGTTTGAAAGTGCTTTATGTAGTAGTAGTAAACCAAAATTGAACTATATTTTATTTCACTAATAGTTAATTACATTCTTGACTTATGCGCAGAATGTTTAACAATTAGAAGATAAAAGAAAACTTAGTTGTTGATTGGTTAGCCGGCCAAGACATTGGATTCACATGAACTAAGCTGCTGAATCAAGACTAAATGTAGATGGGAGTATGGATGTTGAAGTACAAGAAGTTGTAGAGTAAGGTGTTTATCTAATTTATGTTGTTATTTTGAGACCTCTTTGGTTTTATGGTTGTCTCCATATGCGAAATTTGTCAGCACTAATGATCTTAATGAGTGAGTTTCACAAAAAAAAAGATATTAATGAGTGAGTTGGTGGAAGGTCAAACAACGGTAAGCTTGCTCTCATGTGGCTATTTTTTTTAATGAGTGAGTAGGTGAATGATTTTAAAACATTCTAAAAGTGAGGTAGCCAATGAAGTGAAGATGCATCTATTAATACCAGTGTTTTTAAGCTCAGACCGGACCGGACCGGACCGACCGGTCTGACCACGAAACCGTCGGACCGGTGGTCTGACCGGTCCGGTTTGGCTACTGACCCCGGTTCGACCGAGTTCACGCGGTTTGACCAGTTTTTTTTTAATTTTTTTAATATTTTATTCAAATTTTCATATAAATAATTCTAAAATCTTCCCTTCCTCACTTGTCTAACCCGGGTTTAGCTCCGATTTGACTCCGATCTGACCCACTATCCCTTGACCCAGTATCCCGATCGGTTCAGTGACTGGTTCGAGTTTCAGAACCTTGATTAATACAATTATTAAATATTAAAATATCTAGATTTATAAATATTTTCTCATTAAATATTTTTTAACGAAAAAATCAGTAATATAAAATTTTATAGGTATTAAATCATATCGTTTATTATATTGTTATCTTAAATGTATACTTATTCTTTTTGAGCTAGCTACTATCTATCAGCTCAGGTGATAATTCATGGTCAAAAAACTCAGGTGATAATTGCCAAGTATGTATAAATAAATATTAAGGGTTAAATATTTTAATACATTTATAAAAATATAATATTATTTAAATGTTATAAGTAATATTTTTAAATTTGTAAATAGTATTATTATAAATTTATAACAATTAGTGCTATGATATATATATATATATATATTATATTTATGCTTGAAATTTTTTTAAGTTAATACAAATTTAAATTTAACATGAATTCAATTTAATACAAATTAATTAATATTAATATAAAATATAAACTTATAGGGAGAACGACAGAAAAATACCATTTAAATTTTAAAATCCCGCTAACAAGAAGAATAATAGAATTAACAAGAATAATAATGGGATTAATAACACACATATTTGTCAAAGGACTAATTTGAGATTTTGAAATTTAAATAGTATTTTTATGTCATTTCCCCATATTTATATTAAATTTTTTTACTCTTATAATAAAAATTAATTTCTTAATGTGTTTGTATATTAATAAAACATCATATACTCAAATTATCATGTATTTTTTGCCAGTCCAAATTAACAGGTATCTTTTTTTTATGGCGCCAATAACCGGTATCGAATAGTGTGAAAGGGGTAAAGATTTCAAATTTAAGCTAGAGCCCTGATTTTTTTTTTCTGGTCACAAATTTAAGCCCGAGTTAACAATGAAAAACCCAACAATATTAAATGCCTGTTTAGATTAGCAGTGGATAAGAAATTTTTTTTGTACATGGGCTTTTGAAAAAGTCAGATTAGAGATGTGATTTATGTTTGAATTGGTGGTGGCAGAAGTGACTTTTTTTCTAACCTGAAACCTGTTTGGATTAGCTTTTGAAAAGCCCATTTATATGAAAAATGACTAAAAAGGGCATGAATCTTATTAAATACTATATATATGTACATACGTACATACATACATACATACATACATACATACATACATACATACATACATATTAGTTGTATATATTGTGATAATTGAAATGAATTTTTTTTTTTAAAAATTGATAAAATAAAAAAGATGCAATTATTATTGAAAAAAAAGAAAAATACACGAAAGTATTTTATTAAAAAAGGATAAATTTATATTTAAATTAGAATGCATACATGAAATGTCTCATTATTGGATCATCTACCCCTAACAAGTTGGTCTCTGATTGTGTCACGAATATAATTCATTTGTGTTGAAGATCATCTACAGATAATAAATGTGGATGCGATATCAATCGGATCATTAGTATCTTGATTAGGTATATTTCCTCTTTCAGCTTCTTGAATTTATATTTTCCTCTTCCACTTTTTTTCTTTCCTTGTTTTTTTTCATCATCTCAATGACTTGGTCTTTAACTTCACAGGCCATAGATAGATCATTTGGGTTAAATGAACCAATAATAATGTGGTGGGCCCTCCTGCTACTTTCTTTTTCATTATCACTGAAGTCAAATCGTGGGGCCCTTTTTCAGCTTTATTGAACTCATTGTGAGAAGGAATTAGACTTAGCATTTGGACGCGAGGGAGAAGTAACTTGGATGAGTTTCTCATAAAAGCTCCATTTTCTTTAAAAGCCCAGCCAACCTAAAAGCTTTCACAAACACATCAAATAGGCTTTTGGAGCTTTTAGCCCCCAGATGGGCTTTTTATGGACTCAAACGGATTTCCAAACAAACCCTAAAAAGACAACAGCCTCGACAACACATCCGCTCAGGTCAAAAAAGAAAAAAACACCAACAACAACACTTCCTCGTCCGTCTGGTTGGGAGGAGCAGATTCCTTTTCTGCTCGGTAGTCAACACTTGTTCGAGCTCACTGTTGGACACCGTCTACCGTTGTCAGTCCTACGCAGTTGTTCTTCGGCAAGTATTGAAGAAGGTATGAACTTTGTCTCCTCCTAAAGTCTAGTGAGATTGATTTGTTCCATCTGGCTTTGAATCTGGATTTGAATTTGTTCCCCCGGTCATTATCAACCTTGCGCCCGACGCCGTCGCACAGTTTATTGCTTGGTTATTAATATTTTTTTCATTTTAATTAATTGGAAGATCATAAATTTCAAGTGTTATTATTGTAATTCTCCAGTGGCTTGGAGGAGTTGCCTGAATCAATTGGCTTACTAAGTCATCTACGTTAAATTACCTAAATTACCAGAAACTGGAATGAAAATTAAATGGGCATGATATCAACTATGTATGTTTAAGAGATTTCAGTGTGGGCATCTGCCGCTACTGTGTGTAATGTAGGTTGTTATAGACCGTATCTAGCCTGTTGTTACATTCGCCTAGATTTTCTCCCCTTTGGAGGGTGGGCATTTATCAGAGATATCTTGAATTGTAGAGAAAATCAAACCGTTGAAAATGAACAATTGCAAGTTCCAATTAAACCAAAATTCTTATTCATAGATACTGATTAGCAGCTTTAGGCTTGATTTGTTTGGAGGTTTTATTAAATTAGATTAGGTTGGGAAAGAGTTCGAGATTAAAAATAGGTGTTTGGTTAGAAGGAGGGGAGGGGTGAGAGGTTTTTTTGTCTTCTAGTGGTGACCTCTCCTTATAAAACCTTCAAATTTAAGGTTTTTTCTAATGGAGAGAATATTTGTATCCAACTGTGACTAGATTGCCCATGGCAATTTTTCAAAATCCCACCACTGCCCCTCGCCTGTGAAAAGCCTTTGTCCCTCCGTGGGTGGAAACAAGCCAGATGGCCTGTCAGGGGCCTGCGGCCTGGCCTGTTTCGAGCCTGACCAGGCTTGGCCTGTCAGGCTAAAAGGCCAGACCAAAGCCTGATTCAAAGCCTATTTTATTTAACAGGTCAAGCCTAGGCCTATTAGTAGGCCTTTTAGGCCTATCAGGCCTGCTAAGATTATAAAAAAAAAAAAAAAAGATGTGGGGGTAAAAATGTAATATACCCTCCTCAATCCCTCACGAATCCCTGTCACTCTCCATCTCCAGACTCTGGTCTACCGATCGCTCAGCCTCTTCTAGACCCCATAGCTCGTCGAAGCCCTAACCTGAACCTCCGACGCCGTTCGCCGCTCCTCTCTTCGTCCTCTCCTTCCGAGAGTCACCATCCTCTCCACTCTCCGTCCCACTGTCGGCCGTCCACGGTGGGTAAGCAGCGGCAGGCAGATCTCCATCTCTGGTCACTCTTTCGATTTGTTTGCTTCTCTTCTGGTTCTGGTTCTGGTTCGATTTGCTTCTTTGGACTCTGGTTAGTTTTCAAACTCTCACACTCACACTCACGCACACAGTAGCAAACTCGCCGACGCCATTATCTCTCACTCTTTAATCTTTATTTTGCTTTGTTACAGTTTCAATGCCTCTGCCCCTCAAATTCGATGGCTCGTTATTCACATCTTAATCTTGATTTTACTTGGTTGCTGTGGTCTCGTGATTTACTCTGCCGTCTCATCTTTCTCTCTTAGGTCTTCAATCGTGTAAGTGTGCTCTCTTTCCTCTCCACTTTTGGTTTTTTTTCCTGATTGTTCATCGGTTTGTTTTCTTTAGCTGCTTAATGTTACTGCTTGTTTGGTCTTTGATTTTCGGAGAGATATTATGGTTATAGGGTGTTTTATATGGTTAACAAGTACTGGGAGTTTGAAACTACTATATATATAGTTAATGATGCTTGTAATGTGAATAGTCTGCATTTCTGCTTCTGCCCATATATTTAGCAATTGAGCTATTGAAATATACATTACTTGCTGCCAGTATTCTTATACTATCATTGATGAATTTTCTGTGAGAAATTCTTGTGGAAAGTTCATGCTATCTTGAGCTCATGTAATTCTCACTAGTGATTCTTGGGAATTTGTTTGCAACTAGATCATTGAAATTTTCTGGTTATTATTGAGAATTTGATAGCACCATTACTAGATCATCATTTGGGTTCAGCTATGTGACATCTGGAACTTGCTGCTGTTCTTGGTAGTGAAACTGAATCTGAGTTGCTTAAGTGAGATTGTGTCTAGCATTGCTGTCATTATTGAGGATTCACTGCTATAATTCTGCCTGTGATTGATTCTAAAAAAAAACTTGAGAAGTATAGTTGCTGAAACTTCAAAATTCTGCTGAGATATGTGTGAAACATATCACTCTTGCCATATAATTCTGTCTTGGGCACTTGCTATTGTATTGATAAAGTCTTGGAACTAATTCTTCTCTTGCAGAAGTTTTTCAATCAGTTTTAGAAGTTTTAAAGATTCTTGAGTTGCATTCAGTGAATTGTTTCCTTGGGATTTCCTGAAAAAAAAAATTTGGCACTTCTTATGTGAATTCTAACCACTCATTAATGTTCTTCATTGTTTCTTTAAGTGTGTTAGAGTGCTAATTAAACTACATGTGCAGTGATTAACTAAATTGCTTTTCATGGGCTGAAAATTGCTTGTGTGCTCTGTATAATAGGACTATTCCATGTGAACATTAGAGTGCTAATTAAACTACATGTGCAGATTTCGCTTGCAGCTTTGCTGGAACTTTCATTTACCTTTGTTGTCTGCTATTTTGATCTTTACTCATTAAAAAGAAGAACAAAAATTTCTTGAGCATTTAGTTATTTTAGTTTCCTTTCCTCAGGATGATGATGAAGCTGATACTGTTGGTTGCTGCACATTGAAAGTGAAAAATGTAACAGCAGAAGCCCCCAACAAGTTGCAGGTGTTATGGCTTTCAAATCATCACGTTTTTTGTTTCTTTTTTTAGCTTGGAATGACTGATTAGATTTTAAGTCCCAAGGTTCAAGGATTTAAAATTTCGATTTCATCTTGATCTCTTAATCTTTTAATGATAACGTCTCTGTTAAAACTGATAGATTCAATGGCTGTGATTAACTCAATGTTCCCTTTTCTTGTGTCATTGTTGGTTGGCTTGTCTTTATCTCCATCAACTTTAATCATAATTGGTATTCTAGGTACGTATTCAGAACTTGTTCTTTCTAGAATTTGGATCTATCATGCTGAAAGCTCAGTTTGCCATGGTTTAAATTGTAATATTTGACCACCAATATTTTTCACTTCATCTTTATTCTATAAAAGTTCCCTTCCCCCTCTATTCTGTAAATTGTATTTTGAATAATTGGTAGTAATTTATGTAAATGTTGGCCTGTTTTCGGCCTGTTTAAGGAGGCCTGTTAAGGCCTGTTAAGGAGGCTTGTTTTCGGCCTGTAGCCTGTTTTGTAGTGTGGCCTGTAGACATGTCAATTTTCATAAAATTTTTTAAAAATTCAGGCCTCCTTAACAGGCTTCAAGCCAAGCCAGGCCTATGTACAGGTCAGGCCTAGGCCTAAAACTTGGCCTCCAACAGGCCACAGGCCAGGCTCAGTCCAGTTTGTGCCTTAACAGGCCAGGCTTGTTAAAGCAAAAGCCTAGCCTGGCCTGGTTCCACCCCTATGACTGCCATTCAGTTTTTTTTCATCCCCTCTCCCGCTTGAAATCCCATTTTCCTTCGTCTGCTTCTGGCGCTCTGTAGTTGAGCGTGGTCTCCGGCCACTCCTCCAACTGCTGTCACCCTGACTACCTCTGCAGCCACCATCGTTGCGCGTTGAAGGTCGCTGCTGGTTCTGATCATGTAATTTTACTTAATTTAGAAGAAATATCAGCACTCTTGTTTTGTTCAATCCGCACTCTCTTTAAATAATTCTGTTTCCTGTTTCCTTTTTCCCTTCACTCTCAAAAATCTTCATCATTTCGTCTGGATTGGTGATCTTCAACAATCTGCTTCAGCTCCATCCAAGGTTATATTCGTTAAAATTATCTCGATCTGTTTTGATTTCAGAGTTTATTCTGAGCACTTGTATGGTTATCTTTTTTCTCTTGATGATGGGATATCCGTAAATTGTGTTTTAACAAATTTAAGTTTGATAAAAAAAATCTGGGTTTTAAAGATTACGCGATTTTTTATTTCTCTGTAGTGAAATCAAGCTTAGAATTGCTTTACATTTCTTTTACGGCAGGAAAACGAAATGTTATGCGCTTGTTTTGAAGATCTTAGTTTTAGGGGGTGAATTGGGTTGATTCAAGGGATTATTTGTAGTATATGGTTAGCCTGGTGAGGTAGGGTTTTCAGTCATGAAACTATGGCTACGGTTAATGCTTTGACTCATTCTGTTTCCCCTGTATAAGTACTATCTGGAATTTGTTGTCATCTTCTGAAAAGTGATTTATTTCTCACAAAGAAGTTTATGATTCAAAATATTATTTTAAGTGTCAATGTTCTCTATATGTCTGGCTGATTGTGTTCGTTGTTATGGATTATTTGTCACTAAGGTTTATAAAAATACTAGATAGACTAGATTTTAGCTATGTTTACGGCCCAGAAAAGTTGAAGATTGATTGTGATTCAGCTTCTGATGTGCTGGGGCTTTTTACATTCATCAGTATAATTTCAGTTTTGGAATTCTTGTGTCAATCTTCTGAATGATTTATTGAGGTCAAGATTATTTGATATTTGTTTTTAGGGGGGCAAAATCTGCTGAAATTGAAGTATACTACTAATTGTCCTCAACTGACATGGGTAACTTGTCCTCTTGATTATATCATTGAGAGAGGCACTACCTGTAATGCCAAACTATGTGCCTTCATGATGAAAGCTGTGTCTTTGAGATCCATAAGGTTATATCTCTGCTATTGCTTCATGCTCTACAAGAGTGGGTCAAAATTCTTTAGCTCATTTCTTCTCATTTCTCTGATGCATGGTTGGCACACAAGTTTTTTCACAGTGCCATTCGCATCAATACAAGATCTATGTGAAGGTGGTGGGATAAATTTTTCCATATGTACATTTAGTTGCAGTTATACACATACTCCTTCCTATTTGTAAATGATAAGCTTTATGTGAATGAAGTGCTAGTGTATTATTTCATCTTGCTGTGAGATTTGACATGGAGAATAAACCAAATATATTAGCGCAAAGATATGAATTAGGAAGGCTACTAGGCCAAGGTACATTTGGAAAGGTATATTATGCCCGCAGTAAGAGCATAGCAGCAGAAGTGACACAAGAATTAGCAATATAGGAGTGTGTAGCTTGTTAACCATATGGAAACTTTTGATTTTTATGTAATGATGTAAGTTGATGTGCAACATATCTAATTATCTCTTCAATGTACAAGTGTTGGTTTATGTATGTTCCATGGGTATTTAAAAAGTGTTCTCTGTTTTTTTTCACTTTGTATTTGTCAAAGCAGAGGGGAAGAGATACCCTCCGTAGGTTTTATAAAAATGAATTGAACTTAGAGCAATTTACTTTGAGGCATGTAGGAGAAAGAGTAAAGCAAAGTTTTTTCACATGATTTTCCATTAAATTTGTCATTTTTTTGTACTTTTGTATCTATTGCTTGTAAAGGTTGTTGCTTACTCTTTCTAGAAACACAAGATAACAAATGTGTGAAACAAGTGTATATAATTGTTAGAATAATTATTTTATAAATAATAATTTTACAAGTAATAATTATTAATAAATACATTGTAAAAGAAGAAGGAAAATATGTAGAAGGGCATTTTTGTCCACTTATAATTAACTCACCTCCCCTCCCCTTCTGAGCCAAACAAGATACCAAACCCCCCTATCCTCTTCTTGAACCAAACAAAATTATAACCTCCCCTAACCTAACTTAAATAAACTTCATCTAACCTAACCTCCGTTGAACCAAACACATCCTTAAAGAATCCTTATGGAGTTTGCTAGATTTTCTGAGTAAAATATCATCCTACAGGAATCTCTTCGGATTTCTTTAGTTGATCCTGTGTAACATGCTTATTAAGATGTCTGAATTCATGGTTGATTATGTCTTCAGCTATTGTTAAAACAGGTGTTCACTGCTTTAATTCTGGTTGACAAAATTCTTTGAATTTTGTTTAATAAATAAGGACTGAGGGAGTTATACTGTCAGAGTGAAATTAAGAAGCTATAGTATCGGATTTATTAATATAAAAGGAAAATAACTAGTGAGATAAAAGAAAAAAAGTCTTGTGAGCTCACTGCTCACTATGTTTTGCTGTGCATTAAAAAATTGAGTCTACTTGCAGGCAAGCTAGTTGTTACATCCATAATACTCAGCCAATACTGCTCTCATGGCTACTGAGATGCCAAGCCCTCCTGGGCTTGTGATTTCCGCCACTGAATCCATTATATCATTTCTCTTCATTGCTTCCAAGGACCCGCATCTTTCAGAGGAACTTCAGCAAACTGCTTTGAATCTGTTGAGGCAACCTAATGTACCATACATGCCACTTCGTGCTATCTGGATGGCTTCTGATCCAAATACAAGACCTGATTTGATCCAGCTCTTCTCTGGAACCCAGTTTCTCTTCTCTAGTCCCAAGCCCAGAGAGAAGGTAAATTTAAGTTTGATTGATGTGTAAATGTTGAAAGAGGGTTAGTTAAAGAGGTTTAGCTAGTATATAGGCAACACCTCAGGACCCATTAATCCTAACTAACTCCCAATGGTTAGTAACAACTAACTAAACCTCTTTAACTAACCCTCTTTCAACATTTACACATCATTGATATTTTTCAAATTTACTCATGGTAAATTGTGAAGAATGAAAAAAATATTATGTAGGGACCTTCTGTTGAATTTGTATTGCGCGATTCATGATCAGAAATTTTTGTACTGTAAGGCTTGTTTGTATATGTTTCAAACCGAGTTTAGTGATGGGTTTTGTAAACTTATTTCTGTGTTAACTCATTTCTATGAGCTGCTTTTGATTTGAAGAGTGAAGAATTGAAGGCGAGATTGAAAAAACTTGCAGAATTAGCAGAGAAGAAAGCATATCAAGAACTTGTAAAGGATATTGCACCAAAGAAGGATGTCGAGGAGCCATTTTCTTCTTACAAGGATCAATTAGGGTTTGGTAAAGTCTTTTTGCCTTTTATATCTTCTGTACTGGATGTAATATAAGATTCAGTGTATCATCCTTCATTGTCATGCTTTTATAGTTGGCACCATGCTTGGCTGTTGGATCTAACTCATTTAATTCTTTTTAATCTTATTCAGATAGATGTCATTATGATATTGTTTTTGACAACTTCCTATCCTATTTTTCTGTTCACAAGCATCTTAACTTTGGTCTTGTGCTAGGGTATTTGCTGATACTGATGCTTTATTCCCAGCTTTGTGGGATAATAGATAAATGGATTTTTATATTCACAATGAAGGAAGTTTTGATAGGTGAAATATTGTTTTTAGATACAGTTTTGGACCAATATGGATCTTCATATAACTTAGAAACTTAAAGATGCTTTATTTAATTCACTTTTAGTAGCTGGACCTTCCCCATTGTGAACATGAATTTTTTTGAATCTTCGGGTTAAACACGTGATACTCAAGTTTGTTATTAATCGTATGAATTATGCAATTTTATTTTTCATTGTTTGCAACATCAATAGAATTATTGGTGCACCAATTTTACCAGCATACTCTCAATCACCAAGAAAAGACTGGAATCTGGTAGAGCTGTTCTCAGTCCTTGTAATTCACCTGATCTTTTCATCTACATGTCTGCATAACTCTGATGCAACTCTGATTTTTGGTCTTTCTGATCCTTTTTTTTCAGGATTGCATGTTGCGCTTGCTATGTTTACTGGCTATGTGTTTGGATATGCAGCATTTAGAGCCTTGTTTAACCACAATCCTGCTATGGTGCTGGCTCAAAACTATTATTATTGTTTTTTGGGTTAATATAATTTTTGGTCCCTGAAGGTTGAACCGATTTTGGTTTTGGTTTTGGTCCCTCAAGTTTGACTCGATTTTGATTTCGGTTCCTTAAGTTTGAAATCGGTGGTTTTGGTCCCTACAGTTTGAAGAGGATTTGATTTTTTTTTTTCGGGTCCGGTTTAGGTTTCATAACCGGGTCATCAAGTCTTTTTCAAACTTGAGGGACCAAAATCATAATCGGGTTCAACTTAAAGGACCAAAACCATCGATTTCAAACTTGAGAGACCAAAATCAAAATCGGATCAAACTTAAGGGACCAAAAGCTATATTAACCCTTATTTTTTTAAGTAAATTAAAACAATCAGTACTATTTCCGAGCACTTAAGTTTTGAGGTCTCGTCTCCAATTCCCTTTATCTTTACTGTCTCTTTTCTTCATTTCAGAATGCTGCTGGAGGAATTCTAGGGTTGGTGGGTGGCATGCTTGTTGAGACATTTCTTTTCATCATCCGAAGTTCCAATGCAGATAAGAGGAAATTGAGAAGTTCCACTGCGAATATAAACAAAAGAAGTTCCAATCAAGAACTTAAGTCTTCTGCTAGCACTTCCAAGTTAAAGAAGAACCAATAGTCTTGACAAGATCTGGTTGCTTCTTTTATATGTATATTGACCAATTGGCCTGATAAAGCAAGGCACAGAAGTATACTCCTCTTATCCTATTTATAGGCAGAGAGAGGAAATTTTTGTTGTTGTTCTATTTATAAGTCACATCATTAATTTTTTTAATATAAATGTACAATTTTCCCCTTCATTTATGATTGTGTAGACTTTATTCTTATAAGGTATAGTACACACTCCTGTCCATATTTATAAGGTTCCACTTTTTGAATAGGCTTATCCTTTTTTTATAAGGTCCTTTTTTAGTGAGTCTGGTTAGTAAATGCGTTTTTATCAGTTATAAGCAAAGAGTGCAAACTAAAACTGAGTTATGATTAAGATGGTTAATAATAATATATTATATTCTAAATTTTTATATTAATAGCATCTCTAGATTATAAATACTCCCTCCAGTCCTATTTATAAGAGCTTAATATCAAATTATGTGGTTTAAAAAAGCGGTTAAAATTAGTTAAAAATGATAAGTATGCTCTTATTTATGAGGGACAAGTAAGAGAGAGAATAAAATAAATATAAGCATCAATAACATTTTAATTAATGCAATACATATAATTAATGAGGTTTAAAATGAAAAAAGTTCATCAAATGTTCATATAACTATTGTTTGACTTTTATAAAAATAATCAAGGCAATTTAAATTTTTGGCTCTTACTAAAAGGATCCGAAGAATATCATCATACTTTTTTTTGCCAACATAGATAGCAACATACTTACATTATAACCATTCACTTTTTTTTTTTTTGATAATAAAAGATATTATACAAATACATCAGAAGCTATCCTCCTGAGTCAACATGAGAATTCATCCTGTTTACATCATTAATTAAAAGGGCGGTAATAGCATCAGGGGGCGAAAATGTGATATGAAGATCAATCGCCATCTTCCAAGCTTCTTTTGTCATAGCGTCTGCCACCGTGTTAAACTCCCGAATGCAAAGTGAAATTTCCACATCCCAATCTCTATCCAGCAGCGTTTGAACCTCCACAATAAGCTGAAAATCAGGGTGTTCCCGAGAAACGTTACCCTGAATTATATCCATTACTTCACTACAATCAGACTCAATCATGATTTTTCTGTATCCTCTATCCCATGCAACTTTTAGTCCCCATAAAACACCCCAAGCTTCCGCAGATACTACCGTTCCTTGCCCAATCTGATACATAAACCCCATCAGAAATTCACCATTGTGATCTCTCAACACACCTCCACACGTGCAAGTCCCTAAGTTGTCATTCCTAGATCCATCGGTATTAATCTTCACCCACCCAAGCGGTGGTGGCATCCACTGTTGTTGATTCCTTTCTGCACTCTTATTTTGAACCAAACTTGTATTTCCCCATGTTAAGCATGCACGAGCACGGGCTAATATGGCATGAATACTCCAAGTGTTGTTATTAAAACATCTGTCATTTCGAGCTAACCAGATATGTCAGCATAGCACCGAAAACCAAAGACGAAACTCGAATCCCTGTATAACTTCTTTTCTCCCCGCACACCATGTAAGCCAGTCATTTCTCTCAAAAGAGCCAAAGAATTGATCACGCCAATCCAGAGGTAAGAATCCTTTCCATAATTCAGAAGTGAAAGGACAATCCCGCAAAACGTGGAGTACAGACTCGCTTGAGTTATGGCATATATCACAAAAACCCGTCGGATGACTACCTCGCTGATAACACATTAAATTTGTCATTAGACGACCATGAAAGCACAACCACAAGAAAAAACGGTACCTTTGAGGGACTTTCAATTTCCAAACACATCTCCTCCAGTTATTACTGTGAGGTTGTGGGGTGCCTACTAGATATTTGTAGGCGGATCTGATGTTGAACATTCCATCTGAAGACCATCTCCATACCGGAAAATCCTCCCCATTACGCTGATTAATATTAACACGTGCAATAGCTGTACATACATGACTTGGAAGTAGGTGCTGAAACTTTCTCATATCCCACTGTCCGGATGAAGTGATACAATCAGCTATTCTCCATTCAGTAGCATCTCTAGGCAATTCTCTGATTGTCAAACTCTGAAGCTTATCAAAATGCGGGACCCAAATGTCATTCCAGAAAGAAGTGTTATGCCCATTGGTAACTCTCCATGTTAAGCTATCTTTGATCTTGTCCCAACAGTTACGAATACCCCTCCACGTACTAGACTCAGACCGGCGCTTCTCAACTTTAGGAATAATATCATTCCCGGCTTTATATTTTTCAAGCAAAATCCTAACCCAGAGCGAATCTCTTCTGTTAATCATATTCCATCCAAGCTTCATCATGAACGCCTGGTTCTGGTACCGAGCCAACCTAAGACCAAGGCCTCCATTCTCCTTACGTGCACACACACTATCCCAGGAGACTAGATGAGGTTTTCTGCTTGCCGAGCTACTACCCCAGAGGAAGTTACGACAACGTTTGTTAATTTCATCACAAAGTCCCAAAGGAAGAGGCACTGTCTGCATAGCATAAGTTGGCATAGCCGACATAACAGACGACACAAGAGTATGCTTGGCAGCCATCGATAACATGTTAGACTTCCAATTGGCCAGGCGAGCATCCATCTTATCCAGAAGAAAACTGTACGTAGCCTTTGATCTTTGTTCATGTAAAATTGGCATTCCCAGATATTTCCCCAGATTTGACGTCGGAGTAAAATTTAGAAATTCACTGATTTCTCTGCTTTTTATATGATTTACATTCTTTGAGAAGTAAATTCTTGATTTTCCAGCATTTACTTTCTGTCCCGAAATGTCACAGAAGTCATCCAAGATAGCCTTAATAACCCCTGCGTTATCTAGATCTGCTTCTGCAAACAAAATGAGATCATCAGCAAAAAAAATATGAGAGACAGGAGTACCTCTTTTGGAGAGCCTAAATGGTTGCCAAACACCCTCTTCAACTGTCGTTTGTATAAGATGCCCCAACCTTTCCATCATGATAACAAAAAGATACGGCGATATTGGGTCACCTTGTCTAACCCCTCTAGAAGGGCAAAACATATTAGTAGCTTCTCCATTCCAAAGCAATTGCAAATGAGACGTCGACATACAAGCTTGAATAACTTTGCTCAGATATTCAGGAATCTTGAGTTCTTTTAGACAGTCGTAGACAAAATTCCATCTCACCCGATCATAAGCCTTCTCTAAATCAATCTTGATGGCCATGAAACCCTTTTTTATTTTTAAGGACTTCATAGAGTGAATGATCTCCTGCACAAGTATAACATTATCTGAACTCTGACGCCCTTTAACAAAACTACACTGATTCGGGGCTATCACCAAAGGCATAATTGCCTTGAGTCTGTTTGATATAACCTTCGTAACAATCTTATAAGCAACATTGCAAAGACTTATAGGACGAAAATCACGAAACGTCTCTGGATGTTCCACCTTCAGAATGAGAACAATCTGAGTCCCATTGATTTGTCGTATCCAGATCGGATCATTGAAAACTCTTTTCACTAATTCAATCACTGACGGTCTTACAGTTTCCCATTGGCTTTGGTAAAATAGCGGATTGAAACCGTCTGGCCCTGGTGCTTTCAACGGCCCCATATCAAACAAAGCTCTCTTAATCTCTTGATCTTCAACCGATCTCCCCAGAATATGCAAATTTGCATCGTCAATCTCAGGATAAGTGCATCAGAATACCAAAGATCCATTATAATTATGGGTTTCTGTATACAAAGTTTCGAAGAATTGGCTTCCCAATCTCATAATTTCCGCTGCATTATATGTCCATTCCCCATATTCAAGCTTTAATGCTTCAATTTTATTCCTTCTTCGTCTGCCATTAGCCACAGAATGGAAGTATCTCGTATTGCGATCTCCATCCATATACCAATTAGCCCGAGAGTATTGAAGCCACATGACTTCTTCCCGTGCCAAAAGTTTTTCAAGCTCTCCCCATAGCTCTCCTCGTAACCTCTCAAGGTGCTCCGAGATACCTACCGAAGCCATCTTTGCATTAATCCCATCTAATCTTCGATATAATCTGTCTTTCATATAGGATATATTGCTGAAAACCTCTTTATTCCATAACCTCAGATCCTCAGTAAATTATTTAACAGATCCGCACCAGTCATCGTCCACCCCCCAGTATGAATGAACAAAATTATTGAAATCATCATGCATAACCCAGGGAGCGAAAAATCTAAAAGGCCTTCGATTCTTTGCCGTAAGAATATGAGATTCAGTATCAACCAACACCAGACAATGATCGGATTTATATTTTGGCAAATGTGTCACTGTGGCATTAGGATTATTTCTAAACCAGCAGTTATTAACCAAGGCTCTGTCTATTCTGCTCTGGCTATTCATATTCCCCCAAGTAAATTGAGGTCCATTAAAACCAATATCAAGTAACTCGCTATTCAGAAGCCAATTCCGAAAAGACGTATCAATACCATTAGTCTTCCTGTGATTCTTACTCCAGCGTTCCTCGGGATGAGAAACTACATTAAAATCACCAATCACAACCCAGCCTCCCATAGTCAATTGCCGAATACCCTCAAGAGTCTGCCACAGTTGACGTCTAATAACCATATTTGGGTGCCCATACACCACAGTTAGAGACCACTCATCCCTGGTACCTTTATTAACCACCCCATGAACAAATTGATCCCCTGAAGAAGTAACAGAGAAATTTAAAGTAGAATCCCAAAACAACCACGTACCTCCACTAAAACCACGAGCTTCAACCACGTGCATATTCATCCATCCCAACTTCCTAGCAATGAGCTTAGCTTTAACACCTGGCTGTCTAGGCTCCAACAGGGCAAATAAATTAACACCATGTTTGGCAACATCACTAAGTAACCTTCGAAAGGAGGCACCACCGGCACCTCGAGTATTCCAAGTCATAATAATCATTAAAAAAATAATAAAATAAGAGAAGCACATAAACAACCCAGGCATTATTGAGACAAATGTCCCTCCTGAACATCCTCAATCCCATGCATCACCACATCATCAACACCTCCAAGTGGACTAATTCGAGGTACAACGGTCTCTTCTCCTTTTGCTCCTAGGTTAATAGGATTAGAGGCTTCTAGACGAATAGCGGAGGAATTGGAATCTAATTTTATAACATTCTTCTTTCTTCCTGACCCCACTTCCCTACTTAAATTACACGACGTTCCAGCTTCTTGTGTTTTCTCCATACTCAATATTTCTTGGGAAGCTCCCTCCTCAATCCCTTTCTTTTTAGCTACTAGGATCCCACGTGTTTTATTCAACTTATTAAAATGCCCAACATTATTCACATCATCACCACTAATCTCCTTTTTTCTTACATTTGAAATATCTGATCTATTATTACCCTTGCTCCCTTTATTTAGAACAGGTAGATGACCAGTTTTTTCTTTCGTATCCCGCGACCTATCTTCTGGCTTTGAACTAACACGAATCTTCCCCTGATATGCGTTATCACCAGATCCGCCCTCAATAATTGTCATGTCTTCAACATTCACAGCCTCAAACCGAGATCCTCCTCCCATATTTCTAGAAGGTAAATCACGCCTAGGCTCACGACTATAATTGCCATTCCTTGCATTCGAGTTCCATTACCCCCTTCTCCGACTTGGCGCCACCATCCACTCCCCATACATTCCAGCAGTTATTTCAGAGGATGCGGACGATGGTGTTATAGCTGTAGAATTCGACGTGTTATCCGTGCATGTTGACTTTGACGTATTTGTTACTTGATTATTTGGGCAATGTTCAGTATCATGACCATACCGCCTACATGAGAAGCAAATCAAATACAGACCCTCATAAACAATCTTCTTATCTTTCCCATTAATCATTATGGATGGAAGTAAAGGTGCATTCAAATCAATCTCAACACATAAACGGGCAAAACGCCCTTTAGTTTGCCTAAGGGTATTATTATCCACTTTTAGAACCCTTCCTATTTGGTTACCCACCACATATAAAATACCCTTATCATAAAAATCAACAGGGAATTTAGGAATTCTTACCCATACTGCAATTTTGGAAACCTCACCAGAATCGGGATCAAACTCTGGCTTCCATGGCTGCACTGCTAGGTAATGATCCATGTATAACCAAGGGCCTCCTGTTAACGCAAAATCATAGTCCTCCGTATTGCTCATACGAACCAGAAAATACCCGGAGCCTATTTCAATAGTTTCAACCTGCCCTCTACGTCCCCATAATTGTTGCAGTTTTCGACCCAATTGATCCTCTCGCACCATTCTGCCAAGTAATCTAACGAACAACGACGTTGACCATTTCCGTGCTAGCTTCATTCTAAACTCCGGAGACACAATGATATTTGGACCCTTCTTCGTTATCTCCACCTCAATTCTAGACTTCCATCCGTCCCCTTTCCACCATTCTTCTTCTTCATCTGAACATTCCTCCCTTGTCTGATCTTCGACACATGCCTCCTTGTACGATCTTTTTGGTGCTTCCGGTATAATTGTTTCTTCTTCAATATCCTCATCCCTCATCCAGTCCTCAACCCGTGGGGCTAATGATTGCTTACCTGTGAACTCTTCATTATCATCTCGAATTTTCTTTGAATTACGCTCCAAGGCATCACTATTCTTCATCATCGGCACCGAAGCCATTCTTTCAGGACTACGTTCCCTCTCATGTTCAATCATGTCTAACAGCTCCAAAGTTGTCCAGACAATGAAAAAGAACAATCCTACACAAACTTAAAAAAAATCCAAAAAAAAAACTCTTCTCTTTTACCTCTGTCTGACAGCCCCTCAACGGTAAGAAAAAGAAACTCAGATCACAACGCAGATCCGTCGACTAGAGGAGATCATATGAGAAACACGAAAATTGTAGAATCAAATCCTCCACCCGAAGCTAAATCCAGACGATGATCGCGGCAATGAGGTTTAGATCTGATCTGAAGAAGCAGATCCTCCACCCGAATATAAACCCAGGCGACGATTGCAGCAACGAGCTTGATCTCCGACCGAAGCTTGAGATTCAACTGTTGGTGACAATCGCAGGAAACGTTGCACCGCAAGTGAGAGCTGAGGCAAAGTTGCAAAACTCAAAAGACCAGTGACGAGTTTGCAATGACAGCGACAAGATCAGAACGCTCGTAAACAAAAAACCAGAATTGAAGTTAAGACTCAAAACCAGACGGCGACCGCACGGCAATTTTTCATAGCTCTGGTACTTCTCTCTTGTATTTGCGGAAGAAGATCTATCATTCGCTCACCTCTTTTTTTGGGGCCACCTCTTAACCATTCACTTCATTTCTTTAACTATTAACAACTTTCACTTAACAATTAACAAGGCTGTTTTTTCTCTCAAGTTATTGGCAACTTTTGTTTAGCGGTTCACTACATTTCATTAATTATTTACAACTTTTATAATCAAAGGGCCTCATTTATTAATTTTAATAAGTTTGGAATTTAAAAAATGTGACTGTTAATAGTTAAACGAAAGTTGTTAATAGCTAATGAAATATATTGAATAACTATACAAAAGTTGTAAAAGACTCGTTCGGTTATTTGTTAAATAAAAGTTATTAAAAGCTAATAAAATATAGTGAATAGTTATATGGAAGTTGTAAATGAGCTTTAGTCAAAACTAATGAGTTAACTTATATAATTGTTTGCATTTTAATGTTGATGAAATTTGGTAGCTTAATGGTTATCTTTTAATTTTAGGATGCAAGTGGTTGTAGAATCAAATCTCACTTTTCAAAATCTCATTTTGGGATTTCTTACCTTCATAAGAATTACTTTAGGTATCCTTTCTTTTCTTAGGGCCTGTTTGGTTCGACGCAAATGAAGGGAATGGAAAGGAAAATGGCCATTTTCCTTTTGGCGGCGGGTGTTTGGTTCAAAGAACCCGTGGGAAATCATCTGCCTACCCCATTTTCACTAGTTTAAATGAAAATGGGTTCCCACCAAAAATGGTGGGAACCCATTTTCTAGCTCCCAGGAAATTTGGCGAAAGTATGTTATGCCCCTGATGTGACGGTGAGAGTATATAAAGGTGAAGGCTTTTGGAGGTGAGTGAGGAGTGTGGGAGCTTCGAAAAAGTGAGGGAGCTGAAGAACAGAGGCAAGAAGGGGACTACTCCGATAATGAGTGGCAATTTTTTGGCGACAACGTGGCTTTCGAACATTTCCCAATGATGAATAGGTGGGTTCTGTAACCCCCTCACCGTAATTACATCCGGTTTACGAAATTTAAGTGAAATAGAGACCAATAAGACGAAATAACAATTTATAATCCCACATCCAAGAGATGGGGTATTTTGAAAATCAGTTCAAAACGTAATAAATTCTGATAACTACTTGAGAAAATCAAATCACATAAGAAATATCAGAGTGCGGAAACTAAAATCCCGGCAAACCCCGGGTTCATCTACATATATATAACATGGGTTTACATATTCCCAAAAATGGGGATTACATATCCAAAATACTCATTTACACCTCATATACACTTGGAAATCCCAAAGCCAAAACGAAGATAACCAACAACCTCTAAGTTCTAGAGTAATCCTAACTACTCCTGGTTGTCCGCTTTCCTTTCGAGCCACTCGCCCTGTCTAAAAAGGTTAGTCATTTGGAAAGGGTGAGATTCTAAAGAATCCCAGTAGTAACAACTTTTTCATACCACATGCAATCACATAATATGTAAACAAATCATCTCATATCAGCAGCAACACAAATACACTCCACCCTCATCCCCTTTTACCGCCGGGAAGGCACACCGTCCTAACCCGAACCGTTGTTAGCGACTCAGGGACTATTGGCGTGGCAGTGCATACGAATAGCCTTACGGCTCACATATAGCCTTTCGGCTTTCACAATTGGCCCGTCGGCCTCCACAAATAGCCTTTCGGCCCACATAATCACATATACACACCCTAACCTCATCCCCTTTTACCGTCGGGAAGGCACACAGCCCTTACCCGAACCGTTATTAGCGACTCAGGGACTATTGGTATAGCGGCGCTTCCACAATTTTCACAAAACATGCAGCATACGAAATCTATTTCATCTCAATGATATAGCACACATACAATGTATCACATAAGATATAAAGAAAGAGTCACTACCTGTATCTTTCCTGACTGGCTCCGGCACTGTGGCCTCGCGAGGGCGACAAATGTCAAATCCTATACCAATTAGGGACAACCAATCAATCTCTTTTCCATATGTATATTTCAATAATACTCTAAGTTGGTTATCATTTAGGACTCTTTAGGTGACTATTAGAGGCCTAAACATATGCCTAAAGGGTTGGAAGACACTACCTAAAAGACCCCTTTTTCGAAGGCAACACACTGATTTTTGGCAGCCTCACTCGAGTGAAGACGACCTCACTCGAGTGATGAGAGACTTTGTGATCGAGTGAGAAAATTCTCACTCGCGAGTGATTGACAGAGAGCAACCTTCACAGACAGGAAGTGCTCTCATCACTCGAGCACCAAGCCCAGCACTCGGGTGATGACCCTCACCATGCTCGAGCACCTGAAAGCACAACATCACGAGTGACAACCCGAGAGCACCAACCACACCAGATACCAAAAGCTCACTCGAGCATGACCCCCAGTGCTCGGGTGAGACGGCTATGCTCGCGAGTGTCAGAGCACACTCTTGACATCAACCAGCAAGTGAAGACCCGAAAGCAACCCTTCACTCTGGACTCACACCATTACTTGAGCAGACCCAAGCTCACTCGAGTCCAAGGAAATGCACTCGAGCATTGTTCATAGAATCCAGGCAAAACTCGAAGCACAAAGGAAAAATTCTCACATCACTCGAGCATGATCATCCCGTGCTCGAGTGCTGTGCATCAGAGACCCAAAAACGCAACAAAACCAAAAAACACCAGATGGTCAAATCCTCACCCAATGGTTCCCAAACTCCTCCCCAAAGCTCATACATTCTAAGCACTAACTAGGGAACACATTGGCAACTTTAAAAACACTCCAAAAAACCATTTTGACCACAATCAAGCTCTTAGGTCTCTATCACAACAAATATCCAATTTCCCTTAACACATTTCCAACATTCCAGATTATATCCAACAATCAAATAACTCAACATTAAACCATTTCCAACATCCAACACAATGAAACTCCTAAAATCCACATTTGGTACAAACTAGGGCAAATTTCTAGATTTTACCAAACTTAGCCAAAAATCACAAACAATATATCAAAATGCTCTAAATGCCTACCTCTTTACTTTGCTCAACCCCAAATCTTGATTCTCCAACTTCCAAATTTCGATCAAATCACAAATCAACACTTCTCAAGATTCTACAACCACCACAATGAAGCTTTCAATGAGATACACAATGTTAGGGAAAAGGATTTGTGCAAAAGAGGATCACAGCTTACCAAGATTCAAGCTTTTCTTTTCTCTTTCCCAATCTTGAGCGCCAGAAATGGAGGAGGAAGAGAGAGAAAATGGTAAGATGGAAGAGATGATGGTGAACAAGCTTCCTCTTCCTTCCCCCTTACACACTCAACCAAACAAGAGAGAGGAGGGAGAGAGAAAAGTGTTATTTTGTCACTTAGTGCCACATCTAATGGCTTACCAAATGCCACTTGTCACCATCCTACTTATTCCTTCATGAGCTCACAAAGTCACAACACATAGGATTCCGACCCATCAAAAATGAATCTCAACCCTTGATCTTAAATACCACACATATATTTATTCCAAAATTCACATTACATTAATCCCAAAAGTGTTTAATTGCACTAATTACAATCATTTACAACATTAGCCCTTAATTACAAATCGGGATATTACAGGTTCCTTCTTCTCCGTCGATGTCACTTGTGTGTTTTTTTTCCTGTTTTATTTAATGCACCCAAGGTCCCTGGTTTCCTGTGGAGCTAAAAGTGAGTAGGCCATTGCCCGGGGAAGTTGACTCCATACCACAGTATTTTGGAAAGTTTGTCCACACTTATTTTGGTTATTTTTGTTCTCCGATACATGCTCTGTAAGGGCAATCCTAAAGTTTGATTGCATTGACGTGAACCATAGTTTGAATATGTAATGAATGTAAGGTAGTCTGATGCATTGAAGTAAAAGTGTTTTATGCAAGTTAAGTCCCCTTTGAGGGTTGCAGCTTGTTTGTGTTGTGGAGGAGTGTTTAGAAAATTGCTATGTTCCGGCCATACAAAACAGAGACAAACAGAGCACTTTTCCCGTACTTTCAAATGTCTTACCCTTACTTTGCCTAAGGGCATATCATGGTCAACGTGTCATGTATGTAGTCATTTGCCTAGTGGTTACCTCGTGAGCATAAGCTATTCCCACAACGACGTACTCACTCACTCGTCTAAACAATATTGTTCATGCTCTTCTTGATTCCCATTCGAAATTAAATTTGAAATGTCTTAAACATAGGTTGCCTATGTGTATAACATGCTTAAAGTGTAATGTGAACGAAGACCTTCACCTAGTGGTTACCCTTTGAGTATAATCAACCTATTTATGCTCTTCTTGTTGTGTCTAACTTCGTTATAACCATCGTTATTTTAATGTGAACGAAGAGGCCCTTGCTCATTGGAGTTGATTGTAACCCCCTGCCGTAATTAATATCCGGATTATGCAATTAACGTGAAATAGAGACCAATAAGACAAAACATCATTTATAAACCCATCAACCAGACGGGGTTTTCACAATTACATTTCGAAATTATTAAAAACACGGTCTCATATTTACACTCCGAATATAATTACTATGCGAAGATAAATTACATTTATACAAATATCAGAGTACGCAATATAAATTTCCGACAATCCCGGAATCATATCTTCGCTCAATAATCATAGGGCACATTAGCCCATACAATTCAACCAATAGGGATTACACAACCTACTCGAATACATACTCCAGTATTGATCCATATAAACAAATACATAATCCCAATTACGCATTGATAACCAACTAATAAGCTCTCACCCAGAAACGAGTCCTCTTCATCCTTGGATACTTGCTCATCCTCAATCTTCCTTCCCTGTCTAAAATGTTGATAGGGGAGGGTGAGATTCTGGGGAATCTCAGTAGGAAACACATACCAATATGCATGCAAGATAAGTATTTAATGCATGACATGCTTGCATCACAATAACTCATGTTCACATCATGATATATCCGCATGCTCAATGTTTCAACAACATACTCATGGCCATAGCATAACTAGAAACAGAGCTACAATCATTCATACATGTCTCACATAATCACGCAAAGCAATAACATGCATCAATACACAAATACAATTATCAATACATGCAGGAGAGGTAAGTTCCCTACTCTCTTTCCACGTAAGCTCCAGCACAGCTGCTCACGACCAAAACGAACACCAAACCACGGTCAGGGCGACTATCCAACCCTATAACCAAACAAGGACATAGGGTTAATCCCTTTTCCAATTCCTTAACTCTCAAACACTTAAGTTGGTTATCATTCACGACCTTTAGGAGGCTAATTAAAGCCCAAACATATGCCTAAAGGCTTGGGAAACACTTGACCAAAGATCTCCTTTGAAAAGTGCAAAACACTGATTTTTGGGGGTGGGCCGCGGCCCAAAATCCGTGGGCTGCGGCCCAAAACTGCCCAGAAACATTTGGGCTGCGGCCCAGCATGCTCGGGCCGCGGCCCAGAAAATCCTGTTTCTTGGCTGAACTTCCAAAAATCATAACTAATTCCACAAAAATCGAAATGAGGTGATTCCAAAGCCAAAAGAAAGGTATATAAGTCCTCTTTCAAGGAAAAATATAGCCCTTCACTGGAAATCACCACACAAATACAGAATCACCAAAAACTCAAGACTGTCCCAAAACAGAATCCATTTTCGACCTCAAACTTTGGACAGCTATAACTCACAGTAGAAAAAACGAAATGGCACAAATTATGTGCCCATTTTGAAGCTTGGGATGTGAACTTTAAGACTGAAAAGTTTCAGAATTTTCCAATACCATTTGGTCATTCAAAACGCTCATACAAAATTACTGCACAAAACAGAGCTTAAACCAACCAGATTTCCAATTTTCTACCAAAGTGTTCAATAACTCCAAAATCAATAACCAAGCTTATTCCCACACAAAATCACTCAAGGAACACAATGGTAACCTCAAAATGACCAAAATCACAACCCATTTATATGCCCTGTTTTGACCAAAGCACAAAACCAACACAAAAAGTGCCAAACTTCACATTTAAGCTTCAATTTAATACCATTCATTCAAAACACTTAACAATGCACTAATTCCATGACAACAACAATTCAATCACCACAAGACCCTAAATCACGAAATTAGGGCTAAAATTTTAGAAATTTAAGGCCTAACCAATGGCCACAAATCTTATATGAGAAGGAAGCTTTCACTCACCTCAACAACTTTCCCAAAGGCACTTCATGATTCTCCAACTTGTACATTTTCGTGATTCCTCAAATCACCACCAATGGAGAATCTAAAACCAAAGGATGAAAGTTCTTAGCTCAAGGAACAACATTAATGAAGAGCATTTTGGCATTTGAGGCCATTTGCTTACCTCAAAATCCAGCTTTCACTTCCTCTTTCTTGGCCAACAATGGCGAAAATGGAGAGAAGGGGAGAGAGAACGAGAGAGATGAATGTTTGATGATGATGATAAAGGTGAGGAGCAGAAATTTCTGCCCCCACAAGCCACTTCATGCGCATGAGAGAGACAAAAGAGAGGAAGAGGGAGAAAAAATATTAAACAATAGCCATTTGACTTTTTCCCAATAACTCCCATCTTATATAAGCTTGCCAAGTGTCTCAAATCTATTGGCTTTCATAAAGTAAGTAACCAAATTAGTTACTCTAATCCCTCCATTAGCCATTTTAATTTCACATCTCATACTCTCTTAATTAGTAATTAATCTCTTCCATTAATCACTAATTTAGAGCCATTCTTTTAATTTCCCAACAATTATGGCATATTAATTAAAATTGCCATACAACACATAATTATTCCACTTTAATTCGATAATTATCCTCAATAATTACCATTAGCCTTTAATCAAAATTGGGGTGTTACATTGATTCAGAGCAGGTGGAGGTGGTGTGCACTCCATTGCTGGGAGAAATTTTGATTAACTACAGCCTGACCATGAAATACCCATGTGGTGAACGTGGTTAAATCTATGATATTCTATACAAGGGAAGCGGTCTTGACCAGATGCGGTTGGTGGGTGTGCAACGGTTGAGAGTGAAGTTAGATAACCATAAGTCACCTATCACATACATGTGGTTAAAGTGGTTCATTCATTTATGTATAACCACAACGACTGGTGGGTATCTCATGATTATTGCTTTGTTAATTTATCAGGAAACAGGGGCAAACAGAGTACTGATTTCTTATTAGCTCCACTCATTAAAACTCGAAACAAAGGATTATTTGATCAAAAGTTCCAAATGGAAGTGAAGAAAGTAAGTTCCAAATGGGTTATTTCATCAAATATCCTCAACCTACTTCTTTTCCCATCTCATACTTCGCCCCAATATTCTTTGCATACCCAAAGCTCTTGTTCAAAGGTGAGACAATGGAAGCTCACTACTCTACTCTCTGTCATTTATTTTCATTTCCTTCCCAAAGCATTGCCTAATTCTAATTAACTTTTGCATCTCTCCCTGTGCATGTGACGATGTTTATATTAGTATATATTTAAATTAAATTTAAAATATACACACATACATATATTTCTTCATAAAAAAATAAGTTCAAACAAAAACATATTTTTCTCGATCCCAACGCATTGAATCAAACAAAAACATATTTCATCAGGTGGGTGTGTGGATAGTGACGGAACCACCAAAACATAATTCGAGCTTAAAGATTTGCTGTGAGCATCAGCGGAGATGTTGGAAAAAAGAATCTTGGGAACAATGTACAAGGCAGTGCTCAACGATGGATGTACCGTCGCGATTAAGAGACTCAAAAATGCAAACCCATGTGCCCAGAAAGAGTTTGAATGATATATGGATGTGATTGGAAAGCTTAAACACCCCAATATTGTGAGACTCAATTTTTATGGCTACAATGCTATATCCTAAAGAATAGGTGAGTTTCTTCTTCTCCATCTTTTTGATTGTTTTATTGTTGTTTGCTTTAAATGTGATGCGCCGACCGTCCCTGGTTTTTTGTGTTGAGTTAAGTGAGGATGCCATTGGCCACCGGAGCTGAGTCGGAGCAACTGGCAATGGTGGGAACTCCGTGGCTAGGAGACAACTTGGTTGAGTGAACATTGACAATGGAGTACTCATGTGGTGAATATGAGTTAAATATGTGAGATTGCATATAAGGGAAGCGGGCTTGCCCATATGTGTTTGGTGGGTGCGCAATGGTTAACAACGAAGTTAGAAAATTATCCCGTAACCATGATGTTCACAATAGTTAAATTAGACCACAAAAAGTAGGTGTGACCACATGCGAATGATGGTTATGTAATTGTTAAGAATAAAGTTGTTTTAGTCACACATAACCATAAGCCACCCATTACACGCATGTGGTTAAAGTTGTTTTCATTCATTCATGTATGACCACAAGTGACTGGCGGGTATCTCATGGTTATTGCTCTGTTACGTTATGAGAAAATAGGGGCAAACAGAGTTCACTTATATTTTGTGGACTCTTCCACTTATATGCTTCTTCTTTATATATTGACTTGTATATTTCTTCTTGAGCCAAACTCTATTTGATGTGAGCCATATAAGGCCAAGTTCATTTATACTTTACATGTTAACACTCTATTTTCATTACAATCACATTAGGACAATGGAAATGAGAGAAATTGAGTTTAGAATAATGTACAATATAAAATTGAAGCTCTCTTATCACATATAGTCATACAATCATTAGAATATAAATAATATCTAAGGATCATAATGAGACGTTTGAACTATCAGGGGATGCAAATTCCCTAGGTTGTCCAATAACATTCATTCATAAGCAAATTTTGGACTCAAATAGAAGAGCAAACAAATTGTTTAAAAGCCAGACAAGTGGCAATAAGAGAGAGAAATTGGAAAGAGATAAAAGAAATCAAGAAGAAAAAACCGGCATCTCCCCTCCACCATCTCCTCATCGGCATTCACTTTTCGATAGCAGTTGACCGTCTTCCCTCCCACTAATGGCACCTGTTTCGAGCATTATACGATGGGTGAGTGACAATGTAGGGGTGCGTGGGTCCTGCAGTCTTTAAAATAATGTTTTTAATATAGGGGCAAAATGATCTTTTGGTCATTTTCCTATCTCATTTTCTTCCAACCAAACAAAAATTTTCTTATCAATCCATTTTCTTTTCCAGTGCGAACAAAATGCATTGGTGTCAAAATATTTTCCCTTCCCTTACATTCTTTTTCTTTATTTTCTTTTCCATTCCTACCTCTTCTTTAATCCACACAGGCCCTTATAGTTATCAATTTCAGGCTATTGGGATGTGTTTCACTCTTTTTTTTTCTCATTTTCTTCTCATAATATCATATTCGCCATTAGATTAAAAAAATAAATGGACTGAATTCAATATTTTATAAAATTATTATTATGAACATGACTAATTAAATTTAAATTCTTAAAATCCGATCTATATCTTTCATAATTGTAATTTAAAAGAAATAAATAACTTTTAATTTATAAAATGTTATAATAATAATTTTATAAAATATTAAATCTAAATTATCAATTTTATGATATAAAGGTAAAGATGAAATTATGAAAAAACAATGGAAAAGAAGAAAGGAAGAGTATCATGTTCCCTTGTTTAGATGACATTTTCTCAAAAAATTATTATGCCGTTTTCTTATAAACCGTGGTTACCTTTGAACGAAAAAAAAAAAAAAAAACCGTGGTTACCAAATTTGAGCGCAATCCCCGTCCCCACACCGCACGCTGCATTCAAACAATCAAACTGCCTTCGCCGCCCTCGTCGTCCTCAGCTGATCCTAGGGTTTCTGGGAAGGGCTTCATAGGTTTCTGAACCTTTCAATCAAAATATGGGGAAGAAGAAACCCAAGGAGCCTCAGGAAACCCCTAAAAGCAACGGTACTTCCGACATATTTAGCAAGCTATTTGGTAATGCATCGGAACAGGGCGTCAGCTCTTCCCTATTCTCAGATAGCAACCCCTTTCGGAAGAAGCCTCTTGAAACTGGTTCAAGTTTCGGCGTAACCAATAATACTGAAAACGCTGGTAGCGCGGTCTCGGATAGCCCCAATTCTGAAGTGCTGAAAAAGGGGAAGAAACGCAAAGAGAAGAATTCGTCGGTTGATTCAGATGATACCTTTGAAGCTTCGGGGAAGAAGTCGAGATCCGGTTCCGATTTGGGTGCGCAAGTGACGACTACATTGCCGAAGGAAGAAAATCTTTTGTCCAAGGAAGGCGAGCAAAAAGGTGAGCTTGTGGATGATGGCAAGAAGAGAAATAAGAACAAGAGAAAAAGGGATGACATCGAGAAAGAGTGGGAATTAAAGAGGTATGGGGCAGTGGAGGAAGAGCAAGATGACGGGGACGGCTTGGGGAAAAATGTTGTTGGGAACAAGAGGAAGACGGTGGATAATCCTGCCGACATGTTGGTAACAAATGAAGGTTTTGATGATGAGAAAAGGCTCTTGAGAACCATCTTTGTTGGGAATTTACCGCTCAAGGTGAAAAAGAAGACTTTATTGACGGAGTTTAAGAAATTCGGGGAGGTTGAATCTTTGAGGATTCGTTCTGTTCCAATATTAGATGTAGGTGTTCCTTTCCTCAAATGATTTATTTCTTTTATTCTCTTTGCTACCATGTAAAACTTCAATTTTTTTTGTTGGTTTAGATTCTAACTTTATGTCTGTTTGTAATTGATCAGACCAAAAAACCTAGAAAGGGAGCTATCCTTTCGAAGAAAATCAATGATGCTGGTGATAGGTAATGCTTCTTGAACAACTGACATCATCTCAAGAAAGTTGTTTGCTACTTCTTTGTAGAAAATACGGTTGTTTTGTATGAATGATTTGCAGCATTTAGTTTTATATATTCACTGCCAAGTTGAAGCTTGTTTATTTATGTTCGGAAAAATCATCCTCTACAAATCTGATGCTTGGTTATGGAAGGCTAAGAAAGTTTCATTTGTATTTTCAGAAAATCATATGTGAATACAGTCATATGATTTAGGTGACTGAAAGACAGTCAGACGTGAATACAGGGACATTTCATTCTAGGCATATTTATGAATTCAATTCAAATGAACTAAATGTTTGTTAGGCAGTTAAATCTTCTCATCTTAATGATGGGCAAGTATGTGGGAATACGAGAAATTTTATATTTAAGCTATTGGAATCAATGTACGTAGTGTTAGATATGAAATAACTTTGATGCTGTTCTCCCCTACTCCATTCATTTAGTGTTATTCTGCAATGGTTCCTAATTTTGTGCAGATCTAGTAATTGGACATGCATGATTCATTCTTTAATTCAGGTTGATTGTTGGACGAACAATTTTGTGTTGCCCAAGAACTTGCTTCTTTTTATCTAATTGAGAAATGGCTTGACCTATATAGGAAAATATGTCATTTCCACTTTGATGCCTGTATGTTAAGTGGTGAAACTCATAGTTTGACTCAATGAAATAACACTTATACCAGTCCGGTGAATATCTCTTGCAGAAAGTTATTGGAAATTGTTTTCTGATTTCTTTTGTTCTCAGTGTATTGTATCATTAGACATTTCTAACTGACAAATATTGTATTTTGCAGTGTTCATGCGTACATTGTTTTTAAGACAGAGCAGTCAGCTCAGGATTCTTTGTCCCATAACATGGCTGTGGTATGGTTTTTGTTCCTCAAAATTCACTGTTCTAAAAATTGGCCTTGCTTATTATTTTGGGGTTGCACGTTTCTGTATAAATGTTTGCTTTGGTTTTTCATTGCATGTAGGTTGGAGGAAATCACATTCGTGTTGACCGAGCATGCCCACCTCGCAAGAAACTTAAAGGAGAGCATACTCCATTGTATGATAACAAGAGAACTGTTTTTGTTGGCAACCTCCCATTTGATGTAAAGGTGTGTTTCCTTCAATTGTTATTTGTTCGAGGTATTAGGTACCACTCTGGTCCTATTTATAAGTCCTTTTTAACTAATTTTCACATACCAAGGAGAGTTAGTTAACTCATTAATTATGGGCTAAATTTCCAATTTCGCTCTCATCTATGATTGGTTCCAAAAGTTAACATGAATAAATTCCTTTTGTTTATTGCAATTAATAGGGGTAAGAAAGTACAAAATGCATTTAATACCCTGAAATTGGACTTATAAATAGGACCACATTTTTTGGTCAAAAAGGACTTATAAATAGGACCAGAGTGGTATATGGGCTTAGCATTGTTGTTGCCTATATTATATTCATTACTGAATATAACACGTTATTCTTCCCTGCAGGATGAAGAACTATATAAACTATTTTCTGGCATGTCCTACCTTGAATCCAGCATAGAAGCAGTTAGAGTCATTAGAGATCCTCATTTGAATATCGGGAAGGGTATCGCCTATGTACTGTTTAAAACAAGGGTATGCTCTTTTTCCCAACAAGATCATTGAGACATTTTGATTTAGTTTTCTTTGCTACACTTTTAGCTCAAAAGTTGTCAGAATTATTATCAGCTGCTTTATGCGGAGCTATGTGTGGTTAATAAATCCTTTAAGCCATGATTATTTTCAGGGTTATTTGTTATCTATCTCTTAGACGAGGATATTCAGTTAGAAGCTGGAACCTAGGAATTGAAAGGGATGTTCTTGTCTGGATCGATTTTTTTTTTAACTTTTGTGCTCATTTGCTGCTTAACATAGATGTCATCTCGCCAGTTATGGTTATTAGATGCATGCAAGTGTATGGAGCGCTGAGTTCCTGGTTTACCATGAGAATATGTGTTCTTGACAGAAGTGTGATATTAACTAGTCATGATGTGAATTTTTTTATATGGTAAGAACATTGTTGGACATTACTACTCGCTGGTTAAATAATATTTTTCATATGAAAATTAATTTTTTGTTTAAAATATTTGTGTGATTGTGTTTGAAGAATGTGCAGACTCCAGAACGTTGGAAACCTAAAAAGTAGATAGCTCATTTATAAGGCATTGTGAGGTGATTGAGAATATCTGTAAGGTCATTGATCACGCAGAAGTTAAAGTATGCAGGAAATAAAATGAAGTGGAATGATTTATGGCACAAAAGGAGTAAATTAAGAGGTTTAGGGAATATAAAGATGAACCAGTAAACTAGGTTAATACTAATTTGGCTGAAAAAAAACTAGGGTATAGTGACACTATATTGGCTGTGACATTGTGTTGATTTTGGTTACTTTGTGCAACTAATTGGTCCTTGATTTGAATGAAATGATTAAGATTAATATTTGTCCTTGAAGGGATCAGTGGCTTTAGATAGTTTAAGAAATGTTGTTGGGGTTGAATTATTGTAGGAAAATGTCATCAGTTCTGCTAAATCAAGAAGAATATTTGGACTTTGTCTCCATGTCTTGTTATCTGAAACCTAATTTGTCAGTCTCACTGAATACAATTATATCTTGTAAATGCAGGAAGCTGCTAATTTTGTTCTTAGGAAACGGAACTTGAAGCTTCGAGACCGAGAGCTGAGACTCTCTCATGCGAAAGCGGATGCCACCCCGTCGAAAAGGCCAAACCCGTCAAAACCACAAGCTTCCGGTTCACCTGCAAAGAAGGTGTCCGTAGCTTCCTCAAGGTCTCCGTCAAGCAGTGCTAAAAAGACAAATAAAAAGTCCATTATGTCTTACCAAGGTCTGCGGGCAAACAAAACCGTCGCCCATAAGAAACCGGGAACCCCCAAAGGTGAGAAAACGACAGAGCGCAAGGTGAAAAGACCAGCTGTTGCTGCCAGAAAGGCAAAATTAAATGCAAAATTGTCGAAGGAAGATGGTTCATCGAGACAAGCAGGAAGGAAACGCAAGCTTGATAGTAGAACTCCAGAAAGCTCTCTACGAAGTAAGAAAGTTAAGAAGAATAGGTAGAAATGTTGTGATAGTATTGAGGGAATATAATGCCTCTATAGAATCTGCCACACATTGGAAAATGAATTTTTCAGCTTGTTTTATTCCCGTTCGGTGTTGAGATTTCTGATGTAGTTCACTCAAATAGAGAAATTAAATTAAAGGGTTAATGTGTACTCAGCATTCCAAACTATTTTAAGAGGTGCAATTAGCATCCAAAAATATTTAGTGTTGTAATTTTGACCTTAAAGTATTAAATACAAAGCATCCTTGCCCTCAAGTAAACAGAAACTTAATGTCCGTTAAAAAAAAAAAAGGTTGATGTTTTCTTTCTTCAAAGACATTAGCTTAACACTTATTTTCTTCCACCTGGCTCAACTTTCAAAAATTTCGACGACAGCTTGTTTAAGCTTTACTACTAATCATATTATAATTTTAAATTAAGCTGAATTTTAAATTTAAAGTAAAAATTACTTATCAAAACTTAAATGACCGTGATATGCAATTAAACCTAGAAATGGAAGTATGCTAAGGAAACAATCAATGAGAAAGTGACGAATTTTTTACCAAAAAATTTAATACCGAAATATCCAAAAAAATCACCTTTTCACTATTATCAGTTCATTTCAACTAAATATCATAGATCAAAGAGTAAGAGTTAAGTAATTAAATGCATCTTAAATTTGTAAAATTTTTCAAGTTTACCCCTTTTTTTTATTGAGAAATTAGCACCGGACCTACACTAAGAAAGACTTGGAGAATCCCTCATGATGTACTGCTGCACACAGGACGGAGCTTCCGTAAATGCCATAAAACCACTCATAAACGCCAAGGCCTCCTTGGCAAGGAGGTCCGCTGCGCCATTCGCCTCTCTAGTGCACCTACAGACACACACTTCCCAATTTTGATCCAGCAGCTCGCAAACTTGCCTCTCCACTCCATCATATTCGACATCGGGAAGTCCCCTGCTGTTCAACCTCTCCACTAGCTCCAGGCAATCCGACTCGAGGACCAACTGTCTCCAACCTCGATCCCATGCATATTTTAAACCCCACAACGCACCCCACACCTCAACGTCATAACTCCTTCCAGGTCCAATATTCATGAGGAACCCACCCATGACCTTACTTGCATGATCACAAAACAACCCTCCACAAGCCGACTGATTCTCAGACCGAGTTGCCGCTCCATCAACGTTTACCTTAAGAAAGCCCACATAAGGCGGCCGCCACAACTCTGAAACTTCCGGTGCACCACCACTAGCGCCAATCACACCCGACCCCTACTTCACACACACACAGGCCTTCAAAATGATACTTACTGCACTCTCCTGATGTTGCTCAAATATCGACGCATTCCGGGCGAGCCATAGCTGTTTGCAAATCAGCCCAAAGACAACATCCCACCTTCCTTCCATGATCGAGAACTGTTGTTGCAGATTCCACTTGACCCAGGCCTTAATATTCGAGAACGAATAGAATTTCCACACCAGATGACTTGGAAGCAACCTATGCCATACTTCCTCCGCAACCGTACACCCACGTAGTACGTGTAAGATAGTCTCAATGCAACTAGGACATGCTGCACAACCCGAGGATATTGCCAAACCCCTATTATTCCGAATCTCATTCGTTAGCAACCTATCCTGCACTCCCAACCATAAAAAAGTCCTACACCATTGGGGGACGCGTAGTCTCCATATTAGTTTCCACAAATTCTTCCCAGATGGATCCCCCTTCTTCCCAATGCTGGTATAGGCGGACTTCGTAGAGAATTCACCCGAGGAAGTCGCACTCCATAAGGGAACATCATCTCTTGTTACATCAGTCTGAATCCTAATAATCGATGACACCACCTCCTTCAGGAGCAAGCCAGCAAGTACATCGGGTTTCCAGGCTCCTGAACTATCCATGAAATCAGCAACTTTCTCATCCAAGTCAGATTCTGGGATGACCTGAGACGCATAATCACGCAGCTTCATAGCCCTTGGGCACCAATTATCCAACCAAAGGCTAATACTCTTCCCATTCCCTACCAACCACTTCAACCCCACAGAAACTTTAGACCAGCAACTTCGAATACCCTTCCAGGCTTGTGATTCCATTCGGCGCTTCTCAATGTTTGGTAGCACATCGCCCCTACAACGGTATTTCTCCTTCATCATCCTCACCCATAACGCGTTTGGTTTCTTAAGTAAACCCCACCCGAGTTTCATCATAAAAGAATCAATTTGTACTTTGGCACACTTCAAACTTAAACCACCCTCATCTCTCTTCTAGCAGACCTTGTCCCAAGATAGTAGATGAAGCTTTCTATTCTTAGCTGTACCACCCCATAGGAACGTGCGGCAACGCTTATCAATTTCATGACAGATAGAACTAGGCAAAGGGGCTGATTGCATAGCATACACCAGGTGTGATGACATAACAGAAGCCACTAATGTATGACGTGCTGCTAATGAGAGAGACCTAGCCTTCCACCCACTTAAATGCTTATCCATTTTATCCATTTTTTCCAATAAATAATCATAGGTAGAACGTGTCACCCTCTTATGATGAAGTGGCACCCCTAGATACTCCCCGAAGTCTTGAAGTTTACCCTTGTTAAAATATTCCCCCTCTACGTTTACAAATCATTCACACCCATCCCTCTTCTTTCTTTTCAACATTAATTATTTAATTAACTTATAAGTGAACTTATATTTGGGATAAAAACAAATGTCTTCAAAAACCAACTCATAATTAAGGCCCAGAGTGGGGTAGTACTAGGTAAAGGGGGAAATTGATCTAGCTGGGAGGAGCAGCATATTCCTAGGAACCATGAAAAATCCATTACTTGGTTTGGTTGGAGATACTTACGAGGGAAAACAACATATGGAATATTTACTGTATAGCCGATGTTCCATTTGGATGATATGACGTGAAACCACACTTGACTTTTAATAGCACAATACAACCATGGTATATACACAAACTAGTTAGCGAATGCTTTACAAATTCCACCTTATCAACAATTTACGTGACTATACACAATCGAAGGTGAATTTGGAATTGCTGAACCACCCGAATACCAACCATTACAACAATTTAAACTTAAGGCCTAACATTTTCTCCTCCATGATCGTCTTAGATCACTGCAGCATTTGGCTATAATCCATCAGCAGCGAGCCCCATTCTGATCGTTTTTCTTTTGGGAAAATCTGTACAGTCCTGAATTTAGAGAACCGTTTGCCGTCAGGAAAACAAGAGCCCAATGCATGCCCGAAGAAGCTTCAGCCCCAAAAACACTACGACTTGGTAATTAGTGTTGGTGTAACTGAAACAACTCCAATGAGAAATAATGTAGCAATTGAGTTGAAATCATAAAGATCTCTTAACGATTGCAACTCTCCCAGAGCTAGCCCAGCCTGCACATACAAGAAAATTGAAGAACTATGGAAGGCAAAACAAATGACCTGAACGGAAAAGGTGGGAGGGAGGATATGAATTAGCCAACATGTGCAGGGTATGATACAAGCACTTCTCCAGCTTCAGTTTTCAATTATTGAGGTCGTCAGTTTAATGTAGTATTTTAGAATCCATAAAGTGTTTTTTGGGTTTTAAATATTCTGTCAACTAATTCATAATTTGTTCAAGTTCAATAGCTAGATACCTTGACAGTGACATAAGCAGCAGGTATGAGTCCAATAACAGTGCCAAGAAAGAAAGTATGATAGGGCACATCCACTATTGGTGAGGCAACATTGATAAATGTGTTGGGCAATGTTGGAGTCAGTCTCAGAAAAAGCATGTAGTTCAACAAACGCTTTCTTCTTTTAGCAACCTGTGAGTAAAAAGCATAACTTCATTCCAATCAGAGACTGGACTACTGGATTGTATCCAAAATGTAGGGAGAAGTTGAAACGAACCTGGTCCTGAAAGAACTTTAGCTTGTCTGGCCAAAGAGAGAAGACAAGGGGTCGCCCAATCAGTTTTGACAGGAAATAGCAAGAAGAAGCTCCAGCTGTGGCATTGAACACAACCAAAGCAACACCTCTGAATATACCAAAGAGTGCTCCAGCAAGCAATGACATGAACACAGTCCCAGGAATCATGAAAGTCTGCATGAAAATATATACCACACAGTAACCCACCAAGACCTGCGCAGTGTAGTCACTTGTGTAGTTCTCAAGGTGGCCTCTACAAAAAGAAAAAGAAAAAAAGAAAAGAAAAATTAGATAAACCATTCCAAATTATACTTCATTCCCTTACTAAATTCATTTCCACTAAGCATACTATATAAGAAAACAAATATGTTTCACATCAACTGAAAACGGCATGTATCCCCAGACCTAAGATGACAAGAGAAGGCCAAACATCATGTGGAACTACATGAAGACACCCTCCTCCCAGCTAGTCCCCAGCACAACAGGGCTCATGGTCATTAATACAATCAAGAAAAATTTAGGTTGACTCCATTCTAGACGAAACTTTGTTGTCTTTGCATCAAATATTTTAATTTCCGTTCCATTATCAATCAGTTGGATTATAAGGATCATGACAGCATAAAATATGGCCCCCCTATAAAGATGCTATGAAGAATAAAACTGCCATTGAATCTTCACTTCAAAGCCTACGTCTTGATGGCAAGAGAGTTATTCGACAAGATTTTAGGCAAGCACCATGGAAACATCAGAATACATTTCACTTCATTTCATTCACTGATGTAAGACTCGAGGATGTTCCTGTACTTAAAATATTTGACACCCTAATAAGTCTAAATCAAATATCCGGATAGCAACTAGCAGCATCAATATATTTCAGTGGCCCCGTATGTGTTCTGAGTATTTTACAGATAAAGATGCTCTTTAACTCTTAGCAGCATAACATATTATGCCAACAGTATCTACATCTTGGTCTCCTTTATATAATGACAACACACATGCCAGTGTCCTTTTTAATAATCAAATAAGTACTTCTTCTTTCAAGCTTTTGGATCCATCTCAAACATTTTCAGATCTACTTTTCTCCTAGCGCTGATAAAAAGGAGGGAACAGGGTGGGAGAAGAGCTAAAGATTGATTGTTTAAAATTAACAAGGTCAAAGTGACTCATTTCTGTGATCACATTATTCCTAAAACTAATCCATCCTCGCTAAAAAACAACAGAATCACGGAAGGGCAAAGCAGAGCACGCAAATCTCAAAGTTTACCCAAATGATTTTGAGCCATCATTACCATTAGAGAGATGATCTTTTTTGCGTCAGATTCAACAGAAGAAACAAAAGAAATCAGTAAAAATCTTCCCCAGAAAGTTAAACGTCCGATCCAAAACATCTAAACATATTAACCACAGAATAATACATATGAGTAAAATTTGCCGTGTTCCAACCCTAAAACAGAAGGGGAGGGGGAAAAAAAAAACAATCTCATTACCGTAGAACTTGAAGATCTTCAAGGGTACGAGGGAGCTTGAGGAAGCTGTAGTCGGAATCAGGCATGGTCAGATAAACAGAGAGAAGAACGAACACAAAACCTAATACCACCGTTGAAGCCGTCGCCGCTTCCCAAAATCTCAACCCAACAACCTTCGATTCCGGCGGCTCCGCCACGACATTGCGATTGCCCTCCTTCTCTTCCATCCACCTGTAATCTGCAATATCTTAAAGAGAAGGAAAAAGGCAACGAAGAAGAAGGAGAAGGGAATAGAGTCCCCCACGCGTCTTCCCGGAGGAGCTACTCTTCCTTGTTCTTCGTATCTTCCTCCTCCTCTGAGTCACCTCCTTTGTCTTCTCTCTCCCTTTATCTTCGGATGAGAGAAAAAGAGAAGAGAGAGGAGGAGAGAGAATATTCTCTCCTCACAGTTTGCGAGATCCAAATGTTAACAACTAACAAATGAATTAACAGAAAGAAAGAAAAAAAGAATTCTCTCTCACGTGCCAACAAATTCCCACATTCAAATAGAGGAAAAAATAAATAAATTTGATCTGTTGATAAATCTTGTATTGGATGGAAAAGGAAATAAAACTATTATACATTTTAAATTTGGTATGGAAAAATTTGGACCAATAATGTTTAATAAATGGAGTAATGTTTGAATTTGATCATGTACCACGTTTCCCGTTTAATAAACATTATTTTTGGTTTCCGTTTGGTAACTTTGTTCATATTAAACCACAGAATTGCCGTAAATATAGTACATCCACACACATGTTATCCGTGTATTAAAAGAATCATTTTATGATTATTAAATAGGTTAATATAATATTTGATCTTTTAATTTTATAGTTATTTTAGTTGGTTTTGATCTCTTAACTTTTAAACTACAGGTTTTAGTTCTTTAAATTTCATTCTGTTTAAAATATTAGTCTGTATGTTAAGATAAAAAATTGGATTATTTTACTTATTGAAGGATCAAAATTTATAATTTAAAATTTGATCAGATATCAAAATTAAAATGGACACAAATTTAAAAGACTAAAAATTGTATTAATCTTATTAAGTTTAAAACGTTTATTTGTCCGGATGGGCTGCTTCTGATCTATGATTTCTTTTTACCGCTGTTTTCCTTCTTTAATTTTTTTCACTTTTTATTGACGAATAAGTGTGTGTTTGGGAGCTTTTCAAACCATAGTTTGCGTAACCCGAGATAAAACTCATCTCACAAATTTACCTCGTAAGTCGTAAAAGCTATTAAAAAAAGCTAATCCAAACACACACTAAATTTATACGCTTGTATTTCAATTTGTTTTTCTGATTGAAAATTGACAATATTTCTTTCTATCACGTGAAATTAGAGAGGCTCGTGGAACACGGCTCGCAATTCATACAGTGACCTGTGGAGTGACCTCTGGTTTGGCACATACTACTGGCACCATTAATCTATTAATTCTTGAAAAAATGATGTTAAAATTTCAATTAAAAAAAATAATATCAGAAAAATCTCAGAACTTATTAATGATAGCAGCTTCACTTATCAATGATTGTTCTTTCACTTATCATTATCAAACTATATAACTTTTTCAATATTATTTCTCTTAATTGGGACCCTAATATCATTTTCCCTTAATTCTTTTTGTTGTTTAACATCGTCCATGTTCCTAATCATTAAGTTAACAATTATCAACATTGAAGAAAATAATGAAGATTTAAAATATAAAATTTATTACAAATAAAAGATAAATTATAAGATTTATTTTTCATGATCCGGAACATGCATGATAATGAAATACATTAGAATATTTATCCATTAGAATTAGACTTAGAATTTAATTTTCGAAAAAAATAATTTTGAATTCTTTTTTGATAAAATTATTACATGACATATATATATACTCCCTCCCGTCCTAAATATAAGACTCAGTTAACTTTTTTTGGAGAGGTTAAGAAAGTTCAATACGTTATTTAATCATATCATATACTATGTATCATTAAATTACATATCAGTTTATAAGTCAATAAATTAGTTTGGCAAAAAAAATAAAAATATTTTAAAGTAATTTTGTTAGCTTCTTTAATATTTTTTAAAAAGATCAACTCGATCTTATATTTAGAATCGGAATAGCATTTACTAGTGATGGGTCACCCAATTTCTTCTCGAATTAAACTAACTCGTTGATCACTTGACATCACATTATTTATCAATCCTAAAAGGTTAAAGTATGTGTTTAGTCCTTTAGGCCTTGTTTGGTATAAGACATTGAGGGCTAGGGATTGAGATTGGGTCAGAGATTGAGCCAAATTGTATTGTTTGGTATGAGGGACTGGAGATAACCCGAGATTAGAAGTACCACGAAAGTGGGATTGTTGCAAAACCACATCCCCTAATATTGAGTTTTCAATCTCGGGATTGCAAATGTTAGAGACAAAAATATCCCCGTTTATAATATTTTTGGGACAAAAATGCCCGCTATCAATTTTAATAATAAGGATATTTTAGTCTTTTCATAATTTATAAAGGATTATAAAATAAAATCAATTCAAGTATTCCATTTAAATATTACCGCATACAAACGTAATTTTAAACCTTCAGCCCCAACCTCAATACCTGTCCTTATCCCCAATATCAGTCTCAGTCCATCAAAATCAGTACCTTGTACCAAACAGGGCCTTATGTTTGTATCAAGTTCCATTTAAGTCCCTTATATTTAAAAAGTGCATTTTTGGTCCTTCAATAATAACACCGTTAATTTTATCTAACAGACTGACTCATCAAAAGACATATTATTTTAATCATGATTTGGCTGCCATATCAACTAGGATTTTTATCAAATTCATATTTTAATTAAAATAATAATAATAAATTCTTAATTTTTAATCAATCTTTTTTCTTCTCCTTTCCCTTTCCCATCGAAAACCCTCCTCGACCAACAACCTTCTTTCTCCATGACCAACATAAATAGATTAGCTAAAAACAAATCTATTAATCATTACAACTTTGGAATCATAATTTCTGAGGCTTTGGGATGTGAGTATTAAAAAGAAAACTCTTTACTGTGGACCAGATTAGAAGATATCATAGAAAAGAAAGTTATTTTACTGGGTTTAGGAGAAACCCATATACAAGTGCGAATGCAGCATATTACTTGGGCGGAATAAAAAAAATGAAGGAGAAGAAATAGTATGCGTTTGGGATAATTTATTTTTGACTTATAAGTACTTTTAAATCGTGATTTATGGTTTACGAGATAAGTATATGAGAGGAGTTTTGTCTCGACTTGTGTGAAAAAACACTTATTTCTCAGGAATAAGCTGATCCAAACATGCTTATAAATTACTCGATCACAAATCAAAACCAAATTCCGTTGAAGAAACTTGACTCTTGCTATGAAAGATTATTCATGGAGGAAGGTATTGAAGATTCAATGTGGAAGCTTTGGCTGTAGAAGAAGGTTTCCTATCAGAAATGGATAACATATAAAAAAATTGATTAAAAAATGAGAGTTTATTTTATTATTATTATTTTAATAAAAATATGAATCTGTTAAAAAAGTTGAGTTCATTGGGGGTAGTTAGGATTAAACTAATGTGACTTTGATAAGCTAGCATTTTTCGTTAGAAGAAACTAACGGTGTTAATATTGAAAAACCAAAGATGCAATTTTTAAACATAAAGGACAAAAATGAAATTTGATGCAAATATAAAAGACTAAATATATACTTTAGCCATCTTAAAAAGAGTGATATTAAGGGTTTGTTTGGTTCAGCTTATTGGGCAGAAATAAGCCCTTTTTTAGGCAATAAACCCAAACAAAATGGATCCGGCTACGGTCCTCTTCCTTCCCATCCACTTACGGTCCTCTTCTCAATCTGGACCGTTGGATTAAGATCTCAATGGTCCAGATTTAATGTGTTGAGTTTTTACAGTGTTTGGTTCAGTTTATTTTAATTGCATCACGGGTAGAATAAGCCACTTATTAAATAAAAATGTGTTGAGTTTCAGCTGTGTTTGGTATCACTATGCTTTTCTATTAAGTCATTTATTACGTAAGTCGAGATAAAACTCCTCTCACATACTTACCTCGTATACCGTAAATTACGATTTATAAGCATTTATTGTCCAAAAATAAATCACTCATCTAAACATAAATCACATTACAAAAACTGATTTTTTTTATTAAGTCATTTTTAATAAGTCAGAATCATAATAAGTCATTTTTCCTACTACTATCTCAAACGCACACTAAGTTACATAAGATGAATTAATTTCACGTTTTTAAATCGCCGAATCCATAGCTGGAACGAAAACAAAAAAGAGTGACGTTAAAAACTTAAAATAAAAGGAAACAATGACTACTGATGCAAAATACGCCGTTTTTAGAAAATTGTCCATATTTTAAAGTAAAAAAATTATCTATAAATAGATCCCTCGATTTTATTTAACAATATATTCTAAAAACTTAATATCTATAAGTTAAATTTTCATATTTACAAGTTAAATTGTGTCATTTATAAGTCAAATTTACAAATAAATGTTTACAAACCACACTTTCATATTTCCAAGTTTTTTTATAGCACATAATTACAAGTTGAATTATATCCTTTAAAAAGATCCTTTAAACTTATTAGCATTGAATAAAATGTAAAAATATATTTGTATTTAATTTTCTTGCTTGAGACTTATGACTAATTTGTTTCGTATTTTTTAACTTTATTATGAATAGGTGTTCGTGTATAGTTGGAAATTAAAATAATATTGATGCATATGTTAGTAATATATTAGGGCGGTAAAAAAATATATAGGATAGGTGCAATATTATATTGCCATGCTTTTCTTTACTGAAACGGGAAAATTTAGTCGTCATTCTCGTGAGATACAGATTCGACGACGCAATTAGGGTCAAGGGCACTTTTGTCCATTGAGGATGAATTAAGACAATCATATCTTCTGTGGGGTCATGTCTTGGATTATTATTGAGGTCTATGTCAATAATTATTAGGTGATTATATAATTGTCTAAAATGATTGGTAATTTTTGTTTGCCACAAAAATGATTGGCCATGAAAGAAAATGAAACAAAACAAAGTATGCTTAGAATAAATTTGAAAGTCTTAGTGTGTTTGGGAAAAGTGGTTTATTTGTAATCTGACTTATAAAAATTTAAGATTGGGTAAATGTCAGATTGTGTAATATGATTTATGTTTTGATTGGTGATTGCATAAGTGCTTTTGCGAAAGTAAAAACTTATTTGAATTGGCGATTGCATAAGTGCTTTTGTGATAATGGTAAAGAAAACAAATATATTTAATATTATAAACAAATGGAAAAATTTAAGTTACAAAATATGGTGCCAAAATACATAATTTGATCAAAAAATATTACATAACTAATTGGATCACATGTCCCCTATAAGTTGGTCTCTAATCATGTCACGAATACGATTCACATGGGTTGAAGATGTCGCAGCATAATTGGTCGAGGAAGCCTCATCCTCTACAGTATTATTATCTTCATGAGCTACATTCCCAATTTCTACTTGCTCAAAATTAACATCACTTTGAGAATTTCTCCTAATAAAGTTATGTATGGTCATTATTGTTCAAACTAAGCGGACTTGTATTTTGTAGCTGTATTTGAGCATTTTTTGAAATATTTCGAATCTATTCTTTCACACTCCAAAAGTCCTTTCAATAGTGACCTCAAACTGGAATGATAGAAATTGAATGTCTCTTTAGCATTCCCAAATGTAGGTTGACGCCTAAATTCTGGCAGGTGATAACGCTCACATCTGTAGGGACCAAGATACCCAATTGGTGTCGGATAGCCAACATCGACCAAATAATATTTACTTAATAAATGTTGAAATCATTTTAAAGCTGAGAGATTAATCAAAGTGTGAAATGAAAGTAATTCAAGTGAAGGTGACGAAAATATACCTGCAGGTGGATGAGGGAAATTCATAGCTAGATTTGAGACAGCAAATTGAAACACATGAGCGTTATGTGCAGTACCTTCCCACTCCGCCAACATGAACATAAAGCACATATCCCAATCACATACAACAATTACATTCTATGTTGGATATCCTTTTCTCCCGATATATTTATCCCGATTGGGACCAGTGATCACACACTTGATGTGAGTTTCATCTATTACTCTAATGGCATCCTTGAAGTAGGGATAATATTGATGATCGTTGAGCATTTATGGGTGGCATCCACGGAATTCAGGATCTCAGGGTTTGATATTTTACACCGCTAGACTAAGGTAAGCCTTTAGTACCCTGTGCAATAGCCGACTGACAGTTTCCCTTGAATGCTGAAACAGTTCTTGGACCACCCTATTGCCGACTTCCTTGCCAATAGTGAGCAAAAACATGGCAACCATTTCTTTGACACTGACATTCTTTGAATTTCGTAAGCCATGTTCCACCAATTTATTGCACAAGTAGTAGAACACATGTTTTTCCACTCTAAATATGCCATGACAGTATGTATCATGGATTGCAAATATCTCTTAGACCCATAAATGACCGGTATGTTTACTAGTTTTACGCGGTTCTTTGCACACAAAAGGAACCCAATATTGACACAGCAATGCAGTCAATTGTTCATACTCTGTTAATTCTTCATATATAAGAGATAATACTCGAGAGTCGTCATCTTCTTCCTCCATCCAACTTGCCATTGTTTATGTAACCTACAAGTGTGGTTAAATGTAGGTGTGAGAAAAAAAATTCCCAATAAAAACTCAAAGACACATGTCAACACATTCAATATGTTATAAAAGGAACTTCATAAAACATTCAGTCAAAGTTGTGTTGTTCATCTAGTAATAACATAAACGAATATACATAAAAAACCGCATACAATAGTACATCAAAATTCAACTAATTTGACACAGAGTTCAAGGATAAGTAGGGGTCATGAACAGGAAATCATATCTAGAGGATCTTAACCATATACCAAAGCTACTCAATCAAGTATTGCTTGTTCCGTTTATCTATTGAGACAAACGTGTCCTGACTAGTCTTGTCCATAAGAAGCTTGATACAACGGACTAGAAATTCCTCATCACGTTGCACTTCTCAAGATCAAGTTGGTCATTCATAACAGCATCAACACTCTTATATTTGATTTCACTTATTGCTGCAGCTCTTTCCTTCGATAAATTAGCTATGACATTAACTGTATCTGCAATTTGTTTTGAAGCTGGCATATTTTGCTTTTTCCTTTGCCCTAACCAATCAACTCTCTTCCTCTTGCCCTGGCTTCCTGAACCTATTGGAACAAAGGGTGGAGTCTAGGTTGATAACCTAATGCTTGCTAGCTCATATGTGACTCCCGTGCTAGCCACTAGGTTAACTCCAAAAAGGTCATCTTCACTATCCTCTGATCCTTCTTCATCCATTGTCCGTTGGTACACATCTTCCTACTCTGCCTCCTCTATCTGTGTCTATATAAAAGATTGTGAAAACATATTCTCTCCTATTGCCACAACATCCTAGAATATAATTCTTAATTCTCTTTTATACTTAAGGCTTGTACAACGAAACTTTTTATATGCTGAATTCTCGTGCATGCATACAAGTAACCAAAATCATTACCTATATTAAAAAATAATACTTGAATCAATTAAATCATTAGTAACCAAAATTATAAGTTACCGTAGCCATTAATTATCTGACATTTCTGATGTCACCACTCATTCGATGCAATGATATTAAGGTCTCGACCCACACTAGTCTCTTTGGTTAACGAATCTCAAGTCCTCAAATCCTTACTTAAGATATTGAACCTATTCTTAAACTGTTTCTTCTCATATGCTTTCCCAATCTCCTCGTTGAATGTGGAGGCAATATTGTTTCATCCTAGTTTCGAAAATGACAACCCTCGCCGTTCTTTTTGGTAAATTTGCTTAAGGCATGCATGGATAAAAATTTCAGTTGCCTCTTCATCCTATACTACTTTGTCATTCATATTTCTATGGAAAATTTTGACAGATCATTTATTAACAAATTTCCTAAATTAATAACACAAACCCTAATTCTTGCTATATAATTTACCCATACGTACTCTATACTCTTATGAAAACTTACATTTACCCATACAAGAACCTTGATTCTTGCCATCAAATTAAAATTATGATCACCTTAACTCGATCCTTAATTCATGTTCTCTGCCTAACCTCTACCGGATAATCTTTCTTGGTGAATGAACAAGCCAAAACCTCAACACATTCTTGCATAGCCTAAAAAACATGAGCTTTGGAATTCCTAATTGTTTGCCAGACAGTAGAAATGAGACAACGCCAATTTATCAAGAGAAAAAGAAGGGAGGACAAAGATTCAAAACCTCAACACATTCTTGCATAGCCTAAAAAACATGAGCTTTGGAATTCCTAATTGTTTACCAGACAGTAGAAATGAGACAACGCCAATTTATCAAGAGAAAAAGAAGGGAGGACAAAGATTCAAAACAAAGTATGACTATTGACTGATATAGAAGAAGCCAAGATAAAGAAAACATAAAAAAAAAAAAACCTTTCCACCAAAACAAATAATGAAAAGGTGAGGGCAGATTAATCAGAAAATTTTGCTCCTCTCCAAAAAAAACCCCAAATTGGAAAGGGATAAAATGAGGGGAGGGGCGGGGAGGGGAAATCTTGGCTCCCCACCCCTCCAAATTTCTCAACCAAATGAGGGGAGGGGAGTATCTTCCCTAACCCTCAAAACCTGCAAACCAAACACCCTCAAGAGAGAAAGTCGTAAAAAAAAACTTCCTTATTTACTTTAGCTTATTGAAAGATAAATGGGAATAAAATTCTGTTAAATCTAGTCTCACAAATATCTTTACTTCTGATTATGCAATAGTTGCTAAAATGAATGCAAAATACTCATCAAAATAACATTTGAAAATAAAAAAGAATTATAGTTAAACATAAAATTTAGGCTCTGTTTGAGAAAAAGTTTGTCTTTAATGAATAATATATTAACCATTTAAGGGTACACAAGATGCACTCACTTCACTTATGGCAACTAAAGTAAAAACAAGATACATTAAACTAAAGTCTATATGAAAGATCCTGAAAAAATGCTTGGTACATGGTAATAAATTATGAGCAGCAGATATAAATCAGAAGAAAATGGATTTGATTTATCAAAATAACAGTACCTCTAAACTTTTTGAAGGCCATAACAGTAAGAAGTACCTTTAGCACTTGGAGTATAGTACTACATTTAATTTAATTCATCCAATAAAATAGGTGAAATAAGAAACTTGAATTCAAAAGGCCACTAAAAAATACATTGATGCATATCGGTCAGGTGAAGAATTGTTAATAGAACTGTAAACCATGTTGAGAATGTCTGTAAATAATGGGACATTTTTACCACCATCTAACCTAGGATCTCCCTCCAAATGTTGGTTAAGTGCAGTTTTAAAGCTTACCACGGAGAAGAACACACCACCAAAGATTATAGTGGAGGCTGTCGACGAACAGAGACGACAGGACGAGAGATAAGAGAGTAGATCCAAACTAGCCCCACCAAAATCACCGAAACTGCCTAGCATGCACAGATAGACCACCGTTAAAGCGAGAACCTTCCTACCGGACGCCACAAGACTCGTCGGACTTCAACACCAGCAGCAACGGCTACACAAACCGACACGGGCAATCACCGCCACCGCCGACCACTGCCCACAAAATGACCCACAGAACACACGGCTAAATCAAAGAGAGTTGCAGGTGACCAACTAGAGAGGGAAGATCAACAGCGAGAGTGACGACACTTTTTTCTTCAGGCAGAGATGAAGGCGAGTTGAAGAAGAGAAGAAAAGAGAGAGAAATAAAAAAAAAACAGGTTGGACTGCATTTAATGCCAATAATATAATAAAATTTCATAAGTTATAAGTTGAAAGCTAGACCAGGGGGTTTTTGAAAAAGCTCCTTATTTTAACCATAAGCCAATTCAACAAACGCCAAACCAAACATAAACCAAAAGTCACATATGTGCCAATTGGGCGTCTTCCTCCTCAATCAGGCTTATAGGAAGCCCAAACGCCCAACCAAACACTCACTTAATAGAATCATCAGTGTGTTTTGCGGGAAGCGGATCCCCTCATGATGGTATTAAACCTAAGGAAGTATATATATTTTTGCGAGTGAAAAATACATGCTTTCAGAATCAAGAAAGTATGTTCTTTTTGTGGTATCAAATGATGAAAGATGTTTGAGTGTTTTTTCATTTTCAATTTTACAAGTTCTTCAAACAATACACTTGTAACTTTATGATAAATATAAGGAACTAGCCACTATGAGTCTAATACATATGTTTATTACCGCATATACTTATTCTATGTTATATTATATAATTATATGAAATTTATATGAAATTAGAATATATGTATATAGATACGTTTTATCTGCATAGTAGCTGGTTAAGGAACAAGAGATTGGATTTACCTAGTGAGTGTAGTATAGGAAAAATGGCTTTATTGATATCAATGTAATGAATTATTTCAAAACCAATTCTAATTGAATTGATTATAACATTGGCACACAATTACTCTAATGGAATTACAAAGAATGGACGTATACTTTTAATATATTATATTTTGATAAAGAGGCTCGTAAAAGATAGAAAATATGCAAATGTCTTCAACTTTCTTAGAATTGTATCTAATCACGTGTACAAAAGGTTGGTCTCCAATGACGACTACTCCTTTAGAAGCGCATTTCATGGATATAATTTGGTGATGGCTCCGACCTCCGAGGCATTATGGCTGCAACCAACTCATGATGTTTTGCTTCGAAGATTAAAAGAAAAGGTAATGTGGATGCCATCGAAAGATAATTTTATTATGTTGACTACTGACAGCGGTATCCAACAAGATAAAGGAGGAATTAGTGAATAGTTCTGCAACTAAAAAAGTCATTTTGCAGATGGATAACGAGCGAATTGATCGTGCATTGCAAATGATAGGACTATTCATAAAATACAGGGTAGAATTTTATGATGGTATCGGACCAAGAAAGTATACCTTTTCTGCGAGTGATAAGTATATGGTATCAAAACCAAGTTATGATGGAATCACGAAGGAAGTATTTCATTTTTGTGAGTGATAAGTACATGGTATCGGAACGAAATTATGCTGGTATCAAAGGCAAGGTAGTATGCCTTTTTTGCTATATTTTGAATCCTAGTCCAGACAGGAAACCCACTGGTAAAATGGTCTAGTCCAGGCATCAACCTGATTTGGGTTTTTTAAAAAAAAATCAATTTTTTAAAATTTTTCTTTAGAATTTCATATTAATAACCCTAAAACCTTCAATTTCTCACTGGTTTAATTCTGGGTTAGCTTCAGTTTGACCCACTGACCTTTGACCCAATACCACGGCCAATTCAGTGGCTGGTTCGGGTTTCAGAACCTTGCTTTTTTTGTGAGTGATAAGTACATGGTATCAGAATAAAATTATAACGGTATCAAACTCAAGAGTATGTCTTTTTTGTGAATGATAAGTACATGATATCAGATGATGAAAGGTGCTTTTGAGTGTTTTTTCATTTTCAATTCTACAAGTCCTTTTAATAATATATTTGTAACTTTATAATAAATTTACTACTGATGGCACACAGTTACTCTAATAGAATTACGAAGAACGGGCGTATGCTTTTAATATATCATGTTTTGATAAAGAAGCTCATAGAGGATGAAAAATATACAAATGCCTTCGGCTTTCTCATAATTGTACCTAATCACATGCACAAAAGTTTGGTTTCCAATGACATCTACTTCTTTAGAAGCGTTTTTTATAGATATGATTGGGCGAAGGCACCGGCCTATGAGGGTCTATGACTGCAAGCATCTCATGGTGCTTTGTTTAGAAGATTAAAAGAAAAGGTGGTGTGGATGCTAGTGAAAGACGATTTTATTATGTTGGATACTGACGGCGATATCCAGCAAGATAAAGAAGGAATTAGTGAATTATTCAGCCACTGAAAAAGTCCTTTGGCACACGGATAACGAATGAATTACTCGTGCATTGCAAATGATATGATCATTCCCAAAATGCAAGGTAGAATTTTATGATGGTATCAAACCCAAGGAAGTATATCTTATTTGCGAGTGATAAGTACATGGCATTAGAATCAAGTTATAATGGTAACAAACCCAAGGTAGTATAACTTTTTTGTTTGTGATAAGTATATGGTATCAAAATTAAGTTATGATGATATTAGATGATGAGTAGAAGATATAAAATATGCAAATGCCTTTGACTTTCTCAGAATTGTATTTGCGAACGTGTACAAAAGGTTGGTTTCCAATGACATCTACTCCTTTAGAAGCATTTTTAATGGATATGATTGAGCGATGGCCCTGGCCTATGAGGCTCTGTGGCTACAAGCATCTGATGTTGCTTTGTTTGGAAGAAGATTAAAAGAAATGGTGATGTGGATGCCAGCGAAAGACAATTTTATTATATCGAAAACTGATGGCAGTATCCAATAAGATAAAGGAGGAATTAGCATAATGTTTCGCAACTAAAAAAGTTCTTTTACAGACGGATAACGAGCGAATTTCTCAGGCATTGTAAATGATGGGACCATTTCCAAAATGCGAGGTAGAATGTTATGATGGCATCAGTACTAAGAAAGTATGTCTTCTTAGAAAGTGATAAATACATGGTATCAGAACCAAGTTATGATTAAATCAGACACAAGGAAGTATTTCTTTTTTTGCAAGTGATAAGTACATGGTATAAGATCCTAGTTATGATGGTCTCAGACCCAGGGTAGTATGTTTTTTTTGTAAGTGATAAGTACATGATATTAGAACCGAATTATCATGGTATCAGATAATGAAAGGTGTTTTTGAGTGGTTTTTCGTTTTCAATTTTACAAGTCATTTGAACAACACACTTATAATTTTATAGTAAATATACTACCTATGGCACACAATTACTCTAATGGAATTACAAAGGAAGAGCATATACTTTTAATATATTATGTTTTGATAAAGAGGCCCGTAAAAGATAGAAAATATGCAAATGCCTTTGATTTTCCAAGAATTATGCTTGATCATGTGTATAAAAGGTTGATTTCCAATGACGTCTATTTCTTTAAAGCGTTTGTCATCAATATGATTAGGTGAAAGCCCATGCCTTTAAGGCTTTGTGGCTACAAGCATCTTATGATCATTTGTTTAGAATATTACAAGAAAAGGTGATGTGGATGCCAGCGAAAGACGATTTTATTTTGTTGAATACTGTTGGCAGTATCCAATAGTATCTAAAGAAGATTTTTTTGAGTGATAAGTACATGGTATCAGAACCAAGTTATCTTCAACTTTATAGATTCTTGCATATACAACCTCAAGCAATCCTTTCTTACTGTCACTCTTGAAGGGATTTGAAAGCAAGGTTCAACCTTCATCATTATCTCTTTAAACCCCTCACTTTCCTCAAACTCAAAACGGCATTTCATCCAATATAACAAACTTTGCAAATGGCATTAAGCATGGTTCTTGATTAAAATGTGATGAGTCAAATTTTTGTTGGACCCTTGTAGGGTGGAAGTCAACAAAGATTGTTTAGTCTTGTTCACTCTATTTGGATTTAGGTTACACGATTGTAAATGTTTTAAAAATCGACTTGTCCCTTGTTGTACAAAGTTGCATTTAAGTGGCTTGTTGCAACACTTGCACTTGGCTCAGGGTTCTTCATCTTTACATTGTTTTACGGTAGAGCCGATAATATGAGCTCAACTTGCAAGCCCGCGGGTTAAGCAGGATTAGGGTTGGGATTTTCCTAGCCCACAAAAGTGCGGGCCGCACATGCCCACATCACCTGCGAGCCAATCTGAGGGTTAGGGTTGGTTTTTTTACAGCCCGCAAAAGTGCGGGATGCGAGCCAACCCGCAACCAGCTGGTTAGCCAGTATTCCCAGCTCTATTCTACGAGTAGCTTCTCAAAATGCTCCCAAACTAAATATTTATATCTCTTCCTTGGACCTTCACGTCCCTTTTCATCATATGTATCAATTGTGACATTTCCCTTTTCATTTGTAGAAGCAACTTGAGTGGAAAGAGCTTCAGGTTCTCCTTGAGTTACTTCAATATATATTTCAACAACCATCTTTAAATCTATAAACTAAAGGAATCAAAAATGTTAGCAGCACCTGAAAAATATAATTTCACAGCAAAATCTTTAAATCTTTATGTCAACAGCCATATTACAGGTTTAACAAATAGCACCTCTAATTAAAAAGTATAAATCATGAATGTCCTTGTCTATACCACTTGAAGCTAAAGCCTATATACTTTCTAGCGGTGGATAATTGTGAATGGAATTATGCGTGAGTGGGGTTATGAGTTGCTACTCGTGCACGCAATGTTATTATCCCTTCCTTATCCCATTTGTAATGTGATATATTATGTCACTGCCCACCTAATACTTGAGGACCCTTTGGCTTAATAAAAAATTAAATAACTTCTTCCGCCAGAATGGATGCAATGCTATCTTAATTATCTAAGTTAAAAATTATTTTTCAAAATACACAAAAACCGAAAAGACAAAAATATCCCAGACAATTATAAAATTCTTCCTCCCTTCATCATCCCTAACTCAATGTTCATCGCATCAACATAACAAACCAAATCTGGAGTTTTGGAATATAGAAATCGAACATATGTAGAGGAGGAGATTGAACGGTTCAGTGGCAGCCTCGTCTTTTATAATTAAATGCAGGCAAAACATATTTAAAATTTAATTTTTTAATATAATATTTTTACTTTTTCAAAGACCAGTTGCAGAAATTTGACGTAAACTTAGAGAATTAAACATATACTTTAAACTTTTAATAATGAATAATAATTATAATGCAAGGTTAATTAGCTATGCCTTTTTCCCCCCTCTTTGTGTCAGCCCAATTACCCAAAAGTATGGTCCATAAACTTCTTCGCCACATAAATGGACAGCATAGAAACATTGAAACTAAATCCAGCAAGTTTTTGTACCAAAAAAAAAAAAAAAATCCAGCAAGTTAAACCAAACGGCCCAAATATATACAACCATACTTCTAAAGATTATAGAAAACTTATTTTTATTTACATTATTCAGGGTAATATATAAATCGAATAAATTAATTATCCATTAAAATTTTAAATTAGATGTATAAATAATTAAATACTGCTCGTATATTTTATAAAATTGTATAGTTATACAAAATGCTTTTAACCTTTAATCTATAATGCTTGAATAACGTTTTTCGTTCTTAATAACAACCACCAGTACCACCATCACTATCAATGGTGGTGTACCACGACCACGGCCACGACCACGGCCACGACCGTGACTACTATCACCACTATTGTTACTATTATTTTTTATATATATATTTTGGCCAAAGTTATATATTATTTTTTTAAATCCACTTTTTAATTGAAGTAATATGAGGCAGTGTTTTCCTGGAAGTTGTAAAAACCAAAAACTCTATTTCCTATGAATTTACATAGCCTTATCCACTATAGTAGCGAAGCGATTATGAATACTCCTCATGTCCTTAATATAAAATATATTTTTTATATTTATCAATTTTTTTTCTAATTTACGTCTATTAATGCTCCCTCAATAATGATTAACGAGGACACGAAATAAAAGAATTAAAAAAAGATGATTAGGAGTTTATGATTTTTTTAAAAAATATATATCATATTAATTAACTTCTTTAATCTAATCAAATTAAGTAAATATGTCTTATATTAAGGGCCGGAGGAAGTATGTCTATAAACAATTTTAATTTTTTGTTATTTATGTATATAATAAATCACATTTTTAACAGGTCACAAATCAAATGATTTATATTATTAAACCTTGCAAATAAAGGGAGAATAAAGGAGGTGAGTGAACCATGAAGAGAAAATACTAATAGACGCTTAAAATTACAGGTGAATCGAACCAAAATCTAAAATTAATAAGAATGAGTTTCATGCAACAACTATATCATAAAGCTATTGACGTTTTAAAACTAATTTCGAAATATGTTGTTTGACCCTAAAATAAAAGGTGAGATTTTTTTTCGCCCTGGTATATTTTTAATTATTTACAAAAATTTTATAGGTAAAATTCGGGGGGAATGTGGCACCGCCAAAAAATTGTTATCACTTGTCATAAAATTAGAATCCCAAATAGAAAAAGGGCAGCGGGGACTCCAAAATATCCTCCAACAACATTGCATTTTGGTGACGAAGGAGATCCCCATTCCTTAAATTAGGCAACCACTTGATATCGATGGACACATACACTTGAATAATCACTATCAGCTACGTTAATAACTTTGGTCTTAACTAGATCACATTTTCATTCTCTTCTTTCTTTTTCTGAGTATAGTAAAATCGTCATTAATAACTCTAATATTCGTACTAGATCTTACATTTATAATTAGATATAATATTTTTTTCAATCCCAAACATGGCACGCTTAAAAAGGCGTGGATGAAAATTAATTTTGTCGCGCGCACATATATTTGATTATAGGAAAAATCACTCAGAGGTCCTAAGGACTTAAAAAATCAACAATAAAGTCTCAATGGAAATTCCAAACACACAAATGTGATTAATTGGCAAGTTGAAATGACAAAGTTGCCCTTAAGATATAAAACACTTTCTCTTAAAAAAAGTCACAATACTTCGTTCTACTTTGCTTCTCTGTGCTTGCATCCGATCGAGTGTTCGTGCGTCGATCCTCCGTTGACCCAGCCTTCGTTCTCCTCTGTAGCGCCGACTTACGTCGCTCTTCCCACATTGTAGGCTCCATCGCTCCTCCCAAGCCCTAGCGTCCATCGTTCTAGCCAACACCCAACCTCCGTTGCTCCTCTAAAGGCGCAGGCTCCGTCACTCCTCCGAAGGCCTACCGTTATATGATATGTAGATATGATATGATATTCAGTTGTGAACTACACTGATTAAATTGCCAAAATAGGCAGAAGTAGTTGTAAATATTCTTGATATGTTGTACTAATAGGTGGGATGTGAACTTTGTAAACTCCTACAGGGAGGAAAATCATCTTATGAACATAACTCATGTAATTGTGAAAACTTGCATTAGGAATTGTGAAAACAGGCGTCAGTTATTGTCAAAATTGGTAGAACGACTTGTAAAAAAGTAGGCACAAGAAGGTGTTAAAATGCTAATAAGCTTTTGTGACAGTTGGGACTTGTGAAATTTATAAACTTTGCGGACAATTACAATTCAGTTGTAAATATCACCACAAAGTTGTAAAAACAGGCACAACATGTTAAAATCCAAATAAGCTCTAGTGACAAACCCTACCGGATTAATTCATGCTGTTGTAAATATGACTAATGAACTTGTTAATTCAAATGCACTATAAGTACGAAAAGGAAGTTGTTAAAATGAATGATGTACTTGTTAAAGTTCTAATACACACTTGTGACCATTGGGACTTGGGAAATTTGAAATGCACTCCATGTAGGAAGATGAAGTTGTGAATATGACTGACGAAGTTGTTAAAATGACTGATGCACTTGTTAAAGTTCTCATACGTACTTGTGACCTTAGGGCTTGGGAAATTTGATATGCACTCTATGTATGAAGATGGAGTTGTGAATACAACTGACTAAGTTGTTAACATGACTAATGTAACTCCTTACCTTAATCAGCGTAATTATGATTCGATAACACATAATTAAACTGGTTTAGAGACCCACAGAGAGTTAAAATCATTTTCATCCCTTCCCGGTCTCAATTTTTAAATTCCGAATATAATTACTTACGCAGTTAATTCACATTCGTACATACCAAAGTTACAACAAAAATCCCGATAACCCCCGGGTGCATATATATACTAAGGGTTTCAAAATTCCCTACTAGGGGATTACATAACCATGGTTAAGATACTGTTTACATTCCGAAAAGAATATACAATAATCTCACTCCAAAGTAGATAACCAACAATCCCATATCTCCCAAAACTCCTAACCGCTCCTGGTTGGCCGCTTCCCAGAGGAACCACCTGCCCTATCTATAGGTTTAACAATAGAAAGAATGAGATTCAAAAGAATCCCAGTAGTAACAAATCACTTATATAATATATAAACATATAGCATTTAAGCAATCATTAACAGCAGCAACATAATGATACATGGCTTTCATCACAACGACAGCACTCACGGCTGTATACATAGTCACGACAGCTTTCACCGTATAACGCCAATTTGCACTGGATAACGATAGCTTTCATTGTATAACGCCAAATTTCACTGGATAACGACAGCTTTCACTGTATAACGCCAGCTCACGCTGGATAACGACAGCTATCACTGTATAACGCCAGCTCACGCTGGATAACGACAGCTATCACCAGTTGTATAAGCAGCAACATCAAATATTCTCACAAGCAATGGTCCACACACATACAATACATTTACACAAGATATAAGGAAAGAGTCACTACCTTGTTCCTTCCGACGGTAATCAGGCAGAGGCTACTCACGGCCAAGGCAAATATTGAATCCTATAATCACATTCAAGAATGGCGGATTAATTCTCTATTCCAATTCTTACTTTCATCATTCTTAACGTTGGTAATCATTTGGACTCTTTAGGTAGGTATTAGGAGCCTAGACACATGCCTAAAGGGTTGGGATAACTACCCCCAAAGATCCCTTTTTCAGAAGAATAACACTGATTTTGGGCTGACTCACTCGAGTGAAGATGGCCTCACTCGAGTGATGGAGGACTTGCACTCGGGTGAGAATGGCTCAAACTCTCGAGTGTTTGACAGAGAGCAACGACAATGGGTAAAAAGTGCAATTTGCACTCGAGCATAGGGATCTACACTCGAGTGATGACCTTAAATTCACTCGAGTCCCAGAAGGTGAGCCACAGCTGGTGACTACCCGAGAGTAACTACAACCCCAAGTCACAAGTGCACTCGAGCACAAACGCTGGCACTTGAGTGACCACCCCAATACTTGCGAGTGCCGAGGCACACTCTTGAAAATGACCTGCTAGTGTTTGCCCGAGAGAGAACCTCATATTCCATAACACCTTTGCATTCGAGTAGGACACGAGACACTCGAGTGATGACCTATATCACTCGCAAGTGAAAAGAGATACTCATGGTTTCTGCCTGGGGACTTATCTAAAACGTTGAAGAGAAAGGGAAATATCATACTGCACTCGAGTGAGACCCCACCTCACTCGAGTGAGGCTTATCATAAGCCAAAACACAACAACTGACAACATTTTCTAAGCTTGCCCAAAATGCTTCCAATGGTCCTAAAACTTATACCAAAGTTCATTCTCACATAAAATTTCATAAGGAACCTATTGGTAACCTCAAAACAACCAAATTCCCACTTTAACAACAAGTTTAGTCTTGGTTCAATACGACACAAACCCACCAATAACCAAACTTGGTCTTTCCAATCCCAATCAAAACCAATGACACTATAACACATTCTAATACCATTTCTCACACATCACTATATCTAACTCATCCATTTCCAATTCTCATGAAATCAGAGAAGAATTCCTCAAATATCAAAACTTAACCAATAATTACAACATATATATCAAAATGCCATAAATGCTCACCTCTTCAACTTCTAAAGGTTAGTTTCTTGATTTTCTAGCTTTCAAACTTGTGCAAGCTTTAAAACAACTTCTTTCAAAAATCTAAAACCATCAAGATGAAGCTCTCATCAAGGTGAATAATATTAAAGAAGAGCATTTGAGCATTTGGGAACCATAATAACATCAAAATCTCACCTTTCACTTTCTCTTCCTTCAATCCCACTGAAAAAGGAGACCAAGGAGAGAGAAATGAGATGATGAAGATTATATCAGTTTTTGGTTTTCCCCATGCCCAAAAACCGACTTGAGGGAGAAAGGAGAGACGAAAAATGCTTTGACAATTTTGACCACATCCAATGGCTCCTCTTTTGACACATGTCATAATCTAAGTCTCTCTTCCACAATTTCATTTGAACTTAAAGCACATGATTCCACCCCACTTGATTCCTTGATAGGTGAATCTCAACCATTGATCTTTAAGTTACCACTGAGTTTTCTCTTCGGTAACTGACCAATTGGTCGGTAACTTTACTGTTTTGCCCCTAATTATCACAACATATACCAAATCATCCTTAAACACATTTATATCATTCCTTTAACTCAACCATGTGCCCTCCCCTATATTTTGACCTAATTTGGACACTAATTCACAATTAACCTGAAATACAGGATTTAGGTACTGGCTATAACTCATTCCAGTCAAAAATTCACATCTTATACTCTAAAAGTGTTTGATTAACGCACTTGTTAAAGTTCTCATACGCACTTGTGACCGTTTGGACTTGAGAAATTTGAAATGCACTCTATGTATGAAGATGGAGTTGTGAATATAACTGGCGAAGTTGTTAAAATGACTGATGTACTTGTTAAAGTTCTCAAATGCACTTGTGACTGTTAGGACTTGGGAAATTTGCAATGCACCCTATGTATGAAGATGGAGTTGTGAATATAACTGATGAACTTGTAAAACAAGGCAGCATAAGTTGTGATAAACCAAATAAGCACTTATGTTAGACTCTGGTTGCAAAATTATAAACTCATTAAGGAATAACTCATGCTGTTGAAAATATAACTGATTCACTTGTAAAACACGGCAGAATATGTTGTTAACAACCAAATAAACTGTTGTGTCAAAGGCTTATGAAACTACTACGTCTATTGTATAATTTGTCATAACTTGGCACAAACACTAGCCACATATCATTGTCTTTCCTACAACAAGCCTTTCCCTCAAAATAACAAAAATTTGGCAACATAAATACATATTTACATAACAGGAAGTCTGTCATACAAAATAACATAACAACTCCAACATCTCTTTTTTCCTCTTGCTATGTTGGTTACCAGCTACAATGGACAGCACCTTCTGTGTATGTGATTCTTCTCATGTGTCACCAGCCACCATAAACAATCAAACTTTATCTGTCGGATTTGATCATGTGAAAACTTAGGAATGATATACCTCTCTTTGTCATGTACAAAGACATCTCACTTATGTAACCATGATAGAACATGGACACCACAAGAATCCCTACAAAAAAATGTCAAATGCACAATTGTTAACTTTCAAATAGTACCATCCAAGAAACATAATGCAACAATTAAAATTTATTTCAAACAGGTTCTTTAATGCCACTGTAATGAACCATATTACTCTAAAGAGCCCTAATCCCAGTGACCACTATCTGTAGCCTAAAATACTAATGGCATACTAATAATGTGGGCAACACAACATAACAAGTATCTTATACTATCAGCATCAAATGCACAAGTTCAGGGAGGCTCAACATATATTCATATTAAAAGCATAGATTACAAATGGAAACTTCACTTTCCAATTGTAACATCAAAATCAAACAAATTTCTGCACACTATGATTTACCACCAATTATATTAACCAATATTAGTAATGAAAACTTACCCAACGCAAACCAAACTTAAAAATGCACGTACTCTTCATTACTGAACGTAGAGAAAAACAAACCAGAGGTCACATTATACATTATTCCTCCTAGTCACCTTCAACTCCTAATGGAGATTTCAAGGAAAAGTATATTCATAACAAATTACAAGTCATGTAAGACATACAAAAATTTGTCAATTTTTTCTTTGGCAAGTGAAGGAATTCCGCATACTCCTGTAGCTCCTCTTCTATTTTGTGTAGCTGCAAGACTAAGGGCCTTTGCGTCACAATCCCTAAAAACCACTTAAAATGTCAAAAATAAAGGAGAGCCATGCATCATTTACTAAGGACTAAAATATAACAAGGAAATTTCAAGAGACGTTTGTTTTCACTACCCAAAATATCACATTCTTCTTTATTATCTTATGGTAAAAAACAGAGCAAATTTCACCAAAAGTTCGTCTAGTTAAGAAACAGTCATGGAATGTAGTATATGATACAATAACCACATACATCTTCAAGTGACTAACTCAAGAAAAAGATTGTTTCTAAATCATTCCGTTAATATAGATAATTATAATAAAATTGCATTCCTTTTTTAGACCAAGAAAAATAACAGCAGTGGAAATAATAACAATGCACTCAAACGTCGATTCTAGTATTTGCCACTTCTTCACTTTATCAGAAGCCAAAGAGAATATGAAATTAAGTATACAAATAGAGATAGCACAAAAATTAGCAATAGAAAACTGCTAACATGAACCCCTGGGCAGAAAATCGTAGCCGACAATGCTTTCTAGTACTGATGACTTTCCAAGTGTAACATCAAAATCAAACAAATTTCTGCACACTATAATTTACTACCAATTATATTAACCAATATCAATAATGAAAACTTACCCAACGCAAACCAAACTTAAAAATGCATGTACTCTTTATCACTGAATATAGAGAAAAATAAACCAGAGATCACATATTGGGTTTACTCTATTTTTTTCTACTAGGAATCTTCGAACTAAAAGCTATTATGACCAATTATTGCTCCCACAACCCTACACTATACTAACCAAAGTTGCAAACTCAACAACCAATTCTTCTTAATACTTTTCCATTACATGAGCACTTAACCACAAAAAATCATCCATCAATGATCATTGCAGGTCACCCTAATGATAAGAACTACCTACCTAGGTCTCAAAATAGTTTAATAATCCAAGAATTAGTGTTCTAAGTTGTCACTCACCTTCTCTATTCATTTTCGACGCCTTGGCGGAAGAACGACGATGACGGCAGTGGCTAGTGTTAGGGGGAGCGATGCACGGTAGGCCTTCGGAGGAGCGACGGAGCCTACACCTTTGGAGGAGCAACGGAGGCTGAGTATTTGCTGGAGCGATGGACGCTACGGCTCGGGAGGACCGAAGAAGCCTGGAATATGGGAGGAGTGACGTAGGCCGGCGCTGTGGATGAGGACGTGTAACCCCTACCTTGAAAACCGTAATTATAGTTCGAAAAACGTAATTAAAATGAAATAGAGACCAATAATAATCAAAAGTTTCTTTAGCAATCCCTTCTTTATGGGAGGATTTTCAAAAATTCTTTCAAAACTTTTGCCCTTATCCTGGTCTCAAATTCACATTTTGAATATAATTACCCTGTGCAGTTAAATCACATTTATACATATCAGAGTGTAAAACAAAAATCCCGGTAACCCTCGAGTTTCATATCATAGCTAAAGGGTTTACGGAGCACATTTGCCCCTTATAGTTTCCCAATGAGGGGATTACATAACCCTATCCAAAATAATATTTACATACCAAAGATATACAGTAATCCCAAACCAAAATGGATAACTAACAATCCAACATCAAATATCCCTACAAAGTCCTAGCCGCTCCTAGTCGTTTGCTTCTCCTTGGACCCACTTGCCCTGTCTGTAGTTTAGTCAAAGAAAAGAATGAGATTCAAGAGAATCCCAGTAATAACAAATCACTCATACAATGTATAAACACATAGCATGTAAGCAAATCATTAATAGAACATCAGCAGCAATAACACAATGCACAATGATTTATGGCGTTCATTATAAACGAAAGCACTCACTGCTATAAACACAATGCGACAGCTTTCACTGTAATCACAATGACGACAGCCCTCCTGGCTGTAACACTATGCGACAGCTTTCGCTGTAATCACTATGACAACAGCCCTCCCGTCTTTATTCACAGCAGCATCAGATATCATCACAAAGCATGATAATATACAATGTTTTACATATGGTATAAGAGAAAGAGCCACTACCTTATTCTTTACTAACGTTTTCCGGCATTGCACGTCTATGATCAGGGCAAATGTCGAATCCTATAACCAAAATCAAGAATGGTGGATTAACTTTCTACTCCAAATTCTTATTATCATAACTCTTAAAGTTGGTTATCCTTAGAACTCTTTAGGTGGCCACTAGAAGCCTAGACACATACCTAAAAGGTTGGGAGAAACTACCTCAGAGATTCCTCTTCAGAAGTGAACACACTGATTTGTGACTCAGACACTCGAGTGAAAAAGACCTCACTTGAGTAATGGAGTGACCTGCACTCGAGCACTAAGATCACTTGTGTGAGTGTTTGGTCGAGAGCACAACCTGAGACAGAAAGTTGTCACAGCACTCGAGCACAAACATCAACACTCGAGTGATAGCCAAATGCTCACTCGAGTTACACAGAGTATGGTACAAAAAGTGTTTACCCGAGAGCACGGCAAACTTTAAGGTAGGAAATTCACGTGAGCACTACCCTTGGCACCGAGTGATAACACAACACTTGCGAGTGTCATGTCACACTCTTGGAAAATAGCCTGCGAGTGTTAACCCGAGACGAAACCTCAAAATGCAAAACACACAAGCACTCGAGTGACACCCTAAGCACTCGAGTGATACCCCATATTACTCGCAGGTTAGGAAGTGCACTCTTGAACTTTATCTAAGAACTTTACTGAAACATTGAAGGAAAAGGGAAAATATACTGCTGCACTCGAGTGAGACCCCACCTCACTCGAGTGAGGCTTATCAAAAGCTAAAACGCAGCAGTTGACAAAATTGTCCAATCTTTACCAAATGTTTTCCAATGGTTCAAAAATTCCTGCATAAGCCTAATCCCACATAGTTTCACACAAAGAACTCATTGAAAACCTCAAAACACCCAAAATCCCACTCTAATAACAAGTTTTGTTTTGGGTCACCATATAACCCATATTACTCAATTTCCCCCAATTCCTCTTCTAATGTTCCAAACCAATTCCAATATGCAAATAGCATCATATGACACCAATTTTACCATAAATCATCACACAACTCATGCATTCCAAAATCACACTTAAAACAGGGCAAATTCCACAAATATCAAAGTTTAACCAAAAATCACAACATATATGCCAAAATGCTACAAATGCTCACCTCTTAAACTTGCCAAGGTTAGATCCTTGATTCCTCTACTCTCAAATTTATTCTAACTCTAAAACACCTTCTTTCAAAAATCTAAAACCATCAAGATGAAGCTCTCATCAAGGTGGTCAATATTAAAGAAGAGCATTTGAGCATTTGAGAACCATAATAACAATAAAATCTTACCTTTCGCTTTCTCTTTCTACCTTGAATTCCACTGAAAATGGAGGCTAAGGAGAGAGAAATAAGATGAAGATGATGATCATAATTTTCCCTATTCCCATGCTCACCACCGACTTTGGGAGAGAGGGAAGAGAAAAATCAAAGTATGAAAGTTTGACCTTATCCCATGGCTCACAATTGTCCATATGTCACAATCCTATTTCGTCTCATAATCTTTCCATACACATGCACACATATAACCATTCTAATATAATCCCTCAAGCAATTACAAACTCCATAATGATTCCTGCCAATTAGCTGAGTCCCTCTTCAGTAACTAATGGTCGGCAAATTTCCTAGTTTGCCCTTAATTATCCCAATGCTATTAAGTCATCACCAAACACATTTATATCAAAATTCATATCACATTATCCACAAGTGTTTGTTTAACATTAATTACATGTCACGCTCTTATTTTAATTTCACCTTTACCGAAGTATTCACGGAAAACGACATGCGGTTTGATAGGCAACACAGGAATAGCATAACTATACTGATAATATGTGTATGACTATATAAACTCCCTATAAGGGTTTATACATGATACTTACGATTAAGGTAGCCGCACAAGGCTACTAGGGTGTCTAAACTCATCCCAGTGAAACGGAGACTTCTTCCCATCTTCGTTCCACTACTGTAATCCCCTCGTACTGTACTCTGCATTGTTATTTGCATATCTTCTGTCGTCTCCTGTCTAAATTGTTGGTAGGGGAAGGTGAGATTCGAGAGAATCTCAGTAGGAAACAGATACCATAATGCATGCATGATTGATGTTATGTGTATGACATGTTAGCTTTATCTAGATGTATGCCCCATAATGACATTTCTACATGCTCAATGTTTCATACAACAAGACTATGGCCACAGCGAAAACAGAAACAGAGCTTCATTTATTCAAATATGCTCTACACAATCAAGTAAAGCAATCACATACATCATTACACAAGCAAATATATCAAATACATGCAAGTAAGGTAAGTCCCCTACCTTAACCCTTTTCCGCCTCGAAACGCGTGCCTCGATCTACGTGCAAACGGCTCGAGGCTCCATATTCGATCCTACAATGTCAAATATACTATTTAAACACTTCTATAGTGTTTATGGGGGTTATATGAGTCTATATTGAAAAATTACTAAAATGCCCCCGGGGACCCGTCTCGGCCCCCGCTGTACCCGGTCTGACCGTACTTTTCCTGATATTTTGACATGGGCTATCCTAACATATTTTCGTCCAAGGAATCCATTTCTGGACTCAGAATTATCAAATTCAATATCAAATTATGAAATTTCCCTTGGCAACCCTACTTTTAGGGTTTTAGGGGCGTTTCCGTAATTATACTTTTTCGGCCTTTTCCGAAAAAGTGCCCAACTGTAACCCCGCCTAATTTTTCCTCCTGAACTCAATGGAATCATCAAATCATTGAAAATCCAACTCTAAGGCCCATTTCTAGAGATGGCTGAAATATATGGGTTTTCAGGGGAAAATCGAGGTTTTGCGATTTCGGCTCCGTAAACGCGTTCCTTTCTACTCCTAACCTCTTTATTGACTATTCCATTAGGTTAAAACTACCATTTAGTATCAATTTGGGCAGCATAACAGCCCCCACAACCCATTTTCCATTTTTACACACAAAGACAATCCGACGAAATTTCACCGATTAAATTGTCTATAACAACCAGAATAGTCAATATGCAAGAGTTTGGAAGTTACCTCAAGCTCCCACTAGCTTTTCCTTCTTGTGGCTGAAAACCCTAACTTCAAAATACCAATATTTGTGCTTCAAACGCCTTACATAACATAGAAGAGAAGCTTAGGAACAAGGTTATACGCATTATGTACGAATTCACTGAAGAAATCAACCTACCTTGTAAGTTCTCTTCTCTTTCTCTCTCTAAAAGCTCTCAAAATTTCTCTCTCTCTTGGCTGCTAGTTCAGCATGAAAATGAGAGCTGAAGATGATGAGAAAATGTTTTAATTTCCATGCTGATGTCATCTTTTATTTTGATGATGTCATAATTCCCATTTTCGGATTTTCTGGCAGATTTTCTGCCCAAACTTTGAAAAATCATAACTAATTCTAAAAATATCGAATTGGAGTGATTCCAAAGCCTATAGAACCCTTATTGAGTCTAGTTTCATGGAAAAATATAGAATTTTGCTGAATGGAATCACAAAATTCCCAGAATTTCAATCTTTACATACTGTTCCAGAAATTTCACAGTTTTTCTGTGCTGACTTCAAAAATTCATATCTTTTTGTATATATCTCTAATTGATTCATATGACCTATCAAATTAAATCTTAGGATGTCTACTTTCATCCTGTAAAATTTGATAATTTTTACCCATCATTTGGTCATACAAAATCATATGACAAACTCACTGCCTCATAGGCGATTTCACCGTAAGCATAATCACTTTCTTCAAAATTAACCATTTTATTTTCTTTAATGCCCCAAAGATATAAGAATCATTAGAGAATAGATTTGGGACATCTACTAAACCGGGGCTTAGCAGTCCACTTAATTTAGGCTTATTCCCAAGCATCCAATCCCAAAATTTGGGATATTACATTACATCCACTTTGAAGGTCATTAATCCTTAATCACAAATTAGGTCATTACAGGACAGAGGCTGGGTCAGTGGAGGACCAACGCAAGAACGCTGGGGCAGCGGAGGAGTGATGCATGAAACATTGAGCCAGCAGAGGAACGACAAACGAACGCTCAATCAGATGCACGCATGAAGAAGCAGAGTAGAATGAAGCACTGTGACTTCTTTGAAGAGAGAGTGTTTTAAATCCTAAGGGAAACTTTGTCATTTCAACTTGTCAATTAATCACACAAAAGTCCCTAGAGACTTTTTTATGTGTAAAATTTCCATTAGGACTTTTATTGTTATTTTTTTGGGTCCTTGGGGCCTCTGAGTGATTTTCCCTTGATTATATATAAGGAAAATGACATTTAGGCAACTGCAAGATGGAGCAATAATAATACGGGCAATATGCTATTTTTTGTTTTTGAATTATTTACTGCAACAATACTGCACCTCGGGTATTAAAATTTTTGCAATGTTGTTTATTAACTAACATATATTAATGTTGATTATTAACTCCATGTTGAGGGAAGCAAGTACGGGTCTTCGACAAACAGAGGGGTCTTCGCCAGCACTCTCTTCTTTGCATCTTTCTAAGACTAAGCTTCTCTCGGATACGTATCTCGCACATTATAAAAGCACTTTTTAAAAGCTAAAACAAATAGGCACTTGAATGGAAATTTGAGAACTGAGTCACCTAGAAGGAATAGAAGATGAAGAAAGGCGGGGTAGAAAAAGATGAAGGCCAAAAGAAAAATCTCACATTTAGTTTGTGTTTGGATTCAAAGAAAAAAAGCTATTATGGGAGAAAATCTTGATTTTGGGAAAAAAGCACCCAAACACCCATAAAACTCAAAGAAAAGGACGTTATAGGTCAAATTGTCAAAGTGGAAATGGTGAGTTCTATGACGGAGAGAAAGATGAAGAGAATGCCTCAGATCTCGTAAAAAGAAAAAAGAAGAAGAAGAAAAATGAAGGGAAGGACGATAAAACAATGAAAGTGGAGAGAATTTCAATATTGGAACTCAAATAGTCAAATATTACTTTTTATAAGTAATTTTTCCTTTCATGGAGTTAATCCTTAATATAAACAATTTTATTTTTGTGTTTTAAAATTTAAACCATTTTTTTATATCTCTATTAAATACATAATTTTATATTAATTATCTGTCACTCATAACTAATTCTATTTTATTCAATCATATTTTCTATTCATTCTCTCTCTAATACTTTTTTTATAAATAAGAACATATTTAAAAAAGATATGTCATAAAAAAAGGTCTTTACTGCAGCATGAGCCCGTAATGTCTGTGAAAAATAAAAGTAGTGAGGAGCCTTATGGAAGGAGATGATGGCTCTTCTAACATTAGTTCCACGTGTTAAATATAAAACAGGATTATCTAACCTGGACCGGTCCGGCCAAATCGGACCGGAAACCGGCGACCCGGCCTCTAAACCGGTCCGGTTCGATGACCCGGTCCAGGTCAGATTTTTAATTTTTTTTTAAAAAAATATATGTTTTAAAAAAATTTTCCTTTAAAATTTCATACTATAAGTCTATAATATTTCATTTCTCACCGGTTTGGTCTCGGTTTAGCTCCGGTTTGACTCCGGTCTGACCCACTGACCCTTGACCCAGTACCCCGACCGGTTCACTGACCGGTCCGGGTTTAATTACCTTGATATAAAATCTAATTGATTTTTTTAAAAAAATTTGAAAACTAAATAAATTACTTAATTATATCATATATTGTGTATGATTAAAACATATATCAGTTTATAAGTCAGGCAAATTAATTTGGAGAAAATGATAAATATAAATACTTTGAAGTAATTTAATTAGCTTCTTTAATTTCTCTAAAAAAAATCAACTGGGTCTTATATTTAGGACAGAATATAGTAATGATTTTGATTTATTAGTTATGTTGATGGTTATTAATGTCAATGTTCAGTAGTTAAGGGTTGACATTGCAACGATTTTGACATTTGAGAGACGATATTGCGCTATAAATAGTTAATAATATTTAGTGTTTCTCATGAAATAATTAATGAAAAAAAATTCCCTTTAGCCCTAATAATAATAATGACGTTTTACTTCTGGTTTAGTTCTTTAAATGGAATTTGCAAAGCATAATCACAACAACAACAAAAATTATTTTTTCTTTTCGTTTTCCACCCTCGCTCCCTCAGCATTGCTATGCTACAATCCTTGCTGGCGGGAGTAGGAGCCACAGTGAAAAACTTAATATATTTTTTGAAAAAAAAAAAAAATTGATGCATGCATGACAACTGTACATCTCCAATATAAATTTTTAAAAAGGATTATTGTTGGCAAGGGTAGGTAAATGGCACTGGCTTTGGGTATTGGCTACGGCTGCTTGGGCTAGTGATTTGGTTGATGGGCTTTTTGCCCTTTTGCATTACTACAGAGTTGTTGATATATGATGATTATTATTGGTTTTAAATTATGGTTCTAAATTATTATATATATGGGTACTATATATGTTCAGTTCTGAATTGTAATATATGTTGAAGACATATATAACGATTATTTGTTAATAACCGTAATATATTGACTTTATTTTTTTTAGGGAAAATATCTTATAAAGAACTTTAAAAATGTGAAAAGATAAAAAAGTGTTTCAAATATTCATAATCTCAGAAAGATTTTAAGCTCAATTTGTATTTTTTAAAATTAAAATGAAAGAACCAAATTACCCTCACATATGTATTTTTTTAAAAAATATTACCCCTACCGGAAATTAATATTCTGAAAGTGGTGCGGGTAACCCCACCCCCACCACTTGGTTTGCCCAAAAGGTTGGTGGCTCAATGGCTTTCAATACATTATATGCAAACAAATATATATATATATATATATATATATATATATTTATATATATATATTAACTTTTGATCTTTATCCCAAGCCCTTTCACAAGTTTTTTTAAGGAATTCACGACATTTCATTATGTTTTAATAGCTTTCGTTTACCAAATAAACAATTCACACTATCAGGTCATTTACAAATTTTATTAAGAAATTCACGGCATTTCATTAGATTTTAACAACTTTCGTTTTTCCAAAAAAGAAAAAAGAAATTCACACTATCAAGTCATTAATAAGTTTTGTTAAGGAATTTACAATATTTTATGAAGTTTTAAGAATTTATGATTTTTTTATGGAAAAACGAAAATTGTTAAAACCTAATGAAATATCGTGAATTCCTTAACAGTATTTGTGAATGAATTGATAGTTAACAAAAATTATTAAAACCTAATGAAATATTGTAAATTCCTTAATAAAACTTGTGTATGAATTGATAGTTTGAATTTTTTTTCTGGAAAACGAAAGTTGTTAATATCTAATGAAATATCATGAATTTCTTAACAGAAACTTATGAATGGCTTGATAGTGTAATTTGTTTTTTTGAAAAAACGAAAGTTGTTAAAATCTAATGAAATGTCATAAATTTCTTAATAAAACTTGTGAATAATCTGGCATGAATTTTTTACTTGGTAAATAAAAGTTGTTAAAACCTAATGAAATATCGTAAATTTTTTAACAAAACTTGTGAATGAATTGATAGTTTGAATTTTTTTCTAGAAAACGAAAGTTATTAAAACCTAATGAAATATCGTGAATTCCTTAATAAAACTTGTGAATGATCTGATAGTGTGAATTTTTTACTTGGTAAATGAAAGTTATTAAAACATTATGAAATGTTGTGAATTCATAAACAAAACTTGTGAAAATTGTAATACCCCGAAATTTGGGATTTGAGGCTTGGGAATAAGCCTAAATTAAGTGGACTGCTAAGCCCCAATTTAGCAGGAGCCCAAATTTATCCCCTAATGATTTTTATATCTTTGGGATATTAAGAAAGTAAAATGGTGCATTTTGGAGAATATAATTACGTTTTCGGTGAAATCGCCTATAAGGTAGTAATCTTGTCATGTGATTTTGATTGATCAAATGATGAGAAAAAATTATGATATTTTACAGGATAAAGTAGACATCCTAAGCTTTAATTTGATAGGTCATATGAATCAATTAGAGCTATACACAAAAAGATATGAATTTTTGAAGTCAGCACAGAAAAACTGTGAAATTTCTGGAACAATATGCAAAGATTGAAATTCTGGGAATTTTGTGATTCCAGAAAGCAAAATTCTATATTTTTCCTTGAAACTAGACTCAATAAGGGTTCTATAGGCTTTGGAATCACCTCATTTCTATTTTTCTAGAATTAGTTATGATTTTTCAAAGTTTGGGCAGAAATCTGCCAGAATTTTGTAAAATCCGAAATTTTTGGAAAATTAAAGTAAAATATGATATAATAATATATCATCATCCTCTTCCTCTTGAGACCATTCCAGACGTGAGCTGCAGCCAAGGAGAGAGAGAAAGTTTGAGAGTTTTAGAGAGAGAAGGAGAGGAGAAAACTCACAAGATAGGTCGATTTCTTCGGTGAATTCGTACCTAACGTGTATAATCCTTCTCCTAAGCTTCTCTTCTATGTTGTTTGAGGTGTTTGAAGCAAGATTTTTGGAGTTGGGAAGGTTAGGGTTTCAGCCAAGAAGAGGAAAAGCTAGTGGGAGCTTGAGGTAACTTCCAAACCTTCGTATATTGCTTATTCTGGCTACTGTGGGCAATTTAATCGGTGAAATTTCACCGGATTGCCATTGATTTTAAAGTTCGGAAATTGAGTTGCCCAGGGGTTATGCTGCCCAAATTAGGTCTTAATGTTAGTTGTAACCTAATGGAATAGTCAATAAAGTGGTTATGAGTAGAAAGGAACGTGTTTACGGAGCCGAAACCGAAAAACCCCGATTTTCCCTAGAAAACTCATATATTTCGGTCAGGGCTATAAATGGGTCTTAGAGTTGGATTTTCAATGATTTGATGATTCCATTGAGTTCAGGGGCGAAAATTAGGTGGGGTTACAGTTGGGCACTTTTTCGGAAAAGGCCGAGAAAGCATAATTACGGAAATGCCCCTAAAACCCTAAAAGTAGGGCTGCCAAGGGCCATTTCATAATTTGACATTGAATTTGATGATTTTGAGTCTGGAAATGGATTCCTTGGATGAAAATACGTCAGGATAGCCCCAGTCAAAAATTTGGGAAAACGTGCCATCGGGCCGGGTACGGCGGGGCTGGGTCCCCGGGGGTATTTTAGTAAATTTTCAATATAGCCTCATATAACCCTCAGAAACACTATGAAAGTGTCTAAATAGTACATTTGACATTGTAGGATCGAATATGGAGCCCCGAGCTGTTGGCACGCAAATCGAGGAGAAAGATTTGGAGGTAGGGGACGTACCTTACTTGCATGTATTTGATATCTTTGCTTGTGTAATGATGTATGTGATTGCTTTACTTGATTGTGTAGAGCATATTTGAATAAATGAAGCTCTGTTTTTGTTTTCGCTGTGGCCATAGTCTTGTTGTATGAAACATTGAGCATGCAGAAATGTCATTATGGGGCATACATCTAGATAAAGCTAACATGTCATACACATAGCATCAATCATGCATGCATTACGGTATCTGTTTCCTACTGAGATTTTCTCGAATCTCACCCTCCCCTACCAACAATTTAGACAGGAGAAGACAAAAGATATGTTGAGAGCAAAGAAGAGAGCTACACGAGAGGATTGCAGTGCGGAATGAAGTCAGGAATATGTCTCCGTTTCACTGGGGCGAGTTTAGACACCCAAGTAGCCCTGTGAGGCTACACTAATTGTAATTATCAGGTACGAATCCCTGAGGGGAATTTCCGTAATCATGTACTTATTATCAGTATATTCATGTTATTCCTATGTTGCCCACCGAACCACATATCATCTTTCGCGAATACTCTTAAAAAGGTGAAAATTAAATAAGGGCGTGACAAAAATTCTTGGGTTAAAGATAAAAAAGTAGCATATATATATATATATATATATATTTGCATATAATGCATTGAAAGTCATTGATAGCCCAATGGCTATCAACCTTTTGGGCAAACTAAGTGGTGGGGGTTCAAACCCCACCCCCACAACTCTGGGAATATTAATTCATGACTACATATTCCTGTCGGTAGAGGGAGGTTGTTGATGATTGGCTAGCCCTCGGAGCTACGGCAACGGTGGCCGGTGGGGGTAATATTTTTTTTAAAAAAATATATGTAACTACAATTTAGCCATTTCTTTTCAATTTCAAAACGACAAATCAGGTCTCTGGGATTATGAATATTCAAAATATTTTTTTGTCTTTTTGCATTTTTAAAGTTCTTTATAAGGGATTTTTCCTTTTTTTATTATATACAGTTATTTTTTTTATTATTTATTTATTTTTATTGTTAATATTTATTATATAAAATACAATATAATTATTAATAATAACAAGATAATAATATTAAATAAAAAATTTTATTTATAGTATTCAAAATTCAATGTATTATCGATAAATATCATACGATTTAAAAAAAATTAATCACTTAAACACTCTAAAACATTAGCTTATAAATTTTTGAATTCTAAAAGAAAATCTATTAAAAAAGTTATACAATATTCTCCAATGTGTTTGTTGTAGATTGTCGACCACGTATCAATACTTCAGAGTTCCCATAACAGCAAAAGGGTAATATATAAATATGAAAATCAGAATATATATAGTAAAATTGGAAAATATTAAAATTTAAGCAAATTTCGGATCTAATTCAAGAAATCCGATTTCAACATATATGCTAAAGTTTAGGAATGTGAGAGAGTGAATGTTCAAGTAGATTGTGATTCAACAAGCTTATAAATATTAGGAGAAAAAATTATATTGATTTTATTCTATATAATCTAGTGTAATCAGAATTATTTTTATGGCAATAACACAATAATAAAAAATTTGACACTTTACGTCATTAATTTTTCGTGATCTCTAGTTTTTTCTGGTGTTTTTTCTTTGTTTTCATCTTCAAACTAACAACTATCATTAGAATTAGATATTTCTTTTTGTCGGCGATTCTTCTTCTTACATAATTTGGCAACCTCGAGCCTCAACCAGTGAGTTCTCGTTATAAAAAAATACAATGAAACTAAAAATGTTAATTGAGAAAAAAATGAAAGCTTACATGAGGGTCGAGGAATAATCAAGAGAGGAAGGAGCTGCAGAGTAAAGATTAACGTTAGTTGTGGAGGACGGAACCCGTAGCGGCAAAACAAAACCCATGGAAAGAATAGTATGATACTTACTAGGAAAACTAAAAAACATTTAAGAAGTAATTGAAAGAGTTGCATCAAATAAACTATTTTTCAGAATCCCGCCTCCTTATATTTGATATTTTTAGAATCCAGATGAAAGAATACTTAATGATTCTTTGTAAAGAACCGTAATGTATTGTCTATAATATCAATTAATATATCAATAAAGAATATATTAATATATTGTTAGATTACTTAATGATTCTTTATGAAGAATAGTAATGTATTATCAACTATCTTTTTTATATTACAGGATACATAACGTTTCTTTATAAAGAACCGTAATATATTGTCAAATAATTTTTTTTAAGAATCCCAGCTTTTTATATTAAATCACGCTTAACGGATTTTTATGAAGAACTATAATGTATTGTCAAATAACTTTTTGGGTTATTATCCAATTTTGCCCCGGAAGTTGTCCCAAAAGAGCGATTTTGCCCCGAAAATTTTAATGGGTGCAATTTCACCCTGGAAGTCTCAAATCAATAGCAATTTTGACCCAGTTGGACGGAGGCCACAAGTTTTGTTTGCCATGTCGAAGTTGTTGACACGTAGATTATTAATTTACCTTGTGTTTATTTTTTATAGATTTAAGTTGTGTTTTTCTATATTAGGGCAACAAGGAATAGAGGAAGGACCCCCACCAAATCGAGCAAACATTAACGGGTTGTGAGGATGAGGAGGGTCCAAAAAGAGGGAAGCAAGAGGAGAACGGAGCGATGGGGGTCTCGTCAACAGCATCTTCATCAAGGGTAAGCAAGAGGAAGGTCACAATTCTTAGGCGTCGTGGTCGCGAGGTGCACAACGATGGATCGGCAAAGAAGTGTCGCTGCGGGGTGGTAGCCACTCTCTGGACATCGTGGACGGAGGTTAATCCAGGGAGGAGATTCTACGGTTGTCGAAATTACCAAAAGGTAGGTATTTTGCAATGAAGAGCTTTTTGTTAGAGTTTTTCAGTGAAGACGTTTTTTTTTGTGTTGAGTTCGTCTTGTTGCTACTATCTGAGCAAGTATTGTAAATTTATAAGGAGGATACGGTTTTTTCAATGGCTTGATGAAGAGATGGGTGAGAGGCCAACTAAGGTGATAAACGAGTTACACGAGCATATTGATAGGTTGTATGATGACAATATGAGGCAGAGAGCATATGATAAGAAGGGAATGAGTGATGTTGAAGCAAGATTGGTGATGTAAATGTGCAGATGAAGAAGATCGTAAGGAGGCTGAGGCTCATATTTGGTGCTTACATGGGTTTTATTTGTAGTTTACATTCTATCATGAATGTTGATTAAAATATAAAGGGTATTTTGTTTGTAGTTTACATTCTGTCATGAATGTTGAGTAAGATGTAATCAGCATTCTGATAATGTTATGGATCTTTAAACATTATTTTTGTAAAAAGATTGTCAAATTAAATGTAACCGAATATTTTAGATGCAAATTAAAAGTCCCTGTGTTGTATGGAGTATTTAATATCTTAATATAGAAATTCTTTCAGTAGGCTATGAAAGTGAGACAATTGTTTGATAGGCTAAATCCTGATAGTGCAATCATTTCACCCAGGGTAAATTGGGTAAAAACAGATATTTCAAAAACTGTAAATAATAATCGCCTAAATTAAAATAGAGTTAAGAGTAAGAAGGATATCACCAAAGTATACACCGGGAGTTATACTGGTTCGGCCACAATCACTTTAACCTACCTCTAGTCCTCAAAGTTCCTCTGAGAGTTTTACTATATCTTCCAAGATTCTTGATCACCTGAAAATGCTTAATCATCTGTTTTCTAGAAAATTGGTTATTCTAATAACATCCTTTGTATTTGAATAGCTTCCCTTGCAAAACATTTATTTTTATTCGAATACAAAAACTTGTATTCGAATAGGCTTCATCAGAAAATGATGTTATTCAAATAGAATAATCTGTATTCGAATAGGCTTCTTGAGTAGTGATTATTTGAATACATTAGCCTCTATTTGAATAAACATTCAAAATTCGAATTGTATTCGAATAGTCAGTCCCTTATTCAAATAGGCTTTAGAAGATAGGTGATATTATTTGAATATTTGGTCTCTTATTCAAATAGCTTCTTATGTAAAATAGGTGACTCTATTCGAATACAATAACTTGTATTCGAATATTGCTTCTATGATAATGAATGTGTTTGTTCGAATACTTCAGCCTCTATTCGAATAAACTTCTGATTCTAACAGGCATAAATCTTTGATATAACTCCAAATTATTTGGCAACTGACCTATCCCTAAAAAACTTTTTAAGTCTATTTTGCACAACAATTGAAATCAATCACAAATACTTTGTATTCCAAAAGTTATGATATAATTTGTAACATCTGGACAATGTTTAAAATTCGAGCGTCCACTTCCAGAAACCATATCTCTTTGAATATAACTCCAAATATGACCAATAACCTATCCATAGAAAGCTATTTAAGTTTCGAATGTATAGTTTGAGAGTTATGTCCAAAATACTGAACCGGTTCTGAAATATGATGGTGATTTGAATGTCATCTTCCAAAATTCATATCTCCTTCATGTAAGCTCTTTTTAACTTGATCTTGGTGTCAAAATGACATATTGGGAGTCTAGTTGCATATGCCACACTGGTTTTACCTTAATTGGAGTTGTGATTTGGGAGATAGGACTAAATTACTGAACCTCGTGCATGCTAAATGACACAGAGGTCGCTGCATTATTCGAATAATATTGCTTCTATTTGAATAGAACATTTATTATTCGAATAGAAGTCCTCTTATTCGAATCGAACTCCTTTTATTCTAATATAACTTCTTCTATTCGAATAAAACCCAATATTTGGAATGGGGAAAAGAATAGCAATTGAAAGTAAAATTTGTAATGCACAATACACTCTCTAAAATAATACCATCAATCATACTAGTTATAGGTAGGAACCTCAAATCGTCTATCCATGCATTAAAACTTTCACTCAAATTATTATCAACCATCCGGTTCAAACATCTAGTACTAAAATACGCTCTTACCCAGCACTTTGTAGGATATGACACAGCTACTGTCACTGCTTCTTGTTGTAGCTATTTCATCGTGTTCATATTGTCTATAAACTGTTCTTTAAACGTGCTCTACGAACATGCAAAGAACTTCTTCTTCAATTAAGCTCCACGCCACTTTTTGCTCCAATTTGCATAGACGTGCCTGCACATAGCCTATGCTCGGCTCTGGGCAAGATAGTTGACACAGCGAGATGTAGCCCCTGCACATCACAATGATTTGAAAACAATCAAAATATAGAAACTGAAATTACTCTCATTCTCACACAAATATAATGTATCATAATGACAAAAATGAGAGAGAGGTGAAAGCATTAATTACTTTTTGGTCCTCTCATTCTCACACAATATAATGTATCATAATGACAATAGCAAAAAAATTGTCAATTACAATTTTTTATATATGAAATCTCTAATTACTATAAACCAATGCAATGACAGCAACAAACAAAATTGTCAATTTAATGACAACTTCATAATGAAAACTTGTAATTAGTCATAAACCTTTTGCATATCCAACATTATAGTCACACGGTCTCTTTCATCCAAATCCAAAGATTTTTCAACCTTTCCAAAAACCACTTCCAATTCACTGTGTTTTCTTTTTGTGTAATAGCAAAGGCAATTGGATAAAGAGAACCATCTCCATCTACACCAGTAGCCGTGAGCATAATGCCTCGTGATAACCCTTTAAGAAAAGTTCCATCAACCCTTATTATGGGTCGGTATCCATCCTTCCACCTAATCTGAAAAAAAAACACAAGAATGATTAAAAAATTGTTACAAACATAAAATCCATAAAATACAAATGCAAAGAGAAACTCAATCTTACCTTTGATGCATTGAAGCATACATACATGCGATTGAATACCCTTCTTCTATTGTCCACAGCATCCTTACTTATTTCGATACTCACATTTAACCCAATGTTAGTTGTCCCCAACTCATGACAATATGCTTCTAGATTGTTGAACTCATCTATATAGCTACCTTCCAATTGCTGCATAATCATTCTTTTTGCCCTTTTGCATTTGTGTAAGCTCACACTTAGCTTAAACTCATCAGCCATATCCTGCTTTATGTCTTTTGTGCGATATTTTGGCCTCTCTTGGACCTTCTTCCTGAAAAATATAGCCAACCACCTCATTAATGCCCTAGGGTTCTTAAAAACCCTACTACATCTATGTTCCAAATGAAATGCTTTACAACCATCCCTGGGTTAGATCCTTCTTTCGATGCATACAAGATAAAAGGACAATCCTCTTCACAAACTGCCCTTAACCTGTAAGGTTTACTCTTTTTTAGGGACATTTGCACTTCCTCATTAATAGCATATCTACTTATTGCACCAACCAATTATGCCTTGTTAGCATATGACCCACCCAGCATAAAAAAAGGCTTCTTTTTTGACCCAACAGCTTGTCCTTGGCCCAAAACTGTAAGTAACTGCCCTTCTCCACAAGCTAGGCCTAATTCATCCTCCTCCTCACACTCACTGTCATCATCACCATCATCCACTAATGCCTCATCTTTATTTTCACTCTCAATATCATAACTTTCACATTCATTGTCATCCCTTTCTACTTCACTACCACCAACTTTAGCATCACCTTCACCCATAGTTGCACCATCATTCTCTCCATTATCATGCCTAACTTCACTTAACTCAACTTCAACATGTCCCTCAACCTCATTCACATCAACTACACTATGCACATTCATATACTCTCTTGTTATGTCTCTTGAACGAACAAACTTAGATTCATCCACATCATCGGCTCTAGCTTCATCGCAATTCTCATCAATCCCTCTCTCTGAACTGCCAAATTCGTTGAATAGCTTATCCAAATACAAGTCATTATCAAGACTGCCTTTCCCATCCCCTCTGGGTCCAGCTTTAGGACCATGAAAACCCTTCCCCATCCACCGACATTATAACACCCCGAATTTTGATTAAGGGATAATCATAATTATTGTGAATGATTTTGTAAATCAAAATCGATTTGAGATATGAATTGTTATTGGAAATGCCCAACACCCTGCATTTTAGCTTAATTATGTGACAAAGTAATTTAAAGGCTAAAATTAGAGGGAATGGCGCATGGATGAAGAAGAAAGGAACTTAATTATATGTTATGTGGTGATTTAAGTGAACGTGCCAAAATCAGAAAGAAATTGAAAGAATGGGAACTATTGGATAATTAGTTAGTGATTAATGGAGAAATTAATTACTAACTAAAGAGAAATGAGGAGTGTAACTAAATAGCTAATGGGCTAGTTAGTGTAACTATATGGTTGCTTATTTGGTGAGAAATGAGGAGATTTGGACATGTGGCATTGAGTGATCATGCATGAAGGGAGTGGTTGGAGAAGAAAAGTCAACAACCATTTTTTTAGCATTTTTCTCCCTCTCTCCCTCTCTCTTATGCGTATGGACAAGGGAATGGGGGCAAAAATTCTGCCTCCTCCTTCATCATCTTTATCATCACACATTCTCTCTCTCCAAGCTCTCTTTTGTACGCCATTTTTGAAGAAGAAAGAGGAAGGAAAAGCTTGAGATTAAGGTAAGATTTTGACTTCAAATACCAAAATCTCCTTCTTTAAAGTTGTTTCTTGTGTTAAGGGCTTCATTTTCATGGTTTTAGCTTTAGCATTGGTGGTGATTTGAACTCTCAGTGTGATATAGAGTTTGGAGAATCAAAGAACTCCTTTGAGGAAAGTTGAAGAGGTGAATGAGTAGAGCATTTTGGTATAAGCTTTGTGGTCATTTGGTTGAGTTGGAATTTTTGTGAATTTAGCCCTATTTTTGAAAATTAGGGTCTTGTGGTGTTTGAGTTGTTGTTGTCATGGACATGATGCTTTGAGATGTATCTTGGATAGATAGAATCTGATTGAAGCTTAAATGCCAAGTTTGACAATTTTGGGATTTTTGTTGAATATAGACCAAAAACAGAACATATAGATGGAATGAGAATTTGGTTTTTTTGATATTTCCATTATGTTCCTTGTGGAAAATTGTGTGGAAGTAGTGTTGGATATGAATTTTGAACCATTGGGAACTTAGTTTTAAAAGTGGCAAGTATTGGTTAGTGAAAAACTCTGTTTTGGTAGTGGCTTTGCATGGACGTTTTAAAATATCAAATAGTGTTGAAAAATTTTGAATCTTTCCAGTCTTAAATTTCACTTGCCAAGCTTCAAAATGGACATATATTTCATGTCATTTCGATTTGTGAGCTAGGAGTTAAGACTGTCCAAAGTTTGATATTAAATCTGGGATCAATTCTGGAGCAGTGTGGACATTTCTTAAATTCTGTATTTGTGTGGTGATTTCTGGTAATGGCCCATATTTTTCTAGTAAAGAGGACTTAAATAGCTTTCAATGGGATTTAGGATCACCTCATTTCGATTTTTTTAGAATTAATTATGATTTTTCAAAGTTCAGCCAAGAAACAGAATTTTCCTGGCAGCAGCCAGAAAATTCTTGGCTGCAGCCAGAAACCTTATGGGCTGTTTCTGGCCGCAGCCAAAGGTTTCTTGGCTGCAGCCAACCCCTGTTTTCAGCACCGTGTGATTTTGAAAAGTGGTTTCTAACCTAGTACTTCTCAATCCTTGTAGGCTATTGTTAGAGACTTTTATAGCTATTTAAGGGACTTTAATGATAACCAAAACTAAGTGTTTTGAAGTCGATTGAGTATTGGAATAAGTGATAACGCGTCGTCCTTAATTATGACTATAGGGTTTGATATTTGCCTGGAACGTAGAAGGCCTACGCCTGAATAAGGACGGAAAGACCAAGGTAGTGACACTTTATCCTATATCATGTTTAATGCATTGCCCGTACGTATTTAACATTGAATGATGCTGATTGGGTCCGTGGCGAGTAGCCCAGCCTTGAATGTTGTTGATTGGCTTTGTGGCGGTTAGCCCAACCTTGAATATTACCGATTAGGTCCATGGCGGGTAGCCCGGCTTTGAATGCTGTGTAGCTGAATTGTGATATATACTTACATGCTTTGTTTAATTATACATCATATACGTAAAATGTTGCTACTTGGATTCTTTTGAATCTCACTCTTTCCAAATAACATTTTTAGACAGGGCAAGTAGATCGAGGGGCAAGCAAGTGGATAAGGGCGAGTAGGACTGCCGATAGTAGTCTTAGCTAGATACTTTTGGTTTTTGGAATTGGTTATCATTTTGGACGAATGTATATATTGAATTGACCATAGAATTATAGTTTTTGTGTAATTCCCAATATGGGAAACTGAGATGGGCAATGATGCCCTGTAAAACTCTTGGATTAATGATATTATCCAGGGTGAATGTCAGGAATTTTATTAGTACTCTGATTTTGTATATGTGACAAATCGAACAGGCCAATTGTTTTTGTCAATGAAGGGATGGAGATCTTGACGTATAGGTTTTTAGAAAAAGGTTTTTAATTCCTCTCGATCTCTTATCCAATTATAAAAAAAGTTTAAACACTAATCTTGGCCTTGATGACAGCGGGGGTTACAGACATCTCACCCAAACCTTTAATAAATTTATAAACAGTAGAAATTTAAATTAACCCATAATAGACATAGGGACGATAATGCCATTACACTATGAACAAGAATAAATAAACCAAACATGTAGACACCATCGACTTTCCCCAAGAAATTTAAGATTCCAAACCTGCTTTAATATGATTACACTGTGGATTCTGCTTTTGTGCCTCAAATCTCTTATCTTTCTCATCTTTTCTACTTCAGCGATTACATTGTCAACTCTGCTTTAATGCGATTACACAGTCGTACAAGATTCCCAACTCACATGCCCCACTTCACCGATTCACTGCTTTGCCCTAGCAGACAAATTTCATTGGAATAATGTAACACCCCAAATTTTATATTCACAAAAAATATATTATAATTAATTGAGAAATTCAATAAAATGGTGAATATTCATGAATTCGGAACTTATGAATTTTAGAAATGTTCATATTCATGAAAAAATGAGCAAATTAATTCAAGAAAGGAAAATGTATTGGCAATTGTATAAATTGTGAAATAAACTTAAAAGCCCATATTTTCCTTTTACTTGAGGTCTTGGACATCGAAGTAGAGGAGAAAGAAGATTATTTAAATACTTGGCCCAAATTAATCAAGGAAGAAGCATTCTTGGCCAAGTATATAAACTTTGAAAAGTCAAAAAAGTTGGAATTGCAATAAAATAATATATGTGTGCAATTAGAGGTATTAGTTGAAGGCAACCAAGTTGGTTCATGAAGGGCTTTAGGTGACGTGTTTTTGGGCCTAAAAGGATGAAGGAAATTTGGTTCAAATGTAATGAGGGATTATGACATACTTTGTAGTAGATAAGCCCAATTACACCTCTTTTGTCATAAACCCTATTTTTGTAATAAAGATAATTAAGGGAAAATATGAAGATATTTTAAAACCTTTGTTCATCTTTCTCTATCCCATTTCACGTCCTACACACAAAAAAGAGAGATAGAGAAGAGCTTGAGAGCTTTGGGACATAGTGTAATACCCTAAATTTTGATTAAGGGCTAATATTGATTATTGAGATGGTAATTGTGGATTAAAGTTAAATTAATGTGTATTTGTGATAATATTATCTAATATGTCATAATTGATGGAAAATTGATGGAATAGAAATTATTGGCCATAAGCTAGTAGTTAATGGGTAAATTAATTACTAACTAAGAAAAAATGAGAAGTGTAATTAAATGGCTAATGGAAGGATTAGAGAAGCTAATTGGTGATTTAATGGGTAAGAGCCAATAGGAAGAAGACAAGTGTCAAGAGGAGATGAAGTAAGAGAGTGTAAGAAAGTCAAACCCATTAGTTAATTATTTTTCCTCTCTCCTCTTCCCTTATATTCGGCTGATGGAGGCATGGGGAAGGATTAGCCATCATTTCACCTCCTTCTTCAAGCTTCATCTCTCATTTTCTCTCTCTCTCTCTCTCTTTATCACCCATTGTTGTCTAAAGGGAAGGAAGAAAAGTTTGAAAATGTAAGGGAAAATGAACTCTATTACTCAAACTTCATTCATTAAAGTTGATCCTTGGAGTGAGAGCTTCATTTTGATGTTTATAATGTGCCCATTGGTGTTGGTCTATGCCCACACGAAATTTTGGGAAGTGGTAAATCAAGAAGTCTCTTTGGCAAAGTTATAGAGGTGAGTAAGATAAACCTTTCTATATAGGTTTTATAGCCATTGGTTAAGTTTGGATTTTCTGGAAATTTTGCTTTGAATTTTGAAATTGAGGGTCATTGTGTTGTTGGCATGTTGTTGTCATGGAATTAGTACCTTGTTTAGTGTTTTGAATGAATAGAATTGAATTGAAGATTAAAGGTGAAGTTTGGGAACTTTGTAGTTGGTTTTGTGTATTGGTCAAAACAGGGCATGGTGATAGGTTGGGATTTTGGTCATTTTGAGGTTACCATTGTGTTCCTTGAGAAAATTTATGTGGGAATAGGCTTGATTGTTAATTTTGGAGCCATTGGAAACTTTGGTAGAAAGTTGGAAAATCTGTCTTGTGTGAACTCTGTCTGAGCAGTCAGTTTGCACGAGCGTTTTGAATGACCCAATGGTGTTGGAAAATTCTGAAAATTTCCAATCTTAAATATCACATCCCAAGATTCAAAATGGACATATAATTTGTGTCATTTTGTTTTGTTAACTGAGAGTTATGCTTTGCCAAAGTTTGGGACAAAAATAGAACTCTGTTTTGGAGTAGTGTTGAGTTTTTGGTGATTCTGTATTTTTGTGATGATTTGAAGTAATTAGACATATTTTTCCTAGAAAAAGGACTTAAATAAATTTCATTTGGATTTGGAATCACCTCATTTTGATTTTTTAGAATTAGTTATGAATTTTGGAAGTTCAGCCAAGAATCAGGAAATTTCTTGGCCGCGGCCCAAACCTTTCTGACCTGATTTTGGCCGCGGCCAATAGCCTTTTGACCATATTTTGGCTGCAGCCTAAGGAAGGTCTGGCCGCGGCCAACCCCTGTGTTCCAGCACTTTGATTTTTTAAAAAAAGATCTTTAACCTATTGTTTCCCAACCTTTTAGGGGTTTTATTATAGGCATTTATAGCTTCTTAAGGGTCATTATTGATAACCAAATCTAAGTGTTGAAGAGTCAGTTGAGTATTGGAATAGAGAATAATGTTTCATCCTTAATTATGACTTTAGGATTTGATATTTGCCCGGAGCATAGAAGGCCTGTGCTTGCTCAAGAACGGAAAGACCAAGGTAGTGACACTTTATTCTATATCATGTATATTGCATTACTTGTTTGCATTAATTATTGAATACAATGAAGGGAACGTGGCGTAAGCCAGATCTCGAATACAGATACAGTGAAAGGAACGTGGCGTAAGCCCGATCTCAAATACAAATACAATTGATAGGATGTGGCGAAAGCTTGGCCTTGAATACAGTGAGGGGACGTGGCGAGAGCCCGGCCTCGTATACAATGAAGGGGACGTGGCAGTGTGCCCGACCTCGAATATTGATTGCTACATTGTGATATATGTTTACTTGCTTTGTTTATATGCATCATATACGTAAATTGTTGCTACAGGGATTCTCTAGAATCTCATTCTTTCCAAATAATATTTTTAGACAGGGCAAGTGAATCGAAGAACAAGCAAGTGAACAAGGACGATTAGGACTGTCAGCGGTAGTCTTAGTTAGATATTTTTATTTTATACTAAACTCGTTATCATTTTGGATAAATGTACATATTGAATAGACCATAGAAGTATAGTTTTGTGTAATCCCCGATATGGATACTGAGATGGGCATTGATGCCCTGATTATTATTTTGGATTAATGTTATTATCCCGGATGAATGTCGGGAATTGTGGTATACTCTGATATTGTACATGTAACAGACCGAACAGACCATTTGTTTTAAGGAACGAAATGAATGGAGATCTATTTATACAATTGTTATAAAAGTTTTTAAATTATCCCGGATCTCTCATTTGATTATTAAACACAGCGAATCTCTCATTCGATTATTAAACGTGTTTAAACGCTAATTGTGGTCTTTCTCGAGGCGGGGGTTACACATAGAGAGCTCAAGAGAGCAAGAGGAAGCAAAATCTAAGGTAAGAACTTGTGTTTCAAGTGATTAAACTTCCTACCTTGTGTAGTTCATCCTCTAATCTCTTATTCTTCATGGAAATCATATTTTAGCAAGCTAATCTTCAAGGTTAATGAAAGAGAGAGAGAGAGAGAGAGGAGGATACCTAGAGAGAGAGAGAGGAGGATACCTAGAGAGAGAGAGATCAAGAACTCAAGAAGGTAACTTCACAAATCCTAAAACTATACTAGTATGTGGTTGTTGTTAATGATTGTGGTTGGATTTGGTTATTTTGTTGAGTTTGTAAATTTGAAAAGTCTTAATCCTAAGGGGTTATGCTGCTCAAATTTCTTTGAATCATGATTAAGAAGTGTTTTGATGAGTAAAAGTGGAAAAGTACAAATTTTGGAAGCTAAAACACAAAACCCCATTTTTCCATTTTCTTTCAATATTTTGGCCAGCACTGTTCTGAGGGATAGGAACTGAATTTTCATGAAATAGATGGTTCCATTGTATTCATTAGGCAAAAATAGATGGGTTTACAGTTGGTCACTTTTTCGGAAAAGGCCGAAAAAGCATAATTACGAAAACGCCCCTAAAATCCCTAAATTGGGGCTGTCAAGGGTATTTTCGTAATTTTACAGTGAATTTGGTGATTTCAAGCCCAGAAATGGATTCCTTGGGTGAAAATATGTCAGGATAGCCTTAGTCAAAATTTTGAAAAAATGTGCCATTGGGCCAAGTACTGCAGGGCTGAGCCGAGGTCTCAGGGGCATTTTGGTAAATTTTCACCATAGACTAATATAACCACAAGAAACACTATAGAAGAGTCTAAAATGATACTTGGATAGGTTATGACCTATTTCTTGTATATTTAATATTTTAGGACCGAGTCGGAGGCCAAACACAGCACGTATTTCGAAACGCATCTAAAAAGGAATTTATAAGCTTTGAGGTAGGAACGTTATCCTTCATACATCATGTCATAGTTATATGATTGAGTGGTTATCATTGTTGTAAATGTACTTTATTAATCAACATGTTTTGCCCAGAGAGGGGTCAGTAGTAACAGAGGCACTTACACTGGAGTTAGTGAGAACCTAACCAGTGCAGAATAGTAGGGCTGAGCCCTACTCATATATACATGCAGATGATGTGTTTATATTATTCATTAATTGGTGCATACCTTGGCGCATGTCATATTTACTTTTCGCATTTTCTGTGAACGATAGCATGTTTCTACTAGGATTCTTCGAAATCTCACCCTATTTTTAAATAAACATCTCAGCGGGTGCCAGTGGGTCAAAGGGCAAAGGCGTAAACGCTGGGAAATAACTGGCACGTGCCTCAAGGTGAGGACAAGATAGTGGTTATAATTAGTTTATGTTTAGATATTTTGGGGAATCCTGTAAATATTAAAGTTTCGCTGTTTTTTTCTGTATTTCATTGATGAACGACGTATGGATTATAAACGAATATTTTTATCAGTATAATTATACTTTTTTGTATGCCCATGGAATTCCGTCTTTAGTACTCTTCGATTATCGAAATGGAAACGGGTGTTGACAAATAACTTCTTGGGACACCATGTTTCTGATTCACGAATGGGTTTGTTAGGGTTCACAAATTTTTTAATTTTAATCATACTCTCTCCTCATGTATATAACACCTGTCTATTACACACCATCACTCTGCCACCACGTTTCTGCCACTTAACTTGCCACTATGTTTTGCTGTTGCCAGGGTATAATATTAATAGTAAACGTTAGATGTCTGTCAACATAGGTCCACAATGCTACTAAATTCAGACTTCCAGGGTGAAATTGCACCCTTGAAAAAGTTCCAGGGCCAAAATGCACCTTAACCCTCACTTTTTTATAGAATCCCGCCTCCTTATAATTGATCTTTTTCAAAATCTCAACTTCTTATATATGGTGGTTATTATTTTTAACCATTAAGTAATCTTAAAGAATATATAATGGTTCTTTGTGAAGAACTATCAAGTATCTTGAAATAATTTTTTTTAGAATCTTGCCTTCTTATATATAATGGTTTTCATTGATAACTCTGAAGTATTCTTATAGCCCGTTTGGTTCAATTCCATAAGAGAGGATTATATATAATCCTGATGCAATAGACTGATTACAGTGTTTGATTGGACTTATGTAATGTAAAAAAGATTACATTTTGTAGTTCTGATTACAGCGTTTGATGTAATCAGGATTACACAGCTAGGACTTATGAATGAGGGATGCAGACATCCCGAAATCAAGTAAAAAAGACATTATTGCCATTATATTTTTTAAATTGACCAAAGTGCCTACCCATAAATGACGTTAAATATTAAATAATTATCACCATTAAATATTAAAAAAATAGTTAATAATATAAAATTTAGAAAATATTCCCCTATTAAAAAAATTATATTCCACCGATAAAAATATTAAAATATCCCTTTAAATAATATTCCCACCATTAAATATTAAAAAAATTATCATGAACTCAACATATACACTGCATAATATTTTCACCATTGTATGTTAAAAAATTACTATAAACCCAACATGTACACTACATCAATTAAAAAAATTACCATGAACCCAACGTGTACAATATATATATATGTGTGTGTGTGTGTGTGTAGTCAAAGGTAATTTGATCTCTTACTATATTATTCCCGTATATTCTCATGTTCGATGTAATCCAACTAAATGTTTTTATGTATATGCATCATCTTTCTTTAATGACAAACTAAACAAATCCATGTAGTCATAATTACATTATATTGCATTATATTTCATTACATTACCTCTGATTTTGTGAACCAAATAGGCACTTAAAGAATATATAACGCTTCTTTATGATTGTCGAATAAATTTTTTTTTTCAGAATCCTGCCTTTTTTGCCTCCTTAAGATATTAATAAATAATATATATTAAATTAATATCTTAACATATTATATTTATCTTAAAAGTATAAATCTGAGATAATATAACGTATTTATAATCATACTTTATAGCTAATTATTATAACCGTTATGTTTTTTTACTCATATAATGTTCGAAGATGAATCGTTTGTAAGTGTTGCATGATGGTTATTTTATAATAACTGTCATATTTATCACTAAATAAATGACGATTATTAACTACAACCATTATTTTTGTGTTTTCACAAATTCTACCTTTCAATACATAACAGTACACATATTTAACTGTTATATTTTAGCATTATATATTCTTATGTGACCTTCGTCTTAATATACATGACATTTATTCATTGTAACCGTTATTTATTAAGCGTTATATATGCCCATATATGTAGTAGCATTGGTAGTTATGCCATATAATTTAATAGGGGAATTATTATGAGGTCTTAATGAAGATATTTAATTATAAAAAAATCATGGGTTAAGGGGCAATTTTGCTCCAGAAGTTTTTCAAGGGGCAATTACCGTGGCTGTTAGTTCACACGTCATTTACGTTATTTTTGTTAAGTTGTAAATTTGCCTCCAAAGTTTTTTATCTAACTTTAAAATAAATTAAAGTAGATAACACATGAATTTTTGGGACAAATTTGCAACCTAACAAAAATGAGATGTAGATTGACAACTTCATATATTTAGTCAACTAATAGTCAAAATTAATTGGGATAACGGCAAGACAAAATTTCTCCCTAAAAAACTTTTAAGGCGAAATTGCCCCTCGGTGACAACTTCCAAATAAAAGTACCCCTTAACCCAAAAGTTATACTAATAATAATCACTGAGAAGCATGTTTCAGTGTAAGAAATTACAATATCTCACTTATCATTGGGACTCTTTAGTAATTAAATCCTTTATTTGGGACTTAATAGTAATTCCATCCCCCTAATTTAATTTCACTTAAATGCCTAGATAACTAAATGATATATTTAAACAATTTAAGAAATAAGTTTCATGAGACTAGACTTTCCCTCTATTTTCTTGTACTACTCTATTAATTTTGTTTTTAACTCATCATGTGAGCTGCTCTCAAGATTTGAGCTTTAATATATTATATCTAACACTTATTTTATATATATAAAATCTTCAAGAATCCATGCTATGAGAATATTCCATGAACAGTGAAACTTATATCAGACCTTGGTTAGAAAGTAGAGAGAGAGGTTTTCACACTGAAAAATAGTTGATGAACGAATGAACTGACGATATGGACGAGGGTTTAAAGGGTAAAAAGAGGACAGAGACAATGGTCCAAAGTGATTGTGACTCTAATGGAAGGCAGCGAGAATGGAGATGTTGAGACTTGTGAGGATACAAACATATTGCACGAGAGAAGGATGAGTTACACTCACACTACTACTTCCGATATTTAATATAAGATATATTTTATTGCAAACAACAATAATAATAATAAAGACTTATCCCATTAATTAAGGTCGGCTGTATGGATCTCACGATCTCGTTATGCTTTATTAAAAACGAGATATTTGAATATATTATTAGTCAAAAGATCTCGATATATAACTTCATTAAGTATTCTATTCAGTCTTTCTTTACTTCTTTTTAGAAGGTTCCATACCGTTTGATCGACCCTCTTCACTAACACATTCAATGAAATTTTTTGAATGTGTCCAAACCACCTACTTGATTTACTACGCAGTGGGTTTTATATTAGGAATTAGAGGTGGAATATGTTAGATTTTGAAGGATTAAAGAGACACGAAACAAGAGCCTCTAAATATGATTGAATCCTTAATACTTAATTCTTAAATCAATGAGAATACAAGAGTCTTTATATAAGCAAAACATAACCTAAACTAATTCTAAGACATAATCTAGGGTGTGTTCGGATTAGTTTTTGAAGAATAGCTTCTAGATAATAGATTCTGAGTAGAATAGATTATGGGAAACAAATGATTTTTATAAAATGAGAGTGTTTGAGTATTATGGTCAGAATAACTTTTTTTATGATATAGGGCCCACATAAAGAAAAAATAGAAGTGAGAGAATGGGTGGGCCCATATAAAGAAAAAGTAGAAGAGTGGGAGGGTGGGTGGGGCCCACATAAAAGAAAAAATAGAAGAAAAAGAAAATGGGATCCACACAAAAGAAAAAATAAAAAAACATAGTTTTTCCCAAAACCTAGGTTTGAGATCAAAATTAGGTTTAAAAAAATTTTAAGTGTTCGTCAACTAAATCTAGGTTTTGTTTTTAAACTCTAATTATGATTTTTCTAAGATATATCAAATATCAATAAATAATATATAATATCATAACATAAGAATATATCAAATATTAATATAAGATATAATAATATCTTATCAATATATATATATATATACATGGCTTCACCCGGCAAAACCGGAATTATTAATTTGATATGCTTTCGTCTCTGTATACTCCATATATTAGCATGCGCTAACGTAAGGAGCGCACGGACAGACACATAACTATCCTTTTAATACTTGTCCCTTCGTCATTCTGAAAAGTCCTCTTTTTTGTTCCTTTTTCCCAATTTTCCACGACTGACTACATCAGTTTTTGTTCTGTTTTTTTTTTCCCCTAACTTCTGCCGATTCCTTCTCTGCACCAATAACTTCATAACTCCTATATATATCAGTTTCTTTCAAGTTTCAAACTTTTGCAAAACAAACTCCTTTGTTCATATATTCTCATAATTATTAATTTAGAGTGGGTAAAAAGGGCCAACCTAACCTTATAGGACTAGCCCTTTATAGGTCAAAGCCTAAAAAGGCCAGACTAAAGAAAAAAAACCATTTTTCAAAGCTTGACGACTAAGGGTCAAGCTGACCTTAAGGGGCTGAAGCTATTTTAACAGCATTTTACTATTTTTTTAGCTTTTTTTAAAGAAATAAAATTACAACAATAAAAATCCTAATTTATCATATAAATATTGTTAAAATTATGGTGTAAGCTGTACATATAATGTAACAAATAAACACAGTCACTAAATTATAATCAAATATAAAATATTGTCCAGAGACCAAAATTACAAATAATTAATGAGAAGACTTAACAAAATTAAAAATACTTTTTATAAATATGTCTTGAAAAGTGTAAGTAGTCAACAATATAAACAACACAGGATATGAATAAAACAATCACTAGAAAGTAAGTCAAAAAATACAAAGTTAGTAAGAATACTTATAAAATAAACTATTCTCCAAAAGTTAATCCAAATATGCACTAAGTTTTTAATTTTAGGGTTCTTAACACAAGATGTTCTTATGAAACTTAATTCTTAAAAAGATAATAACAATTAAATATTTGCAACACCATTAACAAAGTATAAAAAAATCAATAATATTATTATCATAAAAATACTTTTAAAAAATTACAGGACTGGCTCTTTTAAGCCCGTAGTCCTATAGAGCTGGTTCTTTTAGGCCCGTATTCATTTTTGAGAAAAAAATTTTAAACTCGGCCTTTATAAATTCAGAACCTAAAAAGACCGTTCGATGGACTCAGTTCGTTTTCTTGGCTTCTATTAATGCGTAACTGTTCAGTGCACAACAGAAAAACGTCTGCTTTCTAATTGTTTCAAGTCACCATACACACACACACACATATGTATGTATATATGTATATGGGCCAAGTTAAAATACAAATGGAATTTTTAAACAGTAGCATGTGCAAAGCAAGGTTTTTTTAGGCGTGAAATCGTGAATCTGAATTCTCCATAGATATAAGGTTAAAAAGTAGTATCCAGCACCTGATGTTATTTTTTAATACATCCATCACCCTCTAAATGTTATTGTCCAATTGCAATTACATTCAGAACAACATTGTTTATGGTTTAAGATGCTTTTTTTTTTTTTTTTTTGCTGGAAATTTAAGATGCTGGATATAAAAACAAGATTAGAGGTACCCAAAGCGTAGCAAAAAAAAAAAAGGGTTGCTGCTACACCATAAATAAAATGAGGGTGCTCAAAGCACCACAAGAATACCGATAAGGCTAGAAGCACCATATATGAAATTAATGTGGGAAATATAACTAAGAAAGAACATCAGGTGCTCGATGCAAAATCAATGTTTTAGGATAAATTCAAAGAGAGATCAATGGAGACATTTCTTTTCCAGTTCGATGATGTACTTCTTTACTTTTAGATTCAATGAATGGGTGAATTATGACCTATGACAAGACAAACATATGAGAAATGGCAAATGGATAAAAGTTTAAATTTTTAATAAAATATAGGCTAAATTATATATAATTTCCTTCTACTTTGTGTTATGTACAGATAACAACCTTCCTCATATTTAAAATTTTACTATAAAACTCCCATAAATGTATGTGGGAATACACGCACATATATAATATTAATGATTAAGATTATCCTTTAGGTAAAAAAATATTAGGATTATCGACATGAGATTAAAAGTTTAGAGTGATTTATTATTAAATTTTAAATGTTATGAGAGTTATCTATACATGCATGACTGTTTCAAAGTTTTAAAATATAATAAATGTTCATACATTTCATAATCTAATATAGTTCATGCATCTCCCATGTATCGCAGCGGAAAATGGGTCTCTCCACTAATCTTCCTTAGCTTTCTACTTCCTCTCTATTTAATGTCTCAATTATTGGATTATGTTTTAATGGGTGTAATTCAATGCTATGTATTAAATAGTATTATAATATTAAATATAATAAAAAATCTATAATTATATTAAATCTCACCCATTAATTAATTAAAACATGATTCAATGGTTAAGACACTAAATAGAGGGCAAATGGAGATGACTTTTAGAGTTAGTGGAGAAATCGATTTCCTGTATAGCAAGTGATTATTTATAAATAGTAGGATTTGTTATAAATTTTATTATATATATACCATAAACTTTGTCCTATATTTAGGACCGGAGGAAGTAATAGCTATGCATCTACGTGGAGTGACCATATTTGTTTTTCTTTTTAGAATGACCATGCCAAGAAGACTTCCTTTGGTCAGTGAATGATTTGTGAAGATCCAAGCTGAAAGAGAATATACAGTGAACATAGTAACAAAATTTACGAGACATTAAAACATAATAAAAGTTAATTTTGATTGCATTAATACGTTCTTTGTATGTAACAACAGCGTTACTTTGGTTGTCTTCCTCCGCTCTTGTTCACTGTATGCATTCTAATAATTATGTCAGTACATTCATCATGCAAGTATATCAGAGCAATCTTATAAAAATATACACCCCGAGATATAAATATATAATAATATGACAAGCTTCATAAAGTATAAGATCGTAATTTAAGTATATGCATTACTTATATTATTATAATTATAATATCGTTATATTATTTATGTGATATAACTTTATGAAAAGTTATATCATTTATAAATTATGAATAATATCAGAAAAGTTCTAGTTAATAACAAGTAAAAAACTATCATTGATAAATAAAAGAACTATCATAACATGAGACTTGTAAATATATTATTTCTTTTGGTTGAGATATAAATAATATTCTCCTTTATTTTTTTTACTTAAAAGAGCATGCACTAACTATGCAAGATTATAATAACATCGAACCTGCCATTGACCATTTACAAGAAAAAAAAACTTTCGTGTGCATTATTTTATACACAAAACTTAAACTTGATATCTTATTTAAAGAAGAAAAATATTAAAATTAACTGAGTTAGCTTGTATTTGGTATAACTTATATTTGGATAATAAGTCTTTATTACGCAAGTCGAGATAAAACTCCTCTCACATACTTACCTTGTATACCGTGAATCACGATTTATAAGCACTTTTTTCTCAAAAATAAACTATTTCAAACTAACACTTAATTAAACATAAATCATGTTTATTAACTCTTAACTTTATGTAAGAAAAATCAAGGTGCTAGCACTCCACTTCATCATTACTCGATACATGAAAATTAGCTTTAGTACAAAAGACTTGACCACTTAAATGTGAGGCGTTTACTTTAAGCATGTAAGAATACAAAAAAAGTCTTTAAAGAGAGCAGTCTCAAATTTAATCTAGTCATATATAAATAATAATGAAATGGAAGAAAACAAAATTTGGTGGGATAATGTGAATTGTGAAATATGCTGGACGATATCAAAATGCGTGTTTGATAAGTGAAAAGGAGGGTGACGCTTTACTTAGAAAAGTACACACAGGACAAGAGTCAAAAAAAGGTCCTCTGTTCCCTCGAACCTCAAATCCCTCCCTTCATAGCAATAAACTACACTACCCTCCCTCCACCCCTCACCCCCAACCCAAACACCCAGCTCATTTTCTCTCACGCCCCTTTTGACTCTCCCCTTGTCCCACCAACCTCCGCCCTCACACCCCTGTCGTTTTAGCACTTCCTCACCCTTCCCCTTCATGTTTTTTTCATGGTTAAACTACTTTTTAAATATGATTTATAAAATATGTTAGAAGAGTTTTGTCTCAACTTACATAAATATACTTTTTAAATGTCAATTCAGAGTCTATGTTGAGAAAACGGTGAAAAAACATGTTTATATAAATTGAAACAAAACTTATCTGATAAATTTACCTTGTATACAATAAATCACATTAAAACCATAGTTTCTATCACTAATCCAAACAGACACTCAAATAAAACCCTTATATTATTATCTAACATTTAATTTAGGGTTAATGACCACTCTCTATAATATAAACGTCTCCTCTTAAACTTAAATTTAAAGGCTCAAGGATCCAGGGAACCTTGCTCTGTTAAATTAACTCGACTGGTCTCCTTCATGTTTCCCATCCCTCCCCCGTTTCCTCCACCTGCCACGTGTCCTCTCCTTCACTCCTTCCCTCGCCACCTCCCCGTCACTCTATCATCTCCCTTCCTCTCCAACCCTAGTCTAAGCTATATATATCCCCTCTCCCTGTCTTTATCTTTCTCCTATCTTTCTCTCTCTCTCTCTCCATTTCTCTCCTTCTGTCACTACTCCCCTCTGTAAAATTTCCGCTTCACCCAAGGAGCTTTTCTGGGTGAGGAGAGGGACTGGATTAAAGCGGTTGCCACTAGCGGATTCTCTCGGGAATGTGATTTATTCACTCGTTTGTATGAGTGTTTTGGCATTCCTTAATTTGCATTCTCTTGTCGAACGCGATTTTCTTGCTGTCTTCTTTTTGTGAGAGCTTCGATCAATGGCGGAAAGGAGATTGTGCGTCGGTTACGCCCTCGCATCTAAGAAGCAGAATAGCTTTATTCAGGACTCGTTGGTCACTCTCGCTAAATCTCGCGGCGTGGACCTCGTACGGGTCGATGCTGAGCGCCCGCTGTTGGATCAGGGTCCTTTCGATTGTGTCCTTCACAAATTGTACGGCGAAGATTGGAAGAGGCAGTTGCGCGACTTCAAGGGGGAACACCCTAATGCGCTGATTCTAGATTCGCCTGAGGCGATTGAGAGACTCCATAACCGGATTTCCATGCTGCAGGTGGTGTCCGAGTTGACAATTAAGGACCGGGGCGACACCTTCGGGATTCCTAAGCAGATTGTCATATACGACAGTGAGACGTTGTTTGATCGGCAGGCGTGGGAGACTTTGAAGTTTCCGGTGATTGCGAAGCCTTTGGTGGCGGACGGGAGCGCCAAGTCGCACAAAATGGCGCTCGTTTATAACCATGATAGCCTGAACAAGCTGAAGCCGCCGATAGTGTTGCAGGAGTTTGTGAACCATGGAGGAGTCATTTTTAAGGTGTATGTGGTGGGACAGTACGTTAAATGCGTCAAGAGGAAGTCTTTGCCGGATGTTTCAGAGGAGAAGTTGGCGGTTTCAGGGGACTTGTTGTCTTTCTCTCAGGTCTCGAATTTGGCCACTAATGAAAGGATTGATGAGATGTATTACAAGTTGATGCGGTTGGACGACACAGCGATGCCCCCGCTGAACTTCATCACCGAGATAGCTCGAGGTTTGAGGGACGCGTTGAAGTTGAACCTTTTTAACTTCGATGTGATTCGTGACTCTAGAAATGAGAATCGGTATCTCATCGTCGACATCAACTACTTCCCTGGGTATGCCAAGATGCCCGGTTACGAGACTGTGCTGACAGACTTTTTTTGTGATATAATGTACATGAAACGGAAGGAAGAGGTGGAGAGTCCGGATGAGATTGACAGCTCAGTGATTACTGGTATTGATAGTTGTCAGGTTATGAGAAAAATATTAACCAATACTTTTGGTGATGAGGATGACAGCAGCCTTCAAGTCTCAGCTCTTATCAGGGAGGAGAAGGAGAGTTCTCTTCAAGTCTGATAAATTGTGTCAATGGACCTCATTCTATCATTATGATCAGTTGGTGATTTTGGGTGAACTGAATTTGCATGATGGGCCCATGCACCAATTGGTTGATAGACACGAGTACAACATTCGGTTTAAATAGCAGTTGGTACAGTGGTGAAATGACTAGCTTGTTTGTGCCTAGATTAACATCTTAACATGTATATTCCATCCATCATTGCTGGAGATAGGTACTTCTCAAATATCTCTGAAGGTTTAGAAAACTTGTATGTTCAGGCTCAAGTTTTTCTGTTGTTCCTTTTCTAGTAAACTTGATGGGTTTTATTTTCAGCGGGTCAATTCTATTCTCATTTTGGATCTCTTGCTTTGTTTGAATTAATTATGTTTATGTTTCGTACAGTGATATATCTAATACCTGCTTGAAGGGTCTCCCTGGGCCAAATCTGATCTGAGAGTTCCTTAATTCGTAATATGATAGAAGCTATGTCTTAAAGTTGATATAAACAAGAAAAGGACTGGTATACTCTATTCTTCACCCCACAAAAACCATTTGAATCATTGACAACAATTCTTTAAGATGTGGTACCAAATGAGGGCTGATAGATATCAGGCCAGCAAAAGAAAATAAATAAATAAAAGATGACCAAAATAAGATATAATGATGTTCTGATTTAACTTCTGTTAAACGGTAAAAATTTAAATTTGACCCTGGTTTCATCCATGAATGCATGAAGATGATTAAGTTTTATATAAACAAATTTAGGAACATAATTGAAAATGATTAACGTCAGTTAACAATAGTGTATGGTTTATTTCCTTAGCCACAGGTCACAGTATGAAATTTTTATTAGCCGAACTTTCAGTGGATCAGTAGATTACTCCAAATTGTAGAGTAAATTTTCGTTGAAAGCAGAGTTGAAAAATGCAATCGAGGAAAACTTTCTTATGACATGTAAATTATGGTTTTTGACATATGGGGGATGTTTTGTGGAAGTCTTAATTGTGAACTATGTTATTGACTTCAGACTGGTCTGCAGATATCCTGCATGTGTTTGCCTTGTGTTTAGCCTCTAATACCTACATATATATGGTTTATTGCATCTTAGCTAACTATTTGAGACCTTTATGGAAGTATGACATGGCAATATGACATCTCCGTGATCTGACGAAAACATAATCGTGACATGCCAAAAATATATATATTTTTCCATTTAGGTCTTTTTTGTGGGGAGCCTTAATTGTAAAGTGTAAACAATGCTTATGCACAATTATTGGATTGATTTTGAATTCAGGTGTAGATACCCTGCACGCGCTAGCCTTATCTATAGCCTCTTAAATCTGTATATCTATAGTTTGTTGCCTCTCAGATCACCATTAAATGCCTTTTTTAAAGTTTGACATGGTGATATGACATCTCTAAAACGAACAGATTTCGAAAAAACATAATAGCGACAAATTTTAAATGCTGCACATCTGCTGTTAAAAAGGAAGTTCCAGACAATGAATCTTATCCTAGCATAAATGCTATTCTCATTTGATATCATACCAAGTGTTTAGTCTATTTCTGACTTTCTTATATCATTGTTGAATGATGATGTGTGAGGTGCTTTGGTGCAGAAATGGGTTTCTGGAGCCATGACACCTGGTGTGCATGTTGCAAGGTAGAATGTGGTGGATCATGTATATATTATTATATAATCTAAAGTTCAAGTTCATGAAGAACCAACATTTACTTTTATGGAAGACTTGCACTTAAACTACTCATCAATACTAGGTTTATCCAAAAACACGGATTTCGCATCATCTTACTAGATGAGGAGAAACTAAACTCCCGAGTACTCTTATCTTCCTCAACCTTAAGCATTGAACACTTTCATGTCTGAATATCAACGTGGTGGTTCTTCTGACTAACTTAGAAAGACGAAGCAGAGTCATGTTAGATGGAAATCAAAGAAAAAACCAAAGAAGAGCAGATAAGAAGGTAAATAAAAGAGATGAGTGGGAGAGGAATAGGAAACAGAGAAAATGGGGAATATAGATGAATCAGAGTACTTGCATTCTGCTTTCTTTCTCACAGAATGTTAGTTGCATAAAATAGCCTAGAGATGCAGAGAGTTCTTGCTGTTTTTTCATAAAGGCAAAGGTTTTGAGCACCACAATTCTCTGTTTGATAAGTGCAAGGCCCTATATATTGAGATATATGTAACTCTTGATTGATTGGTCTACCTGGTTTTACTTTTAAAGCTTAATACGACAAGGTTTACCTGATGATAAGCAGAGAAGAAAAGTAAAGGATGCTACCGCCCCTTCTTCTCCAGCCATCTGACTGTAGGGAAACAAATGCATAAAGTGTGGAACCATACTTGGAAACCCATATTATAATACCAAAACATCTATTTAGCTGCTTTTGTGAGGAAATTGAAGGTGAAATTCGGTATCTGATTTCGTGCAAGCTGCTTTACATTATTTTCTTTGAGGTTTTTCTGTTGAGCAAGGAACTTAGGATAGGGGACAAACAAAGATTATCTTGCCCTTGCAACAACTTGGGATGTTGCATTTGTTTTAATTGACAACATGGTTCATTTTCTGCACTGTTGTATGAAACTTCAGCAGTTTAATGGACTATGAATAGAACAATAGATAGATAATGGGACGTAGACTTGTATTGGTGAAGGCAAGAACATAATTGCATGTAGAATACTCTACAGGTAATGCGTTGAAGCTTGGTTGCCAAATATGCTTATGCACATTGGTTGCATTGACTTCGAACCCACTTCTAGTTGTGCTGCATTTGTTTGGCTTGTATGTAACCACTTTTGTATTTATATGCAGACAGGCTTTCTCGTGTCCCAGATCACCATTCCGTAGAGGCTTCACAAAGGCCGATGACTCAGCTCTCCTAAATCTCCCTATTTATACCACATATCTATTATGTCACTTTTGTTATTACTTTGCATTTTTTGTTCCTTTTTTAAGTAGGAATACAAGTGTCATTTCTCGTTCATTTTTCATTCTGTGATGTTTTTATCAATTTAATCTACCGTTTACAGTAGATAATCTATCACAAAGAAATTCTTAGAAAATTTGCCTGTTTCAAAGGTGTTTCATTAAGTTCGGTATTAATTCTTGTACTGCCTGATGTATGTAATTGAGATCTGACAATGTGGTTGCTGCATATGGTCATTTTTCGTTTGAATTGAGATTCACAAATCATATCTTTTCTCCTTGGTTTTCTCTGGCTAGAGACAGTTTTCCCCCCTTGGCCAAACTGGCTAGAGACAGTTGATAACTTAACAGTGTACATGTGATTAATGTGAAATTTCATCAATGATTTTCAGAGCATACTTCTGATCATTTATTAACCATGATTTTTCCCTTTGATGCATGATATTTGCCCCGATTTCATGTATTGGTTTGCCGTGTTTTTCTCTTAAAAGTGCTGATGATATTAAAATGTGCTCGTAAATGCATACATGGAATCAATATTTTAGCTGCTCGAGTCTGAACTTATAGCAAAAAGATTATTCTTCTGCATCTTGTTGGCTATTAGTTATTTCTCTGAATCTGTTCAGCAGGGTCCTACCAGTTGTGAATAATATACCCATGTCTGAGATACCATAAGGTGAATGCTCATTGTAAGATACGCATTCCTGTCACCATCCGCTTCTGTTTTCTTTTATAGTATAACTGTAAGTAAAATCAAAGGGAAACTCGTAGGATTTCTATACATGCTGTAATAAGCGTTTGGATTGATATGCATTATATGTTCTATTCTTGTTTAGGACGATTTTGTTTGTATTTGTAAAAGGTTGATGATGTCGTATATTCGTGATTCTTTGAATGCCGTGCAATTCTTTCTTAGCGTGTAAATGATGTTGGAACAATTTTTACTTGCTTGACAGATGTTTGCAACAACCTATCTTTGTTCAATTCTGGTTTCGCTTAAATTGCCTTTTTTTAAAGCATGATCTGTCTTTGTTGGGCTGGCATGTTCAGGAGTCAATCGGCGATCATGGATGGATCGTTCATTTATTCGTTTTCTCTGTTTAATGGGCTAGTGATTTAGATTCTTCTGGGGTGATTTTTAGAATGGATTTGGCCTTATCAGAGTGATTGTAACTCAGAATGATTTTGCCTTGTTGGTTTTGTGGAACTTCATATTTTGAGCGTGTATGACCCAATTAAAAGTGTCAATTGATTTTATTTTTTGGTTTGATCATAGCTATAATCCTTTTCTAAGTTTAGAATGTAAAGGGTTTTCGTATCACCCACTAAGTACGTTTTCTAATATTTGAATTAGTGCTTTCCTCCTTATGGGTGAGATTGTTTACTATATTAACCTACATCTTGTTGGTTTCATCAAGTGAATTCTGCACTAGCATGAACATTTGAAAATTAAGAACCATTACCAATGAGCATACTGTGCTCATCACCAATATGTACTATCTGATAATTTTAGATGATAGAGATTTAATTTAATTTTATATTATAATAATTTTTTATTTTAATATATATAAATTTAATACAAAGATAATTTTATATCTATTACTTTGTAGAAAAATGAATTTATCATTTAAAATATCATAAATTAAAAATCTTAAATTTAGGATATTCAAATTAAATTTGAACATTCATCCTATGAAAACCGGCATTTAGTGCGGTCCTTTTTTATTTATTTATACGAAAAGTTGGGTTGGGCTGGATTTTTTAATGGCTTGTCATATAAGGACTTGGTTTTACGGCTTGAAAAGTATGATTATCTATGTCAACAAGCTTTGGATGTTTGTATAATTGCATTTGTGCGTATGGATTATTGCGTCTCTATTGGACTAATTTTTGTCGGAAAGATGGGGATTTTATGTATTGTGCCCTTCAACTTGATGTTTGTTTGGGTGACGAAAAGCCGAATGAAGTCAGCGGAAATTGAATCCTTAAACGAGGCTCTAAAGTTTAAACTGTAAAATTTGAATGGGTTAAGGGATAATTTTGTTCTGAAAGTTGTCGTGGAAGCGTAATTTTACTTAAAATGTGTTAAAAGGGGAACAATTTTGTTCTAGTCATTATTATAATTAATTTTGATCATTTGTTGATTAAATATACTGAGCTGTCAATACATATTCATCACATTATTTTTGTTATGGTGTGAATTTGTCTCAAAAGTTTTAAATCTAACTTTGAAAAAAAAAATAAAGTAGATGATATGGACTTCAAGAGACAAATTTGTACCTTAACAAAATTGACATGAATGATATGTGGACTACCAACTTAGTAGATTTAGTTAACTAATGATCGAAATTAACTTAGATAATAGTGAGGACAAAATTACTCATTTTTTTTATACTTTCGGAGCAAAATTATCCTTAAAAAAACTTTTGGAGGCAAAATTATTCTATGGTGACGACTTCCAGCCTCTGGGGCAAAATTGCCCTTTGACCCAATCAAAACTGATTTTTCAATTGACAGAGGTAGTGATTTAGGGTGTGTTTGGTTTGAGGGGAGAGGGGTGATAAATTACAATTTTGGATAGAAGAAATAAAAAATTTACTTTCTCATTCTTTTAAATTCAGGGCTTCCGTCCAAAATTTAGCCTCTCATTCCTTTTAAATTTTGGGTTTGCGTCAAAAATTTAAATACCTTTAACCCAAAAAGATAATTTAACCCATCTCTCAGCTTGCTTCCCTCGCACCCCTCCCCTCAAACCAAAAAGGATATGTGGTTGAAGCGGGGTTCAAATGTCATATCTTATCTTCTTATCATCTTTCCGTTGAGTTTTCTTCATTTTTTTCCCTTTCTCCTTCCCCTTCTCTAGTCCAGATATGTTATAGCCCAGACTTCAAATAAGACCTGTTTTATTATATCACTCATTAGAAAAATAAAGTTATAATTTTAAAAAAGGGTTAAGCTCCGTCCAGAAATATTTTTTCTAAGTGCATCAAGAAGTACTTTAAGGTATATTTTTAGGTGCCCCTATCATTCTGAAATACCTAAGTTGTTAAATGCAAAATTGACAAAAAGAAAGTACGTTAGGTGATGGAATAAATATGTGTTTGGAACAATGATTGGAAAAATGGAGTTTCTCAATTTAGCTTTTGGTAATCTTATTTTTGGTAAAAGCCCGATTGTGTAATGTGATTTATGTTTGAATTGATGATTGAAAAAATGGAGTTTGTCAATTTAGCTTTTACAAACTTATTTGGATTGGCTTAAGTATAAGTGATTTTTGTAATAATGGTAAGAGATAAATTAAATTTGAAATTTAAAAAAAAAATTATAAAAGTTAAAGTTGGGAAATTTGGAAATTAAAATTAACACAATTTGATGAAATAATATTACATAACAAATAAGATCACATGTTCCGTACAATGTGGTTTATAATTGAGTCACGAATATGATTCATTTGAATGGAAGATCGCCTACCATAATTTGACGCAGAAGGCTGTTCATCTACGCTATTATTATCTACATCGACGAGATTCCTAGCTTCACCCTGGCGAAACACCACGTCTTCAACATCATTTCTCCTAATAAAATTATGTAGGGCCATTATTGCACAAACAATGTGAACTTGTGTCTATTAACTGTACTTATGCATGTTTTGTAACAATGCAAATCGATTCTTCCATGCTCCAAAAGTTCGTTCTATAGTTGACATCAAACTAGAATGATAAAAATTAAAGGTCTCATTAGCATTTCTAAATCCGAGTTGGCGGCTAAATTCTGGCATATGATAACGCTCATACCTTACATGGGTCACAATATCCTAAATCGAAACTAGAATCAAAGATGAAACATGTTGGTGCTCATTCTCTACCAAATCAGACGTCTCTTTTGCTGTTTTTTAAGAAAAAAAAAGACCATCACAGCGTACAGATCGCAGAAGGCAAACTGTGTGTGTGTGTGTGTTACACCCAAACCAGGCCAAAGCAGAGCAAAGGATGAACTTGCACAAATCAACCAACAATAACCATAACAGATCTTCAATGAATGAAGTTAAATCTTACCTCCAAAAGATGCCACTGCCGGAGACCAGATCCACAGCAAGAGAGAAAATGAAAGACGACGCCGGCACCAAAGCAAACACCGTCGGACTTCAAGTCGAAGATGACAAATCGAAGACAACGAAGGATAGATCAAAGTTGAAGATGAAGCAACTCTTCAGATTGAAGATTGGGTGGACGCCGAGAGAGGGAACGGAGCTCAGAGCACACGAGCAGAGACAGAACCACGAACGAGGAGGACGAGGACGAAGACGAAGAAGGAGCTATTCGGTGAGGAGGAGGACGCAGAGGGAAAGAGATAGAAAAGAATAAAAAGTAGGTGAAAGAAGTTGGAACATAATTATTACCGAACGGTAATAATAAACGCTCAATAGGAAAGCTCCACATGTGAGCTTTAGGTTTAAGCTAGTTTTTAAATCAGAAGCTCAATGACCAATTGGGCCGTTCAAACACTCATATTTTTGTCCCCCAATTGGCCATTGGCGTTTGGGCATGCAGTTGAGCGTTTGGGGGCTCAAACGCTCCCACCAAACACACTCTAAAAATACTTAGCAAGCTGGATGCAACACAAAATAATTTAGAGCGTGGGAGTACATGAAAAAAATAGGGAAAACCCTGAAAAAATTTAAAAATGTTAGAGGATAAAAATGTGTTCTGAATACTCATAATGCCAGACAAGTGTGAGTAAGAGCCTGATTTATCCTTTTTAAAATTAAATAGAAATAACAGATATATCCTCTAAGTTTGAACAACGTGCTTTGAGTTTTGACAAGGGTTTAACAAATTCAGATAAGGTTTTAACAATTTCTTATATGATTTTCACAAATTCCAATAAAAAAATTTTCACTTGCTATAAATGATAAGGTATTGATTCTCACTTCTGCTAAGAGTTTCAACGAGTTCAGATAAAGTTTTAACAAGTTTTGATAAGATTTTCACAAATTTCAATTCAAAAATCATCACTTGCTATAATAACAAGGTTTTGATTTCCACTTCTGTCTTATGATAAGGGTTTTTACAAAAGCAAATAAATTTTAATAAGTTTTGATGTGATTTTCACAAATTGCAATTCAAAATTCACCACTTGCTACAATAGCAAGGTATTGGTACCTATTTTTTATAGGGAGAATTACATTCAGGTCCCAAGGAAGAGGAGAAATGAAGAAATGGTCCCTATAGATTGGAAAATGAAAAAATGGTCTATTGGAGTTGTCAATACAGGCTCCTGGAGTTGTTAATGAGTTGTCAATACAAGCTCATGGAGTTGTTAATGGGATCATTTTTTCATTTTACAATCTATAGGGACCATTTCTTCATTTTTTTTCTTCCATGGGACCTAAGTGTAATTCTCCCTTTTTTATAAGGGTTTGACAAGTTCAAATAAGGCTTTAATAAGTTTTTATAAGATTTTGTCAAAAGTAAAAATCAATACATTGTTATTGTAGTAAGTGGTAATTTTTGAATTGGAATATGAGAAAATCTTATCAAAACTTATTAAAACCTTATATAAATTTGTTAAATACTTATCAAAACAAAGAGCACGTTTTTTTAATTTAAAAGGATATATCTCTCATTTCCATTTGATTTTGAAAAAGATAAATCAGGGTCTCATACCTCTTTGATATTATAAATATCCGGAACACATTTTTATCCTTTAGCATTTTTAATATTCTCTTTCAGAGATTTTTCAAAAAAAAAAATATTTCATGGAAGTGATACACTTAATCCTTTAAAAAATTATAGATTAAAAATTTTCAGAGGGTTTAAATTACACATTTTAGATCTCATTACAAATGCAATGAGCATTTTTCCAGTCTCCCACCCGCGACGGCTAGACACTCTCCTAGTCTCGTCTTCTGTCCTCCGCCTCCGGTCCTCCCTCAGCCCAGCGCCTTCAGTAACGCACGCCGGCGTTCCGGCAAATCGGCTCGTCCTCGTCCCAATCCCTCAGTCTGTCAGTCACACACTCACACTCACACGACACACACAGAACTCGCAAATTTTTCAGTTTCGCTCCCTTTGCCCCTCAAAGTCGACGACTCAATCCTGATTTTGCTTTGTCCGTTTGTCTCACCTAGGGTTCCTGAATCGTGATTTATTTACTCCTCAGTGATTCAGTCATCATTCTCATCTGACTCACTCCCTTTGATCTTCAATCGGGTTAGTGTTTTCTTCTTGAGTTCTTGCTCAGCATCGGAAGTGCTATGATTGATTGATTGTTACTGCTTGTCGTCGTTCACTTGTTCGTTCACATATTGTCTGTTTGGGAGCAATTTTTAATATTTTTTTATGGTAAGGATCAGTGCACCTAGGTAATTAAAGATGGAGAACCCAAGAAAGAATGTTGACAATAGTGGTGTTACTAATCTTTACCCAATCTGTACAAGGGCAACCTACCCCTACTGAAACTATGCAAGATAATCCAAGTAAAAAGGCAAAAGAAAAAAAAAAAGTGACACATCTGAAGATTGGAACTATTTTACTAAAATCATCGTAGAAGGCAAATAATGTAGAAGGCAAAGAATAGTAGACCCTCCGTGAGACATGGACATGGGCTAGAATGTTAGCTCAACTCTCCATAGGAATTACAAAGGTTCTTTTTGTTCTATCTTCCACTTGCTCTGTCCTTCGAAAGACTGGAGATGAACAGCTCTCCATTTCTGGTGTATTGCTTCATCTTATCCCCTCTGCTTCTGATTCTTCGAGCACTAACCTTCTTTGGCGGAACTTGCTCTTTCGAAATAATTTTTTCATTTTCTTCCTGAAAAGCGACCTATTTTGCACCACGGTGCTATTTGTCATGATTACCTGCTATGAACTGCAAGTTTCAATAATGCTCAATATGGCCTTATATTAACCTGATTACTGACGTGCTTGCACATTAAGTTTAGTGATCATGTTCTGTTGTATAGTAGAATTGGCGTAATTTAACAGCTTGCTTTACTCTTTGAGAACAGGGTGTGATTTTTAGTGACTGAGACCATGATGAAGTCTGAGTTATTTTGGTTTTATTTTATCTGCTATACTGATTAGATATAAACTTTTGCGTTTTCTTTTTAGGTTCATTTTAGGTCTCTGGTTATTTTTGCTTTTTTTTCCTTTCTTCTATCATAGTTACACTCCTCCTTTTGTTTACTTTATCCCCACACGTGTTGCTTTTAATTAATACGTTAAATATGAGGGATCCCCTATGATTTCAGCTTGTTATGTGGAAATAATGCTCCTTGATGAAAGATAAAATTACTGAATGATGAGTATCCTTTAGTAATGACCTTCTCAGTTGAATGCTTCTATTAAATCCAGGGTGTTTCATTTTGCTGAAACAAGATTGAAAAAATCTGAGTGTCCTTTTATTTCTTGGTGTCTTTGTAAAGAAAAAAAAGTTTTATTGCTAAACATGGCCTTTTAGTCCTTGATTGGGTTTTTGTGCATCTTAAAATCTCATTTTATAGCTTTATGCCATGCAACCACATCAAGCTGTAGTCATGCTGCCCTTCATTCTTCCCACAATCATGTTAGCAGTAAAAGGGAAGAGAGAGAGAGAGTAAACAGTGAAATATCAATTCAACAAGACACCCAGTACAATTACCAACACCCTGTTTATAAACCTCTACACTTTCCTAATTACCGTATTAACCTTCCCCTTACTATCACCACTTATCAAATCACTTCTTCAATTTTATCCGTATTTTAATTTTTGTGTTTTGACTTGTTCTAATTGGAAACAAATTTGTGAAGATGTATTCAACTATTCAGATCTGGTGTGTATGATGTGATTAGTATAGTTACAGAGAACAGCCAGACAGTCAAAATCAGCTGGAGAAACCTAGTCTAGTAGCTTAGAGCCTATTGTCTATTTGCTAATAAATTTTGTATTTTCATATCTTGTATGTTGCCTGACAGAGAAGTAAGTATATGGTAGTTTAGCGAAAAAGGAGAAGAAAGAATAGAAGTGTTATGGCAGGCAAAGCTGCTAGTTCAGTGGCGAAGGCTGTAGGGGAATATCAGTATCCATGGCGTGAGAAGTTGACAAAATATAAGGATGAACTTGCCAAGGGTGTATGGGGATATTGGGATCTGGGAGCTTGGAAGCCTCTTGGTATTAGTGCTCGATGTAGATCTAGGCTTCGCAAGGAAGTGCTTCTTGCAGGTGAAGATTGGCCATATGATCCAGAAAGGAAGGAGATGAAAACCAGAAGGAAAGGACATAAATGCGACAGGATAGCTGCTGAAAAAAGGGAAAACACTGCAAGATTGATGGAGAAGATGCCAGATATGTTGCTGGATTACAAGAAGCGCAGGTGGGAGAAGAAGATGAAGGAAGAAGACAAAGGCAAATAGTAAATTTTTGTGCAATATTGCTTTGTGCTTACTCCTTTGTTCCTCAAGAGTATGTTCCTCTATTAGTGATTTAGTATGCCAGCTGTCCTAATTACTTAGTGAGGGCTCTAGAACTCTATATGAAGTGCTACTGTACTGAGCTATTGTGATTTTCAGTGAATTACAGAACCGTATTATTGAATTTTATGAGTTCCTTTGATATAGTTCATCCTGATTTTAGTTAAGAAAAAACTTGGTATACCCTTCCTTCTAGAGCCGGGAATCAGGGCTGGCCCTAAAGGGTTCGAGGTCAGGAAAATTACAGTTTTTCAAGGCCCGGCCCGAGAGCATCAAGGTCAAGGCCAGCCCGCAGGGCTGGGGAGTCCTTTTCACAATATTTAACTATTTTTCCTGCGTATTTTTCCTAGAGAGATATAATTAGTAAATAACAACGAGTAAAGTTCTAATTTAATATATAAATGTTGTCAACATTAAGGTTTAAATAACACGTTTCTTGTAACAAACAAACACAGTTATTAATGTATAATCAAAGATAAAATCATGTCCATAAATAACTCACACAAAGGAAAGTATAAGAAGGCAAGAAGCTAAATACTCTAACCTCTAAACAACATGAGTATGACGACTATTCTTTCCACCTTCTTCGCCACTATCATTAATTTCAAGGACATTTGATTGTGTTTCACTTTGAGCAGTAGGTTCAAGTAGTCAAATAATCACAACCTCCATAAAAAATCATACTCTATAAGGCAGAATAGTATATAATATGATTTTATCCTAAATAGGTAGAACAATATACTCAAAAATCACAATATGATTCAATTAGACAAAACAATATACTCAAAAATCATACTCTATATAATATGAGGACAAAGTGACATATAGGTTCAATAAGACAATTCAAAAATGTAACATGGTTTCTTTCCAAACAAAAAAAATAAAAAATAAACGGGCTTAAAGGGTCGGCCCGAGGCCCTCCAGGGCCAACCCTTTTAAGCCTGAGGCCCTACAGGGCCGGCCCTTTTATACCCGACTTCCTTTTAAGGCTACAATTTGCAAGTCCGGCCCTTGAAGGACTAGGGTATATGATAGAGTCTCATTTTATTAATATTTATTTTATTAATTGAGTCTGTTTTTATTATCATTTTAGGAAATCTGAAAATAAGTGGATTCCACAAATAGGATTTAAGATATTTCAGCAATATTATTTATTATTTTAGATATTTCAGAATAAGTGGAATATCCACAAGTAGGATTTAGTTCCTAGATTTTAGATATTATTTGGATTTCTTTTAGATATTATTTGGATTTTTTAGTTTGAATTTTGAATTAGATTTTATCTCTCTGTACTTCTATAAATTGGCTTCTAGCCTACTCAATAAAGCATGGAATATTCAGAGAGTAAATTGGTTTAGGAGATTCTCCAGGGCTGTTCTTAGAGAGTTAGTGAGATGATTGCTTTCTCTTTATAACAGAGTATCGGGCTGTTTAGAGAGAAGATGAGATTCTTGCCTGCTCTTTATCTCAGAATACCTTTATCCTTCTCAACATAAATTCTCAAATTATCATCTAACTTTCCCATTTATCCGTTACTTTACTCAGTACCTTAACAAATGGCATCAGAGCCGTTCGATCCGGTAACCAACCCTTCTGCTAGTTTTCCTTCCTTATTCCCATCATACACTTCTTCCACTTTTTACAAGTCATTGCAAGCATCTTATATTATCTCCCGTCTTGACACTATAAATGCTAAACTTGGCTTAAAAACCCAAGTTAGTAATTCCCAGACCCAACAAAGCAGCACAACTCCTACCATTAGAGAAAAATCCAGTGACATTGGCTTAGGAGTTAGGAAGCATCTCAGAATCCACAAGTACAGAAGCAAAAAACCTAGTCACAGCCGCTTAACTTTGTCAGGGTATTTAGCCAACAACGACACACCTGACTCTAAACCGAGCCACCCAAAATTTTCGTATCCCATTAATTCACCCGCAATGTCGTCGGACATCACCAAAGCTCGCTCACAGTCATACTCTTCTGATCATCTCACATTGGATGAAGATTCTACAGCAACTTCAATAAGAGCAGCGTCTGTAAGTTTGAGACCACCCCTACCAGTGACAACAAACGTGACTTTGTCGTCCAGTCCCTCGACTGTGGAGTTTGAGTGCCAGAATCACATCCTGGGAAAGTCTTCATCACTGGTGAAGCATCAAGAAACCTTGATACATCCTTCTGATATGATTCTTATGGATTGTGGCTCCATGGATAATTTTTTCCTTGACAGATTGGTTTCTTATGTGCTACATCTTGTTCGGCCTACCCTTGTTCTTGAAGTCTCATTTAGAGTTATTGATACATCTTATATTGCCTTCCTACCATCGCTGCCTAAACCTCCAGACATACAAGGAAGATAATTTTTTCGTTTTGCCTTGAGGACAAGGCAAATTTACAAGGAGGGGATAATGATAGAGTCTCATTTTATTAATATTTATTTTATTAATTGAGTCTGTTTTTATTATCATTTTAGGAAATCTGAAAATAAGTGGATTCCACAAATAGGATTTAAGATATTTCAGCAATATTATTTATTATTTTAGATATTTCAGAATAAGTGGAATATCCACAAGTAGGATTTAGTTCCTAGATTTTAGATATTATTTGGATTTCTTTTAGATATTATTTGGATTTTTTAGTTTGAATTTTGAATTAGATTTTATCTCTCTGTACTTCTATAAATTGGCTTCTAGCCTACTAAATAAAGCATGGAATATTCAGAGAGTAAATTGGTTTAGGAGATTCTCCAGGGCTGTTCTTAGAGAGTTAGTGAGATGCTTGCTTTCTCTTTATAACAGAGTATCGGGCTGTTTTAGAGAGAATGTGAGATTTTTGCCTGCTCTTTATCTCAGAATACATTTATCCTTCTCAACATAAATTCTCAAATTATCATCTAACTTTCCCATTTATCCGTTACTTTACTCAGTACCTTAACAGCCTAAAAGGGTCGGCCCGAGCCCATTTTCCCGTCTCTACTTCCTTCATATATGGATTTGATAATGCTATATTACTATGTTGTGATTTACGGTGTACAATGTAAATATGTGGGAGGGGTTTTGTTTTGACTTGCATGAATGTACTTTTCAAACGCTAATTCAAACAGGCACTAAACCGCAAACACAACTCTTAATACATATATAGATTATGTGTAACGAGATTAATTTCTCTCCTTTCATTTATGGTTCCATTGCTTAAGCCCCTCAATCTTGAACTGAGCATTGCGGAAAATTCCATACAAAAACCTGTTCCGCTTCAACTCTTACTAACTCTTCTTTTCTTGGCGTACTTGCATTGGTATTCCCATACCATACTGATATGTAGTTGTAAATACTAATAATTGGGGATTGGATTTGGGGATTTAGGGCTGGCACACTATTAATTCCATGAGGCCGCACTTAGGATATTAAAAGTGGTCCTTACTAATTCTATGAGCCACGTGGATTAGAAAGGATAGGGAGTAGTGTTAGTTAGTAGTTGATTCAGTGCTAACAAGCCTAATTAATATATAAGGGAAAGGCTTAGACTATTAGGGGATTATTGTTGTGATAATTGATTAGTGAATAAAGAAATATTCTCTTCTCATCGAGGTTAACACTAACCAACCGCACCTTCCAGTCATCAGGGGTCCGGTCAAGATTGAAATATCGCTCACAATTGTAAATCCAACCCACTATGTCGTTTCGCTGGAACCGGGGAAATTCCATCTTGGTGAGTCATGTCGAAGGGCTATAGCCGCCTCGCCATTTCTGTGTCGGTGGAATCCTGAGGACCTATGGAGTCGAGACCCTGTAGAATCGTGATCGCCATGCCCCGTAGCGTGAGAGCCTGGGTCGACGTTGAGAGAAGCCAGGCGTTCGGTGATGGCCTGGACCGTCGCTGGTAACCCAGATAAAGAATGCAAGGTGTCTTCAATAGCCTTAAAACGCGCCTCGGAAGGATCCTCCATCAGAATCAGAAATTGCCGAGAACGTGTCTGGACCATTCAAGAAGAGGACGAGCAGAAGATGGCCAAGGAGCACAAGGGCTCTGATACCACTACTGATAGGTAAGAAGTAAAGAATTGGGAAGAAGAGAGAAGAGAGGGAAGGGAATCGAAAGAACAGAGAGAGAAGAGAATATTTCTTTATTCACTAATCAATGATCACAACAATAATCCCCTAATAGTCTAAGCCTTTCCCTTATATATTAATTAGGCTTGTTAGACTGAATCAACTACTAACTAATACTACTCCCTATCCTTTCTAATCCACGTGGCTCATAGAATTAGTAAGGACCCCTTTTAATATCCTAAGTGCGGCCTCATGGAATTAATAGTATGCCAACCCTAAATCCCCAAATCCAATCCCCAATTATTAGTATTTACAACTACATATCAATAGAAGAGAATATTTCTTTATTCACTAATCAATGATCACAACAATAATCCCCTAATAGTCTAAGCCTTTCCCTTATATATTAATTAGGCTTGTTAGCACTGAATCAACTACTAACTTACACTACTCCCTATCCTTTCTAATCCACGTGGCTCATAGAATTAGTAAGGACCACTTTTAATATCCTAAGTACGGCCTCATGGAGTTAATAGTGTGCCGACCCTAAATCCCCAAATCCAATCCCCAATTATTAGTATTTACAACTACATATCACATACTTTTAGTTTGATTCAAGGCCTTTAATTCAATCTACACAGGCGTCTTTTGGGTGCAGTTAGGAGGGTAATCTTCTTGACATTAGCTCATAAGGGTAGTGTGAATCTGGTGGAAAGACAAGTACGGACTCAGAGTTTTGATGCACTGGTGGACTGGTAATTTCTCATGTTCAATCAAGCTAAGAAATTCACCGTTTGAACTATGAAGATGAGGAGGGTCTGAGAGTGAGTTGTGTGAGTTCAGCCCAGTTGTCAGGGAGTCTACTTTAGGCATTATAGGTTCTCCTTGGACGAAATATTCAAAAGGAATGGGACCGAGGGAGGTGCATTTTATATCTGGATCACTATATGAACTATTGTTTAATTCACATAAAAATGATGCAAGACCAGGCATAACATTTTCCTCTTATTTGGGCCAATCAATGGAGGTCTGTCGCAGATAAGTTTAGTTGGCAGAATAGGGCCTCCTTTCAGAATCAAGATTATATGGCACTAACAAAGATTGATGCAGTTAGTAAAGGGATTGGTTTATAACCCTAAGGCCCTGTTTGTTACGCGGAAAGTTGAGGCGGGAAAGGGAAGATTGTAATGTTCCTTAGCTAAAAACGTGTTTGGCTGCCCAAACTCTGTTTCCCGCCAAGTCGAATGTTCCTTTAAATATGGGAAAATGAGTTTCCACCAAAAGTGGGATGAACTTGAAAATGTTCCCGACAAGATAAAATCTGGGACAAAAAAGCCCCTAAAAAAATATGAAATAGATTAAAGACGGAGGCACAACGCACGGAAGGCTTTCGTTAAGCAGCTTGATACAGAGTTGAAAGCTAGTCTGGAAAAGGGAAGAGGCGAACAGCGTACGAAACACAACTCTAAATCAATGTAATGTTGGTCTAATTATGTTGTGGTTTATGGCGTGAAGTGGGCAATATTTTTCCTATCTCGAAGCTTGGCAAGGAAGACGATGAATAGTACCACGAGGAAGACGATAAACAGTGAAGACGAGGTCGAGTTTGAACTGGGGTTATTAAGTTTGATCTTGGCTGTTAAGTTCGAACTTGAACTTCTGGTGAAGTTACCACGAGGAAGATGATGAACAGTGAAGACGAGGTCGAGTTTGAACTGGGGTTATTAGTTTGATCTGGGCTGTTAAGTTCAAACTGGAATGTTAAGTTCGAACTTGAACTTCTGGTGAAGTAAGGGTATTTTAGATTTTTCACACAATCTTCCCACTTAAACCACTCTCTTTTCTTCCAACCAAACATCTCATCTTCCCTCAACCTATATTCCGTTCCCATGTCTACCAAACAACTCACTCTTTTAAGTTCCTTCTCAATCTTCCCTTCCTTTCCGTTCACTTCTTTTCCTTTCCATTCCCTCCTAAAATGTTCTTTATACCAAACAGGCCCTAAGGTTGTGGGTTCATATTCCACTAATGTGAGGATCTTATTGGTGAGCGATATGTAACTACTTCTATAAGTATTTTTTGAGCCCGGAGGCATATCTGGGCCCTGATGAGCCATGAGGTCCAACTCACTTAAATTCTTTGTTATGTTAAGGGAAAAAAAAAAGATTGTAGGGCATGTGCCCGGTAAAGAAGCAATCAACTTCAATTGTTTTTTTTAACTAAAACACATATGTGGAGATATTACATGTAACTTTGGATGTATCTGATTATTGAAAAGAGGGCTCGGTATAATTTTTTCTACGGAGTCAATGGTCTATAAATAATGGATGAATTTAATAGGTATGACTTATTAGTTATTTTGAATTTGAGTGCTTTATTTTGTTTGTATAATTACTATTTTTGAAGTGCCCGTTTCATTAACAATATAATTACTACTATAATTGGTCACATTATGTGGGACCATACAAGTCCATGTTTAGAATACACCTCTAGAGTAATATAGACTAGCCAATGGTCTATCATTGTGTAATATAATACATTTGTGCAATGCATGAGTTAGCATTCTAAATTTGTAGAGAATGTTATATTAAAGACCATGAAAATAAGTCTTCTATGCATGGAAATTCACACGTGTGGTTAATTTGATGGGTTTAAAATTTAATATCAAACCCTATCTATGCACCCAAATCTTTTACAAATTGAAGTAGATACTTAATTTATTCCAAATGATCTTACTGAACCATACCATTTATTTTCTCGGGGTCCATTCCACTTATTGCACTGAAACTGTCTCAAATGTGAGTGTTTAAACAGATAAGAAGACATAGATGATTAAGTTATATAATTCCTTAACTAGCATGCACACATACACGATCATTCTTATTCATTAAAATTCAGATTTGACAGTAACACTATTCTGTCTCTTTCATATCCCAGTCTCTTCACACACACACACACACACACACAAATAGACTATATATATTTGTTGTACCAGAAATGGCATATAAGCGAGAATAACCTAAAGAACCTGAAGAAATTCTTAGGATTTTGCATTCATTACAAAAGATGGAAAAAGACAGAACAGAACCAAACCTATACTAGATACAAAGTTTGTCTCTTGAAACAACATCATCACAAATCAAAGAAAATCTGAAATGGTCCGTATTATATGAACACGCACATGTATATCTTCTGTTTTGTACAGAACTTAAAGATACAAATTTATTATAATGATGCTCCTATCATTATTTTGTAACGAATCTAAATTATCAAAACCAAAAGATAAGGGGAAAAAAGCTTGAATGAACATTTCTATGCATAGACCTTGTGTGTGTGATCCATGGTTTGATCCCCAGAAAAGGCAATTAAATAGTCAATATCTCTACCACGAGATTGGAGACGCCAAAGTTGATGACAATCTGAAAAGTACAAGGTAACTAATCAAGTTGTCTGCAATAACATCGAGGTTTAGAAAACAAAAAGCAAAAGAATATGACAAATTGCATGATACCAAAAAACAAAAGTCATAAGTCATCACCCACTTGATATACAATCTCAAGGAGAGTGTAATTTAAGGTTATGAATATAATTTATACAAGATTTTTCTTGCAAGAAAAATATCACCTGTATCATATATGTTTAAGGGTTAATATAACTTTTGGTCCTTGAAGTTTGATCCAATTTTGATTTTGGTCCCTCAAGTTTGAAATCTGTTGTTTTGGTCCTTGAAGTTTCACCCGATTTTGATTTTGGTCCCTGAAGTTTGAAATCGATGGTTTTGGTCCCTGAAGTTTCACCCGATTTTGGTTTTGGTCCCTCAAGTTTGAAAAGGACTTGGTGACCCAATTTAAAAACCCGACCCGACCCAGAAAAAAAACCAAGTCCTTTTCAAATTTGAGGGACTAAAATCAAAATTAGGTGAAACTTCAGGGACCAAAACCACCGATTTCAAACTTCAAGGACCAAAACCAAAATCGAGTGAAATTTCAGGGACCAAAACCACCGATTTTAAACTTGAGGGACCAAAACCAAAATTGGATCAAACTTCAGGGACCAAAAGTTATATTAACCCTATGTTTAATTAAGAATGAGCCTAAGTGATGGTGACAAAAGAATGACACCTAGTATCATATGTTTAACTGATATGAACAAACCCCAAAACAACTATGCTTTAGTCTTATACTTTAATAATTAAGAATGAACCTAAGTCATATGTCACTAACTAATATACTCCTTTCTGTCTTTAATAGAAGATATATTTGAGGAGTTGATATTGGTCCTAAATATAAGACACAGTTTTCATATATGTCAATATTTTCTTAATTTACTCATATTGATACTCCCTCAACAATAATCAAGAAGGAGAGGGAAAGAGGGAATTAAAGAACATGACTAGGGTGTTTTTAGAAAATACATGTCATATTAATTAACTTCTTTAATAGAATCAAATTAGGTAAATATTATTTATATTAAGAACCGGAGGGAGTAGATATTAATCAAACCAAAACGAAAAAGAAAGAAATTAATTAGAGAAGAGAACATACTCAAGAATCTCCTTCCAGTCAGAACCAGTCATCATTTCATCATCCAGGAACTTCTCCCAACTCTCAAACAATATTGAAGAGCAATTATTATTAGGTGACTGATCAGTGGACGACGGTGGAGCTGTATTGCAGCTACTACCGTCGGTTCGCTTCATGGCCGAGCCGGTCACTGTAGAAGCCGAGACTAGAGCAGGTATTGTCATTTCCGACTGATGATGGCTCTGATGTGGAATAATATTATAAATATTACTGCTACCATTATTCAAACCAAAACCTTCTAAACCAGATCCTCCTTGTGCTTGAGTAGGGAATAATAGACCATTAGTCCCATTCATAAAGGACTGAATGTGAAGTGGGTTGAGGGTATGATTATTAATATTATTGCCTAAGAGCCAAGGGTTTGAATTAACGATTTGTAATAGGTTTTGGAGAAGTTGGATTTTGGTAAGCTGAGAAGTGAAATCTAGTTGTGAAGATGCCACCAGAGGATTGTTGTTGTTGCCCCATAATGGACCCATATTGTTTGATGATGAAGAGATTCCAAGCAAGTGAGAGAGACTATTGAGGAGATGATTGAAGTCAGTTCTGGGTTTGTGAGTTTCTGGGTCAATTCCCATCTGAAGCAGCTTCTTCCTTATATGAGTGTTCCAGTAGTTCTTTATTTCATTATCTGTTCTTCCAGGAAGATGCCCTGCAATCTTTGACCACCTACAACAACAACAACAAACTGTGACATCATATTTAGTATAGGAAAAGAATTGCTACCTGGTCCACTTAGAAATTAGTTAAATTGGTTATTTGTAAAAAATGTATGTGGGTTTCTCTTAAATACCCTTTAATGCATGTGCAATTAATATGGATAATTAAGGGGGGAAATGATAAATATGGGGGACAAAGTGGATTGAGATCTTATATTTATGACTAAATACGGCCCCCAACCAACTCTTATGTCAGGGACCAAAGGTAGTATATTAAAACCCAGGCACCTTTACTTTGCTCAGATAATTAAACCCTTCTTCACGCCAATCTGTTAAGATTGGAGGAATTTAAAAGCATAAAAGATATTAAAACTTGGAAAGGTTTCATCAGAAAGTTAGTTGCTAATTCTGCGTAATAATTAATTGCCTAAACTTGGTCTCTTTATTGTATCCTTGATCCAAACAGATATATACACACATCAAGCAAAGATATACACTTACTTGTTTCCCAGAACAGAATGAAGATTGATGATGATACGGTCTTCTTCTTCAGAGAATTTACCTCTCTTAATATCAGGCCTCAGATAATTAGTCCACCTCAGCCTGCAGCTTTTGCCACACCTATTAAGACCAGCTTTCTTTGGAAGTGTCCTCCAACTTCCATGGCCATGCTTGCTGATATATTCCATAAGCTTCTCATCTTCTTCTGCTGTCCATGGCCCTTTCTTCACTCCACTATTCTCCTCACAGCATGGAACCCTACCCATATTAATTACACTTATACTTCTATAATCCCAAAACAAAATAACACAGAGATGTGTGTGTGTCTGTATGAGAGATATATTATCTCTCTCAGGAGAAAATCCAAGTTAGAGAAGGCTTCAACTGATATATAGAGAGGAGATGCTGGTTTTTATAGATGCATGAAGCAAGAGAGAGGGAGAGAGTAGGCAAAGTGAAAGAAGCAACGTTAAGTTTAGAGGGATTAATTAATTATATTTTCTATCGGTCAAGGGGATGAATTATTGTGGAGAAAGATTAATTATTAATAATGATCGTTATATGGAAAAGGGGGAGATTAGGTAGAGCGAGTGTCGTTAAAGGAGAAGGTAAGTTGCGTGGAACTTTCTTAAAGTTCATGCATTTATTCAATATATTTCTACGAGTTTAGTTACAGTGAAAGTATTAACGTGGCTTAATTTGACCCATTGGTTCAACCATTTTAGATTTTCGATACCTTCGAGAGAGACACACCCATGAGAGATTGTAATTAAACCCAACTTTTGAGGCAGAAAATAGTATGGTCATGACGTAGCTTGCTACGGTTGGTATATACGATGTCGACTTGGGCTGCAAGTACATTGGACACAGCCCTAGCTAGAATTCAAAACTTGAAAAATTATTGCTCTGTGATATAAGGTGTTGTTAACTAATTCATACAAACTAAAGGATGATATTTAATCTTTTAACGTGTCAAAATTGATAAAACTATTTATCTATCTTATCCTTATTAAAGAATGTGATTCACAAAATTATGTATTTATTATCGGTCACTTTTCTCTCTCTCTCCTCTGCAAGGGGTAAAAGTGGGGGAAAAATCATTAATTACTTTCTTAAACTTTTATATTTTGGGCCAAAATTGTCAATTTAGAACACTTCTTACATAATCCGAGGGTACGTGTTATTTTCTATACGTCGTGTAGAAACAAGCAATGTACTGCCACAGCAAGCTAGCTTGGGTTTTCCATATTAGGGCATTTTGGTTTGATTAATTGCTATACTTCTTAAGAGTAGACAGCGGACCTATATATGGTTACTTCTGGCCAAATCTGATATCAATGGAATTTTCATTATGACAAGGTTACCATTCAATTAGCAAGAAGCAAAATGTCTAAAATATAATTAGTTAATTTCAATCTCTTCACTGAAATCAAAGAAGAGCGGCTAAGCCACCAAATCTATCTTAAATTGGAAAAAAAATCAACTTTGTCATTATTCAAATATATCCTATCTATTTTTCTGTATCCATTATCACTGTTGTCAAATTCGCAAGTTGACTTTCTGAATTTACCTTTTTTTACATTTCTATCTTATAAAATCGTGTCGAGTCACTCCTTAATCTCGTGATAGTGGTAAACTTGGTCAAACTCATGATTTCACACACCAAGTTTATCATTTTTACCTTCATAGCTTTCAAAACTATGCTAACTCACTTTTAAACTCATGCTAGCTTTTTCAATTTAATCATGCTCAATAGCTTTATATATAAATTTTATAAAAAATTCTTTGTTGAGTATGGTAAATTATTAATGTTGATGGATTTAATTTCAATTATTTGTATTTAAAATATATTCGAATTCAAATTGTTGTTATTTTTATATTTCAATTATTTAATTATATACTATTAATACCTATTTATTAATAAAAGTAAACTTTTACGAATTTACGATACGATTTTATGTCACTGTCATGAATTTGCTTAAACTCAAGAGTTTGACAATCTTATCCATTATGTACCACCAATTAACAAAGGTGATAATTAATAGTGTAATTTTTCATCAAGTGACTTGTATTAGGAAATAAGGATTTCTTCTAAAAGACATCCTTATATTTTACAACGGAGGGACCATATAGTGGTATCTTTTTGGCACAGCATATATCATATTTATTGAACTTCTGTTTAGTGTATTTGATTTGTTGTTATAATATATAAGTAGCATATATGGTTATGAGACATATTACAGGCACCAGGAACACGGCTATTTTTCTTTTTAGGTTCTGCAAATTTCAGTCCTCATATTTGTAAAAAGCACAAACACATTAATCATTAATCGATAAACTCATTATAAGAGTAAATAAATATATGGAGCTTAATTAATATGAAAATTCATTAATTGTTTGTTGCCGTGAATTAACATAGGACGCCGCCAAGTGCCAACGATTACGAGTTCTCCGATGTATATATTTGGATCATCTCAACACTGTTGTCATCAACTTTGTCATCTTCTTGTGATATGGCAGACTAAAATAGATTTATATATATATTTATATATATATATATATATCTATTCCCTGACTATTCAAGTCTACAACTGCTCCTCTGTGTCCTCATTCTATAGTTGGATCGCCTTCTTACCTAAATATATATTCTTATTCATTATTCATCTCTGGAACGTCAAAACAGTGTTTCTTATTAATTCATAGTTAATTAATTACGTGCTAATATTAAATGGGTCAAACACTAATATATTTAGCACAAAATAGGGATATTGCAAGTTGATCAATATGTACGTGTCACGCGATGGATCGCTGCGATAATGTTGGTGGTTTTATATTATTGACCATGACAAGATCTATGGAATAACAAGAAAGTCATTCACATTTTGGACTTTAAGGTTAGAAGGTCTCCGAGTTTTATCTTTTAGATGCTTCCAGCAGAAGTAACAAAAGCCATGAGCATTGGACCCATGTATTCATGATAAGTGACAGTTGCATTTTTTTGTTTCCGTCTAATTGAAAAAATTGGCTAATTAAGATTTTAAATTATATGAGTGTGTGTGTGTGTGTGTATTATACCACTCCAATACCAACTATAAGTCACTTGTAACCTATTCTCCCATGCTTAAAAATAACAGTTTAATTATTAAATATGTATTAAATTGATACTTTTTTTAAAATTTGCCTTATTAAATTTTTTTCCTCTTTATATTTACAAATCATTGTCACCTCTCACTCCTTTCTCTCTCTTTCCAACAAAAATTAAATAGGGGGGAAATTAAAAAAATGGCCATTGATAATCCTCCAAATGACTTATATTTGGGACCAAACTTTTCTCTTACAAGTGTTTTATTGGGGTAAAATTATTGCACCACTTATAGTTGATAGACTAGGGCTTGTTTGAATTAACATTGGCAAAATTGATTTTTATCTCAATTGACTTTTACAAGTTGAAGTTGGGGTAAAAGTTATGTTGTTATAGTTCCTGCAAATACATTATGTAATCTGAGTCACGTTTAAAAACACTATCTTTAAATTTTTTACAACCACCAGCTAATAAGAAGCGGCACTCTCCAAGATAAAATAGACTCTTCCTATAGATACAGGATGAACATAACAACAAAATATAAAAAGCAACCGGCAGGCAAGAAATATGAGACGAAGAGAAAGCTCGAAAGCTTTAAGAGAGGAAGAGAGAGCTCAAGGATTCAAGTCAATTCCTGCAATTAATATATCTTTTATAATATATGTCTCAATTCATTTATTTTCGTTGTCATGTCTATAAATAAACAAAATCACCATTCGGTTTCACACACTAACTGGCTGGTTTTGAACTTTCTGTCAGCTGCAGGTCAACATGTGTGTGTGTGTGTGTGTGTGTGTGTGTGAGTGACAGAAAAAGAGTGAAATAATTAAAATGTAATGACCAAATTAACGGTCCAAAACAAGAAGTGTGCAATAACGTAGTTTTATTAAGAAGGGATAATATATATATATATATATATATATAGTTATATACATATACAAACAAATACATAACTCTACTTGTACACACGATTACGTACGTACTTTTGGTTATTCCTTTTCATATTCTCTAGTTCATATTGATATAACCAACCATCTACCAAACTAATCAATATATATAGTAAAAGTGCACATAGCATTCAGAAACTTCAGGCACAACGTACGTAGACGAGTTGAAACTTCAGAATTTGCCCCAGTCAAGGTGAAACAAACCATTGATTTATTATTCAAAATATTGCAGTAGTGTTGCGTATCTATAATATTAACCCATGCGCATTATTATTATCTTCAAAAAATAGTAAGATATTCAGAAAAAGGAAGACAAGTGACTGTATTATATAAGATACAAGAAAGGGCAGATCAACACGTTAATTTAGGTTTAATTTTCATTGAAAATCAAAGGTTTGACATTTCATAGAATTAGGGTTTGGTTTTGACATTCATATATTAAAAGGGGAAAAAATTACAGGTCGAGGTTTTATTATATTCATGCTCTTTATAAGCGAGTGTGACATCATAGTATACGATTGGTCCTTGGAAAAAATACAGGACGGTGAGATTTGCCGGCAGTTTTCAAAACTCTTACCTCATCTTTTGTTCCATTTTATGCCTATATGGATAACCAACCATGCATTAATATATTCCACAAAGAACAAAGTAAAAGATATGGCCGCTAGAGTTGTGAAGAAGAAGAAGAGAAGAATATGAGGTTTCTCATTCATTTTAATTACTTGTCGAACTTGGTTTCCTAAAATTAAAAAAAGAACCTATTATTAGTTGCACATATATGTGTGTGTGTGTGTGTAGGTACTGTTTTTTTTTTTTTGGGCACAATATCTGTATATATTGTTGAAAACGATAGTTTGCACCTATGTGCCTCATTCGACAATAACAAGAATTTGGAGAGCATGGAAGCCACTAGATAACGTCCCCCAGTGAATAATATATTTTAATATCCATACATTATTTATTTATTATACTACCTTAAAAATGTTAGTCTGTTGAAGAAGATATAGGGTTAATACAATTATTGGTCATTCAAATCTACTCTCATTTTGATTTTGGTCTCTCAAATTTAAATTATAAGTTTTGGTTTCTCAAATTTTATTTTATTTAAAATATTGGTCTCTATAATTTACTGATAAAGATCTGGATCATTTTGCTTATTGAGGGACCAAAACCCATGACAAAAAGAAACTTTAAAGATCAAAACTAAAATGAAAACAAATTTGAAGCACCAAAATTGTGTTAACCCAAAATATAATTACCTTAATTTTTTTCACTTAAATAAACATCTGATTTTATTGTAAAAATTATTATTGCATATATTAAAAGAAAGTGTATGGTTCTATCTTGCATCCATAGGAAACTGCATTTTCAAAATTTATTTAATAGCGTGACTCATTTTAAATTTGAAGCGAAGTAAAAAATTTACAATTTACTTACACTATAATAAAATCTTGATATTTTTTGGCTAAAATATTTCTAATTATAGTGAAGAAAGATAGAGGGTTTAAAATGGTTTGACTTACAATTATTGTTATTAATAAAGGATATAATTGCAAAAAGTAATTACTAATATTTATTAAATTTCAAAAAGGGATAAATATTTTGAAAGAAAAAACTCTGAAGTGACAGATATTCCAAGATAGAGATGTTGTAAAAATAATAGTATAAGTATAGCCTAATGAAGTTAGGTAGTTATTAATTTGTCATAATATGCTCAGGTAATTGTCAAGACAAGCTTAATTTGTATAATTTCAGAGGTGTAAATGGATTTTTTTTGGGTCGAAAATGGATAATTTGAAGAATGCTCATTTAACTAATTTGTTAGTCACATTAGGAGTTCAACATATTACTACATTCTCTAAATTTTTTCATTATGTTCTAATTAGCCTAAGGTTGTGCATTCCATAGGGTCTAATATTTATTATATATTCAACAAGCATTTTTACACCTAATAGGTTTAACTTGCCGTCCCCTACTCTGTAATTTCTCAGTTACAAATAAGCTTTCATTCTAAAAACACAGTTAATTAGTGATGAAATTTAATGACAAAATTTCATCGTTAAATTAATTAGTAACAGCCTATTTGACAATAAAATCGAACAATTCCGTGATTAAAATCTGTCAATAATCCACTGTTTTTTTCTTTTAGTTGCCAACTAGGTTATAACACTATTGGCAAAAAAATCCAAAAATAAAAAAACAATCGGGGCTCTAAAATAAATATATGCCTCAACTTATATTAAAAAAAGATATAGTGTGTGTTTGATGGGGCTTATTTAAGTCTTTATTATGCAAACCGAGATAAAATTTCTCTCACATACTTACCTAGTATACTGTAAATCATGATTTATAAGTACTTATTGTCCAAAAATAAGCTATTTCAAACGAGCACATAAACCTCTAGTCTGTAGTTGTTTTCCCAAAGATCTTGGCCCATAAATTATTTATTTATTCTGTGGAAAGCTTCCCAAGCATGTATGAAGATATATAATACACAAAGACACGACATCCGGGAAAATGTACCTAACAAAACAGTTATATATTAGCAACAAAAAATCACCACATGAAACATATTATAAAAATGATAAATATAAATACTTTAAAGTAATTTAATTAATTTCTTTAATTTCTCTAAAAATATCAATTTTTTCTTATATTTAATAGCAGAAGGAGTATATACACATAAAACATATAGGAGTATTAGAAATTTTGAAAATCGATCCATTGGCTGAACATGATACACACACATATAGGTTAATATAATTTTTCAGTTTATAAGTTAACATCCTATGCAAAACCTGAATCTTGTGCCAAGCTAAAATCTTGGTGGAAGAAACAAACACTTTCAACTCAAATTGAATAGCACTGTAATAGAAAGAGCCAAAAATAGCTATGGATAAAAGGGACAGAACCTCTGCTAAGAGTCGGGTTTCGCTAAGAACCCCGTTGTTCCTCTCACTTGAAGCTCACGCTACAAGGTTCGGCCTTTGGATAGATTCCCTTGAATCGTGGAGTGAAACAGATGCTTTGAAACTGGACAGATCTTTTGTTTTGTGTTTTTTTTTTGTTTTACCATTTTAGAGCGACGGAAAATTCTGGGACTCCTTTGAACTTGAGAAAATTGTAATTCAGCCATTTTAATAGCTTGTCTGTGTTTAATTCCATGAGGCAGCCATGTAAAATCTGTGTAAATGCACTTGTTCAAAGCTTTCAAGGGAATTTGTTCTGATAAAACTTTGATTATGGCATCTCTGAGGTGGAAAATCTTATTCTTGCAGGAAAAATGTAAGTTCAGTTGGTGATCATTGTCACACCCTTATCTAAATTTTAACCTTTACCAAAGTATTCGCGGAAAATGATATGCGGTTCAGTAGGCAACACAGGAATAGCATAATTATACTGATAATATGTGCATGATTACATAAATTCCCCATAGGGGTTCGTACATGATACTTACTATTAAGGTAGTCGCACAAGGCTACTAGGGTATCTAAACTCATCCCAGTGAAATGGAGACTTCTTCCCGTCTTTGTTCCACTACTGTAATCCCCTCATACAGTACTCTACATTGTTGTTTGCATATCTTCTGTCGTCTCCTGTCTAAATTATTGGTAGAGGAGGGTGAGATTCGAGATAATTTCAGTAGGAAACAGATACCATAATGCATGCATGATTGATGCTATGTGTATGACATGTTAGCTTTATCTAAATGTATGCCCCATAATGGCATTCCTGCATGCTCAATGTTTCATACAACAAGCCTATGGCCACAGCGAAAGCAGAAACAAAACTTCATTTATTCAAATATGCTATACACAATCAAGTAAAGCAATCACATACATCATTACACAAGTAAAGATATCGAATACATGCAAGTAAAGTAAGTCCCCCACTCCAATCTTTCTCCTCGATTTGCGTGCCAACAACTCGAGGCTCCATATTCGATCCTACAATGTCAAATGTACTATTTAGACACTTCCATAGTGTTTCTGGGGTTATATGAGTCTATCTTGAAAAATTACTAAAATACCCCCGGGGACCCGGCCCCATCGTACTCGGTCTGGCTGTACTTTTCTTGAATTCTAACCTGGGCTATCCTAACATATTTTTGCCCAAAGAATCTATTTCCGGACTCGGAATTACCAAATTCACTGCCAAAAGACGAAATTGCCCTTGGCAGCCCTTATTTCAATGTTTTAGGGGCATTTTCGTAATTATGCTTTCTCGGCCTTTTCCGAAAAAGTGCCCAACTGTAACCCCACCTAATTTTCTCTCCTGAACTCAATGGAACCGTCAAATCATTGAAAATCCAACTCTAAGATCCATTTACAGCCCTAGTCGAATTATATGGGTTTTCCGGGAAAAATCAGGGTTTTTCGGTTTCGGCTCCGTAAACATGTTTCTTTCTACTCCTAACCACTTTATTGACTACTCCATTAGGTTACAACTACTATTTAGTACCAATTTCGGCATCATAACCCCTAGGTCATCTCAATTTCCAAAATTAAAACCAAAGACAATCCGGCGAAATTTCAACAGCCAGAATAGTCAATTTACAAGAGTTTGGAAGTTACCTCAAGCTCCCACTAATTTTTCTCAAGAGTTGCTGAAACCCTATCTTCCTTAACACCAAATTGAGCTTCACAACCTTAAATCACATGAATAGGAAGCTTAGGAACGGAGTTATACGCATTAAGAACTGATTTACCGAAGAAATCACTTACCATTGTAAGCTTTTTCCTCCCATTCTCTCTCTAAAAATTCTGCATCTCCTCTCTCTAAATGTTGAACTTCACGTCAGTTTATGCTTGAGCAAGGAGATGAAATGTTTTAATAATATATCAGAAATTTAACTAATTCATTTTCCCAATTTCGGATTTTTTACAAAATTCTGGCAGATTTTTGCCCAAACTTTGAAAAATCATAAATAATTCTAAAAAAATTTGAAATGAGGTGATTCCAAAGCCTATAGAACCCTTATTGAGTCTAGTTTCAAGAAAAAATATAGAATTTTGCTAGATGAAATCACAAAATTCCCAGAATTTCAATCTTTGCATGTTGTTCCAGAAATTTCACAGTTTTTTTGGGTTAACTTCAAAAATTCATATCTTTTTGTATATAACTCCAATTGAGTCATATGACTTATCAAATTAAAGCTTAGGATGTCTACTTTCATCCTGTAAAATTTCACAATTTTTTCTTATCATTTGATCATTCAAAATCACATGACAAGCTCACTACCTCATAGGCGTTTTCACCGAAAACATAATTATATTCTCCAAAGTTCACCATTTTACTTTCTTAATACCTCAAAGATATAAGAATCATTAGGAGATAAATTTGGGCTTCTACTAAATTGGGGCTTAATAGTCTACTTAATTTAGACTTATTCCCAAACCTCCAATCCTAAATTTCGGGGTATTACAATCATTGGCTAACACAAATAAGTTGTTAGAGTTAGGAAGAAGAGCTCTATTTTATGTACAGGTGCTTTTTGGATATGAGGAGCGAAGAATAGAAGTTGCAGAACGTTGAAGCATTTCAAGGGTCTTGATGTGTTTTCAAAGCATCAAAATGAACGGCCACAATTTAATGAAATCAATGGTTTAGATAAGCTGAGATATTGAGAAAATAGGCCGCTGAGGGGATCCGCTTCCGTTTTACTATATGTAAAAGTAGACATGATCATTTTAAAGAAGTAACAAATTTGACACTTCTATCAAATGGAGCTAACGTCCATCCATTTTTTACATTGTGGGTCCCATGGTTCTTTCAACTAACATGTGGTGTGTACTTATTTTATTTGAGATATTTGCGTCCATCTTTTTCTCTCCCTTCCCTCTTGTTCTATCACCTCCAACCTCCTTCTTCATCTTTTTTTCTCTTCAAACTCTCCCCCTCATTTACTTTTTCTAGATGAATCCAATAGAGGTAGTAAAAGAGATTAGGCAGATGGCTTAAAAGCAGGGCCGCTAGCAGCAAGTGAAATATTCTTAAGACTCAAGGGGGAGAGTTTGAAATATCTAATACGATATGATTAAAGTTCTATTTTCTCTTTTTTGCTTTGTTGAAAAAATTTAAGAGGGAGGTCGGAGGGATGACGAGGGAGAGAGAGAGAGAGAGGAGAGAGAAAAAGGTGGGCATGAATCTATTGAATAAAATAATGTCTAAATAAAAATAATAAATTTAAGTAAATTTAAATGATGAAAATCAACTTACACATCATATTAAATTCTGTATATGGCATGTTTTTATTGATCATACCATAAATGATATGGTCAATAAGAAGAATTGTGGAACCCACAAAGCAAAAAATGGACGGATGTAAGTTCTAGTTAACGACAATGTCAAATTTGATACCTCTCAAACTAATTATGCATACTTTTTCACCTCTTAAAATGGTAATATCTACTTTTACACCCAACAAAACATAATTGTGCTGGTGTTCATAGTGAAAAAACTTTATTGTTAAATTTACACATTTACCTATTAAAAAATGTATCCTTTTGGCTGCAACTCACTTGTATTAATATATCTTCACTTCACATTCTTCATAACACCAAAGTTAGAGGAGTTTTTTTGGTTTAAATTGATCCAAAACTCATTAATAGTCTCTTTTCTTTATCTTTGTAGGATTAATGACTTATGTCAAATAATGTCACAACTAGAGATTTACTGATGATCCACATAAAAAGCTAGATTCAATAAACTTACATTCCTCTATAATACAATATAATTGTTGAGCTTTAAGGCATCTTAGAAGATTTAAAAATTCTATTGAGATGAATAGTGTAGAAATGGCTCAATGGAGGCCCTCAACTTTATTTCAAGGACACTTTTTTTTTTTTTTTTTTTTTTGAATTATCCACTCATGAATATTGTCGAGGACATAAGAAATTTAATTGTACATAATTGAATTGTTGCTTTTGAGTTTACTTTTAGAAAAATGAAACGAATAAATATTGTGTTGTTTGATTTACTACTCGACATGTCCAGTATATCTACATGGTTTATTTTGCCTTGGCCTTCTATTAAAAAATTATTATTTGCAACTTAGACACTGACCCCTTCATTTTAGTCTTATAATTAGGTTTCAGATTTGGACAAATTAACTTTTGTATCTTGCCTCCTCCTTTGACTCATAAGACAGGGATTAAAAGTTATTTTTATGAACAGCCCAATCATATTAATCGTTCCGCAGCTAAATTTTATTTTGGAAAACTTTACCAACAAAATACTACATAAAATCTACAAAATATATTATGGCCAAAAAAATCGAACCAAAGGAATTATTATCTAATTAGTGGACTGATGTGATACTTTAATTATTTGTTTACAAATATAATCTTTGTGGGGTATGTGGCAAACAATTACTCTCTCCTGTCCTAAATATAAAGTAAAGTTGACTTTTTGAAGAGATTAAAGAAGCTAATTAAATTACTTTAGAATATTTTTATTTTAATTTTTTTCTCAAAACTAATTAGTTTGACTAATAAACTAATATATATTCTAAAGATACACAACATATAATATAATTAAATATTTTATTTAGCTTTCTTGATCTCTCCAAAAAAAATCAACTCTGCCTTGTATTTAGAACCGGAGGGAGTATATGGTTTTTGTGACAGATTCAAGAGGACCTAATGTTTGATCATGAACATAGCCGCCAGACACCATATATTGTTTAGGTGACTGCAGATTTTAAAAGCCTTATAATAATCATCCCTAAAAAAAAACCTCATAGAATAGCCTAATGAAACGTGATCAGAGATGATATGTAGTGTCAACTACCATCTAAAAAACTATCAAATAATTAAATTGAAGACGTTCAACCAATAAGATTAAAATAACTTATTACATACTTCACTAACTAAACCTAAGCCTCAAATTCAAAGTTTTTGATAGGTACTTTGTCAAAAATTTAGGTGAGTTTTAAGGGTGAACTGGATATTTAATTAATATTCTAAACTGAAGAACATTCTAGTAGGTTTTCGGTTTCTTCAACTTCGCGAATCCATTCATCAATCTATTTGGATGAATGATTTTGAATGTAGGATGAATTCTCCGAGTACTAATTCGCTAGATTCTGGCATGTATATTAGTTTTTGAGACAAAACTTTGTTTAAGCAAAGAATTTCACAATTAGAGCTGGGAAAACGAGCCGACCCGGTCCTACAGGGCCGGCCCTTCACAGGCTCGGGCCTAAACGGGCCGGCCCGTTTCCTAAAAAGTACCATATTTTTTAAACCCGCGGCCCTATAGGGCTGGCCCTTCACGGGCTCGGGCCTAAACGGGCTTAAACTCATTTTAATTCAAAATTTTTTTTTTTAAAGGTTTACAATTTATTTATTATTTTGCTTTAAATTGGTATACATTATTTTTAAAACTCATAAATTTTTAGTTAAAATAATCATCTAATGTCCAAATTAGCCTTTTTTTTTTAAGTTTAAATGAATAAAACGTTGTAGAAAATAAAATAAATCAAAACAATTAATAAGTGTTTGCCTGTTATTAATACTCTATTATGAACTTAGGTATCTCTCATATTGATAATTTGATATAATGATATTATATTTATTAATTTATTTTAAAAAAATATTAAACGGGCCTAAAAGGGCCGGCCCGCAAGGCTTCAGGGCTGGCCCTACAGGGCTTGCGGCCCTACAGGGTCGGCCCTTTTAGGCCCGCTTCCATTTTCACCCTCTAAATCATAGGCCCGGCCCTTGTCTGGCTCGGGCCTAAACGGGCCGGCCCAACAGACTCGGCCTGAATTCCCAGCTCTATTCACAATAAACATGAGAACACATGCTGCATAATTAATAGAGTTAACACAATCTTTGATCCCTCAAGTTTGTCTTGATTTTGGTTTTAGTCCCTCAAATTTTAAAATAAGGGTTTTGATCTTTCTAAAAACAAAATGATCCAGGTTTTTATTAAATTATAAAGATTAATATTATAAACAGAATGAAATTTGATGAACCAACTTCTATAGTTTGAAATTTGAAGGATCAAAACCAAAATAAGGATAAATTTAAGGAAGAAAAGGTTGTAGCATTAACCCCTTAATGTAGTTTTATAAGGCACAATGGCAAGACCTTTCATCATAAGAATTCACCAATTTGAATTTATGTTTATTTACATACTCTCGTGTAATTTCATATTGCATTAGCAGCCTACATGAATCTCAATTAGTTTACATGCCCAGTCCCATAAAGATCAGTCATTCATGTCTGGATGAAGATATCTCGAAATTAAAAGGTCCAGTTCTATATATATATATATATATATCGAAAAAAAGAAAAGCATATCTCAAATTTAAACTGGTAACATCTAACCGTATAAAGCATGCTCGCCTAGACAATTTTTACTTCTAATAACACAATTTAACCGCAGGTGGTACCATTTGCTTTGCATGTCATTAGCTTATAAAGAAATAAAATTAAATCATCTTCAATTATCCCTTGTGAACTCGGTTCCTATTTTCTCCCATTTATTTTACTATAACCAGAGGCAGGATTGGGAAGAAAGGAGTGGAGAACTGAACATAAATAGCCCCTCTTATATTTCTATAACTTTAAACATTTATTACCAACATACAGAGACAGACACCCATCTTTATGAATAATACAGAACTACAGTATGGCTTTTGTAGGCCATTCTGTCATGTCTTTCATATGTTATACTCGCTTGTGTTGTTGAAGATTGACTAATTTGAAATATGCTCCATTTTTGTTCTCTATGAGACTTGAATGAGTCCCTCGCTCTATTATCTTACCGTTCTGAAGAACTGAAATTAGATCTGCATTTCTTATTGTTGATAGCCTGTGTGCCACCATAACTGTTGTCCTGTTCTTCATCAATCTGTCCAGAGCTTGTTGCACCACATGCTCAGATTCCGCATCAAGTGCACTAGTGGCTTCATCTAGTAGCAAGATTTCCGGATTCTTTAGAACAGCTCTGGCTATGGCTACCCTTTGTCTCTGGCCACCGGAGAGTTGTACGCCTCGTTCACCCACTTTGGTGCTGTAGCCGTCCGGGAGAGAACTGATGAAACTGTGAGCATTGGCAAGCTTAGCTGCTTCAATTACCTCTGAGTCAGAAGCTCCTTCTTTTCCATACAGAATGTTTTCATGGATTGATGTTGCAAAAAGCGCAGGTTCTTGTTGCACAAGACCAATATGCTTCCTCAGAGACTTCAAATGGAGTCTCCTAATGTCTTTTCCTGCAGAATTTGATATATTATTAGTCTCTACTGTGGGTGAAATTTGTGAACCCGATCAACAAAAAATTGATAGACCTACTTTATTACAAATCGATAGATAAATAACGATATGACACTAAAAATACATGCTGTTGTGGTTATATGGCTAATTGTCTATATTAGTGATAATCAGTTTAATTTACTAATTTTTCGTGAGCTCATAGTCTACCAAAGAATTTCTGAGAAAGCAATATAATTTTTAGAAATGTATCTCCATTTCGTCTACCAACAAAACATTGAAAATGTCAACAACCTGCTTCTCTTCATTAATAGAATATAATCGTGCATGCAAGTGTTTGATGGGCCATTTTAATTTTTCTTCCCCCTTTTTCTCATTTTAATTTTTTCCTTCCCCTATAGGCAATAAATTTAAGAAACAAAGCCTAGCTTGGCCAAAGATCTTACCATCAATCATCACTCTCCCAGACGATGGATCATAAAATCTGAGTATAAGAGAGATGACAGAGCTTTTACCAGAACCACTTTGTCCCACTAAGGCAATACTCTTGCCTAAAGGCACTTTCAGATTAAAATCTTCAAAAATCACTACATCAGGCCTTGATGGGTAACTGAAATGGATGCCTTTTAGCTCGATTGTTCCCTCCACCATCTTAAGCTCTTCTCCAGCATCGGCCATCATTCCTGGCTTTCTATCCATCACTTCAAAAACTGAAGCAACCATTTGGTTCCCTTTCAAAAGGTCTGGGGCCAGTGTCAACGCCTCCCCAATGCCCAATGCAGTTATAATTAGAACCATAAATGTCTTCATGACGGATTTGAAGCTAGCCAGCTCCTTTTCCATCAAAACTGAACCATACCTGATGAAAATTAAAGTCATTCTCAGCACAAAACTAACCACCAATAAGTTGATCATCCAACAGTATATCGAAGAAAGCATGATGCTAAAGTATATACCACAAGGCAAGGCCGTAAGAAGAGAAAATGAAGAACTGTGAAATGCCATATAATATGCCTGAAATTTGTCCCCGTTTAAACGAAAGCTTAGAAGGCTCGGCAAGCTCATTTGCATAAAGTTTTAGGACCTTTTCTTCAGAGCAAAATGCAGCAACAGTACGTATGTTACTGACAGCTTCTCCAGCCAGCATGTTGGCTTTCAGATATGCCGTGCTCAAGTTGCCACCAAAGCCTTTCATGAAAAGTTTCTGAAATAATGAGAGGATATTAAGACTCAAAACATATGTGCTAGTTTCTTCTAACATAACCTTGAAAACTGGGTACAAGAGAAGACCTCGCTGATGTGACCACTGATGATCAAAGGGTATGTGGCCAAGACAACTAGTGTTAATCTCCAGTTCAACATGAAGGCAATAACAAATGAAGCAACAACCAGACCAACATTCTGTAAGAGAACCGTAGACCGATCAACAACTATAGTTCGGAATAAAGTTGCATCCATATCTAAACGTGATGATAGCTTTGAACTTGTGTTGTTTGTATCATCAAACCAGCCAATTTCATTTTTCAAAATAGCTGCAGCCAGATAAATAGATGAGTTAGGTAAAATAAGGAAATCACTAAATTTGAATCCAAGACAGCTGAGAGGAGTTCAAGACCTGAAATTTAAAAAAAAAAAGATGAATTCATCATTGAGTTTGATCATGAACACTTGTTCAAGATAAGCCTTAAGATATATAAAACATCGAAATGTTTTACAAAGCATTCTAGGCAAATTTTCTGCTATGATCAAATGCTTTGTAAAATCATAAGGAAGGTCAAAGGAAACATTTTAAATTTTTTGAAACATTTTAAATTAAGACAAATTGACAATTGATGAGACAAATAATCATCAGGCAATCACATTACCAGAAAACATCATTTCTCGCACACGAAGAGTAAGTCTCTCGCCCATGATTCCAAAAGAAAGATGCTCAATGGCATGGACAATAACAGTCACTATTGCTGCCCCACAGAATAGACAAGTGATTCTTTTAACCTCATGACGTGTTGTATCCCAGTCCATATAGTATGATACAAGCGCATGAGAAATTCCAAGAGCAAAAAGTGGCATTTGAGCTCCGGCAATAAATGCACAAAAGGTGCCAAAAACCCCATAAAACCAGTCAGGCGCAATCATTGAATACAGTCTTTTCACAGAAACATGACTTGACTCTGCTACAGTTTCCACTTCATCAGTACAAACACGGCCTAAAGACTCTTTATCGGACCGAAAACTGCCACCAAGGCTTGTTGTACAGGACCATTCTCTTGAGTACCTTATGCAACAAGGAACATAAATTTATAATCATAACTTGGATACTAGAGGATTTGCAACTGTAATAGATTATGTAGAAAGTGATAGAAGAGATTGTCTATGAATTCCTAAGAGGTTAAGCTTTTGGGATCAATCAATTCTTGTCGCTAATAAGCATAACATTAAGCCAATAACCTTTCAACAGAAGGATGCCAATACATCATAGTTCATATGTTGAATCATGATAAAGAAACGTCAAATATGTTAATTGCAATTATGGTAGATGCGAACTTTTTAAGTGACCCAATGGGAATGAAGTACCTTGGTGCCACACTAGGAGTAGGACCCTCTGGCTGGTGGCTTTGCAAAGATGCTTTCTCCTGGAGTTGAACGAGAGATGCATATACACTATTTGCGTCAGAAATGAGCTCCTCATGGTTATTAATTTCTACAATTCTCCCTCCCTGAACAACAGCAATCATATCTGCATTCCTAATTGTAGAAAGTCTGTGTGCCACTATGACAGTTGTTCTACCAACCATGACACGATCAAGAGCTTCCTGTACACTCTTCTCAGATTCCGCGTCCAGAGCACTGGTAGCTTCATCCAATAAAAGGATTGATGGGTTCTTCAAAATGGCTCGAGATATTGCAATCCTTTGTCTTTGTCCACCTGAAAGTTGTATCCCTCTCTCACCAACCTGCCAAATACACTTACCTCGTCTTACCTCTTGAAGTAACAAATCCATCAAATTTTACAATTTTAGAGTCATAAAAACCATTCTTGAACCTTGTTTAACAATTTAAGCATCACACACACTCATTACACATCAAAATATAATTTTGACGTTTATTTGTATTTTCCAGTCTGCACCCTGCAGCTTCTTTAATAGAACTGAGATATTAATCAGTTCAGATTTCTTCAAATAGATGCTATAGACATCGAATGGAATCCTAAATCTTTTAAAATACCAGTATGATTTTCAAATTTCAAAAAAAAAAAAAAATCCTTTACTTTCCTCTTCTTTCAAGGCCACATGCTTCAAAAGCTGAAATGCTAAAGATAGATAGGCACCAAGAACTATGCCAGGGGGCATGACATGAGATCATTAAAGAAAACTTCTGGATGTTATTTAATATCAAAATGTGAAGGATTAATAGATTATATCATCAATATTACCTGGGTTTCCCATCCTTTAGGAAGATTATTAATGAAAGACTCAGCATCTGAAAGCTTCACAGCATGGTTAAGTTCTTCAAGTGTGGCATCATTTTTTCCATACAGTATATTTTCTCTAATGCTTGCGGTAAAAAGGGCAGGTTCTTGATTAACCAGCCCAATTTGACTTCTTAGCCATTTAAGATCGAGTTCCCGGATATCATTCCCATCCAACAGTATTTGTCCAGAAAGGGGTTCGTAGAAGCGCTCAATTAGGGATATAATAGTGCTCTTTCCTGACCCACTTCCTCCAACGAAGGCTACAACTTTGGCAGGTGGAATGTCAAGACAGAGTTTGTTGAAAATAGCTATATCAGGACGAGATGGATAACTGAAACAGACATCTTTAAATTGGATGTGACCATCCAATTTACTTAATATGCGACCAGTTTTTGAGCTGATTTTGTTCACTGTTTCCCTTTCAATCATCTCGAAAATGGGATAGGCTGCTGCCTTAGCTCGGATAAATGCAGATATATCTGGTGCTGCCTGACCAAGCGACCTGAGAAGAAAAACCATGACCTTCAGACATCTTAACTTATGATAATGATCCACAAACAAGAATTCAAACTAATTTAACCGCTACATAACATACTGAAGCTACTTCAAAAACTATATAATGATAGGAACTATCTGAGCCTCTCATTACAACTAACTCAGACATAATGCTAATTATAAGTGGGCTAGATTAATATTCGCAGGATAATTACTAGCAACAATTGATGAAAGAAAATATATAGAGTTGTACTTCTCAACAAACAAACAATGCATAATGCAATAAAGCAGGAGGTCCTGCATTAATTAATAATGGAAGGATTACTACTCATCTGCTACATTTCGGTTGCAAAGTTTGGCCGTCCTTAGCTCAAATGCAATGAGCCTTGGTTGCAAACAAGAAGAAACTATAATGATTTTGGGAGCCGATATATAGATAAAAAGGGTAGAGTGAAAACGAGAGTCCAAATTTTCATACAAGGTAGCCCCATCCATGTTGATTGCGTCGACAAATAATGTTATGTGTACTTAGGTGAAATTAAATTAAAAAGAACAAAAGATAAGCTATTCTCTCATCAAGAAGTATTTTCCATTCGATGATTATGCACATTAGAAGAGAATGAGATGGTTGGGTCTATATAAAACATAAGGTAAAAATGCTTACAGGCCAGAGATTACAACATTGAGCATGGTAGTAAAAGACTCGCCTCCATTGGCGATTTTCTTGTGAACAATGACACTAGTGAACCAAACAAGCAGGGCCCATGACAGAAACAGGACACAATGCATGGAGCCTAGTCCAAGACCCTTTGCTAAACCTGCTTGCCGGCCATTCTTATAAGTATTCACGAGAGCCGCTTTGTATGATCTCACCGCTCTCTCTTCTCCTGCAAATGCCTGAACCGTTCGGACATTCCCTATCACCTGAAACCCTCAAGAAAGAAAGAAAAAAAGGATAGCAAATTAAGCTGACTCGAGTCCTATTTCTCCCTTAACAATTCATACAATTCAATTTGGATTTGAACAGGCAAAAACAACGAGATAGAGTAAGTAATTTTGTGGAGGGTTTTGAGAATTAACCTCTTCGGCGATTTCACCAGCCCTAACGTAGGCTTTTCGGACTTCGGCAATGAGGCCGAAGCTGACATAAGCGTAAAGACCTCCGGCGAGGGCAATCAAGGGAACAATCGCAAGTGTGACCAGACTGATCTGCCATATTCCGGCAAACCCAACGGTAAATCCCGCTACGAATCGGCTTATGTAGTGCAAGAAATTTCCCACCTGCCATAAAAACGAGGCACAGCGAAATTTGAAGTTTCTTTTACCCGCATTAACATTCAGATTCCAGAGAGAAGAAGCGAGCGCGCCAGACCAAACTGAAGTGACTCATAAAATTATTAATTGGGAAATTTACACCAGATCCCAAGTTAGACAAAATAGGTCTATTGAAATCTGTAGGTAAATCGATGGCAAAAAAAGAAATCTGTAGGTAAATCTAAATTATACGGGTAATATAATTCAATTGTGAAAAGACTGAAATATCCTTCATAAATTTGAGAAAAAGGTAGACATGAACTGCGACTTGTCGCCTTTGCGCCGCCGTCGCTAAGCATTTTTCTTGGGCCTCATCGAATCCTCTTTCTAGGGCTGTTCGGGATCGGGAAATGCCATTCCCGATCCCGATCCCGAAAAGGGTTCGGGAATGAAAATCATTCCCGATCCCGATTCCGATCCTGATCCCGATCCCGAAAATTTCCCGTCCCGACGGGACGGGAAATGTTCGGGATCGGGAATTTCTCGATCCCAAATTTCTTTTATTTTTTTTAAAAATTCTTATATTAATTTTTTATTTATTTTCTTTAACCTAGTATAAATATATAATTTATCTAATATCATATTGTACTAAATTAGTCCAATACAAATATATCATTAGTCCAATATATACTTAAAGTTGTCAATTTAGCTACAAAAAGCACAAAGACAAGAACAAAAAATTAGAATTATTTAATAAATAGTAAATAAAATTAACTAAAAGAATAGATATTACCTTGAGGGTGTTAGGAATTTTCACATTTTATTTTACATTTGGTCTTGCTTTCTTAAATATTTTAAAAAATTATACATAATATATATATATATATGTATTTTTCGAGATCGGGAAAAAGTTGGGATCGGGAAGTCCTATTCCTGATCCCGATCCCGAAAAATAATTTCTCGATCCCGAAATTTTCGGGACGGGAAGACCGGGACGGGAAATACTTGCACAGCCCTACCTCTTTCACTCGGAACCTATAGGCCTACTGTATCATTTTTTTTTTTTTTGGACAAATACTACTGTATCATATTTCACTCAACGAAAGACTCGATTCCTAGTTTCTTTTTGGGGTTTTCTCCGGCTCCAAGACTAAAGAGTGAAGGGCATTGTGGTCTTTTCACAATTTGATTTTATTACAATAATATCCCATAAGACTTGCCAGCAACATAGAGATTTCAAGACACCACCGAGAAATATAATCTTTTACTTGGATCTCAGTGCAATTGTCCCTTATTGATATTGCACAATGGTCCCGCAAATTAATAAAAATTAATAATTTAGCTTTTAATTTTCTTTTTGTGATCAATCTGGTTTTAATCAAGGATGTTGAACCCGGCCGGTCCAGCCCGGGAACAGGCGAACCGGCCGGTAAACCAGTCCGGTCCGGGTTGGTATTTTAAAAAAAAAAAAATTTTTTTTATTTTTCCTTTAGAATTTCATACTATAAGTCTAAAATTTTCAATTTATCACCGGTTTGGTCCCGGTTTGACCCACTGACCCTTAACCCAGTACCCCGACCGGTTCAATGCCCGGTCCGAGTTTTAATACCTTGGTTTTAATGTTTTAAAAAAGGCTAAATTATATAAAACCCCATAGAACTTTGGGTCAATTACATATAACCTCCATGAAATTTCAAAGTTTAAATTTAACTCCCATAACCTCTCATTTTTTAACTATTAACCCCTTGCTGTTAAGTGATCATTATCTTTCTAACAGAAAATGCCAAGTCAGATTATGAGATGACAAGTGGCATCTTGTGTAAATTACTAATTCATAAAACCCCCCTGAACTTTGAACGGTTGCAGAAAACCCCTTGAATTTTGAATAATTGCTAAGAACCCCTCTGAACATTTATCAGTTACAAATAACCCCTTTACATTTCAAAATTTATATTTGACTCCCTTAAAATTTTGATTGATAATATTAAACCACATGCATTTACTTTTTTATCATTTTTATAAATTTATTAAAATTTTTGCTACCATTTATCAATTAAAATACTATTACTTCTTTTGTATATGGTAAAAATAAGAAGAATAATATTTAGAAAAATATAAAAATACATGTCAGGCCTTTGATTCATGAAACAATAAGCATTACTAATAAAAAATTTAATGCGGGCATACGATATCCTCTGACTCAAACATAATATTTAAACTATCAATGCTCAATCATCCTTATAATATATTTAACACAAATGATGATATTTTAATACTATCAATGCTTAATTATCCTAAAAAAATAAGTAAATATTATATAAATGATGACATTTTTATTTTTATATTTTTTAAATATTATTCTTCAATTTTTTTTTTTTTGTCATACAAGAAAACTATTTTAATTGACAAATGATACTAAAAAAACACTTAATAAATATGTTAAAATGATAAAAATAACAACTTAAGTTTTAATATTACAAATCAAAATTTTAATAGAGTCAAGTTTGAATTTTGAAATGTTAAGGGAATTATTTGTAACTAATCAAAGTTCAAGGAGGTTATCTGCAACTGTTTAAAGTTCATGAGGTTTTATAAAATTAGTAGTTTACATAGAATGTCGCGTGTCAATTCATACTATGACGTAGCAATTTTCGTTAAAAAGATAATGGTCACTTAACGTTAAGAGTTTAATAGTTAAAAAATGAAAAGTTATGAGGTTAAATTTAAATTTTGAAATATCATGGGGTAATATGCAGCTGACCCAAAATTCAGAGGAGTTTTGTATAATTTAGTCTTTAAAAAATTATCTTATTTTAAAATCTGATCCAAATGAAATTGATTAACTATACCTAGGTGGTAATGATAATAAGTTTCAGAAAGTAGTACTGTGGTAATTTATTCCCATCACATATGATAATAAGTTTCAGAAGTGCTCAAAATTAATTAAATTCAAAAAAATTATATTTTAAGTTAATAACCTTATAGGTCGGGGGCACGAAAACTCTCGATTCTAACATCAGACGTTTGGTAACCGCCCCTTAAATTAAGCAAATATTATTCTTAGGCTTTACACACTCAACAAAATCCTCCTTTCTTGATTTTTAATATAAGAAATATTTATTTAATTTAATGAGATTAAGACAGTTAATTAAGTTAATTAATATGATGTGTATATTCTAAAATATCATAATCATATTCTTTAATTCTCTCATTCCCTCTTCTCTCTTTGATTATTTTTTACGAAGCATCAATAAAGTTGAATGAGAAAAATATTAATAAATATGAAAACTATATATTATTTCCCCCCAAAAAACTATATGATATATTTAGGACTAACCCCTCTTTGAGTATGTCTTATATTAAGGATCAAAGAGTAATATTTTCATTATAGACCCTTGAAAATGCTATAGTATTTCATGAAAATCACACCAAGGTTCTAATTAAGGTAGATAATATAAAAAAAATCTTATAACCTGTAAATAGTAATTTTTTCACTTTTTAGTAATTACTCTTTCACTTGTCATTCATAAGTTATGGGATTTTTCTGAGATTATTTTTTTAGTTGGGACCTTAATATCATTTTTCCTAATATTTCAGAAGATGCCTGTATCAAAATTAAATATATGAGCCTCTAGGTGTAAGGCCATATATATAATCCAACTGGCCTAAAAAGATGAAGCTTGGGAAAATCATGCTCAGATTCCAAGAATTAGAAAAATTCACAAAAAAATCTCAGCAGATTCTCTTATTAAAAAGCTTTCTAGGGACTTCATTAATATTAATTTTGAATTTGAAATTACCTTCTTGTCTTTAATAAAATGACAAGTGTATATGCCTATTATGACAAATTTATGTGCCGACTTTAACAACTTATAAAATGGCAAGTGTATATAAGTTTATGTGCATACTTTGATAACTTATAAAATGGCAAGTATAGTGCTTATTGTGACAAGTTTATATGCCTACTTTGATAAGTTTATGTGCCTACTTTAACAAGTTATAAGTTGATAAGTGTGTGTGTGTTTTTTGACAAGTTTATGTGCCTATTTTGACAAATATATTTACTTATTTTGACAAGTTATATACCTACTATGACAACTTATAAAATGGCAAGTGTATATATCTATTTTAATAAGTTTATGTGCTTATTTTAACAAGTGTATCTATCTATTTAGACAAGTCAGAGTGACAATTAACAAATCCATTTATGTTAAGTAAAACAATTCCTATTGATAAGTACATGTGCATGTTTTGATAAGGCATATAGTGATAATTGATAAGTACATATACTTAATCATATAACTTAATATCATATCATATCTAAATATCAAATACTAAGAATAAGAAAATAATTTCATATTCAGAATTAATATCAATAAAATTATTAAAAAATATCAATGAAGTTCTTTGAGAGCTTTTTGACAGGGAAATTGTTATAGGATGTTTTTGAGATTTATTTTGTCTTTAGTGATTTTCCCATGAACATTAAAACGAACCTACTACGTCGTCACTGTTACTGTCACTGCATTGAATTCCCACAGCTCCGTAAACAAGGTGGTAGACAAAAAGATGGACCTGGGCCTCTTTACTCATCCCCTTCTTATCATTTTCGCTCCTTTTCTTTTATTTAATGTTAGATTAAGATTCTAATAATCCAAATTTATTATATTATAAAAATATTATCATAATTTTATCTTAAAGATATAGAAATAATTTTAACAGTTTAAATTTATTTTGCATTTAGTATCAAAAAAAATATTATTTGTGTTTCTTTAAAATAAAATTATAATAATATTTTTATAATATGATAAATCTAAATCATTGAGACCTTAATCTAACGATGAAAAAGAAAAAAGGATGGGAAGAAGTAAGGGAGAGAAGCTAAATCCCATAAAGATTGTGTAGAGAAGCACTGTGCTTTTTTCCCCCTCATGAAGCTAATAACAACACACAACCATTAATAATCCTTCAGCACTGATTTTAATTGAAAACGAAACTTTCACTCAAAAACAAACAAAAATGAGGTCAACTGTTGAAGAGAGGAAAACCATTGTGTTTGTTCATCAGTGTTCAGATGTATTTTTTCCTTATCCCTGAAGAAGAAGAAGAAGAAGCCATAATTAATATATACCTTCTCAGAAAGAGCATCTTGAACAACGAGAATCTCGCTGGAAATTGCAGAAATGACCTCCCCAGTTGAAGTTTCTGTATCAAACAAACTTATGTCTTGATTTAACATTGATCTTAAATATGCCATTCTCATCTTCGCTGTTTGTCGTTCTCCACTATGCATCCAACATGCCACCTCTATATATATATATATAGCGCAGATTAAACAAACAGATAATCAAGATTGTAACTAATATCAACAATTTAAGATCAAACATACTCCTGTCCTCCGGTTCTAAATATAACATCCAGTTAATTTTTTTTAAAGATTAAGGAAGTTAAATAAGTTACTTAATTATATTATATCATATATTGTTGAATATCATTAAATTATATATCAATTTATAAGTCAGACAAATTAATTTGGAGAAAAAAATAAAAATACAAATACTTTAAAATAATTTAATTTCCTTAATCTCCCCTTAAAAAATCAATTAGTTCTTATATTTAACAGTAAAGGTGGTGTGTGTGTGTATATGGGAAAATGGCATCAAGGTCTCAATTAAAAAAATTAATATAAAAAAATTCTTATAACTTATTAATGACAAGTAAAATAATAACTATAAACAAATGAAAAGGCTATCATTAAAAAAAATCATGATATTCTTTTGATATTATTTTTTTCGTCTCAGTGTCATTCTCCATATATATATATATATATATATATATATATATATAAAGCTCGTTTACCTGTCCAAGACGAAAACAAGATTGCTATACTCAGATACACAAAATCCAACGAATACTGCAAAAATTGCAAATTTAATGAAGTTGTCAAAGCTTGAAGCAGCTAGAGAGAGGAACAAGAGAAAATAGTAAAATACAAAAAAAAAAAAAAAACAGTGCTTTGATCAAATAATTAATCAAACACCTTGGCAACTTGGTGAGAAGCTTGCTGGGGAAAGAGGTAAGCGAGACCTATGATATTGATTAACTTTCCGAAGAAGATGAAAAAAACAGGAACAGAAGCACCATGAACACATGCACCGACAGATCCAATGGTCATTAGCACATAATCATAGGAATCAGCGAAAGAGAACAACTTCAACAAAGGAACTTTTCTCTCCTTATTTTTCCCTCCTTCTTCCTTCTTCTTTCCCTCCTCCGGCGAGATGACGACGCCGGATAATGTACTCCGGTCTGACATTTCGATATTTTGGCCTTAGGAAAATTTGATGTAGGATAGAGGACGAGAAGTGATATTACTGATGAGCCGGTGAAGAAGACCAGGAGAGTTTTGTGATTGTTTTGGAGGAAGTATCTGGGGTGGACGTGACACAAATGAGTTTGAAAAAGATGATGGAGTATTTATTATCGCAGAGGCGCATGTTACATGAGGCATCCAGGTTTGATTGCATTATTAGTTTATTAAATTACCAAACCAATTTAAATTTTAAAAATTCTTCTGAGATTTTTTTAGTAAATCCCCCCCTCCAAAAAAACACATCTAAATGTTTAATTTGTATATAATTTAAGGGATGACAATGAGGCCCAAAATATAAATTTAATGATAGTATTCATTAATTTTTTATAAACAAACAAAGAGTTAAGGTTCAATTTTTCTTTGAAAATTGTCATGTAGAAGTAATGTTGTTCTGAAAGTTTTCAAATCATAGCAATTTTACCTCAACCATTATTTAATCATCTAATGTATAACATACTGAGGAAGATTGTCCAGAATAAGGCCACTGTAACCCCTCTACCACCATACCCTGGCGACGCCAACATAGGCAGGACCTCTTTGATTTTCTATAATCCTTCAAATGAGATGCATAATTTTCTTAAAAAAATTATTTATTTATAAATCTAACTTTAAAAAAAAAATGAAGTAGATGATACTTGGACCTGCTAAATAAACGTATTTGGTCAATTAAAGTGTAAACTTAACTCAGGTAACAAGTAGAGGTGAAATTGTTAGATCTCTCATGTTTTGATGATAACAAAGGATGGTATGAAAAAGATTTGATAAATAAATAAGTATGAACAAAGTAATAACAGGGCAAATCATCACTTTAAGTAAGCATTGGAGTAATGAAGAAAGGCCAAGAGAAAAAGCTGAGAAACTTCATTACTGGCAAGTTTTCTAAAGTGTTACTCTAGTAGGTACTCGAGTAATGGACAGAAACTTGAAGTAAACAGAGTCAACCTTCAAGTAACCTGCCAACGTTACTCGAGTAAGCACTCGAGTAATAAGGTAAATGACTTCTACTTGCTCTCGGCCTGCCAACGTTACTGAGTAGCTACTCGAGTAACCAGGTAAATCACTTGCTGTTGCTCTAGGCCTGCCAACATTACTCGAGTATGTACTCGAGTCCCCTGCTTCAAGAAATATGTTGCTCTCGGCATTTTCAATCTTGCCAATGTTACTCGAGGAACTACTCGAGTAACTCACTATGGTAAGCAAAACTTGCAGGTAATACTCGAATAACTTGATCTGCTTTTGTTACACTTTACTCGAGGCACTACTCAAGTATGCAGGTATTCAATCACTTATTTAAACTGGATTACCCGAGTAAGTAATCGAGTAATATGCAGATTTATTTACACAGAACTTCAAGTCACTATCCGAGTAAGCTATGTAGAAAACTTATGTTTACTCGAGTAACAAGGTAATCAAACTTGAAGTGCTCTCGGCCTTGAAATCCTGCCAACATTATTGGAGTAAAGCATCGAGTAACCTAAAGTTTATTTGAGAGTTTACTCGAGTTGCTACTCGAGTAATCTATGAAGAAAAGTGTGCCATACCCGAATAAGTATCCGAGTAAACAGGTATTTCCAAAGGTTTGTAATTTTGTTTACTCCATGCACTACCCGAGTAATGTAATGTTCATTTATTGACTTGCAGTTTATCAATATTTTCACGATGATACTCGAGTAAGTACTCGAGTATGCAAGTTCAGAATTTGAGAAATCATTCCAAACGCTCATTGATTTGTTTCCTATATAATTAACCCTTAATTGTATTAGTATTATCAGCATATTCTAAGATAAACAATGAGGAGATCTTACCAAATAAGGAAAGTCAAAAGCAACGTTCAAACCCCACCTACCACCACCTACTGGAAATGGACATTTTTCAAATACTGGAAAAGTCAACAGTGGCTGCGCATGCTCTAACGGGCAAGAAGAAAATGTTCCAACAGTTGCTACCAACATATCTATATATATGGGAACATCCAAACAGAGAAAAAAAAAACAAGAACACACACACGAACGTATCATCAAGTTCACTACTCTGTTTTTACATATATTAGTAATTCTGTACTTCAGTGATTCTTATTCACTCTGTAAGAGAGATATTTCATTCAAACTCAATATTTGTTATTGAGGTAACTTAAGGTTGTGGAACCTTGAGTTGGGATTGGATTACAACTTGTAAGGGGGAGCGAGTGTCCAGGCGAAGGAACTTGCTTGTACTGAGGTGCCAAGAACCCACTGAATCTTGGAAGTTATAGTGAAACTCTCAGAGAAGCTCTGAGAACTGGACGTAGGTCAAAGTAGTTGTGGCCGAAACAGTATAACTCCCGGTGTACACTTCGGTGATATTTCTCCTTACTCTTTACTGCTTTATATTCACCATCAAGTTTTTATATTTGCAACGAAATTTTAGTATCACCCTATTCACCCCCCTCTTGGGTGAAACGCTTGCTCTAACAAAAATTGCACCTAAACCCAAAACTTGATGACACTTAGATTGCCAACTCAACAACTAACAGTCAAATTTTACTAATATAATAATCGGAGTAAAATTACTATGATTTAGAAATTTTCAGGGTGACATTACTCCTCAAAAAACTTTCAGAACAACACTGCTCCTAGTAATAACTTTCGGAGCGAAAATGGACTTTAACCTAAAAATGAATGATAAAAGCACACTTTCTTAATATATAACTTTTATAATATAATTTTCATTAAATTTACCATTCAAACAATATATAAAAATATATGATGAATGGGTTGAGATGATGCATTTAAAACGCAAATAATAAATGAATTTGTAGTAGAGTGACAAAAAAACTTATTTACACTCTCTTAATTCTAAATATAAAATATAATTTATAATATAAATTATACTACAAACTAAACTTTATTTAAGGTTGGAAGTAGTAAATAAAAAGTAGCAGATTCAATTTCAATCAGCATTTTATTTTATTAGTATGTCCCTCTAATTAAACAAACAAACAAACACCGACGACCTAGGAACATAGACATCCCCACAACCCACATGTAATTTTTATTAACTCCCCAAACGCTCTCACGGTACGAAGAATAAATGTCAAGTCACGAGTTAAATATGCTTTGATATTTATATACTTGATATTTAGTTATATATCTCAACATATTAAAATTCGGATCGGGTATTGAATCGGTCGGGATATTAAGTTAAGGGTCAGTAGTTTAGACCGGGATCAAATTGGAGTTAAATCAGGATTAAATCGGTGAGAAATTAAATATTTTAGACTTATTAATATAAATTTTAAAAAAAAATATTAAAAAATAAATTTAAAAAAAAAACAAAAAATAAATCAGTTTAGGCACCGGTTCCGGGCCGGAACCCTGATATATCTAAGGCAACAATCTCAGATGAGTTTTTGCCGCAAGACCTTTTGAGTAAAACTAAAATGGATATTTACTCCAATTTGTGTGCTCCCAACTCAATATGATTTTTTTTTTAAAAAATAAACTAGCGAATAACCTTATAACTTAAGGATATAAGAACTTCTCTATAAATAAGAGGTCACAAATTTAATTCTATTTATAACCTCGTGTCATTAGAACAGGACAAGTTGCTAGCTGTGGTGTGCTCTAAGCCTTTATGACCTCATATCATTAGATCAGGACAAGTTGTTAGCTGTTGAAAAAAATTATAACCTTGACCAAATAAAAAAATGCTTGCACATAACCCAAAAAATGTTACAAATAAGGTAGATGAATACAGAATTGTTTGCGATAAAGCCTCCTAATCCCTAAGTTTAAATCGTAAGCATCTTTATTTTTCCATGTAAAATGGTTATTTATTTTTTTATAAAGACGTTAAGACTTTTAAGAGTATGTACTCCATCCGGTCCAATTTTTAAAATCGTTTTCAAATGATTTACATATATCAATAAAAATAATTAAAAATATTAAATTTATCATAAAATTTAAATAAGTTCCAAACTCCTTTTTTTTTTTTTTATCACATCATAATTTAAACCTGATTGAAAGTATGAAACTATGAAAAGTCAAATAAAGGACAAAAAATGACGAAGGGAGTCTTTTTTGAACAATACACAACAATATAACTAACTAAGTGCTCATTTGAGGTAGTTTATTTTTAAGTAATAAGTACTTATAAATCGTAATTTATGATATATGAAGTATATATGTGAGAGGAGTTTTATTTCGACTTACATAATAAATACTTATTAACCTTCAATAAATAATACCAGACACACTAAAACGGTTCACAAGCTAATTGGCGAATGCGAACCTCAACTGCATCACAAAGTCCATACATCATTAATTATGGTAGATATACATCATGTAAATATAAAAAATAACCGTCTAATCAAATTAAATAGCATCATCTCAAGCATTAATTACATTGTAATCACCGGCAAAAAATTACATTTAAAGTAAAACCACCCCGTTGAAATGGATATATTAATGGATTAATAACGTGCTGACACAAATATGCTTAACAACTTTCTATATTCGATAAATTGTTTTGAAGTGATCGATTAAATTCATAATTTGAATTTTTTCCAGATATTTAATAAATACATATATTAAGAATAGTTGAAAATTTAATCTAATAATATTCCTTTTTGTACTTTAGTAATTAGCTTTTGAAAATATATTTTGGGAAAAAAAATTTGAGAATAGATTTTGCTACTGACGTGCTTTTCTAAAACGATGGATTTGAACTCTAGAGTAAATAGTTTAATAGGTGTTGTAAATTGTAACAATAAATTAGAAATAATATGCTGAGGAAGCTCCCCCGGGTGAAATAATCATAATATACACCTAATAGTAATAATAGAAAATGATACTACTCCCGATCTTAAATATAAGACTTAGTTAACTTTTTTTTAGAGAAATAAAGGAAGCTAAATCAATTACTTAATCATATCATATATTGTGTATCCTTAAATTATACATCAATTTATAAATCATGCAAAATATAAATACTCTAAAGTAATTTAATTAGTTTCTTTAATTTCTCTAAAAAAATTAACTTTATCTTATATTTAAAATCGGAGGGAGTATTAAAATAGGAGTATTCATCTGCATATTATTATATTACACAAGTTCCTAATTTAAATTTGCTCATTTATTTGTGTTTTGAAGGATGGAACAATTGAAAGATTTTTTTTTTTATAAGTGAAAGGATACAGTGCTCATTTGGGATAGCTTATTTTTAGGTAATAAGTGCTTATAATTCGTTATTCACGGTATACGAGGTAAGTATGTGAGAGGAGTTTTATCTCGATTTATATAATAATTGCTTATTTCCTAAAAATAAACCATTTCAAACACTCACATATTAAATACACCGAACATGTGATAATTTTTATAACAATGAAGATCAAGCAATATACATGTCCAAAATTTGAATTGCCTATTAGCGTATAAAAAAATAGGTAAAATGATGCGCAAGTCTTAAAGGCAAAAAATAATTATAGTGAAATCCTATGACAGAAAAAAATAAATGAACATATTAAAAAAATAATTTAATGAGTTATTATTTCAGATTTTTAGAACTTCATTATAATTATCTTGGATCTTTAGATCCCGCGCCTCATTTTTCTCAAAATAATATCGAATTAGATTATTAAGTATACTGCATATTATCAAGATTATCAAATTTGGTAAACTTAATCTTTTCCTCTTTGGAGTTTTGACTCGGTTATCATTTTATCCCTATGTTTTGATTTAGTTTAATTCAGTCTTTATAATCTTAATTTTATTATAACTCAATTCCTCAACTTTAACTCTCTATAACTCAGTTCCTATAATTTTAATTATTTTATAATTTAGTCTTTACCTCTTAGAATAAAGGTGAGGGACTAAATTATAAAATGTTTAAAATTATATGGACTATGTTGTAGTAAATTAAAGTTTAGAGACTAAGTTACAATTGAGTTGAAACTATAACGACTAAATTACACCGAATCAAAGTGTAGGGGCTGAATTAAAACTATATGGACCAAAAGATTAATTTGCTCTTAAAACTTTAAATGGAATTTCTGAAGGCATTTTTGGCACAAAGCTCCGACAATATTGTAACGTGAACCATATCACTTCCTCATTTGAATAAAGTTGCATTAATATTCCGCATCCTAAAATATTTTTCTTATAACATCAAGTACCTAAAGTAATTTTGTAGTTTTCATGGAAGCAACAAGTTTCCTAAATTCTGTTGGCAACAAAGAAATGACTTTCTTAAATTTAAGATATTGAGTGCTATTGACAAAATATTTTATGATACTATATGCACACAAAAAATTACTCTTATGGTGCTAAATATATAATCGTGTTTAATTTGTAGTGACAAACTAGGTTATACATTTAGAAACGGAGGTAGTACTTTAGGATACTAAGTATTATTGGAAAAATATATTAAGATGTTAAATATGCAAAAATAAGTTTAAGATACTTAAGGTTACTGAAAAAATACTTCATGGTGTTAGATATTTCTTAACCCTTTTTATAATTATATGTAAGTGTTGTTAGAAGTTGAAATTATATATAAAAAAAAAAGATTATGTTTGGAAAGAACTATTCCACTGATCCAAAATATATCACTAGTTAAGGGGTTTGTCTTGATTTAAATAAAAGACTTTAACATGCTGTATCCCTCTGTTTCACAAATTTTTTTTTTTCAATTTTTTTTTTCACCAGAGGTTTTCTCCAACCTTTTTTCCAGTCTATGATATACTATGAGGGTTTATCATGTTTTCTAATAGTTAGACTTAGGTTGTTTGGTAACATAAAAAAATATTTTTTAAATATTTTTTTAAAAATTAAGATAAAACTCCACTCACATATTTATTTTAAAATCCGTAAAAATACTTTTAGAAAGCTCACACAGTACACTGAGCCCATTGAAAATTGTAGAAAGAGTGATTATGCTTTAGAGAGGAGTAAATGCGATCCTAATTGATTTATGTTAAATGCGATACTAATAAATAGGGATAAAAGTGAAACATTAGGTTACTTTTACATTTAAGGGTTGATAAAATCTTTAATTTATTAAGTCTATCCTTATTTTGGTTTGGACCCCTCAAGTTTGTTTTTATTTTGGTTTTAGCCAATTAAGTTTTAAATAATAGATTTTGGTTTATTAAATTTCATTCGGTTTAAAACATTAATCCCTATAATCCACTTACTATTATAAATCTGAATCATAAGGAGCTGAGCCAAGCCAATGCCTTCTGCGGCTCCTGACTCATTTCACTGTTCAAATGAATAGTGCTGGCGTGTCTTGGGCTTCATGTGACGGCTCAGCAGCTTCATTGGCCTCATAGTATGTGTTACTCCTGACTCATCTTAAATTCCTATTCTGAGTTCCCTCCTTATGGACTGTGGACAAACATTCTGTCCGGTTTTGTTGCTGTATTGCTGTTTTAATTTGTTCTATGTGGGCTTGGTCATTAATGATCTAACCATATAAATACCTCGATAGTGCTACTTCTTATTCATCTATTAAACCGTTGGCATCTCTTTTCAATTTTCCTCCTGTGCTCACAATCTACTACTTTCATCTTCCATGGCTGAACCTCACAGTCACCTTGACAACATCTCCTTGGGGTCAACTTCATGGAGGATATTGGTTAAGGTGGATCACTCATTCCCCCGGACGGACTATGACTTGTATAAGGTGGATTTTGGATACCCTAAAGTGGTTCTGTCCATTGATCTGATTGTCTTTGATGAGAAGGTAGGTTTTATAATATGTCATGAATGTAATGTTCATATGAGTGTAATATTTATTTAATGAACATCATACAAACCTTCTCCTTCATATGAATTTCTAATATTTATTTAATCTTTCTAAACGCAGGGTTCACGGATGCTTATGCGCCTTGGTACTGATGAGGTGATTGACCGTTTTGGAAATGTTTTGAGCCCAGGTGGAGTGTTTTATGTGAGGAACTTTATTGTGGCAGAGGGTGGTCAAAACATTCATGAAAAGCACCATATCGTGGTTCTTCCAGCACAAATGTTAAGGAGTTCATCATTGATGCTCCTGAACATGGGTTCAAGATCTTGGATGTGATTGATATTTGAAGGGGTTGGGTGCCTCCCTTATGTGTCACAGGTGTTTTTAACTGTAGTGTGTTATTAAAAAAATAATGAAAAGTTGTGCTTATTTAATAGATTGAATTAAGTCATTATTTCTTCAATGTAGATGTTTGTGGGATTGTTTCTTCTCCTGTTACATTTGCTTGGAAGCGAGTACAAGGGCTTATTAACCGTGTGCTGACTTTTGAGCTTCATGATAGGCAGTTGAGTGCTTATATTATAATGTGTTTGCTTATTAGTAGTCCACATTGTGGGATATGTGATTTGGACACTGAGCTGAAGTTTTATGTTTTCCCATAAGCATAAACAGGTTTTCAGTTCGTCTGATTGGTGACTCTGCAGACCATGCATGGATGCAGTATGCATGTTTCAAGAAAATGGTGAACCTAGTGTTGATTGTGCAGTTTGGTTTGGTTAGAAAGGAAGGAGGTATAGTAAACCTAGCAATTGATCTTTTAAGAATATGTCTGTTTGCTTTGAAACATATAATTTTTCACATTATAATACGATGGATGTATTTTTTGGACAATGAGTTCACAATCGAAAGCTTCAATTATGCAACTAGGGTGTTTTGGAATCCAACTTTCAATGACATAGTGCCTATCAAGAAGGAATTACTGGCAAGAGCTGGGAGGGTTTGAGGACATTTGAATCTTATGTGACCATGGTCGTTTTGAAGTAGGCTGTTTCAGATCATCTTAGGTGGATATAGGATTTTACAATAGGCTTCTTATTAGTTTGGTGTATGGTGTGGTCGTTGTTTGTTGTTAATTTTGGTGAACATTTTGGATATGTAATGGGGTCACCTATTGAGGTTTGAATTGTCTAATATGAACTCTACTTTTCTGGGTTAAGTATGATTTCAAGTTAGTGTGCTTTTTAAGATAAATTCAGTAAGATGTGAAGTACTTTACAAACCAGATCCATGGGCAAATATTATAAATTTAATTAGTCAATTTGTGGATTGCCTCGTAAGTGTGTACACGTGAAATTTGGCTAATACAAGTTTTAGTATGCCAAGTACCAAATAAAGAAAGTGAATAGATATGGAAGTTAAGCATCAGGTGAAGAAGAGAGTACTGTGTCTGGCAAAAAAAAAAATTGAACAGAGTACTGTGAGCATGATTAAAATATAAGAGAGGCTTATTAATGTCATATTCCAACGAGTTACACATACTATAACCAAGTGTCAATATTAAATGATGTGAGCATGATAAAAACATAAGAGAGGCTTATTAATGTCATATTCTAGCGCCCTTCACATACTAGAACTTAATGTGAACATAGTGAAGTGATCATGGTTAAAACATATATTATCTCATTTTGCAGCTCAGGAAGTTTCCACTTAACAATTTCCTTTTTTCAAGCTGATTGAAACATAACACAGTATGTTCTGATTATTATAGGGAAGGTATGATTTGAAGTACTAATCAGTGTTAATTTTATGTTTATGACTATTTATGATATTATTAGAGGACAAAATTAGGAAGAAGGTTAAGTGATTAAGGAGATGAGTTTAAAAGTTTAGTGTACTGCATGTAAAATACATGTGAAAGTTCATTTTCAGTCAGCCTGAAAAAATAAATACTCATGGAACCAAGTTAGTTTTTTTGCCACATAAGGAATGTTAGCTGTGCGTGATGTAGTTTTCAGTTAATCCTAGAAGAATGTGGTGAAGAGGTACAACTATTTGTATAGGTCAGTAGCAGAGTCGCTAACCTTTTTGTATGATAGAAAATTTTTTTGTGTTGTGCCTTTGGCGGCTGGGAGAGTCTATCAGATGTGATTGCCTATTAAATGGCGCACCAACAATTTTTTTATACAGCCACGCATTATCATATTTGGTATTTTTTAATGTGAAGAGGAGTTGTTATCCAGTTTGTAATCTGTTTGACCATTGTCTTTTTTGATTAAAGGAAACTATTGTGTTTGGAGCCAGGCGGCATTAATGAGCCGTTGTTGAATATCTTTATCTTCCCTAGAAGATCAATGTAATGTAGATTTTGGTGTAAATGATAAAAGTTTAGGTTGATATGACCTCAAGCTATCTTTCCTTAACCGGCCAAGGGGAGTTATTATCTATTTTGTAATCTGTTTGACCATTGTCATCTCTTACACTGAGGAAGCATTGTGTTTGGAGGCAGGCTGCATTAATGAGCTGTTATTGAAGATCTTTATCTTCCCCAGAAGATCAATGGTACCTGATGTAATGTAGATTGTGGTGTGATTGCAGGGATTGGATTGACCTCACACAGAAAGGTAATTTGAAGAAGCAAACATATTTTCTATAGTTAGGAGTATTACCTCATTTATTGGTTTAGTTGGGTGATAACCATGATTTAAAGTTCAAATGAATCAATGGTGTTTTTGTAGATCTTGAACGTTCCATGCTCATTTGGTGACATAATTAAAGTTCGGATAAAAACAAAACATGGTCATCATCATGGAGAACTGTAGACTGTGGGTGCTTTGGATGTGTTTCAATTTCCTTTTTATTTCAGTGGATAAGTATTGAAGTTATATTTTGTGGTTGTTTTAGGTGGGTAAGTCTTGTGAAACAAAGAGTTTGGTTCCATCAAGATGATTGCGGTGTTGCTATGTAAATTTCTTCACATCATTGTTGAAGATTTGATTCGAAACATAGGAGATCTAAGCATATCTTGTGTGAAGTACTGAGATCGGTTGTGACATGTATGATGTGATGTGGTGTTGAGGTCTATTGGTGAGAATGTTTGTCCATTGGATAGTTGTTTCTTTCATAAGATTAATGTTGGCAGTGCTTTTATTGCAACCTGCCAGACGGGACCCACTGATATCAAGGGGATTAGAATATCTTTTGTCATCAAGATCTGGATTTTTAAGTGTGGTGATTTGAACGGTAGGTGTTACCCAAGGTGTAAGCTGTGTAACCGTTGTGTATTTTAACAAAGTGCATAAAGTGTAGTACCAACTACCCAAGTCAGTTTTTCATTGTGTTCAGTTAATGATTTGTTTATCTTATCCATAATACAATAGTTAAAAAACACATGATACAATTAGGTGGCAAAAGACTAATTTAATGATGCAATTTAGTTGTAGTCCAATATCATGAATCATGACATACTAAACAGTCAAAGTTAAGTAATGATTTATACAAGAGGATAACAATCAAGGAGCATACGAATGTTAACTCATAATAAGTAACAACATCTATTGACATCCAAAAGCAACATACAACAAAATATTATAACATATTCCAAGTTAATTAATTAATTAGCGAGTTGGTCCTGCATTAGTTGGTTCTTGAAATTATAAAGTTCTGTACCATTTGAAACTGGATCAATATGAGTACATCACAGAGGTTTTGACGTGTAGGCCTTAACATATCAAGTCAGTCAAGTTTTATTTAGCAGCATGTCCTCGTGCCTGCTGTTTTTTTTATTTATTTCAAGGGTTTTTATTATCAAGTTGGCCGTTTTTGCCTATGTGCAGTTGCATCATCAACATCTTATAGATTCTTTTAGGGGCTCGGTGCTGGACAAAACAAGATTACATGGGAAATCAAGTTTTATGTTTGAAGGATATGATAACATGTTGGTTTTTCAATGTGTTTTGTGTAGGTAACCATTGGGTTCTTCTATGTACTGTATTGGTTTTCCTGATGTTGGGAATGCGTTTTGCGAATGCAGCAGTTCATACGGTGGGTTTTCACATGTTTGAGGTTGATTTTTAGAAACATATCTGTGGGTCTGAGTTGTTCATCATGCCAAGTGGTGTATGACAAAGCTAAAAAAGGATATCAAGACACATTGGAAGGAACAGCTCAGCAGCCTAAAACATTTGGGTGTCTTTTGAACTTTTCTTTCCCGCCAAAGTTTTATGTCTTGATGTCCAGGTAGTGGGTTTCTATAAATTCTGATACAAATTTCATGTTGTAGTCACTCAAGTTATCTGTCCTTAACTCACCTTGAAAAAAAGTCATATTACCAATCTCTTTTCAATAGCCTTATGCAATATGTCCATGCTGAGGAACATAGATGACTTTACTGATAGGTGGAAGGTGATTGTAAGGGTGATAAGGCGTTGGAATGTGTACCAGAAGGACCAACCTAATGAGCTGTTTTGTATCTCAATGTTGCTGGTAGACGCTGAAGGGGGCAGGATCCAAGCATCCATTATGAACAAGGGATTATTTAATCTTTTTGATGATCGGCTTTGTGAAGGGAAGGTATATTTCATGGCTAATTTTGTGATGTCTGACAACACAAAGGAGTACAAGGCTACTAACCATCCTTACAAGATAATCGTGGGTAGTCAGACATTCCTTATGGAGTCAAATGCAATCATACCAGAATACTCATACATGTTCTACCCAAAGGTGAAATTGTTGAGCTGAAGCAGAAGAGTTCTGTCGATTATCTTATAGGTAATCATGTGTTTGATTAACTCTGTCTTTTTTTTTTGTAGGCTTATATTTTTCATGGAGGCTATAATGTGATTTTTTTTGGTGATCCATGTATGCAGATGTTATTGGTTTCGTTACTTCAATGGGAGCTCTTGAAGAATATCATGTTAATAATAAGATCAGGAACAAGATATGGCTGATTATAGCTGATGAGATGTTTGTGTCTTGAAAGTCTCACTAATTTCAGTTTCCTACTTTCTTTACTGTTTTTTTGTTGAATTTTTTCTTTATTTTCATGTAGGGGGATTATTGTGCCTTGTGTTTTCTACGATGAATGTGCTGTCAATGTATGTATGCATGATTTTATTAGGATGGAGGCGCCAGTTGTGATTCTCATTCAGCTCTGTAGGGTTGGTTTTGGTGAAGATGGTAAGGTTGTTGTGTTTTGTTACTTGGGTGGAATGCAGATTTAAAACTACCACATTTCTGACCGGTTATGTTTTTCTTTTTATTCTTAGGAACACCTGAGATTTGTAGTTCATTCAATGCCACCAAGGTGTCATTTAACCTTAAGTTCCTTGAAGTTAAGCATTTTATTGAGAGGTAGGCATTTTTATGATTTCAATGCAGTTTGTGTGCTTTTTATTTCTGTTCTGATCTGTATGTTTGTTGTATGGTCTGTCAGTGCTAAGAGTCTTCCATCACCTACTATTAGCACTATATCAGCATCAGCTCCAAGCCAGTCTGCAAATATATCTGCAAGTAGCTTAATTCGTTCTCACCCTTTGATCACCATTGCTGAGATACCAGAGAAGGCTGGGGTGAGCAACATTTTTTGTTGTTGTATATCTGAACCTACCATACACGTGGATAATTTTTTTATTTTCATGTTTTAGGAGGACTACTTTCTCATTGAGTGTTTAATTGTGAAAGTGGACACTAGGCATGGATGGTACTATGATGGATGTGCTAGGTGTGGGAGTATGGCAAAAGTTTTAGGAGGGAAGCTGTCATGCAGTGCCAAGATATGCAAGGGGAAAGAGTTTGTTGTGGAACCAAAGTAAGCTTATGTTGCATATTTGAGTATGCTTTTGGTTCATGTTTTTTATTTAGTCGTGTTGTATCTCTTGCCTAGGATGAAAGTGCACTATATTGTTGAAGATCCTTTTGGGAAGGCTTCTATGGTTTTTTTTGATAAACTTGTTGTCCAGTATATAGGAAGACTGGTGCTGAGATGAAGTCAGAGCTTGAAAAGGTTGTGACTTAATGAGCTTGGTTAATTTTTTTGTTTTCTAGAAGATATCTGCTGACCACTGTTTTTGGTATTCAAAAAGGAAAATCAAGGTTATGATTTCCCAGATGAGCTTAACATTCTGGTTGGGAAGAGGCTGCTTCTCAAGTTGAGGCTTAACAAGTACAACAAGGAGTACCCTAATTCAAGTATCTCAGTGTCTTCTTATACTGAGATGGCATATCTTATGAATGACTTTGATGAGGTACTAAGAATAAGGACTAAGGGTTTTACATGTGAGGCTTAATTGTTAGGAGTTTCTTCATTATGTTGCGTTTGAATAATTTAATTTGTAGTTGCTATTTTTTAGTTTTTTTGTGTATATGTATTTTAATGAAGGTTGCAGACCCGGAAGTCAATGTGATAGAGGAGGCATTTTTTTTGTAGAGTCATATAGAATTGTTCATGGGTTAACATAATGTGATGCTTAATCTCCATTTTATTTTATTTGTTGTAGGCACCTATATTTGAGATTATTGGTGATGAGGATGTTGAGGACACTACTTAGACCGAGCCATCTGCTATGATGTCCCAGGACAATATACATGATATTAATGGATTGGATGATATGCCTATTTCTAGCATTATACCTAATGTTGTCAACAAAGCCAAAAGAAAGACTTCTGCAAAGAAAGCTGGTGGCGAGAAGGACAAATATGTGATAGCTTTGAACAATTCACCAGTGAAGAAATACGTGAAGGTGCCCAAGGCCATCAAGCAAGAGAAGAATTGATGATGGTTGTCTCTAGCTGTTGGTTGTTTGTCTATTTCATCGTGTTTGTGTTTTTATTGTTTAAGTAATGACTAGGCATGAGGGAGCTATTATGTATGTGGCAGTCCTTTATAGCTGGAACTTTAGTTATGGTGTGTATTCCCTTTTGGCATATGTAATGAAGTATAAGCGCTGGATCTGTGTGGAAGGTAACGTTTTGTGTTTTGCTACATTATATGTGGCAGGTCCATATGGATCCAATGCCTTTAATGCTAACAAAGTTTGGACTATGTTTGATGTTATTTGTAGCGGTATTTTTGAATGTCAAGGTTGTGTGTGCTTGTGTTGATGAAATCTTTATTTGTTTGATTTTTCTTGATATTCTTAAGAACGAAGGCCAGTAGAACATATACAGATGATGTTAAGAAACCATTTCTTCTAAACTATTCAATAAACCTATGAATTTTACAATAATATGGCAGCAAAGGTTACTTATAACTTCTAGTCACAAAAGAACTAAAATGCTAAGTTGCAGCACTTATACAATTAGACCAGACAGAAACGACACAGTTCACAGCAAAAGTTCAAAATGGAAAGCACAAGAAATGCATGGCAAATACTACAATGGAACAACAAGCTCAGCTCTAAGTAGCACAAATCAAAAGAGCTCATGGACATGATATCTCTGGAAAATTCAGCAATCATAGAACTAACAATTGTAATGATATTAGAAGTTGACATTGAAAGAGAAATCAAGTTTAAAACAATTAAACAATCATATCATAGCACAAAACCATTAGTAATGACGCTATTTGATGAAGCATGTCATTTCGCCACTCAATGAGTGCTAGAACTACTCATATAGATAGTGATGACCAACCTAAGTCATTTTCACAATAGTATCAATAGTGCAATGATTCAATTATGTTAAGCTTCACAAGTTAAGTTCTCAGCAAGCAAGTTGGACTAATTATCTAATTTCTATAAACTACATTGAACTAATTCACAATTATAGAAGTTATTAATTGTCTTATGCTCTTTATCCTAGCATGTACTCCCGGCGCGATGCGCATGATGCATCTATTAAAAAATACAAATAAGCCTGTCCAAAAAAATGGCATTCTTAAAAGATCAATTGCTAGGTTTACCATACCTCCTTCCTTTCTAACCAAACCAAACTGCACAATCAACACTAGGTTCACCATACCTCCTTCCTTTCTAACCAAACCAAACTGCACAATCAACACTAGGTTCACCATTTTCTTGAAACATGCATACTGCATCCATGCACGGTCTGCAGAGTCACCAATCAAACGAACTGAAAACCTGTTTATGCTTATGGGAAAACATAAAACTTCAGCTCAGTGTCCAAATCACATATCCCACAATGTGGACTACTAATAAGCAAACACATTATAATATAAGCACTCAACTGCCTATCATGAAGCTCAAAAGTCAGCACACGGTTAATAAGCCCTTGTACTCGCTTCCAAGCAAATGTAACAGGAGAAGAAACAATCCCACAAACATCTACATTGAAGAAATAATGACTTAATTCAATCTATTAAATAAGCACAACTTTTCATTATTTTTTTAATAACACACTACAGTTAAAAACACCTGTGACACATAAGGGAGGCACCCAACCCCTTCGAATATCAATCACATCCAAGATCTTGAACCCATGTTCAGGAGCATCAATGATGAACTCCTTAACATTTGTGCTGGAAGAACCACGATATGGTGCTTTTCATGAATGTTTTGACCACCCTCTGCCACAATAAAGTTCCTCACATAAAACACTCCACCTGGGCTCAAAACATTTCCAAAACGGTCAATCACCTCATCAGTACCAAGGCGCATAAGCATCCGTGAACCCTGCGTTTAGAAAGATTAAATAAATATTAGAAACTCATATGAAGGAGAAGGTTTGTATGATGTTCATTAAATAAATATTACACTCATACGAACATTACATTCATGACATATTATAAAACCTACCTTCTCATCAAAGACAATCAGATCAATGGACAGAACTACTTTAGGATATCCAAAATCCACCTCATACAAGTCATAGTCCGTTCGGGGGAATGAGTGATCCACCTTAACCAATATCCTCCATGAAGTTGACCCCGGGGAGATGTTGTCAAGGTGACTGTGAGGTTCTGCCATGGAAGATGAAAGCAGCAGATTGTGAGCACAGGAGGAAAATTGAAAAGAGATGCCAACGGTTTAATAGATGAATAAGAAGTAGCACTATCAAGGTATTTATATGGTTAGATCATTAATGACCAGGCCCACAGAGAACAAATTAAAACAGCAATACAGCAACAAAACCGGATAGAATGTTTGTCCACAGTCCATAAGGAGGGAACTCAGAATAGGAATTTAAGATGAGTCAGGAGTAACACATACTATGAGGCCAATGAAGCTGCTGAGTTGTCACACGAAGCCCAAGACACGCCAGCACTGTTCATTTGAACAGTGAAATGAGTCAGGAGCCGCAGAAGGCATTGGCTTGGCTCAGCTCCTAATGATACAGATTTATAATAGTAAGATCATAGCACAAAACCATTAGCAATGACGCCATTTGATGAAGCATGTCATTTCGCTACTCAATGAGTGCTTGAACTACTCATATAGATAGTGATGACCAACCTAAGTCATTTTCACAATAGTATCAATAGTGCACTGATTCAATTATGTTAAGCTTCACAAGTTAAGTTCTCAGCAAGCAAGTTGGACTAATTATCTAATTTCTATAAACTACATTGAACTAATTCACAATTATAGAAGTTATTAATTGTCTTATGCTCTTTATAAATCATTTATTCAATATACTGTTGTGGGATTGTTTCTTCTCCTGTTACATTTGCTTGGAAGCGAGTACAAGGGCTTATTAACCGTGTGCTAACTTTTGAGCTTCATGATAGGCAGTTGAGTGCTTATATTATAATGTGTTTGCTTATTAGTAGTCCACATTGTGGGATATGTGATTTGGACACTGAGCTGAAGTTTTATGTTTTCCCATAAGCATAAACAGGTTTTCAATTCGTCTGATTGTTGACTCTGCAGACCGTGCATGGATGCAGTATGCATGTTTCAAGAAAATGGTGAACCTAGTGTTGATTGTGCAGTTTGATTTGGTTAGAAAGGAAGGAGGTATGATAAACCTAGCAATTGATCTTTTAAGAATGCCATTTTTTTGAACAGGCTTATTTGTATTTTTTAATAGATGCATCCTTCGCATCGCGCGGGGAGTACATGCTAGTTTAATGAGAATCTAGATCATTTTGCTCATTGAGGAACTAAAACCTATGCTTGAAATGAGATTATGAGAGGGATCAAAACCAAAATAAGAATAAACTTGAGGGACCAAATATTGTATTAACCCCATATTTAATTTTAACCATCTAAGTAACTTTTATTCATATACTCCATTCTGTCAAGGGATCAAAACCTATGATTTAAAGTTTAAGGAACCAAAATCAAAATAAGAATAAATTTGAAGGACCAAAGGTTGTATTAACCCTCTATTTAATGTTAGCCATCTAACTAATTTTTATTCATATATTTCATAAGTCACTTAGAACACAATGAATGCTTATTTGTTAATTTTGTTCCGATAATTAATACTTAAAAACATGGTCTCTTGTTTTTTCTTTCTCATTTAGAACCTCATTTAACATGGGTAAGTTGAAAAAAAAAATTGATTTAACACAAATTGTCTTTTTTTTCCCCCTCGATGAATTACTTGAAGCCAGTTATGCTGTGGACTAAAAGAAGTATGCAATTTGGTTGAAAACACGCCATGTATATAAAACCGAGATAGTATTACCACTATTTAGCACTGGAGGGATTATGTATCGTTTGGAGGTGTTTAATCATAAATAATGACGATTTTGTACTAAATACTCCTATTTAAGTTAGATTTTTGATAGCATCATGGAATCTAATTAATTGATGGTCTAAAAGATACATAAAATAGCCTAAACCAACAACTCAAACGCAAGTTAAATCACCTGAAATAATATATACAAGGAAAAAGAGAAAAGGAACAGTTCAACAAACAAAATGACAAGAAAAAAGAATCATATATAGGTCGAAAATTGAACCATAAGCAGACAGCTTTCTATAATCTCGGAAAGACAAGGCTATAAACATAATATTCTCTCTTGTCTTTAATATAAAACCTATTTGGAGAGTTGATCTTGATCCTAAATATAAGATTTAGTTTTCATATTTATTAATCTTTTCTAATTTATCCTAATTTATGCTCCCTTAGCAATACTTAAGAAAGGGATGGAAGAAGGAAATTAAGGAAGATAACTAGGATGTTTTAAAAAATACATGATATATTAACAAATTTGATTGAATGATCATATTGAAACACATGAAAAATACTAATATTATTGATCATTGAGAATAAAAGAGAATACACAAAAGCCTTTATATAGGCAACCTAATAGACTAACCCATAATCCAAAAAACTAATCTAATCAAATATAATTAAATTAAATCATAATGATAAAATATTCATATCAAATCCTCATATATTAAGTAATAAACATCAATAATAATAATAATAATAATAATAATAATAATAATAATAATAATTAATTTTCTGCTTCTAAACTTTCTATTTTTAACATCTTTAATGTAATCAAATTAGATAAGTACATCTTATATTTGTTGACGAAGCTTTTATAAATACATTGTGTAATTTGAATCACGTCCAAAGACGCTTTTCTTAATAGCTATTTCATAACTACTGGTAGATTAAAAGCGGTACTTCCCAGGATAAAATAGATCATTCCTATAAGAATAGAGAGAACAAAACAACAAAATATAATAAAACTCAACAAGCATAACATCAGAGGAGGAGAGAAATACTCGAAAAAGATATATTCGGTTTCTAATTCAAAATAAAATAAAGATGCTGGCAGAAAACATGTTGTAAAAAATATTTTATTAATATCTATATTCATAATTTATTACAATTGAATAATTACTTTACAACATAAAGTTTTCAAATACAGTATTTTTTTTGCCAATGTTTTCAAATTCATTATTATCTCCTATAAGAAGTCTAAAAGAAAATATGTCTAAAAAAAACTAGAGAGGCTCCTTGTCTGCTACTATGATTCATCTTCATATAAGCTCATATTCATATAGGTTTGATTTCTAATTTCTGGGACATTATGACAAAATATGAGTGATACTAAATAAATAAGTTTTAACTAATAATACACAGCTGCTAATTTGACAGAGAATATTTTAAATCCCTGTCACATAACTATATGTGAATATGCATAGAAATATATTAATAAGCATCTACAATACCATAATTTCATCATTTAGATATGCTAGGACGTCCCTTAGAGTGGTTCCACAATAATTAACACATAAATCTTACTCATAGGATAGTTCACATAGCAATCCTTCTTGTGAAGGTCATAATATTTATGGATACAATAGTATAGTCTTTCTTACATATTCCCATACAATTCCAATACAAGAATGAATCACATAGAGCATATTTAGATAGAAAAATATTTGAAATAATTTTGAGAATGAAAGTAGCGTGTATCACTCAGTAAGAAAAATCTTACTTAATTTTCAGTAGTTTCCTTCTATCATTCCTTATGACTTTCACTTTCTTTCTTTTCTTTTTGTTAGAAAATCGGAATAGAAGATCATATGCTCCCTCTGGTCCTTATTATAAGGCACCAACTACCAATTCTCACAAAACAATAAAGATAGTTAAAAGCATTAAAGTTGTCCTAAAATTCAAGTAGTTTCCAATATTACCCTTACTAATTACACTAAACTCAAATATCCATTAATTATTACTCTCTCTCACTACCCTTATTAAATATGGCCATGCAAGGAAAAATAAATTAAATGCTTCTTGGAAACTTACAAGTGCCTTATAAAAAGGACCAAAGACACTTGTTAGTTGGTGACTTATAATAAGGACCAGAGGGAGTATATATATAGGCATAGCCGACACACGTCTTAGCTTTCACCGTTGTCCATTTTGCATTTATTAGATTCTTATCCGATATTTTTTTCTTGTTTCCCAAGTCATCCAAAACTAATCTCTTTCCTACTTATTTTCCAAGCTAACTCTATGACATCGTTTGTTGCCTCTTACTAATTGCACTATGTTTTAACATTCATAACATAATGATGTCTTCACTTGTTATTCCCCTTATTTCACTCAATAAATAACACAAAGATATCCTAGATAGTTTAGATATATTTATCTTCATACACACACATAATTATTTATTTTGTAATACTTACAATAACCAGTTTAATTTAATACTATATGTGTGTATGTATACATACATACATATATATATATGCGCGCGCGTGTGTATTAATTATATACATACACAATTTTTTTAGGTTGTTACAATTGAACTCTTGCACTGTTCAAAAAAAAAATTGAACTCTTGCAGACACAGCCTTATAGAGGCTTCACAAGCTCATATGCTAGGCAGCACCTTAATAATATTAAAAGATGGTTTTGTGAACGTTGCTCGCTATTAAAACGTTGGCTCTGAAATAAGAGTGCTTGATGACCATGAGTACACCATATTAAAAGCAATAAAGATCATTGAAGAAATCCGTTTATGCATTTGAGCAATTCCAACGTCCATCTTCTCACAATTAATGGCCAGAAAAAGATATTTTTGGTAAATAATTATTTATTCCAAAAATACTTTTTATATTTCCATAAAATATATATGATAAAAGGTGTCCTATCCACATTTAACTTGCTTATAAGGAGGGGTGGGGAGATACAACAACAACAATAAAGCCTTTATCCCATTAGGTGGGGTCAGCTACATGGATCGTACGACGTCATTGTACTCTATCGAAAACCTATTAATTGGGGAGATATTGCCGGATTTCTTTCAGTGGCCTATTATTGTGCGAGTTCATTTCTCCTCTTAATTCATTTAGCAGCCTGAGATTATTTATTACTAGGACCCCCACAATCCCAAACAAAATAGGACTTATTTCTTGTGACACACCCACTTATTATTTCTAACAATATTAAGTACCCTCCCTATTTGAAGAAAAAAGGTTTCAGCAATAAGTTAACTGCTTTGTCTTTCTGCATAAATATTTCCTATCTACACAACCCAAATTGGTTCTGGTAGAAGAAACGTAGCTATCCTTATTAAAAGAAGACCGGTATGAGAAGTGAACAGAGTAATTTCAATGTTTAATTGTCCAACCCTTATAGCAATCTTCGTTCTCTACCTGGCTTTCCTTCATTGCTTGAAATGGTCTTTTTCTTTGAAAAAAAAAATGTGGGGCTTTATCAAGATAAGCTCATACCCAAAAGATGTGGTAGTCTCATTCAGTTTATGTGAGAAACCAGATGAAGAATCAGAAAGAGGACGCAGATCAACAAAACTGCTCTATCAATTCCAAAATTTGATGTGGGACTATAGTGACTGAAAGCTATTGGAATCTTCATAAGTCCAAGGTAATAATTGCACTGATGCCCATGTATAGCTAATAACAACTAGAAATAACTGTGTCCAATAATATTATTCCTTGTGATTTAAAAAGGTAGTTGTGCCTTGTGACCTTGAGGGCCAGTTGATGCACATCCCATTGAATGAAGAGAGAAGACAAGTGAAAGATATTTTCTTTCAAGGTTAACTATTAGCATGTGACAGGCAGCATAATCTTGGTTATACAACCACAGAAGATTTCAATTGCTGAAGGGAATAGATTTCTTCGAAGGCTTAGGGGTTAAGTCTGTTTTTTTTTAAAGCTTAAACAATAACACGAGGCACAAACGTCTTCATCAGTTTCATTGCGGACACAAAAGCTTTAGTTGATAATTCAAATCTTATTTTGTAGCATCCAATGGACGGTTAAATTTATATCTATCCATTATTGCTCCACACATGATGAAAATGAGTTGCCAAAAACACTTCACAATTACCTTCATTACTCTTTTCCAAAACCTGGTCAGCTTCTTGATGCAAGTGACCTATGAACTGTATTGATTTCTTTCAAAGATGAAACATGAAAACACAGAGGACTACTGTAGTTACAAAGTAAATTTCCCTCTTCGAGTAAAGGAGTTAGCTTTTACACCAAATTCTTCAGAATATGCCTAAGCCAATGCCTCCCTGGAGAAAGATGCCCTCCATAATAGCTTTTTGTCAGCTCACAACTCAACCTAACTCTGACACGTCTTGGGCTTTCCATTCTTCACATTTCTACCTAATGCAAGCTGACTGTCATTTCTACCATATCTTCATGTTTAGTATTGTCATAATGAAACTTTCAGCTCTAGCAGGAACAAGAAGCACAGATTTTCTAACAATAGAATCATCGTAATTGGAATGTGACTTTTTTGGCCAATAATTGGAAGAAACAAAACAAAAATACAGGATTTAATAGCATCAGGAGCTAATAAACTACATCAGACGACCAACATAGGTAGCTCGTGGATATTTTCTTTGCAGCTGAGGCCATTGAACAAAAAGCTGATCGGCCATCCGGAACTTGTACAGGAGCAGGCCACTTAAGGAAAGTCTTCTAACTCTTGCAATACTCTCAACATAGAAAATTGATGACCATCGGATCCCCAATACCTGTGCAGTAGGTTATCCATACATCAATAGCAACTTTTATTTATCAATTAAGTTCTAAAAAAACAAATATTACCTAAAAATTAAAAAAAAAAATAATGAAACAAATTATGGGAAAAATTACATAAGGAAAGGAATAAGAACCTTAAATAAGAACGCAATTGCACAGATGGGAATGCAAGTTCCAGGTCCATTGCAAAGGATCTGGATATAGCAGCACAGAATTACTAAAATTATTCCAAACTAGCAGGATGACTGCACTAGCAAAAGAAATCAAGCATATAAGAACAGGCATGGTACCACTTGAGGCCTAATTTTAATCATTAGCCATAACGCATGTATCATGGCAATCAAAGTTGTCCAAATTGAGGTTACATATGATTGACCAACTTCCCGGCTTCGATATATCTGCATGAACTGAGCAGTATTGGGAACCCTGGTTCCATTCTGTCATGAAACCTACTTTTTATTAGAATCCATAAACTGGTGATATCAAACAAAAATTCACCGGCCTCTCAACAGGATACACATTGCATTTGCACCGATGTCAATAGAAAGGAATTATATAGAAGGAACAGCAAAAAGAATACAGATCATACCGATTTCAACATCATTTTTCAAGTGGTAATAGTTCCCACCAAGACTGATAACAGCGGAACTATGTGTAACTGATAGCTAGTTAATACCCACAAGAAAAGCTACATGGGACAGAGCAACAATTCTTTAAATCAAGCACCAGTAAGATGACCTCTTCGTAATCATAGGTCAAGGGTAATTATCCCAGACAAAAAGAAGTAGACCAAACTTAGACGTTCTCATGCAATTTCATTATAATATCATTAAAAAAGGGTAAATTATGGCATTTGATATCTCAATCTCCTACAACCACACAATAAATTATACTGGAGGCATTTAGGATTGGTAACATCGGCCATAAATAAATTGACACATCGGAACAAAGAAAAGCTGCATGAACTATCCCTCATAATCAACAATCCCTATGGACAACAGGCAACCCTCCAAGTTCATGGGATTGTTAACCTATTTTAGGATATAACACTAATCCTCCAACTTAGAAAAGAATTCTGTTCAAGATGGAAACAACCTCTTTGCTTGCGGGGGTAAGGTTGTGTAGTCTATCCCTCCCCAGACCCCACTTAGTGGGAGTCTTGTGCAATAAGCCGCCCTTTTTATGGATAAAAACATAATAAATGCAACTTTGTTCATTAGATTCAAGGGACTTTTCAAACAAGCAAAAACAGTACCTCAGCAGTAAGGCTGTTCTCCAGCAACTGAGCTTTTTGAAGACTCATATTATCTGTAGCAGCAGCAATGTAGAATCTTGGGGTAAACCTATCTTTCTGTAGCACTACCAGGAGATTAAGCATCTCAGCTGTATGACCACCTACAGTAGCATAAAACTGTCACTAAACTGATAGAATCACCATATATTGCTTTGCTGTGAATGGGAGAACAGGACAAAAGGCATAGGCTCAAACCTGATCCTAAAACAATTAGGGTGCTGAAAGGTTTTGTAGCTCTTCGGCTAAATGGTCTACTGCCCCATAATATAACATAAAGGATACGAACCAAGATCAAGGTAACAACAACAATTGTACATGAAAAGGTACTGGTGGAAACCATTCTAGAGAAGCTGCATCCATGGCCTTTTTCCATCATAAGCAGCTTCAAGTATTCAATCAACTACAATGATACCTTCCCTACAGAATTTTGGAAATAAAAGGGGAGGAAAAAAAATTAGCATCATAATTTCATATTAATTTGCGACTCAACAGAAACCTACACTAAGATACACATGCATGTAAGCACAAATTTTGTAAAATTTTAATTGTCAACAAATCAACGATGAATACATACGTAACTGCATAGAATTGAGAGAGAATAAGAAATGCAATGCTAAAACAATAGCAGTGACAGAGAAATCAGGCCATTTTGAATATTCAAAATACACCAGTAAAGCAAAATAAAAAAGGGTTAATGGAGTTTTCACCAAAAGTGTATCCAGCATCATAATACTTGTGAATATTCAAAATGGGAACAAAAATGCCATCTCCATTAAATAAAACTTAACATCGTTAATTTTTATAACGGGACCCACGCTTATTTTTATGAAAGTACTGCAATGCCCCCAACTAAAAAAAACCCTCCCGTCCCGCCCTCTGATTCATCAAGCTGATTCAAGGATCTGGAAATTCACCCTAATTGAAGGCAAGAAATCGATGATTAATAAATCTGAAAATACACCCAAATTGAAAGGGGAATAAAACATTCATTCATCAATCTGGAAATACACCCAAATTGAAGGCAAGAAATAAGTGAGTCATAAGTATGGAAAAAACACCCAAATTAAAGGCAACAAATTAGAGAATCTTCCATATGAAAATACACCGAAAATGAAGGGGGGGAAATCTGATTCACCGATCTCAAAATAAATCCAAACTGAAGTAAACAAATCAGGCATGGGTAACCATAAGACAAACCAATCAGCAAAGCATTCTATAAACAATCATAGCAAAAATCACAAGCCAAAAATCAAAACCAGTCAGTCCTTGTTGCTCAAAATCTTGACCTTGTCGCTCAGTAAACTCGACATTTATTTGCCACGAGCTTCGTTCGAACCTATGGAGAAGAAGTAGCCGTCGTGGCCAAGATCTGTAGGGGTAAGTCTCAATCCCCACCACCGATCTCTGCAAATCCCAGTCACTGCAAATCGATCATAAATTCTTGTCGGAATGCAAAATTTTGGCAAGCCGTCGGGGTGAGAGCGGCCGCTAAAGCCATCGGACTGAACGCCAGATCCAGCAGCGAAAATCTGGACTGAAGCCAAGGTCTTGCCTGGAATTGGTTGATCTATAGAATATCTCCGATGGATAGCTCTGAGAATTGGTGGGAGATGCCGGCTTCCTGCTCTCCGGTGCTTCTTGGGCTGCGTTTTTTTTATCGAGAGTTGGGAGGAGATTATTTTTAAGCTGAAGGTTCCATTATAAAAATTAATGGCATTAAACATATTTTAACGATGGCAGGTCTCATTTTGATTGTTCATGAATATTTGTGTATCTCTAAAATATATATAATATTAGACATATTTTTAATAAAATCTCATGAATATTTTTTCACTTTAAAGAAAAACAATAGTAAAAATATGAATTCAGTAAAGTTGCATACTTTTGATGGGAAATTAGCATTGCAATCCAACAAATGCTGACACCATTTCATTGATCCCAAACGCTAAATCAACTTTTAATAGTTCGTTAGACAGAGAATGATTTGAGATGAAGCATTGAGTTCGCAGATGAAGCATCGATCCCAAATGCTAACCCCTTTTATAAACAACATATTATTTATTTAACACAAAATCTTCTGTCATCTAGTCCTGGATCGTGTTTTTATTTTCCTTCTCTCTTACAGATACACATACACATTGAAGTTTTAGATGAAATTGACATCACAACTAAGCTGAACACTCTTCTAATGAACATAAGACTTCAAGCAGCAATGCAGATGACTTCTCATACTCTTTTAAAGTCAAATATCTTCTACCTATTATGTTTATCACTTAAAAAGAATTGGGAACTAGATACTTTCTTTTTTAGTCAAATAGGTACGCAGTTTGCTCAGCCACCATGTCAGCATTTTTTCTGCCTAAAATGCTTGCACACATTTGCTCAGATCCATGTAAAAGAAGGCACCATTGGTAATCTTCAATGTCCCAATCCAAAATGCGCTGTTATGATTCAACCTGCTCTGTTAAATCACTTGCTCAATGATAATGAGTATGAACGCTGTGAATCCTTGATGTTGGAAAAAACACTTGCATCAATGTCTGATGTTGCTTGATGAAGAACAGCATGCTCAATGCTCTAAATGCTTCTTAAAATAGCTTGAAATTCCTTTTGTGAGCACAAAATTCTTTAATTATACAAGGTCCTTATAGATCTTATCTTTTTATTCATTCAAGGAATGGGTCCTGTGAATTGTTCCCAGAAGAAGAGTTGGAGGCTTGGGAACTAAACCGCCGTCAGGTGGAAGGAAGATAGATGGAAGGACCGAATGGAATTAAGAAATGTAAGTGTATCTAGTCACACATCGAAGAAATTCAAATCGAAGTTGTGGTATATAAGTTCAAGGTGTTTGCTTGCTTAGTGGGTTATTGGAACTATTTCAATATCTACATCAGCAGTCTTAACAAGATCTTTTATTAATACTGTTGATGCAGATTTTGGAACCAATAAAATTTTTGCGAGTATTAGAAGAGTTGTTTGAACAACTAATGAGTTTTTTTAACTTTTTTTTCCTATTTAATTATATGTATTACATTAATTAAAAGGTTTGTTATACTTATATTTACTTTATCTCTTTTTTACTTGCTCTTCATAAATAAGAGTATATTTAGAAAAAAAATTTCAAAGTTAATTTTTGAAAGAATTGTGAAAAAATCCCTCCGTGTGTAGATATCTTCCCAGGTTCCATTTGACAATTAAGTTGCCAATGAGGTCTTTTTTCACAATTATCCCTTCATTTTTTTATTTTTTATAATTTTTACAATTTTTTCTCTTAAATAATATAAAAGCCACGAATGCAAAAGCCAAACCAAACGTTATTTATTTTTACATAAGTCATTTATCCAATTGTCAATCCAAACATTCATTATTTTACTCAATCTTACTTTTTTTTCCAATCTTAAGATTTTATAAGTCAAAATAAAAATAAGTCACTTATTCAATCACTAATCCAAACACATCCAAAAACGGGCAGCAGACGGACCTCCTGGCAGCAGAGGGAAGCCAGGTGGATCTTTCAATGAGTGTGTTTGGAACAACGATTGGAAAAATAGAGTTTCTCAATTTAGCTTTTGGTAATTTTATTTTTAGTAAAAGCCCGATTGTATAATGTAATTTATGTTTGGAACCTCGATTGTATAAATGACTTTTGTAAAAGTAAAACTTGTTTGGATTGACTTAAGCACAAATGACTTTTTATGATAATAGTAAGAGAGAGTGGGTGAAAAAATATTTTAAAGCGTTAAAAACACCAAAAAATATTTTAAAATAATTTTTGAAACTGAAAAAGTACATTAAGGATAAAATTGCAATAAGTCTGATAACACACTGGGTACAGTTGAAAAAATATTTTAAAGGTTAAAAACACCAAAAAATAGTTTAAATTAATTTTTGTAGCCGAAAAAGTACATTAAGGGTAAAATTACAATCAATCTGATAGCACATTGGACACAACTGAAAAAATATTTTAATCATTCACATTTTCCCCAAACGCTAAATCAAGAAAAGCTGAGAAATGTGTGTGTTCCCGGGGGCGTTTGAACTAGGGGTGAGCATGGTGCCCAGTAGTCCGGTGCGCCCACCCTGGCCCTGTAAAAAATTAGCCAGCCTAGCCCTAAAAAAGTGGCCTGAAAAAATTTTGGGCAGCTTTGGGCGGGCTACTAACCGGGCAGGGCCGGGCATCGGGCAAGGGGTGTTGCCCTGCCCATTTGGCCCTGCCCTGAAAATTATTTTTATTTATTTAAAATATAAAATTTCATATCAATTAAATATTATTTCATAGATATATTTTTATTTAAAATATATATTGTTTATTGTATAATACTCTTCTGGTCTTCTCTTTTTTGCCCTAGCCACTAAACACTATTTACAAGTAGATTTCTTCTTTTCTTCTTTACTTTGTGATGTATTAAATTATAGTTGCTTTTTATTTTTTTTTTTCAGATGCTTCATCATTTGATCAACTTTTGGGACATTGAATTAATGCAAACTACTTTGACTTCGCGGCTACAATCGTTTTGTTTCCTTAATTATAATGGATTATGTATGTTGTTTAATTTTTAAAGTATGGATATTTGTTAAGACATATGGTATTTTTTAAATTTCAAGACTCAAGTTGTGGACTTATTTTGAAATATCCCAAGATGTGGAATCATCGAATGTATTTGAAGTTTATATTACTTAGGGCCAAGTTAAGACATATGGTATTGGTAACTACAGAAATGTTTATAAAATTTACACAGAATTATCTTTTTCATATGTGGACAAGACAATGCATTATCACTTGGGCAGGGAAGCCCACCCTGCCCAGCCCAAAATAATTTAGGCTTTTAGTGGACAGGGCCGGGCATCGGGCTGCAAAATGCAGCCCGTTCATCCTTCGGGCAAGGCATCGGGCAGGGGTCTTGCCCTGCCCTGCCCAGCCCTGCCCATGCCCACCCCTAGTTTGAACCCCCCAAACACTCAATTGAGCTTATAAGCTCAATGGGCAATTTGGAAAAAAAAATTTGAGTGTTTGTTTCCCAAAGTGAACAATCGAGCTTAATTCTATCTTAATAGCTTTTGCCATAAGCTTCATTTCTCAGTTTTTACTGATTTAGCTTTCGGGGAGAGTGAGAATGGTTAAAATATTTTTTCAGTTGTGTCCAGTGTACTATCAAACTTATTGCAATTTTACCCTTAATGTACTTTTTTTGCTACAAAAATTAATTTCAACTATTATTTGGTGCTTTTAACCCTTAAAATATTTTTTCAACTGTACCCAGTGTGTTATCAGACTGATTACAATTTTATCTTTAATGTACTTTTTCAGTTCTAAAAATTATTTTAAATTATTTTTTAATGTTTTTAACCCTTTAAAATATTTTTTCACACACTCTCTCTTATTATTATCACAGAAGTCACTTGTGCTTAAGTCAACCAAATAAGTTTTATTTTTGTAAAAGTCATTTATACAATCGTTGTTCCAAGCATAAATCACATTACACAATCGGGCTTTTACCAAAAATAAAATTACCAAAAGCTAAATTGAGAAACTCTATTTTTCCTATCGCTGTTCCAAACACACTCAGTGTGTTTTGGGGGGGTTTGAGCCCCAAACGCCCAATGGGCAATTTAAAAAAAAATGTGTTTGGGGATTAAAGTGGGCAATTGAGCTTGAGATTGAAAAAATAGGTTTTGGCATAAGCTCAATTTTGGAGCTTTTGATGATTTAGCTTTTGGGGAGAGTGAGAAAGATTAAAATATTTTTTTAGTTGTGTCCAGTGTGATATCAGACTGATTGTAATTTTACCCTTAATGTACTTTTTCGGCTACCAAAATTAATTTCAACTATTTTTTGGTGCTTGTAACCCTTAAAATATTTTTTCAACTGTACCCAATGTGTTATCAGACTGATTGCAATTTTATCCTTAATGTACTTTTTCAGTTCCAAAAATTATTTTAAAATATTTTTTGGTGTTTTTAACCCTTTAAAATATTTTTCCACCCACTCTCTCTTACTATTATCACAAAAATCACTTGTGCTTAAGTCAATCCAAACAAGTTTTATTTTTACAAAAGTCATTTATACAATCGCTGTTCCAAACATAAATCACATTACACAATCGAGCTTTTACTAAAAATAAAATTACCAAACGTTAAATTGAGAAACTCTATTTTTCCCATCGCTATTCCAAACACACTCTCAGAGCTTATAACAAAAGCTATTAAAATTAAAAAAAACTTAATTGATCATTTGTATCACCAAACATTCATTTTTTTTTCCTCAAAGTACCAATTAGCTTTTGCTATAGCGTTTGGGGCTCAAACACTCCCCTAAAACAGACACATATGACGCGACGCAAAAAATTGAGAGAGGAAAGAGTCTTTCTTACGACGCAAAAAATTCCAAACCTTTCAAGTTCTTTCAATTATTGATCCCGACTACAAGGAACCCTTGTGGAAAAAGACCACCCTTAGCTTCGCCACCGCCGGTAATAGTGGCCGTGGTTTTCGCGGCAATGATTACAAATTTTCCTGTGTTTCGGTAACTGAGAGGGGAGTTGATAAAGAATTATGCCGACTCTACCTCAGCTCTTGAAGCATCCGGTGGTAGTCCTCGCAGTCATTCCCAAAGATGCTGCCCTGTTCTTCGCCGGAGCCATTCCGGCGCTGCTTCCAAGACTGTCACCGCTTCGCTGGATTGTATCAAGTTCCTTATGCAGGTGCTGTCTCTGATTTCACGCTGCTAATTCCTCAACTACAGTTCTCATACTTGGTCATTTCGGGAATTGCGAAAGCCAAAATTGGGTACACTTTCCGTAACGTGAAAATTTCAATTTTTGGCTATTAACCGTGGAGATGATGACCGGTGGATGTAAAATAAGCCGTAGAAAATTGATTTTTTTAATAGAGATTTAAACTTTGGAATTGGTAGTTTTTGTTTTCCAGTTAATTGAATTAAGGGCAAAGGTGCAAATTTGGCAATGAACAATATCATCAGGAGCGTCTGTAAGACTTATCTATTTTCGGGTGCAAAAATGGCAATCAACTATTTTTTTGGAGCAAATTTGGCAACGCCGTTAAAAAACACTTAACGGCCGTTAACTTTTGAAATTTAGGTCCCAACAGGTTTCTCCATCTATATTATTTTAATATTTTTTAAATGAAAAAATATCACTTAAGCTTCTCCATCTGTAAAGAAATTGCAGGCATTTGTTAAGTAGGAATGATTTGTTGCTCTCTATAATATTTTTGGACGTGCCCAACAGAGTGTGTTCGTTCTTTTTCAATTTCCATTTTTTACTTTGCCTTTTTTTTTGTATCTCTGTTATTTTCATCCTTTTTTATTTTATTATTTTTGAAGTCGTGTGCTCGTCACTTGGCCAAGAGATATGCTCCTTGCTGATCAGAAAGCTCTTTGCTTCGATGTCATGTGTATTGATTCCTGTATATTCTGATATGACATTATGGGCTTGTTTGGTCTGAGGGGAGGGAAAATGGGCGGAGGAAAAAAATTTTTGAGTTGAATTTAAAAAAATTAAAGAAGTGGGATTAAAAATTTTTAATTAATTTTTTTTACTCTTTTATCTTATATATTCTCTTTATTAAAATTTTATTACCCCACTTCTTCAATCTCTTAAAATTCAACTCATAAAAATTTTCCCTCCCCTCTATCCCTTCCCCTCCAAATCCCTCACACCAAATAGGCCCTATGTATTTGCAGACTCATGGAGTACGAGGTGGACAAGAAAGTGCTAAGAAAGCACTCGGTTTCATTGAGGTATTTAATTTTTAGATCATTTCTTACTATTACTTTGTGATCTTTCTTTTGCAGTTTTTACAATAAGCTAATTGCTTATGTGCCTTGTTTAACGCCCTCTGAGCCTGAAACTTTCTTTATCATTAAATTTTTATGTTTATTGGTTCTAGATAGCAGGATTAGGGGTTCTCATAGAAGCCCAATAACTCATGCCCTGCCATTTTCTAGATCACTCAAATCTTTCTGGGCATTGTTCTGAGTGGCAGCTTTAATATTTCCCGTAACCACCTGTCTTAATTAAACGTAATTATAGTTCGATAACGCATATTTAAATGAATTAGAGACTATCAGGTAATCTAAAACACATTTAAAACTCCCGCCTTGTAGTAGGGATATCACGAAATTTTCAAAACTTCTTCCCAATCCTAGTCTCAAATTCAAACATCGATTATAATTATCTGAGCAGTTAATTCATATTCATACGTATCAGAGTGTATAACCAAAAATCTCGGCAACCCCCGGGTTCATATATATACTAAGGGTCTCAAAAATTCCCTACTAGTGGATTACACAATCATGACTAAAATATTATTTACATTCCAAAAAAAATATACAATAGTCCTACTCCAAAGCAGATAACCAACAATCCCATATCTCCCTCAAAATTCCTAACCGCTCTTGGTTGGCCACTTCCTGGAGGAACCACTTGCCCTGTCTGTAGGTTTAACAATGAAAAGACTGAGATTCAAAAGAATCCCAATAGTAACAAATCACTTATATAATATATAAGCATATAACATGTAAGCAATCATTAATATCAGTATCACAGCAACACAATAGCACATGTCTTTCATCACAATGACAGCACTCACGGCTGTATATATTATCATGACAGCTTTCGCTATATAACGCCAATTTGCATTGGATAACGACAGTTTTCACTGTATAACGCTAGCTTACGCTGGATAACGACAGCTTTCCTTGTATATCGCCAGCTCACATTGGATAACGATAACTATCACCGCTATATAAGGAACAACATCATAAATTCTCACAAGCAATGATCCACACACATACAATACATTTACATAAGATATAAGAGAAGAGTCACTACTTTGTTCCTTCCGATGGTGACCAGGCAGAGGCTGCTCACGGCCAGGACAAAGGTTGAATCCTATAATTATAATCAAGAACAGCGGATTAATTCTCTATTCCAATTCTTACTTTCATCATTCTTAACGCTGGTTATCATTTGGACTCTCTAGGTGGTTATTAGAAGCTTAGACACATGCCTAAAGGGTTCGGATAACTACCCCCAAAGATCCATTTTTCAAAAGAAAGTACTGGTTTTTGACTGAATCACTGGAGTGAAAGAGACTTCACTCGAGTGATCCCTCCATTCACACTCGAGTCCCAATGAGTGAGACACATAAAGTGTGTACCCGAGAGCACGGACACACCCTGGAGTGGCCAGTTCTCTCAAGCACTATCCTGGGCACTCGAGTGACGACACATATTGACCCGAGTCCCATCGAGTGAAGTACAGGAAGTGACAACCCGAGAGCAACTAAGAATCCTAGAGGCAAAGATTCACTTGAGTAAAGACATAAGCACTTGAGTGCTCATGCCACACTTGCGAGTGTCGAATCACACTTTTGGGGTTTAGCCTGCGGGTGCTTGACCGAGAGTAACCCTTACCCTGAACTTACACTTGCACTCGAGTGAATCCGAGCTCACTCGAGTGACCACCAATATCACTCGTGGGTTAAGAAGTGCACTCTTGCTTTCTAGGTGAAAGCTCAAATGAAATACAGGATGAAAAGGGAATTATACTGACGCACTCGAGTGATACCCTCCCTCACTTGAGTGTTGCTCATAAGAAACCAGAAACACAGAATTTGACAGAGTTTTCCAGATTTACCAAAACGAGTCCCTATGGTTCCAAGACTTGTACCAAAGCTCATTATCACTCAAAATTTCATAAGGAACTTATTGGTAACCTCAAAACAACTCAAATTTCACTCAATCCCCTCATTTGGTCTGGGATTAGCACATTATACTTAAATCATCTAATGATCAAACTTTTCCCTTTTCAAATCCCCAATTAAACCAATGTCTCTATACCACATTCTAACACCATTTCTACACATTACTATAACTAATGAATTCATTCTCACTTCTCATAAAATCAGGGCAAAAATCCAGAATTTCCAAAACTCAATCAATGGCTACACAATTTAGATCAAAATGCTACAAACTCTTACCTCTTCCTTTTCTCAAAGTTAACTTCTTGATTTCACCACTTTCAAATTTCTTCAAGTGCTCAAACACCACATTTCAAGAATCTAAAACCATGAAGATAGAGCTCTCAACACCAAGAACAACTTTAATGAAGAGGATTTCATCATCCAAGGTCAAATAGAGCACTTATCACAAGATTTCTCCTTTCTCTTTCTTCTTTAAGTTAAACGGAAATGGAGGCAAGTGAGAGAGGATGAGATGATGATGAAATGCATATTTTTTCCCTTTTCCATGCACACAAACTGACTTGAAGGGGGAGAGAAGAGAAAATATGCTTTGACAATTTTGACCACATCCAATGGTTCCTCTTTTGACACATGTCATGATCTTAGTCTCTCTACCACAATTTTATTTGAACTCAGAGCACATGATTCCACCATACTTGATTCCTTGATAGGTGAATCTCAACCATTGATCTCAAGCTGCCTATGAGTTTCTTCTTCGGTAACTGACTAATTGGTCGGTAAATTTATCATTTTACCCCTGATTATCATAACATATACCAAATCATCCTTAAACACCTTTATATCATAATGCACATCATATTCTTCAAAAGTGTTTGATTAATATTAATTACATCACCTTCGAAGTTATTAGCCCTTAATTACAATTCAGGATATTACATTTCTAGTCCTTTCGTAAACAAGGGCAAATATGAAAACATTTATACATTTAATATAAAACGGTATAAAATGGTAATTTCAATAAGTTTCCCATGCCGGTTCTGATTGTTAGCTGCCGGAGTAGACATCCTTTGCGGCCAAACTTTCATTCTATTTATGGGAAATATAGGGAACAACTTCCTTTTCCTCCTTACCTTTTGACCAAGACAATCGGACATCTACTTCTCATGCATTAGTTGAACTAATTGTTAAGCATCAAGAAATGCCATTTTAGTCAATTGTTCTTAAGGAAGCAAATAAGGAAAACTTATTGTCAAGCTTTGTTGTGTTTGAATCACAATCGTTTGCAGTATTTTATTTAGTAGTAGAAATATCTATGAGGATTTTATTCCAAGTTGCCTGTGTGCTTGATTATGCAGGATATCTGTTAGAGCAAGCGTTTCACCCAAGAGGGAGGGTGAATTGGGTGATACTAAATTTTTCGCTGCAAATATAAAACTTGATGGTGAATATAATGCAGTAAAGAGTAAGGAGAAATTTCACCGAAGTGTACACCGAGAGTTATACTGGTTCGGCCACAACCACTTTGACCTACGTCCGATCCTCAGAGTATCTCTGAGAGTTTCACTATAACTTCTAAGATTCAGTGGGTTCTTGGCACCTCAGTACAAGCAAGTTCCTTCTCCTGGACACTCGCTCCCCCTTATAAGTTATAATCCAATCTCAACTCAAGGTTCCACAACCTTAAGTTACCTCAATAACAAATATTTAGTTTGAGTGAAACATCTCTCTCACAGAGTGAATAAGAATCATTGAAGTACAGAATTACAAGTATATGTAAAACAGAGTATTGAACTTGATAATGCGTTCGTGTGTGTGTTCTTGTTATTTCTCTGTTTGGATGTTCCCATATATATAGATGTGTTGGTAATGATTGTTGGAATATTTTTCTTCATTCCCGTTAGAGTGTGCGCAGCCACTGTTGACTTTTCCTGTATTTGAAAAATATCCGTTTGCGGTAGGTAGCGTTTAAATGTTGCATTTGACTTTCCTTATTTGGTAAGATCTCTTCATTGTTTATCTGCGAATATGCTAAGAATACTAATACAATGAAGGGTTAATCATATAGGAAACAAATCAATGAACGTTGGAATGATTTCTCAAATTTTAAACTTGCATACTCGAGTAGTTACTCAAGTATTCATTAAGTTTACTCGAGTACTTACTCGAGTATCATCGTGAGAGTAATGATAGCAAGTTAATGAATGGACATTACATAACTCGAGTAGTGCATGAAGTAAAAAAATTTACAAACCTTGGAAATACCTGTTTACTCGGGTACTTACTTGGGTATGGTACACTTTTCTTCATAGGTTACTCGAGTAACAACTCGAGTAATGTATCAAATAAACTTCAGGTTACTCGATGCTTCACTCCAGTAATGTTGGCAGGATTTCATGGCCAAGAGCACTTCAAGTTTTCTTACCCTGTTACTCGAGTAAACATAAATTTTTTGCATAGCTTACTCGGGTACATACTTCAAGTGCTGTGTAAATAAGTCTGTAGATTACTCGATTACTGACTCGAGTAATCCAGTTCAAATATTTGATAAAGAGTAATTGAATGCCTGCATACTTGAGTAGTGCCTCGAGTGAAGTGTGATAAAAGCATATCAAGTTAATCGAGTATTACCTTCAGGTTTTGCTTACCACAGTGAGTTACTCGAGTAGCTCTTTGAGTAACATTGGCAGGATTGAAAATGCCGAGAGCAACACATTTCTTGAAGCAGGGGACTCGAGTACAGACTCGAGTAACATTGACAGGCCGAGAGCAACTGGAAGTGATTTACCTGGTTACTCGAGTACTCACTCGAGTAACGTTGGCAGGCCGAGAGCAACTGCAAGTGATTTAGCTGGTTACTCGAGTAGCTACTCGAGTAACGTTGGCAGGCCGAGAGCAACTGGAAGTCTTTTACCTTATTACTCGAGTACTTACTCGAGTAACCATTCAGTGATGAAGTTTCTCAGCTTTTTCTCTTGGCCTTTCTTCATTACTCCAGTGCTTACTTCAAGTGATTATTTACCCTGTTATTACTTTGTTCAAACTTGTTTGTTTATCAAATCTTTTTCATACCAATCTTTGTTATCATCGAAACATGTGAGATATAACATTCTCCCCCTTTTTGATGATGACAAAACTTGGTGATTTTGAACAAAGTTTTTGAAATTGAGTTCTCAAATAAACACTTCTTGAAATCAATTGTAATTTTGAAAACCTTTAAATAACTTGTTAAGTGTAAATTCAAAGTGTTTTGGAAAATGTTGAAAACATAACATATTCACCTTGCATACATAATAAACTCATTAGTCCCACAATGTATTATAACTTAAAAACTTAAATGGACTTGAAATGAAATTATAACTTAAAGAAGCTTGCATTGAACTTAAAAATTGCATTACAAGATGAAAAAGTTATAAGATGAAAAAGCTATATGAAAAGCTCCCTAAATCCCATGTACACCCATATACCCAAAATGAAAGAAAAAAAAACTTAAAAACTCAGAAACTCCACAAAATCACACTCAAGCTCTTCTCCCCCTTTTTGTTTTCATGAATCAAGTGGAGGACTAGAAGGCTTGACCATAAAAATAGGCTTTACAGGAAGAACCAAAGGACCATCTGAACCAGAAGAATCAAAGGAAGAGGAGCTGGAAGATTCTGGTTCAAGAAGATTGAGTGGAGGGATATGAATATCATCTCTTGGAGGAACAGGAGGGGGCTGATAGACAATCATAGTGGTGGTCTCAATCTTTTCTGTGGCATCTACAAACTGATGACCAGAGGATGAGGGAGATATTTCCTCTATATGGGTAGGGGATGGAATAGGTGTAGGAGAGGGTTCAGGCTGAGCTCTGGGTGGTGAATCCTCAATGATGATGTGAATGGTCTCATTTGTTTCAGGATTATCCACTGAGCATAGGATATCTTCGGGTCTTAGTTCAAGTGGATTAGAGACTGGAGGTTCGGGAAAGGATATCTCAGGGATATTTGGCTCAACCTCAGTATGATGAACCTCAGAGGGGATGTTCTCTGGAGGTGAGAAAGCCTCAGGTGTAGATGATGGACCAGCAGAAGGTCCAGGACCCATAGAATCCAGTCTTGCCAAAATCAATTTCAGGGTCTCACCCTAAGCACGCTGCTAAGCTAATAACTCCTCGTGCCTCTTATCCATCCTCTCAACCAACTCAGCCATCTTGTCATTCATGTGAGTTATCAACTCAGCATTGGTGTTGGCGATGTCTACGTGAAATCCCTTGAGCATATTTTCTATGAAGTGTTGAAGTGTGGCATTGAGGAAAGAGGGTGAAGAGGTAGTGGCAGCTGGAGCAGAAGACTGAGTATCATCCATTTTACTCGTCTCTGTCTTCTTCTTCTTCTTCTTAGAACCAGACTCCAGAAGACCCTTGAGAGGAATTTTAATATTGAGCTTCCCAATTTGATTTCTTCTAACTGGAGTAACTCTCTCAATGTGCTCTTTACTCTCCAAGTACCATATCTTATTTTTCTTCAGGATGAGTGAAATAATCTGAGGATATGGCATAGGAGTAGTGGCTTTCCCATCTATCCTGTACCTCTTCATTTCAGAAAATATGTATTCCCCCAGATCCTTTTGTTCCTTCAGGAGTAATGAAGCAAACCACCTATAGTCCTGATCAGAAAAATGGGTATAGTTATTAGCCTTGTTCACAAGGGATCTAGAGTATATATACCATAGAACCCTGTGATGATCACACATGTCACTAGGATTGAAGTTAAGAGGACCCACAAGCTCACCAGATCTAAGAACAGAGAAAATTTGGTTTGGTTCAAGTTTGGAGTAGATGTCATCTGGAGGGTTCTCTATTCCTAACCAAACATTGATCTTAGAAGGTGAGATAAGTATTTTCTAGCCTCTAACAGTAGTAGTAATCTCTTCCTCTACAGAAGTTCTATTGGGTTCATCTAGGATTTCAAGATTGCAATAAAAGTGAGTAACTACTTTTATGCAAAAGGGAAGCCTAATTGATAGCCAAGGCATAAAAGGTTCAAGAAAGGGACTTGGATTATACTTCAATACCTCCTGAAGTACTTTGAGATCCACACAGTGAGTCTTGTAGACTTTTCTTCTTGAAAATTGTGTGAGGTATTTCTGAGAATCTTCCAACTTATTGACATTGAACCCCTTTGGAGGTTTAGTGATCTCCTCTTCTGGCAATTCTGACTTCTTGGATGATTGCCCCTTCTCAAGTTGGTCAAGAATGCCAGCCATTGCTTTAGCCACATTCACATCATATTTGGGCTTTTTGGAGGGTTTTGGTGTGAAAGATGGAGTGGAAGAATCAGAAAGTGGAGGAGAAGGAGACTTGGCACTTTTGCCTCTCCCAGTAGAGGTGCTCTTCTTTGATTGAGCCCTTGTGACCACTGGCTCTTTGATCACAACTCCTCTCTCCTTTGGTTTCGGTTGAGGTTTCGGTTGGACTTTAGCTTTAGATCTAGGAGTGAGTTTTCGTCTCTTTCTGGAAGGAGAAGAAAGAGGATCAGTAAGTTGTGGAGATCCAGAAGAGTCTACAGGAGTAAGGTTTTTGGTTCTAACCATTTTGATTCAGAGAAAACCTTGAAAACTCAGAAAATAGAGTGAGAAGTCACGAGTTAGGGCAAGATGAATCTGAACAAAATAGGAAGTTTTTGGAGCTCAGATCTGATGGGTTTTGACAGAAATCAAGTAAGGAAGAGATTGTGAAAACTTTTTGTGAGAGGACTGGGTGATTTACTCGAGGAGATTTTGTGGAAATGACCGAGTTTGCGACAGATAAAGACCTAGAACCCGACGTTACTCGAGGCCTTACTCGAGTAAATATCACATTTACTCGAGTCCCTACTTGAGTGATCATATAGAAAATTTCTAAAATAATTCATTTAAATTGCGTACCTGGCATGAATAATATTGTAATTATCCATGTATGTTCCCTCGATCATTTGATTGCCGTTTAAGAACAGATTTGAGTTGATTTTCATCGAATTTGTGATCTGGACCTGCAGTTACTCGAGGCCTTACTCGAGTAAGCTTCAAGTTTACTCGAGGATTCCCTCGGGTAACCTATCTTTTCTACTTTTGACTGTTCATTTCTCACCAAATGAACCATTTGATTTAAATTCCAGGTAACTTGATACGTTACTTTCAGTTTTGGAAGACCATTACTCGAGTACTCACTCGAGTAATATTCTCTTTTACTTCAAGTTGTCCCTCGGGTAATGCTGCACTGTTAGACATTACTTGAAGTTGGCACTCCAGTAATGGTGTCCTCTGATAACCTCTGTTTTTATTTCTCAAAACAGAGTTTCAATCTTCCTGCAAAACAAGTTTCTACATACTCCGATGCTTAAATTAGTAATCATCAAAACATTATCAAATATCTTTATCTAACATTATGAGAAACTGAAATAACTTACAATTCATTGGGATTTGCCATTCCCAATTCTCTTCTAATGTATAGAAATTGATCTTTTGCAAGAGGTTTGGTGAAGATGTCAGCTAGTTGAAGATGAGTAGGAATGAATATCACTTTCACATCTTTCTTTTGGACATGATCTCTGATGAAGTGATGTCTGACATCGATATGCTTGGTTCTAGAATGTTGAACTGGATTTTTTGCCAAGCTTATCGTACTGGTATTGTCACAATAGATTGGTATTTCTTTGAGATAAATACCAAGATCTTGTAGTTGTTGTTTTAACCATATCACTTGTGCACAACAACTTGAGACTGCAACATATTCGGCTTCCGTTGACGAAAGAGACACTGTATTTTGTTTCTTGCTAAACCATGATACAAGGGATCTTCCAAGAAATTGTCCTTGTCCACTAGTGCTCTTTCTGTCTGTCTTGTATCCTCCATGATCAGAATCTGAATATGCAACTAGATATTCATTTCTTCCTTTGGGATACCACAGACCCAATTCTGGTGTGTCAGCAAGGTATCTAAAGATTCATTTGATAGTTTCAGCATGTGATTCCTTTGGTGCTGATTGATATCTTGCACATATACCAACACTGAATTGGATGTCCGGTCTGCTTGCCGTGAGATAGAGTAATGATCCAATTATTCCTCTATATTTTGTGATGTTGTAGTCTTTCCTTTTGACATCAGCATCAAGCAACGTAGTTAAGCTCATAGGTGTGTCCGTTCCATTTGCTTTATCCATTCCATACTTCTTCAATAACTCTTTTAAATACTTTGTTTGAGATATGAAGATTCCATTCTTTCTTTGTTTGATTTGCAAACCGAGAAAGAAATTCAATCCTCCCATCATTGACATCTCAAACTCTCCCTACATTATCTCAGAAAATTCCTTACACAGAGATTCATTAGTAGCACTAAAAACAATATCATCAACATATATTTGAACAATTAAAATATCATCACATTTTCGTTTTGTAAAAAGTGTTGTATCAACTTTTCCTCGTACAAAATCTTGATCAATAAGAAATTTACTGAGCCTTTCGTACCATGCTCTAGGAGCTTGTTTTAAACCATATAAAGCATTTTTGAGTTTGAAAACATGGTCAGGTTTGGTTACATCTTCAAATCCTGGAGGTTGCTCTACATATACTTCTTCCATAATGTAGCCATTTAGAAATGCACTCTTTACATCCATTTGATAGAGTTTGAATCCTTTGATGCATGCAAAGGTTAAGAGTACACGTATAGCTTCCAATCTAGCTACTGGAGCATACGTTTCCTCATAATCAATTCCTTCTTCCTGATTATAGCCTTTGGCCACCAATCTTGCCTTGTTTCTGACAATAATTGCGGATTCATCGAGTTTGTTTTTGAATACCCATTTAGTGCCAATGATCGGATGATCCTTGGGTCGGGGTACCAAATCCCAAACTTGATTTCTTTCAAATTGATTTAGTTCTTCTTGCATTGCTATAACCCAATCATTATCTGATAGGACTTCATCAATGTTAGAAGGTTCAATCTCAGAAATGAATGCAGAAAAACTTACTTCATTGAAAATTCTATTTCTAGTTTTGATCCCTTCATTCATATCTCCTATGACTTGATCTAAGGGATGACTTTTATTGTATTTCCAGGCTCTCGGTTGTCCTAGTGATTGCTCTTCTTCCTTGGTTTCATCAACTTCTGAAATAAGAGATTTAGAAATAGATTGACCATTTTCTTGATTTAAAACAACTTCTTGTTCTTCATCAATGGTTTTGTTAGAGGATTCAAATTCATCAAATACAGTATGAATTGATTCTTTTATTGAAAACTCTATATGCTTTACTTCGGTTAGAATATCCTAGGAAAATTCCTTCATCAGTTTTAGAATCAAATTTTCCTAAGTTATCTTTACCATTATTATGTATGAAACACTTACAACCGAAGATGTGTAGATGAGCAATGTTTGGCTTCCTTCCTTTGTACAGCTCGTATGGTGTCTTTCCAAGTTTTGTTCTAATATAGGCTCTATTTGAAATATAGCATGCTGTACTCATAGCATCAGCCCAGAAGACTTGAGACACATTCTTTTCATTTAACATTGTTCTAGCCATTTCAGTGAGCACTCTATTCTTGCGTTCCACGACTCCGTTTTGATGAGGTGTCCTTGGAGCAGAGAAATTGTGATCAATGCCATTAGTATCACAATATTCTTCAAAGGCTTGATTTTCAAATTCTCCACCATGATCGGTCTTAATACCTGCAATGGACATACCTTTCTCATTTTGCACTTTCTTGGCAAAAACAATAAATTCTTCAAAGGTTTCATCTTTTGACGATAAAAAAATAACCCATGTAAATCTGGAGAAATCATCAACAATGACCAACGAATATAAGTTGCCACCAAGACTCTTTACTCTTGTTGGGCCAACTAAATCCATATGCAATAATTGTAGTGGTCTATTTGTTGAAATCTCATTTTTCAATTTGAAAGATGATTTAGTTTGTTTACCCTTTTGACATGCATCACAAATCAAGTCATTTTTGAAATTTACTTTGGGTAATCCAAGAACTAAATCCTTTTTGAGTAGTTTGCCTAATTGATGCATATTGACACGAGCCAATCTCTTATGCCATAGCTAACTTTCATCGGCATTACTCAGAAAACAATTTTCAGATTCATTTCTACTAATATCTAGAGTATAACAATTACCTTCCCTTTTTGCTCTGAGCTTAGCCTTAAAATTCTTCTTATCAATTAGTAAGTCATTCTTGTTGATAATTAGACATTCCTCTGAGTCAAATATTACCCAGTTGTTTTTGTCTGCACTTTGACTCATACTCAGTAAGTTATGGCACAATCCTTCGATATAGTATACGTCTTTGACTTGTATGCCTTTGTCATTTTTTATTTCACCAATTCCTGCTATCCTTCCAGTTTGATTTCCTCCAAATTTTACCTTTCCATCTTCTTTAGGTTGCAATTTGGTAAAACTTTCGAAATCACCGGTCATATGTCTAGAGCATCCACTGTCTATGTACCACTTGTTGTTTTTGGATGCTTTGAGACATATATGCAATTAAATACGATTAAGTCTTAGGTACCCACTTCTTTTTGGGTCCTTTTGGGTTAGTACAGGAAATTTTTGAAACATATGTTCCTTTAGGTACCCATTTGTAGGTTCCTATTGTTCATTTCTTCTTATGAATGCATGAAGAGGTATAATGACCTTTTCTATTACAGTAAATACAAAATGCAAAAGGATTTGATGTATGCACAGAATGCTGGAAATAATTCAAATATGACTTACCTCCTACTTTCTTTATACCTTTCCTTCTATCTGATTTTGGATCATATCCAATTCTAGATCGGTCATTTACAAATCGTTGAGCTTTTAAAATAACATTTAGCATCTCACTTCCTTGTGTAAATTTTTCAAGAGTTTTTGTGAGATCAGTGTTTTTCTTTTTCAAAGAAGAACAATTTTCACAATCCTTCTCTGAACTTTCTTTAAGTTCAATATCAAGAACTTTGTTTTTCTTTTTGAAAACAACTAATTCTTTTACTACTTTGATGAATTCAGAATGTAAAGCATTATATTCAGAAAGTAATTCATCATAGGTAGGATCAGAATCATTTACCTCTTCTTCTGTTTCTTCTTGAGCAACGAGACATATATTGGCTACTTCTTCTTCATCACTTTCTTCGTCAGAGGAACTATCACCCCATATAGCAGATACAAAGGCCTTTTTTGTGTGAAGAATTTGCCTTTTCTCTTTTCTTTGCTCTTTTGGTTCAGTTTTGGACATTCTGATTTGATATGTCCTGGTTTTCCACATTCATAGAAGATGATATGATCTTTGCTGCTAGTTCCTCCTTTCTGAAAGTGTTTGAATCCTTGACCTTTCTTGTAGAACTTTCTGAATCATTTTATGATTAGGCCCATTTCATCATCTTCAAACTCCTCATCCTCATCTTGATTTTCTTCTTTTGCTTTTAGTGCTAGGCCTCTCTTCTTCTTGTCACCGATGTCATCTAGTTCCCGTTTGAACTTTAGTTTACTTTCATATTAAGAAAGACTTCCAAATAGAGAAGCAACTGATCTCATTGATTCTCCTTTTGCTTCTTCTATCGCAGTGACTTTGGTCTCCCATTCTTTAGAAAGAATATTCAAAATCTTTCGTACTTGGGTATGTTGATCATAAACTTTCCCAAGTGTTGCAAGTTGATTAACAAGATGAGTATATCTAAGTTCAAATTCAGATACTGATTCACCTGATTTCATTCGAAGTAGATCGAATTCAGTGACCAAAGTATTGATCCGATTCTCCTTTATTCTCGAAGTTCCTTCATGAGCTATTTCCAGAGCTTCCTACATTTGCTTTGCTGTTGGAAGTGTGCAAATTCTGAAGTATTCACTTTGACTCAAAGCACTTTGTATCATCAGAATTGTCTTGCTGTTGAGAGTGATAAGTTTCTTGTCATTCTCATCATATTCTGCTGGCGTCTTGGGAATTTTCTGATAATCTATAATCTTTGTAGGTTGATAGTTTCCACTTTCAATCACATCCCATAGCCCATATTCGGTAGCCATCACGAATACTCTGAACTTTGCTTTCCAGAAAGAAAAGTGTTCGCCATTGAAACCTGGTGGTCTAGTGATGGATGCTCCGTCGAGAAGAATTCCTTCACCCATGCTTGCCATTGGATCCTTCTTAGGTTGTTAAACCTTAACAAGAAAACCTACGCTCTGATACCAAATGTTAAAGGAAGCGTTTCACCCAAGAGGGGGGTGAATTGGGTGATACTAAATTTTTCACTGCAAATATAAAACTTGATGGTGAATATAATACAGTAAAGAGTAAGGAGAAATTTCATCGAAGTGTACACCGGGAGTTATACTAGTTCGGCCACAACCACTTTGACCTACGTCCAGTCCTCAGAGTATCTCTGAGAGTTTCACTATAACTTCCAAGATTCAGTGGGTTCTTGACACCTCAGTACAAGCAAGTTCCTTCTCTTGGACACTCGCTCCCCCTTACAAGTTGTAATCCAATCCCAACTCAAGATTCCACAACCTTAAGTTACCTCAATAACAAATATTGAGTTTGAGTGAAATATCTCTCTCACAGAGTGAATAAGAATAACTGAAGTACAGAATTACAAGTATATGTAAAACAGAGTATTGAACTTGATAATGCGTTCGTGTGTGTTCTTGTTATTTCTCTGTTTGGATGTTCCCATATATATAGATGTGTTGGTAATGATTGTTGGAACATTTTTCTTCATTCCCGTTAGAGTGTGTGCAGCCACTGTTGACTTTTCCATTATTTGAAAAATATCCGTTTGTGATAGGTGGCGGTAGGTAGCGTTTAACCATTGCATTTGACTTTCCTTATTTGGAAAGATCTCTTCATTGTTTATCTACGGATATGCTAAGAATACTAATACAATGAAGGGTTAATCATATAGGAAACAAATCAATGAACGTTGGAATGATTTCTCAAATTCTGAACTTGCATACTCGAGTAGTTACTCGAGTATTCATTAAGTTTACTCGAGTACTTACTCGAGTATCATCGTGAGAGTAATGATAGCAAGTTAATGAATGGACATTACATAACTCGAGTAGTGCATGAAGTAAACAAATTTACAAACCTTGGAAATACCTGTTTACTCGGGTACTTACTCGGGTATGGTACACTTTTCTTCACAGGTTACTCGAGTAGCAACTCGAGTAACGTATCAAATAAACTTCAGGTTACTCGATGCTTCACTCCAGTAATGTTGGCAAGATTTCATGGCCGAGAGCACTTCAAGTTTTCTTACCCTGTTACTCGAGTAAACATAAATTTTCTGCATAGCTTACTCGGGTACATACTTCAAGTGCTGTGTAAATAAGTCTGCAGATTACTCGATTACTGACTCGAGTAATCCAGTTCAAATATTTGATAAAGAGTAATTGAATGCCTGCATACTTGAGTAGTGCCTCGAGTGAAGTGTGATAAAAGCATATCAAGTTAATCGAGTATTACCTTCAGGTTTTGCTTACCACAGTGAGTTACTCGAGTAGCTCCTTGAGTAACATTTACAGGATTGAAAATGATCAGAGCAACACATTTCTTGAAGCAGGGGACTCGAGTACAGACTCGAGTAACATTGACAGGCCGAGAGCAACTGGAAGTGATTTACCTGGTTACTCGAGTACTCACTCGAGTAACGTTGGCAGGCCGAGAGCAACTGCAAGTGATTTAGCTGGTTACTCGAGTAGCTACTCGAGTAACGTTGGCAGGCCGAGAGCAACTGGAAGTTTTTTACCTTATTACTCGAGTACTTACTCGAGTAACCATTCAGTGATGAAGTTTCTCAGCTTTTTCTCTTGGCCTTTCTTCATTACTCCAGTGCTTACTTCAAGTGATTATTTTCCCTGTTATTACTTTGTTCAAACTTGTTTGTTTATCAAATCTTTTTCATACCAATCTTTGTTATCATCAAAACATGTGAGAACTAACAATATCAGCATCTGAGATCATTTCGGATGAGGAAACTTTGGAGATCATATGCATTAAAAAGAGCTCTAGTCTATCTTAAACAAGTTCAGGGATCATCATCAAAGAATACCATTCAAGAAGACATTGTCCTTAGAGACCTGGTAAGCAAACAGGATGTAACATCCCAAGTATCAGTCACCAAAATACCTTTACACCTTTGTAGTATTAAAATGAAATAAAATGATGAATATTGACACATTTGAATTAGCCAAACAGTGCGATTAGTGGCCATACAAATTTTGGGCCATAATAAGACATAAATTTAATTCATGTCTTCATAAATGTCTATTCTTGAAGCCCAAATTGGATGATAGAAGAACACAATTTTTAGGTCTAATATATTGTGAATTTTGGCCAAACACAAGAGGAAAAGAAGAAGGCCAAATTAATACAAAAATGTATGAGCAAAATGGTCATCTATTTTGCTATTAAAGCAAGAAATCATCTATTTTCCCCTTTCTATTGGGATATTTTCGGCCAAAATAGAAAAGCAAGAGGGAAAATAATTATTTGGATATTAATGGTGCCATGTGGATGCATTTTTATCCAAGTTTAAAAAGATGACACAAAAGTCAAATTAGCATATGTTAATTTGTAATTAAATACTAATATTTTAAAGGAGGTGGAAGGAGATATTTGAAGAGTTGTTTATCTCGTCCAAAGGCCATGATTTTCGTCCAACAAAAGAAAAGAGAGAGAAAATCAATATTTGGTGATAATTATACCAAAGAAGAAGCATATCTACCTAAGCAAAAAGGAGGTTAAAAAGTCAAAAATTATGGCTGGACATAAAAGAAGCAAAAGGAGAGAATTGAATATTCATTTATCATGGCTCTAATGTGTGATTATGCATCTAGGGCCATGAGGTGACAAGAAAGAGGAGGTGGAAGGTTTCCCGAGTAATCTCAATGGTTGGAAGAAAAAGGTATAAGAGGAGGACATAAAGCTAAATGTAGTGAACTTATCCTGTTGGCATGTACTTGATATCTATGCATGTGTAATGATTTATATGATTGCTTTACTTGATTATGATGAGCATATTTGAACGATGAAGCTTTGTTTTTGTTTATACCATGACTATGAGTATGTTACATGAAGCATTGAGCACATAGAAATGTCATTATGTGGCATGCATCTAGTTAAGGCTAATATGTCATGCATGCATTATAGTACTGTTTACTACTGAGACTCCCCTAAATCTCACCCTCTCCCAACCAACCATTTAGACAGGTGGACACAGGAGGTATACTGAGAACAACGAAAAGAACTGCATGAGAAAATAGGGATGTGTCTATTGTGTTCATATGTACCGGTTATGTACTAGATGTAGACACTTTGGTAGCCCTGTATGGCTACACTGTTTATATATATATATATATGTGTGTGTGTGTGTGTGTGTAATTGAATGGACTAAGAATGAGTAGAGAAATAAATAAAGATAACTTTGATAATAAAAAATTAGAAAAGTTAGTAACTGTCACACCCTCATCTTATTTTCACATATTTTAGAGTATTTGCGGAAAACGATACACAGTTCGATGGGCAACACAGGAATAACATAAACACACTGATATTATGTGCACGATTACAGAAATTTTCCATAGGGGTTCGTATTTGGTAATTACAATTAATGTAGCCTCGCAACACTACGTGGGTGTCTAAATCCATTCCAGTGAAATAGAGTCATCTTTCAGTCTTCGTTCCACCACTGCAATCCCCTCATACGGTTCTCTTCTCTGCTCTCAGCATAGCTTCTGTCTTCGCCTGTCTAAATTGTTTGTAGGGGAGGGTGAGATTCTGGGGAATCTCAGTAGGAAAACAGTACCAATATGCATGCAAGATAAGTGCTTGATGCATGACATGCTTGCCTTACATAACTCATGCTCACACAATGACATATCTGTGTGCTCAATGTTTCAAACAACATACGTATGACCATAACATATACAGGAATAAAGCTTCAATTATTCATATATGTTTCACAAAATTAAGCAAAGCAATAACATGCATCAATACACTAGCACAAATATCAAATACATGCAGGAGAGATAAGTTCCCTACCTTAATCGCCCTTCCATGATCCTTGAATAACGCGCCTCGATTTTCGTGCCAATCCCTCCGGCTCTCTACTCAGTCCTAACACGTGAAATGTATAGTTTAGACATTTTCATAGTATTTCTGATAGTTATATTAGTCTATGGTGAATTTTACTAAAATGCCCCCGGGACCTCGGCCCGGCCTCGCCGTACCCGGCTCGATAGCACGTTTTCCCAAAATTTTGACTAGGGTTATCCTAATGTATTTTCGCCTAAGGAATCCATTTATGGGCTCAAAATCACTAAATTCACTATCAAATTACAAAATACCCTTGACAGCCCCTATTTCAAGTTTTAATGGCGTTTTCGTAATTATGCTTTTTGGGCCTCTACCGAAAAAGTGACCAACTGTAACCCCACCTATTTTCACCCACTGAATTCAATGGAACCATTTATTTTATGAAAATCCAGCTCCTACCCCCTGAAATAGTGCTGGCCAAAATATTCAACGAAAATGGGAAAATGTAGTCTTGTGTTTTAGCTTCTAAAACTTGTACTTTTCCACTTCTAATCCCTTATTAACTTATTTAATCACGTTCAAATCATGATTTAATGAAATTTGGGTAGCATAACTCCTTAGGGTTATAGCTTTTCCCATTCTTCAACTCAACCAAGAAACTTGAAAAATCAAGAAACATCAACAACAACAACACCACAACCATAAGAGTGCAAGTTTATGAAGTTACCCTCTTGCTTCCAATCTTGGCACCTTAACTCCTTCTCTTCCTTGGAGACTTGACTTGCTAAACACATGTATTTATGAAGAACATAACTTTAGAGGAAGTGTTATACAAGGATAGGAAGCCAAATCACTAAATCAACAACTACTTATCTTAACCTTCTTCCTCCTTCTCTTTAATCTTCAAAGAACTTTCAAGCTCACTCTCTCTCTCTCTGCTCTTGTGGTTGGCCTAAATATGGCATGAAAGAAGAAGGAGAAAATATTTATTCATTTGGTCTTCTTTTTTCCTAACCCTTGATCTCATCAAGGGTTAAGATTGCACCACCTATCATGCACCATTCCTCCTCCTATACCTCCAACCATGCCCTCTTACTATATGCCATACTCCTTCATCATACCTTCTACTTTATGCCATACTCCTTCATCATTTGGCTTCAATTGGATTTGGACTAGATTCCCTTCTAGTTACACCAACCATCCTCCCTTCCCTTTACTCTAACCAAACCCATTTCTTCTTCCTTATTTTCATGTGTTGGCCAAAATTTAGGGAGGAGAAAAGAAGAAAATGTTTTTCACAAATTCCATAATTCATATAATTGTATTATGTATAATTCCCCTAATTGATGTATGCCCAAGTCTCTCTAATTCTACCATTCTTGATTTATTCCATTAAGAATATTCAATTTATACATTTTCCTTTATTTTCCTTGATTAATTGAAATTAACTCCAATTAATTGGAAAATAATTAATCTTGGGCTAAATTGGCAAAATTATGATTTTGCTATCACCTTTGTAAATTAATTCAATTCTTGAATTAGTTTGTCCATTTCCTTATGAATATGAATATTTCAAAATTCATAAGCTCCAAATTTCATGATCTTCCACCATTTTATTGAATTTCTCAATTAATTAAAATATATTTTTTGTTAATATAAAAATTGGGGTGTTACAGTAACCCCGTAAATAAAATTAAGAAGTCTGGTAATTAATGAATAGTGACCCCATGAATTAAAGATTAAGTCCGGGTTTGGGGGCCTAAGTAACGTTTTTCCCCAAGCCGGTAATGCTTCCGCAGTATTGTATAAAGGGGTTTATGGACAGGTGTTACATAGAGACTCCCATTAATTTCTCTGAGTTTCTAATTTATTGTTAAAATTTTCAAAACAAAGAGTAGTCAAAATCAAAACAAAAGTAGTAAATGGTGAGCCACAGGATCTCCTCCATGAATCAATATATATCTTTAATAGTGCTAACTATTTTGTGATTGATTCATGTGTATTGTCCGCATAATCAATAAAATCATTCTCATTGGTTGATTTGATTCGATTTTTCTTTCTTTGCAATAAATTTCAAGCATTAAATGTGTGTTTAGTTTAACATTTGAAATTTGAAATATTTCAAAATCTAATATCCTCTTTTAGGTTCTTTATATCAGTGATAAGCACAGCTTTCATGCATTGCACAGGGGTGATCGTCTTGTTTATCTAATTATGGAAGTTCCTAATTCATTGTTGGGTTTTCGAATTAAAAGATGTCAATATTAAAATAAAAGTAGCAAATGGTTGAATCAAAGTAGTAAATGATGAGTAATAAGAGGCTCCAATAATTTCTAGTAGTGTGGGAATTCCTAATTCATTGTGTGAATTTCCAAAACAAGACTAGTCATTATTGAAACAAAAGTAGAGAATGGCGAAATCAAAACAGTAAATGGTGGATAACAAGCAGAGACTGTTAATTTCTTGAGAGTTAATAATTCATTGTTGGATTTTTTGAAATATTAGTAGTCAATATGAAAACTAAAGGGGTTAATGGCAAAAGCAAAGTAGTAAATGATGAACAATAGGAGACTTCCATTAATTTATCAACTTCTCCTATTACTTTATCACCATGAATACATCGTGTCAATATTATATGTCGGCACACTTCATATGACACTAATGGCCACACTAGTCGCTATTGTGTTGGTTTGTTCTCACAAGACATGGACACCATAGTCTCATAGTTAAGACTGCAGGCAGTAGTAACTTCCAATAATGGCAGCGGGGAAGAGTTTTTATGGGTTCTTTTACTTTAAAGGTCAAAGTTCAAGGTTCAAACAACTTACGGCTCCAAACTCCATGGCCATTGCCTTGAAGTAAGCTATAACAATTATAGGGTTAAGATGTAAATCTATCAATGAAGTATTGTCCGAGGAGCGTCCACCACAGATATCTTTTAAAAGGGGAAAAAATACCAATGAAGTTTTAAAAATGGGCATCCACCATAATTTCTGTTAAATCCGTATTAACGCCATTAGGGGTTTTCTTCTCTTATAATTTAACGCTGTTAGTACGGGTTTAACGGAAATTGTGGTGGATGTCCATTTTTAAAACTTCATTGGTATTTTTGCCCCTTTTAAAAGATATTTGTGGTGGACGCTCCTCGGCCAATACTTCATTAGTAGATTTGCACCTTAACCCATTATAGGAAGAATCAACTAGGCTATGTGGATAGATACCATTACCCTTTTAATGAATGCTAATAAAAATTTTCGTCCACATTAATAAACTTAATGATTCAGGGTAACTATTTATATGATTTCATAGGAGATTGGATGAATAAACAGAATATATGTATGCTTATAGAAATCACAATTGGTTGGGCACAAATGAACAAACATTCTCAATATTTCTAACTTAATTATGTTTTTTGGCCATCCCTTGCTTTATCAAGGGGATTTGCTCAATTCCAGAATATACTCCTCTACTTCTTAATATAAGATATATTTGAGAAGTTGATCGTAATACTAAATATAAGATATATTTTTCATATTTATCAATATTTTTCTAATTTACCCCTATTGATACTTCGTCAACCATAATCAAGGAGGAGAGCGAATAAGAGAATTAAGGAAGATGACTAGGATACTTTAGAAAATATATGTCATATTAACTAACTCAACTAACCTTCTTAATCTAATCAAATTAGGTAAATATATCTTATATTAAGGACTAGAGGGGTAATTTTTTGGAAAATATATACCTTTAAGCACTATCACCCATAATTAATTAGTACAGGATTTTTAACTTATTAAAGCCACATGGACAAGTCGCAGTGGTATATTATAATTACACTATAATTTCGAACAATCATCACAATAGTTACTAACCATATTCCTTCCTGCTCAGTTATAAAGGGGCAGAAATTCATTTGGCAGGCTAAAATCATCTTCCAAGAAGGGCATTAGTTGTTTTTACTTAACTCATTACCCTTTGGTTAAATGAATGCACCATAAAGACTTGTAATTCTAATTCTTTCAAATCAAACAAGGGCATAAACTTTTCAATTATGTTACAGTGATGTCATATTTAATTATCAAAATAGAATAAAAATATATTTTCAGTCAAAAAATATATTTATACTACAATTTTGGGTACAATAACATATTAAAAAATAAAACCATTGTAAATATTTTTAATGATATAATTACTTAAATATAATTAATTTATACTAGAAAATAAAAAGGGAGAATACCAGAAAAAGAATACTGAAATCACTGAAGGATATATAGGTGCTCCCAATACTCATAATGCCACAAAAGTGTGAGAACCTCAATTGTCATTAGTGAAATTAGAGCGAAATATAAAAAATGACCTTCAACACGTTGGAAAAATGAGAAGAATACATGTTTGAGGAAACGATTAATTTCAAAACTCAAAAAGAGATTAACAACTTTGCACGCCATTTTATCAAGTTCATAATTGGAATTCACAACTCACAATTTCGCCTTCAACACTTGTGAAATATGAGGAGAATGCATATTGTGGCAAATGATTAATTTCTAAATTTAAAAAAAGATTAACAACTTCGCAATCTATTTTACCAAATTTAGAATTAGAATTCACAACTCACTTAAGGTCATTTTTATCATTCTACTCTGATTTCAAGAAAGAGAATTGAGGTCCTCACACTTCTGTGACGACATTATAAATATTGAGAGAACTTTTTTATCCTCCAACTTTTTTATGAGAGAGACAACTTCTCCTTTGCAGTCCCATTAGGCTTCCCCCTAGAAACGAAAAACATGTTGGGTTTAACTCTATTGTATGTCTATAATAATAATCATAATTATATTATTAAGATAAGAGTGTTTTGTTGCTTTTTAGCATGTTAATAGAATTTATTATGATAATGATGATTACCAAAAAAATTGGTAATCCCTATTCATATCTCCTCCTATGAATACTCATTATCACCCTCATTATATATTTGAAGAAGTTTAATTTACCATTTAATCTCATTTGTCATTATCTCACAACCACTCCACACCACAACTGCCGCCACCACCACCACCACCTCCTCCTCCATTGCCTCACCTCTATCATGACAATGTAGTCATCATTGTCGCTATTACTGCCACAACCTCCTCCTCAATCATCACCATCACCTCTATCATGACAACTGTGGTTACCACCATTGCCACCACCACCACCTCCTCCTTATCCACCACCACCTACCATCGACGCTGCCGCCAACATCACTACCTCCCCCCCCCCCCCCCCGATTGTTGCTGTCTCGACCTTCATTGCCACCGCCACCTCTAACATGACAATTGTCGTCAATGCCGCCATCGCCGTTGCCTCCACCGCCATTACCACCGCCACCTCTACCATAACAATGTCGTCATCATTGCCATTGTCACCGCCACCGCCACCACCTCCTCCGCCTCCGCCACCGCAACACCTCCGTTATCATCACTTCTACCATACAACCACTGTCATCGGACAATTCTTAGTGAGGTAGTGTAACAGTTATGATGAGGTGGCACATGACTCTTAGCAATTTTTTTTTCTATAAAGATTATTTTAAGACTAAAATAAACTTTATGTTATATATTAATTTTAAATAATTAATATTAAGTTGCACGGCCATTACATCCCATCCCATTATAGGGTGCGATGGATCCTACCAAACGGGGCCAAGCAAACCACATGCTTAAACCATCATTAATTCTTGTTTAACAACGGCCAACGGATTACGCGAACGGCCAACGGATTACGCGAACAAGATTAGAATCCCGCGTGTAATTGGATTGCTCTTAGTAGGAGAATAGGGGCAAAAAATTGTTATTTCCTTATATTTTGGACTTTTGGTGGCAGTAGACGTTCTTAGTGTTTTGTTTCAGGAAACAGGGGTGTTAATGGCAACTGAAGCTCCCTTCAAGAACCAGAGTCCTCGCGGTTCTCAGCCGAAACAGAGGAATCAAGGTGGAAACCTCAAGGTCCGTTTCGTCCCGAAATCTGAATTGGATTCTTCAAATTCAGAGGTTGATCTTTCGCTTAAAGAATTAAACATCCGCGAAGAAGTTGAAGTCGCGCAAGAATTGGACCGGGGAAACAAGCACGGTTCGGGGCTGGAGAATGACGAAGGAAATAATGGGGAAGAGAATCATGTTGATGATTCAGACAAGGAAGGGAATAATGTTTATAGTAGACTGGATAATCTAATGAGGGATGCAGGGGAGCCAGAATTGTCAGTGGAACAGCTGAGCATAAATGATCAACTGCAAGAAGATGAGGTGATAAACGACAATTTACCTTGTCACTTTCATTCCAATCAAGCGCAGGCTAGGGCTTCTTTTAATTATGGGATAGAGTTCCATTTAAAAAAATCTGACAGAAATTGCATTGAAAGTCAGAATCTTGAATCTTTTGGTTTTCTTTAGCTTTTTCAACGCTGGCTCAGATATATAAATATCATGGCATTGATCATTATTGTCTTGATTTTCTTGCTGTCTCACTGGAGTTTTTGTTTTTCAGTTAATCGCTTTGGACTCAATTTACGGAGAAAATGTCTTCAAACTCGAGAGATGGAAAGGTCTCCGTTGTTTTCAGGTCTTCCAGTAACACTGTAAACTAGTCTGACAATTCTGCTTTTCGTCCTTTTTTTAACAGAAAATATCAACATAGTCTGTCATCTAATCCTGGATTGTGATTTATTTTCATTCTCTCTCATAGATACACATACATATTGAAGTTTTAGATGAAATTGAGATCACAGCTAAGCTGAATTCTTCTAATGAACATAAGACTGCAAACAGTAATGCAGATGACTTCTCATACTCTTTTAAAGTCAAATATCTTCCACCTATTATTTTGACATGTTTATTGCCGAAGTCATACCCAAGCCATCAACCGCCGCATTTTATAATTTCTGTTAAGTGGTTGGACTCCAAAAGAACTTCTAGTCTATGCTCCATGTTAGATTCAATATGGACGGAGCAGCAAGGGCAGGAAGTTATGTACCAGTGGGTAGAATGGTTACGTGGTTTATCTCTTTCTCATCTGGGATTTGATAAAGAGATTACTCTTAGTCCTGATGGCATGAAATATGTTGGAGATGAGCGCGCAGTCTCAGGAGCTGTGTCCCTTGATTTTGATATTCCTTCATTACAAAGTTACAACAATGAGAGACATCATGAGAACTTCCTCAGAGAAATGCATGAATGTTGCATTTGCTTCAATGTATTTGGAGGTAATTTCTTATTTTAGCCTGGCAAAATTTTATGTTTATTAATAAGTACCTTTGGCTATTTAGTGTTTCAAATGGTCAAAGTACACGTATTTTGTTCCACTTACTTGCAAAGATCCCCTTTTTTTCTTTTTGGCTTTTTATTTTTTTATTTCTGTTTTTTTTGGGGGGGGGGGTGTGTGGGGTGTTGAGCTATACAGAAGCATTACTTGGTACTGTTAACAAAATTTGATCCTTCAGCCTTCTTACATCTTACAATATGCTTAGTTGGTCATTTGGATTAATTTTTTTTATCTCAGCAGAACGCAAGTTCTCAAAAGGTTGGGGGATGATCCCCCTTTGCTCATTGTTTGTGCATATATTGAACAATACTGAAAGTTAAATCTTCATTCAGAAAGAGCGATTCTTATTTTTTGAGCAATTAATATTGGATGTTTAATTTTCTTACTAATAAGGTAGGGATTCAATTTCTGAATCAGGCCTATGATGCAAAACTGACAGATAATACTTACCCGCTTACTTGCGCTTAACCACTTTCCCCTATTTTTGTTGTAAACTAGCTTATGATAGCTTATCTTTTAGGAGTGTAATGTGAAATTGTTGTTCAGTTCATTAAACTTAACATGTACTCCCTCTTGTCTTTAATATAAAATCTATTTACCTAATTTGATTAGATTAAGGAAGTTAGTTAAGTTAGTTAGTATGACATTTTTTTCTAAAACACCCTAATTATCTTCTTGTATTTCCTTTATCTCTCTCTTACTTGATTATTGTTGAGGGAGCATCCATAAGGGTAAATCAAGAAAAAATTGACAAATATGAGAAATAGATCTTACATTCAGGACCAAGATCAACTGCCCAATTAGGTCTGGAAGGAGTATCAAGGCTCTATTATAACCTTTCTATGGCTTTTGATTGGTCAGACGTTAGACTTTTTTCAGTTCCTTAAAAAATCTTGTGTCTGATTGTTGAATTAAATTTGTACTCATTGTGTGTTCTATCTTTTCCCTATATCACTTATCTTGATTCTTTGCTGCCTGAGCTAATTCATTGCATTGGTGCCTCTTTCGACATCTCAATTCTTATTTTCCACCTTATATTTTTTTTGTGCTTCATGCATGAGTGCTATCCACTTATTTCTTATGTCCATCACTTAAAAGAATTGGGAACTAAATACTTTCTTTTTGTTCAATTAGGTACAGAGTTTGCTCAGTTACCATGTCAGCATTTTTTCTGCTTAAAATGCTTGCAGACCTTTGCTCAGATGCATGCAAAAGAAGGAACCATCAGTAATCTTCAATGTCCCGGTTCAAAATGTGCTGTTATGATTCCACCTGCTCTATTAAAACGCTTGCTTGATGATAAAGAGTATGAGCGCTGGGAATCCTTGATGTTGGAGAAAACACTTGCATCTATGTCTGATGTTGCTTATTGCCCAAGATGTGAAACACCTTGTATAGAAGATGAAGAACAGCATGCTCAATGCTCTAAATGCTTCTTTAGCTTTTGTACCCTTTGCAGGGAGCGACGCCATGTTGGCATGCAATGCATGACCCTAGAGATGAAGCTTCAAATTTTGCAAGTATGTATTATGGGTTCATGTCTAGTTCTGGCAACACCCCCCCCCCCCCCCCAAAACACACACAAACCACAAAACAAACATCAAAAAGGGGAAAAAAAAAGAGAAGAAGACGACGACGACAAAACTTTTATCTCACTAGGTGGGGTCGGTTACATAGATCGCACAACGTCATTGTGCTCTGTCAAAAACCATATTTTTTGGTATATTATTAATCAAAAGGTCTCTCTCTATGACTTCATTAAGCGTACGCTTCGGCCTTCCGCGACCTCGTTTTACAGGACTCTATACGGTTTGATCCACCCTCCTCACCGGTGCATTCAACAGCCTTCATTGAACATGTCCAAACCACCTCAAACGACTTTCTACCATTTTTCCTTCAATAGAGGCCACTCCAACTCGTTCATATATATGATTATTACGAATCTTGTCTTTTCTTGTATGACCACACATCCATCTCAATATCCTCATCTCGGCCACCCCTATTTTATGCTCATGTAATCCCTTTAAAGCCCAACACTCACTACCATAAAGCATTGCTGGTCTTATAGCAGTGCGGTAGAACTTCCCTTTTACCTTATTAGGTACTTTCCGATCACAAATAACTCCAGTAGGTTTTCTCCATTTACACCATCCAGCTTGAATTCTATGATTGACATCACCATCAATTTCACCATCTTGTTGTATAATTGATCCCAAATACCGAAATTTTGTCACTTGCGGAATGACTTGCCCTCCCAATTTAACTTCCACTTCATTTCGACCTTGTCTCTTATCATACTTACAATGCATATATTCAGTTTTGCTCCTACTCAGACGAAAACCCTTCACTTCCAAAGTCCGTCTTCATATCTCAAGTTTAGAATTAATTTCCTTCTTGAATTCAGCCAACAGAACTATATCATCCGCAAAAAGTATGCATTTAGAGATCTCCTCTCTTATAGGCTCAGTTAGAACATCTACCACTAGGTTAAACAAATAAGGGTTCAAAGCCGATCCCTGATGTAGGCCAATCCTTATAGGAAAGTCCTTTGTTACACCTCCAGGCGTTCTAACATTGGTTGTAACCCCCTCATACATGTCCTGAATGGCTTTGATATATGCAAACCGCACCCTCTTCTTTTCCAAGGCTTTCCATAGTATATCTCTTGGCACACGGTCATATGCTTTTTCCAAATCAATGAAAACCATATGCAAATATCTTCCTTTACTCCTATACTTCTCCATACACCCCCTTAATAAATAAATTGCTTCTGTTGTAGACTTTCCTGACATGAATCCAAATTGGTTTTCAGCAATTTCAGTCTCCAACCTCAACTGGCGTTCAATCACATTTTCCCATAATTTCATTGTATGACTTATAAGCTTAATTCCTCTATAGTTTGCACAATTTTGAATATCCCATTTATTCTTATAAATAGGAATCAATGTACTTTTCCTCCACTCATCCGACATTTTCTTGAATCATAAAATCTCATTAAATAATTTTGTAAGCCACAAAACACCCTCTTCACCCAAGCATTTCCAAACTTCAATAGATATCCCATCAGGCCCAACAGCTTTACCATTTTCCATTTTCTTAAGAGCTTCCCTAACCTCGCCAACTCGAATCCTGCGGTAAAATGACAAATTGAGATCACCTTCTCGAATTGTCAAATCTTCGCAATCACAAGGCCCTCCCCCTCCATCATTGAACAATTTATAAAAATAGGTTTCCACCTATTCTTAATATCTCCATCAGTAACCAAAACTTTTCCTTCTTCATCCTTTATACACCTCACTTGATCCAAGTCTCTCAATTTTCTCTCCTTGTTCTTTACAATCTTGTAAATCTTACGCTCTCCCGCCTTTGTTCCTAACTCCTTATAAAACTCCTCATATGCTTTATTACGAGCTTCACTCACTGCCTTCTTAGTCTCCTTTTTAGCCAAACGATACCTTTCCCAATCTTCCACATTATTACACAAGTGTATTTCTCTAAAACAATCTTTCTTATGCTTGATTTTCTCTTGAACAGTCTCATCCCACCACCAAGTCTCCTTATCTTGCCGACCAAAACCTTTTGATTCTCCCAAAATTACTTTAGCAACCTTCTGGACCTTTTTAGACATATTCTCCCATATGATATTAGCCCTTCCTTGTAACTCCCACTCACCCTCCTCCAAAAGAGTTCTATTAAAAATCTCCCGCTTCTCCCCCTTTAACTGCCACCACCTGACCCTTGGATTTAAAACTTGCCGATGCTTTTGTTTTACACACTTAATATTCACAATAAGGGACCAAAACCCTATGTTGTGTTGTCACGCCATCCCCAGGGATCACTTTGCAATTAGTACAAAATCTTTTATTAGAGTTCCTTACCAAAAAGAAGTCAATCTGTGTCTTGGCAGCTCCACTCTTATATGTTATTAAATGCTCCTCTCTCTTCTTAAAGCAAGTGTTGACAATCTTAAGATTATATGCGAGGGAGAAATCAATAATAGATTGACCTTCACTATTGAGCACCCCAAATCCAAAACCCCCATGAACCCTTGCATGAGGTCCTACCTCCTTACCGACATGTCCATTAAGATCACCTCCAATAAAAATCTTTTCGGTTAATGGGATACTCTGAATTAGCCCCTCCAAATCTTCCCAGAACTTTTTCTTAAGATGTGCTTCTGCCCCTACTTGAGGTGCATACGCACTGATAATGTTTATACTATCCTTCCCAACAATCATTTTTAAGGAAATGATTCTGTCCTCAATCCTTTTAACTTCCACCACGTTCTTTCTCCATTCATTGTCAGTGATGATACCAACACCATTCCTTCCATTGACCTTTCCTGTATACCAAAGCTTAAAACCGTTAATTTACCGAGACCTTTCTCCCGCCCATTTAGTTTCTTGAAGGCACAAGATATTAATCTTTCGATCATTCATTACGCCCACCACCTCCAGAGATTTGGCATTCAGAGTCCCAACATTCCAAGTGCCAAATCTGATCTTGCTCTCATGAACTAGCTTCTTTAGCCGCCTCCGTTCAGAAGAGAGCGGTAGCCCTTGCTCATTTAACACTACACCCGGGCGATGATGTAGCAGCCCTTGCTCACTTATCACTATACTCGAGCCATACAACGCGTTACTTATAGGCAACGACCTAACATTAGCACAATTTCTTCGTTGATCCATGTTCATAAGAGATTCGACAGGATTCTTCTTAGAGTAAGTTATAGTAATCATTGCTCTATTACTTAAAGAGTTGCAAGGAATCTTCCAAAAAAATTTTTGTCATCTATGGAAAATTGCCTGTCTAATGGCAACAGTGGTTTTTTTTTAGAACTATTAGGTTTCCATCTTTTTCCGTGTAAAATTGTTGGGATGATCGGGTGGCTTTACTTTTGGGAATTTTTGCTGATATAGAGTTTCCCATGTACCGATTAATTCAATGCTTGTTGTTTCCTGATTTTCATACCAATTGGTTTTTGTCTCTGTCCTATGTAAGAATGTCTGGCTCTTATGGCCGTTTATTATCATTCTGCCATGAGCTAAATAGTTTAATGTCCCTAGTTTCCTGATAGTTGTCTTTGTTACAGGAGCGCCAGAATTCATCTCAGTTAAAGGGAGCTCAGAGGCTGAAGGAACGTGAAATGATAAATGAAATGCTCAGCGTCAAAGAAATTCGTCGTGATTCTAAGCCGTGCCCTTCTTGTCAAATGGCTATTTCCCGAACTGAAGGTTGCAACAAAATGGTGTGTGGTAATTGTGGCCAATATTTCTGTTATCGCTGCAACAAAGCACTTGCTGAATCTGATCCTTACGGGCATTTCAGGTATTGGTTCTTAAAATAGCTTGAAATTCCTTTTGCAAGCACAAAATTCTTTTATTTACTAGGTTCATACAGATCTTATTTTTTATGCATTTAAGGGATGGGTCCTGTGAATTGTTCCCACAAGAAATGGTGGAGGCTTGGCTAGAACGCATAAACCACCGTCAGGTGGTGGCACAGATACAAGCAGAACTCCTTAATGAACGAGGCCAACGTTGTCCTAATTGCCGTCAATTTAATGCAAAGGTGTGTGCAGCTTTCTGGTTGTCACTTATCATATTATAATGAAAAATGATCATTGTGTTGCTTAATTCATAGAATATACGAGATAATTGAGACAATCAATTTAAATAGTCAATGATGAACTTAATCTTTTTCAAACAAATAACATCAACATGTCTTTGAAGTACCGAAAAAGGGGAGGTAGTTCTGGATTATAAAAATATTTTATTCTTATCACTGTTTACATTATCTTTGATATTAATAAAGAGCAACATCAGGTGGTATCTCATTCGTTTTCTGATCCCTGAAGAATATTGTTATATACAAATATTGTGTTACTACCTACTATTTATACTGCTTTAAAGGAACATTCTATGTGTGATGATCTTCTTTTACATTGGTTTTTAGTGTAAAACGCATCTGCTAGAGTTTTAGTCCTGCTCACTTTTTGTGGGAACATGGAAGGAGATGGTGAGGGAAAAGAACATCTGAGGATGGATGGTGTAATATTTTTCAGTGAAGGTTTTGAAGAAAGTTAAAGTAAAAACTTCATAAACTAAAAACATTGCGCTCTGTTGCACGTTTATGCGTAGTAAAAGACATAATGTGTTAATGGAACTCCTTAATCCAAGGTAGAGAATGATGTTAGTTGGTGGTCAAATTTAGACGTCATCTGAACATGATGATTTTGTCCTCAGTTGAAACACAGCTCTTCTTGACGTTACTGATATATATATATATATATATATATATATATATTTTCCTTTTTGTTTTCCCTCATTTTTGGGTTATTCAACAGGTTGGAAACAATAACCACATGTTTTGCTGGGTATGCCAATGCCATTATTGCTACTCTTGCAAGCAGATTGTTAGGCGCAGCGCGCAGCATTATGGACCCAAGGGTTGCAAACAGCACTCCGATGATTAGTAAGGAGATCAATTGTTGTGTCCTGATGATGGAGATGAATTTTTGCCGACACTGTCAAATTTTGAAGTGATCGTTATAGAATATCCATGGAGGGCAGTCAGAATATGTTGGCAATGGTGGAGCCTACTTGTAACTTGACACGTTGCAAGGGTCTCAAAATGTTGTATGATATTATGTTGGAACTAGGAACTGCTGCAATTGGGGATTGTCAGATTGATTTTAATGGTTTAAATTTATTTGTTTTTAAAAAAATAAAAATTAACCTGTACCATTAAAATTTTGGTATGAAGGATTTAGAATTGTGGTGAAAATACAGAAATTACATCTTTTTGTCCGAGCCATTTGGCTCAACTGATATCATGCACCTTTTTTAATGATAAATCTTCTTCCTTGGGTATGAAAAATGCGAGTCTCTTCTGTTGGGTGAATAATGACAAAAATTAAATCTCTTTTTTATCTATTATAGTTTTTGCATTGATCTTCATCTACAAATTTTTGCTAAATTAGTTGTGATAAAAATTAATGAATTCATGTGTATAAACATTTTTGGCATGACTTGCCAAACTATGTGGGTAACTGTGAAAAACATTGATATTTACAAAATCCCAATAAGATGCACAAGTTTTCTAAGTAATCCATGCATAAATTTTATTATGTATTAATTATTATTACTAAAACCCAAAGAAAACTAGATAATAATACAACGTTATAACAATCCAGCTAAGGATCTATCTTATATGGAAAAAATGTTGTGGGTAGAAATCATATTATCAAATATTAGGCCTGTTTAGAATGATGATGTGAGTATTCAAAAACAGTTTTTCAATAATCATTTATGATACACGATGTAAACATATAAAAAGAGTTTTTTGTGGACTTGTGTGAACGTGCTTGTGATAAAAAGTTCCAAACATACACTTATTTGGTTATCAATGTAAGTGAAAATGGATAGAAGAATACATTGAGGAATTAGCGCGATGGAGCCCAGAAGAATAATGTGTATTGAAGAGGATCTGAAAAAATTATAATTACTTAAAAAGACCAAATATCAAATTTATTGAAGCGGTGATTTAGTATTTTTTTTTTGTTCAAAGTGATTTAGTATTTTTTTAAAATTTATATTTTGGTATTTATTTTTTTTAAGTCTTCTCTAATAAATATTATTTTTTTTCTACGTCATTGACTCTAATTTGCATATACTGAGGATATTAAGTTAAAAAGGGTCCAATAAAATGACGGGGACTGATAATGGATGATATTAGATTCTTCCGCATTGAAATTTCATAGCATGTTTCAGTAACTAACCCAAACAAGCTTGTTTTATTAACTTTCACAAAAAACATGATCAAGTCTAATTTATAAAACTAATATCATTGTTAATTATTATAAAACAAACTAATATCTTTGCAGTTTTTTTTTTTTTTTTTTGTAAGGTATATAGCCAGCATCCCAAACTAATTTTAAGGGTGCTAATTATTTATGAGTAATGTTAAGCTTAAAGTAATTAAATTGGGGATCCGACTACGGTTCTCTTCCTTCCTATCCACTTACGATCCTCTTCTCAATCTAGACCATTGGATTAAGATCTCAACGGTCTAGATTTTTTTTAATATAAAATTATTATTATATTATTATTATAATATATTAAATCTGAACCGTTGAGATCTTAATTCAACGGTCCAGATTGAGAAGAAAACTTGGAGCAATTTTTGCCCTTCCCTAACAAAAAAAAAGCAAAAGTCCGTTTAACCCTCTGCTGCATAAGTATTTTTTGGGACACGTCATCTTTTCAAATGCCACTAGGTTATTTTTTTTATTAAAAAAAAAGTGCACCCTTGAATGAAAGACACAAATCACACAATCGATAGGAGAGATTACAAAAGGGTTTATGAAATTGAAGCCTGCATTCAAAGACGAGACACGAGAGAGGAGAGAACTCATCACAGCTTGTTCATTTGAGTCTTCAATGCCACAAAGGAAAAAGAGTCGCTTTGGGGAATGAAATTGCAATACTTGATGTTGCTTGAACAGTGTTTATCGCACTAAAGAATCCATATGTAATTCCCTTCTTGTTGTAGTTTCCAGAACATTAATTATCTTGGCCTATCATCTTATTAAAGAATTTATACGTAATTCTCTAACACATTCTGATCTTATCTGCTGTATGTTCAAAATCAAAAAGAGGAGGAGGGAAAAAAAAAAGAGTGAGCGTAACACTACATCTAATTAATTAGATTGCCATTGACATTGATCGCCCTTGCTTCACGCCTTCTTAGCTTCCCATTCCTCTTTAGGAGAAGCTGTAGTTCAAGGCAATCACCTCACAAGAGTCACAAATGCAACCCCAAATTTCTAATGAGAGACTCGTGTAATTGCCGTTGTAGTTACTATGTGTGGGTTTTGATTTGCTTTCATACCTTATTGTTGTGCATACTATGAGTGACTTGACACTACGGGAATTCCTTAGAATCTCACTCTCCCAAAACAATTTTAGACAGGCCCGAAGGATCAAAGGGGAAGTGGGTGACGAAGAGTAGTTAGAGCTCCGGATAGGAGTTTCATTTTGGAATATTTGGTTATCATACTTGTAATTGGTATTTTGGATTTTTCATTGGGAAACAATTGTGTATAATGGATGTAAGATGTAGTTTTGTGTGATCCCCAAGTTAAGGGAATTAGATTATGGGCATTATGCCTTGTATAAACCCTTTATCTATTAATGGAACCCGAGTGTGTCGGGAATTTACTTTGTACTCTGATATTTATGAATGTAAATCTTACTGTACAGGTCATTTATGTATTGAAATATGAATATGAGACCATTGTTGAACAGGTTTTAGAAAAGTTTCTGAAAACCATGTTTTTGGGCAAAAAGGAAGTTTAAATAAGTCTCAAATCGTATTTTATGGTCTCTAATTCAAACTTAATTACGTTTTTACAAAATAATCTTGACTTATGGTTGTGAGGGGGCTACAGTTTGAATCCAGATCAGATTTAATATACATCTTTAATGGCTAGCCTGGGTAGAATTCCAAGAAATGTTGAGGAAAGGCCTTTTGTCTGATTATTTACCTACACATGTTTGATAGATGAATTTTGCAAGTAAAACCGGATAGATATATTCTATGTACATAATTAAATATGTGCCTTATTAAGAAATTCAACTAAAATTTATTGGGACAATTACAATGAAGTCCCACACAAGAGAAAAAATGAAAAAATGGTTCCTGAAGTTGTTAATGACAAGTCGAAGAGCGTCCATTAACAAGTTGAGGAGCTTACACTGACAACTTCAGGGACCATTTCTTCATTTTTTCTCTTGTATGGGATTTCATTATAATTGCCCCTAATTTATTCGATGGGATAAAAACTAGTAGAAGAAGAAGAGTATAACATCCAAAGATATATTCCATAGTGCTGCCTCATTTTAAAAAAAAAAAACTTGTTAGAGAAATCTGGTGAGAAAAACCATAGAGGAGGAAAAAAAAAGAGTATAGTGTGTATAGTTGGCATATTTGAATCTGTAAAATCTGATGTCATAAACAAGATTTTCAAATATTATATTATGAATTGACTTGGTGAACAAATTTGTCGAGATTTTCTCTGTATATTAATTTCAACGTCCCTTTGAAGTTCACAAGTGAAAAATTTTGGTAAAATATGCTTTTTATACATCTCACATTAATGAAAAGATAATAAGAGGAAAAACAAAGAACGGGGGGAGGAGGAAAAAATTATCTTCATTGTCAAGAGGAGAAATACTTACATACTCTAGGAGTGTCACCTTATTTATACTCTGACTAATTAAAATATAATAAATTATCTCATTTTAATTCCATATGGCTGATGAGTACTCTGGAGAAATTCAAATTTTATAGTTTTAAAAAACATTAACTTCATAGTTTATAAAAACAAAAAATGCGATTCCCTCATTTGAGTTGTTATTTTTCAAAATCATAAAATTTGAATTTCTCTATATGACTCATCATCCATGTAGGATTAAAATAAGATGAGTTATAATATTTTAATTAGTCATAGTAGAGATGAAGTGACGTTCATTGAGTATATAAGTATTCCTCTTGTCCAGAGTAGCAAATACATAATGTATGCTTTCCATTTATTAGCATAGATTTACAATTTTAAAAAATAAACTAATTACATGGTAATAAGGAGATAATGAAGGGATAATAGGATATTATGAGTATATCAACATCATAGAAATATTATATTTATAAAAGAATACATATTTTAACTGAATTTGAATTTTGACTCACCATTTCTGCGAGGAATTAGTCATTTTGTTGAAAAAGGTTATATTTATAATTCTTCCAAATCAAATAAGGGCATAAACCTTTCAGTAATATTACAGGTATTCTATTTAATCGTCAGAATAGAATAAAAATATATTTTCAATCAAAAAAAAATATTTATACTAAAATTTTGAGTATATTAACATATAAAAAATAAATCATTTTGAAACTTGGGAAAATGAAAAACAAAAGCCATTTGAATTAAAAAACCTCTAAAATGTCTACTTAAACTTAATTAGCAAAACGACAAATAGGTCATCTGGTCGAGATCTGAGATTTTAAAGCTGGGGTGTTTACAACTTAAATATAGAAATTAGTAATTTGGGTATAGAGATTAAAAACTTCAACTCACCAAATTGTTAATATATATACCTAAGTTATTAACTATTATTCTTAAATTGTCAATATTCAAATTTTAGGCCAATTAAATAAAAAATCACACCTCCATTGAAGGCTTCAGATTCTCAATGGCACTGGCACCGACCCTACCATGGGCCAGAGTCATGGCTCATGAAAGTGGCAAGTTCTCCTTGAAGGCCCAATGGGCCCCAACCTCAAAAACAAAACCTGATGCTTAATTAACACTTAACATTTAGCATATCGTTAATTCTGTTTATTTTATTATACCTACTGTTCGATTCAGGGGGGTCAATGGCAGATGAAGCTCCCTTCAAGAATCACAAACCTCGCCGTCGCGGTTCTCAGCCGAGGCGGAGGAATCAAGGTGGAAAGCTCAAGACCCTGTTCATTCCGAAATCTGAATTGGATTCTTCTAATTCTGAGCTTGATCGTTCGCTTGACGAATTAAGCATTCGCGAGGACCTTGATGTCGCGCGAGAATTGGACCCGGAGAACAAGAACGATTCGGAGCTGAAGAATGAAGTGGAAAATAAGGGAGAAGAGAGTCATGCGGATGGTTCAGACAAGGAAGGGAATAGTGTTTATAGTAGACTGGATAAGCAAATGAGGGATGTAGGGGAGCCGGAATTGTCAAAGGAACAACTGAGTGTTAATGATCAATTGCAAGAAGATGAGGTGATTAAGGGAAATTTACGTTGTCATTTTCATTCCAATCAAGCGTAGCCTAGAACTTCTTTTTATTATGGGATTGAGGACTGAATTCCGTTAAAATAAAAAATCTGATTGAAATTGCATTGGAAGTCAGAATTTTGAATCTTTTGTTGTTGTCGAGTTCTTAAAACTAGGGGTGTATAAAGTATCCGGTTCCGGTTGTCCTGGCCCCAGTTCCGGACATTTTGATCCCGGATATATTGGCACCGGGACTGGGATCACACCTTGAGATCCCGGTTTCATCCCGGTTCCTCTTTTTTTAAATTTTTTATCGTATAAATTAAGTTATTCTTTTATTTTTGTAATTTTTTACTCCATAAATTAAGTTATCATTTGATAAAATGTGTATCATATATTTAGTTGGAATTAAACTGTATATATCGTGGTACTAATCCTAACTATATAATGTATAAAGAAAATAATGAAAATGATGAAGGTGATCATAATAATAATAATAAAATGCTATTCTTCAATTCTAGATCAATTTGTGTGATTATTATAGCCTTATTAAGTGTTAAATGATCACTTTAAACACTAGATTATAGAAAATTTAACTAATATGATAATATATTTTAAATTTAATTTTTTTAAAAAACAAACTAGGATTTCCCGGTTTGATCCGGTCCCGGGATTATTGGGACCAAACCGGGACCGGGAACCAGGATTGGGGGGTCCTGATCCGTGTTTTGAGCACCCCTACTTGAAACATTGATTTTGATATGGAAATATCATGGCATTGATCATCATTGTCTTAATTTTCTTGCTGTCTCACTGGAGTATTTATTTTTCAGTTACTTGCTTTGGAGGCAATTTATGGGGAAAATGTCCTCAACCTCGAGAGATGGAAAGGTCTCCGTTGTTTTCAGGTCTTGCTGTAACACCGTAAACTAGTCAGACAATTCTGTTTTCTTTCTTCTTTTTTTTAACAGAAAATCGTCTGACATCTAATCCTGGATTGTGTTTTTATTTTCCTTCTCTCTCACAGATACACATACACATTGAAGTTCTAGATGAAATTGGCATCACAGCTAAGCTGAATTCTTCTAATGAACACAAGACTGCAAGCAGCAATGCAGATGACTTCTCATACTCTTTTAAAGTCAAATACCTTCCACCTATTATTTTGACATGTTTATTGCCAAAGTCATACCCAAGCCATCAACCTCCTCATTTTATAATTTCTGTCAAGTGGTTGAACTCCACGAGAATTTCTAGTTTATGCTCCATGTTAGATTCAATATGGACCGAGCAGCAAGGGCAGGAAGTTATTTACCAGTGGGTAGAATGGTTACATGGTTCTTCTCTTTCTCATCTGGGATTTGATAAAGTGATAACTCTTGGTCCTTATGGCATGAAACTTGTTGGAGATGAGCGTGCAGTCTCAGGAGCTGTGTCCCTAGATTTTGATGTTCCTTCATTACGAAGTTACAACAATGAGAGACATCATGAGAACTTCCTTAAAGAAATGCATGAATGTGGCATTTGCTTCAATGTATATGCAGGTAATCTCTATTTTGGCCTGGCAGAAGTTTTTGGTCTTTACCAAGTACCTTCGGCTTCGAATTGTCAAAGTGAACAACTGAACATATTTTGATCCACTTACTTCCAAAGTTCCCCTTTCTTCTTTCTTTCTTCCTTTGCTTAGTTTCTTTCTTTTTTTTTTTTTTTTTAAATGGGGGCTATGCAGAAGCATTACTTGGTACCGTTAACAAAATTTGATCCTTCAGCCGTCATCTTACAGCATATAAGACACATACACAGCACACAAGAAGCTTAGTCACATAGTATGTACATTTTAGTTACAAGTGTACTAGTCGGTCATATTGCGGTTTGGATTAATTTGTTTTATCCCTGCAAGTAGCAAGTTCATTCTCAATAGTTTTGGGGATGAATCCCTTTGCTCATTGTTTGTGCATATATTAAAACATCCAGTCAAATCTTCATTCAGAAAGTGTGATTCTTTACTAGAAAAAAAAAAAGAGAGATTGTGTGATTCTTATTTATTGTAGTAATTAATATTGGACGTTTAATTTTCTTATTACTAAGGTAAGAAATCAATTATTGAATCAAGCCTATGATAGAAAACCCATAGAGAATACTTACCTACTCACTCACTCAAGCGCTGAACCACTTTCCCCTATTGTTTGTCAGACTAGCTTTTGATCGCTTTTCTTTTAGGAGTGTAACTATGGTTTTTGATGGCTCAGATGTCAGATATTGCAGAATTTAATTTGTACTCATTGTGTGTTCTGTCTTTTCCCGTATCACTTTTATCTTGTAATGCTGCCTAAGCTAATTCAGTGCATTGGTACCTCTTTCCGCATCTCAATTCCCCTTGAGCTGTTGTCTTGAAAAGGAAGTTTTATTTGCCGCCTTGTATATTAATTTTGTGTTTCATATATGAGTGTTATCCACTTATTTCGTATGTCTATCACTTGAAAAGATGTGGGAACTAAATACTTTCTCTTTTGTCAAATAGGTACAGAGTTTGCTCAGTTACCATGTCAGCATTTTTTCTGCTTAAAATGCTTGCAGACCTTTGCTCAGATGCATGCAAAAGAAGGAACCATCAGTAATCTTCAATGTCCCGGTTCAAAATGTGCTGTTATGATTCCACCTGCTCTATTAAAACGCTTGCTTGATGATAAAGAGTATGAGCGCTGGGAATCCTTGATGTTGGAGAAAACACTTGCATCTATGTCTGATGTTGCTTATTGCCCAAGATGTGAAACACCTTGTATAGAAGATGAAGAACAGCATGCTCAATGCTCTAAATGCTTCTTTAGCTTTTGTACCCTTTGCAGGGAGCGACGCCATGTTGGCATGCAATGCATGACCCTAGAGATGAAGCTTCAAATTTTGCAAGTATGTATTATGGGTTCTTGTCTAGTTCTGGCAACACCCCCCCCCCCCCCCCCCCCCCCCCACCAAAAACACACACACAAACCACAAAACAAACAACAAAAAGGAAAAAAATAAAAAAAGAAGAGGAAGAAGAAAAAGCCTTGGGAGAAGGTTCTTCTTAGAGTAAGTTATAGTAATCATTGCTCTATTATTTAAAGAGTTGCAAGGAATCTTCCAAAAAAATTTTTGTCATCTATGGAAAATTGCCTGTCTAATGGCAACAGTGGTTTTTTTTAGAACTATTAGGTTTCCATCTTTTTCCGTGTAAAATTGTTAGGATGATCTGGTGGCTTTACTTTTGGGAATTTTTGCTGATATAGAGTTTCCCATGTACCGATTAATTCAATGCTTGTTGTTTCCTGATTTTCATACCAATTGGTTTTTGTCTCTGTCCTATGTAAGAATGTCTGGCTCTTATGGCCGTTTATTATCATTCTGCCATGAGCTAAATAGTTTAATGTCCCTAGTTTCCTGATAGTTGTCTTTGTTACAGGAGCGCCAGAATTCATCTCAGTTAAAGGGAGCTCAGAGGCTGAAGGAACGTGAAATGATAAATGAAATGCTCAGCGTCAAAGAAATTCGTCGTGATTCTAAGCCGTGCCCTTCTTGTCAAATGGCTATTTCCCGAACTGAAGGTTGCAACAAAATGGTGTGTGGTAATTGTGGCCAATATTTCTGTTATCGCTGCAACAAAGCACTTGCTGAATCTGATCCTTACGGGCATTTCAGGTATTGGTTCTTAAAATAGCTTGAAATTCCTTTTGCAAGCACAAATTCTTTTATTTACTAGGTTCATACAGATCTTATTTTTTATGCATTTAAGGGATGGGTCCTGTGAATTGTTCCCACAAGAAATGGTGGAGGCTTGGCAAGAACGCATAAACCACCGTCAGGTGGTGGCACAGATACAAGCAGAACTCCTTAATGAACGAGGCCAACGTTGTCCTAATTGCCGTCAATTTAATGCAAAGGTGTGTGCAGCTTTCTGGTTGTCACTTATCATATTATAATGAAAAATGATCATTGTGTTGCTTAATTCATAGAATATACGAGATAATTGAGACAATCAATTTAAATAGTCAATGATGAACTTAATCTTTTTCAAACAAATAACATCAACATGTCTTTGAAGTACCGAAAAAGGGGAGGTAGTTCTGGATTATAAAAATATTTTATTCTTATCACTGTTTACATTATCTTTGATATTAATAAAGAGCAACATCAGGTGGTATCTCATTCGTTTTCTGATCCCTGAAGAATATTGTTATATACAAATATTGTGTTACTACCTACTATTTATACTGCTTTAAAGGAACATTCTATGTGTGATGATCTTCTTTTACATTGGTTTTTAGTGTAAAACGCATCTGCTAGAGTTTTAGTCCTGCTCACTTTTTGTGGGAACATGGAAGGAGATGGTGAGGGAAAAGAACATCTGAGGATGGATGGTGTAATATTTTTCAGTGAAGGTTTTGAAGAAAGTTAAAGTAAAAACTTCATAAACTAAAAACATTGCGCTCTGTTGCACGTTTATGCGTAAAAGACATAATGTGTTAATGGAACTCCTTAATCCAAGGTAGAGAATGATGTTAGTTGGTGGTCAAATTTAGACGTCGTCTGAACATGATGATTTTGTCCTCAGTTGAAACACAGCTCTTCTTGACGTTACTGATATATATATATATATATATATATATATATTTTCCTTTTTGTTTTCCCTCATTTTTGGGTTATTCAACAGGTTGGAAACAATAACCACATGTTTTGCTGGGTATGCCAATGCCATTATTGCTACTCTTGCAAGCAGATTGTTAGGCGCAGCGCGCAGCATTATGGACCCAAGGGTTGCAAACAGCACTCCGATGATTAGTAAGGAGATCAATTGTTGTGTCCTGATGATGGAGATGAATTTTTGCCGACACTGTCAAATTTTGAAGTGATCGTTATAGAATATCCATGGAGGGCAGTCAGAATATGTAGGCAATGGTGGAGCCTACTTGTAACTTGACACGTTGCAAGGGTCTCAAAATGTTGTATGATATTATGTTGGAACTAGGAACTGCTGCAATTGGGGATTGTCAGATTGATTTTAATGGTTTAAATTTATTTGTTTTTAAAAAAATAAAAATTAACCTGTACCATTAAAATTTTGGTATGAAGGATTTAGAATTGTGGTGAAAATACAGAAATTACATCTTTTTGTCCGAGCCATTTGGCTCAACTGATATCATGCACCTTTTTTAATGATAAATCTTCTTCCTTGGGTATGAAAAATGCGAGTCTCTTCTGTTGGGTGAATAATGACAAAAATTAAATCTCTTTTTTATCTATTATAGTTTTTGCATTGATCTTCATCTACAAATTTTTGCTAAATTAGTTGTGATAAAAATTAATGAATTCATGTGTATAAACATTTTTGGCATGACTTGCCAAACTATGTGGGTAACTGTGAAAAACATTGATATTTACAAAATCCCAATAAGATGCACAAGTTTTCTAAGTAATCCATGCATAAATTTTATTATGTATTAATTATTATTACTAAAACCCAAAGAAAACTAGATAATAATACAACGTTATAACAATCCAGCTAAGGATCTATCTTATATGGAAAAAATGTTGTGGGTAGAAATCATATTATCAAATATTAGGCCTGTTTAGAATGATGATGTGAGTATTCAAAAACAGTTTTTCAATAATCATTTATGATACACGATGTAAACATATAAAAAGAGTTTTTTGTGGACTTGTGAGAACGTGCTTGTGATAAAAAGTTCCAAACATACACTTATTTGGTTATCAATGGAAGTGAAAATGGATAGAAGAATACATTGAGGAATTAGCGCGATGGAGCCCAGAAGAATAATGTGTATTGAAGAGGATCTGAAAAAATTATAATTACTTAAAAAGACCAAATATCAAATTTATTGAAGCGGTGATTTAGTATTTTTTTTTTGTTCAAAGTGATTTAGTATTTTTTTTAAAATTTATATTTTGGTATTTATTTTTTTTAAGTCTTCTCTAATAAATATTATTTTTTTTTCTACGTCATTGACTCTAATTTGCATATACTGAGGATATTAAGTTAAAAAGGGTCCAATAAAATGACGGGGACTGATAATGGATGATATTAGATTCTTCCGCAATGAAATTTCATAGCATGTTTCAGTAACTAACCCAAACAAGCTTGTTTTATTAACTTTCACAAAAAACATGATCAAGTCTAATTTATAAAACTAATATCATTGTTAATTATTATAAAACAAACTAATATCTTTGCAGTTTTTTTTTTTTTTTTTTTGTAAGGTATATAGCCAGCATCCCAAACTAATTTTAAGGGTGCTAATTATTTATGAGTAATGTTAAGCTTAAAGTAATTAAATTGGGGATCCGACTACGGTTCTCTTCCTTCCTATCCACTTACGATCCTCTTCTCAATCTAGACCATTGGATTAAGATCTCAACGGTCTAGATTTTTTTTAATATAAAATTATTATTATATTATTATTATAATATATTAAATCTGAACCGTTGAGATCTTAATTCAACGGTCCAGATTGAGAAGAAAACTTGGAGCAATTTTTGCCCTTCCCTAACAAAAAAGCAAAAGTCCGTTTAACCCTCTGCTGCATAAGTATTTTTTTGGACACGTCATTTTTTCAAATGCCTCTAGCTTATTTTTTTATTAAAAAAAAAGTGCACCCTTGAATGAAAGACACAATCGATAGGAGAGATTACAAAAGGGTTTATGAAATTGAAGCCTGCATTCAAAGACGAGACACGAGACAGGAGAGAACTCATCACAGCTTGTTCATTTGAGTCTTCAATGCCACAAAGGAAAAAGAGTCGCTTTGGGGAATGAAATTGCAATACTTGATGTTGCTTGAACAGTGTTTATCGCACTAAAGAATCCATATGTAATTCTCTTGTTGTTGTAGTTTCCAGAACATTAATTATCTTGGCCTATCATCTTATTAAATAATTTATATGTAATTCTCTAACACATTCTGATCTTATATGCTGTATGTTCAAAATCAAAAAGAGGAGGAGGGAAAAAAAAAAAAAGAGTGAGCGTAACACTACATCTAATTAATTAGATTGCCATTGACATTGATCGCCCTTGCTTCACGCCTTCTTAGCTTCCCATTCCTCTTTAGGAGAAGCTGTAGTTCAAGGCAATCACCTCACAAGAGTCACAAATGCAACCCCAAATTTCTAATGAGAGACTCGTGTAATTGCCGTTGTAGTTACTATATGTGGGTTTTGATTTGCTTTCATACCTTATTGTTGTGCATACTATGAGTGACTTGACACTACGGGAATTCCTTAGAATCTCACTCTCCCAAAACAATTTTAGACAGGCCCGAAGGATCAAAGGGGAAGTGGGTGACGAAGAGTAGTTAGAGCTCCGGATAGGAGTTTCATTTTGGAATATTTGGTTATCATACTTGTAATTGGTATTTTGGATTTTTCATTGGGAAACAATTGTGTATAATGGATGTAAGATGTAGTTTTGTGTGATCCCCAAGTTAAGGGAATTAGATTATGGGCATTATGCCTTGTATAAACCCTTTATCTATTAATGAAACCCGAGTGTGTCGGGAATTTACTTTGTACTCTGATATTTATGAATGTAAATCTTACTGTACATGTCATTTATGTATTGAAATGTGAATATGAGACCATTGTTGAACAGATTTTAGAAAAGTTTCTGAAAACCATGTTTTTGGGCAAAAAGGAAGTTTAAATAAGTCTCAAATCGTATCTTATGGTCTCTAATTCAAACTTAATTATGTTTTTACAAAATAATCTTGACTTATGGTTGTGAGGGGGCTACAGTTTGAATCCAGATCAGATTTAATATACATCTTTAATGGCTAGCCTGGGTAGAATTCCAAGAAATGTTGAGGAAAGGCCTTTTGTCTGATTATTTACCTACACATGTTTGATAGATGAATTTTGCAAGTAAAACCGGATAGATATATTCTATGTACATAATTAAATATGTGCCTTATTAAGAAATTCAACTAAAATTTATTGGGACAATTACAATGAAGTCCCACACAAGAGAAAAAATGAAAAAATGGTTCCTGAAGTTGTTAATGACAAGTCGAAGAGCGTCCATTAACAAGTTGAGGAGCTTACACTGACAACTTCAGGGACCATTTCTTCATTTTTTCTCTTGTATGGGATTTCATTATAATTGCCCCTAATTTATTCGATGGGATAAAAACTAGTAGAAGAAGAAGAGTATAACATCCAAAGATATATTCCATAGTGCTGCCTCATTTAAAAAAAAAAAAAACTTGTTAGAGAAATCTGGTGAGAAAAACCATAGAGGAGGAAAAAAAAAAGAGTATAGTGTGTATAGTTGGCATATTTGAATCTGTAAAATCTGATGTCATAAACAAGATTTTCAAATATTATATTATGAATTGACTTGGTGAACAAATTTGTCGAGATTTTCTCTGTATATTAATTTCAACGTCCCTTTGAAGTTCACAAGTGAAAAATTTTGGTAAAATATGCTTTTTATACATCTCACATTAATGAAAAGATAATAAGAGGAAAAACAAAGAACGGGGGGAGGAGGAAAAAATTATCTTCATTGTCAAGAGGAGAAATACTTACATACTCTAGGAGGGTCACCTTATTTATACTCTGACTAATTAAAATATAATAAATTATCTCATTTTAATTCCATATGGCTGATGAGTACTCTGGAGAAATTCAAATTTTATAGTTTTAAAAAACATTAACTTCATAGTTTATAAAAACAAAAAATGCGATTCCCTCATTTGAGTTGTTATTTTTCAAAATCATAAAATTTGAATTTCTCTATATGACTCATCATCCATGTAGGATTAAAATAAGATGAGTTATAATATTTTAATTAGTCAGAGTAGAGATGAAGTGACGTTCATTGAGTATATAAGTATTCCTCTTGTCCAGAGTAGCAAATACATAATGTATGCTTTCCATTTATTAGCATAGATTTACAATTTTAAAAAATAAACTAATTACATGGTAATAAGGAGATAATGAAGGATTAATAGGATATTATGAGTATATCAACATCATAGAAATATTATATTTATAAAAGAATACATATTTTAACTGAATTTGAATTTTGACTCACCATTTCTGCGAGGAATTAGTCATTTTGTTGAAAAAGGTTATATTTATAATTCTTCCAAATCAAATAAGGGCATAAACCTTTCAGTAATATTACAGGTATTCTATTTAATCGTCAGAATAGAATAAAAATATATTTTCAATCAAAAAAAAATATTTATACTAAAATTTTGAGTATATTAACATATAAAAAATAAATCATTTTGAAACTTGGGAAAATGAAAAACAAAAGCCATTTGAATTAAAAAACCTCTAAAATGTCTACTTAAACTTAATTAGCAAAACGACAAATAGGTCATCTGGTCGAGATCTGAGATTTTAAAGCTGGGGTGTTTACAACTTAAATATAGAAATTAGTAATTTGGGTATAGAGATTAAAAACTTCAACTCACCAAATTGTTAATATATATACCTAAGTTATTAACTATTATTCTTAAATTGTCAATATTCAAATTTTAGGCCAATTAAATAAAAAATCACACCTCCATTGAAGGCTTCAGATTCTCAATGGCACTGGCACCGACCCTACCATGGGCCAGAGTCATGGCTCATGAAAGTGGCAAGTTCTCCTTGAAGGCCCAATGGGCCCCAACCTCAAAAACAAAACCTGATGCTTAATTAACACTTAACATTTAGCATATCGTTAATTCTGTTTATTTTATTATACCTACTGTTCGATTCAGGGGGGTCAAATGGTCAATGGCAGATGAAGCTCCCTTCAAGAATCACAAACCTCGCCGTCGCGGTTCTCAGCCGAGGCGGAGGAATCAAGGTGGAAAGCTCAAGACCCTGTTCATTCCGAAATCTGAATTGGATTCTTCTAATTCTGAGCTTGATCGTTCGCTTGACGAATTAAGCATTCGCGAGGACCTTGATGTCGCGCGAGAATTGGACCCGGAGAACAAGAACGATTCGGAGCTGAAGAATGAAGTGGAAAATAAGGGAGAAGAGAGTCATGCGGATGGTTCAGACAAGGAAGGGAATAGTGTTTATAGTAGACTGGATAAGCAAATGAGGGATGTAGGGGAGCCGGAATTGTCAAAGGAACAACTGAGTGTTAATGATCAATTGCAAGAAGATGAGGTGATTAAGGGAAATTTACGTTGTCATTTTCATTCCAATCAAGCGTAGCCTAGAACTTCTTTTTATTATGGGATTGAGGACTGAATTCCGTTAAAATAAAAAATCTGATTGAAATTGCATTGGAAGTCAGAATTTTGAATCTTTTGTTGTTGTCGAGTTCTTAAAACTAGGGGTGTATAAAGTATCCGGTTCCGGTTGTCCTGGCCCCAGTTCCGGACATTTTGATCCCGGATATATTGGCACCGGGACTGGGATCACACCTTGAGATCCCGGTTTCATCCCGGTTCCTCTTTTTTTAAATTTTTTATCGTATAAATTAAGTTATTCTTTTATTTTTGTAATTTTTTACTCCATAAATTAAGTTATCATTTGATAAAATGTGTATCATATATTTAGTTGGAATTAAACTGTATATATCGTGGTACTAATCCTAACTATATAATGTATAAAGAAAATAATGAAAATGATGAAGGTGATCATAATAATAATAATAAAATGCTATTCTTCAATTCTAGATCAATTTGTGTGATTATTATAGCCTTATTAAGTGTTAAATGATCACTTTAAACACTAGATTATAGAAAATTTAACTAATATGATAATATATTTTAAATTTAATTTTTTTAAAAAACAAACTAGGATTTCCCGGTTTGATCCGGTCCCGGGATTATTGGGACCAAACCGGGACCGGGAACCAGGATTGGGGGGTCCTGATCCGTGTTTTGAGCACCCCTACTTGAAACATTGATTTTGATATGGAAATATCATGGCATTGATCATCATTGTCTTAATTTTCTTGCTGTCTCACTGGAGTATTTATTTTTCAGTTACTTGCTTTGGAGGCAATTTATGGGGAAAATGTCCTCAACCTCGAGAGATGGAAAGGTCTCCGTTGTTTTCAGGTCTTGCTGTAACACCGTAAACTAGTCAGACAATTCTGTTTTCTTTCTTCTTTTTTTTAACAGAAAATCGTCTGACATCTAATCCTGGATTGTGTTTTTATTTTCCTTCTCTCTCACAGATACACATACACATTGAAGTTCTAGATGAAATTGGCATCACAGCTAAGCTGAATTCTTCTAATGAACACAAGACTGGAAGCAGCAATGCAGATGACTTCTCATACTCTTTTAAAGTCAAATATCTTCCACCTATTATTTTGACATGTTTATTGCCAAAGTCATACCCAAGCCATCAACCTCCTCATTTTATAATTTCTGTCAAGTGGTTGGACTCCACGAGAATTTCTAGTTTATGCTCCATGTTAGATTCAATATGGACCGAGCAGCAAGGGCAGGAAGTTATTTACCAGTGGGTAGAATGGTTACATGGTTCTTCTCTTTCTCATCTGGGATTTGATAAAGTGATAACTCTTGGTCCTTATGGCATGAAACTTGTTGGAGATGAGCGTGCAGTCTCAGGAGCTGTGTCCCTAGATTTTGATGTTCCTTCATTACGAAGTTACAACAATGAGAGACATCATGAGAACTTCCTTAAAGAAATGCATGAATGTGGCATTTGCTTCAATGTATATGCAGGTAATCTCTATTTTGGCCTGGCAGAAGTTTTTGGTCTTTACCAAGTACCTTCGGCTTCGAATTGTCAAAGTGAACAACTGAACATATTTTGATCCACTTACTTCCAAAGTTCCCCTTTCTTCTTTCTTTCTTCCTTTGCTTAGTTTCTTTCTTTTTCTTTTTTTTTTAAATGGGGGCTATGCAGAAGCATTACTTGGTACCGTTAACAAAATTTGATCCTTCAGCCGTCATCTTACAGCATATAAGACACATACACAGCACACAAGAAGCTTAGTCACATAGTATGTACATTTTAGTTACAAGTGTACTAGTCGGTCATATTGCGGTTTGGATTAATTTGTTTTATCCCTGCAAGTAGCAAGTTCATTCTCAATAGTTTTGGGGATGAATCCCTTTGCTCATTGTTTGTGCATATATTAAAACATCCAGTCAAATCTTCATTCAGAAAGTGTGATTCTTTACTAGAAAAAAAAAAAGAGAGATTGTGTGATTCTTATTTATTGTAGTAATTAATATTGGACGTTTAATTTTCTTATTACTAAGGTAAGAAATCAATTATTGAATCAAGCCTATGATAGAAAACCCATAGAGAATACTTACCTACTCACTCACTCAAGCGCTGAACCACTTTCCCCTATTGTTTGTCAGACTAGCTTTTGATCGCTTTTCTTTTAGGAGTGTAACTATGGTTTTTGATGGCTCAGATGTCAGATATTGCAGAATTTAATTTGTACTCATTGTGTGTTCTGTCTTTTCCCGTATCACTTTTATCTTGTAATGCTGCCTAAGCTAATTCAGTGCATTGGTACCTCTTTCCGCATCTCAATTCCCCTTGAGCTGTTGTCTTGAAAAGGAAGTTTTATTTGCCGCCTTGTATATTAATTTTGTGTTTCATATATGAGTGTTATCCACTTATTTCGTATGTCTATCACTTGAAAAGATGTGGGAACTAAATACTTTCTCTTTTGTCAAATAGGTACAGAGTTTGCTCAGTTACCATGTCAGCATTTTTTCTGCTTAAAATGCTTGCAGACCTTTGCTCAGATGCATGCAAAAGAAGGAACCATCAGTAATCTTCAATGTCCCGGTTCAAAATGTGCTGTTATGATTCCACCTGCTCTATTAAAACGCTTGCTTGATGATAAAGAGTATGAGCGCTGGGAATCCTTGATGTTGGAGAAAACACTTGCATCTATGTCTGATGTTGCTTATTGCCCAAGATGTGAAACACCTTGTATAGAAGATGAAGAACAGCATGCTCAATGCTCTAAATGCTTCTTTAGCTTTTGTACCCTTTGCAGGGAGCGACGCCATGTTGGCATGCAATGCATGACCCTAGAGATGAAGCTTCAAATTTTGCAAGTATGTATTATGGGTTCTTGTCTAGTTCTGGCAACACCCCCCCCCCCACCAAAAACACACACACAAACCACAAAACAAACAACAAAAAGGAAAAAAATAAAAAAAGAAGAGGAAGAAGAAAAAGCCTTGGGAGAAGGTTCTTCTTAGAGTAAGTTATAGTAATCATTGCTCTATTATTTAAAGAGTTGCAAGGAATCTTCCAAAAAAATTTTTGTCATCTATGGAAAATTGCCTGTCTAATGGCAACAGTGGTTTTTTTTAGAACTATTAGGTTTCCATCTTTTTCCGTGTAAAATTGTTAGGATGATCTGGTGGCTTTACTTTTGGGAATTTTTGCTGATATAGAGTTTCCCATGTACCGATTAATTCAATGCTTGTTGTTTCCTGATTTTCATACCAATTGGTTTTTGTCTCTGTCCTATGTAAGAATGTCTGGCTCTTATGGCCGTTTATTATCATTCTGCCATGAGCTAAATAGTTTAATGTCCCTAGTTTCCTGATAGTTGTCTTTGTTACAGGAGCGCCAGAATTCATCTCAGTTAAAGGGAGCTCAGAGGCTGAAGGAACGTGAAATGATAAATGAAATGCTCAGCGTCAAAGAAATTCGTCGTGATTCTAAGCCGTGCCCTTCTTGTCAAATGGCTATTTCCCGAACTGAAGGTTGCAACAAAATGGTGTGTGGTAATTGTGGCCAATATTTCTGTTATCGCTGCAACAAAGCACTTGCTGAATCTGATCCTTACGGGCATTTCAGGTATTGGTTCTTAAAATAGCTTGAAATTCCTTTTGCAAGCACAAATTCTTTTATTTACTAGGTTCATATAGATCTTATTTTTTATGCATTTAAGGGATGGGTCCTGTGAATTGTTCCCACAAGAAATGGTGGAGGCTTGGCTAGAACGCATAAACCACCGTCAGGTGGTGGCACAGATACAAGCAGAACTCCTTAATGAACGAGGCCAACGTTGTCCTAATTGCCGTCAATTTAATGCAAAGGTGTGTGCAGCTTTCTGGTTGTCACTTATCATATTATAATGAAAAATGATCATTGTGTTGCTTAATTCATAGAATATACGAGATAATTGAGACAATCAATTTAAATAGTCAATGATGAACTTAATCTTTTTCAAACAAATAACATCAACATGTCTTTGAAGTACCGAAAAAGGGGAGGTAGTTCTGGATTATAAAAATATTTTATTCTTATCACTGTTTACATTATCTTTGATATTAATAAAGAGCAACATCAGGTGGTATCTCATTCGTTTTCTGATCCCTGAAGAATATTGTTATATACAAATATTGTGTTACTACCTACTATTTATACTGCTTTAAAGGAACATTCTATGTGTGATGATCTTCTTTTACATTGGTTTTTAGTGTAAAACGCATCTGCTAGAGTTTTAGTCCTGCTCACTTTTTGTGGGAACATGGAAGGAGATGGTGAGGGAAAAGAACATCTGAGGATGGATGGTGTAATATTTTTCAGTGAAGGTTTTGAAGAAAGTTAAAGTAAAAACTTCATAAACTAAAAACATTGCGCTCTGTTGCACGTTTATGCGTAAAAGACATAATGTGTTAATGGAACTCCTTAATCCAAGGTAGAGAATGATGTTAGTTGGTGGTCAAATTTAGACGTCGTCTGAACATGATGATTTTGTCCTCAGTTGAAACACAGCTCTTCTTGACGTTACTGATATATATATATATATATATTTTTTTTTTTTCCTTTTTGTTTTCCCTCATTTTTGGGTTATTCAACAGGTTGGAAACAATAACCACATGTTTTGCTGGGCATGCCAATGTCATTATTGCTACTCTTGCAAGCAGATTGTTAGGCGCAGCGCGCAGCATTATGGACCCAAGGGTTGCAAACAGCACTCCGATGATTAGTAAGGAGATCAATTGTTGTGTCCTGATGATGGAGATGAATTTTTGCCGACACTGTCAAATTTTGAAGTGATCGTTGGAGGGCAGTCAGAATATGTTGGCAATGGTGGAGCCTACTTGTAACTTGACACGTTGCAAGGGTCTCCAAGTGTTGTATGATATTATGTTGGAACTAGGAACTGCTGCAATTGGGGATTGTCAGATTGATTTTAATGGTTTAAATTTAATAGTTTTTTTAAAAAATAAAAGTTAACCTATACCATTAAAATTTTGGTATGAAGGATTTAGAATTGTGGTGAAAATACAGAAATTACATCTTTTTGTCCGAGCCATTTGGCTCAACTGATATCATGCACCTTTTTTAATGATAAATCTTCTTCCTTAGGTATGATAAAAAGGAGTCTCTTCTGTTGGGTGAATAATGACAAAAATTAAATCTCTTTTTTATCTATTATAGTTTTTGCATTGATGTGTCATCTACAAATTTTTGCTAAATTAGTTGTGATAACAATTAATGAATTCATGTGTATAAACATTTTTGGCTTGACTTGCCAAACTGTGTGGGTAACTGTGAAAAATATTGATATTTACAAAATCCCAATAAGATGCACAAGTTTTCTAAGTAATCCATTCATAAATTTTATTATGTATTAATTATTATTACTAAAACCCAAAGAAAACTAGATAATAATACAACGTTATAACAATCCAGCTAAGGATCTATCTTATATGGAAAAAATGTTGTGGGTAGAAATCATATTATCAAATATTAGGCCTGTTTAGAATGATAATGTGAATATTCAAAAACAGTTTTTCAATAATCATTTATGATACACGATGTAAACATATAAAAAGAGTTTTTTGTGGACTTATGAGAACGTGCTTGTGATAAAAAGTTCCAAACATACACTTATTTGGTTCTCAATGGAAGTGAAAATGGATAGAAGAATACATTGAGGAATTAAATTAAGAGTTATAAAGGGAAAATTAGCGCGATGGAGCCCAGAAGAATAATGTGTATTGAAGAGGATCTTAAAAAATTATAATTACTTGAAAAGACCAAATATCAAATTTATTGAAGCGGTGATTTAGTATTTTTTTTAAATTTATATTTTGATATTTATTTTTTTAAGTCTTCTCCAATAAATATTATTTTTTTCTACGTCATTGACTCTAATTTGCATATACTGAGCATATTAAGTTAAAAAAGGTCCAATAAAATGACGGGGACTGATAATGGATGATATTAGATTCTTCCGCATTGAAATTTCATAGCATGTTTCAGTAACCAAACAAGCTTGTTTTATTAACTTTCACGAAAAACATGATCAAGTCTAATTTATAAAACTAATATCATTGTTAATTATTATAAAACAAACTAATATCTTTGCAGTTTTTTTCTTTTTTTGTAAAGGTGTAGCCAGCATCCTGAACTAATTTTAAGGGTGCTAATTATTTATGAGTAATTTTAATCTTAAAATAATTAAATTGGAGCAATTGTGGCTCTTCCTGACAAAAAAGCAAAAGTCCGTTTACTTTAACCCTTAAGTATTTTTTTTGGACACAGTCATTTTTTCAAATGCCACTAGGTTATTTTTTTATTAAAAAAAAAAGTGCACCCTTGAATGAAAGACACAATCGATAGGAGAGATTACAAAAGGGTTTATGAAATTGAAGCCTGCGTTCAAAGACGAGACACGAGAGAGGAGAGAACTCATCACAGCTTGTTCATTTGAGTCTTCAATGCCACAAAGGAAAAAGAGTCGCTTTGGGGAATGAAATTGCAATACTTGATGTTGCTTGAACAGTGTTTAAAGAATCCATATGTAATTCCCTTGTTGTGGTATGTTTGGTTGAGCGATTCGATTGCTTATAAGTTGCTTTTTAATAGTGATTTACGGTATACGAAGTAAGTATGTGAGAGGAGTTGTGTCTCGATTTACGTAAAAAGCAACTTATAAGTTTTTATAAGTTGAAACAAACATGCTTGTAGTTTCCAGAACATTAATTATCTTGGCCTATCATCTTATTAAATAATTTATATGTAATTCTCTAGCACATTCTGATCTTATATGCTGTATGTTCAAAATCAAAAAGAGGAGGAGGGAAGAAAAAAAAAAAGAGTGAGCGTAACACTACATCTAATTAATTAGATTGCCATTGACATTGATCGCCCTTGCTTCACGCCTTCTTACCTTCCCATTCCTCTTTAGGAGAAGGTGTAGTTCAAGGCAATCACCTCACAAGAGTCACAAATGCAACCCCAAATTTCTAATGAGAGACTCGTGTTACCATCGATCTTACACAAAGAATGACTCCACTATACTACCATCAGGCCACCGCATTACATCCAATGTTTTAAAATCCGGACTGAACCATCGGTGAACAGGGCATGGAACCGGTCTGGTTAGTGAACTGGACTGGTTCAATATTTAAAAAAAAAATCAATTTTTTAAATTTTTCTTTAGAATTTCATATTAATAAGCCAACAATATTCAATTTTTCACTGATTTTCTCCCGAGTTAGCTCCAGTTTAACTTACTAACTTTTGACTCAATATCTCAACCGGTTCGGGTTTTAGAATCTTGATTAACCAGCCTCCTAGGTTTGAAAGGAGAAAGTAATCCAAATCATCTTCATCTCGCCCCCAATGTTCTCTTCGATTCATTGGGGTGCGTTTTTTTTAACATTTTTTTTCTAAATAACACAGGAGGCATTTGAAACAATGACATGTCAAAAATATATTTATGTGGCAGAAGGTTAAACGGAGTTTGCCTTTTTGTTGTGGAAAGACCACAGTTGCTCCAATTTTATTACTTCAAAATTAAAACTGCACCTATAAATATTTTAGGGTATTAATTGTATCTTTAAAATTAGGTCAGGGTGTTAGCTACACCTTTATCTTTTTTTTTAATACATTGCAAATAAAGATAGACTATATAACAAGAAATTTAAAACCAACATTAGAAGCTAAAAGATCCATAAGAGGATTAAGAATTTGTAGACTAATGGATTTCGTCTGATGTCCCTTATGCAAGAACACCTACCATGGCATTTGCGTTTTTATTTATCCGTTGAATTTCTACTTGCCAAGATCATTGCATCATGCACTAAAATCTCATTAAGAATTAGGTGAACAGTTTTAGCGGAATCACTTCTCAATATTGTGCTTGTTTGGTTAGCCAATTGACAGTCCTATAAGTATTTATATACATAAGTCGAAACAACATTCCTTTTATATATTTACCTCGTATACTGTAAATCATGATTAAAAAATTATTTTTGAAGATTTTAATCACTGTTCCAAACGAGCACATTATTATTATGTTTCTAGCACCTCAATCTCTACTCTTTTGAACTCCATTAAATAACCCCATAATTAATGTGAAGTAATCGCCTAAACCTTCTAAATAATGGACATTTCTTTCTTTTCCCATCAAATATCATTGTTTCTCTGCCATCCGTTTTAGATGGACAAATCAAAAATTTATTTTATTTTCAACTGATTTTGTTCTTAAAAATAATAATTCGATTGTTATATATGCAGTATATATAAAGGAGGAATACTTACATACTCCAGGAATGTCAACTCATCTGTACTCTGATTAATTAAAATACAACAACTCACCTCATTTTAATCCCACATGGCTGATAAGTTATTTGAAAAAATTTAAATTTTATGATTTTGAAAAATAACAACTCAAGGGAGGAAATTTCATTTTTTGTTTTTCTAAATCATGAAATTTAAATTTTTCCAAATAACTCATCAGCCATGTGGGATTAAAATGAGGTGATTTGTTGTATTTTAATTAGTCAGAGTATAGATGAGTTAGCGTTCCTGGAATATATAAGTATTTATCTATATAAAGTACACTATTTGTGATCATATAGAAAACATTTTATATTTATAATTCCAAATTAAAATTATTTTCCAACTGTTATAAAATCGAAATGTCTCCAGGTCAAAAAATAAAAAATCAAAATGTCTAAAAAAGTTTTTTTTATGAGGGATACATTTTTTTTTGGACACATATAAATAAACATCTCCAAAACCTACTTTGCTGTATTTCGCATCCCCTGTCCCCTCTGTCCTGTTCTAGCCTATACGTGACACTGACTCTTTTTGTGACTTTGTCAATGCGAATGCTCTGAGAACCTCAGAGAAGAACTGAAGCCGCCGATTGTATTTTAGAGGGAAAGACTCTGTTACTGCGAATCTATGTTTCTATCACTCCATCTCTATCTCTGTCTCCTTCCTAACCACACTCTTGGTTTCTATAATTGCCCCCACCGACTAGGAAAAGCATATGCCCGTCAAGGCCAGTTTTGGTGTCAAGCTAAATCCTTTTGGGGCACACTGTTTACATACTTCAACCATTGATTCCGGGCTAGTTTTGGAAGATTGAAACTTTGAAGTTAAACTAGGTTGCCGCGGCAGAGGGCTCGTGGAAGTTGCATTTCCAGTGGTTGGCTATGAGCCCTTTGAGGTTATTTCCTCCTCACAGTTTTGTTAGTGCAGTGGGACCATAACTGTTCTACGCTTGTTAGATTGGTTTTGGAGAGGTTTCCTTGGTGCCGCGAATTGTGTATTCATGGGTGTATATTCATGTCGATAAGATGTGGAGTCGAGTCTGCTTTGCTCCACAGCAAAGTGCTCTCGTACACACAACGTTTAGTTAGATTCTACTATGCTGCTTCTTCGGCAGTGATGTTGGAAGACCATGTGTTTGATGAAAGTCCTAGGGTAGATTATGCCAATGTAATGGTCAATTTTGAAAGTAATAGTATGAGAGTTTCATGTCTTAAAAGAAAGGGCAGTTTATTTCCTATAGTGGTCTGGGTGATTAAAACCTCAAATTGGGAGACTGAACTTGCAAGAGATAGATTGTTCTGGAAAGCTGTAAGGCGGTATGGATTTTCCCATTCAATCATTTGCTTTAAAATTATTATTCACTTATATGCATCAGAAGGAATGCATATGGAAGTATTTGCTTTGCTCAAAGATATTGTTGGATTCTATAGGAAGGCCAAGTTTGACACATTCAAATTGTTTTCAACTTTGTTAGATTTACCTCAGCATGTGAAACGATCAATTGTTGTGTATGACATATTAATAAAAGTACTTGCATCGTATAACATGCTTGATGACGCATTTGACGTGTTCATGAGAATTAAGCACATGGGATTTGAAGCTGATGTATTGTCGTGCAATTTCTTGTTGAAATGCTTGGTGGAAAGAAATAGGGTGGAGTTGGTTGGAAAATTATTTCAAGAGTTAAAAGTCTCAGGCCCATCACCAAATATCTACACCTATACAATTATGATGAGCTTCTACTGTAGAGGAGATTGTGGGCAGGATGTAGATATTAACCAAGCTACTGCGATTTTTGAAGAAATATTGAGGAGTGGGGAAAACCCAACTGTTGTAACATATAGTATTTATATCCGTGGACTTTGCAAACTTGGTTCTACTGCTGCTGCTCTGCGATTCATTCGTGAATGTAGGTATAGAAACCAGCCTCTCAATAGCTATTGTTTTAATGCTATAATTTATGAATTTTGTCAAAGAGGTGCTGTTGATGAAGCTTTGCAAGTCTTGCAAGAAATGCGGAGCTCAGGGGTATTGCCTGATGTTTGTAGCTACAGTATTTTAATCCATGGATTTTGTAAAAATGGGGATATTGATAAAAGTATTGACTTGATTGAGGAAATGGAACTATATAATATAAAACCATCCATAATTAGTTACACTTCCCTTATCTATGGTCTATGCAAGAGCAAGCTGATGGAATTTTCAATGTCTGTGTTTCGGAATATTGGTGCTTCTGGATACAGATATGATCAGGTTGCTTATGAAACTCTGCTTAGTGGATTTTGCCGTCAAGGTGATATATATTCTGCCACTAAGCTTTTGGAGGAGATGATTACAAATGAGCTGGCTCCTACTTCTTTTGGTTTCCAGAGTATAATCGGAGCATTCTACAAACTGGGACTCTTAGACAAGGCATTGGAAGTTCTAAATTCCATGCTACAAGATGGTGTCTTGCCAAATACCATCACATGCAATTTTATTATCGATGGACTTTGCAGAGAAAGCCGTTTTGTGGAAGCTTTAACACTACTGGATGAGTTCCAAGACCATGGAATTGACCTAAACTCTCATTCATATAACGCTGTCATCTACAGGCTTTGCAAAGGAAGCCATTTAGAAAGGGCATGGGAGCTCCTTCCCAGAATGATGAAAAGGAATGTACTTCCAGGAGTTGTTAATTACACAACTCTCATAGATGCTTTTGCCAAACAATCTTATCTAAAGAAGGCCTTACGGTTATACACAAAAATGATCAAAGTTGGAATCACTCCCAACACCATCACTTATACAGTCCTCATTAACATCTTTTGCCGTGTGGGCAAAATGCATGAAGCATTTATTGTTTTCACGAAAATGATAGAAGATGGTTTGAGTCCAGATCAGATTTCATATACATCTTTAATAGCTGGTTTTTGTAGAACTGGAGATATGAGAAAGGCATGGGTAGTATTCCAAGAAATGTTGAGGAAAGGCCTTTTGCCTGATGTATTTTCCTACACCTGTTTGATAGATGGGTTTTGCAAGTTAAACCGGATAGATAAAGCCTCTCTTCTGTTTTATGAAATGAACAGAAAAGCAGTTGCTCCTAATGTTGTCACTTACACTGTTCTCATTGCTTGGTACCATAAACATGGATATGCAGATCAGGCACATAGGTTATATAATGAAATGAGGCTAAAGGGTATTTCCCCGGATGATATAACTCATACGGTTCTTTTCAAAGGAGGCAGAGCAGAAGCTAAGGTTCCATAATATTTTGATGGTATGTCACTCACTTTTTTCTTCTCAGGTTAAATTATTCATGCTAGTTTACTAAAATTCTCTCTAAGTGGTGGTCCATTTGAAATAATAAAATTATTAATTATAAAGTGCTCTTCAATAGCTGTAACACATTTTTGAATTTAGTTTGAAGAAGAGATTTTCCTTCTTTGAAAAATTAAATCAGATTTCCTATGTAATTGTACTTTGCTGGCTTAACATTTCATTGTGATATAGTTGACAACGTGTATGATGCGTTAGAAGGATATTTTCATTCTAAGGGAAAATTCTGAAACAATATATCATGCATATTTGGTTGAGTAAAAGTATGATTTATTGCTATCTAGAAGCATTGTTCTAGTAATTCTCCTCCAATCCTTAATGTAAGACATATTTGTAGAGTTGATCTTGGTTCTAAATGTAAGATAAAGTTTTCATATTCGTCAATCCTTTCCTAATTTGCCTCTATTGATGCTCCTTCAACAATAATCAAGGAGGAGAGGAAGGAAGGGAATTAAGAAAGATGAGTAGGGTGTTTTAGAAAATACATGTCATAACAACTAACTTCCTTAATCTAATCAAATTAGATAAATATGTCTTATATTAAGAACTGGAAGAGTATAAGTAAATGTGAAGGTTTCTAATATGCTTGACGCATAAGAATTTAATGTGATAGCATAATTAGAAGTTTGAATTATTTAATAAATTTAAATAATTGAATTAATAACTAATCGCAGTTGTTTTTATGGTGAAGTAGTCATGACTGTTTTGCACCCGCATGCCTGCAGCCATTAACAGAATTTGGATTCATGTCCTGGTCCTGGTGCTGAAGTGGTAAGGTTTTCCGTGATGGCAATGACTTATTCCTACAGTAGAAAATGATCGGTATTTTAAAGTTAGATCTTCACTTACCCATACGTTACTCTTCTTCAGGAAAGAAAGCTTCATCTCTCAATTTGGGGGTCTTATCATCAGGCTGGATGACCATGAACTTGGACCACAACAGTTGGTATCTATTTTTGGGTGCCTTTACATTATCATGCAGGGAGCTGCAATGTAATATGTGGATCAATGTGAAAGGAGAGGAACCGATTGGTTCGGTTCTTGCCCCCTGCTTGAAGTTGATATTGCCAAGACTTTCAGAAGAGATGATACAACAGTAGTGAGGGCAATGTTCACTGTAAGCAGAGCTGGGGATTTCCCATTTGCTGCTCAAAGATGTCATTGGAACTCATTGTCAGCCCTTCCCAGTTACCCTTGAATTTAGCCTGAGAATTATTACTCTGGTTAGTTTCTGTAGTAAGCTACATTTTCTTTGTTTTGGGAAATAATAATTTTGTATGAACTGTACATTTGACTTTGTTCTCAGTAGGGGTTGATTTTTTTTTAAAAAAAAATTATAGAGAATTGTATGTCATTTGTTTAATTATATTATTAAGCACCACCATTTTTCTTTTTTACAGCGCCAGTCATTTCCCCTTCACTTTTCTTGCAGGTCCACTCCCACCAACATAGCTTTGGTTAGCCTGTTAGGTTTTAACCTTATGCTAGATCAAAATGTTGTTCATATAATTCCCTGCACACCCCCACCCCTCTTGGAACACACAACACAGTCTTATCATTGACATTTGGTTGGCTACCACTTTATTTTTTTTCAAGGACTATATCCGTGTATAAATCACACGATGACCTGCTGTCACTCTTGCCGCACTAACATCTTCCATAAAGTCTACCATGCTTCCAAGTAGCTTTAGAAATCTTCCATAGTCTACTCATATACTCCCTTGGTTCTAAATATAAGACCTATTTTTTAGTACAGTTTGAACTATAAACTGGGTCCTATATTTAGGACAGGAGATAGCATATTATTTATATTAGAGTTATGCTCTTGAATGAATTCTTAGAAATCATTGTTCAGAGTGTGCGCTTGAAATCTTGAATTTCCGTCAAACCACACAGAAGAAGGATCAAATAGCTCCCAGAGGTGATATGATCATTTCCCAGATTTGGGCTGCAATTTTTGTTAGAGGAGAAATTCTCTTGGGGTTGCAAACATTTGCACTAGAAAGTCATGCTCTATAAGAACTCTGAATCTGTGACGTATTGACTTGAGATATTTATATTACTATCCAGTGAGAAGCTGTTTTGCCTCATTCTTGAGCTATTTAATATGGATGTTCATTTCTTTCTATAAGCTTCTGATAATTCAATGTTTTGACATATGAAAATTGCATTATTTGAGATCAGTATCACAGTATCAGCATGGTGGGATGCGTCTAATTTTTGTGAGCGTTATATTTCTGAATCCCCGGCTTTGTTTTTTGTGTCTTGAAACTTTCTGGGCCTACATCGCAGTGTTGGTACTTAAGTAGTAATAAAGGCTTCAAATACGTGATGGAAACTTGAGGAAAGAAGCAATAATTTCAACTTACAATGTTTTTTTGGTCTTTGTGAATTCTGCTAATACTAACGGTATCCTCCTTGCTTCTTTATCAACTCAGGTGTGAGGCAGATGCGACTTGGAGCCTTACAATATGGTTGCAGATTCTGATGTCACTCAATTGCAAACATAGGTGAATTTGTACGTATCCTAAGTGCTTGTTTGGAATCACGATTCATAAGCACTCTAAGTCAAAATAAAACTCCTCCCACATATTTATCTTATAAACAGTGAATCACAATTAAAAAGGTGTTTTCAAAGACTCCAATTGTCATTCCAAACAAGTTCTAAGGTATTTTTCTTGATTGTGACACAGAGATCCAACTGCTTGATGTATGTCAATATATACTGCTAATATCTAATTATATATAGCTGTTGAGCTTTTTCTTGACTTGAATCCTTGGTTGGAGCATGGATAAAATAGCATCCAAATGGTATATACGCATAATAGGTGCCCTTAAGTTATTGATTCTGATATAGTCAAACTTAGCTATATGCTGATATTTTAAATGCTACTTGTGAAAGGTCCAAGTTAAGTAACCTCCCGCAATTTTTTATTTTATTCTTCCTGGAATTGGAAAGTGACTAACCTTGATATTTATATGTGAAAGTTTATTAAATAAGAGAGTATAGAAAAAAGATAAAAATAAAATGACATGCAAACATGTACCGCTAGGTTCAGTAACTGTTTTATTTTATAGCAAAAAGTTCAGGCAAGTTAATAGGTCCTCACCAAGGTCAGGACATATTTTCGGGTACAAAGAATGCTTATAGAAGTGTTTCCAGATTGCCTATTAACAAAATTTACATATTAATAACTGGATTTGATCTTTTTTTTTGGGATAAAGGTCATTTTTGCCTCGGAAGTATACCGTTATGGCCAATTCTGCCTCGGAAGTATTTTTGAGGCCAATTTTGCCCCGAAAGTTTTAAATTTGGAACAATTTTGCCCTTACGTTAGTTGACCATTTGTTGACCGTTAATAGGGGCAAATTTGCTCCAAATTTGAAACTTCAGGGGCAAAATTGCACCTTAACCCAATGATCGTTACTCGGGCGCATCGAACATTGTTCTGTTCTTCCAATCACTGGACCCTACCTCTGGCTGAGCCAGGGTATGCAGGCTGTTAAACAGAAAAGAGAACTCTTCCTGAGGCCCCTACCAATGTCGCCGGACTCACTAACGTTATTGTCAACTACCACGTCCTGATTTAGGAATTTTGACCCGATTCCCTTTTGAAGTACAGGCTTCCCCCTTCTCTTAGGATCGACTAACTAATGTGCAAATACTGTTCACATAGAACATTTCCCCTTTTCGGCCTTCAAAGTTCTCATTTGAATATTTGCTGCTACTACCACCAAGATCTGTATTGATGGCCGCTCCGCCCGAGTGTTGAAGTGTGTGATCTATACTTGGCCGTCAGGGGAAGTCCGTCTGATAGTAGTAGCAAATATTCAAATGAGAACTTTGAAGGCCGAAGAGAGGAAATGTTCCATGTGAACAATACTTACACGAGTTAGTCGATCCTAAGAGACGGGGGAAGCATGTTTAATAGCGTGCAACACGCGTACTTCGAAAGAGAATTGGGTCAAAATTCCTGAACCGGAACATGGCAGCTAACAATAATGTTAGTGAGTCCGGAGATGTCGGCAAGGACCTCGGGAAGAGTTCTCTTTTCTGTTTAACAGCCTTCGCACCCTGGCTTAGCCAGAGGTAGGGTCCAGCGGCTGGAAGAGCAGTGTTCGATGCGTCGAGTAATGATCATTGGGTTAAGGTGTAATTTTGCCCCTGAAGTTTTAAATTTGGAGCAAATTTGCCCCTAGTAACGGTCAACCAACCTCGGCTAACAGTCAACTAACATAAGGGCAAAATTGTTCCAAATTTGAAACTTAAAGGGCAAAATTAGCCCCCAAAATACTTTCGGAGCAGAATTGGCCTTAACGGTATACTTCCATGGCAAAAATAGCCTTTATCCCTTTTTTTAAAAAATATTCAGCAGGATTTAATCTTATGACCTTGTGAATTATGAGCCAACATCTTACTAATTGGATTAATTTGCATTCGCCTGTGACTACATTTACTACCTCATATATGTTTTGCAGTTACAAAGCTCAAAACCAATCACACTAGTTGGTTAAACCAATAGTGGATTCAATTTGGTTACGCTTGTTTGGTGCTTACAAGCGCTCCATCTCAATTTTTTTTGGGAAAATTGATTTCAAGTCCCAGACAAAAGAAAAAATAAAAAAATGGCCCCTTAAAATTTCAAAATTATCAAAAAGTCTTGTGAGATTTTTTGACAATAAATTCCAATTTCGCTGATAAATTCATAGGCGTCCGTTGACAAGTCCAAACTCATGTCAATGACAAGTTTATTGGTATCCATTAACAAATCCATAATTAAAATTTATTATAAAAAAGTCTCATGGGGCTTTTGACAATTTTAAGATTTTAAAGGATTATTTTTTTTTTATTCTTTCTCTTATCCAAGACCTGAATGTAATTTGCTCTCTTTTTTTTCCGCTTTCAAGGGATTATGCTCGCATATTCCTCTTCGCTTTCGCATCGCATCCTAGGACCTTTTGTTTACATTTTAAAAACGAGCGATTTTCAGATTTTATGATATCTTGATTTGTAAAAAAAATAATTTATTATTTTTATTTTTAAAAATTTTGTGATATTTTTATCTATTCTTGCAGTTTTATAAAGATTTTATTCATTTTCCGCACTTAATTATTTTTAGAAGCTTCTCAAATTAATTTAATTTTCATAGATTTTGATTATTTTGAGAAGTTTGAACGAAAATTGTAAATTTGTTAAAACAAACACGAGTTCATTTAATCAAAAGGGGGAAAAAAAGATCAGTACTAAATTAGAAATAAGCAAGGCTACTCATGCAAATTTATAAATAAATAAAAATGAATCTATGCATTTACATAAAATCCAAAATGAATCACTATTTTTATAATTTGTGAATCGCATAATGTATAACTTCCTACCATATTTATAAATATATAGATTGATAGATATAGACTTTTAAGTTATGCAATTACTGATTAAGAGTGAATTGCCCCGAAGAGTGAATTTGACGAGGACCTTTATGGGTGTGTATCTATCAAAAAGGCTCTTTGGTAGGAAACCCGTGTGTGTGGTTTGTTTCTTTCAATAACTCGAAAACCGGCACACAAAAAAAAAATTGATGGATGAAATCTGTAATTTTATCAGAAAAATAATATAACATAATCTTAAATATAAAACCTAATTAATTTTTTAAGAGGTTATAGAAATTAATTAAATTATTTTAAAATAATTATATTTTTTAATTTTCTCTAAATTAATTTATTTTGTTTAAAAGCTGATATATAATTTAAATATAAATAATAAATAATATGATTAAGTAATTTATTTATTTTCCTTAATCTTTTTAAAAAATATCAATTAAATCTTATATTTAGTATCAGAATGAACGTGATACGAACAAATTGTCGTTTTGGCAAAAACCTTTTTCGGGTCGTATTGAAACGACGTCATCTCTCTGCTCTGAAAAAGGCAACGGGCTTGCTTCTTCCATTATTACCGCCGCATCGGCGATATAAAACCGGGTGTCTTCCCTGTCCTGTCCGTACACTATCTCCTTATTCTCCCTCTGAATTAATACACTCTGCCTTTCTCTATCCTGAAAATCTAGCACTTTTCTGCACTCCATATCTATCCTTCCATCTAGGGTTTAAGTTTCGCAACAATGACTTGCATTGAATTAGTTTCGTAGTCTTGTCTGCTAATCTAGATATATCTTTTATAATCAAATCAAATTTCTGATATGGATGGAGAGAACAAGAGCAGTGGAGATGGCGGGGATGTCCAGATGGCGGTTCCTGCACCGGCTCCCGTGTCTAATGTGAACGCTCCACCACCGTTTCTTAGTAAGACGTATGACATGGTGGATGATCCGGCCTCTGATGCGATCGTGTCTTGGAGCCCAACCAATAACAGCTTCGTGGTTTGGAACCCACCAGAGTTTGCCAGAGATCTCTTGCCCAAGTACTTCAAGCACAATAATTTCTCCAGTTTTGTGAGGCAGTTGAACACTTATGTATGGCTTTCTTTCTGTCGCATCATTTTTCTATAACTTGCACTATTCTTTTATTTTGGAGTTGGCTGTTGTTAGTGTTGATGACAACAGACCGTACTTTGTCAGTGTGCAGTATTTTTTATTTGAATGATTTGGAGTTGATTTCGTTGACAAATATCCTTAAATTATTTTGACTGTGATTGACTTCCAGTCTAAACTAGGCTGCGAATTCTAACTAGCAGCTTGTATGCTTTAATTCTGAAGAGAAAGGGCAATGTTTTTCGTTCTGCCCTGTTTATTTGGCCGCAATCTACCATCCTGGTTCTTTTTTCAAATAAGGGAGATAGATGACTTGATATGAATTTTGGAATCGGCTTCAGCTTTTCAACTGAGCCAAAAGCTGGACCAGGATGTGTAATTTTGCTTCTATATGACAGAAGAATGAGTGCCATATAAAATCTAAGTTTGATATATATTCCTCAAGCATTTAATCATCGACTAGATGGAATAGAAGAGGGAAAATTAACAAAGAAAGCAATTCTCAGGTTTAGCAGTGGCTTGGTTACTAATTTATTCCTGTATGATAATCTTAAATGGCTCTTAAAGCTGCTACACAAGTCCAAATGAAATTAGGAAAATTGGGGACTTCTGGGAATATAATGAAATGTTACCTCACATGGTGAGTTCGTTTTTATGCTTTTTAACCTGGTGTTGGCTCTTTGTTAAATATCCAATTGATCATAATGTCCTAGATACAGGAATAGTTGAAAAAACTATGGTTAATTAGTCACCTTATGAATGTTTTATTGTAGTTTTGCTATCCCCGGGATGAGCACTACATAAGCTTCACAAGTTTTTATTGGAAGAGTAGTTTTATTCAGTTGTTCTATTTTTGGCTTGTGAAGATGCAAGGCTTAGGTTTTGCTAGATATATCATGGGGCTATAGTGATCATTGACTCCATGGAGAAGGTGGTTATACACTTTGCTACCCATGTTGTGGAATGGATAATAATTTACCTTACTACCCAAGATTCTGGTGAACAGAAAACTGCCTAAATGGCACAGAGCTGCCTTGTATATATAGCAGGAAGCTGTTGTGCTTTCAGATGTTAGTGCAACCTAAATTTTTCCTTGTATTTTTTTTAAATTTTTTTTGGTCTTGGAGCCTCTCAGTGAATTTAGTATAAACAAGTGCTGAAATCCTGGTGCCTCAGGCTGCATTAAGTTGTCTTTTCTGTGAATCAATACCAGGTTGCTGCAAGCGTTTTGTTGTTTAAGTATTCAAACCTTGATTTGGTACCCATTCTACTACATTTTTGGTGAATTGGCCATTGATATTCTATATTGAGCAGCACTGCCATTATTTATTACTCCCTTTAGTCCTTTTTATAAGAAACAGTTATCAAAATCACGCGTTTTAAAATGTTACTTAAAAGCCATAAGTGTGTAAGATATATATTTTTCTTTCTTATTATACCCTTATTTATAAAGAGAGTACATGAGAGATAATGAATGGAAATTTATTGTAGAAAGAAAATGAGTGGCATATATTTAATGAAGGTAAAAATGGAAAGACCAATTTAAAATTTGAGACAACAAGCATTTGTTCCTTATATTAAGGATCACCCTTTTGAGAGAGATTGTTCCTTATAAAAAGGTCTGCAGGGAGTAGTTCACTTGCCTTTTTCCTGAAGGTAATTCCTGATTTTGCAGCATCCACTTAATCTAGACGTTCTTACTATACAAACTAATAGCATTAGATGGGTGATTTTCTGCTTGGAAATCCTCCCATGTAGATTTAACTTATTGCAAAATAGTTGAAAATACCTGGCATATTGATATTTTCAGCTTGATTAATATCAGAACTCAGAAGTTGCATTTTATAATTGATTGCAGGAGTTTCTCTTTTTTGAGCAGGTCCATAGGACCATGATTTGAGCTATACCAATAATTGTTTTGATGAATAGACTGTAGATCTTCCCGTGCCATGTTATTGTTGTGCCAGGGCCATGTTTGTTCATTTTTTGTTCTATATTTCCAGTTTAAGTTTAGCCAAGCATGTCTACTATAGTATATGTAAATTTTGAATATTTGCAAACACTTACTGTTTCTTTTCCCTTCTGGAAATGTCATTATATTAAATAGGGTTTTCGGAAGGTGGATCCAGATCGATGGGAGTTTGCAAATGAGGGCTTTTTAAGGGGTCAGAAGCACTTGCTTAAGAGCATAACTCGACGAAAACCAGTCCATGGCCATAGTAATCAACAAACACAGCACTCACAGGGACAGAATTCATCAGTAGGGGCATGTGTAGAAGTTGGGAAGTTTGGACTTGAAGAAGAGGTTGAGAGGCTTAAAAGAGATAAGAATGTACTCATGCAGGAGCTTGTGAGGTTGAGGCAGCAGCAACAGTCCACTGATAACCAGCTGCAGACAATGGTTCAGCGCCTTCAGGGAATGGAACAACGACAACAGCAAATGATGTCATTTCTTGCCAAGGCTGTCCAGAGCCCTGGCTTCTTTGCTCAGTTTGTACAACAGCAGAATGAGAGCAATAGACGCATAACTGCAGCCAACAAAAAACGGCGGCTTAAGCAGGAAGGTATTGCTGAAACAGAATGTACTACTTCTTCTGATGGACAAATTATTAAGTATCAGCCTCTGATGAATGAAGCAGCAAAAGCAATGCTAAGGCAGATAATGAAATTGGATACTTCAAGGGTGGAATCTTTTAATAACAACAACCTTGATAATTACTTGATTGGGGATGGTTCATCATCATCCAGTGCAATGGACAGTAGTAGCTCTTCGAGCTGGACTTCTGGAGTTACACTTCAAGAGGTCCCGCCAACCTCAGTGCAGTCTTCTCACGTTCCAGCTGCGTCAGGAACTTCCGGGCCCTCAGCTGATAAATCCAAAATCCCATCTACAAATGCTGCCTCTGCTCCTCAGGCAGACGTCATTATGCCTGAGCTTTCGTCCATCCCAGAGATGGTAACAGAAGGTATTCCATCAGTTCCTGAAGGAAATTATGTGAGACCTGCGATGGACAACATGGATCCTACGTCATTGGGAGTGAATGGGTCATTGCCCACTGATGTTGGTAGTTTTTCTCCTGATGCAGACATTGATGATTTTTTACGCAATCCTTCTTTTTGGGATGATTTTCTTCTGCAAAGTCCAATGTCTGAGGATATCGAGATTAATGCTGCTGAAGCAGTGTCCAATGAGTTGCAGCCAATGGAAGATGGGTGGGACAAAGGTGAGCCTATGAGCCAACTTACAGAGCAGATGGGTCTTCTTTCTTCTGATCCAGGAGCAGGTTGATTGTCTGTGTTATGAATGTACATGAATCTTTCGTGCTGGTTAGAGTAAATCATCTTCCACACAATATATTAATCATGTGTATGATATAATTACATCTCCACTTCCCACCTTGAAAGCTGATGCATTTCCTAAGCAGATCATGTATCTAGTTTGTATACGAGGCCCTACTCTAATTAAATTCTTGTTAGTTTTTCAATTTCCTTTTCCTTCATGTTGAATCTAAGCAGCGGAATCATCGCGGTCTTAAGATGGTATAATTATGGCTTATGTGTTTTTCTTTGTACCACCAAAGCATTTTTCCTGGAAGTGGTTTTATACTTTTATCTACGATTTTAGCATTTCATCTTCACAAGAGGACGGGTCGGGTGAAACATGTAAATACATTTGGTGGAGACTGGGGACGACAGTTTCTTTTTGTAAAAAAAAAAAAAAAAAGTATCATACGATGCATACTTGCTTTTTTGGATGAATCACTCGTCTTTCTTTTGTTTGTGCAAACTAGTGATGCAAGTAAATAACAAAAAGCGGAGACAAAAGAACACTTTCATCTTCATAACTACAATTCTCAGTACTTCCATGGCTCTCCCATCGGTTAGTCATGGGAGAGTCATCTTCTAATGACCAATGCTCCTGCGTTGATTTGTTCTCAAGTGGGGGTAAACGGACGGCATTACCGATTTAGGCCATTCGATTGACCCCTCACCATGAATGGGCATCATCTGTTTGAAGCTATGTTACAGATCGGCTACAAAAATGAAATAAAAGGGTACCAGGAGAAAATTTTAAACGAAAGAGATCAACGCGATCCTACGGCTAAGAAGTAATCACTAAACGTCAATCACCAACAGAGCTCACTGAAGGCATCCTTTTTTTTGTTTTTTTTTTTTTTTGTGTGCACACAAGCCTAGGCCCAGTTAAGAACGCCACCAAGAAAAGGATTGTCCCAGAAAAGGTTTTGGTGGAGTGTCAGCATAGCCAATCTTCCTGAAGCATAAATGGGCGTGAGGACATTCAAAGAATGCAACTTTTTTATTAGAACAAAATAAGTAAATCGTTAAACAACAATCGGGTTGTGACACATCTTTAAAAACTCAAACACCAACTTGGAGAAGAGAACAAGCACCACACACAAAATCATTTTTCACTTGGGTGAAACCCACGTCATGTACGGACAACACATGCCACAAACTCCAGCTAACTGTGAGATCTGATGAAACATTACTCTGTAAAATCAGCAAGGGAGATGTCATCTGCTGCCACTTAAATGTTGAGTTTGATCCATTATAGACAATCTTTGACTAGGCCGCAAGGATTATGATCACGATGAGAAGCACAATTCCAAAGATCACCAAGAGTAAGCAAGTCTAAGGAAAAACAAAAGGAAGTGAGCCTAAGCAGCAAAACACTAAAAGCTGAACATAAGGGTGAAAATGAGCAGTAAAGGATCAAAATGGTGGACAGTCTACAATTTACCAAGTAAACAGAAGTGGACTGTAAGTAACTGCCATGTAAACCAACCATTTCCTCCCACCCCAAAAGCAAAAAGCAATGGTTATGAATCAAGCAACCAGACAAAAAAAGTAGATGCTACCAAGGTTACCTATGTTGGTTCAACTTGCCTATGGCCAAAAAATGCGGGATAACAGAGAATTAATTGAGGAATAGAGGAATCGAAGAATTAATAACAACATTAACAAATGAAGATGAAAACAAATAAATTACCAAAGATGAATTTGATCTTTGGGTCTTTGCAGCTTTCACTAATTGAGATTTCGCTTGTGCAGTTGCTGCATGTGAGTTCTCAATGTTGGAGCCAATATCATCTACAAAACGGAAATCAATATCATATGACACAAACCATTCTAAACAGAGTTTAGTAAAGAAGAATGTGTGCAAAACACCCGCATCCAAAAAAAGGAATGAAAAATGCATGTAAATCAGCCAATAATCTCAAGAACAATTTGGGTTACCAATCATGGTTCCTTGCTCATGAACAAGCACAGCAAGATCTTTGAAAATCTCATTTACTTCGCCAATTTGCTGCTGGATTTCTTGAATGCCTTGCTCTCTCTCCTCAATGATAGCCTCATTAAACACAATCTCGTTATCCAACATCAAGACCTCCTGCCTGCAGCATAAAATATGCACGAGTTAAGGTGCTATAAAAAAAATAAAAATATGCAACAGGATGAAGTTGGAAGATGGCCTTTTGACAATACAAATTTGAGTTATATACTTCAATTGTTATCAAACTAAAGAAGATTCATGATCAACCACAACCCTCCCGGTCTTGGCATTATTTCTTCTTCAGCTTTTTACATCTTGAAAAATGATAAGTAACATTTCACCTATATTTCAAAATTCCTTGTCACGTATGTTGTACTGCTACATAAATAGATGAAAACTTCACTGGTTCTGGCAAGAAAAGTAGACATAGTACCATAGTTCCATGAAAATAAATCAGTAAATAAGGTAGCAGATTGCTAAGTTGCTATCACTAAGACATGAGAAATCACCTTCTGGACTCAACAAGAAGAGCCCGTTGTTCTTGGCTCTTATCAGAGGCATCTATCTCACTAGCCGTATAGCTGCAATCCAAAACTTCATAAGCAATGCATGCAGAGGCAATAAGAATTAACAAATAACAACAAAAAATTGGCTGTCAGTTAAAAAAAGGCTCAGAAATAGGTAAGTACGGACTAAAGCTGTAGTTTTCTAAAAATAGTCTGTTTTCTTCTTCAAATCAACTAACTCAAAGAAGTTGCATCAACATAAATCACCTCGAGGGAAGAACTGCTTGTGCAACAAAAGGAGTGTAAGCTGTTTCCCTCTCAGCCGCAAGCCGTTGGGCCTTCTGAAACTCTTTTAAAACTGCCTGAAAGTCTTTTGCAAGTTTGGCATCTGCTATCTTCTTGCTTGCCTGCAATCATGGCAAAGGCATTGAAATGCATGTCACCCTAAGAATAATTGACAGAAAACATTTATAATGTTGATTAAAAGGATAAATGGAAATCTATTTTTGAACTTAGATCACTTAGTGTAAAAGTTTCAGGAAGAATTTTACCAAGCACAACATAGCTTTGTTTAATAGATATTCGCACATTTAGAATATGACTATAGCATGTCTATGCTCCTCAGTCCTCATACTAACTTGTTACACGCCATCAAGCTGTGCTTTTAGAGATGAATACGAAGCCGATATATAAGAAAAGTCTAAACTTACATTAACTTCTCCATGGTGATCTATTTCACTAGCTTGCTTAAGTTTAGCTGATGTATCCTTCACCAATTGCCCAACATGCAGTCTCGTCTTGTGCCTGAAAGTTAAGAGCAGTCAGAAAAACAGCGAAAGAAATAGATAGTGCAAGACTGCTGTTACAGATGATGATCAGAAGATATCAATTTGACTAGAATTTATCAATTTTCAGTTTATCAATAACCTTAACACTGTCTATCACCTCAATTACTCTCAACTCATAAATCTAACTATGAATATAAAGGCGTATACGATTAGTTCAGTTGTATAATGTGTCACCATACAAATATTGTCATAACTATGTAACACATTGTAGCTTAAGCTCAACATACAAAATGGCCAAGGGAAAAAGGACCAAGGCCAAAGTAGAAGTATCCCCGAGAAGTGGAGCAAATTTGGTAATCATTGTGAAATGATGAATAAGGAGGTGACATACTACAATATAGAGCTGTAGTTTCGTAATCAGTAAGTAGCACGAGGATCTGACAGACTTGAAGCAGTAACAGGGAGACATGCGGCTTGATGTTTCCAGAATTCCTGATTTTCAACAATATCCTAATAAATTCATTATTTAAATTACACCCGCCATACATATATACGCAAACATACTATGACGTGATATAAAATTAGCAATAAAACTCAATTCATTGTACTCGTAAGAAAGAACCAACAGACTATTTAATCAACGTAAACGTCGTTCCACATAAACAAGCAAATCATAATATTCCAGAATCATGACAAGAATCGAATTACATAAACGGATGCACTCACAGCTTCTCGCGGAGTTCGGGCGTGTCTTTCGGGGTACCGAGGGTGTTGACGAGTCTCTGAAACGTGGACACAGCTGTGTTGATCTGGAATACACCGGACGCCACCGCCTGTGTAGGGTCTTGCTTGCCATTGATTAGGTCTCGCCTCGGAGCGAAGGGCCGGCCGGCTTCGATATCCTGAAAGCTCATGCTGCTATTATCTCTTCCCCGACGATAACCCTAACTTTCTCGAGAAAATCAAACAGAAATCCTTGAGAAAGAAAGAGAACGTGGTGTTTTGTTTATGACGATCTGCCAGCCAAAAATCGAATTCCGGCGAATTAAGCTAACAGATGCTATCAACCCGGCGAGGATTGAGGGGGGGGAGAGAGAGAGAAATGACGCTGATGCTGCTAACGATGATGATCTAGAGAGAGGGGGGGGTAGAAAATTATGAATGTCTCTCAATGTCCACGATTTGGTAAGGGAGTTTCTTCGGGGCAGGACTATGGTATGGGAGATGGATTCTTGGCTATAACACCTTGCCGGCACCTTGATGTGGACCCAGAAGGACACGTGGTGGGCTCGTATAGGCCAAAGGTGAAGCTTCTTTTTTCTGAATTGGGGGGGGGGAGATGAAGCTTCTTCTTTTTTGAGTGGCATGGCCTCTTACGATTTAATTATTATTCCTCATTGTTAATTCCAACTCTAAAGTTTAAATTATTGTCGGACCATTTTTGTGGTGCATGATTTCCTTTTTTTTCTACAGTATGCGTCATTGGGGACCTAGCGTTAGATTAGAATGTGATTTAAAAAAAGAAGAGAATTTGGATATTCCGAGAAATTTGAGTGTATATTTATTTACAGGGTATGGGTATGTTTCCATGATTAATGATCATAATATATAAAATTTAATTTTAATTAGTTTGAGAATATAAGCTTTTGTTTTTAGATTTTCTCTTGAATGAATTTCAGAATTTTGATTCAATACAGAATCAATAGGTAAACCAGAGACACATATAAAGGTTTTATGTAGTTTTTTAACCATGTACAACTCACTCCTTATAATTTTTGAACTTAATAAATTACAGGAAATTAATTATATTGAGTTAAATTTTAAAGACTAAACTATGTGTTTGTTTTAATTTTTTAAAAATATTTTTACCGTTTATGATATAAATATCTTAAAGGAATCTTGTCTTCACTCATGAGAAAGGGCTTTGAAACTATGATTTGGGGATTTCCTAATTAAACAATTCATAATTGAAAGATGGCAAAAAAAAATTGATAATTGAAAGAAAGTTTATGAATTAAAAGTTATTTTTTGTGAACACTGTTCACTGTATGCGGATATTTTTGTTTATTATATTGGGAGTTTTGATTTCTGTTCTCATGTCATTAAAGATAGCGCGACCATTTTTTTATATACTACCGTATTTCTTATTTTCTGTAATTAAATTATAATTATAAATATTTTGAATTTAAAAAGATTGGGAAAAGTTACTTTTGTCCATAGTGAAGTATGAAAAGTTCTTATGCAATGATTGTGTTTGGAAAGCCTGCTCACAAAGTCACAACGCATGGGATGGGAGGATCCGGAGTTTCTAAAATCAAACTTGATGCTAAACCAGGCTGTCATATTCAAGATTTATTGATCAAATATAGCTACGGTTAAACTGATTATCTTAAAAATACATCGTCCGCTGGCACAAAACAAAGATTTGAACATAAATATTAGAGCTGGGAACGCACACACCAACCGGCGGGTCAAGTAGTGTGGGCCTGTGTGGCCTCATAAATCGGCGCCCTAACCCTTGATTGTGGGTTGGAGGGTTAGCCTGCATGCCCATATTTTTTTTTCAAAACAGGTTTTTTATTTTTTTAATGGCCTGTTAGGTATAATGAAATTAGAATTAAAAATAGATTCCATGCTAATGGCATGTTTGGCACAATGAAATTGGCCTTAGAATTGGATTCCATGTGGAATCGAATTAAGCCAATTTTATGAAAATGGCTTCCATCCAAAAACCTCAGATTTGCAAATCCATATACTTATTTCCCACATTACCCTCTCTTCCTTCTCAATCATCACCCACCACTGAGGCAACTTCACAGTCTTCCTTCTCATGCAATGACGACCGCAGTCACCTTACTACAAATCAATAGCAAAGAACTTTCAGCGACCACTCACCACCATACCTTCTTCGATGTCCTAATTCCAGTCGAGTAGATCGTCATCATCATGCAAGATTAAAGATCGCCCTTCATTCCATTCCTACTTATTTTGACAAGATCAGGATATTGACGCCATCAACAGTTATTCCGACGAGGTGGAGGCCGTAAAAGGAGGATCCGAAAGCTGAAGCTCACTGTGCACAATGATGGTGCTGTCAATGGAGGTAGCTTGGTTCGTCAAAGATCCTACAACTCCAAACACGTTGATAATGGAAGACAAAGACATTATTAAAGGCATGGAAATGAAGACATCTGAGGAAAAGATTTCAAATCTGCCATGGATTGAAGTTCTTGGGATCTCCCAATTTGAAAATTTTGAATATTGCAGTTTTCTGATGGAAATAATGATGCTTTTATTCTTTTGGGAAGATTTTTTTTGAAAGGGCATTTTGGTATTTTTATACAAAATTTAGATCTCATTTCCATGATATATCAAACATACTTTTAAACCTCATGTCCATCTTCATATCTATTTCTATTTCTATTTCCATCAAAATCAATTCCAGCATACCAAACATGCTACAAAATTATCGAAAGTCTGAGACATATATATGAGTCATTAAATTTGCCTTTCTAGCATCAACCATTTCACATATAAAAATTCAAAAACATAATCCACAATTCAAAAAATAAATTTATCAAATTTGCTAAATTTTACAAACAAAAAACATCAAATCATCCTTAGACAATCAAGATATAATAATTTAGTTTAAAGAAGGAAAGATGATGAGATTTTTCCTCTTTGGGATTGGTAGGTATCAAGATGGGAGTGTGGGGCTTATAGGTTTCATAATACTATTCATATTGAAAAATAAAATGTGCGGGCCAAACAGTGCAAGCCTGTGTGGCCGCACTTTTGCAGGTTGGGAAATCCCCAACTCTAACCCTGTCCAAACCTGTGCGCTGTGGGTTGAGCTCGTTTTACCGACTCTAATATTAAATAGGAGTTTATAATTAAGTATGGCCTAGTTTTTAAGTCTGATTAACTTGTTAAGCAATTAAGTTTGAGAGTGACTTTTCTCCTTTTCCCTCCTCTGCTCTCCTTTTCTCATCTATACGATTGGATAAATTTCAATGGTTCAGATTTTTTTTTATTTTTTGATATAGGGCGCCAAAACAACAAGTTACTGAAAGGTGGCACTACAGAATGCATATCATTCCGTAGGATAGAAGCTAAATCGGGAAATACACTACTACAAGGATGAAAACCAGGCATGCAAGACAAAGCCCGCTTCGCTAGGAAGTCAGCAACCGTGTTGGCATTGCGAGATATCTAACCCACCTTGACGATTTCAGATTTTACCTCTTCTAAAATATTATTAGTATAATTTAAGTTAAAAATACATAAATAAATTTTAATTGCTAAAATTTGTTCTAAACAGTTCGCATTTGAAGTTAAAAAATGGGGAAAAAAATACTGTATAATAATAATCTACTTCTTTTTGTATCAAATTTTTACAATTTAATTTTACTTGTGTATTTTTAAGTAAAACTAATAATATTTTTTATAAGAAAAGGTGGATATGAGAAAAGGAGAGCAAAGAAGAGGAAAAAAATAGTAAGTATGTGAGAGAAATTTTATCTCAATTTTTAAAAAAAAGTCTCTAAAATTACAGTTTCGAAGTTATTCAAGGACGAATGAAAATGAGAAAAGCCACTCCCATTTAAGTTTACTTTGAAGAGGTCAGCACGAGAACGAATTATCAACCGCGTATTTAATGAATTGATGAAACATTTATTTATTACTTGCAGTAGAGATAAAAGGGAAAAAACAATCAAATACCTTAGAATTAGTAAAAGGATAAATAAGGGTATTGAATTTTAATACTGATTTGAAGTTTTAAAATATTGAAAAATATTATGAAATTACATCATTGCCCTCACCTTTTATTCTAAAAAAAAACTCAAAACCCCTTGTTGATAGCAAGTCACTAAGCTCCAACAATAATTACCGTTGCTTGTGGCCAATCATCGGAGCTTCAGTTACCTTGCTAGCAACCTGAGCTCTGTGTGACCTCATATATATTTGTATTACATTTCTGAAACAAAAGTAGTTATTGGAAAAACCAGATAATAGCAAAATTATAGTAGTAAATAGGGTCCTTGTTGTTGAATAATTTCTAATAACTACTTTTATTTTACTATTTACTACTTTGGTTTCACACTAACTACTTTTGTTTCAAAAATTTTAGAAATGTATCAAGAATATTGTCTATAGCTAGTCAAAAGAGTCAATATCAAAACTAAAGGAGCAACTATCAAAACAAAAATTTGTTAGCAGCATATAGTTAACAATAAGGACTCTCTATACTACTTTGACCTTGCTATTTACTACTTTAGTTTCATTAGTGACCACTTTTGTTTCAGTAATTAAAAAAATATATATTAGGCTGTCAGAGTTCCGATGACTGACTGCTAGCGTTGAAGCTCTAGTGACCAATGGCCAGCAAGAGATTTTGAGGGTTTTTTTTTAAATAAAAAAGGTGAAAGCAATGATGTAATTTCTCAACTTTTTTTAATATTTCAGAATTTCAAATCAATACGGTGAAAAGAATTTTCAAATCAATCCATTAAAACTTACTTAGGAATATAAAAAGGGAAAATTATCCATATCATTGAAAACTTATTTAGAAGGTGTTTGTTTGAGCGATTTGACACCCAATCGGACGATTGAGTGGCTAAATCGGTCAAACACAGTAATTTATCTTAAAAAGAGCATTTGGTTGGACAATAGACTTATAGAAAAAAGCCAGAAAAAGTTCAGATGGATATAAGTTATGAATTGAAGCTTATGAATGAGTCCAGAGCATTGGCTTCTGTTTTAAGGAGTATTTTCATATCTTTGGGGATCAATAAGGTACTTAAAATCACTTCTAATCACAAAACTTCTTTTATGAAAAATGTTCTAAATAATTTTTTCTTTCTTTAGATAGTAATCTACTTTGGGATAAAAGTTTATGCAAGTTTTAATTTTTGTCAATATATAACTGTTGAAATGTAGAGAATAATTAATAATTAATTTTAATCAGTTTAGATTTATTATTTGGTTGTTTTATGATTTTATAATCAATTTCTTTTATTAACATATCATAAATTAGTTTCTATATGGTGTTTTTAAATATTACATTTAGTTTAAATAATTTATGTGGATTATTAAAGGTATTATTAAGATTTTAATCGGTTTATTTTGTTAGATTTTGAATCATGTGAAAATATGAGTTATGGTTTGATATTTAAATTAGAGTTTAATATAATTTATAAAATTAAGTTTGTATAATTTCTAATTTATTTTCATTTTTATTGTAATTTTATTATGTATTTGACCATTGCCAAATTTTTAAAGTTATTTTTTGAGAAAATTGTGGAAAAATCCCTCCGTGTGTAGATATCTTCCCATGTCTTATTTGGCAATTAAGTTACCAATGAGGTTTTTTTTCACAATTATCCCTTCATTTTTTCATTTTTCATAATTTTTACAATTTTTTCTCTTAAATAATGCAAAAGTCACTTATGCAAAAGCCAAACCAAACATCATTCACTTTTACATAAGTTACTTATCCAATCGCTAATCCAAACACTCATCATTTTACCCATCTAACTTTTTTCCAATTTTAAGATTCTATAAGTCTAAGTAAAAATAAGTCACTTATCCAATCGCAAATCCAAACACACCCTTATTAAATGGGACCTTTGGGTGCAAAAAATATGCTCTTATATTCAAACAATCTTCCATTATATTCAATATATTTTTCCTATATGACCTTCTCTTATATTCGAATAATCTTCTTTTATGTGTGAAATATCTTTACTATTTAATAAATAAATTTCTAATGAGATATTTATGTGCAATTCTTTCATATAAAAATTTAACACCCTCATTTGTCTTTTTCCTACTTCTAAGGGACATTTATGTCTTTTTCCATAGATAAAACTTCCCCCAAACTTAATTCCGTGTCTGATGACCAGAAAAAAAAAAAAAAAAAACCACTTCAACTCCGTGTCCGACTTGGAGCCTTTTCAAAAATCAAAACTAACGCGGAAGCATTTCCTTCCTTTATACGGCATTCGCACGTGCGAACCTAAGTCAAGCACGCGTTTCCAAGATTCATCCAGAAAATCTGACGCCAAAAAAAAACTCAATCAACCGCCTGCAAAATCTTCTTTGCGGACTTCGCTTCTCAGGTGCTTGCCACAGAGATAAACCCTCCAATAGCTGAGTTACTTGGTGGTTTCTGTTCAAAGGAGATTTCTATTGCCAACCGTTTCGCGATGTCGGTAAGTTTTGGTTCTTGTCCGTCTTATTTGTTTGAGCCTTAGCTTGGTTGACTTATCTGCGGACTGGATTGAAATTTTTTGTGCGAGTGCTTAAATTGTTTGTTGGCTTGAACTCTACGTGTAAATTTATGTTTCCTTATATTATGCTCTGGAAGAATTATCTATCTGTTACTTTCAACTCGTGTGAAAAGCTCGCCGGCCTTTTGTATTATTTTCTCTCAGATCGCAATTTTCCTATAGGTTTAGCCAATTCCTATTTACTACTATTTAGGATTCACTTTATTTGTAGTGGATTAGTTACAGATGAGTTTTCCAATAGTAATCCAATACGTGGTTGTAAGACATTCAGAAGTCATGCTCCGATTGTTTGTCTGATAATTTATACTAAACGATGTTCAAAAACGATGCTCCAATTCTTATTTGTTTCATAATTTATATTAAAAAGTAAAAGAAAATGAGCAAACTGCATATTGGGCAAAGACTGTTTCTGGATAAGGATAATAGAATTATTGACTCTGCTAAGCAAACGTTTAGAAGTTAGAACCTCGGTTCTACATGGTAATAAATGAAAAAAAATCTCAAAAATAGTATAGCACTAAAAGCAACCTAAGCCAAACTCATAACAAATCGTCAAGAAAATAAAATTAATCTAGAATCACATGATGGAAACATGAAATGATCTTCAATTTTAGTGACACACAGCGCATAAAATCTCTGAACAAGAATAGAATCTAAAAATTTGAGTGAATTATGCAACTAAATAAGATGGACCAAGACGCTGTGGCAGTAAAAAAACATTGGACTATGAGGAAACTGTTTTTGTTTGTGACTGGAAACTACATGGAGTACTATGTGGTGGAAAAATTTACATGCTACAGATAAAAGTTCCCAATTATGATTGTAGGCTTTTTTTGTGAATGACTAATATGCTTTCTCTATTGATTGTCTGCCTTTTTTTTTTTGGTGAATGAGTAATATGCTTTAACCTTTGCTTTTGAGTGTGATATATCTAAAACCTTATTAACTTTGCTTATGCTGCAGATAAAAACTGTTAAAATCAGTAATCTTTCTCTGGGAGCAACCGAACAAGACATTAAGGAGTTTTTTTCTTTTTCTGGTGATATTGAATATGTTGAAATGAGGAGGTAAGTTGGCAAATGCTATATTCGGCACAATCCCTTATTTTAAAGTGCTTTCAATTTGAACTTTTTTTTAAAACAATAACCATAAGCTCTTATTTGATGCAGTCATGATGAACGATCACAAATTGCTTTTGTCACTTTCAAGGATGCACAAGGAGCTGAAACTGCTGCATTACTATCGGTAATCTGCCTATAATCAATGAACTTGAATTTTAGTATACAGTCATGTACCTCAAATTTCTAGTTTACTTATCTAGGGTTAAAAGCCATAATATCATATCTGTACTCTTTAGTTAGAGTTCAAGCTTTAGAACTGAAGGTCACTTGTTGCCCTGACAGTTTGTGTCTTTTGGAGAGGTGCAAAAGTCAGTTGATATATGCATCTTTCTGGCTAAGTATCAGTGAAATATCAGGAAAATAATATCCATCTGACAATTGTGAAGTGCAACGTGGTTCAGATAGGCTTCCAAGCCTCCTTTTGTTGGGGCTTTCCCTTGCAGCATTTCTTTGTTTAAATGAGGCCATTTCTCATGTTAGCTTAATCATGATGAATAATTTTGTTTCAGGTTTATCTGGAACTAGAAACGTTTTTTTTTTAAGCGTCTTGGTTTTTTTGGTTATCTATGCTGCCCTTTGTTAGTTTTTGGAGCATGAATATATTTAGAACTGTTTTTTGAGAAATCAAGAGCTGGGCAATTTCTGTTCATTTCTAGCTTTAAACTACATAGTAAGGAAGAGGTGGTTCTGCTGCTGACTGTGATGTTCATATTAGTTATTTTGACCATAAAGATCCCCAATTAAAAAGTAACCTCTTCCATTTGTGATAAAATGTTGACCCTGAATCTTAGATTTCCTTTTCCTTGACAGCAAACAAGTAAGAAGGTTTGGAATTAATTTGGAGGTTGATAATCAGAGCTGGCAACAATATATTTAACCTAGAGTTTCTCTGATCTTACTGGATGGATGATTTACAAATTCTTAAAAGTCATGATATTGAAAATTCTCTCACGGCTTTTAGGTAGAAGTATCCTTTGGGAACTAAGATCAGTGAATGTCAGATTTATTAATATAAATAGGAAGGGCTGGCAAAAAATAAATAAATAGAAAGGGGATTTTGAAGAGTTTGGGTGAGAACTTGTGGTTACAAGTACAAGCTTGTGTTGCATTCTTTATTTGCCACTGGCTGTTCTTCGTGGAGTTATTTTATGTACCAATTGATAATAGCTTTTACCAAGATGATCTGTTGCCTCTATTTAGGATGCATATAATTATGTCTTTTTTTTTGGGGGATTTATATATAATCGCATGGCTGTAATTACATTGATGAGTTATTGTTCACAACCACGTCTATCTCCCCTTTGTATGTCAGTCTATATAGCTTACGATTAGAATGTGTAGCCAAGTTTCACCATGGTTTGACAATCATCAGGGAGCAACGATAGTTGATTCATCAGTTACAGTAACTTTGGATCCAGATTACCGGCTTCCACCAGCTGCTTTTACATCACCTGTAAGCTTTGCATGACCCTCTACAATTGTACTAAACCAAACTAGGCTGTTTAGGCATAAAAATTGTTGTGGCTTTGCAGGTAACCGAAAGTAAGACTCCTGGTGGTGCTGAATCTTCTTTAAGAAAGGCAGAGGATGTGGTCACCGGCATGCTGGCGAGGGGCTTTGTCTTGGGGAAAGATGCTGTCAACAAAGCGAAGACATTTGATGAGAAGCATCAGTTATCATCAACTGCTTCAGCAAAAGTTGTTTCTTTTGATCAGAAAATTGGTTTCAGTGAGAAAATAACTGCTGGCGCTTCAGCCGTGAGTGGCCGGGTTCGAGATGTGGATCAAAAGTTTCAGGTCTCTGAAAAAACCAAAACGGCATTTGCAGCCACAGGACAGAAAGTCAGTGAAGCAGGTTCTGCTATCATGAAAAATCGCTATGTACTCACTGGGACTTCATGGGTAACAGGTGCTTTCAGCAAGGTTGTTAAGGCAGCTGAAGATGTAGGACAGAAGACAAAGGAGAAAATGCACCATACAGAAGAGGAACGGAAGCAAAAGGATCAGCATACCCAGAACCTCTCTGAGGCACCAAGAACAGCACCAACAACAGGTGAACAGAACCCATCTAAGCCTTCTCCTCCTGAGGGTTTGATCCTTTAATTTCCCTCGTGTATGGAACTCCTGCCAACTTTTTGTCGACATATATTACCTTTGTTTGTTTCTGCTTGAAAATATATAGAACGGATTTCACTGGTTACTTGGACAAATTTGCAGTTTAGTTTTTCTTCTGTAAGAAACGTGTGCTGAAATATGAATATCTAGGTGTTTGATTTTTTTTTTAATTGATTTTTGTTGCTTTCCTTATTTGTTTTGTGGTAATAATATGCGCCTTGTTACCTTGTACCTGTGAAAGTCCGATCAGGTGTTTTTTCAGAACTGATTGATGACTGCTGATTAAACAAGAAAGTCAAGTGTTTAGTTGTTTAGATGTGCCGAAATATGTCTCTTTGCCTCGTTTTTAATCAGTTTTAACCAGTGTTATCAGAGCCAAACTCGAAATGGCCCTCGGGACGCAAGTTCACTGAAACCGTGTTCGAACTTGTCTTAGTTAAAATAATAATATAATTTAAAGAATATATATGAAAAATAAAAGATATTTTAGACAATATTTATAAATATCCTTATCATAAATGTCAAATTTATAGTCGATTGTACCAACGTTATATATAGTAAAACTATTTATTGTTCATTACAATTTACCGAAATCATCAGATAAGCCACCGTAATATAATTCTGACAAACTTGATTTTAACTTGTTGATATTAATATAGTGCTATTTTTACGGATCAGCAGTTTCTTGGGAGATTGATTGAAACACTTAATTTTGTTTAAATAATTAATGAAGAGTAATCGAAGCGACGACAGGTTGTGTCCCGATTCCAGGTTGATCCAAATAGAACTTCATATAATTTTGTTGTCAAACTTCGTTGTTGTGACGTGATATAATTCGAGCGAGTCATCAAAGTATCTTTTCAAAGCCGAGGGAGCGTGGTTCGGATGGTTTGAAAGGGGGAGTTAAGGTGCTTCCTCCGTCATTTGGTTCAAGGGCTCGAGTTCGATCCCTGAGAAGTCCCTCTACATGGGGGTGACTCCGGATTAGTCTACCTCCAAAGGGAGTGGGACACTGGGGTGTAAACCAAAGTATCTTTTCAAATTTACTTGAGGAATGATCAAAGATACTCCCTCCTGTCCTCAATAATATAACACATATTTTAGGAATTGATTTTTTTGTTAATTTTTTATTAATTTATCTCTAATGATGCACCTTCAACAAAAATTAAGGAGGGGGTAAATGATGGAATTAAGAAAGATGACTAGTGTATTTTAGAAAACACTTGTCATACTACCTCCGGTCCTAAATATAATATGTAATTGACTTTTTTGGAGAGATATAAACTAATAAAACACAACATCTGATATGATTAAATAATTTATTTAGCTTCTTTAATCTCTCCAAAAAAAGTTAACGGATCGAAGGTAGTATTTACTAACTCAACTATTTTTTTTAATTTAATCAAATTAGATAAGTATGTTTTATATTAAAGACCATAAGGAGTAATTTAAGTTCGAATACACGGATCAATATGAAAGAATAATTATTCTTATATTTTCTCTCTATTTTTTTGATCAATTCATCTTTTCATTCTACTAAATACACGATAAGTTTTTATCAACATTCATTAGGTTCTCTTTCCTAATTCTCTAATCAATATTGTGATTTTTGGTTTTCCAAAGTAGAGGTTTTCCTCTGTTCTCTATGTAAGAACGTTTTCTATGGAAGATTTTCCTCTTCCGCAAGGGAAGAATTATCTCTCTTCTTTATCCAGAGAAGGTTTGCCTTTCCTTGAGCGAGAGTCTTGTGAAGATATATGTATATATATAAAAAGGGAATAATATTACTTTTGGTTCTTAAAACTTATCTTCATTTTAATTTTGGTTCCGTTATTTTTTATATTTGAAAAGGACTTGGAATTGTGTTGGGTGAATGGTTTTATATATTTCTAGATTCTCGTTGTTAAGTTTGTGCTGATGAGATGAGTGTGTGAGAAACAAAAGAAAACAAAGTTAAAAGGCAATGCACGCAGCACTTAAAAAACTCAGCCTCCATGGCTTTGTAGACTTTATTTTTTTCGAATTTATAAGGATGAGAATGAGATACTTTTATTCAACTACAATAATTGCAGGAATAACAATTAAGTCATTAAATATATCTTAAATTGATAATTTTTTTTTTTAAATTTATCCTTATTAAATTTTTTCTTTATTTATATTTATAAATCATTCACATCTTTGATCTATCCCCTCTCTTTCCTACTTTCCAATAAAATTTATATAAGGGTAATATTAGAAAGTCATTAATAACTTTCTAAGTGCCTATTTGGATTAGCAGTAGAGAAATTTTTTTTTTTTTTTTTGCATATGGGCTTTTGAAAAAGTCAGATTGTAGATGTGATTTGTGTTTATATTAGTGGTGGCAGAAGTGACTTTTTTTCTAACATTAAACCTATTTGAATTAGTGTTTGAAAATCCCATTTAGAAGGGAAATGACTAAAAATGGCATGAATATTATTAAATACTACATATATATATATATATATTATTTATGTATATTGTGATAATTGAAGTAAAAGAATTAACATTAAAATTTGATAAAATAAAAATAGTTAAATTATTAATTAAAAAAGGGGGGTGGAACATCCATACGCACAAGTCAAACAGTTTCCTCTCTGTCTCCACGTGTTATTATCTTTTTCACCCGACTCGCTTGATACGCTTATCCACATTCCAAAGATAAAGAAAAATCTAAAAGACAAAAAAGATAAAAACAGTACTGTTCTTCTTCTTTATCTTCCGTCCTATTTGAACTCTCTCTGCCTTTCGATAAAAAAAAATAAAAAAAAGGCTCTCTTTGCCCATTACTGCCTCACTATGCGGGGAAGGAGGAAAAAAACAGCTTCAATGACAAATTCAATAATAAATCACATTTGCATAATAAGCCCAGCAGAATCTAACGTTTTCTCAAACACCTAATCTTACCACCACCGTACTTTTCATTTTGCATCGCGCAGTTTGCAGTCTTGGCCGCTTTCCCAAACAGACCCTAAATGTACTTATATTTAAAACAAAAAATTTACTCTACAATAGACTTAGTGTGTGTTTGGTTGGGCTTATATTTAGACAATAAGCCATTATTACGTAAGTCAAGATAAAACTCTTCTCACATACTCACCTCGTATACCGTGAATCACGATTTATAAACACTTGTTGTCCAAAAATAAGTTATTTCAAACAAGTCCTTACAATAATAACTTTCTAAATGTACTTATGTTTGAATAATTGTACTTAGGAAGCGAGTTAGGTTTTCTCTCAACCTAGTGCTATTTATAACCTCAAATGTTATGATATCCAGACATAATCAAAACAGGAAATTAATAATATCTAGATATTTTGATACGATCAAAGTTGAAGATTGGTAACATCCAGATATAATTAACAATAAATAATATAATCGTAATTAATATAAAATGAATCTAACATCGTGAAGATGCTCAGGAGCGGAGGGACAATGCGCGCAAACAAGAGCTCCACTCACGAGCAGGTAGTGTGTTGCTCGTGATATTCATAGCCTTTAATGTAACAAAAACAAAAACACCACAGATAAGAGAAAACAGAGAAAGAGATGAAAACGGGTTTGGGTTGTCCCATTTTCTTTTCTCTCCCTCTTTTTTTTTTTTTTTTTTTTCAGAATCTCATTTTCATCATTGGATTAAAAAGGGGGAGAATGACAGAAAAATACCATTTGAATTTCAAAATCCCGCTGACAAGAATGGTAATGGGATTGACAACGCAAATCTTTGTCAAAGGACTAATTGGAGATTTTGAAGTTCAAGTGGTATTTTTTTGTCATTCTCCGCTAAAAAAATAAATAATTCATATTCAATATTTTATAAAATTTTTATTTTAAAAATAAATAAATAATTTTAAACAGTTAAAACTTATCAACACAATTTATAATTGCAATATAGAAAAAATTAAAAAAAATTATAAATAACATAATAATAATTTATAAAATATTAAATATGAACAATTCATTTTTTATCTAAAGGTGGAGATGAGATTAGAAGAAGAAAAAAAAAAGAATTATCGTGTTCCAATAATAAGTGCACATCATGACAAATGTGTTTCTTTTTATTCCTTCATATTAATTTTTAAAAAAATCACTATAATGTTTTAAAAAAATACATGTTATACTAACTAACTTAACCAATTGCTTTAATCATACAAATAGAAAGAAACATTTTTTGGTATTGGAATAATTCACAAGTTCTGCATAGTTCTCATAATTTATATGGAAAAACATCCAAATGAAATTCTAATTCTAATCTCAAAGAAAAAGGGATATGGCGAAATTGGTAGACATTTCAGATTTTAATTTGATTGAGTCAATAGAATAGAATATAACAAAAAAAAAAAAAGGATCCCTTTGGATTCTTTATTATATTTATATTCATAAAAAATATAATTTATGTTATAATTCATAAACTAATGTCAAGTTTTTTTTTATGTAATAAAAAACCACGGGTTATTGAGAATTTAAAGGAGTATTTTATTGAATTGAAGAGCCTAATTTAAATTTGATACATATATCTTATATCAAGGATCGGATGGAATAAAAACCAACATCATCTTGATGAGAATAAATTGAGAGTTTTGACAAATTAGTTTAGTCTAAACCAGACCTATGAAAAAATGGTGTAGATTGAATGATGAAATTGATTAGGAAAGTAGATATACAAATTATGCAAAATCACAAAACTTCCCATTCATTAATTATCAATTGAAATAAAGTCTTTTAATAGGTAAACAGAAACTTATTCCTCAAGGACTGCCCCAGTCATTAAGAACTTTTCCATAAGGACTGAACCATACAAGAGCTTCTATTAGATGAGAAATAAGATTATGCATCAACTGGTGACAGCCTTTTTTGGTATAAATAAGTGGATTTCTATCACTTGTTCATCTCTTCACTGATTTATTTTTGTTCAGTTTGATAACAATAGAAATCATTCTTGCCAATTTGACACTAAAAAACTTAACAAAACTTAAATATTCAAACAAGCAACTCTAGCATGAATAATCATCAAGTACGAGTATTTTCTTAACGCAAGAGTAACCTTGTCCAGTTGTTCCTAGAAGTAGAAGATAATATATATGTAATTTTCACAAGTTCAGGTATGACTTTACTTATATAATATATTTATCATATTTTAACCAACAATTTAAAATTTTTAAAATTTAAAAAAAAAATACCCAAATTTAATCGAGATAATAATTCCCTCAAAATATTTTCGAGTTGGCATCGCATTCGCATCCAATTCCCTACCTCAATTCGAGGTGCAACCACGGTCCCAAAAATCCAGCTGTGTTCCAACAAAACGGCGCATCTGCTATCTTGCGCCTTCGCCGGAGGTTCACTTTAACCTGCACCACCCCTCAGAATTGCAATAACCAAGCACAGCTCAGAAAAAATTGAAACAGAGGCATATAATTTTTGGGTGATTTATCAGTTATCAACCATCAATCGGCGAGGCATTGCATTTCCAAGTTTCAAATGCGTATACAGGAACAGAGTTTAAGAGCGTAAGTATTTTTTTTTTGCTTCTTATTCTTGTTTAATTTTCACGCACAACCAAGAATTGAAGGAAAAGAAAGCTATTCTGATATCGACACAGAATCTTCCTGGTGCGTGAAACGAGGCTGCAAGAATCACCGGGATGGTAAAACCGGAGAATGCAGCTTAAGAATCGGCGAATTTCCTGTGTGGCCGTATTTCTTGCAAATTTTTCACAGTGCGAATCGGCAAAATATCGGCTCTCTCCGCCGGAAGTCGCCGAACGTCGTTCAAATCCACTGCTAAATCTACCAAGAACAAACGAATTAAAAAAACTAGCAAAAGAAAATTGGTTGAATTAAATTAATGCGCGAATCTGGAAATGCATTGTACCAGAATGCTTGGATCCGCGAAACGAAGCCATCTCCGAAGCGGAGGGAGTGTGAGAGCAGAGGTAAAGAACGAGGAAGCAGAAAAATATGAGAAAGGGAAGGAGGTGGATGAACTTTTCTGTTCTGGAAGGAGGCGATGATGCTCGACGGCTCTTTCCGGCGGTATCGTCGTCTTCGTCGGATATGGACACCGATGAAACAGAGTCTGTGAGCTTCGGTTCTTCGACCGTGTCCATTTCTTCCTGGGCTCCGCCATAGCTGTGCCTGTGAAGCTTGGAAGGTGAGCTCAGAGACAGTCTCTGCATGGTCTCAGACGCAGTAAGGGAAGAGAGAGACGGAGGAAGATTGAGCGGAGCGGAGAGTGCGAGAAATTCACCGTCGAGAAGTCAAGATTTGATTCTGTTATTCTGTTATTTATTTTGATAGAGAAGTTCAATTTATTTTTACCGTCACATTAAAGTATATTTACTCGAGCAATTACTTTCATGATCTTATTGTTATTAACGGTTAATTACAGATCTTTTTTTTTTAACCTTATAATAAATTTTTACTATTAATATTATTAATACTTTAAAATAAAAAATTCACCTGTATATTTGGCAAAAGCACCTGTATTTAAATAAAGGTAGGTACGCAAGACTAAAAATCATCCTTATCACACATCATCTAAAGGTTTTGCTTGGCTTTTACTCTTTTCTATTCTTTTCTTTTTTTTCCCCCTTCCTTGCTCCAAAAGCTGTTCCTCATTTTATCTTCTTTCATTTGACACTTCCTCTTGCGTTTAATTTAATAATTTTATCGTTATTTTTCTTTCCTTTTTTATGATAAATTAATTTTTTTATGACGATAAATTCAAAGTTGAAATTGTTCTCTTCAAGACTGTAGGCCACAAAAAAATTTACATGATTCACTCAATTTTAAAGTTGATCCTTACCATTGAAATCTTTTTAGTTTAATGCAGACATAATTTTTGGATATAATAATTGCCAGTAAGTTCTTATTAACATTTTATTTCACCACGTATTAATCATTGCTATTTTAAATTTACTTAAATTATTTAAGTAAAACGAGTCAATTCAAATTATGAATATTCAAAATATTAAAATACTATATAATGAGTTACATGTTAATAAATTATTGAATATTTATTAAAATTTAAAAATTTTAAACAGATTACATATATAGTAAACAAAAATATTAAATTTATTTGAAAAAATTTAATTTAGGAACCAAACTAAAAATAAATTGAAGCTATTCAAGTGCTTCAGCACAGACGCAACACCCCTTCCTCTTGCGTAAAGGCTGAGGAAATAATAATTTTGGTCCCTAGCGATTATAATACAATTAAATCCTTATATATTTTGTAATATTAAACAACTAAATTATTCAATTACAAAAAATGTAATATATTATTTTGGAAAAATGACACCAAGGTCACAATCAAATAAAATAATATCAAGAAAATCTCATAACTTGTTAATGACAGCTCTTTCACTTGTACTTAACAAATTATAAGATTTTTTTTTTGTATTATTTTTTTTAATTTAGACCTTGGTGTCATTTTTTCCATTATTTTTAATTAAAATATAATAATTCCACAATTGAATAATAAAATAACAAGTAATAGCACATCTTTTTTATAGGGAAAAAATTATAGTCTAAGACTCCGTAAGTGTACAAGTCATATCAAGTAATAGAGTGATGAGAAAAGTATCATTCCCACGAAGATTTAATACCAACAATTTAGTTGAATAATGACTTTACACTTTTGCTTAAATTGAGGCAACACAATTTGAATCAAAGATAGGAAATAGGGATAATTGGGAATAAATACCTTTTTAGCAAATTAATTGTTGAATGCTATCAAGCGTGCAAGCCATCTTTCGTATATGCAAAAAAACTTCTTTTGTGTGCAAATACTCTTCTATTTATACACAAATCTTCCATATAAACGTGCAAATCATCTTCCGTTGTGTATAAAATATCTTCCGTTAAAGTGCAACAGATCTTATATGGTAGCACTCAGTAATTAATTTTCCCCAAAGGTATTTTTGAGCGATTTTCCTTAGGAAATAAGCTAACCTAAAAAAAAGAAAGAAAATCAAATCTAACTAGAGCTAAAGATAAGGGTGACTTTAAATCTTAAGTTGTGACTTGCATTATTATAGCTTTGATTACTTTTTAGTGTCTAATTTATTCCCTTAATTACATTTAAAGTTATATTTGCTAGTCTAGGATTCTCATTTATCTAATACTCCCTCCGGTCCTAATTATAGGACATATTTACCTAACTTTGGAGAAATTAAGGATAATAGTTAAATTAGTTGATTTTATTTATTTTCCAAAAATGCCCTTATTTAATAGGGGTGATTTAGGAATACTACATGAGTCTACCATGAGGCAATCCAACCATTATCTAAATCAGTATTCTCTCTCCACCTCTCTATGTTTACTTTCATGGTATTTTATTTGGTGTATGTTTGATATTTCATGGTACCACACGTCAGACGAGGCAATCCAACCATTATCTAAAGCAATGGGGGTATTTTGGGAACAAATTGACAAAAATTAAAATTTTGTCCTATAATTAGGACCAAGATCAACTTCCAAATGTTGTCCTATAATTAGGACCGGAGGGAGTACTATCTTTCAATCAATTAAAAGGCATTCCAATTATGTTAATCCCTAATTCCTTAGGTGATTAATACTTAATTAGATTAATTTAAGTATAAGCCTAAAGAGACTATGCAAGGCCGATAGATATACATCTATCCTACAAGCAAATTAAGTTCAAAAACTTAATCCTATACGATACAATTGAATGTCTATTTTAAATTTCCTAGACAATCTAGGCTCCTTTAGAATATCAAATTAAGTTCCAATCAAATTTTTTATTTTTAGAACAATTAAGCTCACAACTGAATCAACAAACATAACAGTGTAGCAATTAAAAATAAGAAATCATCATCCCCTAATCCATAATCAAACTAAATAATCCAAAACAAATGTTTAGCTAGATAAACTGAACATTATCATGAACAAAATAATAGGCAACCAAAGACAAAAGAAAGAAGAGAAAGGAAAGTAGAAACAAAAACCCAAAACCATATTTCCATCTATACTATAGATATTCTGCATCATCAAACTTTAGTCTCCTTCCATAAAATTATGAGCTTTTATCTTACTGCAACTAAAAAATAGAACACACTTTCTACTCTCTACGCCTTGCATATGTATAGGTATATATTGCCTCATACCAAAACTTCCAAAATAGTGTTGTTCTTATCGATGAAAAGAGAATGAAATCATAATAATGATAATAAATCTGAATTTATTTATTTATTTATTATTTGAGAAAACTTCCCATTATTATTTATTATTGCTTCTTTTCTAAGTTTAAAAACTTCTATTTTAATTTGAAATCCCATAAAAGATGCACCAAATTAGTATCTCAAAATCTCAATTAAATCCTTTTAATTCAACATTGATGACTTCCCAAATATACCAAAATATATCTCAAATCTATTAAATATGGAAGTCATCACTTTTTTAAAAGTTTGCATAATAATTTATTTATAAAAATTTTTATATATCACACCATCAAAGTGAAAACTGAAATTTATTTTGGTTGTGTACATGTATAGAGCTAACAATTAATTATTATATTGTAATTAAATGCAAGGGTAACAGACTAGCCGTATAAAAAAAACCATATATAAGCTGGCAAAAACTAAAAAGCCTATATATAAAATTTGTCCATTAAAAAGTTAACACTAATAAAGAAGGAGAGGAAATAAGGGAATGAAGGAAAACAACTAGGGTGTTTAAAAATACATATTATATTAACTAATCCAGTTAACTTCTTTAATTTAATCAAAATAAGTAAATATAACTTCTATTAAGGCAGGAGAGAGTATAGAGCTCTTCGATTCCTCTGAAGCATAGCTTAATGGAGCATGTCATCCGCTATTCGAAGACGCTTCAGCTCATTCTTCCATGCATCTGCCTTTTAATATAATCTTAAGAGTAATAGAAGAATAAGCCGTTTCCTTTTATTTTTTTCCCTTTATTTATGTCTCATGTGTTACTGTTCATAACAACAGTAACGACCCAATTGAGAAAGCCCTCCTCTAGCTTTATGTCATTTGATGCATCTCATCTCCTGCCTAAAAGTGAGGGCATGTCTTTTATTTTGACTTTTTTGAACTCTAACATTTGCTCAAAGTGGTTGAACTAGTGGTTTTGGTGAGATATACTTTTATTTGGTGATTATGCTATAATGCCAAAGATAATTCTTATATTTAACAGATGTTCTTATATTTAACTGAGAGTCATGTCTTTCTTAATGAAGATGTTGACAAGACAGTTTTTTGAATGTTTATATATCTTGATGGAGAAAGTTTTATTAGATGATTTTTTTTTTGTGCAATGGATCAACTATCTTTATGCAATGTGACTCTGTCATTTATTTTCATTGAAATGATCGGTTGTGTATGCTATGAATGAATGTAAGATCATGATGTACTTATATGTGATGTAGCTATTGCTCCCGCGCACAACGGGCGTAAAGTTCATGCTTGTTTCCATAGCACGTAAATGGTTAGTGTGATTTAGTGAGTGTTTGGCAATTATCCAAACTTAGGTTTATACAAACTGAGATAAAACTTCTTACATATTTAATTCGTAAATCGTAAAAACTATTCTCATAAGCTAATCTAAACATACACTTGATCTTTATATAGAGTATGAAAAACCAACGGAATGAGAGGGGGGGAAAATCTTAGGGTATGTTTGGTACGAAGTATCAGGGGGTAGGGATAGGATTGGGTGAGGGATTAAGTCAAAACATATCGTTTGGTACCAGGGATTATGAATAATTAGGGATTGGGAATGCCACGAAAGAGGGATTGCTTCAAAGCCACCTCCCCCTGGTTTTGTGTTTTCAATCCTTGGATTCCAAAATTGTAAAGACAAAATTACCCTTGATTTAAATTTTGTCAGACAAAAATACCCTGATTTTAACCTAATCAATCTCTCTCACAATCACTCCCTCTTCGATTTTTCCTCACCAGCCGCGAAACCATCACTCTGAACCATACAATCGATTTCTGCAGTATTTAACTGAATGTGGCCTATTTGGTTTGAGTGTGCACTGTGTGTCTTCAAGTATATGGCTTGTTTCTATCATCTGTATTACGACTCAAGTTCGATCTGCTGTATTCTTCAGGAACCATTCAATGCCGAGCCGCCGGCAAAGATAAACGATGGACGGAGGATCCGAAAACCGTCGTAAGTGAAGGGTCTAGTCGTATTGGTGTCATAATTCCTTCGATCGATTGTTTGGGATTTTGGGTAGGGTATTGGTGTCATTTTATAATTAATATATATTTATTAAATAATATTAGTAAAATCATTCCCTCCAATTACTACCTCATACCAAACATATTTTTAAAGTATCAAACCCAATCCTAATCCTTATCCCAATCCCTATCCCTATCCCTATCCATCAAAATTCAATATCACGTACTAAACATAGCCTTATAGTTTTCCAATAAATGAAAGTCATTTGCTTTCTCTGTCTAGAAGCAAAATCAGAATGGCTTTCGCCCGAAATGTGTCATCTTTCCCTATGCAGAATCCAGAATGATCTTGTTGGCAACAAAAAAAAAACAAAGAATCCAGAATGATCTTTGCCATATTACTATTAATGTCTCGAAATAAATAAATATTTGCTTTGATAATTGGGATCTACCCTCTGAAATATTCTTTATTTCGCTTCTCAACTCAAGGAGTGCATCAAGTTCTGGACATCAGTTTGATATGCGGTGGAGGAAGAATGCGAAAAACCAAATTCATATCTTCAGAAAATTTACGCAATGAGCAAATAACTATTTTAAAAAAGATTAAGAAAGCTAATTAAATCACTTTAGAATATATATAGTATTTATATTTCTTTCCTCTAAACTAATTAGTTAGTTTGATTGATAAATTGATATATAATCTAATGATACATAATATATGATATAATTAAATAAATCATTTAACTTCCTCAATCTTTTTTTTTTAAAAAAAAATCAACTATATCTTATGTTTAGAATTAAAGAATATAAATTAGGACCGCCCAATATGAATTTAGTGCTGTTATTTAACTCCAATCTCGTGGGACAAAGAGAAGAAGCTGATGACAACACGATAATTTCTGAGTTTTTCAGGATCTGATCCAATTGATAAGGAACAGAGTATAGTTAAACTCAAGACAAGTGAACTAAAAACTAGATCCATGTTAAACAAGGGAATGTTGGACACCTCAGTAAAACCTGTTATGTCATTGGATATGCAGCAACACCAAGTAGGTTCTCCCTGAAAACAGGGACTTGGATACACTGCAACCTCGGACAAGTTGGATTGTAATAACAACATTGGTGAAAACCTCTGGGATTTCTCCAAAGAATCCATAGAAACAAATTTCTGAAGGAAATTAAATCACACTAATTATAAAACGGTCTAGGATATTTTCTCCAGTAAGATCAAAACAGGCACAATGTAAAACATATAAAAAGATGTAATACAGTTAGACAATCACCTCAACAAGTTGGATTACATCATCGCCGGCAATCTTTGTAAAAGCATACTTTAGACAGTTAAGTATTAGCAAAATTCATTCGAAAATAGGTTATAACAAAAATAAGCTGTAAGATAATATAACCACTACATTTTGAATGATATTCAAGGCTCAGAATATAAAACAGCTCTATCAATCACAGATTCTCAGAAGCAGAACTGGCATTTCAAGCTGATTGATTATCATCACAGCCAACAACAGAATTGCAAATCAAAGAAATATGAGCAAACCATCCAAACAAAGTAGACAATAAGAGAAACAAATGGCTCATATCAAGAAATTCAACCATTTTCCTTTTATGCTTCATCGATGACCCTCAGAAGCGCGGATAATATATAATCATTGCCGTTTCTTTTTCAAATAAAAGACTGGGTTTATGAGGCCACGGGGCAAGTAGCGGGAATTTTTAGAGGCACAAATATTGAAAAATTAAAACCCCCATGTGAGTACCGCCAATTCAATCTGCGCGGGTATATTTATTTGGGCATTACGATTGCTTATGAGTTGTTTTTTTACGTAAATCGAGATACAACTCCTCTCACATACTTACTTCGTATACAGTAAATCACTATTAAAAAATAACTTATAAGCAATCGAATCGCTAAAACAAACATACCTTTCGGTTGAAAATAAGCCAAAGGTGTAGTGAGGCATTTGCCTAAGCCTACAAACACACACAATCAGAAGGAATGTTGCTGTTGCTTTGACACAGATCAGCCGTGAAGAAGGAGGGCTAAACTGCAACACGAACGGCTACATTTGGCACGTGCTTTGGGGCATTCGCGTCACCGATATCAGGGAAGCCCGGGAGGCATCGTGCAAGGACCTAAAATAATGAACCTAGCAAGCTAATTCAACAATTACCTTCGCCATGCCCAAGCCCTGGGATGAAGCTGACCCATGTAACTCGGCGTGAATCGGTGTAAACCGGTGATAAAACGGATAACCCGCCGAGTTAAATAGGTTAGGTGAGTTACTTTTACAAACATTTTAAAGAGAGAAAGGGAGGTGACAGACTGACAGGATTCGAATATCAGATTTTTGATAGAGCTGAAAACAAAGGTCTGGATGCTGAAGAGATTTTGTGAAGATTACATGGAAAAGATAAAGCTGCTAGCCTGGATGCAAATTTTTGAGTTATAGAATAGGTTGTGGAAAATAAAAGTGAATAACATTTGCTCTGAGATCTGGCAGATTTTCGCTCGCTTTCGGATACAAGAGAGGATGCGGCCATGGAGTGAGGTGCCGCTGGAACTGGTTCGTGCAGAAGGGAAGAGGCAATCCACAGATTAATCGGCTGGTAGGAGGGAGATAGATAGATAATGATTAGGGTTGTTTGAGTGTGTTGGGCTTGGGCCCTTGCTCATCTACCGAAAACAAACAATAAAATTAATTAAAATAAAGAGTTAAAGGGTAAAACTGTCCTTAAATTTCTAAAAAATGGATTCACTATCATAAATTTCTATTTGGTACAAAAGTAAATATGAACTTTTAAAAACGGTGTAAAAGTAATCATGAGCTTTCAAAAAAGAGGTAAAAGTGACACCACAGTTAACGGCCGTTTACTCAAAAGTGTTTAAAGGGCAAAAATACTCATAAACTTTTCTCAAAAGTGCACCCACCACCATAAACCTTATTTTGGTGCAAAAGTAATCATAAACCTTCAAAAAAGGGGCAAAAGTGACTGTTATCTTACTGGGTTCACATGTTATCTTTTGATTGTTCAAAGTTCAAGAAAAGAGACCCCAACTTATTCATCATAATTTTTTCAAACCAAAAATTGAAAAATCTATCTTCAATGAAGATGACATCGTCATCTTACTCTCACCGACCTGCCGTAAATGGAATTGTTGAGATCGATGGTGCCATAAACGCAGTTGTCAAAATTAAAGAACAATTAAAAGAGATGAAAAGCGAGAGTGAAAAAAAAGAATGAGAGAGGACAAAAAAAAACAAGAAGAGAAATGTCATTTGGAAAAATTATGGTGGATAAGTCGGGGTGTTCTTTTCCTAAACTTAGAATAATTAAAAGATGACATTTGAACCCAGTTAGAGAACTGTCACTTTTACCCCATTTTTAAAAGTTTATGGTTAATTTTGCACATAGAAAAAAGTTTATGGTGGTGGTTGCACTTTTAAAAAAAGTTTGTGGGTATTTTTGTCCCTTAAACACTTTTAAATAAAAGGTCATTAATGGTGGTATCACTTTTACCCTCTTTTTAAAAGTTCATGATTATTTTTATATCATTTTTAAAAATTCATGATTATTTTTATAAAAAAAAAAATTACGGTGATGGATGCATTTTCGAGAAAACTTTAAGGGTGATCTTAACCCTAAAATAAACACAGAATTGCACTCTTTTTTTCTTCCCCGTAAACTCAAATATGTTGTATACGATTCCTAAATGCTCGATTCCATATACTCATTTTCTAGCCTGATTCATGTACATGACACCTCGTCCTCTATGAAAAGCACACTTCAAGGTTATATAAAAAATATTTATAGCCAAATATAAATATTTTTAATTAAATTATATTATTTTAATTCTCACCTATCTAATCTCAAATTAACCCCATCTGACCAAGTGACTTACTATGACCTGTCCGATTTTTAACACATTAAAAATAGGCTCATCTCCTTTTTTTTTTTTTTTTTGTGGGCAATGTTTGGGCCAGTGATTTTGCTTTATATTTGAGCGGAGCACTTAAAAACCGATTATCTATATTGTCCCAAAATAATAGACTATGTATTCAAAGCCTCAAAAATAATAAGTGTTTGTTTAGATTAACGGTGGAAAAGTAATTTTTTTTTACAATCTAATTTTTGCAAAAGTCAGTTAGGATAAAAGTTAGATGATAAATGTGATTTGTGTTTGGACTGACGGTGGTAAAAGTGATTTTTTTTCTAATTTTAAACCTGTTTGGATTAATGTTTGAAAAACCCGTTTAGATAGAAAATGACTGAAAATGACATTAATATTATTCAATACTACATGTATACATTATTTGTCTATATTAATTGAAGTGGAAAATTAAAATTAAAATTTCATAAAATTCAAAAAAGTGAAATTATTATTTTAAAAAAAGGAAAATACACTAAAGTACTTAATTGTAAGATTGATAAAGTTGTATTTAAAATAGAATGCATGCATTAAGTGAATCATGAATGGATCACCTACTTCTAACAAGTTCGTCTCTGATTCTGTTATGAACATGATTCATTTGTGGTAAAGACAATCTACGGATAATTGATGTTGATGCTAAATCAATTGGATCATTATCACCACGATGATTCAAGATGTTCTTTCTCTCAATGCAAAGTTCAATGAAAATCATAGTGGAACTTACATCCAACGATGCTTTTCCTTTTTCCTTATTCATATTTCTATATCAACAATTGACCAACAAACAAAAACAAATGACTAGGTGAAATTCATCAAAAATTTGAGAATGTCAATTATAAATAACATTATAGTTTTATAACATTTATCCACAAGTACTTAAGGGCCAACAACACAATTTCTAGGATGAAATATTGTTGCATATTCTGTGAGGAATAAAGCAAATACTTGCTATAAATGAAATAAAAAAATATGATACAAATACTAGAGAAATGAAGTCTATTGTGACATATTCTCAAAAGTATTGAATGGCATTTATTATGCCCAATGGTCACACACACACAAAAGTTACTTCTTCTTCTGTGATAAGTGCTGCAATGAGCTTTTCTCAAAAGCTCCTTTTTTTGAATAAGTCCAATGAAAAAAAACGTCAATTCAAATGGAGCTAATTTGTCTCAATTGGGTTTTTGGCAGCTTTTGTGAGGTAGATGGGCTTTTTTTCCCTCCAACGTCTTCCCAAACAAATTCTAAATATATGGCTTAAGATAGGCATTGGTAATCAAAGGTTTGAACTCACAACATCACACTTTATAAATTTAGAGTTTAGGGTTTGTCAGATAAAACCCTAAGCCCCATGTCCTTATTGTAGCACGGGTGTGGAAGACACTCTGTGTGTGTACTCAGGAACTGCTCTTATGCCAAAAAAGTGTGGTTGAGCCTGCTAAATCCCAGGCATACCTCTACCTTTTTTAATTCTTGTTTACGGGTTTGGATGGCTCTTAATTTAGAAAGGACACTTGGTAAGGATACTGGTTCTAGTTGGAATCTTATTTGGGGAGTAACAATCTGGAAACTTTGGTTAGGAAGGAATCAAAATTTTTTTTTTTTAAGTAATTTTGAGAAACCCCAAATCCAAGTACTGTGATTTAAGAGATTCGGATGACATTTGTGACAGTTTGACTCTGAAATTCTAGCTTATAACTCCCTGTCAAAGACATTTAGCTTGAAATCTACCTTGAAAATTAATGTGGATCAGGTTATTCCATCATCCTCATCAGAAGCTGGTTATGGAGGTGTTCTACATGATCACAAGGGATCTTGGATAATAGGTTTCACTCATGAATCGGCACTTGCAGTGTAATGGAAGCAAAGAACGGGCCATATTCACTATTCATAGGCTTAAAGATGGCTTGGGATTTTTGCTTCAAACAGGTCATGTTGGAATCTGATGCTAAGAAAGTAATAGACTTATTATTGGCTGACAACATAGACTGTGGGAGTCTAATGTTTTTACAAATTCAAAGCCTGATGAACTTTGATTGAGAGCTGGAGTTTAACAAAGTTGAAGACACATTGGCTAAGAAAGGTATCAATCTTTTTTTTTTTTTTTTTGCCAATAAGAAAAGTATCAATCAGTCATGTCTTCTGGATGCGTGCTTGCCTTACCTATGGGCCTGGGTAGATCAAGATATTGGATATGATTAAATTCCCCTTACCATGATAAATGAGAGTTGGTTCAAGTGGTAAGCGGCTTGGTTCCGTTTAAATAAGGTCTCGGGTTTGAGCCTTGTGTATGCAAAAAATTCCAGGGTAATGAAACCCGGACCGGACCGGCCCGGAAACCGGCGAACTGGCCGGTAAACCGGTCCGGTTCCCGGTCAGGTCTGGGTTACCTATTTGTTAAATTTTTTTTTTTATTTTTCCTTTAGAATTTCATACTATAAGTCTAAAATTTTCAATTTTTTACCGGTTTGGTCCCGGTTTAGCTCCAGTTTAGCCCCGGTCTGACCCACTAACCCTTAACCCAATACCCCAACCGATTCAATACCCGGTCCGGGTTTTAATACCTTGGAAAATTCTCATTTGGAGACTCTCCCACCATAGCCAAGTGTGCGATGCAGGTCGGATCCAGATGTAGTCAGGGCAAAGCTCCGATGAACGGAGTGGGCAACAAAAAAAAATCCCTTTACCATGGCTATTTCTATGCAATATGGCTTACCCCCAAATGCCTTCATTTAGATTTTCTCCCTTGCAATTCCTCTCCCTCACGCCTCCTATACTCGAAACACAGCTGTTTTGGGTCTAAAAAAGGGGTAGTTGGGTCCTTTTATTTTTTTAAAAAATATGTAATACTTTGAAGTATTTTTTAAGTGATATCTAATATTTTAAAATAATTTTTGATACATTGATCACCCTCAAATTTTTTTAGTAGTAACTACTGTCTAACAAATTGCACTCTAAAGTATTGTTTCAGTAACACTCAGTATTATAAATTAATTTTTAACTCACTCAGTACCTTAAATAATTTTTTAGCAGTAACTACTGTCTAACAAACAATATTCTAAAGTATTTTTTTAGTAACACCTAGTATCGTAAATTATTTTTTAAATCATTTAGCACTTTAAATAATTTTTTCAATATTACCCAGTATCCTAAAATAAATTTTTTTTTTTTTGCATCTAATCCCCTGAAATATTTTTTTATCACCACTCTGTATCTTAAGTTTAGACTGTTCATTACAATTCGAAAAATATTTTACCATGTTGAATATAAAAAACGTTATTTCATGATATTGGATGGTATTAAAAAAAATACTTCATGGTGCCATTTTTTTTTAAACAAGGATCCAACCCCCCATTTTCGAGTATGGGAGGTGTAAGGGAGGGGAATTGTAAGGGAGAGAATCCATATTCGATTTCGTGTTCGTTTGTAATAGCTTATTTTTGGACAATAAGTGCTTATAAATCGTGATTCACGGTATACGAGGTAAGTATGTTATAGGAGTTTTATCTCGACTTGCGTAATAAAGATTTATTGTCTAAAAATAAGTAATACCAAATTCAGACTTCATCCACTCTTCCATCTAACGTTTTTAATAGTTAAATCAACATTTCGACGGTTTATATTTTTATTTTAAAAATTATTATTAACATGTTATTTTTTTTAAAAAAAATAGATAATCAAACCATTTTCATTTCCAATAAGTTAGTCTGCTTGGAGTGGGAAGATTTTGAGCTCCCCCTGCCCAAGAGAATGGGTCACAATTTAATTGTTTATGCTATTATTCCCATTGGATATCCCTGGTGCATCAAACACATACTCATGGATATTCCCACTGCCAGCAAACTCTTCTTATCCCCCCCTCCACCCTAAAGGCAATTTAATATGTGTGTTTGGAGTCTCAATTGGAGGGGTCAATTGGGCTTATTTTACCCTTAAGCTCAATAGGTGGCTGAGGAAAAAAAAAGTGTATGTTTGGTTGACAAAATAAGCAATTGGGCTTTTGGCAAATTGAGCACTATTCATATAAGATTGGGTAAAGCTCAATGTTGGAGCTTTTATTAAAAGCTCAATTGAAATATATCCCATGGTCCCACGTTTTTTTTCCTTCTCTCTCCCCCCTGCAGTTACAATTAAGAGTGGATATTTTCTCTCTCTCTCTCGCCTGCAATCAAAATATTTTTTTAGTTGTGTCTAGTGTGTTATCAGACTGATTGCAATTTTATCTTTAATATATTTTTTCAGCTACAAAAATTAATTTAAAATATTTTTCGGTGCTTTTAACCCCTTAAAATATTTTTTCAACTGTACCCAGTGTGTTATCATACTGATTTCAATTTTACCATTAATGTATTTTTTCAGCTCAAAAAATTACTTTAAAATATTTTTTTGTGTTTTTAACCCTTTAAAATATTTTTTCAGTTATACTCAGTCTTAGGAGACCGACTAAAATTTTACCTTTAATGTATTTTTTTTTAGTAGTAAAAAGCACTCAAAACTTAGAATACTGATTTATTGATTTCCACCAACTCTAAAATATTTTTCCAGTAGCACCTAATATTTTAAAGTAATTACTTGATTTTTAAATATTTTTCCAGCCACTCTCTCTTACCATTATCACAAAAGCCCTTATGCTTAAGCCAATCCAAACAAGTTTTATTTTTACAAAAGCCCAATTGACAATCGCCAGTCCAAACATAAATCACATTACACAATTTAGTTTTTACCAAAAGTAATATTACAACAAGTCCAATTGAAACAAACCCAATTATCAATCGTTGTTCCAAACACATCCTATGTCAATGCAAACCTAGACTCAAGCAGAATTGAAAGCTTGAAACGAATTATAAAAAAAAAAGAAAAAAAGAGGAAGATATTTTTGGGGGAAGAAGAAGTTAAGAAAAGATTTTTTTTCTTTCTATAAGAGAATCATCAAGTTCCATTAACAAGGAGGAAAAAGTATTCAGGCACACTTTCACTTTGCTGCCTTTTTCTTTCTTTAACTTGTGTTCATTATTGTGCTTTCTTTTTTTTTTTTGGCCAATCATTATTGTGCTTTCAAATATTGGGAACAAAAAACTGCTTTATTTTTCATTCAGCTATGATAAGCTATTTATTAGAGTTTACTCCCAGATAGATAACTCAGCCTCAGAACTTGAAAAGTCAAAAATCAGGAAAATATTTTTTAAAAATATAAAAGTCAACGAAAATAAATAAAATGAATCTTACTTATGATGCCTCTCTTTATTACATAATATTGAGACAAAACGAAAATTAGGGGGAAAATCCGGGAATTTTCTTTTTTCCCACCAAAGAATCAATCCGGAGTTCAAATAATAGCCAGCGGTTCAGATGAAAGAAAGGCCGTAACCAACGGCCACGATGACACAGTGGAAAAAGGGCAACAAGGGACGTCATTGCAATCGAAAATTCTGGCGGCCTCGTTCAAGAAGAGCGCAAACAACAAGCAAAGGAGTAAACTTGCGCAACAGGAAACGGTGCGTGATAAGGCGGAGCATATAAATCAATAGAGGAAACCAACTCACCGAAGCTTCTAACAAATAGCCTGAATTATTTTTCTGAAACAGATATTGCATTTTGAGAGTAGATCATGGTTCTCTGGGAGATTACCGCCGCCACTGCGTATTTTTTGGGCCTCAAGCGAACTTATAGGCTTGCTTTGAAGCTTCAGCGGAAGATCATAAGTATCAAGCATCCCAAGATCCGTCAGTTCGCCCACAGGTTCTTGCTTCTTTTTCGTTTTCATTTTTTGATTCTTGTAATCTTTTTATTGATTTTTCCCGAATCTGTTCCTGTTAATCGTTTCCTATTCATCAGCAAGAAGATTTTGTAGGAAAAGAATATAAGACGAATCATGCTTACTAATTGTGGCTTGATAGTACGATATGGTATTCAGATTCGCAATGCTTCGGCATTAATATTGCGTAGTTAACAGCATGTAAGATTCACTTGTAATCTTGTGAAGAGTTGAGAAATGTTCTTGTGATTTCATACATATTGCTGTTTAGTGGACCTGAGATTTGTTTCTTGATGATAAAATCTTGAAATTAGCTTGGTGCTGGAGTTCTTATTGTATAGAGTGCGATTATTTCCAAACTTCTCGATGATTGGTTGTGTGTTCGAATTAATTAGGATACGGATGCTTGTAATTCTTACCTTGTACTGCTGCATTGCTAATATTTTGCAATTAGCCTAAGCTTGTTTATCATTGCCCCTTGGAGTCTTAATGCTATGTTTTGGACTCCTGATCATAGAGAATAAGGTTCTAGTCTACGTCCTACAATGTATAAGGGCAGATGGAAATGTATTGCATTGTCAGAAATGGTTACTTTTTAAGGCTAATAACAGAAGGAAGATTTGATAACTCACCTGAGTTGTTGGTAGAGGAGATTATTATGTTTTGAGAAGAGTAAACCCTATGGATTTGGCTATCATATATGACTGCATCTCTGTCAAGGAGTTTATAAAATGGGGCATTGGGTGGTTAAGTGTAACCCCCTCACCGTAATTACATCCGGATTACGAAATTTAAGTGAAATAGAGACCAATAAGTTGATTTAACACTTATAATCCCTCATCCAAAAGATGGGGCATTTCGAAATCATTTCAAAATATAATTAATTCCTGGTCTCACATTCACATACGGATATAACTACTTGAGAAATCAGAGTACATAATAAATATCAAAGTGCGGAAACCAAAATCCCGGCAAACCCCGGGTTACTTACATAAATAACTTGGGTTTATAAGTTTTTCCCATAAAGGGGATTACACGATCAAAAGATCATTTACAACACATATACATTTGGAAATCCCAAAAGCAAAATGAGGATAACCAACTATCCCAAAATCCCTAAATGTCCCTACGAGATCCTAACCACTACGGGTTGGTCGCTTCTCCTTTGAGCCACTTGCTCTGCCTGAAAAGGTTAGTCATTTGGAGGAATGAGATTCTAAAGAATCCCAGAGCAACAACTCACTCATACAATATATAAACACAAAGCATGTAATGTATCATGTTCACCAACATCAACAGCAACTCAATGATCCACAGCTCGCGCCACGGACGACAGCACTCATGGCTGTATCACAATGCACTATGCCCGCTTACGCGGTAATCACAATGACAGCTTTCGCTGCAAACACTATGCCCGCTCACGCGGTAATCACTATGCACAACGCCCGCTTTCGCGGTGAACACTATGTAGCAGCAACTCAAAGCACAAAGCACCACAAAGCATCTCAAAGCACAATGTATCACTAAGCATCTCCAAACACAATGTATCACAAAACACAATGCTCCACAGTACACAAAGCTCCACAACGTATCTCAATGCATCTCGAAGCAGCAGCAGCACACAAAGCATGATAGGCAAACATACAATACATTTACACAAAGTATAAGAGAGAGGTCGCTACCTGAATCTTTCCTGACAATCTTTGGCACAGTGGGCTCACGCGTTCGGCAGATATCAAATCCTATTCAAATTAGGGACACTTAATCAATCTCTTTTCCATAAATATATTTCAATAATACTCTAAGTTGGTTATCGATTAGGACTCTTTAGGTGACTAAAAGAAGCCTAAACATATGCCTAAAGGGTTGGAAAACACTCCCCAAAAGACCCCTTACTCGAAGGCAAAACACTGATTTTTGGCAGTTTCACTCGAGCACAGATGCTCTCACTCGAGCACAAGTACGGACATCACTCGAGCACAAGTGCGAGTGAGACTGCGAGTGAGCACCCGAGAGCACAAAGACACTTGCAGGAACTGGCTCACTCGCGAGCACAAATCCTCACTCGAGCACTGGCTCACCCGCGAGCACAAATCCTCACTCGAGCACTGGCTCACCCGCGAGCACAGCGTCACGAGTGACAACCCGAGAGCACCAAAAGCTCTCCAAGCACAGGATCACTCGAGCACAAAAACACACCCGCGAGCACACTCCCACACCCGCGAGCACACTCCCACACCCGCGAGCACACCTCACACCCGCGAGCACACTCACTCGAGAATAACCCCCATGTGCTCGAGCACACCTCCCCTACCCGCGAGTGAGAAAGCACACTCGTGCATCTTTCCCGCGAGCATCCACCCGAGAGTAATTCTCTACTCTGGGCCTACACCTTTTCTCGAGCAGAACCATGCTCACTCGAGCAGGTTCCTCGCTCACTCGAGCACAAGCGTTGTGCTCAAGCAGCACTCATAGAAAACCCAGGTGCACCCGAAGCACAAAGGGAAAACTTGCGCATCACTCGAGCACGTTCTTCCACTGCTCGAGCAATACTCATTCCTCACTCGAGCACACCCCTGTCTGCTCGAGTGATGTGTATCAGAGACCCCAAAACGCAGAAAAAAATCAGATAACACCAGATGGTCAAATCCTCCCCCAAAGGTTCCCAAACTCTTCCAAATGTTCATACACTCTAAGCACTCACTAGGGAACACAATGGCAACACCAAAAACACCCCAAAAACCATTTTGACCACAATCAAACACTAAGGTCTCTAAGATACACATTATCCAAATTTCATCCAAATTCATTCCAACATTCCAGATCATATTCAATACTCAAATAACTCCATAATACATCATTTCCAATCCTAAATCACAATGAACTTCATATTCTCAAAAATAGGCATATTTAGGGCAAAATTCCAGATTTTACCAAACCTAGCCAAAACTCATAAACAATATATCAAAATGCTCTAAATGCCTACCTCTTTACTTTGCCCAATCCGAAATCTTGATTCCTCAACTTTCAATTTCGGCCAATGTCCCAATCTACACCATTCAAGGCTCTACAACCATCACAATGGAGCTCTTAATGAGACACACCACATTAACAAAGAGGATTAGGGCATTAGAGAATCATAGCTTACCAAAATCAAAGCTTTTCTCCCTCCTCTTCTTGCTTAATCCAGCGGAAATAGAGAGAGAAATGAGAGATGAGAGATGAGAGAGAAAATGATGATGAAGAAACACATACTCCCTCCCTTGCCCATGCTTCCAACCGAATAGGAGAGAGAAAATGAGGGAAAAGTGCTATTTTGTCACTTAGTGCATCATCCTATGGCTCTCCACTTGCCACATGTCATCATCCATTTACTTCCACAATGAACTCACCTCCTCACAACACACAGGATTCCGACCCACGGTCAAGGAATCACAACCATTGATCTTAAATACTTCATGTATTTACTCTCAAAATTCACATTACATTAACTCCAAAAGTATTTAATCAAGATAATTACAATAATTATCAGAGTCATTAGCCCTAATTACAAATCGGGATATTACAATTCTCCCCCCGTTAAATAAATTTCGTCCTCGAAATTTCTACACCCCTTGAGCCATAAACTCCGGATATCGCCTTCGCATATCCTCTTCCGTTTCCCAGGTTGCTTCCCGCTGGGTCATACCCTTCCAGATCACTTTCACATAAGGGATACTCCGGTGTCTGAGCCGACGTTCTTCTCGTTCGATTATTCGCTCTGGCTCCACCGCATACGTGAAGTTATCTCGCAACTCCACATTCTCATACTCAACGACATGAGATGGATCCGGTTGGTACTTCTTTAATTGGGAAACATGAAATACATCATGGAGTCTGCTCAAGCTCGGAGGTAGGGCTATACGATAAGCAACAGGCCCAATCCTATCAAGGATCTCAAAAGGACCTATATATCTTGGGCTCAGCTTCTTTCGTTTAATTGCTCGCCCAATACCGGTGACAGGTGATATTCTCATAAATACATGGTCACCAACTTCAAATTCTAGAGGTCTTCTCCTCTTGTCAGCATAGCTTTTCTGCCGACTTTGTGCTGCAAGAAGCCTCTTACGAACGATTCGAATCTGGGCAGACGTTTGATCAACAAGATCCGGCCCATAGAGCTTCCTCTCAGACAACTCATTCCAACACAATGGCGATTGGCATTTTCTACCATACAACGCTTCATACGGCGCCATCTGAATGCTCGCATGATAGCTATTGTTGTAGGCAAACTCCGCAAGTGGAAGAAAACGATCCCAACTCCCTTTGAAGTCAAGAACACATGCCCGCAACATATCTTCTAAGGTCTGGATAGTCCTCTCTGACTGACCATCTGTCTGAGGATGATAGGCTGTACTGAATCTCAATTGAGTACCCAGTGCCTCATGCAATGCCTTCCAGAATCTCGAAGTGAAACGAGGATCTCGATCAGAGATGATATTCCTCGGTATGCCATGGAGCTTCACAATCTCACGAACATAAATCTCTGCTAGCTTGTCCGGAGAGTAACTAGCCTTGATCGGTAGGAAGTGCGCTGACTTCGTTAACCGGTCCACAATGACCCAGATCGCATCATAATTCCTGATCTTGGGCAATCCCACAACAAGATCCATGGTCACACTTTCCCATTTCCATTCCGGAATCTCGGGACTCTGCAACAAACCAGGCGGTCTTTGGTGTTCAATCTTCACTTTTTGACACGTGAGACACCTCGCCACATATTTCGTCACATCACTCTTCATACCCTGCCACCAATACTCGGATTTCAAGTTATGGTACATCTTGGTCATACCAGGATGAAGAGTGTATTGGCTCTTATGCGCCTCATCTAAGATCTTCTGTCTCAAATCCGCCTTAAGTGGAACACAAATTCTATTCTGATAACGAACCAATCCACTAGGCGACACATCATAGCCCTGAGCTTCTCCACGCTCTATTCTGGCTAGATTACGCTGAATCCAGTCATCTTGCCTCTGAGCTTCTTCAATCTCAGCTCTCAAGTCACTTTCCCCTTGGGAAACATTATAGTTGGCACAGATGATCTGATTCGACAAATTCATATCACGAAAATCAGCAATCAACTTCCCCTCGTGTATCATCATAGCTGCCACAACCACAGTCTTCCGACTAAGAGCATCAGCGACTACATTCGCCTTACCTGGATGATATTTTATTTCCAGGTTGTAGTCCTTAAGCAATTCCATCCAACGACGTTGTCTCATATTCAATTCTTTCTGATCAAATAGATATTTGAGACTCTTGTGGTCGCAGTACAGTTCCACAGTCACACCATACAGGTAATGACGCCAAATCTTCAAAGCAAACACTATGGCCGCAAGCTCTAGATCATGGGTGGGATAGTTCAATTCATGAGGTTTGAGCTGTCGAGAGGCATAGGCCACCACACGTCCCTGCTGCATAAGGACACACCCTAATCCCTGCCCACTGGCATCAGAATACACAACGTAAGTCAAACTGGGATCGGGCAAAATCAACACAGGTGCCGTCGTCAACCTCTGCTTCAGCTCCACAAAGCAATTTTCACAATGTTCATCCCACACAAATGGCTGATCTTTTCTCGTGAGCTTGGTCATCGGCAACGCAATGCGGGAGAAATTCTGAATGAATCTCCGATAATAACCAGCAAGACCCAGAAAACTGCGTATCTCAGCAACAGTTTCTGGCCTCTTCCAGTCCAGTACTGCTTCCACTTTACTAGGATCTACAGAGACCCCTTCTTGCGAAATAACATGGCCTAGGAATCTCACTTCCGATAGCCAAAACTCGCACTTACTCAATTTAGCATAGAGTTGCTTCTCACACAATGTGTTCAACACAATTCTCAAATGATGCTCATGCTCTTCTCTACTCTTAGAGTATATCAAAATATCATCGATAAATACCACAACGAATTGATCTAGGTATTGTCGAAAAATACGGTTCATGTAATCCATGAATACCGCAGGCGCATTTGTCAACCCAAATGGCATCACTAAGAACTCATAATGACCATACCTGGTCCGGAAAGCAGTCTTCGAAACATCGTCCGCTTTCACTCGCAGCTGATGATACCCCGACCTTAGATCAATCTTTGAAAATACACATGCGCCAGATAATTGATCTAATAGGTCATCGATTCTCGGGAGCGGGTACTTATTCTTGACGGTAACCTTATTCAACTCTCTATAGTCGATGCACAAACGAAGACTCCCGTCTTTCTTTTTCACAAACAAAACTGGAGCACCCCAAGGCGACACACTGGGTCTAATAAACCCTTTCTCAAGCAAATCTTCAATCTGCTTCTTCAATTCCGCCATTTCATTCGGAGCCATACGATATGGGGCCTTAGATACAGAACCCGCTCCAGGCACAATGTCAATCGGAAACTGAACTTCCCTTTCCGGAGGTAATCCACTTAGATCATCCGGAAAAACCTCAGGGAATTCATTCACTATGGGTATACTACTCAAAGACTCACTGGTTTCTCCTTGTACAGAAAAGAAAACCATATACCCCTGACAACCCTTTTGCAAATATTTCTCAGCCTTAGCTGTCGAAAGGAAATTCAAACCGGCATTTTCGCCCTCAATGCTCTGAGAAACAGGATACACTATCCTTTTGTTCCCACAATCTAACAACACATTATTCGCTTTCAACCAATCAAAACCCAAGATGACTTCCAATTGGCAGAGCGGTAAACAAATCAAATCTATCACAGACTCATGACCCTCTACGGTTATAACACAATTCAAACAGGCTTCAGTAGTCACAGCCTTAACACCCATCGGTGTAGACACAATCAAATCGAATGGCAACCTATGCACATTCATTCCCAGACGCTTTACACAAGCATAAGCAATAAAAGAGTGACTTGCACCCGAATCAAATAACGCTTGTAACTCAATGTCATGGATAAGGACTTTACCTTGTATCAGCTCTGGGGATTTCCGGGCCTCTTCATGAGTCATAGCAAATACGCGGCCCTGAGTCCTCTGTCTCTGCTCTGGTCGTGACTGTCTGCACTCAGCAGATGTATGCCCCACTTGCTTACAATTGAAGCAAATCACCCGACCATCACATGTCTTGCCATGATGTGGCTGGTTGCAACGAGGACATGTCCATACACTAGGAGTTCTCTGCTGATCACGACTCCATGACTGATATGGCTTCTTGCTACCCCCTTTATATGAAGAGGAAGATCCGGAGCCCTTCCGCTTCTGAGAAGCACCGCCCTTACTAGGCTCACTATGACCACCACCAGCCTTAGCCGGATATAACTCTCGAAGATTGCTCTCAGTGATCCGACATTCTTCAACGGCCTTGTTGAATTTGGAAAACTGATGGGTGGCTAGTCTCTTTCTCATATCACGCCTTAAACCCCGAATTAACATGTCTGAGCTCAACTCCTCATCATCCATTTTCTGAAGGTAAGAGGAATATCGGGATAGGCGGGTAAATCGGGACAAGTATTCGTCGAAAGACTCTGAGTCCCCTTGCTTGATATTGAGAAACTCGGTTTCCTTCTCAAGCCTCACTGACTTAGGAAAGTATTTCTCGTTGAAGTGTTGTTGGAACACCTCCCAGGTCAATGGTTCATTCTTCAATCGCAACGACAAAGCAACGTTACGCCACCAACGATCAGCATCGCCTTCAAGCTTGTACACCGCCAGCTTGGCTTTCACTTCGGAGGGACACACTAAGACTTCGAAAATCTTCTCAAGGCGATTCAACCAGTCTTCAGCCGCCTGAGGATCAAATTTCCCTCTAAATGCCGGAGGCAAGTGCTTACAGAATCTGGAGACCCAAAACTCAAGGTCCCGTTCCTCCTTGACCGACTTTCCATGCGGCCTTGGATCTACTTCCGTATGAGGAGGCGATTCAAGCGATCGTGCTGACCCTTCGGCAGTATCTTCCCGTCTAGTCTCCTCTCGGGTTTCCCCTCGAGTTCCTTCTTGAGTAGACTGGCCTCTACCCTCATTATTCTTGGCTTTCTCAGCTCTGAGCTCTTCTCTAAGCTCCGTAATCATATCCCTCTGATCCTTTATCAAGCCCATTAGCTCTTGCATAGGATCCGGTGGATTGTCATTGACCAACTCCACATCGGGATTTTCTTGTTGTCCTCTGGGGCGACCTTTCGTTGTTCTTTTCATTCTACAAAGAACTCACCCCATTATTCCAATAATCATAGTATCCACATAATCAAACAGATATATGCATACGTTACGTATTCACAGATGGTTTTCGATTATCACTAAGATCGCACTATGGGAGCTATCCTAGCAAATTCTACCCTTGCCAGGAACCACTTCTCTGATACCAAAAATGTAACCCCCTCACCGTAATTACATCCGGATTACGAAATTTAAGTGAAATAGAGACCAATAAGTTGATTTAACACTTATAATCCCTCATCCAAAAGATGGGGCATTTCGAAATCATTTCAAAATATAATTAATTCCTGGTCTCACATTCACATACGGATATAACTACTTGAGAAATCAGAGTACATAATAAATATCAAAGTGCGGAAACCAAAATCCCGGCAAACCCCGGGTTACTTACATAAATAACTTGGGTTTATAAGTTTTTCCCATAAAGGGGATTACACGATCAAAAGATCATTTACAACACATATACATTTGGAAATCCCAAAAGCAAAATGAGGATAACCAACTATCCCAAAATCCCTAAATGTCCCTACGAGATCCTAACCACTACGGGTTGGTCGCTTCTCCTTTGAGCCACTTGCTCTGCCTGAAAAGGTTAGTCATTTGGAGGAATGAGATTCTAAAGAATCCCAGAGCAACAACTCACTCATACAATATATAAACACAAAGCATGTAATGTATCATGTTCACCAACATCAACAGCAACTCAATGATCCACAGCTCGCGCCACGGACGACAGCACTCATGGCTGTATCACAATGCACTATGCCCGCTTACGCGGTAATCACAATGACAGCTTTCGCTGCAAACACTATGCCCGCTCACGCGGTAATCACTATGCACAACGCCCGCTTTCGCGGTGAACACTATGTAGCAGCAACTCAAAGCACAAAGCACCACAAAGCATCTCAAAGCACAATGTATCACTAAGCATCTCCAAACACAATGTATCACAAAACACAATGCTCCACAGTACACAAAGCTCCACAACGTATCTCAATGCATCTCGAAGCAGCAGCAGCACACAAAGCATGATAGGCAAACATACAATACATTTACACAAAGTATAAGAGAGAGGTCGCTACCTGAATCTTTCCTGACAATCTTTGGCACAGTGGGCTCACGCGTTCGGCAGATATCAAATCCTATTCAAATTAGGGACACTTAATCAATCTCTTTTCCATAAATATATTTCAATAATACTCTAAGTTGGTTATCGATTAGGACTCTTTAGGTGACTAAAAGAAGCCTAAACATATGCCTAAAGGGTTGGAAAACACTCCCCAAAAGACCCCTTACTCGAAGGCAAAACACTGATTTTTGGCAGTTTCACTCGAGCACAGATGCTCTCACTCGAGCACAAGTACGGACATCACTCGAGCACAAGTGCGAGTGAGACTGCGAGTGAGCACCCGAGAGCACAAAGACACTTGCAGGAACTGGCTCACTCGCGAGCACAAATCCTCACTCGAGCACTGGCTCACCCGCGAGCACAAATCCTCACTCGAGCACTGGCTCACCCGCGAGCACAGCGTCACGAGTGACAACCCGAGAGCACCAAAAGCTCTCCAAGCACAGGATCACTCGAGCACAAAAACACACCCGCGAGCACACTCCCACACCCGCGAGCACACTCCCACACCCGCGAGCACACCTCACACCCGCGAGCACACTCACTCGAGAATAACCCCCATGTGCTCGAGCACACCTCCCCTACCCGCGAGTGAGAAAGCACACTCGTGCATCTTTCCCGCGAGCATCCACCCGAGAGTAATTCTCTACTCTGGGCCTACACCTTTTCTCGAGCAGAACCATGCTCACTCGAGCAGGTTCCTCGCTCACTCGAGCACAAGCGTTGTGCTCAAGCAGCACTCATAGAAAACCCAGGTGCACCCGAAGCACAAAGGGAAAACTTGCGCATCACTCGAGCACGTTCTTCCACTGCTCGAGCAATACTCATTCCTCACTCGAGCACACCCCTGTCTGCTCGAGTGATGTGTATCAGAGACCCCAAAACGCAGAAAAAAATCAGATAACACCAGATGGTCAAATCCTCCCCCAAAGGTTCCCAAACTCTTCCAAATGTTCATACACTCTAAGCACTCACTAGGGAACACAATGGCAACACCAAAAACACCCCAAAAACCATTTTGACCACAATCAAACACTAAGGTCTCTAAGATACACATTATCCAAATTTCATCCAAATTCATTCCAACATTCCAGATCATATTCAATACTCAAATAACTCCATAATACATCATTTCCAATCCTAAATCACAATGAACTTCATATTCTCAAAAATAGGCATATTTAGGGCAAAATTCCAGATTTTACCAAACCTAGCCAAAACTCATAAACAATATATCAAAATGCTCTAAATGCCTACCTCTTTACTTTGCCCAATCCGAAATCTTGATTCCTCAACTTTCAATTTCGGCCAATGTCCCAATCTACACCATTCAAGGCTCTACAACCATCACAATGGAGCTCTTAATGAGACACACCACATTAACAAAGAGGATTAGGGCATTAGAGAATCATAGCTTACCAAAATCAAAGCTTTTCTCCCTCCTCTTCTTGCTTAATCCAGCGGAAATAGAGAGAGAAATGAGAGATGAGAGATGAGAGAGAAAATGATGATGAAGAAACACATACTCCCTCCCTTGCCCATGCTTCCAACCGAATAGGAGAGAGAAAATGAGGGAAAAGTGCTATTTTGTCACTTAGTGCATCATCCTATGGCTCTCCACTTGCCACATGTCATCATCCATTTACTTCCACAATGAACTCACCTCCTCACAACACACAGGATTCCGACCCACGGTCAAGGAATCACAACCATTGATCTTAAATACTTCATGTATTTACTCTCAAAATTCACATTACATTAACTCCAAAAGTATTTAATCAAGATAATTACAATAATTATCAGAGTCATTAGCCCTAATTACAAATCGGGATATTACATTAAGAACTAGGAACAAAAAGAAAACTGTTTGTTAGAGGGAGACTGTGGGACAAACCGATTGGAAATTTTAAGCTGTTTTATGTCATTCTGTTTATTCAACCTCTTTTTTAAACGAGATTGAGGATGAAAAACTGGCGGGGAAACCGAGCTTCATTGTACTTATTTGAAAAGTTCTGATGAGTAATACCATGATTATGTCCTCTTCATTTTTAGTTACCTCTTTCTCTCCTACCAAATAGTGAATTTTCTGTTGATTATTTCCTTATTGCCTTTTATGTGAAATCCAAGTCTTCGCACTCATGTTACATATCTTTTTGGATTATTTGCTTTCTGCATTTTATGTGGAATTTGAATTTCCATTGATTTTTCCTTCTTGCCCTTTATGTGCAATCCAGGTCTTCGCTCATGTTCTTCAATTCCTTTCGTTATTTCTTTTCCTAATTTTTTATTACAGATACTGAAGAAGCCATTAGTTTTCTTGGATATTCTAGACTATGATGTTCATTGCTTTAGGTTTAACTTTTATGCATTGATGAAAACCTATTAGATTTCTTTTATCGTTTATCGATGTGTAATAAACAGCATCATTTTCCCCCTCTTCAGCAAGTTCATATCATTATGGCTTTCTGCAACAGTGGCTTCTTAATAAGTGGTGCTGTGATCCAATTAACTTTTTGGTCTTTCTCATTTCGTTCTTTACAGACGAACTCGTGCTGCATTTGACATAGCACTCAAAGTCCACCGGAGCATTCAAGAAAGAGACATAGAAGTGGGTCGTAATGTTGGGAATTTCATTCTGCGGTTCCTAGATCGACTGAAACCATCAGCTCAGATTCGTAGTCATCCTCATGGAAAACCCACGAACGGTGGTAACTCAAGTGTAAGCATGACAAAGCTAAATGCTACTCCCAAAGAGAAGCCTACGGGGTATTCCAGATTTTTCAGGAGGGACTCTGATCGGCATTTCTTTACTTCATCAACTAATATATGGCCAAAGCCCTTTCCAACCATTGCAATGATGATGCGACCACCGAATGCTGCTGGAACATCAACCCAATACAGGCGCCTAAGTATGTCTACGTCTCAAGCTTTGCCATCAATCCACGGAGTAAATTGGTCAGACTCTGTTATCAGAAAGGACATCATGCAATGGATGCAGCGAACCTAACACAGCCGATCTCTTTATCCGTGACTTGTGATAATAGTCTTGGAGCACGATAGGGTCTGGTTAAATAATACTTTGTGCAATGTGGTAACTGCTGCCGGGAATTGGTGTTGCTGGTCGAATCTGAATTGTACCTCGTTGCTTGATAAAGGTGAATATTCCTCGCTTTAGCCATTTTTCTTGTTCGTTTCTGACTTTTGTATAGTTGTTCAGCCCATCTTTGGGGATTTGCCAGTTGACTGTTGATCCTTTGTCTACATGGTTAGATTAAAATAACTAGTAAACCTTTTATTTAGTTAGTGCTTATTTAGAATAGCGATTGGAGCTTTCAAAAAAATAACTTTTCAATCGTAATTTACGGTATATGAGGTACGTAAGTGGGATGTGTTTTGTCTTGATTTATGTGAAAATCACGTATAAGCTTTTCAAATGTCAATCTAAATGAAGGCTTATAGTACAAGCATTCTGCCTTTCTTTTGGATTTTCTTTGAGAAAGCTAGACGCATTTTCCTGTATGTTACACGGAATGTGAAGAATGAGCTGTGTATCATGCTTGTGAATAATGTTGTTTCATGGGATGGTGTGATTTTCTTTTGCATGTTTCCATATACAATCAAACGAGATAGGAATTGAAAAAGAAATGGAAAAGGTGATCTTGAAGATATGATAAAAGTATTAAATAATAAATATAGAGACATTATAAATTCTTTGCAAGTCAGTTGGGCAAGTTTTCAGATTTCGGCTTTGCCAAGATAATATGTTTTTGATTGAAGACTATGAAACCAGGGTCTCAAATGTTGGGGGGGGGGGGGGGGGGGGGGGGGGGGGGGCGGCAATGAGGCGAGACAGCGGGTTCTTTATTATCCGTTCTTTCGTTTTATTTCATTCTTGATTTATAATCGTCTGGGTTTCGTTTAAGAGAAAATTAGCACCGGTTTGTTACTGTTTTCTGTTTTTTTATTTCAAAACAATTTTATAGAAGGGTTAAGTTATAAAACTACCCTTAATTTTTTCTTAAAAGTGCACCCTTCAGCAGGCCACCTCCATAAACTTGTTTTTGGTGCGAAATAATCATAGACTTTCAAAAATAGGGTAAAAATGACACTATCGTTGAAATTAACCAATGACTGTTTACTCCCGTGTAATAGTAGCAAATTACCTCTGACTAAAAAAGGGTTAAGTAGCAAAAATATCTATAAACTTTTCTCGAAAGTGTACCCACCACTATAAATTTTTTTTGGGTGAAAAAATAACCATGAATTGTTAAAAAATGGGCAAAAGTGATACTTCCGTTGTGATTAGTTGGCCCCATGTTAACATCTGTTATCATTCTTTATGGGCCCCACATTATTAAAAACTTTAAAAATGGCTAAATTTTTTAATTCACATTGCTGTCTTTCCCTTATCCCTCTCATCCATCTCTCAAACTCCTTCTCAACACTTAACAACCCCAATTTTTTCTCAGAAAACAGCGGCGCTAGCTCCAACGTCGGCGTTCTCCACCAATGATGACAGTGAATCAAGCTTAGCAAGGGTTTGACTTCCTCTTTCTCGTCTTCACTGATCCTTCCCCATCGCCATTGCAACTTGGTAAGAGTAGGATGGCGATATCATATTTATCGGAGGTGGCAATATCGATGGCGTATTAGGGAGAAGAGAAAGTGGCAACCCCCCCCCCCCCAATTTCTCTCTCTTTTTTTGTCCTCTCTCATTCTTCTTTTTCACTCTAGCCTTTCACTTCTTTTAGTTGTTCTTTAATCTTAGTAACTGCGTTCACGGCACCGTAGATCTCAACAATTCCATTAGGGCACCATTGATCTCTTCGTTTTTCTACTATACTCACTAAACCCAAATGAAGGGGAAGAAGAAATCAGGTTAGGTGCTTTTGTGTTGAAGGTTCTGTTTTTTCCCCCAATTTTTTCGTTCTTGGAGATATTTGTGTTGATCAAGTCACTTTATCTCAATCAATCAGTGTGTTGTTTTGACAATTGGGCAAGGCAATCGTGCGATTTGGGGAAAAAAACTACATTGTTCACTGACAATGACTTATAAGAGGTGTTTGAAACGGCGATTTGGAAGATAGGCTTAATCTTGTAAGCAGCTTTTTGTTTAAAGCTTGCAAATGTAGTTTTTGGAACCACCGATTAGCTTTAAACCGTTACCTATGCATTTGTTTGGCTTATATGTATATATATATATATATATAATAATAATATTGATGGGAGTATTTTCATATCTTTGGGGATTAATAAAGTACTCAAAATCACTTCTAATCACAAAATTTGTTTTATGCAAAATGTTCTAAATAATTTTCTTTTTCTTTAAATAGCAATCTTCTACTAGTTAGAGAATACTTTGGGATAGTGTTAGAGAAGGTTAGAGAGAGAAGCTCCCTCTTGGACGCTGTGGAAAGATATGGCCACTGCCCACTGCAGCGGCTAATAGTAAACTTTGCACCTCTGTTATCTCGGCGACGGAGGTCGGAAAGTAGATCTCAGGTAATAGGAACAAAAATGGAAGAGACTGAAGTAGTAAGAGAGAGGGAAAGGTCCCCACCAAAATCGTCTCTTTCTACGGAAAATCGGCGAGGAGGAAGAGTGCTAATAATAGAGGAACTAGGAAATGAGATTGAAAGAGAGATGATAATTACAGACACAACATTGACGGTACAAAAGATTGACGTTAAGCTCGTTGGAAAAGAAGACAGGTTGTGCGATGTTGTTGATGATAGAACTATGAAGAAACCTTGCCTACATGATCATGAAATACAGGAACATAGTGAGATGCAAACACCTCCTTCCTTTAAGGAGAAACTGATGGGCACTGAAACCCCCAAGTTTGATCGACCATTGCAACCAGCGGAATTGGTGACAGATAATGACAATGTTTCTATTCAAATGGAAGGGCTAATCCCTTCCATCATCTTCTCGCAACGGGTTAAAGATATTATGGCCCAATGTATGGAGTATGTTGTAGTGGTCAAGCTACTAGGAAGAACTATTCAACAGGACATCCTCCATTCAAAAAGTTTAAATATGTGGAAGCCATTTGGAGGGTGTAAAATTACAAAACTTGAGGGAGGGTGTTCAATGGTGAAACTTTTCAATGAAGAAGATTATCAACACGTGATGCTTGGTGGCCCGTGGGTAATAATGGGGCATTACCTCACCGTTCACCCTTGGGAGCCAACTATCTCGCTTACCAACCTTGAGATCAAACAGGTCTTTGGATGGGTGGGGCTTCCTGGACTACCATATCACTACTACCATAAAAGTGTTTTAAGAGCCATCGGGGAGGTCATCAGTCAAGTGCTGAAGATTAATTATAATATTGAAGACTTGAACAAAGCATGATTTGCCAGGCTTGCAGTCAAACTTGATCTAACCAAACCGTTAGTATCACAACTAAAGCTAGATGGGGTCACATAGTTCATATAGTATGAGGGCTGCCGACGATATGCTACAACTGTGGACGCTATGGCCACTTAGAGGCAACTTGTCCTTTGAAGCTGTAGCAACGAACACCGGTGCATCCTTTATCGCCCATAACACTAGTAGTTCCGATAGAGGCCGCGAAGCAGTTTACAAACGCACAGGAGAACAGAGCGAGTGAACTCAAAGCGCGTGAAGATCAAATGTTTGGTGCCTAGATGCAAGTGCCTCCTATAAGAGATAAATTCCTATGTAGCAGCAAAAGGGATGAACCAAGTACATCCTAGTTGGGCCAAAAAGGAGGCAATCGGTTTCAGCTTTTAGCATCCTTTGAGAATAGAAGTAATCAGGATGATAAAATCATCCAGTCTTCCACAACCATGAAAGCCTCTTTGACCTCACCACTTGACTATACTAGGAACAAACAAAAGAAAGTATATTCGGCCAAGTCAACACCTGCAAGAGACGCAGTAGAGCTCCAAAGTACTCCTCCCAAGAAATCTACACAGACGAATCCTAGACTGACACCTTCTTTGATGCATCAGCCTATCAAGAAACCCGAATCCCAACATCTTTGGATTCTGATAAGCATACAGCTCTCACCTTGACAAATTATATGCCAGTATTATAGTCAATATCGCACAAGCCTGAAGCCATAACCAGCCCAACATCACCTCGGCCCAAAGTAGTTACATAACAAGGGAAATAAAATATTGCACCAAAACCCCCTGAAAGAAGCCCGACCAAAATTGGTGTTAAAATTCAATCCAATGTCAAAATCAAAAACATCAAGCCAAGGCCCAAGAATACAGTTGGCACTCCTTATGAGGAAATCTCCAAGGCGTTAGCAGAGGCGTTAGGAGTTGTAATTCCTTCGGATGATGAAATTGCTATTTTGGAAGATTATGAAGATGGCTAGGGAGATGATTCACATCTAGTAGGCTCCGATATGGAGCATTAGACATTCCTCATGAATCATTCCATACTGGTCTGGAACTGCCAAGGGCAGCATCAAACCATTTTTATAGGACATTGAAAGGATTCCTTCAAAGCTACCGGCTTGACATTGTAGTTTTAGTAGAACCTTGAATATTGGGCCTGCAAGCAGACAGAGTAACAAAAAAGATCAAATATCCCAACTCTCATAGAGTTGAAGCAACGGGATTTTTTGGAGGAATTTGAATCCTTTGGGTAGACCGAATGGAAGTTATAGTACTTGCTAACCATAAGCAGTTCATCCACATTTGAGTCCGTGATTTAACCAAGGATCGCAAGTTCTTATTCACCGCGATGTATGGAAGCCCAAATCCTATGCTGAGAGACCGGTTATGGCATGACATGCTGCAACTTGATACAAACACCAGAGAGCCCTGGATTCTCGTGGGGGATTATAATGCAACCATCACACCTGATGAGCGGAAAAGAGGTTCTCCTAGTGCCAATTAGGGCAACAAAGTAGGGGATTCCTTAGTAAATATGGACTTATGGACTTGGGCTATGTAGGTCATAAATTTACCTGGAAAAGAGGTGAACTGCAAGTCAAATTGGACCTGGCTTTAGGCAATGAAGAATGGATACTTGCCCAGCCCAACACAGTGATCATACACCGTCCAAGAATCCAGAGTGATCACTACCCCTTACTCATCACACAATAGAACCAGGAAGGTTCCTTGCAGTGACCCTTTCGGTTCCTAGCTTCTTGGACTCTCCATCCCCAATTTAACGACATGATGAAAAAAGCCTGGTGCCTAGAGTATACACTATCGGAGAACTTCAATCATTTCTCACGGGAAGCGCAACTCTGGAATAGTGAAGTTTTTGGCAACATTAGGCGAAACAAGCATAAACTACAGAGACGGATTATTGGAGTACAAAAATGCCTTGAACGAACTCCTTATTTAGTCTACCTTATCGAGCTGGAACGCTCTTTGATAAAGCAATATGAAGACGTTTGTCTCCAGGAAGAGCTCCTCTGGCTTCAAAAGTCTAAAAGCAAGTGGATCAAGGATGGTGATCAAAACACTCATTACTATCATACGAAAGCCTCGACAAGGAGAAGGCAAAACCAAATCATGATGCTTAAAAAAGAAGATGGTTCGTGGGAAGCAGACCAGGCAGTCCTGAGATAAATGACGACAAGGTACTTTCAATCCTTATATTCCCCTGAACAGGATCACCATTGCAATTATAAATTTTTAGTTCTTTTTCCCTCTTTGCCGGATTACTTGATTGATGCTTTAAATTCTCTACTTACAAAAGAGGAAACTAAGAAAGCTCTATTTGACATGCATCCCCTGAAATCTCTAGGAGTTGATGGGATTTACGCCCTCTTCTTCCAGTCACAATGGGAGATTTTCGAAGACAGTGTCTTCAAGGAAGTAAAGAGAATTTTTAATGGAGGAAATATTGACTTTACACTCAACCATACGCTGATCTCGCTTATCCCAAAAGTGGATCAACCACAGTCCCCAAAGGAGTTTAGGCCAATTAGTCTGTGCAACATGATATATAAGCTAATAACTAAAGTAATTGCCAATCGATTGCAATCAGTTATGGAGCTACTAATACTTCCAAATCAAGCAAGCTTCATCAAAGGACGAAATATCACAGATAACATCATCATTGCCCAAGAAGTCATCCATTCAATGAAGAGGAAAACAGGGAAAACAGTTTGGATGGCTATAAAAGTAGACCTTGAAAAAGCATTTGACCGAATAGGTTGGGATTTCATTGAAGAGACCTTGAAAGATGCAAAACTACCAGGGCAATTGATACAGCTCATCATGAAATGCCTTACTAGTTCCTCTATGCAGGTCCTATAGAACAGTCAACCATCAAAACCCTTTAGCCCATAACGTCGAATTCAGCAAGGTGACCCACTGTCCCCGTACATCTTTGTACTTTGTATGGAGAGATTATCTCAGACCATAAGGCATCAGGTACAAAGAAACAAATGGCATCCTATCAAGATGGGAAAGGAGGGGCCTTTGATCTCACACCTCTTCTTCGCTGATGACCTTATGTTATTCAGTACCACTACTTCAAGTCAAATAAAATTGATACAAGAGACACTTGAAGAATTTTGTGCAGCTTCGGGGCATAAGGTCAACAATTCTAAAACAAGAATATTTTTCTCAAAAAATGTTCCTTTTCAATCATCCAATTCGATATGCAGCACTATGGGATTTCAAAAAACGGACAATCTAGGTAAATATCTAGGTGTTCCGATGCTACATGGCAGAATTACCAAGGAAACATATAGTTATATAGTTGATAGAGTCCAGGCTAAACTATTCGGGTGGAAGGCACACTTACTATCCTTAGCAGGACGAATGACTCTTGCAAAATCTGTCCTAGCTATAATTCCACTTTATGCTATGCAAACAGCTAGGCTGCCATTGGCCACATGTGCTAAAATACAATCTCTGATCAAGCAGTTTGTGTTGGGATCATCACAAACCCATAAAGGCATTTCGCTTATGAAATGGAGTATTATGAGCCAACTAGAAAATAGAGGTGGTTGTGGATTTAAGGACCCGATAAGCCAGAACTCGGCTTTCCTTATAAAACTGGGATATGCTCTACTCACGAAGCCCAACGCTCTATGGGTCCATATACTCAAGGGGAAATACAAGTGGAAAGAAGGTGCGCACCAGTTATTCAACGTTAGAAATACTTCACATCTCTGGAGGAATATAGCTGCTGTCTGGAATGATTTATCCATCGACCTCAAATGGATTATCGGCACTGGAGATAAAGTCTGTTTCTGGGAGGATAATTGGGTCGAAAACCTTAATCCATTACAACACTTATCTTTCACACCAATTAATAGCCACGAGCTCAACAAGACCATTGCTGATTTCATTACAACGGATGGACAATGGGATTGGAACAAGTTAGAACATTTGTTTCCCTCTAATATATTACAGCAAATTGCATGTATAGTAATTCCTAGAACCAACATGATGGAGGACAAGTGCATATGGTCTAGGGAAGGTAATAAAGATTTTACGGTTGGGGCTACCTATAACCTTCCCATGGAGCCTGAGTGGAATGAAGCAGATAAATTATGGGATTTGGCATGGCGTTGGCCAGGACCACAACGAATCCTTGTTTTTCTATGGCTAGCACCGAATGACAGAGTTCTAACCAATAAGGAAAGGAAAAGAAGACGCATGGCGGATGATGATTTCTGCTCAATATGTGGAAGGGAGACCGAAGACCTCAACCATATCCTTCGAGAATACCAGCTAGCGCATACAAGTTGGAGCCTGCTTGTTCCACTGCACATATTACAGCTCTTTCATAATCTGCCCTTCCAAGCATGGCTAGAGAAGAACCTACAGACTTGCAAGAGCAATCCCGTTTGGTGTACAACCTTTGGAGCTCAATGCTGGAAATTATGGAAGGCGCGAAACCAGAAGATATTTTGCAATGAAGAAACCCACACCACAAGACTTGTCAATGATGTTCTGTCCTCCTTTGAACATATCACTCAGTCGGAGAGTTTCCTTGCCCAAATGAACTTAGATTGATACATGCGAGCCCTTTCCTTTTTATGTTTTTAAAAATAAAATCAAAGAAGCCCTTAATTTTTTAGCCCTTCAATTTTAACTCATTTATAACTTAATCTCTCAACTATGATATGAGTTGGTATGACTCAGTCTTTCAACTTTTGACTCATATACTCAGTTCCTTATTTTTTATTTTTATATTATTATACTTTTTATTTCTAACCCAGTCTTATGTAGCAAAACATCTCTAAAATTCCTTCCAGCTCAAAGCTTTTTATAAAATTTAAATAAAAGAAAAAAAGGACTGGAGAGGATAAAATGAAGAGGGATGCAGCTATAGAGAATGTATACGTACATCATATGTAATTTTACAGTAATATATATGGTTAAGGTGTAAAAATACCGGCGTCTAGCACCATAAGCATTTTTTTAATGTAAAATATTTATAAACTTTTTTAAACAACTGTGAAGTGTTAGAAACATCGGTTAATTACTTTTGATTTTGTGGGCATCACTAATTGTTTTGAAATGATTATTCCTTGAAAAAAATCCACACCCTCTCCCTCCTTCAAGCTTCCCCCACCCCTCTCGTCTGATTCCTCCTCCCCTCCAAACCAAACATCATTCCGTCTGTCCCCCACATTCTCACTGGCCATGAATCTCTCCAAACATGGGGCGTTTCATGGCAGGGGAGGGCAGTGGACAGGAGTAGCATTGGTGAGAATCCTAATCCATAGATCTAACCTGATAAAAATGTATAGTATAGCCCTTTACAAAATCAGAGTACATGCTTAATTATATTCATAATAAAATAAAATAATAATTCTCGAACTCCCTTACATAAAATAATAAAGTGGACAGCTGTGTCCTTCCTATTTCTCATACTTTCTTCTAACTTTACAGCACATGTATTGAAGAAATACTTAGATACTCCTGGTATACCTGCTCACACATGATCTGTCTAATGATAATGCTCCAACTCATATAATTTTTGATCTTACATGTCTGTTATGTTTTATTATTTTAAAAATTTAAAATGACTAGGGTTTGCCAAATTCCTCAATTGCCCCTTCCTTCTCTCTTTCTCAAACTCTCCCCTTAAAGGCGCTAACGGCCCTTCTTCAGACACCACAGCGTCCACCCTTATCTCATCCGGTACCACTCCATCCCAGTCATTGGGAATATCTGCCATGCCCAATCTAACCAAGACTATTGCCACTCTCACTCTTGCATCTAAAATCTCTTACTTCCAAGGATCCTAATACTATATCTCAAACCCACAACACATAGATCTACAAATATATATAGTTAGAGACAGCAAAAGCAGCTAGGGAGAGTGTGCGAGCTTAAAGATGGCAGTTCAAGAGAGAGAAAGCATGGGGAAATGGTTTTTTTGTGTTCGATTGTTTCTCTTTCCAAGGTTAAAACTAAAGAAACAATGAGAGGGAATATAAAAATCTCAGTATAAAGTGAAATTTGAAGAGAGACGCTTGCTGTAAAGTAGGACGATACAAGGTGAGGAGAGGGCAGTGGCGCCGACTGAGGTGAGGGTGGAGGCTCTGCTTCTTGAAGAAATGTTGTCAATGGCAGAGAGCATGGGAGAGAGGGCAGTTGAGGAATTAGACAAAACCTGGAGATTTTTACATTTTAAAACAATAAAAAAAGACTGACACATGAGATTAAAATTATCTTGAGTGGGAGTATTATAATTGGATAGAGCACATGTGAACAGGTGCCTTAAGAGTACCTAAGTATTTCTCTATCATCATAGGTATAATTCCAACAATGTACTATTCCCTTTAAATTCGACTGCTCAAGATAGCCGCCACTTCCCCCTACAATTAAGTTAATTAAATCTGGACCGGTCATTGAATTGGTTGGGATACTGGATTAATGGGTCATATCGAAATCAAACCGGAGCTAACCCAGAGTCAAACTGGTGAGAAATTAAAGATTTTAGGGTTATTAATATAAAACTAGCAATTCCTCCCCCGCGCGTTGCGCGGGGAGCATGATTTTGATAAAATATTACTTGCTCAATGTTTTAAATAGTGAAAGGAGTGAAATAGTGGGTTGCACATTTCCCATATGTAAAATTGTTGGCGAACACGTTATGAAACAGTTGACAAATACAATGCCAACCCATGCATTTATAAGGCAACCATACAACATAAAGGAAACAAATGCACTGTAATTGTCCATACACAATAGTATCAATTACAATTTGGTAAATGCCATGCTTGTGCCCCCCAAATGTACATAAATCAATGATTCAAGTTGGTAAAAATTTCCCTGTAGACAACATTTGTTGTACTCCTTCGACAACGACTCCCATTGTTAGGCACATATATTTTTAATCCATCCAAACTACGAACTCTAGAAAGTGCAACATATAATTGACCATGGGTGAAAACAGGCTTTGACAGATATATTCCAACATTCCGTAGTGATTGCCCTTGACTTTTATTGATAGTCATTGCAAAGCTTAGATTAATGGGGAATTGTCTTCTCCTCATATGGAATGGCCATCTACTTTCTGATGGATTCATATCCATCCTATGAATGAAAACCTTCTTGTTAGGGTGGGAGCCATTCAATGTTATTGCCTCAATAACATTTTTTCCAAGATTAGAGATACGTAGCCTTGTACCATTACATAGGCCACCAGATTGATCAATATTCCGAAGCAACATAATTGGGGCTCCCACCTTCAAGGTAAGTTTATGTGGTGGCAAGCCAGAGCTACTTATTGTGTTGAGAAATTCTGTTGTGTAAAGATTAGTAAAACAGTCATTATCATCTGTGGATTTACAAACAGAGTCACAGCTGAGATAGTCATGAGCTTCTTCTGGCAACAAAGAGCACATATATTCGTTGATTTCCGTAACCATTTCTATTGTTGGGGCAAGTATTGCCCTATCATTGAAGTACTCATTGTTTGCCAAGTTGTTTTGCAAGTCCTTGTAAGTTTCAGCCACAATTGCATGAATTGGGTTAGTATGATCTTGGACCAACAATTCTGACGGAATTTCAATCTCAGTGACACCATCATGTGGGAGGCCTAAGTTACCATCTCCTACATCTAGTAGCTATTTACTAAACCAATTTAATTTCTCAATTTCTTGTTGTGAACTTCCTGATAAAAGCCTCATGTTTTTTGTCAAATTGAAAATTCTGCAGTGGTCCCAAAGTGAGGATGAGCTTATTGCAGCATTGACAATCGTTGCTCTAGAACCTTTAGGCACAACTGGTAGGATTTGACGGAAATCACCTCCCATAACTATGCACTTTCCACCAAAGACTTGATTTGAATGCATAATATCTTTCAACGAACGATCAAAAGCTTCAATACAGTACCGTTGAACCATTGGTGCCTCATCCCAAATAATTAACTTTGTCTTGATAAGTAACTCGGCAAGTGGTGAATTTTGCTTGATAGAACACATTGAATACTCATTTACTTGAATTGGAATTGCAAATCGTGAATGAGCAGTTCTACCTGATGGTAATAATGTTGCAGCGATCCCACTAGATGCAACTGTGAGGACAATATGTCCTCTTGACCGAATAGATGACGTGAGTGCATTCCACAAGAATGTTTTCCCAGTGCCTCCATAACCATGGACAAAGAAGAATGTAGATGAGGATGATTCTAATGAAGACATAACTATGTCAAAAATATGTTTCTGTTCAGAAGTCAAAGACCTGATTAAAGTTATTGCTTCTTGATGAAGTACAAGTCGATTATAACTCAACTCTTGTAGAATCAAATTGTTTGTGACAGCAATAATTGATGATGTCTTAGGCATAGGCAACATAGGGTAGTCTTGAAGGCACTTACCATTTTGAGTAAGTAAGTGGTTGATTTCTTTTAATGCAGCGTCCTCCTTTTCAGCTAATGATATAGTAACGGCTGAAGTAAAAGTGAAAATGTTGAAGTTAGTAATATATTATTTTTATATGACAGTAGTGATAAATGAACAATAAAAACAATATGCGTTTAAATTGTACTAACCTGAATATTGTGGATGGGAATGTGGAATGAATAATAAATCCTCAGATAGGGTCTTACAGCATTGGTTCCAAACAAAGTCAGGACGTTGCAAGCAATTTGACAGAAGCATGCTGACAAACAATTTACGCAATGAATTCCCAGTGCCCCAAATGGAAGCTTCCTTTATGGCATTAACAAACTCTTGATCATCATCTAACAACCCAAGAGCATCACAAGCAGACCTAAATGATTTATAGGTAACCCCATCAACAGTTTTGAGGTCATCGAATGATTTAGGGCCTCTGACTTTCGTTAGAAGGATTCGCAAGTAGTATAACTCACCAGAGCTAGGTGTAGCATTTGCTATTCTACCAACTGCAAAACCTCTTTGTCGTTTCTTCCATAATCTTTTATCCCTCTGATAAACATAATGCTGAGGAAACTCAATATAAGTAAGAGTTGCAGCAAAATCATCCATACCATTCATTTTCATCCACGCCAAGAATTGAGATTCACAAACCTTGGGTTTGTTCAATAAATCTGAGACATCATCAGTATTAGAGTAAATAACAAATTGTTGGTTTGGGAGGTGGAAACTTAATCGTTCAACTGATGGACATCTATAATGTATCTCAAACCCAAATATGCGCCATAAACCTTCACATGCAGAAATGTATCTACAATTGTAATATTGTTGTATCTCATCAAGGAAACTTTGGCCTGTTTTACTATTGGTAGCATCAAAGAGACCAGCGACTACTCTATCATAACCTTTGCTTATGTACTTAAATAAGTACTTAATGGCTGTGGATTGATTGCACTTCTCAACATTAATATGTGCTTGAAACAAACGAAGCAATGAGGGATTGTACGGCACAACAAATCGATTATCTAATGGATTCCCTTTAACTTCAATAGTCCGACCATCATCCCTTCTTCGGTAAGTGGGGTAACCATCCTCATCCATAGTCGTGAAGTCACTAAATTTTTTTGGGAAATGTTTGGTGCATCCTTTTTCTTTCATGCATTGTGCTTTAGGATTGCTAGTACCACATGGACCATGGACCATAAATTTCTTCACTAAGTCATAAAGGTCAGGTGATGAATCTTTATCTGGAATCTCTACAGTGATGACTTTGTCAACATGTTCTGGAGTTGTGATCTTGTCATATGTTTCAAGGAATAAAAGAATATGAGCATGTGGTAGGCCTCGCTTTTGGAATTCAATAGTGTACACAACTACATGATGATAGTATTAGTTAGGCATATTGGTAATGGAAAAAAGAAGTTTTAAAACTAAAAGTATAAATAAAGGAAAGGTACCTGCACGTATGCTCCCAAAAATTTTCTTTTCTTTAAGTGTCTTCATAAGGGATTTTAATTTCATCTTGAACACCCTAGAAAGAATGTCAGGCCTATCTGCAGGATTTACTGAGTGTTTTTTACAATACCTTGTGATCTCTGGCCATGCAGGATTACATGTGAAGGTTAAGAAGATATCTGGATATCCAGCCCACCTGCATATTGCCATTGCATCCTGGTAATTTTGCAGCATGTATCTAGCGCCTCCTGTAAAACTTGAAGGGAGGATAATACGTTTCCCAGTGGAGGCAGCATCGGTGTCGCCTCTTATAAGAGCATCTGATAATCCCTGATATAAATCAACCCTGAGTTCCTTTTGATGAGTTCGAATCCAATGAAGCCTTTGTGCTTCAATCATTGTGTAACCATCAACAATAAATTGTTGTAACAATTTGTTTGCATGAAGCAATGTAGAGACCTCTTCATTCCTTGTCATCAACCTGTAGGAAAAAAATTCTCTAATGCTAAGTCTCTTCCTTTTCTTGGTTGAAGATAAAGTTTCTTGTCTATGCTCAATGTCGTCTCTGTACCCATCTTCTCCGAAAGGGAACAAAATTGGGTACTGTAGGGGTAAGTAACAGGCATGTAATTCATTGATTCGTTTCAGGAAACCTGATTGCTTTTCCACAATAATGTCTCTAACGTTAAATGTCATGTCTATGTCACCAACAACCAAAGCGGCAACCTCAGAAGCAGTTGGTATATTATGTGTACGGCCATCATGATGCCTTGTGCTTATCAAGCAAAGCTTCATTTCGTTAGAGCATTGGTGAATCAATTGAGATGAAGCATATCGATATTGCTTAACATATGGATTAACATCATCTAGCATTTTCTTTATGTTTTCAACAATTGCATGGTCAATAGTTGATTCTTTTTGATGTTTGCTGAAAGAAAAAATAGTAAGATAATGATCAAGAAGCGACAATGGAATTTAATGTTAAATAATAAATATAGGGAAAAAATGTATGTCAAAAGAAGCACAAAATACCTGATAGCTGCTATTCTGTTGTTTACTTCATTTTCAGTATCAAAAACATATAGCTGGGAGTAAACAGGTCTTCCACCTTTTGGAGGTAACAAACTACCAATGCTATGGTAGTTCATTCCAGAAAGGATAAAGCAATATGGACCTTGACCATTATTCTTTGAATGATCAATTTTGCCACCCATTGAAGTAAAAGAGAACATGTTATTGTATTGTCTTATATTTGCATGGAAGTTTTTAGAGGCACGAGAATTCTTGTCAAAGAACAAAGAGTATATAAGAGGTGGAGGTGGCTTAATCCATGGTAACTGGACCTTCCCTTGCAGGCAACACATTGAAAAGCCATTGGCAACTCTTTTCTTTGAGTCCTTCTTAGCTCTTTCATGATACCAAAATAATGCACCACAATACTTGCATTCATGTATGGGATCCCCTTCATCTAGGTACTCTGTATAATGGACAAATAAAGAGTTATGAATAAATTTTAGATCCAAATTCTGTTAGACTACAAGTTAGAATATTTAGATTACACTTATACCTTCTATTTCTGTTGCATGCTGGTTCCCTGCATGGGTTGTTTGTGGAACACAAGCAGTCGGAAATGCAGCAACTATATCGTCATCTACGTCAAGCAAAATGACTTTATTAAATTTGGAGTCAGAAGAAATATGAATACTTTATCTTATAAGTTAACAATTGTATAAGAAAAAACCTTCATCATCATCTGAGCTTGAGGATAATCCATATCCACTTTCTTTATTGAAATCCAAGTTGAAGTGCATATGCTTATAGTTGATACCTTCGACTGCAATCATATTCATCATATTTTGCAAAAAAATTGGAAGTTAAGTGACAAAGAGAGAAGGTATATTTGGTGCCAATTGATGATAGAGTAATATAATTTTTCCGTCTAACGTCGATGGTATGGTTTGAAGAACTCATAAGGTGCAAGTAATGCATGTTAGATTCAGAGTTTTGATGATAACAAACCTACGTCTAGTCTAATTTGTCTTTGCATTTTTAGTCACGAGATTTTTGGTAAGAGAGTATTGGGATAGTGTACTTACTATCCGATTAGTAACACTTATCATGATATAATGCATAAGTTATTCGAATAGAGATGCACTGAAACAGGTTATGTTAAGCATGTGTTAATTAATGTCTGACATTAATGAGCTAAGAAATAATTAATATACAAAAACTTTTAACTAAGGGCATATTTTAATTGTACAATACTGTTGAAAACATGAGGATAACATTACATGCACTTATGGAAACAAAGGACGAATGCTGTATTACGAAGTAAGGCAATAGCATATCAAAAATCACCTAGTCTTGTTGCATCTGAGCTATTCATTAAATCTATCCTTTCTGGTTGTTGTGGGAGCAAGTGGTTGTTAGAAGTCATTTTTGAGTCAAGCAAGACTTGTGGTGCATTAGTTGGGTCAGTAGTCTTTACACCTCCTGTGTGAGCATCATCGTTAATGAGTTCTTTGAAAATGCTGTATTATGCAATATAGGATACAATTTTATACAACTAATGACAAGCATTGGTAGTTTTAAACATGTAATACAAACCTGGAAATGTGGACTTTGTATCTGTTATGGAGGGAGTAGACTTTGCAGCTAACCGTGTTGTTGGTGGGTGATTTTCAATATCACTAAGACCAAGAACTCCCTTCAGTCTGGCACTCTTTCTGTGGAAAATAGTCTGTATCGGAGGGATTGATTCATTGGAAGACGATTTTGAAGTGAAGGTGGTTATGGAAATCCCTTCTAAAGGAAAAAAGTAGAATGATGTCAACTTAAGCGTAGGCAGGGAAGATGCAATTTGCAGATAAAGCACGAGTGAATACCTGGTGTAGAACTATGAAGAAAACGGGACGACAAGTTTGAAGCAAGATTTGTGACGTCCTGTAAGATTCTTCGTTTCCTGCCAAGTCTTCTTGAACCGTTCGTTTCAGAGGGAGTGAAGACTAAAGACGGTTGTGTCTGAAGATTCCTTGTGAGTTGGTCGTTTGAGTTGATACAAGAAGTTGGAGTATTTGTTAAGTAGTTGGTAGATGATGAATGTGGATAGATGACAGCTATAAAGGTATAAACTTGTAAGTAGTATACATATAGAACAATGGTAATGGTTAGTAGAAGAGATTAAGGTCGATGGAAAAATAAGTACAGCAGTTGTTGTGAAGCAGGACTTTACCTGGTTGAACATTGCTTCCAAACGTTTTCTGTGATGAAGGTGTTTCATTGGGATTCTTCATCTGTACCAAAGACGTGTTGGTGTTGGTAGTCTTTGCCATTAACATGAGGTGCAACTTAACATTATAAGGAAATGAAGGACAAAGGAACGACCTTCATTTAAGACGAACAGGATTGAAAACGTTGTGAAAATATTATAGCAGTTATGCCTGGTGCTGTGCGGTAACTGAGGAGAAAGCAAAAAAGGAATAGTTAAAGGGCTTGTAGGGGACTTTAGTTAGTGGTTGGTAGAAGGATAGGTTGGAAGAAACATGAATAAATATTTATCCACGTGGGGTTCAGCTTTTGGCATACTGTCATGGCGCACAAGTGTTGGTTTGGTTTTTATATATGTTTTTATATGTTGTAATAGTGTGAGAACTGACTTGTAGGAGATTATTTATATGGGTTAACCAAAACTTATATTTATTTATGTAGAGGAAGGTTTATAGTTATAATATAGTTCTACATAAAGTTATGATGTGGCAAATGTGGACTATTTACTACTCCCTCCCCGGTTATGAATATAAGAGAGAGTTGATTTATTTGGAGAGGTTAAGAAAAGTAAATAAATTACTTAATCATATTATATAGTATTTCTTTATATTAGATATTAATTTATTAGTTAAACAATTAGTTTAGAAAGAAAAAACAAATATTTTTAAGTTATTTATAAACTTTGTGAATCGTTCCAAAAAAATCAACTCTGTCTTCTTTACAACTAAAGGAAGCAATAGTTTGTTTTTCATGATAACTAAATTTCCGATAGAAATAAGTGATTATGGTAAAGTTATTCAACGGAGGAAAGAATGAGTAACTGCATTGGTTTCTTATTATAAAACTGATATCATGTTGAACAAAGAACTTTTGTTAACCCATTGTCCATTAATGTAAATAAGTGTGAAGGTTTGAGTAGTTCTCAGTACACTGAACGTCATCAAATGTAGTGAACCATATTATTTTTGTGATACTCCACCAATTTGGTGTTTTTTCTATGTTATATTGGAAGATTACCTTTTCGAAATGAAGCATAATAATAAATGAATGAAAGACGCTGTAACATAAGGCAGTAAGAAACTAATTGCATTGAATAATTAAAACATAAGAGTATCATCATGACAACATTGAAAGAAATACATAAAACATAAAGGTTGTGACTGGGAATGTAAAAATACTGATAATGATAATTGTGCATACAATTAAGCGATTAACACTACAGAAATTTGCTACTACAACATAATGACACACAAGGATCCTAGATATAATAGAATCGCAATACAGCAACTACTTCTCTTGCTTGACAACCTTCAACAGACGATCATTGGTACAATTAGCCGGTGAATGTTGATTTTCAACAGTTGTTTCTGGAGCAGCAATAGTTTTTTTTATGTAAGCCTTTCTTTTCCCTTTGGGGGGAGGCACAGGAGTTGGTTGTGAGGTAACTGAAGGTTGCAGACTTTGATTCACAGGGCCACTTTTAGTATCTTTTCCTGGGCTAGATTCCCTAGCTACAAAATCTTTATCAGGTTGAGGCATATCAACAGGATTCTGCAGAAGACAACATAAATATTGCTTAGCCAAACAAAACAGATTGAAAGGGAGGATCATTAAAGCAACATTTTCTAACAACGAACCTGAGGTCCAGCATTCATCTCAAATACATTCATCTGAGGTATATCAGGTGTGGGTTCCTGGAAAGCAAAGAAATATATTATTTGCAAAATTTAAGAAAGAGATAGATAGTGTATTGAAAGTTATAGGTGTCAGTTTTAACAATGTCAGATGATACGGCATCAAATTGGTCGTTCAGATCTTCACATAGTGTGAATTGCTGAACACTAATGCTAGAGGCAGGGTGCTTGGCATTGAAGTCATTGCGCTTCAACTTTAAGAGCATTCTCTTCCCAACAATGGAGTCACACTGGTCAGGAAAATCATATTCTCGATCATCCTGTTAGAAAGTGAAGGAGGTCAGACAAAAAAAAAAAGAACTGCAATAAAGCTGAATTAACCCAACATCAAGTGCTGCAATCGATAACATATCTCATACACTAATCAAGATTTGCTTTAGCTCAGCAGCAGATTTCGCCAACAATTGTGAAGCAAGCTTGTCCCAAAATATAACAGAAGCACTCCCAGTTTCATCAACAATGGTATAGTGAACCTTAAGCCTGTATTAGAAAAGTAATATATAAGGGTATACCGTAGGGAAGAGAAGAAAAGATCATGGTTTCGTTTTTATTGTTACAAGAAAATTTAGAATGTACTTTGGTTCAATGCTGTCAGGCTTCTTCTTACAAGTAGGGCAAATCATCATGGCACCCTCATCTCTTGGCTTTGTCGAACACTTGCCACAACCATTGTATAACCACCCATGACGTGTCTCCAATTTTTGTACACGACAGTTGACTACAAAACTCTGACCCTGTGTATGACAAAATGTAAGAAACTTATGGCAAGACACTGAGCTGTTAAGAAGAAAAAGTATGGAGGAGTTTTTACAATTTTTTGGTCATGAATCTCAGAAATGGGTATTCTGCCATTATTTTTCAATATGCTAGATGAGGAATGTTGGGTTGATTGTGATGCCATCAATTGGCTTAAGCCTATTGAAATAGGGCTTGTCCTATTTTTTGCACTGAATAAGAACAACAAATAATTGGCAACCTTAATCAATTGTTGCAACTCATTATAATGCCAACAGAATTAAATAAGCATATTATATAGTGTACGACCTTTCAACTAAGTCTTTCACTTCTGGCAGGGGTGGGTTAAAGAAAACTCTCGTTGCGCTGAAGGAGCTACAAACTTGTGCTCTTCCTAGAACATATAGGTAAAGAACAAAGCTTGGGAGTTATTATACCAGAAAGCATACTTGTACAAATTGCTTAATGAAAGGGTGAAGGAAATATGATTAATATACTGACCATCCTCAGAGAAGGCAATCCTTGCAAGATTCAACACCACAACAACTGGGGTCTCCATGTTTTCCAACTGAGCCATGTAAGCGTTCGTGGAACATTCATCAAACAACACGCACTCTACATCATTGTCCCTGATGAGTATGAAATCAAGATGAATAAATGCATTGAAAAACAGAAATAAAGCAATTATGTGAAGCTAATAAAATGAAGTTGATGATGTACTAAATGTCAGCCAAGACCATCCTTAGTTTGTGTTTGGTCTCATTATCTTTGCGATACTCCTCCAGTGACCCCATCGTGTTGACGAAAGCAACGACATCTATGAAGAAACATATAAATGTGAAATTAGCATGTAAGTAACAGATAAATCAAGAAATGAATTAATGTAGAAAAGGAAGGAAAAACAATGAAGGTCAAACCAATCAAGTGTTCAGCGAAATTCCTTTCCTGAGACTTGAGTATATCAGGGATAGACATAAAAGAATATGCATGCAGGGGCAAGTTAGCAACTTCAGGTCGAACAAAAGTCTGTTGAGTGAAATTGATCTTAAACTGATGAGACGTTGCCTTGTATTGATTTGAATTCTGTGACACAATGAAATTGGCAATGAAGTAAATGCTTCCTTCCACCAAATTGTGACGGAAGGTGTCATTGTTGTTCTTAGGAATCAGACTTGCTTGGATCTTAGTTCCCTAAAAGAAAAAATAAAGTGACAAAATGGTCAGAAAAAATATTATTGGAATGCAGAAGATACAAATGTCTGGAAATATAACAACATACCTCCTCGTCGACTAAGATCATGGTAGTGCAGAATAAGTCTGAGGGGGATGACTTCTGATAGACATTCCACCTCCTAAAAACTCGAACTACTATAGACCACCTATCTGTACTGTCATGAAGTTCTCGAAGGAGTGAATGGGGAGACATGTCTGTTGGGGGATTGAGCTAGACAGAGAGGCTGAAAGTTAATGAGAGAGATGTAAGCAAAAGCTATGAGCAGATACTAAAGCTTTATAGGAAGCATGAAAATATGAAAACCGACCTTGGCGGGAATATATGAAATGACCAAAGCAATGAAATAGGTATACTAAAGGAAGGGTGTTCAATATGGGCAAATAGGTGGAGGAGACAATTTGAGGGAAACTACATCAGCTCAGAGAGAGACTTGATGGTTATTCGTGTGTGAAAAGAAAGGAAATGGTTGAACTAAAATGGTGAATTAGAGTGAGGGAAGGCATTTAAATCGTGGATCAACGTAAGCCAGGGTTTAACTAAATCTTGCATAGTAAGAGATGTCGAAATATGTGGATGAGGGAAAGAGAAAATGTCGAAGTCACAACTAAAAATACCCAAATTGGTCTGAAACATTTTTTTACCATGCTAGCCAAGGTAAGAGTGAACAGAGGGAGTTGAAATTGATGAACGTAGTAGAAGAGTTGATTGAGTCAGTAAGGCTCCTAGGTTTTCTGATATGCCAACACAATGAAATCATAAAATGGAGGAAAAAAACATACACGTCATGCGTCAATTCAAAAATATGAATTGCTTAATTTCAATCTTAGCATTTATTAAAAGCAGGCAGAAATCTGAAATCAAATCCTTAAATTCAGCAAAGAACATCAACATCATGTGTCAAACTTTAATTATGAAAAGGAAAGGAGCAAATCTTAGCATCTTAGCTTTTATTAATAGCAGACAGAAACTTCAAATCAAGATAGATGAGTAATAGCTGTTAGAAAAGGTGACCAAGGGCATTGTAGTGAAAAGATATGGAGGAAGAAAAGAAGAATGTGAACTCCATAGCTAAAGATACGCGGCACGATCCATGGAGTAGCAGTAAGGTGTTTGATGCTTTGAATAAACTATATGACATTAATATGGGCAGATACAGTGTTTTGGTGAATCTGCCAACCAGTACAAGACTTCATGTAGCCAGAAAGAGCAGTAGCCTTGTCATATTGGCAGACAAGGAAATACTTATATCTGCAAATAAAAAACATAGAACACCGTTTATTTATAGGTTACTGAAACTTGAGATAAATATAAGTGAGTGATAACAATAACAAAAAGTTACCAAGGGATATATTGACACTATATCTGCATAAAAACAGCAACAGTTTGCTAATATTAATTGTTGACTGAAAGTTGAAATACAGAAATGTGGGTCATATCAGTAAGAAAAGGTCAGCAATGGCCCAATTGGCAATTTATCTCCTTAAGGAAAATAGGAATTAATAGACTGAGCAGAAAACCATAACTTCGTAATACAACATAGGCATTTTGATTGTTTTTGTGAAGTTGCCAGCCAAGCTAGAAGTACAGAAAGGAAGGTGAAATTAGTACATTCAGTAGCAGACTTCATGTAGCCACCAAGGGCTGTACTTTTTTCAAATTGCAAGATAATTAAATCCTGACATGCAGGAAAGAACATCAATACCATGTGTCAATATAAAAATGGAAAACGCAGAACAGCAAATCTTAGCGTTTATTAATAGGTGAATGAAACTTGAAATAAATATAAGTGAGCCATAACAATAACAAAAGGTTACCAAGGGACATATTGAGACTGCATCTGCATAAGGAATAAAGGAAGCAATGGAGTGAACAGAATACCATACCATGGGCTAATACATTGTTTTGGTGAACCTGCCAGCCAAGTTTGAAGTATAGAAAGGGAGGTGCAATTAGTACAGTCATCAGAAGATTTAATGTAGCCCCGAAGTGCTATAGCTTTTTCATATTGCAAGATAATGAAATACTAAAATGGAGGAAAGAACATCATCATGTGTCAGTCCAAGAATGAAAAATGGAAAACAACAACAATTTGGTAATATTAATTGTTGACTGAAACTTGAAATAAAGATATGTGGGTCATATCAGTAGAAGCACAGAAAGGTAGGTGAAATTAGCATATTCAGAAGAAGATTGCATGTAGCCTAAAAGGCCTGTACGTTATTCACATCTCAAGATAATAAAATCCTGAAAAGGCGGAAAGAACATCAACATCATGGGTCAGTGTAAAAATAAAAAATTCAAAACAGCAAATCTTAGCATTTATTAGTAGTTGACTGAAAGTTTAAATAAAGATATGTGGGTGATATTAGTGCTAAAAGGTCACGGAGGGACCCATTGTCAATTTATCTCTTTGAGCAAAACATGAAGTAATAGACTCAGCATAACATAGGTTAATACATTGTTTTGGTGAACATGCCAGCCAAGTTAGAAGTATGGAAAGGGAGGTGCAAGTAGTACATTCATTAGAAGATTTAATGTAGCCACGAAGAGCTATAGCTTTTTCATATTGCAAGATAATGAAATACTGAAACGGAGGAAAGAACATCATCATGTGTCAGTCCAAAAATGAAAAATGGAAAACAGCAGCAATTTGGTAATATTAATTATTGACTGAAACTTGAAATAAAGATATGTGGGTCATATCAGTAGAAGCACAGAAAGGTAGGTGAAATTAGCACATTCAGAAGAAGATTGCATGTAGCCTAGAAGGCCTGTAGGTTATTCACATCTCAAGATAATAAAATCCTGAAAAGGCGGAAAGAACATCAACATCATGGGTCAGTGTAAAAATAAAAAATTCAAAACAGCAAATCTTAGCATTTATTAGTAGTTGACTGAAAGTTTAAATAAAGATATGTGGGTGATATTAGTGCTAAAAGGTCACGGAGGGACCCATTGGCAATTTATCTCTTTGAGCAAAACATGAAGTAATAGACTCAGCATAACATAGGTTAATATTCTGTTTTGGTGAACATGCCAGCCAAGTTAGAAGTATAGAAAGGGAGGTGCAAGTAGTACATTCATTAGAAGATTTAATGTAGCCACGAAGAGCTATAGCTTTTTCATATTGCAAGATAATGAAATACTGAAACGGAGGAAAGAACATCATCATGTGTCAGTCCAAAAATGAAAAATGGAAAACAGCAACAATTTGGTAATATTAATTGTTGACTGAAACTTGAAATAAAGATATGTGGGTCATATCAGTAGAAGCACAGAAACGTAGGTGAAATTATCACATTCAGTAGAAGATTGCATGTAGCCTAGAAGGCCTGTAGGTTATTCACATCTCAAGATAATAAAATCCTGAAAAGGCTGAAAGAACTTCAACATCATGGGTCAGTCTAAAAATAAAAAATTAAAAACAGCAAATCTTAGCATTTATTAGTAGTTGACTGAAAGTTGAAATAAAGATATGTGGGTGATATCAGTACTAAAAGGTAACGGAGGGACCCATTGGAAATTTATCTCCTTGAGGAAAACATGAAGATAATAAAATCCTGAAAAGGTGGAAAGAACATCAACATCATGTGTCAGTCCAAAAATTAAAAATTCAAAACAGCAAACCTTAGCATTTATTAGTAGTTGACTGAAACTTGAGATAAAAGAGGAATTGACAATGAAGTGTCCTATTGCCAATGAATCTCCTTGAGTAAAAGAGGAATTGACAGACTGAGCAGAATACCATACCAATATCAAACATAAGGTGAAATCAGTCGACTGAACAGAAGACTTTATTGATGCACAAAAGGCAAGATAATCAAATCATGAAATTGAGGGCAGATCATGAACGTCATATGTCAATACTAAAATTTTAAAATATGCATCACAGAACAGAGAAGCTTAGCATTTATTACTTGCAAACTGAATGTTTAAATCACCATATCTCAGTCAAGGCGTCAAGATACAATTATAAAGAGAGGACTTAAAACCAACTCCTTCAGAGTTGAGGGTATACCATAGAACCTTTTCTGTGAGTCATTGTGTGGCAATGACTAGGTTTGGTGAGTATCAAGAAAGCGAATTAGATCGGATAGTCCGCGGGTGGAAGGACCATCAAGTTCGATTGCTTCGTATATACTGTGGTCCGCTGCAAGTGGTTGAAGAGTTGAACGCCGAGGATGGAGAAGTTTACATAACTACATATGAAAGCGGCGAGGTGATTCCTGGAAGTTGGCGCTTCTATTCTTATAAGTATAAGCTATTCCGTTGCTTATACGGGATTATAAGGGATTATGGGGTAGCCAACGCCGAGTGGGAGTCAGTAGACGACCATGACTACTGTAACAGAGCCGAACATGGAAGGATCATACAAGCATGTCATACTGAAATGATGGTGCTGTGGCCGTAACGTTATAACGATGATCTGACTTTCCTCAACCTCTGCTGCCAATCCTATATGAGGATTTCGCCAATCATACCACGCAATCGCCGTCGAAAGGTAAGAATGGAGTATCGACCACGTAAGGTCTTCGAAGATGCGATGGATGACCGGAAACTGAAGTTGCCCGAAATTGAGGAGCTAGGGTTCGAATTGGGGTTTGTGAAGACCGAAAACTGAGGCAATTCACCATCGCATTTATTTATGCGATTATTACAGAATTGTTTAATATATGAAGTTATGGTCAAAAGGTTCTAAACCTAGTGTTCCTGTTTTAAGAAGAAAAATATAAATATGGTGTGGTGTCCAATATAAATGTAATGTTTTTCTTAAAATGTAGTGTTGAAGTTTTAAGAAAAAAATATAAATATAGTGTAGTGTCCAATCTAAATATAATGTTTGTCTTTAAATATAGTGTTATGTTTTTAAGAAATTATATAAATGTAGTGTGTTTTTAATGTAGTGAATCTGCTGTAAGAAAAAAATATAAATATAGTGTGGTGTCCAATCTAAATGTAATTTCTCTTTAAATGTAGTGTTGATGTTTTTAAGAAATTATATAAATGTAGTGTGTCCTTAATGTAGTGTATCTGGTTTAAGAAAAAAATATAAATATAGTGTGGTGTCCAATCTAAATGTAATGTTTATCTTTAAATATAGTAATAGTAATGATGTTTTTAGGAAAAAAATCCAGAAGTTACTTAAGGCCATTTTGATATGCAATCCTTAGTGCAGTAGAAGTAATACAACACAAAGCCAAAAATAAAATTCATTAATATAAAAAGAAGGGAATAGAAAGCAACATGAGGGTGTGGGAAAAAAGAAAAAGAAAGCAACATCATAAAATACTGGAAAAAAGGAAAAAAGCAACATTATGAAATACATGGCAATAAAAACCATAAACATAGGGTCTTAGATGATAGGGAGGGAAGACGAATTGGGATCTGGCAGGATGCGATGCAACATGTTAATCCTCTGCTGATGGACCTCTGGGTAGGTAGGATTGAAGTAGACCCTAGTGGCATTGTGAAAAGAGGTCAAGGTAGGACCATCAGGGGAGGTGCCTGTGACCATAGCATACTGTATGACCACCAAGACGTTGTCATTGGGTTCAACTGCTTCGTAGGCCCGAACGGTTGTTTCAGCACAATGACCATAAAGGGTACACGAAAGATATCTGTCATGGCTGCAAGAAAAAACACATATCATTTTCTAAGGCAACATGAGGAACTTTATACTTATATGTAAAATTAACTTGTCAGCCTCCAATGAAAGAGGAACAAACCCAACAGATAGCACTCCATTGTCTTCCAAAAGTAAAACCGCCTCTGTGCAGTATACACCTCCTGTTTGGCCCATTCCTGTCTCAACCAATGTTTTTAAAATTCCACATACATCTGCATAGAAAAGTGACACGTTCATAAGAACAATTACAAAGGCTTCAATGGCGAGAAATTTTAAAGAGGTAAGGTTACGGCCATACCTATTAAGCCCCAAGCGTTTGCAACCCCACTGAGGACATGGGAAACAGGATGAAGATCAAAGCAGTGCCTTGGGAAATCTCCATCGGTGTGTTCCACATGGGTTGTTCGGAGTAGCTTAAGGTATAGCTTCATCCGAGGACCCTCTCCAAAGCTCCGTACCAGGAAATTACAAATCTTATAGCAACGATCTTCAACAAAAATAGGAGCAAGTCGTTCAATGACTGGAACTTCGTCCATGACAGCTACATTGCGAGTGAGCTGCACGATGTGGTGAGAGGCGTTAACTTCATAACCATGTTTTATAATTGGAAGAGATATAATAAAGATGAAGAAATTAAAAAACCCACAGAATCATCAAAGACGACGAGCTGAACAGCAACTAACTCCTTCATAGGTCGTGTAAAGCCAAGCGGATATCGTACAACTTCTTTGTGGATCATCCTATCCACCTTGACAACCACATGGCGCTCGCACATTCCCTCAAGCAAATCGACCAGACGAATAACTTCGTTATTGCTCGCCATTGCATCAGTGCCCTGTTTTACAATGAAAAAACAGAGAAAGAAATATAGTGACAGTGCTGTTTACGGAGGAGAACGTGTTTTGCTCATTGTTGGTGGGTGTTGGTTTTATAGGCCTCACAAGACATGAGAAGCCATTAATGTGTTCAACAACCCATCGACAACATTAATATTGAACTGACTGATTAAAAGACACTGCTGCAAGGCGGCATTACCATCAAGTTAACGTGTTTTGTCCTTTGTTTGAAATATGGCTGATCTGCGAATGATCCCCTATGAAAACTGTGAAGGGAGCTGTGCATGTCATGACCATAAAATTTAGCAAGCAACATGAAGTCGACGTAGTTTTGTAGATAAATCTGATTCCCTGTTGTCAAGAAAAATTATGAGAGGGTTAAGCAAGGCAGGTCAGGCATCTATAAAACAACGCAAACTCTGTACCAAAAAATCTGAGTATCTCAGGATTGATGAGGAGAAGGAGATGCGCTGTGGCTGATAAGGTCATCACAACTGCTCTGACGTTGATCACCACCACGCTACATAAAAAGTTTGGATTGGAGGGATATGAGTGGTAAGGGATGGAGTTTTAAAGACAACAGGGTAATGGCGTCAGGCGGGAATTTTTGAATTGAGCACATTCATTTGATAAACTGAAGGAGGAAAATGAAAGGTGCACCTCTCACACGTGATCAAGCAAGGAAGGGATAAAAGGTGGTGGTTTCATTAGCAGCCGTAGATGTAGTGAAAATGTGACCAGAAGGAATCCTAGGCGTTGGTTCCTTAAGAACAGTAACTATGGTGGAAGAGTATTGTATTTATATATTGATATTGATTCTCAAAAAAATTTTAAAAAAATCGATTTTTAAAAAATAAAAAACAAAACAAACCGGACCGGTTTACTAGTTGGTTGACCGGTTTCCAGTTTAGTACAGATTCTGCTACACTGCCTACAACGCATTTAGGGAGGGAAAAAAAAACTCTCCAACCACCGCAACCAATGGCCAATACCCAAAGGAACAAAGAACACGAAGCATCATACCAATTACAGCGTTAGTGGTTTTCTGCCTTACTTTTCCAATTAAGAGTTAATCCCCTAAATCTGCGTGCTCATCTGTGTTTTTTTAGCATCACTCTTTTTAGCATCCAGAGACCAAGCTTTCTTTTATATATAATTTATGTTTATCAATTTTCTTTGCCAATTATAGGGGCGCCATTTTAAGTATGAATGTGTGAATTCGATTTATGATGGTTCTGATGCTACAATATGGACAGATCAATTGTATGGTGCCCAGGTAATTCATAAATTGTATGGTGCCCATTTTTTACCAGTATATATCTCTCTGCAGTTTCTTCATTCAAGCAGGGCATGTGTGTGAGACAGAATGAATATGAAATGAATGTGACAGCATAGTGGTGCCTGTGCTTGTCAATGGTTGTTTAAAAGCTTTTAATGAATTGCATGTTTGTAGTAATTACATGATAGTCACTTTCCAGATTTTATTTATGCAATGATGAGGATGAATTTGTTTCAATTTATTTACATGAGTGGTAAAATAGCCAAGGTTCATAAACCCGGGCCACGTACTGAACCGACCGGGGTATTGGGTTAAGGGTCAGTGGGTCAGATCGGGACTAAACCGGAGCTAAACTGAGGCCAAATTGAAGATTTTAAGTTTATTAATATTAAATTCTAAAAAAAAATTAAAAGTTTTTTTTAAAAATAGTGACCCGGACCAGATGTCAAAAAGGACTGGTTTATCGGTTGGTTCGCCGGTTTCCAAACTGGATCGGTCAATCCGGTCCGGTTTCATGAACCATGAAAATAACAATTCACTACATTTGAATTTAATATTCTTTTTCACCTATTAAGAACTGCAGCTTGTAAAGTTGCATAAACTAAGAATAAAAGTACTTCTGAACTTTTCCCGCATTCTGTTTCATGACCTTCAGGCTTCAGGAACATAGAGGGTTGAGGAGAGCTCTCTTTAAGACACACGACCACATTTGGGTACGAGTGACAGGAATAATTTTGGGAAAATCACCCCTAGGTCCCAAACAAATGAGATATTATCAGAAAGGTTCCTGGAGGTTGTAAAATGTAACCCCCTCTCGTAATTATATCTGAAATACTCAATTAAAATGAAATAGAGACCAATAGGAAACAAAACTTATTTAAAATCCCATCTTCACGACAGGGTTTTCACAGATAACTTTCGAAATATAATTTACTTGGTCTCATATTCAATTTCGAATACAATTACATTATGCGGAATATCACATTTATAAAAATATCAAAGTGTACAACAATAACTTCCCGGCAACTCCCGGGTTCATACCTTTTCATAGAATTCATAAGGCACATTCGCTCTTTTACAATTCCTCAAACGGGGATTACACAAATCTCAACTCCATACATGCATACTTAATACTCATCCAATATACAAATACAATATCCAAATATACATCCCAACTATCATCCGAACATATACAATTATCCCAGCATATAACGATAACCAACTACCAAATACAAATACCTATAAGGGATTCTCGCCGCCCCTAGTCACTTGCTCCTTCCTTGAGCCACTTGACCTGTCTAAAATGTTGGTAGGGGAGGGTGAGATTCTAGAGAATCCCAGTAGGAAACAGATACCAACATGCATGCAAGATAAGTGTTTAATGCATGACATGCTTACATCACAATAACTCATGTTCACATAATGATATATTCGCATGCTCAATGTTTCAACAACATACTCATGGCCATAGCATAAATAGAAACAGAGCTTCAATCATTCATATATGTTACACATAATCAAGCAAAGCAATAACATGTATCAATACACAAACACAAATATCAATACATGCAGGAGAGGTAAGTTCCCTACTTTTTTCTTTCCACGTATGCTCCAGCTCCGCTTACTCGTGAACCAAACGAATACTGAACCCTTTCAAAATCTCAAAATGCTGAAAATGGGGGTTGGCTGCGGCCCAGAAAATCCAGTTTCTTGGCTGAACTTCCAAAAATCATAACGAATTCAGGAAAATTCGAAATAAGGTGATTCCAAAGCCAAATGAAAGCTATTTAAGTCCTATTTCTAGGAAAAATATTGGCCATTACTAGAAATCACCACAAAAGTCCAGATTTACCAAAAATCTAACGTTGTGCCAAAACAGAGTCCAGTTTGGATACCAAATTTTGGTCAGTTCAAACTCCCAGCTCAAAAAGCGAAATGATACAAACTTTATGTCCATTTTGAAGCTTGAGATGTGAACTTTAAGACTGGAAAGTTTCATAATTTTCGAACATCATTTGCCCAGTCAAAACGTCCACGTCATCTGACTGTCCAGAACAGACTTGCCAAAACAGGGTCCAGTTTGGATGCCAAACTTTGGTCAGTTCAAACTCCCAGCTCACCAAGCGAAATGACACAAAATTTATATCCATTTTGAAGCTTGAGATGTGAACTTTAAGACTGGAAAGTTTCATAATTTTCCAACATCATTTGCCCATTCAAAATGGCAACACAAACAGACTACCCAGACAGAATTCTCACTGAACAGAATTTCCAGTTTTTCAACCATTGTGTCCAATCCAATTCAAACCGATTCCAATGATTAAATACCACAACATGACACTATTTTCAACACAAAACAACATCCAATTCCACCATTCACATTCCACACGAAAATACCATAAAATCAGGGCAAAATTCACAATTCACAATACTCAACCATAATTCACAAAACTTAGATCAAAAGGCTTCAAATACTCACCTCTTCCTCTTTCCCAAACCAATTTCTTGATTCTTCATCTTTCCAAATTTCCTCAAGCCATCAAACACCTTCAATCAAGAATCTAAAACCATAGAGATGAAGCTCTCATCACTAGGAACAACTTTATAGAAGGTGATTAGATCATTAGAGGACAAGAAACCAACCAAAATCTCACATTTTGATTTCTCTTTCTTCCCTTGAGTTAGCGAAAATGGAGAAATAGAGAGAGAGTAAAGGATGAAGAAGAGGATCAGCTTTTTTTTCCATTTGCTTCATGTGTTGGCCGACCAAAATAAAGGAGAGGGAAGAGAAAAACACTTTGAACATTTGACCAAAATCTAAGAGTCCACAAGGTGCCAAGTGTCACCATCTTGACAAACCTCACATGAGCTCACATAAGCTCACACACATGTGATTCCACCCCTTGATCTCTTGCACAAATCAATCCTAACCATTGATCTTGAAGTTACCAATGAGTTTCCTCTTCGGTAACAGATCAATTGGTCGGTAACTTACCGTTTTGCCCCTGATTATGGTAATCTCTCTTGGATCACCACCAAACACTTCATATCTTTCCATATCACCACATTATGCGCCCTCCCTCTATTTTAAGTCAATTTAGAGGTTAATCCATAATTGAACTTAAATACAGGGTTTCGGCGCTGCTCACAGCACATACGAATCACATTCCGGAACTCAAATCACATCGAATTCTCCAAAAGGGTTATTTATCACTAACCACATCCACTTTTGGAGTCATTATCTCTTAATCACAATTTAGGATCTTGCTAAACAGGGGCTTAGCAGTCCACTTATCTCAGGCTTATTCTCTAGCCTCAAGTTTCAAAATTCGGGGTATTACATAAAACACACTCAACAAGTTGTGAATATACGCTTTTAGGGTTGTAACCAGGGACCTTTCTGATAATATCTTATTTGTTTGGGACCTAGGAGTGATTTTCCCAATAATTTTTGCCAATGTTGAATAGAATTTAGGTAAATCTAACCTAATATTTTCTAGAGGGTGAACCTTGATATAGCGGTAAGGTTGTTGCCATGTAACCTAGAGGTCACGGATTCAAATCCTGAAAACAGTGTGGTGTATATCTATTCTTCCTTAGACTACATCTGATGGGAGCCTTAAGCATTGGGCGCCATTTTAGAGGGTGAATTTTGGCACAATGGTAAGGTTAATGCCATATGACCTAGAGTTCACAGGTTATTCCTCCCTAGACTACATCTGATGGGAGCCTTAAGCATTGGATTGCCATTTTAGTGGGTGAATTTTGATACAATGGTAAGGTTAATGCCATATGACCTAGAGTTCACAGGTTCAAATCCTGAAAACAGTTTCTTTGCTTGCGCGAGTAAGGTTGCGTACATCTATCTCTCCTCAAACCTCACCTAGTGGGGGTCTTGTGCACTCAGCCGCCTTAACCTAATATTATCTGGTGACAAACACATGCTAATGGTGTCACTTTTATATATTAAGGCAGTTTTTTTTCATGGGATGAAGGTGCTTGCTATGCCCCAAGGAGATATGGGACAGCATGATGTTAGTTCACTGGGGAAACACAAATTTAAAGCATAACCATTCAACTACAGCTTATTCGCGTGACAACTGGGACGAAATCCATCAATCATTCTTGCTTTGATCGTCACAAAGATTTTGTGCCTCCTGCTTGGAAAGAACCTGATGCTGGCGCCTTGACTTCCAAACTGTGGGCTCGGTAAAATTTTTTTAAAGTAATTAATCAGTTTCCCAATCATTTGCTTTATTTTTCAGTATATTCTTAAGTTCATTATGACTAACAATGCAACCATGTTATGATTTGTTTTCAGGCCCCATGAGATGCGAAAGACACTGTTCTACTTCACTGGGAATTTAGGACCAGAGGATTCGTAAGTCTACTGATGAAGTACTGTTTTGGAATCTCTTGGAAGATTGCTAGAATAAGGCAGCTTCATATTTAATATTTTGTGTTAATTAATAGCATTCCTCGTTGCCCCTCATTATTAGCATTGACATCCTATCAATTGATTCTCGACAAGACATTTTGATATATAGTGTTTATATCGCTAGGGAGGAGAACAAAAGATATCATATAAGGATTTGGATACCTTCCTTTTTTTTGACAATAATTCTGAGTTTCTTGAAAATGATGCAGGTATAGCATGGGTATCAGACAGAGAGTAGCAGAAGACGTTATTGTGACCGCATTGCGTTCTGACAATTATCAATTGGATCTAGGAGGCTCTATTTTTTGTGGGGTTTTGCCTGGAGATGGTTGGTGTGGACGCATGGAAGACAGTGTCCTGCAAGGATGCATTTCTGTGATAATTCAGGTAATATATTATGCTTTTCTGTTTTCTGAGGTTTCACTTTTGAACCGTCAACTGAAATAATTACAAAATAGAAAGGTTGACTATATACTTGCAGAATCGCAAGAAGTCTTCTAAATCTCCTTGTGGTCGTTTCTGTTTTGTAGGGGCATTACTGTTTGTAAATGAAAAAATGAGGCTTATTTGTGAAATTACTACATTATGTGAAACAAAATGGAAGTGATTTTACAAATGCAAACCATAAAATACGCTTTGTCTCTTAATTTTAACTCTTGAAAATGGCCAAAAAAATTTTAATCTGTTGACCCCTATTGTTTGTTTGGATCAAAGGTTTTGCATTACAAGTTACACCCTTGGAGGCAGCAAGTCAACCTTAACAAGGAGTATGGATTGCCTACACAGTGTGTGGCAAACACCAATTATGGAGCTTGATTTGGAAGATTAGATGATCATCTTTGGGAGGAAAATTGGGAATTGGATGACCTTTCTGCTTCATCTGAGGGTTGAGATTGAAAGGGTCAAAATTCTATTTGATACAGTAATATACTACGTTCGATCCTAAATATAAGGTCCAGATGATTTTTTTAAAGAAAGTAAGGAAGCTAAATAAGTTACTTTAAAATATTTATATTCATAATTTTTCTCCAAACTTATTTGCCTGACTTATAAACTAATATATAATCTAATGATACATAACATATGATATGATTAAGTGACTTATTTAATTTCCTTAATCTTTTTTAAAAAAAGTCAAATAGGTCTTATATTAAAAAGCATAGGAGAAGTATAATTCAGCCAGGTGGACCAAAATGATTCTTTTTCCCCCTTTGACGCAAATATTTGTATGTAAAGTGCATTCGCCTCCTAGTTTTGTTTTATAGCTGTCTTCAAGTTAAAGGCCTTTGTGCCGCGGAATGTAAATTACAGTAAAATATATATTTCATCAGTATAGAATCTCATTACATTAAAATAAAATAAATTTATAATTTATGGAGTGCACAAGATGTAATCGGTTTTTTGTTAAATGCATCCTCAGCAATTTATAGTTTTAATAAAAAAATATATATATTAAGAGTTCCCGAAAATCCCACTCCAAGAGGGGAAAAAAATAGAAAGCTTGAACACAACGCTGACGCGAGATGTGCCATTCTGTCTTTTGCTTCTGTTTGGTATTTTCACTTCTTTTTTTTTTGGTGAATGGTATTTTCACTTCGTTGCAATACAACAGCTATGTTTGGGATGACTTTATTATAGAAAATAAGTCTTTATTATGCAAGACGAGATAAAACTCCTCTCACGTACTTATCTCATATACCGTGAATCACGATTTATAAGCACTTATTGTCCCAAAATAAGCTATTCCAAACGAACACAGCCATGCTTCTCATTATATCAGATCCTGCATCTCGTGGTTCTTCCATGTTTGCAAACTATTTGTGGTCTGATCACTTCACCTAATATTATGTTGCATTGCGTCTGAGTTTGTGATGGGATGGACCGAAATATAAAAATAGAATGGAAAAATCAACATATTTTTTTTTTTTTTGTCACAAATTTTTAGGAAAGGGGTTGGACTCATCCATAATCTAAGGATAAGGTGAAATCTCCCTTCCTTCTAGGTCATACCAATGTGTTTAGGGCGAAATCAACATATATTATTTCATTGCATCTGTGTCTAGTTGTCGGGCCCAAAAAAAACAAAAAAAACTGCTGCTTTTAGTTAACAATATTTTTCCTACAAAAAGAAAAGCAAGAATTTGTTTTGGGCCAGAAATGTTTTTCAGTTTTTCGTTAAGGGCCAGAAAAGTGAGATCATTCCCCCGGAGGAGAAAGAAGAGTCCAGACTCGCCTGCGTGGTCAGTTGACTTGTTAATATTCTTACCTTTAAACTTACTTCCTCCTATCCATAATATAAGTCAATTTAACTAATTTTTTAAAATTAAAAAATGATAGTTAACTCATTAATTTTATATTAAATTAAAATATTTTTTCAATTTTACCCATATTAAATATAGTTTGAAGGAGAAAGAAAAATACAAGTCACATTCAATCATGAATTAAATAGACAATTAATAAATAAGCATTTATTATTCTCTAAGTGACTTATATTATAGATCAAACCATTCTTCTAAAAGTAACTTATATTGTTAACCAAATGTAATATATAAATGCTCGTTTGGAATAGTTTATTTTTGGGCAATAAGTGCTTATAAATCGTAATTCACGGTATACGAGGTAAGTACGTGAGAGGAGTTTTATTTCGACTTGCGTAATAAGGATTTATTCTCTAAAATTAAGTAATCCCAAACACACACTAAGGCCTACATTTCACCCGCTTCAACAGAATTTCCTTTGAAAAACCTTTTTACGGTTGTCTTTCTCATTCTTTGCTTTCATCGGCTCAATCATAAAAGAAAAGGAGAAAGCACCGATCATCTTTCAACTTGGATCTGTCACATCCGAGAAGACTCAAAGCGGAGAGGCACGAGGTTAATAATTTACAAGCTAATCAATATTCTTATTTACACATTATTTATAAAACTAGACGGTAATCCGTCAGTTGCATGAAATTGTTTAAAATGACAGAGATGATAACGATGAGTTCAAGGAGAGATATTCATGTGAGACGGGAAAGGTTGAGGAGGGAAGGGGGAGAATGGAGGGGGGAGAAAACCGGGAAAATAAGAATTCTTATTCAATAATCAATGAAGTTTTGGTTGACATGCTCATTAATAAATCAACAGAGGGTGCATTGGTTGACGCTTGACGGGATCATTAATGAATGCTTCGAAAATCAAAAGGGCCAGGTTTGAAAATACTACTTTAGTCCTATCTATAAGTCTAATTTGAAAATAAGTTTTGGTTCTTATTATAAGTTCATTGTAATAAGAATGACATGAGCAGAAGTGATTACAGGTCGTTAGCTAATATTGATATCAACAATGGAGAAGGCAGAGGATAGAAATTTGGAAGTTTTAAAACAAAAGGACATGAGAATGTGAAAAGGTGCTGATGCATAATTTGCTATGTAGGGCAGAAATATCACCTTTCTACTGCTTGTTATTTTCCTTTTAGCAGCCTCTGGAGGAGTCATGTGCATATTTCTAGGAAACACCAATACAGAGTGAAACCAATGGTGATTGAGGAATATTATATTAATTGTGGAGTGAGTGTAAAAGGGAGGTATGGATATGGGAGTGAAACTACCATTTCTACGTAGAATGCAGAAACAATAAAATACCTGTTCATGAAGAGCATAGAATTTTAGTTCATGCTCTCAAGCACCCACTCACAAAACACAGAATTTACTGGGATTGCAGAACTAAACTAAATTGATCATATTACTTCCTTCTTCTCAATATCATCAAAGGAACTTTCGGTGAAAAATCCATCAACATTGAATTGCAACGTGACACCAGATATCTTCCCATTAAATTCAGGGGAAAACAACATATTATTTGTATGTACCTAAGGGAGGAGAGAAGACCAGGGATAAGTGTATGATTACTTTCCTACTAATTTAGAAGAGGACTCCCTTCTCTGGCAAGGACGAAAAGGCCACCATCCCCCCTGGCGATTCTTAGATCGTTATCAAGGTAAGTAGTGATGAGCCAGGAACTTGTCCTCTCTCCCGGAATGGGGATCTTAAGGGGAGGCAGACCAGAAATGGTGCGCGAGATGCTCACTGCCAAATCCTGTAGAGGACTGAGAGTTTGTTGCACAGGTGATAGGCTAAGCTTCTGACCAAAGATGTCTACATTTTCCGGTAGATCAATTCTTGACTTTATTTCTGGGGGTTGTATGGTACCTTCTTTAAATGTGACCTGCTTGCATCTGCAGATGTCAGTAAAATACCAAGCATTTTCTTGTCTTCTAAGGTGTAATAGTTACAAGATGAAAAAATTAGCTCACAGCACAGGGTGGCGTCCAGATTGCAACATCATCAAGCAACATAAAAACCAAATTTACAGAACTAAATATCTCCAGATTGCAACATCATCAAGCAACATAAAAACCAAATTTACAGAACTAAATATCTTTCTGCTAATGAAGCACCAGTACGATACTAAGACATGCATAATGACAAGTATAGCTGTTCTCTTTCACAATGCTTTTTCAGTACCCTAAAGCAACAAGACGTTAACTATCATTTTTCACCATGCAAAAGCTTAACAAAGAAGAAGCTCAGTTAAAGGACTGCAAATGTGTAAATCAGTAACCCATCTAGATAACTTTCTTCTCTTCCTTTTATTTTCCTCTCGGCCAAAATTTTTTTTCTTTTTCACACAACATTTTTCTATAGTCAAATAATCATTGAAGTTTTCATAACAATACCTGTATTCTTGTGGGACTTCGCACTTCAAACGAAGCAGATGCACTGAAGGACAAGTAGTTGAAAGGGCTAGATAATGTGGTTGAGTTTATAATAGTGGCGTTATCAGTATCAATTGTTTGTGATATCTTGTCTACTTTCAACAGTGGTGTCGTCCCTGCTGCCAGAAGAGGCAGCAGTTCAGAAGACGCAGTGTACCTAACCCCAATTTGACAAGCAATGTAACCATAAGGGCACAGAGAAAAAATTTCATAAAATAAGACACATTGCAACTTGCAATTTAGTTCAACCAATGCTCAGAAAGACTTTCCGACATATTTGCTAGAAACCTGGATGAGCACAAATGCATTAATATTGTCTCAATTTAACACTATATGGTTCATTTTTTCAGTGCAAAGCCCATAGTTGTGAACTTTGTTTCATCCACAAGCAATAATTCTCAATCAGTCAAGCATGCTGCACTAAACATATATTCCATTGATAACTGAGAAATTAGAAAAATTAATATGAAGAGAGTAATTCTCTACCTAACCAGATTCTCAAGAATGAATTATTTTTCAAAAAAAAATCCCCGAGTAGATCAACTCACTCTTCACCTTGAAAGATGAGGATTCAATAATCTAGTCTTTTCCCCTCTCTGAACAGTCATTTAGTCTTATAGGAACCAAAAGTCCAAAAGCACTAGTTCATTAACCTCACTGCAGCTTATTAAGCAATGAAATAGCAAGGGAATCATCCGGCAGTACATTCATATCTTCTTGTGGTCTTCTAAGAATTGGACTTATGCCCAAAGGGGATTGGGTTGGAAATCTTGGCATTCTTTTTTGTGCGACTCACTGCTACGTAAAGAAGTTGAAATATGTTGGTCTATAATGGTTCGGTCACGTTTTGGTCTAGTGTGGTTCCAGACCTGCCTGGTCCAACTTTCCCTCACATATCCTCCTAAACAATCATCTAATAACATTATCAGGCATGCAGCCAGTCAATAATAATCAAAAACTATATACGAATAAGAAAACGTCCATAAATTAGGTAACGTTCAAATCGCTTAGTATATTTAAACATAATGGAGAATACGCATTCGGATAATTACTGGATTATGAGGAAATTAGCTTAATGCTGCTAGAGAAATGTGCGTATATAACTTAAATCATCGGATAATTAATAGATTCCGAGGAAATTTTCCATGCCAAGCTATGGATAGAATAAACATAAGATGTGTTGGGGGGGAACGAACTTACAACAAGACCCAAGTTCCATTGAGAAGGCCGGGTTCATCCACCGGCGCTGGAGTAGGGTTTACCGCTTCCAACTGATTCACCAGCTCGAAGACCTCAGCCCTCACTTCCTGCCCAGCTCGAAATCCAAACTCAGTCCCATAAACGGTGTCGACCAAAGCTTGTTTCAGCCCTACAAGCTTATCATCCACACCTATAGTCTGGTCCTTGATCGTCGCAGCCGGAGTTCCATTTCCTTGGTCGATATCTCCACCATCAGCTCCACCTTCCTCCCACTCGTCCTCATATTTAGGAGGATCCGAATCCGGAAGCTTCGTAGGCGTGGTTTCAGGCTCAGATTCTTCACCCCACTCGTCAGTGATCTTGGAGCGATTTCCGGAGGCGTTTTTAGAACGGCCCTTTCCGCGGGAAGAGCCACCGGAATGAGAAGATCTGGAGCGAAGGGCAGGGAATCGATGGAGTCTAGAAGAATTGAAGAAGCTGATTGTGGGGCATTGAGTAGAGGAAGTAGAGAAGATTGAAGAGAATGAGAGAAGTTTAGGGTTTTCAGAGAATGCAGAGGGAATGCGAGAGGTGAAGGAAAGTACAGCCATCGGAAACGGAGAGGGAAATGGTGATGGACAGATTTTCTTTTTCCAGTTTTGTCAATCGAACTTCCAACGCAAATTAGAGCAAGGGCAGTAGGGGACACACGATTTCTTTGGTTAGAAAATCCTCTTACATGCGTGTCACATTTATCATAAATCAAAAGAATTTTCTATCACTAATGCAACCCAGTATTTAATGGGTATGAGATGGTTGGATTAGTTTTTAGAAAATAATTTTTATGATTTATAAGATAAATATATAAGAGGAGTTTTATCTCGATTTAAGAAAAATGACTTTCAAAACTATAATTTGAGCCTTACCCAGACACACACTTAGTCATATAATATTAACTCAATTGTTGCCCAGCTCTTCCACTTTGGCTCTATATAACCTAGTTCTTATAATTTTACTTCATTAATAACTTAGTCATTGAATCTTGACTCAATTATAAAATACTTAAAATTATTGGGTCTGAGTTATAATATCTTAAAATTTAGGAATTGAGTTACAACAGAATTAAAATTATAAGAATGAATTACATCGAGTCAAAATATAAGAATTGAGGGATTGAGCTAAGTGAGTTTAACCAAAAAAAAAAAAAAAATCTGTAAGTGAGTCAAAAATACATTACCAGAAGATTATTTTTCCTTTGGTTGTTTGTTTGTTTTTTTTTGGACAAAAAACACGTTATTCGCTTCTTTGTATTTAACAAATATTTATATACGATCAAAATATTAATTAATAGGAGTACTTACAGTTGACCGTGAATCAATCATTAATCTTCTCGAAAAAAAATGATTCAATCATTAATCATTTCATCACCCATCAGCAAGTAAAATCATGTAAGGCAGGAAAAAGTGTCCAAAATAAAATTAGTAGCATATCTACTAATTTCTATATGCCCCGTTAATAATATCTACTCTGCTTTGGGGGGTTATTAAGAAAGCTACGTTCAGACACGTTGATTCAATCATGACCATATATTCTGGGCGCACTCTCTTGTGACTAATATTTTGATTTGTTTTTTATCTTTTTTTTGGTAACGGCCTGTCACTATCAAATATTCATATTTTTGTTTTAATTGCTTTTTAAGTAAATAATTAATTAATGAACCTCGTTCAATTTTTTTTTTCCTGTCATCCTTTACACCAATAGGGAGAACTCGCGTAATCATCATACTTATAAAAGGTTGACCTCTCAACTTTATACTTTAAAAAAAAAAACTTAAAAAACGTGCTTGATATCATAGGATCAAAAGACCGGGCCTAGTGGAAAGTCTTGGTGTTTATAGAATGGAGACTTTATTCAAATGACGATGATTGACCAGGTTGACGCAAGTAATAAGGGGTTTATGTTTCTTTAAGGATTCTAGTCTTAGATTTGATCCTTAGGATGGCGTATGTGAAGAAAATCTGTTTAGGAGGGTCGTCCTATTTTAGACCCGACAGTACCTGAGAGATTAGTCATCAGACTCACTCTAATAAATACCATGGTATCACCCAAAAAAAACGAATGACTAATTCCTTTGTTCCGAATTCATTTTGCAAATAATTCTTATACTTGAAAATTGCATTCATTTTTTTTTTTTAAAAAAAACAAGGTATTGCGATCTTTATGGTAGTCTCATGTTGCGATGATTAATATTAAGGATGAATGAATGAATGAATAAATAAATAATAATTTTTCATTTTTAATATAAGATCCACTTTGCATTTCAATTTTTTATAAAAATGGATATTGTACTAAAAATTGAAGTGAGGATACTGTTGTTGTTGTTGTTCAACCAAGCAGATACTGTATAACTATCAGTGGCATTGTTAGATTTAAAGGCTTAAATAACAAATGATAATAGTATATAGTCTATGTAGAAGCTAGTCAAGAAGTTTGTATTAGTCCTATATATAAGTCCTAAATAATTCATTTTATTTCTTAAATTTATAATTTTTTTGAACAATCTCCATTAATTATTAATATTAAACAGGTTGTTATCAGATATAATGATTAGATGAGGTATTCATAAACAAACAACTTAACTTATTTCAACATGTAGAACGTAAAACATCTTTAGTTGGAATGTGTCAGAGCTGAGACCGAAAGGTGCAACGGTCTTCTTCATCTTCATCTTCGTCGGTGCTCCATTAGCTTCGCCGTCGGTGTGGTTCACCGTGCCGTTGACGCTGCTGTCGGAGCCTTGGCTTGGTTCGGTTCTTGTTTATGATATTTGCTGAAATCAGATCAGATCCAGTTGAGCTTGCTAGTGCTTCTCCCAGCCTGGTTTGCCGACGTCATGGGTGTCAGATCTGAGGCGGTAGTTCTGTGTTGTAGTTCTTGTGGTCTTTTTCTGTCGTGAGCTGTGGATGTTGGCGTTTGTTGAGCAGATCCGTGGTTGGGTGTCCTGATCTGTCCTCGCCGGAGTGGTGATCTCGGTCAGCTTTCCTTTCTTTTCATCAGTTTTTTTTTTTTTTTTAAGTATTTAGTTTTTGTTTTTGTTTTGTTTTGTTTTTTTTTTTTTTAAGAAAAAAAAAATTTTCCATTTATGAGAGAAAACAGAGAGCGAGAGTCTGGTGCGAGCGGTGGAGGGAAGGGGAGTGACAGTGGGGGTGTTGGGAGTCAGAATGGAAATGGGGGTTCGTCTCCGGTTTTTAACAGTAAGGCAGAGAAAACAGGAAGCAGGAGGGAAGGGATTGATAATGTTTATGGAATCCATAATCCTGGGTCTCAATTCACGTACCGGGACAAATTGTTGAGTCTTGGAGACTCTGGATTTCTGGAAATAAACATGTCAACTTGTGATGCCTTTAATGGATGGAAAGATTATTGTGCGAAAATGAGTAGCAAAAGTACGTCCGAGAATGTTGAGGTTGAAGAAGAAAATATATATGGTGATGAAGCAGGGGACACTTGGCAAAAAGGAGGGAAATATCCAAAGTTAAAATTTTCAGCGGAAGAATATGAAGCTTGGTGTAAACCATACATAAATTCTCTGATTGTTAAGCTTTTGGGGAAGTCATTCAGAGTTGGTTTTATGAGGCAGAGAATGGAAAGAATGTGGAATCCAAAGAGTCCGATGAAAGTTACCCCTTTAAGTAATGGATATTTTATTGTGTCGTTTTCCACAAGAGAGGATAGAGATTATGCTCTTTTGGAAGGACCTTGGATGATTGCTGACCATTATTTGATGATACAACGTTGGCGGCCAAACTTTAATCCTTGGAAGGCGGATTATCAAAAGAAAATAGCCGTGTGGATTCGATTTCCAGATTTACCGGCGGAACTTTACAGTATTGAATCACTAAGAAGACTTGGAAACCTTGTGGGGAGAACTCTGAAAATTGATAGAACTACAGCGTTTTCAGAGAAAGGAGGCTTTGCTAGAATTTGTGTGGAGTTGGATTTGCAGAAACCTTTATTACCTTTTTTCAACCATTTTGGGGAGGACAGGAAGATTGAGTATGAGGGATTACATCTTGTTTGCTTTCACTGTGGGCAATATGGCCATCATATAGGAGTATGTCAACATAAAGTTTCAGATCAAATGAAGGAGAATGGGGAGATTCGTCCAAATAAAGCTCCAGAAAAATCCTCTGATGAGGGGAGGGATAATTTGAGGAAGGATGCTGAGAGTACTGAGAAAAGTGAATCAAAGGGTGGAAAATTTGGGCCACATATGCTGGTTAGACCGGAGGTTAGTGGAAATTTTAATAAAGTGGATTTGGTAGGAACAAGCTCGAATGGAGGAGGTAAAAAAGGGGTTACAAGTCAGAAGGGTTCGCAAAAGAAAAATGATCTTAATTTAGCCAAGGATAAGGGAAAGACGGTTGAAAAGAAGGATGAGAGTGAGGGAGTTAATGAGAGAAGGCGTCAAGTTGAGAAGGATATTAATAAGAATGTTACAGAGCAGAAGTGGGTTCCTGTGGGAGAAAAAAGACTAACCGGGATTAAGAGACGTGCAAGAGAAAAAATGAACATGACTAGAGGAAAATTACCTTCTCATGATATAACAAAAGGAGGGGGGATTGGAAACAATGATGTTAGCGAATTGATCTCCCTAAATCCTTTTTCTGCTTTGGAAGTCAGGCCTAGTGAAACCTTGGAGGCTACTGAAGAATCACGTTATAATGAAGCGGGAAATCTACACATGGAGATGGAACAGGGAGACATGTTGCAAAGTACTAGTTATATAGTGGATCAAGGTATGATAATTACAGATCATCATGATGACCCTTCTTCATTTAATTTGTCTGAAGGTGGGATTGTTAGAGTGGATGAAGTTGCTTTGATGGGGGATTCCGCCCCAAAAATCCATAATCTGTCTTAATGAATTTCATTTTATGGAATACGCGGGGCACAGGAGCTCGCCTTTTTCCTAATCTCATAAGGGAAATGTCTCGGTTCCATAATGTGGATTTTATGGCAATTTTTGAAACTAGGTGCAGTGGGAATAAAGCAGTCCAAATAGCTGGTAAGCTGGGATTTCAATTTGTTGAAATTATTGATGCAGAAGGTTTCAAGGGTGGGATTTGGTGTGTGTGGTCTGAAAAGGTGGGAAAAGTTGAGGTATTAGTGAAGAATCCTCAATTTATGCATATCAGAATCTGTGGGAATGATCGTAGAACTTGGGATCTGACTCTTATTTATGCTAGCCCGATTTTAATGCAAAGACGAAAATTGTGGAATGATCTTTTTGAGTTGCGAAATAGGATACACGGGCCTTGGGCTATTGGTGGTGATTTTAATGCTACTCTGATGACTAATGAAAGAAGATCTGTGGGTGAGAATATTGGGCCAGATAGAGAGTTCATTAATTTTGTTGATGCTGCTGTTTTGAATGATCTCGGGTTTGATGGACCAGAGTTTACGTGGCATAGAACTGATTCTCAGAGCAGAATTGATCGTGTTCTTGGATCAAATGAATGGGTTGAAATGTTTCCTAATGCTAGTGTTACTCATTTACCATGGTATAAATCTGATCATCGTCCAATTCTGTTGCGTTTGGAAGGGTTTAGCAGGACGAGACAGATTAATAAACCATTCCGGTTTATCGCGGCTTGGGTATTACATGATGAGTTTGAAGAATTTGTCAAGGAAAATTGGAGAACGACTGGCGAGTGGAAGGAGACAATCACTCTATTTTCTGAAGATTGTAGAAGTTGGAATAAAAATGTATTCGGTCATACGGATAAGAGGAAAAGGGAGATAATGCGCCGTCTTAATGGGATTACTAGAGTTGAGAATCATTATGGGCTTTCTTTGGAGCTTCAAAATCTTCAAACTTCTTTATGGGGCGAGCTTGAGGGTGTCTTATTGCAAGAATCATTATTATGGGCTCAAAAGGCACGCTCTGATTGGTCAGTGAGTGGAGACAGAAATACGAAATTCTTTCATGCTAGGGCTAATGGAAGAAGAAAAAGAAACTTTGTTGGAGCTATTCGGAATCAGGATGGAGAATGGGTATATGAAGCGCAATTAATTAAAGAGATGGCTTCTTCTTATTTTACTACTTTGTTTACAGAGGAACGAATGCAGAGGGAGAAAATCCATTGTCACAATACTTATCCAAGAATTGAAGATGAAGACCTCTTTCTTTTAGGTAAAGTTATTCGGGATGAAGAAGTTAAAGAGGTGGTTTTTAATATGGGAGCGCTGAAAGCGCCGGGACCGGATGGTTTTAATGCACTCTTTTATCAGAGTCAATGGAATCACGTTGGTACATCTGTTTATGGGTTTATTAAAAAAATCTGGGAGCATCCAGAAGAAATTGCAAGCATAAATAATACTTTTCTGGTTCTTATACCAAAAAAGGAATCTCCGGAAGAGTTAAAGGATCTTCGTCCTATCAGTTTATGTAATGTTATCTTCAAGATCCTTACCAAGGTTATTGCTAATCGTATAAGGGTCGTCCTTCCAAAAATTATTAGTCCTAACCAATGCAGCTTTATCCCTGGCAGACACAGTTCCGACAATATTATTGTAGCTCAGGAGGTTGTTCACTCAATGAGGACTATGCAAGGTAAACGTGGCTACATGGCAATTAAGATTGATATGGAGAAGGCTTATGATAGGCTGAACTGGAGTTTTTTGGAACAATGTTTGAACGATCTTTCATTTCCTTCTAATCTGGTCAGAATTATCTCTCAATGTGTTTCGACGCCTTCAATGCAATTATTATGGAATGGAGAGAAAGGTGATTTATTTAAAACTTCCCGTGGTGTGAGACAAGGGGACCCTTTATCTCCATATTTATTCGTAATTTGCATGGAACGGCTGGCTCACATGATTCAAGATAGGATGGAAACAACGAACTGGCTACCAATAAGGTTATGCAAGAATGGGCCTCCTATTTCTCATTTATTTTTTGCTGATGATATTGTTTTGTTTGGTCAAGCTTCTGTTTTCCAGGCAAATGAAGTTAAGGCTTGTCTAGATGAATTCTGTGCAAGCTCAGGTTTAAAGGTCAATGCTATGAAGACTAGAGTTTTCTTCTCCAAGAATGTGAATCACAATCGACGCACTGAGTTGAGCAATATTCTGGGGTTCCAAATGGCAGCGGATCTTGGCAAATACTTGGGAGTTCCTCTGCATCATAAAAGGGTGACTAAGGAGAGCTTCAGTGAGGTTGTTGATAAAGTGAAGAAGAGGTTATCTAATTGGAAAATTAATTCGTTATCTCTAGCTGGTCGTGCTACTTTGGTAGGGGCTGTCACATCAGCTATTCCAGCTTATACAATGCAAACGGCATCTATACCTTTTGGTTCATGTGATATGATCGAGAGTAAAAACCGAAGTTTTTTGTGGGGTACAACTCAGGAAAAGCAGAAAATTCATCTTGTTCCTTGGGAAACGGTGTGCAAGTCAAAGGGTAATGGTGGCTTGGGTTTGAGACATGTTAAAACCCAGAATCATGCTTTTATGGCCAAATTAGGTTGGAATCTTATCAAGAAAAAGGATGACTTATGGGTAAGAGTTATTAGAAGCAAATATAAATGTGGAAATGATTTAATGCCTCAAATTGATATGCAGAGGATAGGATCGAATACATGGGCAGGGATCAAGGCGGCTTGGAGATTTGTGCAGGAGGGCTCCGAAGTTGAGCAGGGGAGACAGATTGTTCGATGGAAGCACACAAGAAATGGAGAATTCACGGTGAAATCTGCTTATAAAGTTATTGCAAATGAAGAAGATAACCAGGAAGTTTTATGGCAGAAAATCTGGAAGCTGAATACTATTCCAAGATGTAAAACTTTTATGTGGCTCGTTGCTCACAACAAGCTTCTTACCAACGTGGAGAGATATAGAAGAGGCATGTGTGCTGATGATGTGTGCGGTTGGTGTAAGAAAGGTCCAGAAACGGTGATGCATGTACTTCGGGACTGCACTGAAGCTAAACGTTTGTGGATGGAAAAGATATCTTTGCCAAGAGATCGTTTTTTCTTTGAGCTTAATCTTAAGGAGTGGTTGAACTCTAATATTCGACGCTTGGATTGGGGTGACTGGTTTGCAACTTTATGCTGGTTATTCTGGAAAAGGAGAAACGAACGTCTTTTTGAGCAGAAAAATCAGAGTAATGAGAGCCTACTGAATCATGCCCATGCTGTGATATCTAGCATTCAAAAGGCAAGTAAAAAACTTGTCGGAATAAATTTACAAGGGACATTAGTTACGGACAGAAGGGCCACTTGGATGCCACCAGAGGAAGGATGGACTAAAGTTAACGTTGATGGAGCATTTTCAGGGAAATCCGGTGCTGGGTGCGGAGGAGTTATTCGCGAGGCTAACGGGAAGTTTATTATGGCTTTTATGCACAGATTAGAGTTGGGTGATCATGTTACCGCTGAAATATGGGGTATTCTTCTAGGATTGAAGACAGCTTGGGATCAAGGAAAGCGAAGAGTGATATTAGAATCCGATGCGAAAGATGTTATTGATCTGATTAATTGTGAGAATTGCCAGAATCATCCGGACGCTAATACAATAGAAGAAATTCGTTCCATGTTGCAACGAGAATGGAGGATAGATTTGAGGTTCGTTCCAAGAAACGCAAATAGGGTTGCCGACTTCCTTGCGAAAAAGGCAATTTCATGTGTAACGGGGTTTCACCCGATTTTGTATTCCACGCCTGAGTTATCAGCTATTTTAGAGCTGGATCATTGTATTCCTACTGATGTAGGTTGAGTTTTTTAGAGTTTCCATCTTTATGTATCAAAAAAAAAAAAACATCTTTAGTTGACTAAATTTGAATTGAAAGGGAACAAAGCTTTTATTATGGATGTACATTCTTTTTGGGTTGTAAATGGGCTAGAAGGGTGTGGTATGGGAGTAACTTCTCTTTTTTATTCCCTACTCAACATGATAATGATCTTATTTCTTGGCTGGTTAAGCTCTTTTCTTTTCCTTCCCTACTAGAAGATGATAAGGCTTTGATTGCAGTAACACTGCTACAAATATGGATTTAGTGGAGTCAATCTTATGGCATTTCTTTAAATAAGTACTGGAGAAGACTTTTTATTTTTTTTAAAAAAATACATGTAACAGATATGACGCTTGACTAAGAAAACATCATAATTGCTTAATATATTGTATGGCGCTTGCCTGAAAAAGCGTTATACAATGTGTTATTTAAAAAAAAATTACTCCTTTTGTAGAACAAGCGCCATACAAAAGGATATTAAACGTAAAATTGGATATTTCAATAGCCAATTGCCTTGAATGTCATTTGACTGCCAAGCGACACTCAAGGCAATGGTGCAATTCTTTTAAGAAAATAAATTTCTTATGTAAAAAGTTTTTATTTTTTTTAAAATAAATCCTTTGTACATACAAACCTTGGAGGAGACTTATTTTTTTTAAAAAAAAAATACATATGGTAGTTATAGCGTTTTCCTGATCAAGCGCCATCGCTGTCACATGTATCTTTATAAAAAAAAATAAGAGAAAGTTTGTTGGAAAAGTAACAAAGCTCCATTATCATGATAGATGCTTCAAAGGCTAATTTTTTATTTTTTTCTTCTCTAGTTACACACAGAATAATAGAAATTTTGTAAGTAACAAAGCTCCAATACTATGATAGATGTTTCCTTAAGAAAGTTTGTCTGTACTAAGAAACAAAAATTGAATTTGAGAATTAGTTTAGAGGTCAAAATCTAAAAATAAATCACCCCTATTAAAAAATATTTTAATTTTTTTTTAATAAAAAGCCTTAGACAACGTTTTTTTAAAAAAGTGTTGTCCAAGGTGGGGTAAAACCTTAAACGAGGCGCTTGGTAATTCAAGGCACCTGGTGCCTTAAATATAGGCACCATGTGGTGCCTTGGAATATACTGTATATGCACCTGCCTTGAATATATTTAAGGTACATCTTTGTGCTTGGTGTCTTGAATATAAGCGTTTTTTAAAAAAAAAATAAAATTGGGAAGCTATGACGCTTTGACAAAAAGTGCCACAGTTACTCCCACCTTGTATAGTACTTGTATGGAAAGCACTATACAAGGTACTATTTAATTTCCACAACCTGCCGTTCTCATTTTCCTCATCTTCCTGCGTTCCCTCTAGCTCCCTCATATCCCAAAACTCCATTGTGTAATATCCTGAAATGTAACCAAGGATTTATAATTTCAAAGTGATGTAATTAATCTTAATTGAGCACTTTTGAAGTATATATTGTGCATTGTGATAATTAGGGGTAAAACGGTAAATTTACCGACTGACTGGTTAGTTACCGATGAGAACACTCCTTAGTAATCAAGATCAATGGCTAGGATTAAAAGAACAAGAGGTGGAATCCTATGCATGCAAGTTTATATGAAATCAAGTAGGAAGTATAGGATGGTGCCAAGTGGCAAAACAAGGACCCTTGGATTAAAGTTAAGCTTTCTAATCATTTTTCTCTTCTCTCCACTTCTAAGTGTCGGCCAAGAGTGTATAGGAGCCCAAAAATCTGATGCTTCTTCATTATTTCATTTCTCTCTCATCCTCCTCCATTTTTCGCTGAACAAGCTAAGGAAAGAGCAAGAGGAAAGCTTGAGTTCTTGGATTCGACATTTGCCGTCCTCGTGAGCCCACTGAGCCAGCAAACGTCAGGAAGGAACGAGGTAGTAACTTTTCTTTCGTACCATATGTGATGCATTGTATGTGTGTATTATCATTGATTTGTGATAAATTCGTATGTTACGACATTGTGAATATGTGTAAACACCGTGATGCCAATAGTCCCTGAGTAGCTAACAACGGTTCGGGTTAGGACGGTGTGCCTTCCCGGCGGAGAAAGGGGATGAGGATGAGGTGTGATATGTGTGATTATGTGGGCCGAAAGGCTATTTGTGAAGGCCGACGGGCCATTTGTGAAAGCCAGGTAGCTATATGAGCTATAAGGCTATGTGTATGTACTGCCACACCAATAGTCCCTGAGTAGCTAACAACGGTTCAGGTTAGGACAGTGTGCCTTCCCGGCGGAGAAAGGGGATGAGGGTGGAGTGTGATTTCTGCTGCTGCTGCTGCTGTATGATGATTTCTTACATGCTGTGTGCTTATATGTGGTATAAATGTTTTGTTATTACTGGGATTCTCTTGAATCTCATTCTTTCCTTTAACTAACCTTTCAGACAGGGCAAGTGGCTCTAAGGAGAAGCGTACGACCCGAAGCGGCTAGAACCCTGTAGGGACATTTAGTTTTGGATGTGTTGGTTAAACCTGTTGGACAGGGAATCTGTAAATTATTTTTGGGTTGTGATTGGTAGTTGAATATAGTTGTGTAATCCCCTATATGGAAATTTTAAACCTTCTAGTGAATGAATGGAACCCGAGGGTTGCCGGAATTGCTATTAGATATTCTGATATGAATGAATGTAAATTAACTGCACAGGTGATTATATTCGATAATTGAACTTGAGACCGGAATAGAAAAGAAGTTTTGAAAATTTTGTAAAGTACCTACTATAAAAAGGGAGTATTAAATGAGTTTTGAACTATTCGATGGTCTCAACCAATTTAATTAAGTGATATCGAATTATAATTACGCTAATTAAGGCAGGGGGTTACACATTGCAGTACAAAGCTTCATCTCTCATGTGTTTTATTTGTCTTATCTCGGCCTCCTTCAAAAGCTCCCTAGCATGTAAGTATTTTTTTTTCAATATTTGGTTCACGTTTTCTTTTTAATTTAAAATCTGTCATGAATCTTACATGTGTGCTCATAATTTTTTTTCAAGTATTTATTTGAAGTGTCAACTATATCTTCTTGAACTTCCTATATATTATAAGTTTTTTAATTTTTGAGCTTACAAATATAATAATACTTAGTTTAATCCTCCATAGAAGTTACGTGTATGGCTCAAGTTTAAGCAACTTAAATACAGGAGTTCTTTTATGCTTGTGACATGAAGACACAATATTGCAAAAGATACGTGCTATGTTATTTCATTTTACTGTGGATTATATTATAAATTGATATGGATTTTGGATTGTAAATGGCTTCTCCAGGGAAGTGCCATTCCCTATAAAAGCGCCATAAGAAGTGCCACCGTCTTATGACACTTCCCCGTGAAAGCGTCATAACTTTATATTTAAAAAAAAATTAAATAATCAAGCTATGATGCTTCCATATATTCAAGAAGCGTCGTAGCTTATTTTAATAGTGCTGGAAGCTACAACACTTCCCAAGCGCCATAGTATTTTTTAAATTAAGCGTCACTGCTTGTGTTTTTTGTAGTAGTGTAATTTTATAGCAAATTTGGAAAGGGTGGTGTGCCTTTCTTTATTAAAATAAAAGGCCTAACCCAATTTTTGCCTTTACCCAAATAAGGATGTTACTTTCTGAATTTTGGCAAGCTAATAACTGGAGCTATGAGCCAGCAGAGCAAGAGGCATCACCAGAAAATGTAAGGAATCATGAACACAAGTGGCATCCGCTAAAAGGCAATAGTCTAAAGGTGAATATTGATTGTGCTTTCTTGAGTAATTAATGACAACAAGGCTTATATTGCTTTTGTGCTACGAGATTCCAATGGATTTATGTTAGATGGTAATGCAAAAAAGATAACGGCTTCGTCAGTTTTAATGGCAGAATCTCTGGCAATGTTGAATGCAATACAATATGTAATGATAATGATCTTGTGATTAAGTCTAGCAACCAGCAACTTATCCATTGTATTAACAGAAATGCTAAGGCTCCTGACTAGAATATTATGATTGTCGACTTAGGGGTGGAAACAGGCCAGGCCAAGCTTCCACCCTAACAGGCCTAGCCTGTATTGTGTCAAGATGGCCTGTGGCCTGTTAGAGGCCTTATTTTGAGCCTAAGCCTAGCTTGTATACAGGCCTAACCTAGCCTATGGTCTATTAAGAATGCCTGAAACTAGAATAGTGGGAAAACAGGTTGCAGGCCTCACAACAGGCCTACATCAAACAGGCCAAACTCAAACAAGTCGAAAACAGACCCAATTACAATAATGATCCAACATAAATCATAAAAAATGAAACAAAATACAACATAACATTAACCAAATACAACAGCCAAAGGATCTTCTCGTCTTTATATCAAATCTTCAATATAATTTCTTCTTCTCCTTTGAAGACCTTGGAAAAAATTAATCAAATGTATAAAATTAGAGCATAACACAATTTAACAAGTAATATGCATAAGAAATGAGCAACATACAAAAATGAATTTAGATTCTTTAAAGGCAAGCAGTAAATGTCAAATAAACCAATTTCTTTAAGTGAATTCAGATTCTACAATAAACCAATTTCTATTATAAACTAATTTCTTTGAATTCAGATTCTTTAAGTAAACCAGTTTCCAAATTCCAATTACCACGAGCATAAACCAACTTAAAGAATAAAGGATTTTATCTCAAACGAAAAAGTGCTCATGCTATGGAAGGGCAGGAAGAACAATGACGAATTTGAAGCTCAAACATATATTAATGACAGGGTTCAGAACAAACAAATCAAAAGAACAATTAACAGAACTAGAACCAGAACAAAGTAATCATAATCATCAATCATATATTTTTATGAGCTCAAACATATATTTTTATGTCAGATTCATATTCAAAGTAAATAAACCAGAACCAGAACAACAGATAGCTCTTCAGGATCAACAGGCTCTCCCCTAAGAACACGTTCGTCCCTAGAACCAGAATCATGCAACTTAGAACATCATAACAGGTTAGAACAAGCAAATCGAAAGAGGGTCGAGAGAGAGAGTCCAAGTGAGTGATTTCAATTCCAATTAACACACACACACACACACACACACACACACACACACACACACTCTTATAACCAGAATCATGCAACTTAGAACAGGGTCGAGAGAGGGTCCGAGTGAGTGATTTCAAGCTTTAACATCATAACAGGGTTAAGAACAAGCAAATCGAAAGAGTTGACTCACCAGATCTTGAGATCTACATATGGTCGATTACTCTCAGAGGTTCAGGATGGAGAGGACGGCCGACGGTCCGATAAAGAGTGGAGAGGACGATGACTCTCAAAGGTTCACGATTGCAGGTTAGGAAGGAGAGGATGAACGGTGATTGACTAAGATCAAGGCCACAATGATCGATTGGTTAGCTCTTCCAATCAAGGCGAAGATGAAGAGAAGAGCAAGGATGAGATCTGAGACTGAGACTGAGATCTGAGACTAAGAAAGGAATAGGGCCGAGATCGAAGTAACAGTGATCGACTGAGAGCGTGAGAGTGGACAATGATCAACTAAAAGATGAGAATCTCATATCTGAGACAGAAAGTGGGAGTCGATAGAGTCTGAGTGTCTGAGTGATGATGAGTGTGAGAGTGAAAGTGAGAGCCAGATACCTAAGTGATTTATTTTTTTTTTGTATAAGAGAGAAGAGACCAGAGTGATTGAAGTTGAGAGTTGGGGCGGCCCAAGTTGAGAGTTAAAGAATTTGGGGTGGCCCACATTTTTTTATAAATAGTATCGGGCCAGCCGGATAGGCCTAAAAGGCCTAGTAATAGGCTTAAGCTTGTTTAGAAAAACAGGCCTTCAAACATTTACTGCTTGCCTTTAAAGAATCTAAAAATATTGATAGACAAAAAGAAAATCAGAGAAGAGAAGCTTGAAAAAGTATAGAATTGTTGGACCCGGCCATTTAGTTGAAGCCCGTGGGTTGCCCGTTTAACACCTTTTATATTTCTATATGCTTGAAGACTAAAATACCTAATTTTAAACATAAATATTATCAAAACTAAGTTAAAACATCAAACATTATCGATGTTTAACAAAACATAAATACTAAGGCTTAAGTCCAAACCAAAACAAAACATAAACATTATCGATGTGTGAGGTCTGAGTGGACTATGAGAGCGTCTGACTATCTGAAGGTTACGTTATTAAGTCTGCCCACTGCTCTACCCAGTTACCTTTATGGCCTTATTTAGTTATTTAAAATATATTAAATGAGCTTAAAAGGGCCTGCCATTTTAGGTCTGACTCCTTCTAAAAGCTCTAAATCATAAGTCCAACCCTTGACGGGCTCGAGTCTAAACGAGCCGGCCTGACAGGCTCGGCCTGATCTCCCAACTCTAACTTTGAGTAAAGACATGGAGGGTGTTAATGGAATTTCTAGTGTAGGGTGAAGTATATTGTTCTTCTACTTATTATGTTCTTCGAATTTGTTTTGAGTTGTGGACTATGTTATGTATAATTTGGCTTTTTTTAGTATGGAATGAAAATTATATTTTTTTGGCAAAAAAATTATTGATGTATATCATATTTAAAGTTCAAACAGGTCAATATATCAACATTTGATTATGATATAATTTTAACTTACTCCAGTATCTAACAACAGAAGGGCTAAACAATGTTTTGTTTTAAGCTCATCGAGGGTATTCATTTTGAAACTTTGACGAGAAATAACACTTAAAAACACATTTCACTCTTTGAAATTTGAAATATCCATAAATTGATGTTGACATCAAGAACATACCTTGATTGCATTATCAATGAAATAGATGAAAAGGTTGAGTGGAAACAACATTAAGGGTGCATCTAAACCTACCAAAGAGAGGAGAAGCAAACTATGCGTGTACAGTGAGGATGAGATGTGATTGCTTTGGTGAAGCAGCGAAGCAACACTTCAACTCTTGAAAATAAAATATCAACTTAGTTTATGAGGGAAAACAAAACTAACAATAAAGTTGGTGCAAAGAACAAGATTTTTGTCTTGGCTTTGATACAGTGGGATTAAAACTAGTCTTGGCTCTGATACCACACCTATTGTTAGATGAAATGCTAGCACTAGACCGAAACAAGAAAGATCAAGTAAGAGTGTGAAGGAAAGGAAATGTTCTAGACAACGCTTCTACATGAGACTCAATATGTTGCTCCACGCCAATAGTGGGTTTGATAACATGTTAACTTAGCTGATAACATGATAACTTGGCTCTGATAGAATGTTAACTTGCTTTTATAAGATATAACACTCAAAAACACATTTTATCTTCTAAACCGTCAACTTCTTCTTACTCTTGATGATCTTAACTTCATAATTGCAATGACTAACGTGACTTTAATACCATGATAACTTTGGGTGTGATACCATGTTAAACTTGCTTTGATACTATGATACAAGGCCAAATAGGTGGCTAATGGGATCTTACAAACCCATGGAATTCATTTAACAAAAGAAAAAGAAATATAGAAAACAAGTGTAAGAACTTACCAGAAGAAGTTACTCTCCAGATTGTTGTTACCCTAATAATTCATTCAATCTCTTCTTATTGTATTCAAGTCTTCTTTTCAACTTGTTGAATGTTTGATGATTTATAGCTTGAATTTCACTCTCAGTGTCAAAAATGTTCTAAAGCTTGGGCTGCCAGCGAATCCATGCAAGCATTTACTTGTCGATAAACATGTATCGACAATGTAGTGTAGAGTTTGGTAGAGAGTAGAGATTGCAAATGTCTATAAGGCCTACCGTGTATTTTGTGTGTGTAGACACCCGTAATGTAAAATCCTTTCCTTATACACAATAATTAACTATGGACTTAATAAAACCATTTTTTTAATACATTATTATAATCATTTACAACCTCTACCATGATAATAAAAAGATTACAACTCATCTTTCAAAAGATTACCATGGTAGAAAAGAGTTCAACTAACTATTTGAAAACTCTTTAACTAAATAATATCTCATCATATATTAAAATATCCATATCAGACCAAATTATGGTTCCAGCAATTCAAAACACATCATAAGGCCCGCAAGCCATCCAACCTCATCAAGCGTAATTAAAAATATATAGTTAAAATATCAAATCTCCAAAATAAATCAAAGTATGCAAAATGAGCCCTAACGTGGCAATATACAATAATCCAACATATATTATAAAGATAGAAGCACTACTTTTAGCAGAAGTAGTTTAAGCTTCCGGAGTCTTCCCTGATGGACCCGCACGACAACTATCACCTGAAAAAATGTTAAATCAACGTGGTGAGATAAAAGCCTCAGCAACCAACAATCCATCTTATTGGGCATAAGAGTAAGTACCCATGAGGCGCCAAGTGGGACAGTTATAAAATCATATCATTATTAAAATGTCACATATCCACATGTATATATACACATTAATTTACCATATCATAATCCCATTCTCATATTTATCACATAAGTATATAAGAATCAATATACAATAATTTATTCTTTGTTCTCCCTTATTTCCTCTGATTGAACTCATGGGCTAGCACTGACCCATATGACTGGTAGTTTAACTTAACAAGCTCACCAATCAAGTGATATGGACCGGCCAAAATCCACAGAGCACGAGATCGGACCATGGATTCCCCCTCTAAATATATTAGTGGGGTGTGAAGGCTCTACTGAACACAATTGGGCAAAAGGACTAACCAGTGTACACCTGGAAGTCCACCACCTTATTACCTATTTTTGTACAAAAGTTCACCCCTTATTTCCTTTTTAAATAACAACCCATCAAATCAACATCCACCATGCCCTCTCATATCAATATGTGTGATTATAACAAATCATTATCAATTCTCAATTATCAAAAAGATATTTTCAATCTCATAAATACATATCAATTCATATAATAAAATATCACTACTCATTTTCTCAACGAAAATAAGTCTCACAAGACTATTTCATTAACAACATATTTTCAAAATCCACATCACATATCAATAGTCAAATTTATAATTCTATGTAATTAAAAATCACTCACAAACATCATACAAATATGCACAACAAGAGGAAAGTGGTTACCTCTCGCCAAAGCAAAATTATAACCACAAGCTCCTAATCCAAGAGCTCAAATACACGCCAAAAATCAATCTACAATAATTAATTTATTATACATTAATAACTCATTGAGTTATTGGAAAAATTAATTTATTTAACTAAATTCTAAAATTTCTAAATTTTGAATTAATTACTCCTAAAATTCCAATTTCACACTAAAATTCCAATTATAAAATTTAAATATTTTTCTTAATTCAAATAACCTACTCAAGTAATTGACTATTGTTAATCTCATTCCAATACATGAAAATCCCCAAATTTTAAGTTTAAGATCTAAAATACTAAATTATAAATCTTCATCTAAAAAAATCTAAACTGATTAAAATTCACTATTAATCATCCTCTACATTTCTATAGTCTTTCTCTTTAAAAGTTGAATTTTGAATAAAGATATTACAAAATATTTATTTGAATTATATGGAAAGTTGGAGATAAAGGACCAAAAAGTAAAGATGCATAAGGACTAAAGAAGAAAATGAAATTCTGCATATGGGTAATGGTAATTGTGCCAGAAATTTAGGGCATTTTTCTGTAATATTATCCCCTACTTTCAGTGAAACCATATCAGCAGAAATTACATAAAATTACCCCAAATTTCCAAAATTTCAGTTTGATCCAAAAATCGGAGCCCAAATTTCCAAAATTTCAGTTTGATCCAAAAATCCGAAGCCTTCACCGAGGAATATATCAACAGAAATTACGGAAAATGACCCTGAAATTTTAGAATGACAGTTTAGTTTAAAAATCCGAAAATCACTGTCTCCTTCCGCTGAAACTGATTTTCTGACTACTGAATCGCTGATATAAAATGAAGGAAAAATCTAAATATGATCTTGGAGGGAGTTTTCAGCATCTTGTAGGGGATTTGATGAAGATTGCATATCACAATTTAAAATAAAGGCATTAAGAGTTTTTTTGGTTCATTTTATCCATCGTTTGCCCAAATTTCTAATTCTAGATTATTCTCTAATCAGTAAGAAATCACTATCATGAGAAAAATAAAATTATTTAGAATATTTTTCATAAAAAGATTTTTGTGATCAAAAGAGAATTTGAGTACCTTATTGATCTCCGAAGAACTAAAATTACTCCTGCACTCTCTGCCTTCCGGAACACTTCACTCCAGGCGTGAAGTGGTTATTGAGGGGGTATTTATAATACGCCCTCCTCATTCATGTGGTGCCAAATCTGACGCCACTTTCATTTTTTTTAGCAACATAATTATTGCCTTTCCTTTTTCTTTTTCTTTTTTTTCTTTTGTTTTTTTATAAGGACAATGATTATGTCCTTACTTTTCATCAAAAGCTTTCGGTGGTCTCTCCCCCTTCCCTTCTTTTATATATATATATATATATATATTATTATATATACATATGTTTAATTAATTAATTCTAATTTATAATTATATTATGAAAATAAAAATGAGGATGTTACACGTAAGGTAAAGACCTTTTGTATGAACCAAAATATAACAATTTTCTGAGAGTCTATTTCTAAAAAAAATTACTAATGTGAGGCGCACTAGCAACTCTCCTATGTTCTTCATTTAGATTGAAGAAATTGTAATAGTTATTTGCCATGGCCTAAGAGCTTCACTCACTTAGCTTCAGCTTCCAACCACAATGTATTATATTATATTTTTCATAGCATAATGTCATATAATAATTACTTAAAAGGAACTATAAAAAATAATGCTTTCCACTTTTTTCCATCTACAACTCGAGCCTCCCTATAATTTGGCATGCTTACATGTACATGTGCTTACATAATCTTTGTGTACTTTTTCTAGACCGGTTCCAAAATTGATTTAAAAAGCGAATTTTACCAAGTTTAAAAAATTATTTTTACACTAGTATAAATAACGTGACTTTAATATCATGATGATTTAAGGTTTGATATCATATTAACCTGACTCTAATATTATTATAACTTGGTTCTCATGTCATGTTAATTTGACACTCTTATAAGAAATAACACCTAAAATTACCTTTCACCATCTAAACCGACAACTTTTGCTAACTCTCTCTCTCTCTATGCCTAGGCTATAAAAAGTCCGTGTTTATAGTTTCAAAAATACATTAGGCTTACATCCACCTCTTAATATAATTTATGTAAAAGCATAAGTCTTAGTTTCAAAATGACATTATATACTTATATATGCTTAGTTTCAAAATGACATTATACTTATATATGACAATCTAGTCTAATATTAATTAATATATCATTTTGGATTTATAATTCTCTCTTGTTTTTAATTTAAGTGTTGGTATAGGGGTTTGCATCATTGGTTGTAAAAAAAAAAAACCTAGCTTTGATACCAACTTGACATGGCTCTGACACAATGATAACTTTGGTTCTAAATTCTGATAACATCTTAACCTAGCTCTAATAAAATTAACCTAGCTCTAATAAAATTTTAACAAGGCTCTAATATCATGATAACTTTGTTTTTGCTCTTAATGGATACACCTTGCTAAGAAATGAAAGATTTTTGTTTTTAGATGAATTTTTTTTATCAGTGTCATTTTCTTATAATTATCTACATAATATTTTTATGATTAAATAAAAAGCATAGTTAATTATCAATGGTTATGAATTTCAATTTTTTATCTTCAATATTAAATTCAATTTTTATCTTTTAAAACATTATTAATTGTTAATGCTTAATATATAGGAAAAAGTTATCATAAAAAATATTGTGTGATCCACTTAGGATTGTTTGTTATGGTTATACAAATAACATTTTTATTGTACTTTTACTTTTGTGGTTTGAACCCTTCCCAAAAAGGAGGGAAGAGACAAGAACCCCTCTATAATACTTGCACAAACTATGATCACATCTCTCAATAAGTACGTTTTCCACAACTAGAACTTGTACAAGTGTGTTTTCCTCAATTAGATCTTGGATTCTCCTCCTTATGGGGTGAGTTACTTACCTCTTCAACTAATAACTTATTAGTAGTAAGTTATATTTTTTTATTTCATTTAAATGATTTTTTAAGTGTTAATAAATTATATTTTTATATTTGGTAAAAAAAGTTCTTCAACACTTTGACTAGATGGATCCATCTTCCCCCACTTCATTGCGGAGAGGCCCGACCCATGCTTTTGTAGTTTGAACTATAACAATGCTTGATCCAACAATATATTTCAATCTTCTACTTTTGTGGTTTTTTTTACTATAATATTGGAAAACATTACGTCAATACAAAAAACAAAAGAAATCTATGTCACCCTAAATTTCTTTCATCATCTACCACCTTTTGTTGTGGAGGTGGGGATTGATCAAAGATACAAAAATTTCTTGTAATGCTATGAGCCCTCTTCGCTAATCGATTAGCCATCGTCAGGTGCTCTCTTGGGACATTAGCAAATCTAACATCCCAATCCCTATGGATAAGAGTTCTAATTCCGTCCACAAGTTCAATAAAGGATAATCCATTTCACATCCTCTTCTCGTTAAGTTAATGGCCTTTATATAGTCAGAAAAGAAGGTATATGTTCCTAATACCTCTACTCCAGCATAAGTGTAGCTCATGAATCATTCCAATTAATTCAACTATAGCAGGAGGAACTCCAATGAGTTTACAACTAAAACCACAAAGCCATTGATTATTTGTGCCTTTCACGATCCCACCATGTCCACTTCGACTGTTTCTCAAGATTGATCCGTCTACCTCTAAAAAGAAGAAACCACCACCTTTACTTGATTGATTAACTTGGTAAGGGGTGGCCTTGTTGCAGAGGACTCCATTTCATGCCAGGTCTAAGTCAGCGCTTGCTCTGAAGAATGTAGAAACTGAGTTGTAGTCTTCCCTTTGGTTTCCCTCAGCCAACAATTTGTCGTATCTTGTCTTCCAGATATCCTAGCACGTATATCCGAACAGGATAGCCCAAGGAACTTTCTTTGTATAACCTTTGCCTACTTCCTGTGTCAAGTTCCAAACTTACCCAATCTGTGCCCTCAAGTGTTGCAAACGTATGACACTGATCTTGAGAGACCACCTCTTTCCATCTATCCACAGCCTGCCAACAATCTCTTAGAAGGTGCATTGAGTCTTCCGTCTAGTTGCATGTAAATAGGCATAAGTCAGATTCCTGAATCCCTTTGCTCACTCTCATTTGTGCTGTGTGGGCTCTACCATAAGTGAATAGCATCATAAAAGATTTTATCTTCTCTATTACCGTCCATCTCCATAGCAATTTTCATATGTTGTTTGCATCTTCACTAGTACCTGTAAAAAGAGAATAATAGGCAGATTTGATAGAAAATCAACCATTAGTGGATGGTTTCCAATAGGATTTATCCTCTCCTCTTTCCTCACAGGGTGGGTGAGCATAGGTGATATTATTAACAATCTCCAGGGAGAACCATCTCTGCTGCTTTTGCCAATCCCATTCCCCTCCAGGCATCACATAATCCACAACATGTTCTTGTTGATTAACCATCCATTCATATCCCAGAATAATATCAATAAGTGGGGTATTCAGATTAGACCAATTTTTGAACCGGAACGAAGTAGATTTTCCATCACCAATTCTTTTCCTCAAACCTTTCCAAAATTTTTCCCAAACAGTATGTATGCCCTTCCAAGAAAGGGATGAATTCTTTTTCTTGATTATTTTTGGCAATGGTGATTCCCCAGAATTATATTTATTCCTCAGTCCTTGAACCCATAATGCCTTTTGGTTGCAAACTAGCCCCTAATAAAGTTTCATTAGAAAGGCAAGATTCTGGTGTCTGAGGCTTTGAATGCCGAGACCCCCTTGTTTTCTATCTCTAGATATCACTTTCCAGGACACCAAATGAGTCTTCCTTCTATCATCTTGTTCACCCCACAAAAAATTTTTGCTCTTCCTTTCCAAGTCATTAATCAAACCCAGGGGAAGAAGCATAGTTTGCATATAATATGAGGGTAAAGTAGAAAGAACAACTTTGATAAGAGTAGATCGTCCAGCCATGTTCAAGCAATTCCTTTTCCACCTCGATAGCCATTTCTGAGTCTTTTCAATAAACGAAGCATAAGTCACATAGGTTGCTCTTTTGTGGGGTAATGGGATCTCTAAGTATTTTCCCAAATCCCCTGTAAGCCCTACTCCTAGCCTTTGACTCAAATCTAGAGCTCTGCTTCCGTGCACATTCTTTGAAAAGAAAACTTTTGTCTTGGCTCTATTCATTTTTTGTCTAGACATGTCACAAAACTTATCAATACACATCAAGATAACGTCTACCTGAGATTCAGATGCCTTCCCAAATAAGACAAGATCATTAGCAAAGAAAATGTGAGATAATCTTGGACCTCTAGACCTTAATTCGTTTGCACTTGATATTCGTTGCAAGAATAATGAAATAGTGGGGGAAGTAGTGAGAGTTAATTAAGTAAAGACGAAATAATAAAAAAGATATAAACATCTACAAAATTCTCTTGATATCCATAGCACTTCTCCTTGAATGCCCACTATTTAATTGACAAACTCATAAACATCTATCAATTATTTCTTTTAAATAGATAGTTACTAATGATATGATATTACAAATGAGATCAAACTTGACACATTTCATTTATAAGAAACCTCTCATACCACTAAGAAATGTGACCATCGTCTATTTCCATATCAAACAATATGAAGAATATCAGGTCAAAAAAATAATATGAAGAATATATCCGGTAAAATAATCATATGAAGAATATATTATAAATATTGCCGGGCAATTTATTAGCATATTCCTGGAATTATATATATTAGTTATGATCCTAGCAAATTTTAAAGACGTAATTAAATTGATTTTTTTTCAAGGGATTAGGGAAGTAAAGGCAGAAAAAAAATCAGATAAATGGAGTAAATGGAAAATCGGCCACACGGGTGCGAGAGCGACCATGGCCTAACGGCAAATAAAATATTCTTACATGTTCGCTTTTAATTTATGGCAGATGATGTGATAAAATTCCAGAATCAAGATGCTGCATTGACCACCATTATTATAGTGTTATTAAATAGTATATACTTGCGCGCACACATATAGAGACATGGTCACTTAAACTTGTGCATTTTTTTTTTTTTCTATGTAGGTATCCATCATAGTGAGTCTGATGACTAATCATTTAGATATTATCGGGCTCAAGATGGGGATCCTCCCAAACGAATTTTTTCCATACACGCCGCCTTAAAGATTAAATCCGGAACTGGAGCCCTTAAGAAAATGCAAACTCCTTATCACTTACGCCAACTCATGTTGGTTTAAATGTGCATATACACACACATCCGTCAAAACAAAACGGGCCGAGTCCTTGGGCTAGCCCATTTCGGCCCGTCTAAGCGGAGTGTCGGGCACTTTTAGCCTGATTCATGCATTCACTGCATATGTAGGATAATATAACTTTCCAAAGCAAAAAATCATAGTATTTTTCTTATAATATAATATAATTTTAATCTAACTTTTCTTTCTTTTAAAGACTATCTCAAATTAAATTTTAAATTAGATAGTTTTATAACAAATAAAATTTAATAGTCATACGTAAATATGTTATATATAATAACTATGAGATTTTCTTGTCTTTTTTAACTATTAAAATTTTTTTGTATGTGATTACAAAAAGAAGGTAAATTATTTAGTTGATGTTATTTTTTAGCCGGGATAATAATTTCTCAGTGTTTAAAGTTTGATTTGTTTTTTGTTTTTGTTTTTGATGCTTGGACAATAGTTTGACACTGTACTTTATTTTGTTAATATATATGATTTGAATTATGAATTTTAATAGATTTATTATTTTATTTCTAGATACTTTAAAATAGTTTAACAATGAAATTTAATAAAATTAAATGAAAGTCAGCGGGCCGCCTTACGCTCTCAAGTTCAAGCTTAGAGGCAAGCTTCAATAATATGATGATTTTATGATACGCAAACTTTTCAAGCTCAACCCTTTTAAAGTTTTATCCTGTCAAGAGTCAGATTGGTCAAGTTAGCTCATTTTAACAAATAACACCTATAGTCTCACTATAATAGGGATGAGCATAAAAAACTCATCACCACTCCATATTATTCATTTTTTTAAGAAAATAAATTATTTTAAAGTGTACAAAATCTAAAATAAAAATAATTTCTTAAATGATACTCTTTCAAAAAAAAAACTTACATAAAAATTATCAACTAATAGAAAACTTTTAATCTCAACCAGTAAAACTATATTTTAACAATACAAATACCACCACAACAATGATCGGCACGGTGCTCATTATTGTGATGAGCAATAAAATGGTTTCCCATTATCGTAGTTGTTCACTTCTCTTTTTTCAATTGCTGCCATTTATTGTGCAACTGTTTCATACTCAAAAGTACGAAATCAAAACTCTTAAAGTCACTAATTATTGTGTTTTCTATCTACTGAATCATTGAACTTATAGTACTATTATTATTTTTTGGTCCAGAGAAGAATCACTGATGAACTTATATTAAATATAAATACAAGGTTTTCAGTTTCGTCGGAGTGTGTTGCATGTTTGGATCTGCAACAATTCATGTGGGGGTTGCAGAGAGACCAGTTATTTCTCATGCACACTTACAACACAGATCTGAGATCTCAATAAAGGTATTAATATGCTACTACTGTATCATAAAAACTTGCCTTCACTATTTTTCTGATGTGTGGGGCTTCTTTTCTTTTCTTTTTTTCTTTTTCCAGCATTATTGTATACCATAGAAATTGATTTCTCATAATTCTCTCAAATAACTTACGAGATATAGGATATGTGTAATTAATACTTGCATATCAATGTCACTTTAAATGTATCATACCTTTTATTTTATTTTGTTGTTGTGTGCTTTGCTTTATCAAGTCAATATAAATGTCACTTTAATGGTTACTTTGAGTGTCACCATAACTTTGGCAAGGCCTTTCGTTCTCTCATTGATGTGAGTCTTGTTCTTTTATATATATATATATATATATATATATATATATATATATAATATGCACGTCTATGGATAATTTCAGTAATAGTATTGTTATGAAAGCGTCTAGAGACTTCCCCTGTTTCTTCACATATAAAAACAGTTCAGAATAATTAGAACGAGGCTTTAAGATTAAATCACTATTTTATTATATGTAAATTAATATTTATAAGGTGCATTGTGACAACTTTTTTACCAAAAGGGTAAGAGTTTAGATGAGTTGTGATTTAGTATGAATTTTAGAGGCTAATAGGCTCCAAGCTTTATCATTATTTTTTATCTTTTGTACATCATTCTTAGATCACTTAATGGAAGGAACATATTGACCCATCATGCTCATAGAAAGTCGAACTCACAATGCAAAACCTTACGGTTAAGAAGGACTTAGGGTCTGTTTGGTGTGAGGGATTTGGAGGAGAAGGAAGGGAGGGAAAATTTTTATGAGTTGAATTTTAAAAGATTGAAGAAGTGGGGTAATAAAATTTTAATAAAAAGGATATATAAGATAAAAGAGTAAGAAAAATTAATTAACAATTTTTAACCCCACTTCTCTAATTTTTTTAAATTCAACTCAAAAAAATTTTCCCCCCGCCCATTTTTCCTCCCTTCCCCTCAGACCAAACAAGCCCTTAAAGAGATTATTAAATGTTAGTGTCAGTTAGACGCTGGACAGCTTCAACTACATATGCCACAACTGTCGTATATTATCATTACATTATGTGTGTGTAAAGAAACATTGTTAAAGATAAAAATTACAGGCTTTGTTATTGTGAGTGACATCAAGATTTTTATACTGATAGATTAATAAGTCATTACACTAGGAAGCTAATAACACCTGTGCGTCAGATTAAAAATAATATCACCTGTACGGATAGTATGTCTAAATTTTCTCATAGTATTGAGACAAATTTTATAATTATTAAAGGCCCCCCCTCAGGGCTGTAAAAATTTGCTCTGAGACAAGAATTACCGTTATGTATTTAATACAATGTGCTGGCAAAAAAGTAGTATTTAATATTATGATTTGTTTAGGATGATGATGCAATGTTTGCTTTTATTGATTTAACTTTCTTTTACGATTTAGGATTCTATTTCTATGTCAACTGTCAATATAAAAAATTTGGCCTTTTATATTTTGGGACTGGTAGAAATGATTGTTTGATTTTCTCCAAAGACCCGCACATGTTTGGGAGACCTTTATTTTTATTTAATAAGTGACTTTATCCTTGTAAGAAGAAAAATATAAGTTTAAATTTTAAGAAACAAACTTATTCATGAAAGGGAAAATTTTTTGTGTTTTAAGATTCAAAATAGATTATACTCCTTAACAAATAAAAAAACAGTTTGATTCTCTTTCATGTCTATTGACTTTGGGAAGGTATTGAATAGTTGACTTTCTTTCATGTGTTTTTTTTTTTTTGGTTAAACCATCCGGTATCTGGGGGTATTCTGGGTTCATTGCCCGCCCTCCAACTAATCCGGACCCAACCGAGGAGCACTTACGCGGGTTTGGAATAGCTTATTTTTGGGCAATAAGTGCTTATAAATCGTAATTCATAATATACGAGATAAGTATGTGAGAGGAGTTTTATCTCGACTTGCGTAATAAACACTTATATTCAAAAAATAAGTGTTCCCAAACATGCACAAAACTAAGAAAAACCTTAAACCCCATTAACTACACTCCTTGCTCCATTTCCCTACCTTTGCATCATGGATTGTGCTTAATCTTTGTTGAATCCATATATGAAGGGGATTGGAAATTAAAATAATTAATTAAGATGACGACAATGGCGATAACTAGGGTGGCAATATAATGATCATCGTTGTTGGCGGATTTAGCGACTATGGCAAAATGATCTCCAACAAGGTATAGCGCAATAGCTAAACAACAAAAGATATGAGAAATTGTTTTTAGAAAAAATATGTTTAAGAATAAAATGGTCTTTTTATTATATATATTCATTTTAAATAATTATTAAACAATTCAACGCACCTTTATCAAAGTACATGCCAAACACTGTCTCTGTCTTTAATATTACATTGCACTATCCTATAGAGGTGCAAGGGCATTCAACCAAATGACCCCTTAATTTTTTCCTACAACTCAATTTGTTAACCTTAATGAAAATCACTTTTTTTCTTTAACTTCAAACAAATAAACACTTAAAATAATCTAAGCCACCATTTTTAAACTTAGCAGGATATATAAATTAAGCTTAGATCAAGTTACTTAACTATATCCATTATGTCAAGTTTTCAAACACACATGATCATGTGTATTATTTTTTTTTTTCATATAAATTTATAGTTAAATAACGATATTTTAAAAGTTACCGCAAGAATCGGAGCAAGAATCTGTTACATAGAAGTTTTCCTTTTCCTGGCCAAACATTGAAGAGCATTAATTATACATTTCTTTCAAATTCATCCTCGTCATCCTCACCAACTTTAACCAAAGATGCGTTTTGGTGGTGAAGAAAAAACATATACATCCATTCAAAGACCAACTGTCTTTAATTTACATGCAGCATTATTTCACATCTTTAATATAGGATATAATTGACTAATTTAAGGAGATTATAAAAAATAAATAAATGAAAGAAAAGGACAAAAAAATACCACTTAATCTTTAAAATTCTAAATAATTAATTGCTTACTAAAATAAGTTGTCAGCAATTCAAGCATAGATAGTGCCTATACTATATGGCTATACTCTTGTAAGCAATAAGAATTATTTGAGATTTTGAAGTTCAAGTGATATTTTTTTCCCTTAAATAGATTACTTAATTATAACATATGTTATATGACTCTCTGAAATATTTATGTGTGTCATTAGATTATATGTATATCAGTTTATAAATCAAACAAATTGATTTAAAGAAAAATGATAAAAATATATATTTTAAAATAATTTCTTTAGCTTCCTAAATATATCTAAATTAGTTAATTAGATCTTATATTTATTATCATACACATGCACATCAACATAGTTGGCAGTTACAATTTTTGCCCTCTGAAACAGATCCAACCATATAGAGTGAACACAGCCCAACAATTCAATTCATTGATTTATTATGCAAGTGTGTGTGGGTCCTTTCTTAAAAGAGCCCAATCATCTTCCTTTCAGGACCACCTACAATACATTACTGCTCAGTTTATGTTGTTTCTCTCATTCATTTGAATTACCACGTTGTATTCTCATTAATTTTGGCCTGCTTTTAATTTACATTCCCTAATTACTCCCCAAGATTCGCTCACTCCTACACATAATTTCGGATTTGAATTTGTTATGAATTAAAAGGGGAAAAAAAAAAAAAAAGCATATGTGCGTGTGTTTGGATTAGTTTTTGAGAATAGCTTTTACGATTTACGAAGTAAATATGTAAAAGAAGTTTTATCTCGACTTACGAAAAATAATTTTTGAAACCATAGTTTATGTATTTCCCAAACACTCACTAAGAGGACTTGGATATAGCTACTATTGCTTGTATTAAAAGGTGCATTTCCGAGAAATGAACAAACCCAAACTTTAATCACAAAATTAATACGCACTAACAAATCCTTGAAAGCAACACAAACCGGCCTCATTTGACCAAACAAGAAATAAATACTCCCTCTAGTTCTATTTATAAGCAACTTTCATCTTGATTGCACAAAACAAACTAATAGTTAAAAGCAATAAGTGTGTTAAAAATATCATGTTTTTTCTATATATGCCCCTATTTATGAAAAGAGTATATGAGAGAGAATGAATAAAAAGTATGAGAGATAACTCTTGATATGTGTAATAATTAATTATAAATATATGTATTTAATAGTAAAAAAATATATATATAAAAAAAAAAAGAAGCTTACATTTTCCGATTCAAAGTGAAAGTTGCTTATAAAAAGGATCAACCCTATAAAAAAAAGTTACTTTTAAATAGGAGCGGAGGAAGTACTCAATAATCCCCACAAGTAATGAATATTGTAATTTCCCCGCTCTTAATCTGCAAATTAAGGGCCCGTTTGGTATATTGGAATTGATTTTGATGGAAATGGATATGGATATGGATATGGAAATGGGGACTAAAAGTATGTTTGGTATGTCATGAAAATGAGATCTAATTTTTGTATAACAATACCAAAATGTCCTTCAATTTTTTATTTTTTATTTTTTTTGAAGGTAGTAGAGGATAATAGATGGAAATGATCACATGAAATTATAAATCTTAGGTATTTTGATGGAATTGATTGGGTGGAATTGAGCTTATTTAGGCTCCACATGGAATTGGAAAATTTTCCAATTCCATCATACCAAACAAACATCATGATGGAATTGATCTCAATTCCATTTTCTTCACCCCTAATTTCATCATACCAAACATGGCCTAAGGAAAATAAAATACCCTCAAGCAAAGTCAATAAATCACTGGCCATACCAACTTCAATTCCAAACAGGATTTTGGATTGCTGGTCCCCACCTGAACTCACCGCCCTAATTTTACCAATGTAGTGAAAATCATATCTATTAATAAACCAGTTAAGATCGCAGTTTAAGAGTTAATGATTGAAAGTGGGGTCAAAATTGTTATCATTAAAATAATATATTTAATTAAAATATACAAAAATATTCACACACACACACAAAAGCATGAAAAGAATAATATTTAAATATAAAAAATAGTAATCCACAAGTAATAAAGAGAATATTTATATAATACAGAGTATAATAACTTAACAAAATAAAGTTATTATAGTATAGATATGCTGAACTACTAAATTTCTTTTAACTTGAAATGATGACATTGCATGTTTAGGACGGTTAACAAACATATTCAACCCGTTTAGACTCTTTTTATCCTGTTAGGCTGAACATTTTAGGTCTTATTATACCTGACACCTTATTGACTATTTTTCACTAAGGGTTTTTTTTTGGCTGTATGTTCAGGGAAATTCTTGATTATTCATATATCAAAATTTAATAGTACGAATAAATTTACACTTTTGAACAAAATTATCAAATATAATCTAACGGTTCAGAAATGCAAGGATCCAGATTCAGGAACCCGGACCGGACCAGCCGGTCCGGCCCGGAAACCGGCGAACCGATCCGATCCAGGTTCCAATTTTTAAAAAAAATTATATTTTTTCTTTAGAATTTCATACTATAAACCTAAAATTTTTAATTTCTCACCATTTTGATATCGGTTTAGCCCCGATCTAACTCATTGACCCTTAACTCAATACCCTAATCGATTCAATACCCAATCCAACCCGAATTTTAATAACTGACAAGGATTTGGTGGAGAGATCTTACTGCAGCAAATGCCATATCCATAATCCAAAAGTCATCCCATCTGACCGTGCAAAACAGTAACCTCCCGCTCTTCCCCAACCTTTTACCATGTGGTCTCCACCAATCATAGATCCTACGGCCCCGATAATTTTGACTCATTTCGTCATTTTTCGCGCTTCAACGTTTCCAAGTCAAAATTATTTCCCCTCTCTCCCGCGGACAAGCGAAAAATGACACCCAATCCAATCGAACGACGCGTGAGACACACGGTTCCTTCTACATTAATGAAATCGTTGAAAAGGGGCTGGAATCCAGGAGGCGCGTTGTGGACACGTAGGATGAGGCGGTCACGTGGTGGGGTGAGAGGAAGAAATGAGAAGGTTTGACTTTGCTTAAAGAGGGGGTGAATGGGAAACGCACGGAAGACCAGTAAGATACGGACACGTGTAACGAAACGGCCAACGTAGAGGGAGTGTATCTGATCGGTTTTCTGTTCTCACTGATTTACTATTCCAGTAAATTACTACTCCTATAGAGTATTAAATTAACCAATTTATTATACAAAAGATTGAGAGCAAGAGTGAGATTCATATAATGGAAGAAGAGAACTGATAAGAGAGAGAGAGAGAGAGGAGGAGGAGGAGAAGAAGAAGAAGCAGAAGAAGGAAGAAAGAAATTAAATTGTTCGCGCGCTTTCATGCTTGTGCTTGAGGAATAGGGTTCGTCGTTCTCACTTTTTATTAATTTTGATTCTTTCGTTTATATTTCTTCATCGTCTAGATCCCTTTTATTTTCTGGGGGTATTGTTGTGTCTGAACAGCACAAAGTTTTTTTTTCCCTCTCAGGTTTGGGGGGTTTTGAAGTGAAGGATAAGTAGTAGAGAGAGAAGTGTTTTAGGGTCAAAAAGAAGAAGAAGAAGAAGAAGCGTGTGTTGAAGGAAGATAATAATGTATGGGGATTGTCAAGTGATGTCAAGCATGGGAGGTAACGTAGTAGTGAACTCAGAAACGCTCTTTACTTCGTCAATCCAAAACTCCAACTTTAACTTCATACCCACCATGCCTTTTCATCAACCCTTCCAACAACCTCCTCCCATGGTACTAATCTCTCTCTCTCTCTCTCTCTCTCATTCTCTTCTCACTTTTAGTATATATCTTAGTTTCACTCTCTTTTTTCCAAAGCAGAAAGAAGAAGAGGGGACGATGATGATGATGATGAGAGGGAAGGAAGAGATAATGGAGAGTGGGTCAGGAAGTGAACAAGCTGATCAAGAAAAGTCTGGGAACGAACAAGACAGTGAACAGCCAGCCAACAAGAAGAAACGTTACCACAGGCACACTGTTCGTCAGATCCAAGAAATGGAAGCGTAATATTATCCATATTTGTTATCTTTTACTCAATACAAAAATAAAAACACAGGCCTTTGTTCACAAAAAGGTGTGATTATTATTATTCTTCAATATATATGTGTGTTTTAAATTTGCAGTTTGTTCAAGGAATGTCCACACCCAGACGACAAGCAAAGGATGAAACTAAGCCAAGAGCTGGGTTTGAAGCCACGCCAGGTCAAGTTCTGGTTTCAAAATCGTCGAACTCAGATGAAGGTACTAATCTTCTTCTCATCAAAGAACAAAATAACAATAATAAATAAATAAATGATGATGACGACGATGATGATAAAAACCCTAATATGCTGTGTACTAGCAGCTTCATTTAAACAGATAAGGAGGCACATTTCCCAAGGTTGAAACCGCGTTTGCTAGCTTTTGGGTTTGCATTAAAAACTGTTAAGGCCCCAAAGGACCATTACAAGCATAGAAGAAAAACAAGGGTCTCATCATTTACTTCTGAGGGTCATTGTGCTTTTTTGCTTTGTGTGTGGCCTCTTTCCTTCGTCTCTTCACTACTATACAGTCTGTATTCCATTAATGTGCGCATTAAACCCTACCTGTCACATTTCCCCCCCTTCCCCTCCCATTTATTGCCATATATCATTACGATACCGTTTTAGGGTTGCAAAGGATTTTTTTTTTTTAAAAAAATGGTCTTCTAGTTTTACACATCCGCTAGCTTAGTCAGCTTATTGTAATAACAAAAAAGATAACGTTTCTTTCACCTTGGGATTGTGGTTATGTATGTATAATTGTTTAATGTGATTTATTGATTGGTAGGCTCAACAAGATAGAGCTGATAATGTGATACTGAGAGCAGAAAATGAGAATCTGAAGAATGAGAACTATCGTCTACAAGCAGCATTGCGTAATGTGATGTGTCCTAATTGTGGTGGTCCTGCCATGATGGGTGCCGATCTCGGCATGGACGACCATCAGCTTCGCCTTGAAAATGCTCGCCTCAGAGAAGAGGTTTTCTTTTCCATATCCACTTCTCTCCATTTTCTTGGAATCACACACACACACACACCAAGTTGGCCCATTTCTCATTCCTCTTGTGTGTTTTTTTTTTTTTTTTGGAAACTTGCATTGTGAAATCTTTTCTTAGGTATCTAAAGTAACTGCAGGTTCATTAGGTGAAGGAGTTACCCCTATATTTTTTTCCAACAAAAAAGGTCATAAGATTCTTCAAAAAATATATAATTATCATAAAGTACAAAGTATATAGCTTCTAATGACGAATGGGAATGCCTGATGAGTATTTTTTCTAACCTTTGGATCTAAGAATGTACTTTGATTTGTATGTGCCAGAAGGGGCGAATGCAGAAGATGAAGCGGGGAAAGATAATATTTTCAACTAAGTTTTGAAAAACCTTCGTCTGTTCCTCATCTCCTTTACTAGCCCTCAATATAAAGAATTTTATAGAAAACTTAAGCTTCTCCGCCCAAGTGAAGAAAATTATCTGACTTGAATGCATCATGTAATTTCATAAAACAAAATTGTTCACATAATTCTTTTTTTTAAAAATAGGAAAACATACAATATTATCTAACTAAGAGGACAGATTGTTTTTTCCATGAAATGGAGACTAAAAATAGATTTAATTCAAATGAATTTATTTTTAAACATTTTTTTATTCCCTTGCTTTAGAATCCTTATATTTCCTTCTCTCAACCCAAAGCAACTTCAAATGTACCAAATAATTATATAACTTGGAGAAGCCTGTGTTCTGAGATCAGATCTCCAATTATATCTTCATTTTCCAATTAAAAATTCAATAATTCATTTCACATTGTAAATATTTTGCAGCTAGAACGAGTGTGTTGTCTCACATCAAGATACACAGGCCGTGCAATGCAAGCAGTGGCATCACCACCAACACCTGCGCTAATGGCTCCTTCATTGGATTTGGACATGAACATATACTCAAGGCACTTCACCGATCCCGTCGTCTCTTGTACATCGGAGATGATTCCGGTCCCGATGTTGCCTCCTTCCGATCATACTTCACCATTCCCAGACAGTGGTGGCGGCCTGTTATTAATGGAAGAAGACAAGTCTCTGGCTTTGGAGCTCGCCGTGTCGTCCATGGATGAACTAGTCAAGATGTGTCAGGCAAACAAGCCTCTTTGGATAAGAAACAATGAGAATGAGAGGGAAATTCTCAATTTTGAGGAGCATGCTAGGCTCTTTCATTGGCCTCTCAGCCTCAAGAACCATTCCACTGAACTTAGAAGAGAAGCTAGCCGTGACACTGCTATGGTTATAATGAATAGTGTTACTCTTGTTGACGCCTTCCTTGATGCTGTAAGTTATTTCTGTTTGTGGTTTTGCGTCCCTCTTTTAGATGAATAAGCTTGTCCTTCAACCATGTTTATCAAATCCGGACAACCGGCCGGGTCAGTCCGGAAATAGGCGATCTGGCATGTAACCGGTCAGGGCATCCCTAACTCGGGACTGTGGCAACCCGGGATGACCCGGGCTCAACTATATATTCATGTTACTGCTAATTAATTGTTGGTGTTCTCGATCTTGGGATTTCAGATAAAGTGGATGGAATTGTTCCCCACCATTGTTTCTAGGGCAAAAACTGTACAAGTTATATCGTCTGGTGCTTCTGGTCATGCAAGTGGGTCACTTCAACTGGTAATATATATATATCCAGCCCCTTAGCTTCAACATAAAATCAAATTCTCGTACTCCTGGTAAATGTGTTTGTTGATGAAAATTTGGTTGGTTTTGTTGTAGATGTACGCAGAATTACAGGTGATTTCTCCATTGGTTCCCACTCGTGAGACTCATTTTCTTCGTTACTGCCAGCAAAACGCGGAGGAGGGGACATGGGCAATTGTTGATTTTCCTCTTGATAGCTTCCATGAAAGTTTTCGCCATTCTTATCCTAGCTATTGCAGGCGACCCTCTGGCTGTATTATTCAAGACATGCCAAATGGCTACTCAAGGGTGAGCTCTTGCTAGAACTTGTCAAAACTTGAAGATACATGCTTCTCTTTTCCATTTACTACTAAGTTTAAAATTTCATGTCTTGTGCCAATGGGCCTGGTATAATCTAAGTAGGAGAGGTCACGGGTGTGATCCCACTAATAACCTCAAGCACCAATGCCTGTCCCTAGCTAATTCAAAAAAAAAAATTCATGTCTTGTTACCAAATGTAAAATATTATGTATGTTCTCAGTAAGTGGGAGATCATGGGTTAAATCCCTCTTGTAACGTCACGCCTGTAAATAGTGTCTTTCCCTCTAATTCAAAAAATAAAAATCATGACTTCTTGATATATACTGTACGTAGGTAACGTGGGTGGAGCATGCAGAGGTGGAAGAGAAACCAGTGCATCAGATATTCAGTAACTATGTGTACAGTGGAATGGCCTATGGAGCACAGAGTTGGTTAGGGGTTTTGCAGAGACAATGCGAGAGGATCGCCAGCCTCATGGCTAGGAATATTTCAGACCTCGGAGGTTCTTCATCTTCACAACAAACTCTTATCACCATATCCTTCCTGCTATATACTACCTCCCGTCTTTAATATAATATCTCATTCGATCTTATTAAGGACCGAAAGTAGTATATATTACATGTGCGTGTGAGTGTGTGTGTATGACATGTTTGGTGTGTATGAAATCAATTACCTTGCAGTGATACCGTCGCCGGAAGCCAGAAAGAACTTAATGAAACTGGCCCAGAGAATGATAAGAACGTTCAGCCTGAACATGAGCACCTCTAGTGGCCAATCATGGACGGCGTTATCAGATTCTGCTGAAGACACTGTTAGAATTACAACAAGGAAGATCACAAACCCAGGCCAACCTAACGGGGTCATACTCACTGCAGTCTCCACCACGTGGCTTCCTTATTCTCACTCCAAGGTCTTTGACCTCCTCAAGGACGAACGTCGCAGATCTCAGGTACCTCCCAATATCACTAAACTCTATAACTATACGTACAAATTATTAACTTAACAAACGCTCCACACTTTATGCTTTGTTATAGCAGTTGGATTTTCTCTCCAATGGCAACTCTTTGAACGAAGTGGCTCATATTGCAAATGGCTCACATCCTGGAAATTGCATCTCCCTTTTACGCATTAACGTAAGATTATAATCCTCAAATCCTACTCATTCGATTTCTTATCTGGTTGAGAAAGTGTGTGTGGGAACCCGTTTCGTTTCAATGCACATCGTAATGATGAGAACCAAAAGCTCATTACCATTGCGGACCATTCAAATCTAATTTAAATGGTTTAGATTAAAATTTATTACTTATTTATCCTTTTTTCAAAAAAGAAAATATGTTAATGCATACATAACCTTAAATAAAGATAATTTTTTAATTTTCATTTTTTTTTAAAAAAAAAATGATTTTTTATCTATTGAAATTCTATTCAAACTCTATAGATGTCACCGCAGCAATGAGCTCTTGGTTCTCACTATTGCAATGAGGACTGAAGCTGGTTGTGTGTGTTTGTTTTCTTCTCACTATGGTCTCTTGTGAGAAACAGGTGGCTAGCAACTCATCTCAGAACGTAGAGCTAGTGGTGCAAGAGAGTTGCACCGATCAGTCGGGGAGTCTAGTGGTGTACGCCACCATCGACGTCGAGTCCATCCAGCTCGCCATGTCCGGCGAGGACCCTTCCTCCATAGCACTTCTTCCACAAGGCTTCGTCATGGTTCCGGCCACAAATACAACCTCCAATTCAACTGAATCCGCAGCGGCAGCCACCGCCGGAGGAGGAGGAGCGCCACCGCCATCTTTTTCTAGTCTGAACCAAGCTTGTCTTCTCACAGTAGGCCTCCAAGTTCTGGCCAGCACCATCCCTTCTGCTAAACTCAACCTCTCCAGCGTCACCGCCATTAACGACCATCTCTGCAACACTTTCCATCAAATCGAAGCCGCCCTTTGCACCGACAATGGCACTTTCGCCGTCGAACCCACCACTACTTCTACCCCTAAGCAGTAGTTGAATCAGTTTCTGTAACTATTGGAAAAAAAAAAACTTTATCGGTCTAAAGAACTAGCTGCAGACTAAGCCCACTGAAAACGACCTAGTAGGTATTTTATAGACCGAATCAGAGTTAAGAATTAGTATGTGAATTAGGTTAGGGAAAGGTGTGAATGGATTTGTGTGTGTGGAAGTAAGTATATTAGAGAGGGACAGAGGGAGTCAAGAGCGCACCAGATATATATATACATAGTAGTATATAGTACCCTTGGCTCGCTGGTTTTTAAAGTCCTTTTTGTGGGTTTTATTATACCAGAGAGTGAGGGTGGTGGTTCGGGTATTGACTTCTGCTTCTATGTCTCGGCCTCTTTACGAAGTCGTCTAGGTCTGCCATGTTTTTCCATTATGTTTTCTCAAATTCATCATTTTAATTTGTTTCTGTCTTTATTTTTACCCTTTTTATGTGGACTTGGTGTCACAGTATGTTTCTTGTTGGTTCTTTGCTTAATTGCTTCATCTCTTAATATCACTCTAATTCTAGTTATTTTGCAGTCATGGGGATTTCAAAGCACTTGTGTTTTCTTGGAATATCTGACTAGCTAGCAATGTCCCTTTCTTACCATTATTTTATAATCACTATTCAATATCTAACTAAATTAACTTTACTCCGCGAGTCCGTTTTATAAGCTTCAATACAGTTTTTGAAAATGTATTGGGTACTTTTTATAAGCTACACTTTGGTGATGTTTGGATATTTAATGTAGTTTTTGTTTTTACCCTTAATGATATCTCTCACTCATCTCCCTTTCAACTCATTCTCTCTTATATCCTTTCTATTTATCCTGTCTTCTACTTATTATCCTCTTCATAAATAAGTGTATTTTGAAAAACTAAGATGCATTTTTTTTAAACATATGTGTTGTCTTTAATTAACTAATTTTAGCCAAATTTTTGAGTGTGTGATTTAGTTATTAAAAGCTTATAAAAAGAAACACAAACTAAAATGAGGTACATTATATATTAAATTCAAATTTCCAAAATAAATTATGAATGAGATATTTTCATTTGAGTAATTTGGATATATAATTATAACAATGCAAACATCAAACTATTATTTTTAAACTATATGGTCGAATTCTCTGGAAAAAATTATTTTTATAAAATGAGGGTGCTTAGATGATTGTTGCTAAAATTACTGTTTTCATGAGAAAATTACTAAAAAAAAAGATATAAGATAATGTGATAATTGCATAAAATAAAAAATTTAACTTATATTTTTTATTTTATAAATAATTTGCTCCAAAAAAAACAGATAATATATATGTGAGTGCGCATATAAAGTGCACCAAACAAAAAATAGATGCATACCAGACCAATTTATTATTTATATAATTAATTAATAATTAAAATGGTTATATTTAAAAAAAATATTATTAAATAATTTTTGTTGAGCTTATGACAACCATAATAATAACTCCAACCACCATAAAAAAAAAACATAAAAAAGTTTTTTTTTGGGGGTAGCTTTTCTGAAACAATGGTTTCAAGCCCCAAATGGGTTTCCAATCAAAAAGTGCTTTTACAATTATTTTATATATTTGGCTACTATTTTTTAAAACCATAAGCATAAAAATGTTTTTTTTATGGTCAGCCAGACAGTAACAAATGGGTTTCTTATTATATTTGCATGTTTGATATTATTTATTTTTGGGCAATAAGTGCTTATTACGTAAATCGAGATAAAACACCTCTCACATACTTACTTCGTATATCGTAAATCACGATTTATAAGCACTTATAAGTAAAAAATAAGCTATCCCAAATAAACATAAGAGTGTGATCACTTCAGTTATGGTTTCGTGTAAATTGAATATGTTGTTTCGTTTTCTTTTTCATTTCAAAGTGGCTTTTAAGAAATAATTTTTTTATGCTTATCACTTTTTGGAAAGTTTAAATTTATTTGTTAGTGCAATCTATCAATTTTACAACGAATTTAATTTGATTTTTATACCACACATCCAACGTGACATTGAGTCCCAAAACTAATAAAATCTCAAATGTTTATCATAGAGCTTTTTAGTAACCCACAATATGAAAGAGGCCTCATCATTTCCCTTTCCGTTCACTTCCTTCAATTTTTTTATCTGTACTATTAGATCAACTCTAATGATTAAGATTTAATATCTTATAAAAATATTATTATAATGTTAGATAACAAAAAATACAAATAAATAAATTTAAATCATTAAAATTTATTCTGAATAGATCATATTTTTATACTTTTATTAAAATATTCTTTTTTTTTTACTTTTATAGAATATTAAATCTCAACTGTCAAAGTTGATCTAACGATATAAATAAGGAAGTGAAGGGAAGTGGACAGGAAGGGAAATGAAGAGGCCCTTTTCCCAACCTACAATGATCAGCTACTCTTTTTTGCACAGTGTTTTGAAACTCGGACCGGCCCGAGAACCTACGAATCGGCCAGGAAACCGGTCTGGTCAGGGGTCTGATCCGGTTCAACAATTTTTTTTAAAAAAAATTGATCTTTTAATTTTTTTTCTTTAGAATTTTATATTAATAAGCCTAAAATCTTCAATTTCTCACCTGTTTAGTCTCGGTTTGACTCCGATCTAACCCATTGACCCTTGACTAAATACCCAGATTAGTTCAGTAGCCGGTTCATATTTCCAAACCTTGCTTTTGCATTAATTTGGTTACTCTATGTAGGACCCATACAATCGATCCCCTTATAGCATATCTCACTCTTAGTGTTGGCTGGTGCATCGCATATATGATTCTGCACATCATTTTATGTTTAGTGTGTGTTTGGATTAGCTTTTTTTAATAGCTTCTGGAAAAAAAGTGAAGAATAGCTTTTAGAGAATAGATTATGAGCAGAATAGATTATGAGAAAAAAGTGATTTTGATAAAGTAAGAGTGTTTTGATGTTATGTTCAGAATAGCTTTTTTTCATGGTTAAATTACTAAAAAGGACATTAGTTTTTGTGATAATTACATGTAAGGGATAAATTTATATTATATGCATTATTAAACATTAAATGTTTAATAAATACAAAAAAATTCGAAATAAATTTTTTAAAAATTTATAATTATAAAATTAGTCAAATATACAATATAAAAAAAAATATAAAATTATTTTATATATTTTTTTATTAGTCTATTATGTGGTTTAATATAGTAATAACATATGTGTGTGTGAACATATGTGGCTCGGTGATTTCAGCTTCCAGGACTTTCTGTGCAACGGCCTGAAAGAACGAAATAGAAATTCAGAATACATGAGAGGATCACATTGAAAGAACAGTACATTGAAATTGCTGCACAATCACAAAAAAATAGCTTATCACCAAACCAAGGTTTGGGCCTCTCAAACCATGGTTTCAGCTGGAGATTGGATTCTGAAAATTTTTTGAGTGTTTGGATGATTTTTTCCCAAACCATGGTTTGGCGTCAAAATCAATTTTTTTCAGTGCATCCAAACACACTCTTATGCACTTTCACTATTGCTTATCAGAATTTTAATAACTATTTGTGTTTATTTTCACAAGTGCATTAGTCATTTTGACAATTTCATTTTCACACCTAACTAAGATTACAAGTTTCAGAAGTTCTAACTTTCACAACAGCATATGACAATTTTAACAACTGGTTTTGTCTATTTTCACGATTTGATAAGTCATTTTGACAACTTCTTTTTCATACCTGACTGAGATTACAAATTTCACAAGTTTCAACTTTTACAACTCCATATGACACTTTTAACAACTGATTTTGCCTATTTTTACAACTTGATGAGTCATTTTAACAGTTTCTTTTTCATACTTGCATTGTATTACAAGTTTCACAAGTTCCAATTTTCACAACTGCATATGACAATTTTAACAACTTATTTTGCCTATCTTCACAACTTGATGAGTCATTTTGACAACTTCTTTTTAATACCTGCGTGAGATTACAAGTTTCACAAGTCCCAACTTTCAAAACTGCATATGAAAATTTTAACAACTAGTTTTACCTATTTTCACAACTTGATGAGTCATTTTGACAACTTCTTTTTCATACATGCGTGAGATTATAAGTTTCACAAGTCCCAACTTTCACAATAGCATATGACAATTTTAAAAACTGGTTTTGCCTATTTTCACATCTTAATGAGTTATTTTGACAACTTCTTTTTCATACCTAACTGAGTTTGCAAGTTTCACAAGTTTCAACTTTCACAACTGCATATGACAATTTTAACAATTGGTTTTGCCAATTTGCACAACTTAATGAGTCATTTCAACAACTTTTTTTTCATACCTATGTGAGATTACAAGTTTCACAAGTCCCAACTTTCACAACTACATATGACAATTTTAAAAACTAGTTTTGCCTATTTTCACATCTTGGTAAGTCATTTTGACAATTTCTTTTTCATACCTGCGTGAGATCACAAGTCTCAACTTTCACAACTACATATGACAATTTTAACAACTGTGTTGCATATTTTCACAATGTGATGAGTCATTTTGACAACTTCTTTTTCATACCTAACTGAGATTATAAGTTTTACAAGTCCCAACTTTCACAACTTCATATGACAATTTTAACAACTGGATTTGCCTATTTTCACAGCTTGATGAGTCATTTTGACAATTTCTTTTTCATACATGCGTGAGATTACAAGTTTCACAAGTCTCGACTTTCACAGCTGCATATGACAATTTTAAAAACTGGTTTTGCCTATTTTCACATATTAATGAGTCATTTTTACAATTTCTTTTTCATACCTGCGTGAGATTACAAGTTTCACAAGTCTCAACTTTCACAACTGCATATGACAATTTTAATAACTGGTTTTGTCAATTTTCACAACTTGATGAGCCATTTTAACAACTTTTTTTTCATACCTATGTGAGATTACAACTTTCACGATTGGATATAATAATTTTAACTACTGATTTTGTCTATTTTCACAATTTGATGAGTCATTTTGATAACTTCTTTTTTATACCTGATTGAGATTACAGGTTTCACAACTCCCAACTTTCACAATTACATATAACAATTTTAACAACTAGTTTTATTTTTTTTCATAACTTGATGAGTTATTTTAACAACTTCTTTTTTATACATGAGATTTGGCAATTGGTTTCTTTTTCATCCTCAGGCAAGCAATTCAAAGATATAAATGCTTAGCAAAATCCTTTTATGCAACATATAATAATTTTTCTGTTTCTCACATCTGATAGATACCTCAGGCAAACCTGTTGCCAATGCAACCAGAGTTAGAGCATTTTTTGAGATGCAGGGTAAGGCTTGAGGGTTTTGGAAAATCTTTCACGCAAAAATTATATATCTTTCTGTAGCACAACAAATCAATTAGACTAAAGGGCTTGGACATAGAACTGCATATCAAAAGGTGCTGCCTACGATTAAACCAAACTAATATATTGCCATCACTTGAAATACACTATTCTTTTCAAACCAAAACATCAAAACACAAAATGATGTAATGATACAGAAAAGTACATATTAGTAGTAGTGGTGGTGGTGACTTACAAAGCTACCATATGCATTCACCGTCCAGGAGTCTGTTCACTCTCTCGATATCAATTCTCCACTTCATCTTCTTTAAATTCCTCCTCCTCTTCGTCTTGACTGTTTTCCTCTTCCTGATCCTCTTCTTCGTCATCAACAATGAAGCCTCCCAATGTCTCATCTTCTTCATCTTCAACAGTTCCATTTCTCACTCCTTCTTTCGCACTTTCTCTCCTTCTCTCTTCGCCTCTGTATCTGTTATATCTCTATCTCCGCCATGGATGAAGAGTATGACGACATAGTGCTCGGAACCGAACTCAAAGAATGATCCTCAATGGCCTCCTCTCTGTTGACGGACTTAAAGTACTCTTCTCAGTTCCTCACCAGTTTTATTTTCTTTTTTCTTAACAACAAATTATCTTCTGTCTCAGTTCCGTCAATTTGATTAGCGCTCCTGTTGTGCCTTTCCTTTTTAATTCATTGAGGGAAATTTAGTCATTTTACATTCCCAATTAATCACAAAAAAATTGATTTGAGAATTTAGATTGAGACTTTTTTATAATTGTTTTGAGTCTTTAGGACCTGTCAATGATTTTTCCTATAATAAGGTCTTCATTCAAATATCATTATCATGTGAAAATATAATTTTTATTCCTCCTCAAAACTAATTGGTGCATTGATTTATATCAACACTTCAAAACTCAATGAAGATTCCTTTTGCAGTTTAAGTACATCTTCACTTAGCATCACAAGCAACCTCATATTTTTAAGTTGACCTCCATATGATTCAAGCTTGTTGAAAAATGAGGTGTCACTGCCTGTAAGAATCTTTTTGATCTTCCATGGATTATTATAGAATTCTAGTGAAAGTGAAATTCCCCGATGTTCCATGAGAAATAGTCAAATTTTGAGAAGAATGAGATAGTGAACTTGCAAGATTGGTTAGTGTTTTCTTATATAGACTTACATAAAATTACTTTTCAAGTAATAATTATCCGCCTCTTGAATGAGGATGATATGATAAATCTTTATTACCCCTTTCATAGGCAAAGGTGTAATTTTCATCCTTTTTTTTTTATATATGAATTTTATAAATCATATCGTCAAATATAAATATTTGGAAAAAATGACATTTTAAATAATATTTCTAGAAACCTCTCTGATGCTACGCTATTAGTGTCAGTATTTCTAAATCAAATTATTGTCATTAATTGTAAATTATGTAATACGATTATAGACATAATTGTTTTGGTCCAACTTGTGTAGCTATTTCATTAATGAAGCAATTGGATGAAACTTACATCAGGAAAGAAAACAAGCACAATTGAAGCTCAAATATGGACAAAACCAACAAAAGTCTCAAAACCAGAAAAATGACATAATAGGACAAAACTACGAAAAGATCAGCCAACTAACAGCCTAGTCATTGCCTTTGAGCCGGATCAGAGGTATGTCTTGAATCATTCACATCAGAAGCTAGTATGGATAACAAAGAAGGTGATAGACCGACGACCCAACCTACCGGGCACACCTCCTTACAGGTATTTGCAGCAAGGTAATCTGCTACACGATTCCCTTGTCGAGGAATATAGGTGATAGAGAAACTAGCGCTTGAGATGTAAAACAATTCAGGATCTCCTCCAAGATGCTCTTGCAGAACCAATCGCCTAAGCTCAGTTGAACTTTGATTATATAGGAGACGAGGGTAAGACAGTCAAATTCGAAGATGACATTGGCATTTCCCATATCTTGTATTAGCATGAGAGCTCGACGGAGAACTAGAGCCTCAGACATAAAGGCTGACAGTGACACAGACTTAACTTTGGAAACAATGGCCCATATGAATTTACCCTCATGGTCTCAGCATAAAATCCCACTTGCAGTAGCTCGAGTTATCTGATTGAAAGCACCATCGAAATTAACTGTGACAAAATTTATAGGAGGAGCTCGCCATAGGACCCTACCAGCATTCAATACAAGGGCATTTTCTTCAGTTTCTGGACTCATGGTCGCTCTCCAAAAATCCTGGGTAAACTTTTTTGTGCTTTCTATCACACTGTATGGGTTAAGTTCAGCACCATTGAAAACTTTATCATTTCTCCCTTTCCAAATACGTCATAGTATCCAACTGACTAGTGAAATGTTAACCTCAGTGAAGGGTCCATCTGGATCAATTAATTGCGTCCATCAGCTAATAAAGCTCGTAATACTACTGATATCAGTCCTAAAGGACAAACCACTACCAAACCATATGCATCTAGCCCAGCTACAATGGAAAAATAAATTCTCGATAGACTCAGCATCAATATGGCAAATCGGGCATTCATCTGAGGTACTGCACTTGCGTCTCACTAGCAATTTCTTGGTTGCAATGGCTCCTGATAGGACTCTCCATAAGAAGTGAATGATGCATGGGGCTGACTTTATTCTCCATGTTTTTTCCAAACTACAGGTCTAATGATATTAGGCACAGCAACGTGGGCGGTATTAGAACACATTCCAGACTTGGAAAGATGATACCCGAGCTTCACACTATACATGCCATTCTTGGCGTAAGTCCACGTAAGGGTGTCTTCTCCTTTACTTTCGGGGAGAGGGATATTCAAGATCGCAGAGGTTTCCAACTCATTTATACTGACAGTTAGAATTGACAGATCACACTGCTTTGGATTGACAGAAATGAGATTAGAGACTGTGAAATTTGAGTCCCTTAAGCTTTCATCTTCTACTTCAACTGGCCATGACGGGAGTGTAGGTATCCATCGATCCTTCCATATACGAGTTTTTCGGCCATGATTAATTTGGCAACAAAGGTCATCCTTGATAAAGTCCCTACCATACATAATGCTTGACCTACACCAAGAGGCCTTGTGTCCTTTTTTAGCATCTAGGAATGATCCATTGGGGAAGTAAATACCCTTTAACACTAATGCCCATAGATCCGACGGTTTTTGCAGAAGCCTCCATGCAGTCTTGGCAAGAAGTGCATTATTCAATTTAATGAAATCTCTAAAACCCAGGCCACCCTCTATCATTGGCTTAGTAAGGGATAACCATGCCACCCAATGCATTTTACTCCCTGTATTACTTCCTTCCTACCGGAATTTTGCCACTAGGTTGTTCAGTTCTTTACAAGTCATAACAAGGAACTTACAGCAAGTCATAGAAAATATAGGGATGCTGCCTTAATCATCACTTCTCTACCCGCAGACGATAAGTGCTTACTGCTCCAACAGTGCACCTTTTTACTAATTTTCTCACGTACATATGTTAGAACTTGATGCTTAGTTTTCCCCCATATTCTAGGGATTGAGTTTCCCTCCTCATCCTTTGGATGAGTAGGGAAATCTGGACCGTTCAAATGTATCTGGACGATCCAGATTTAATTTTTTTTTTCTTAAAAAAATTATTTTAATGAATATAAAATTTAAATTAAAAATAATCTTTTAATTAATAGTTTCCTAAAAAATGATTTTTTTATTCAAAAATCACTAATTTTAAAAAAATTAAATCTGCACTATCCAGATCCAGATTTGGACAAGTCGCATGGTGCGGAAACAAGTTCCCATATACTAGAAAACGGTTCCCATACACTAGGGATACCCAAGTACCGTCAAGGATCCTGCCCCTTATGAATATTCAAGATATTGCAAATAGAATTTCCGTATGAGCTTGACCTGTTATGGGAGAAAAAGATACTAGATTTCTCCAACTTCATTATGATATGTATATATTTTATAATTAAATAAGTATAAATTCTGAGATATATTTTATACTATTTAATTATCTTTTATATATTTTTCTATCCTTTAATTAATTGTAGAATAAAAAGATATTTTGATATAAAATCTACTCATATCCTAATTTATTTTTCAGGAGATATAATAAGATTCAAGTGAGAATAAAATATCAATATAATATATTTATATTATATGATAATCAATAAAAAAGAGATAAATCAAGATATTGTGATAGAGACAGACACAAGAAGGCAATATATACCTATATATATGCTAGGCATAGCAAGAGCAAGAGAGGCATAGCAAGAGCAAGAGAGAGGTGTATTCTATTTTACTAGTTGGTGACAACAAATCAAGAGCTTTAATAAAGGGAGATTAAAGTTTGGAGATGCAGAAGAGCGACAGCATGAATGAAAATTTGGCAATGAGTTTTTGTTTTTCCTTTCTCTTCTCTTCTTTCTTTGTCTTTTTATCTTTTCTTTGGTTAACTATTATTTTGGTCATGAGAATACTTAGTTTATTTAGTTAAACCTTGGTTTTGAATCATTTAGTTTGATTATGAATTAGTGAATGATAATTTTTGTTGTTAATTGCTTTAATATTATACTTGTTGATTTAATTGTATGCTTGATTATCCTGAAATAAGAGACATTGATTGAGAATATTTTGGTATTCTAAAGGAGCGTAGACATAAGGAATTTAGATTAGACCTTCAATTCAATCGTGTAGGATTATATTTTTGGATTTAATTTGCTTGTAGGGCAGACATATACCTACCAGCCCTACATAGTCTTAATAGGCTTGCACTTAAAGTAATCCAATTAAGTATTAATTACCTAAGACATTAGGAATTAACATAGTTGAAATGTCTTTTAGTGGATTGAAAGACACTCTTAGGTAATTAAAAGTCTTAGACTACCAAATATAACTTTAAATGCAATTAAGTCTAAAAATTAGACACTAAAAAGTAATCAAGATTAAAATAATCTAAGTCACCACTTAAGATTTAGAATCATAATTATTCTTGTCATAATTATAGTTACATTTTTTTTATTTTAGCTTTTATTCCTACTTTCTATTCAAATTGTGTTAACTCAAGTAAAAATGTAAAGTCATTGTTCAATTGTATTGTTGGTATATATCAAGTCCTCGTAGAAATAATATCTTATTCACTCTTTATTACTTGATACAGCTCATACACTTGTGGAGTTTCAGGTTCTATGTTTTTTGCCCCTATCACGCTAAGTATATGGAGGCTATGCAATGTAGATTGAGGATATCTGTCAAATTATCTCAATAACGAGGTTCTGCATTCATAAAGAAAAGAGCATCTTCTACCAAAAAAAATTATGTGAGATTTCAGGGCACTGAGTACTCAACTTTATCCCCGTTAATCTTCCCATAGCTCGGTACTTATTAATCATGCAGGTCAGTGATTCAGAAACAAGTATAAATAGATACGGAGAAAATGGATTTCCTTGGCGTAAGCCCCTGCCTGGAGTTATCGATGCAATCTTATCACCCGGACATGCATAAATTTAGGTGGACTGACTCCACACAAATCATAACAAGGTTGACCCATTTACGAGCAAAGCCAAACTTAAGCAGAAGATGCTTAAGAAAATCTCATTCAACTTTGTCATAGCCTTACTCATATCTATTTTAAAAGTAAATTCATACTTCTTTCCACTCTTATTTCTCCTAAGATAATGATGAACCTCATGTGCGATAATAATATTATCATGAATCAAACGACCTGACACAAAAGCCCCTTCGTCAAGAGAAATAACTTTATCAAAGAAAACCTTCAACCGGTTTGTTAATACTTCTGATATGATTTTATAAGAGAAGTTACATAAACCAATCGGTCTAAAATGTGATACTATGTCAAATTTGTCAACTTTCGGGATGAGGGTAATATTAGTCCCATTAATATCAGCAAGGCTACTTTCATGGTCAAGCTAGAAATTCTTTCACCATATTGAAAACAGAATCGCCTACCTCAGTCAAGAAGCTTGATAGAATTTAGCTGAGAAACCATCCGGGCTTGAAGCTTTGGATCCTCCTAGTTCAAAAGTGGCAACTCGCACACCTCCTCTTTTGTAACCGGGTTCATTAAACTCTCATTGCATTGCTCATCAACTCTAGGCTCAATGAAATCCAATACCTGAGAAAAAGGGCACCGTCCCGATGTGGAGAAAAGTGAGGTAAAGTACCCAGTGAATAATTCATGAAGCTGCCTTGTCTCCCGCAGCCACATGTCAGTATCATCCTTAAAAACATAATTTAAATAAAGGAACTATAAATTACTGCAACATGAATTATGTTTTGGGGAAATTTGGAAAAAAAGGAAATTTAAAAACATAATTGCATAACATGCCAAATATGAACAAATATAAATAAAGGAAATAATCATTAATAATGTGTATGTTAATAGTTAGGGAAAATCCTATTAAAAGACGATTGAATTATTAAAATTATAATTATAGTCACTAAACTTAACAAACTATAAATAAGGTTATATGTCCTAATTAGGGATTTAGAATTTGGGTTAAATTACCTCCATAACCTTTAGTTATTAGAAAAACAAAATTGAAAACAAAACCATATTTTTTTAATTGTTACGAAAACAAGGCAAAAATAAGCATAGCCACTACTCTATCCCATATACAGGTGCAAATTAACTAACAAAAAAATCGCTCAAAAAGCCTGACAACAGATTCAAATTCATCCGTTTAATACATAACCTAAGCTAATAGAAAGAAAGTAGTAGAACCCATCCTTCAAGCCTTTGATTCCTTCTCTGAAAAATTTGGTCCTCACCTTTTCTCGATACCGACAACGACTGTAATACTGCATTCGCTTGTACGCACACCCCATCCTTCAAGCTTCTTCTTTTTGTTTGACCTCAAACAATTCCCCGTGCACCTTACCCATGATGGATTACCGAGTTTGCAGCACACAGACACGCACAGGGCTTGAGTTGCAGATGTGTGAGGAACAAACACACTAGATAAAACCATATTTGATCATGTACAGCCTGATCTGAGCATGGACACATTGTGAGGCATTTTCATTTTAGTTCACTAACAAACAATTTTCAGGCTGTACAGGGAGAGGGATGATGCGCAGAGCTCAGAACCAAATACTCTTTTAACAGGATTTCCCCCCAAGTATTATATTGCCTCCCACTAGTAGAAAGAAAACTTCAAAAATGGCAGGAGGGAAGATCAAGAAGAAGAAGGGAAAGAGACAACAACACACGCCTTACCAAGGAGACACTATGCTATAGTTTAGACAACAACAAAAGCACCGCTTCCATCCTTAAGGTTGGTCCCGGTACGGTAATCTCTAGAAGCTGGCAAGATGGTTTTTGCCGTCGAAATCGACCCCATGGTTCTTGAGCTTGGAATTTTCAAGGCACTCCTCCTCATTTACATAGGGTTATTCTGGACATTTTATCAAATTTTAAAATCCTTAGTTGTGTCATATAACCTTATTTATAATTTGTTAAATTTAGTGGCCTAAATTATAATTTGAATAATTTAACTATCTTTTAATAAGATTTTCCCATATATTTAATTGATTCGATTTGATCCATTTTTCACTAAATCGAATATTGCAAAAAGTAGAAATCCATCATACACAAAGCTCTCAAACACTCCATAAACTGAAGCCTCACAGAAAGCAACAAGAAAACTCTTGAGCTCAAGGAGGATGCAACAAGGTCCTACACTCAATGAATCTAATTTAATTCTACTGTTCTCAAATTTCTGATTTTGGATAGTGATGGAAATCCACATATAAAACCTCAAATGTTGTTTACACAGTTTTTTATTTTTTCATACATTTTTCTCCATAACTCTCTCTTCTACATTATTGTGATTTCTCTGCATTGCCCATATGATCACCGTATGTTATAGCACTCTTCACGCACGCGCATCAGGTGGATTTTGTACTAGCATAGTATAATTCTTGATAAATGTATTACATTATAGAATATGAGGATAAATAAAGAAAAATAAGGATTGAGTTGCAAACCCGGACAAACTATAAGAATGAAATAAGTAATTTTCCCTTTTTTCCTTTACATAGTTGCATTGAGTTCTGGCTAAATAAAAAACAATTAGATGGGGCGTCCGTAGGTAACATGAACAATATTCATCAATAGTTGATTTAACGGGTGGGGGAAGACAGAATCTAAAATAAAAGTTAAACAACGGAAATAAACAAAAATAATCTAGAATTAATTAAAATAAATAAATCTGTTTATAGATGGGCCAGATTTGTTATAAAGGGCCATGTTTCTCAGGTTTGTTTTAGTGGTCGCTTTGTAATCTTGATAAATGGGCCAAATTGTTTTAATGGGCTAGGCTAAGGTGCTCCATAAACTAGCATGCTTATGAAAAAATTTTGTTAAAAAAATCTTGAGGACTAGGATTCGAATATTAAATAAATCATTCAAATAAAAATCTTCAAGACAGCGAAGGTCCAACACTGATATATGATGACTATTTTTAAAAAAAAAAAATTAATACCTACATAAAAAATGACAAAAAAAAATATAGTTTGAATTTCAAACCATGAAAAATAAGCAATCGTCCCGCTCTAAATGTCATGAATAATATGGCTGTCTTTTTTTATTTTAATGCAAATATGTAAGACCCAAGCTAATTGCATATTAAAAATAACTCGCAAAATTATACTATATTGAAACAAACCTGCTTTCAAATATTTTTCTTTTCCATGAAAATTTAAGAATTCGAGCTATGCGGGCCCAAAGAATTCCCGCTACTTGTAAATTGTAATAGAAAAATACATCTAACGCGCCAACATTCTATTTTCTGAATTTTCACATTTATTTATTTTTGTTTGGGATCATAAATCAAGGAAGATTGAGGAGAGAGGCAAGTAAAACAGGGGACAAAAGGCAGGGCATGAAAATTTGACCAAGGAACAAAGTAGTGGGACAAATAAATAATAGAGGGGCAAGGGAAGGTGTCGTTTTGGGAATACATGGTCCAGCAACGAGGCATAATTTAAGGAGCCAGAAGACATGTCGTTTTGATTTTGACCGGTTCAACCACAAATCGAGAAAAGGATCATCCGGGTCCAACTTCCAGGTCCTGTTAGTCTTCGCCTACCACACCCCACATTGGCACATAGTAACATCAAAATCACTGTCATATTTAGAAAATACAAAGTCATATACCCATATGTCTCTTTGAGACTTGGCATAATTTCAGCAATTTGGGCCGACGTACAATAAAGTTCCATGACTCCTTCTTTATTCATTAATTAATTAAAGTCAGAGATTTTTTGTTTTTTCAAAACTCTTGATTTCTTCCGAGTAAAAGCAAAACACGTGGGTTTCATTATCCTTATTATTATTGGCTACTAGTTTTATAAATTCATAGCCCAAGTCTTTCGTGGGTCACATTCTCTTTGACCATATGGATATGTTCTGACTTCTACCTGCTTCACACATATTTATTGAATTCAATTCCACTAGTATTAATTAAGCATTTTTATTAAGAATCGCAGTGGATGCAATTTGAGCTTATCCGTCCATTTGTGCTGGGGGAAACCATTAAAGGTATATACATTGCAAACTTATAGACTTGAGACATGCGTAAAGCAAAGCTAAGTGGTATATAGCTCATAACAGTAAAAGCTTACCACTCTGGTCCTATTTATAAATTCTTTTTTATTAAAATCATATTTATAAGTTCATTTTCAGGATAGTAAATATATTTTGTAATTTTTTACCCCTATTAATTGTAATAAATAAAAAGAATTTATTCATATTGACTTTTGGAACCAATCATAGATAAGGGTGAAATTGAAAATTTAACCTATAGTTAATGAGTTAACTAACTCTCCTTGATATATAAGAATTAGTTAAAAGGGACTTATAAATAGGATCAGAGTGATACAAACACATAACAAATTTACAAACTCGTAACATACAGAAAGCAAAGCTTATTGAGTTCTTCCAAATTCCAATAACTATGTTGGTATGTGATTATTTCATTTTTTAAAAAAATATGGTTACTTAATTGAACAGAATAAACTTCTTTGACTACTTGTTAATTGCTACTTGATATAAGTATATATTAAGGAATGTTCATATATGTCTACACTTTAGTTTATTTTTTAATTAACATAAATAAAGCAAAGCAAAGGTGACATCTTTTGGATGAGGCAGAAATTAAAAAAAAAAAGGGAAGAAGAATAATAAAAAGGGGGGTTGAAAGGGAAGTACAAGGAGTATAAATGGTTGGCACATTGAAGGAATTTTTGCATAAATGGATGAATCGAGAATCGAGAACGAGGAATAAAAATATGAACCAGGTGATTTCTGCAAAAACCTTTTTTTAAAAAAAAAAAAAAAGCATACTCCAACTAACCGAACGACAGTGGGAAGCCTACGTGGCAATGGGTAAGCAGATAAAAAAAAAAAGCTGCACAAAAAATGGACCTCAAAATGTGGGCCTTAAAACCCAAATCACATAAAACCATAGACATTTGTGGGGTTGAAACTTGGAATCCCAGAACCACTGTACGCGTAAATAATAATTGACCTCCCACAGGGAATAAAAGTATAGAACCAATTTTTTTTAAAAAATGGAAAATAAATAAATAAATGGGGATAGGATAGTATAATTAGTACATGTGCAAAGCGTAATAGTGACCATAAAGCCAAAGTACTCAACTTTTGGGGCACGTGGCAGGAGACCGTTGGACACAACCCACAGGAACATGAAATAAAAGCTCAAAATTTTGACCTCATGTTTTTTCTTTTTTCGCACTTTTTTTCCCGGCGCCTCTCTTTTTGTGTGATCTCACCACACAAAATCCATTCCCTTCCCTCTTCAATTGTGTGAACACCATCCCTCTTGAGGGGATCTTATTAAGCAACAAGGAAAGGAAAGAAAGAAGAATCCTATAAAATATCAATATATAAATAGTGTGTTCTAGAAGATTGAAGAGAGTATAAACACATTATTGTTAGTAATTAATATATTAAAAAGGGAAGAGAGAAACGTGATAGAATCCGAAAGGGGAAAAGATAATGTTTTTTTTTCAAAACAAAAACGCTGGTTTGGTCAGGAAGTGGGCTCTCTGCTGAAAAAGGAATTAGTCATTGGAGTCTCTTTTCCACCGGAAAAGGCTTTTTCTTTCATGGGTCTAAATCAAATACACATGCTTTTTCTTTATTAGTAATGTAATTACGTGTTTGAAATAACCATTCGAAAAATAGAGTTTTTTAATTTAGTTTTTGGTAATCTTATTTTTTATAAAAGTCTCATTGTATAATGTGATTTATGTTTGGATTGATGATTGATAAATGACTTTTACATAAGTAAAACTTGCTTGGATTGATTTAAGCACAAGTGACTTTTGTGATAATAGTAAGAGAAGGTGGGTGGAAAAATATTTAAAAAATCAAGTAAATATTTAAAAATTACTTTAAAATATTAGGTGCTACTAGAAAAATATTTTAGAGTGGGTGGAAATCAATAAATCAGTATTCTAAGTTTTGAGTGCCTTTGACTACTAAAAAAATACATTAAAGGTAAGATTATAGTTAGTCTCTTAAGACTGGGTACAACTGAAAAAATATTTTAAAGGGTTAAAAGCACCAAAAAATATTTTAAAGTAATTTTTAGAGCTGAAAAAGTACATTAAGGATAAAATCGCAATTTATCTGATAACATACTGGGTACAGTTGGAAAAATATTTTAAGGGTTAAAAGTGCCAAAAAATAGTTTAAATTAATTTTTGTAGCTGAAAAAGTACATTAAGGATAAAATTGCAATCAGTCTGATAACATACTGGACACAATTAGAAAAACATTTTAATCATTTACACCCTCTTCAAACGCTAAATCAGAAAAAGTTGGGAAATGGAGTTTATGGGTAAAGGTTATTATCATGGGATAAGCTCAATTAATCAAAATGAATACCCAACACTTTTTTTTTTTTTTTTCTCAATTGTCAATTGGATTTTGCTCTATCAATTGGGGCCAAACGCGCTCCCCAACCACACGTTAAGACTAGTGTGAATCAATGAGATTGGCGTGCGTTTGGTTCAGACAAGGGCATATTTGTAGTATTATATAATAATGAAGAATGACGTACGACGTCGTTTTGGGGTAACTTCTGGCTATACGTGTCTCATTTCTAAATTCTTCATAGCTACTTTTCTTTCCCAAATTTGAAGATATCCAAAATCTTCTTCAGATCCTATATTGAGCTAATGTACCTAGTCAAATCCCTCTCATGATTTTTTTTTTTTTTTTCAAAAACCTTGTACTTGGACCATATTTAACACCCACACACACACACACACAGCTATATCTTGAGACAATCCCTCCTGAAAAGGAAATATTTGTCCCACTTTAATGACTTTGATAATGATCTCCTTTATTACCTTTTTTTCATGCACCACTCATTCTTTCTGGCAAATCCCAATTTAGCAACTACCAAGATTTTCCTTTTATCTTCCTCCCTCTAATTAATTACTACTGGGAAAAAAATTTATGATTACAAATGGGATTAAACCAGCAGCCTCAAGTTCTGTTAGGCTACAACGCATTGGCATAGTTACAATGTTCTAACCGCGTTGAATATTGAATAGTAGTGATTAGCTCATGCAAGGAATCATAATGAGCTCATGCTTACATGTACGTGTGTGATTCTAGAAATATTGAGGGAATATATTACGAGGAGAGAATTATTCGATGTTTATGGTAACTGATTTTATGGGTTAGTGGGCAGGCTGGGTACCATATAATTATATATATATATATATATATATACACACAAACATATATTTATGCGCGTTATAGGATGACGAGAATGAGAACTTGTGCACATGGAAACTTTTGGTTGTTTTCATGAAGTTTGTGATGTATGATATGATTTTTTTTAATTGTTTATGGCATATTCTCCAATAGATATTGCCAAAGAATACACCTGCATCGAATCGTTGACTTTTCTTTTTTAATATGATCTGTATCTTACACACAAAAAGGAAAATTATATTCTTTCTGTGGCATTACTTTCTGAATGTTCCTTTTCTATGTGCTCTTATATATGCCCTTGTCATCACCCACTTAGATGATTAAATCACCACAAGAATTATCGAATCGTTTCTTTTTCTTTATATATTTTCCCCCACTCAGATGTTTCATTTTCGATCTTCATGTATTCTGCTAACTGTTACATTATAGAAAGTGTTTTGGCCACGGAAAAAAAAAACCATTAAGGTGCCTGATGAGAACGAAGTTTTAAGTTTTGAGAATTTGTCTGCATTAGTGACTAATTATGTAACAAACAAAAAAATAAAAAACCATTTGCTCTTTCATGTAAGATATATTAAATAAATTACTTAATTATAAAACGGTCACCATGATTTCTCTAAACTATTTTGGTGTAATGTTATATTATATATCAGTTTAAAAATTAGATAAATTATTTTAAAGAAAAATGAAAAATATAAGATATAGAATAAAAAATGTCTTACATTTATTACCTAAGTTTACTCTCAAATTAGGTCGCCAGAAGAGTATCATATTACTAACTTTTTTTTTATCTGACTATTTGATTGGGTCGTTATCATGTCAGCTGGTATAACTCTTCCAAAAACATTTTCTATATTCATATCAATTCAAATTTGAAATATCGTATTTAAGAGGTCAAGGTTTTTTCCACTATATGATCAGCACCTGCTGATTATTAATGAAAATTTGCATATATTACTTATTCTTGACTCATAAAGTGCATCACTTATCTAAATGTTATTACTTATTCTTGACTTATAAAAGTGCATCACTTATCTAAACGTTAGTGGGCAGAGATAAATAGATATACAATTTTTCATCATTATAAATAACAAGATCAGTAGAAAGTGAATGATTAATTATATTCTAAGTTCGTGAATACATATATATGTGATATGTGTGTGCTATTGGTGAGACTTAAGGGGGAGTTTGAGATGGCTTATTTTTGTGTAATAAGTATTTATTACGTAAGTCGAGATAAAACTTCTTTCACATATTTATCTCGTATATCGTAAATTATGATTTATAAGTAAAATATAAATTATCCCAAACGAACACTTTATTTAAGTTTTTCCTTTTTAATTTTGTGTTGCATGATATGCTTTTGACCTAATGACGGGGATTGGGTCTGGCAATAGTAACTTTATATGATTGTGAAATATCTGGTCGTATAAAAATGTGCATGACAGATTAGAAGTCATCAATTCATTGTTTAAATATATTATCCACATATATATTTTATATAATTATTTATAAAAATAATTGATAAATACATGCCCGGTCCACAGCATTCAATCCCCAGTGCCATCTCCCTTTGAAGCATCCTTATTTATGTCGCTGATTAAGCAGCAGCTTCTCTTTCTAACATTTAACTTCAGATTAAATTTTCATATATATATTTTTTTAAAAATTAAATACACAAGCATGGGATAAATTAATTTAATAAATTTTATTTTATTTTATTTTGATAATACATGCGTTCAAAATATACCAGCATGACTATTTACTCCTGGCATTGGTGTTTTGGTAAAAAAAACTAAAAATATTTATACTACCAAGGATACTTGAATTCTTTTTTTTTTTTAAGTTCAATTTCTATTAAATAATGTCAAGATTTTAATTAGATAAATGAAAAAAAATAGGTTACTTTAATTATATTCATTTAGGACAAGCAATGTAATCTGGCCATATAATCTTATAGGAGCATGTCCAAGTTAATCTTAGTCTTAAATATAATATCTTAATCTATTTTATTTTTAACATTTATTATTTTTTTCCAAACTACTTATGAAGTATGAACTCACACACTATATAATCTGTTGTTATGTAGGGATATTTTAGAGAAATCATATCATATTTATTATAATTAAATAATTTATCTTGTTTCTTAAATTTACTTAAAATAGTTACATAATTCTTATAAACTGAAATTAAAATTAGTGACATGGTCAAAAAAAAATTAAAACGAGTGATAACATTAAATATTGGGTAAACAGTACTTTTGGTCCCTCAAGTTTGGGGCAATTTTGGTTTTGGTCCCCGGAGTTTAACAACTGTGGTTTTGGTCCCTCAACTTTGGACCGTTTCAAAACGTTGGTCCCTCAACTTTCAGAAGGACTTGCTGGGCCCTCTGACGGCGTTAAATCATCCCAGGTGGCACTAACGGTGTTAAAATTGACTATGTGGCATGCTAAGTAGACCGCTGATGTGGCAAGTTTTATATATGTGGGCTAAATTTAAAAACGAAACAGAAAACCTGACAGCAAAAAATGAAGCAGCAGAACACACACAAGACAAAAGAAAAGCACAGAACACACGGTTTAGCCAAAAGGGAAAACGACAGTGAAGCACTTTATCAGCAAAGATGCAGGTCATCTTTAATGTTCATTTTAATCACTAATATAATAAAGTGTTAGAGTGATTAGAATCAATAAGAACAAGTTACACAAAATTTCAATGATTCTCAGAAGTTTCAAGGTGATACTCTGTTTTTTGGAAAATCAATTATTCGGATTACATCTGTTGTATTCGAATAGCTTTCTTTGATAATGAGTAATATTTATTCGAATACTTTATCCTCTATCCGAATAAACTTTTAGAACTTGAAGTGTATTCGAATAGTGAATTCCTTATTCGAATAGCTGCCTTGTAAAACAAATGATATTATTCGAATAGTGTCATTTGTATTCGAATAATATTCTTCATAATGAACTTTCATATTCGAATATTCCAACCGTTATTCGAATAGTATTTCACACAAAATATATGATATTATTCGAATAGTACTTGCTCTATTCAAATAGTGCACCTTTGATAATGAATCTTCACAAACGTATACTGCAACCTCTATATTTGAATAAACTTCTGAGGGCGTCACTCTTTGGATATAAATCCATGATAAATTATATATCATCGGAAAGCTCTCATCGTCTACATTTCAATGTAACAAGAATCATCTCTAAACTCATTGTATATAGAAAGTTATGATCCAAAGAGTATCTACTGTTCTTAGACAATCTCTGAAATCACGAGTAGCAACTTCCAGAAGGCATAGCTCTTAGGATATAACTTCAAATATTCCAAATTAACTATACATGGAAAGCTCTTTGAGTCTATTTTCATATGGCACTGGTTTCGTCTCAATCCGATGTATAGTTTGGGAGTTATGTCCAAAATACCAAAGCTGTCCAGGAATATGATGCTGATTCATGTATCAACTTCAACAGATCATATCTCTCACATCTGAACTCCTTTTAATGTGATCTTGGTGTCAAAATGACGCATTGGAAGTCTAGTTTCATATACCACTGGTTTCACTTCAATCCGAGTTGTGGTTTGGGAGATATGACCAAAATACTGAACATCACCCATGCTAAAAGAAACAGAGTCTGCTGCGTTATTCGAATAGCACTTCTTCTATTCGAATAAAATAACCCTTTTTCAGTTATGGACTATTCGAATAGTAACTTCATTATTCGAATAATATTTGATTTTTTGCACTGAGACTATTCTGATAGTTCCATTACTATTCGAATAGTCCTCTTTAAAATATGTCAAATATTATTCTGATAGTCTCCTTACTATCCTGATAGTCTTGTGATTATTCGATGTTGAAATTCATCAAAAGCTTATTCGGATAATCATCATACTAATTGAATAGTGCCCTTACTATTTGAATAGTTATCCTACTATCCGGATAACATATTTAGAAACCGAGTTTAAAATCACACTGACTATTCGGATAATGCCTTGACTATTCGAAGCTAGTCGCTTCTCTCAGACTTCACCGGCAAAATCACCGTCGCTCGGATATGACCTAACAGCGCCGCTTTTGCTCGTCGAAACAGTGGATTCATTCGCCCTTTTCCACTTCTTCCTAAAGCGTGAGTCCTCTTGGGTTGGGTTTTTGTTCTGTTGCTTCGTTTTTTGCTGTCAGGTTTTCTGTTTCGTTTTTAAATTCAGCCCACATATATAAAACTTGCCATATCAACGGTCTACTCAGCATGCCACATAGTCAATTTTAACACCGTTAATGCCACCTGGGATGATTTAACGCCGTCAGAGGGCCAGCAAGTCCTTCTGAAAGTTGGGGGACCAACGTTTTGAAACAGTCCAAAGTTGAGGGACCAAAATCACAGCTTTTAAACTCCGGGGACCAAAACTAAAATTGCCCCAAACTTGAGGGACCAAAAGTACTGTTTATCCTTAAATATTAGTAAAAGGATTGCCACAAAAAGGAGATATTAATTAACTAACTAACTAATAAAGGAGTGAGAGCCGGCATAAAGGAGTGAGAGCCGGCAGGGAGGGATGGAGAAAGGAGGGGAACAACACCGCCTTGTTTGGTGTGCAATGTCCGTAGCTGGAGCAAAACCTTATGGCAAAAAAAAAAAAAAAAAGCTGGAGCAAAACCATTTTCCCAAAAATACGCCATCCTGTCTTCTGATGCCACCCTTTCATTTCATCAAACCCTGTTTCAATTCCGAGACATATATCAACAACTCCGGCCACATCACATCTCATCAACATGTATTTACTGCCCCCTCCTATCCTCACCTAAAATATAGGAAAAATTCCTTACGTAGACCCATAATGCAAGATATGACCGTTAATCCGTAATACCCACGCTAATTGAATCTTAATTAAGAAAGCAATTCCAAGACACATCAAATACGCCACATAAGAAATTAGTATATCAGAATATCTATATTCAAGTAATTTATAATTAAATTCTTTACGTCTATTTATAGTGTTCTGCATATTTCTTCTTTTTTACTAACACACCCTTTCCTCATAGAAACAATATGTCTTTTCTATAGAAAGATATAATATAACGGTGAAATAATATCATCCGTAGAGTCATATTCTATCGTTTAAATAATATGACTTATAATAATTAAAAAATATCATATATATCAACCCAAATTTGTATATTGTTTATACTATACCCCCAATACTTTGGGTTTGGGTCTAATCCACCAGGAGTAGATTAAAATATTTTCCAACACATAAAAATACAAAAAGATAGAGAAGTGTTTCTAATTGTTGGCCAAAAAAAATGAAAAGAGAGGTATTTTTAATATTCAAAATATTAGAGAAGTGTTAGGTGTGATTTTATTATAGGGTAACTGTACAATTCTACTCATAAATACTTTCCATAAGAGGTTCAGGCAATGTAAATATTTTTTTAGTGTAAAAGTTCCCATAAATATTAAAAAGATAGCCCAATAATACCAATTCTGCTAAGCAGCTAGACGTTAACCGTGAAAATGTAACCTTTGACCGTTTTTCTGACACATGTACTAAGCTGGCGATCACTTGTATTCTTCCTTTTCTTTTTCGTTTTTCCTTACTTTTCTACTTCCTTCCCTCTCTGCAAACGACACTGGTCTCAATGCTCCTTGCCCTCTCAACTTCACCATTCTCAGTGTTGTTGCCGGCCGGAACCAACCCTCTCTCGGCTCTTCGTGAAAGGAAATTCGACCGGGAGCATTGAGACTGGTGTCATTGGTAGAGAGGGGAGGAAGTGGGACAGCGAGGAAAACAAAAAACAAAAAGAAAAATACACGTCATCACTAGCTTAGCATATATATCAAAAAAAATGGTTAAAGGTTATATTTTCATGAACATCGTCAAGCCACTTGACGGAATTGATATTATTGGACTACTTTTTATTATTGATATATACTTTTACACAAAAAATAGTTTACTATGCCTGTAACTCTTCCAAAAAATATTTATGAGTGGATTTGCACTGTTATCCTTTATTATATACGGAGTATAATGCAAACTAATATACTACTTCTTTCTTTGATATACGACAAAATTACCTAATTTGATTAGATTAAGGAGTTAGTTGATTAGTTAATATGACATAAATTTTTTAAAATAAATTAGTTATCTTCCTTAATTCTTTCCTTCATAATCTTCCTTGATTATTGTTGGAGTATAATAGAGGTAAATTAGGAAAATATTGATAAATATAAAAACCATGTCTTATATTTATGATCAATATCAACTCTCAAAATATGTCTTATATTGAAGACCGGAGGAGTATGAGTTAATTTTTTTTTATCTTGACTCATAATTATTCACAAGTTTTGTTAATACATTCTCCATATTTCATTAAGTATTTACAAATTTCATCTATCAAATAACAAATTCACAATATTGGGTCATTCACAAATTCTTTTAAGCATTCCCCACATTTCATTAGGTTTTACCAACTTTTATTTATCAAATAACAAAATTCACACTATCATGTCCTTCACAAGTTTTATTAAGATATTCATTATATTACATTTTATTATGTTTTACCAACTTTTATTTACTAAGTAATAAATCCATACTATCATGTCATATATAAGTTTTGTTGAGGCATACCCCACATCTCTTAAAGTTTTACCAACTTTTATTTACCAAATAACAAAATAAAAAAAATCCGGTAAACATTAAAAAAAGTATATTAAGATGTTTAAGTATGTTTTTTTTTTGACAGAAACTGGAAACCTACATTACATATGTTTTTTTTTTTGGCCAGTTACATTACATATGTTAAATGTCTGCAAAAGGAGTATAACTTATAAAAGTATGGGATTAAAAAAACTGTACTAGTATTTGTAAAAACTATATTTAAAACAAAAGGGGAATAAGTTGCTTTATTTAATTTGAGGGACTCAACGAGGAGCATAATTCCACGTGACACTTCATGCTTCCAATACGTTATTGTCCAACTAAAGCACCTACCTCTCCCAGACATGAAACGTAGGCCGATCTCACTGATTATGACTTCGTGTAGTCCGTAGACCCAATCCTGTTTCTCACTTCACCTTTTCCTCTTCCCCTAATTCAAATCTCGTCTCTCCTCTTTCTTTCGTTTTTTAAATAAATTAATTAACAATTTCCTTTTTCTATGGGTGCCCACATTTTGCGCCTCCCCTTGTTTTCTTTCCCTCTCTTTTAATACATAAAAGTATAAAACATTACATTTAACTATAGTTTCCTTAAATACCACTATGTACTCATATATAAGTCACTTATATTCAAAAAATTTTGTGCTCGTTTGGAATAACTTATTTTTGGGTAATAAATGCTTATAAATCGTGATTCACGGTATACGAGGCAAGTATATGAGATGAGTTTTATCTCGGCTTGCGTAATAAGAACTTATTATCCAAAAATAAGTAATATCAAACACAGTCTATTCAAAATATAAGTCACTTATAAGGTGTTAAATGAGATTTTGTTAATTTTATCCTGTCGACTATTGGTTTGGTATATGATAAAGAGAGAAGAGAAAGGGGTGTAAATACATAATAATAATAAAGGGATGAGAGAGAAAAAGCGCACCATTTTATGAATAAGGGCAAAAATAAAAAAATTTATCCATTTAATCATTTTCTTAATCTATGAGAATGTATTTTAAGTGATTTATATATGAATATCGGGTGGTAAGTACTTCAGGTTAGGAATAAGAGCGGAGGCAATAGAACACATTTTCTTTTTATTAAGTTGAGAAAATGAGTTTTGTATAACAAATAGAAAATGAGTGTTGTATAATACTCCTTCTGGTTCTTTTTATAAGTAACTTTTTTTTCATGGGGTTGATTTTTTATAAACAACTTTCATTTTTTGTCTGAAAATGTAAGTTTTCCTCCATATTTTATCTTTATTAAATATTCATTTTTTCTCATATCTTATATTTATTAGCACTCATATTTTTTATCTATTCTCTCTCTTATACTCTTTTCATAAATAGGGATATATATGATAAAAAATATGATATTTTTAACACATTTATTTAACTTTCAACTCATTTTGCTTAATTAAAAAAATTATTTATAAATAAAATCAGAGGAAGTAGTATACACATTAATGACACCAACTCCATTCCAACATAATTTGAGTGGTTCCATTGAATGGTGAGATAATTTATAAATGGACGAACACCAGCAACAACACTAATAATTTTCACAGCAAATCATTATTTTTGAAGTTGGAGCATGTCGGGGAGGGTATAGTCGGTAAAATAGGGGGCTGATGTGGGCTACGTAGGGGAAAAGACTGCCTGGTTGAGTAGATAGGTTATAGGTAAGGGATTATTATTATTATTATTATTATTATTGATGTGGTTGGGTTTGTTTAGTGAAGTGGGATTGTCGGCAAAAAAAAAAAAAAAAAACAATTTGGCCAACAACGGATTGGTTCATTCTATTTTAAGTATTTTTTGCTTTATTTTATTTTATTCTCCAGAGAAATGATTGCTTAAGGTACCAACCACTCAATGTGACTCTATCCACAAAAGGTACTTTCCCCTTGATTTCTTTCTTGTAATTAGTTTGCTTCGAATCTTTTGCCCCCAGATTTGCCGCTTTGTTTTTGGCTCCATTTTAAGCAAGAAAATATGATTTAATTGAGTTATAAAATCATTGGGGGTTTCTGTCACTCAAAGTACATTTCAGGGTCCCGTATGTGGGAAAATTGTGAGCTTTTCTTAATTAATGCCTTTTCATCTTCTTCCCAATTAAGGCATTATTGTGCCTATTCCTACCCTTTGCCCCGCTTGGATCGTATAATTACTAACCACATTACAGTACCGTATGTTTAGGTGAAATACTGAAAAATCCATATGATCAATATAATTTATCCACATGTCATGTCAGCCTTCTTTTTATAATTTATGCGGCTTGCGACCAATTCTTTATAATAATTGAGGATAGCTCTTTATTTTCTTAAGATATTATATTTCAAAATATTGTGATAGTTTTTGATAATTCATTAAGAGCTTGTTTGAGTTAGCGGTGGAAAAATCTGTTTATATAAATTGAGTCACTTTTTCACAAACTTACATCATATAAGATAAATAATATCAGAAAAGTATTTTCTACCATTAATTTAAATATATACTAATTCCGATTGGGATTTACATAATTAGTAATGATATAATACAGCTTTGACTTCCTTTCCGTTTGTTACCAAAAATAAAATACAACTCTGACTTTTTGTTTCATAATTGAATCTTATCAGTAGACGCTACTCGTACTTAATTCGTTTTTCAATATTAATTTTTTATTTATCGTATTTTTCAATCGAAATCACACAATCCTATATTTGATAAACTGATGAATCATTGTTCACAAATAACGAGTCAAAATGTCTCATTGGTCTATTCACTCGGCTAGCAAACATTTCAGAGTCGTGAGCCGCGCGTAATCACAATTTGCTCCAAAAAAAAGATAGCACAAAATCCATTTTGTATTTCTGAGCCATGTTCATTCAATATGATTTTAAATGGGAGCCTGGGAGGGTTCACTTTTGTCCCACCCCGGCTGTTCTCCGGATAAAATTGGAACGGGCTCCCTAAAATTAATAACGGGACGGGATGTGGGATGGACTGTATCCCGTCTCGGTTATTTATTTTAAAAAAATTATATATATTTTATTATAAATTCTGTTTTATTTTCTAATTTATATAGTTATTAGTTGAGGCCGACAGTAATATGCATATGAAATCATTTTGTTAGTACTTTAATATATCCAACATATCTAACATTTTTATTAAACATGTAACTAATATTTTTTATATGGATATTGTTTAGTAGAAAGATATTATCATATTAGTTTTTAGTGATATCTTTAATATAAAATATTAAAAAATATTTAAATAAACCCTTTTAGTCTCCCGGCTCACACACTTCATGTCGCCGCACCCCTCTTATATCCAAGTCACTCCGTTGGCTCGCTTTCACCTGCTCACCTTTTCTGCCTGGTCTCACACTCAACATGGTAAATTAGTTTAATTGATTATTTCCCCCCTCATCTTTTGTCTCCGGACTTCTTTTTCTTCACTTTGATAAATCTGATGTCTGCTTTCAAAATTTGATTTGAGAAACAGTGATAATTTATGGGATTGTAAGTCTAATGTATTGATTTCTGAATTTATTCAACTTTTTTACTTCAGTTTTTGAGGAATAAAGTGATGGAAAGGTTGGTTCTATATATTGTTTTTGTTTTTAATTAACGGTCTAGACCGGGACACCTTTAGGACGGGATGTTGACCCAGGCCCGTTTTGTGAACACCTTTAATTTTAAAAACATAAATTTTTTCAGAGGTTTTTTTTTTTTTTACCCAACTTTCAGAGTCTTTCATTCTTTCTATTCCTACGAATAAAAATTGCACTATTTAATGTAATTAAAGAAAAGGGAGATAAATGATAATTCCATGTTGCTGTTCATTAGGCGTACAAAAGAGCGAAGGATCATCAGAATCTTCGTACTTACTCATCTCAACGAAGCCCACCGGCCGCCTTCGGATTTACCAAGATGCCCTCCTTGGAAGAAAACCCACCATTCTAAGCTTACCTTACACGCAAAGCACGGAAGCTTCGTCCGCTTGCCCACAATCGTCATTTACTGCTCCCCCATCCCACTTGCTTTAACTCTCAACAAAAGGCCTCTTTTGTCACTTCCGGCCCTCCAATCACATAATTTCCAATTTCATTTTCTCATTCTCTTTTTCTTAAGCCCAGAAGGAAGACAAAGCCAAGTTCACTTGAACCGAACCGAGCCGAGCCGAGCCGACCGCGTTTGAAAGGTTGACCTGGTTTAAAGCCGAGCCGCCAAGAAGACCTTCTCAAACCTTCGTGTTCTCCGACTGTAGAAAAACTAATGATTAGCCCAACCTCCGCGTAACAAAAAGCCCCAAACGCACAACCCACCAATGGGAAGAGGAGAGAGAACGCACAGCTGAAACCGGCATTCACAGGTGGATTTCCAAATTTCCATACGCTATCACCTAATTAATTAATTCATAAATAAGAATAAGAATTAGCCACTCTTATCCCTCCCAAGGGGATTTCTCGTGACCTTCAGCGCCTGGGGCCCCCAAAACGCATGGTAACCGCCAGCTATTTCCATTCTGGCCACCACCCGCAGTAACACAAAAATTCCGCGAAACCATTTCCTTATCCTCTTGCCACGTATCTACCTCGTCTCAGAACGAAAGCCACGTGTTGACCCCAACTTTTTTTTAACTTCACATTACAGAACTGACTTGGCCGCTCCCACATGTGACACCCTGTGAGGTCGAAAACGCCCTTCTACCTTTCTCATAACTAAACATAACCAAACGAGGGGAAAATCGTCTTTTCATTTTAGGACTAACTAACTGGAAGGTAGGTAGGAATTATCCTGTACAAGTCGGCAGTTGAACAGAAAAAGTACACACGCTGCTTGGTTTTCGGTTTTCCAGATTCCAGAGAATTTGCGTTCGTTGACCCTTTCAAAGTAAACGATATTCCAGATGGACGGTTAGATCTAAACTGACTGTAGGAAATTGAATTCTATTTTGCCACACGTGATAATTCCGTCTTTCCAGCCACTTTCTGTTCTCTGACCGGTACAGGAATCAGAACTCATCGATAACGCCGTCATTGTGAATTTACACAAACGCCCTTCAAGTTACAGGTTGTAATACCGTTTATTTCCTTCTGTACCCGCCAATAAATTTCCCAATTTAATAACGATAATTCCGTCATAACACGCGAAACGGGGGAGGCCTTTCCGTTTTTGATTACCCTGAAACGCAAGAGAAGTGATAAGCGCGTTTTGGACGGCAAGTTCTTGGTTGAACCACCAACCAACCACCACTTTGGGCTCACATTTCTTCTCCGAGTTAGCGTCAAGTTTGATTTATACTACTAGATTTTATAAACCGAGAGAATCATATTTTTAAAAACCAAAAAGAAAAATCAAATTTCATCTGGTTTTCAGAACTCAAATAATAAAGGCGTTCATATTTTGGAGTATAAAACTATAAATTATCCCTTCCGTGCTCTTTTTCGGTTTTCTAAGCATTCGTTTCTTCTCTCTCCTCATCCACTGTTTTCCTCTGTTTCATACGTCGCCGGAAAACCTCTTTCACCGGCCGGTAAGTTAATACCATTACCGGCGGCCGTATTCTGTCACTACAGAGCAAGCTGTTTAACACTTTCCGATCGGCGCATTTTTATTTTCATTTTCCCCCCTCGTGGTTGGTCGCAGAAGCGGCTGGATCTCTTCTGTGAGCTGGTTTCGCCCTTCGACCTTGCACTCTTCATTCTGCGAGAATGTGGCGACTCTGGTTGTATGTGAAGACTCTATTTTAATCTGTAACCGTAAGGATCGTGATCTAGGGTTTACCTCTAGGATTTGGATATAGTCTGTGATTGTTTTCGCGATTTCTCCTTCAAGTGTGTAAAGACGGAGACGTACAAGGAGCGACTCCGTAATGAAATGGTACGTCAGCGGTTTTTCTTAATTTTCCCCTTATCTTATAGTTTGGTTTTTGATAGAAGCCTCTATTCTCTTCAAAGTGCATTTTCTTCTGGTCCATCGTTCAGATCTCAGACATTGTTCTCCTATGTGCGGTTTAGATATGGTTTTCCTGTTTCTTCAGTCCTAGTGATGATTTTCCTGTTAGACCATGTAATTTGATTTTATGAGCTCAAAGCTTGATGAGGTTTCCGTTTTATATTGACGCCGAATGTGCATTATGCAGAATGGACTTTTGCCCTTTTCTCCCATCTACATATGAACGGAAGACCTCATCTGCAAATTAGGAAAAATAAGGGTTATTTACTTATTTTAATTCTGTTTTTGTTTCCCTTCTGTTTCCACAAAAAGGAATTCAGAGATTTATGTTCTTCAATGTTTAATAATTTTCATTTTTTTGGCCTCCAATTCTGCTTTTACAAAAAAATTTCTGGTTTGTGGCCATTCACATGGATGCTTAATATTAGTTATTGTTTTTGGCTTATGGTAAGGCGGGGAATAATGATTTTGGGAAGACGAACTATTCAATTTTCAGCGCATGCATTTGTTGAATGTTTCTTTGAGATCATTTTCGTTTGACCAAATTGCGTTTGATCGATTCGGGTATAAGCGAAACGTTTTTCATCGAAAACTCGAGTCGGTAAAGGTCTAGTCATCAGTCGTTGGGTCAATTTTTTTGTTCTTAGCCGTTTAATTTGCCGAGCGAGGTGATTTGCTAATGGCTAAGGATCATTTATAAGTTGTGACGTTAGTACCCGTGTAAGACTTCGATTGAGTGATAATTAAAAGCCGTGTTCATCTAGTTATTGAATTCTCAAGGGTAAAGTGGTAAAATTTCAACCTTTTCTTTGTGGGAGACTGGGAGGGGGGTTTGGTGCTGCTTATTTGCGTTCAAAATGCATTTCTTCGTTTCTCTCCATTTGTCTAGTCCCTATTCCAGCTGTAGTTACACATTTGTATATTGATGCATGGAGCTCGAGAACTTAAATAAACAAAGGATTTCTGTCCTTGTCCAAGATGTGTCAGACAGGACACACCACTGTAAAAAGTATCAAGCCCTTGTAGAAGTTGCTGTTTCCTTCTCAACGTCAAATGCTTCTTTGTTCTTACATGAGAAATGATTTGAAGATGCAAATTGGCTCAATTAGTATTACCCCTTTCTGTGAGGAAGGTTTCTTGGAATGGATACAATTATCTCTGCTCATGTGGCTTAATCTCCATGCTCTTCAGGCTTGTTGGTTGGAAATTCTTTTGTTTTACTTCATGGACCCTTTCATTTGTAGTTTCAGTGTTCTGATGATGCATATACATCAATCTCATAATGCTAAAGTTAATTGTTTGTAATGCACTTGTTGATTTTGAAAGTTGTTGAGATAATTTCACTTATTATATGCATGTAACTGTCGCTATGGTTCTTCCATTTATGTACATGCTATTCTGAGTGTTAAATGATGAATCTTCTCTTAGGTGGAAAGAAGACTTTCTTTATCTAAGGAAGCTAGAAATGGGCTAGAATTTTTGAAGCGTAAAAGGCTTGAACGGGCAAAACTCATTACTGCCTCTGAAACAACTGTCGCTAGCACAATGACCAGAAGCGGAGGAGATGCTTTAAGAGCTTCATCTTCATGCGGTGTCAGATTGCCGGGCAATGCAGATATCTTCTCCAAGCGTAAGGTGGATAAGTTTGAGACAAGTGATCTTGAATGGACTGAAAAAATTCCAGAATGTCCCGTGTATTCTCCAACAAAGAAGGAATTTGAGGATCCTCTGGTTTACTTGCAAAAGATAGCTCCAGAAGCTTCAAAATATGGTATGATCTATTGACTATTTTTTCCTTGGTTTTGAATTGATGATATTAATCAAGGGCTTGGCGGATGCTTGTGGAAAGTCATTTCGCTACCCATGTCACTTTTTCAAACATAATTTTTTAGGGGCGGGGGCCATCAATAGTGAGGGTGTTTTAATATTAAAGTTATCGTTGATGATGAGAATAGAGCACTCTGCATAATGCCATATGTAGATGATGCTATGGCCTTAAAGATGTTCTGATCTAATAATGGTTTATGATGACCTAGTATTGGCTTTCAATTAAGAGAAACATCTTTGTTTGAACTTTTACGATATTTTTAAATTTTATTTTATTAAATACGAATTCACTGAATGTTTTGGGAGATGTACGGGTAGATTGATAAAACTGTTCTTATGTTTAAATTTTTGTTAAACTCCAGGTATATGCAAGATTATTTCACCAGTGAGCGCGTCTGTTCCGGCTGGAGTTGTTTTAATGAAGGAGAAAGCAGGATTCAAGTTTACAACTAGAGTACAGCCTCTTCGGCTTGCTGAGTGGGACACTGAAGACAAAGTCACTTTTTTCATGAGTGGAAGGTAAGTCTTGTGAATGCATATATTTGAATCTTTGATGATCTTATTTCTTTTGGGTTTTAATACATTTGTAATTCTTTCAGCAATTATACATTCCGTGATTTTGAGAAAATGGCCAATAGAGTTTTTGCACATAGATATTCTAGTGCTGGAAGTCTTCCTGCCACATTTTTAGAAAAAGAGTTTTGGCATGAAATTGCTTGTGGACAGATGGAAACTGTGGAATATGCATGTGATGTTGATGGTAGTGCTTTTTCATCTTCTCCTACCGATCATCTTGGGAACAGCAAATGGAATTTAAAGGTGTTAATTCTACTAGTGTCTCTTTTTTTTATTGTATTCTCTCATGATTTCATCTCTTCTATATTTACAGAAAAGAAATCTAATTGAAAGATGCTTCTTGCTTGTGGTTCTATTTGTTCTGTACTTGAACGTTTAAGTATGAAATGCTCTGTTCGCTTATGGTACTGTGATTGACAGCCTTTTCACCTAAGAAGTTTTCTGTGATATTTTTGCTTTTAATTTTGCTACTCTGTTGAATGGTGATCTTGGAAAATATTTTCTGCTGCCAATTCTGCTACTCGGTTTCACAAATATAGTCACAGGATCATTACCAAAAGATAATGGTATTGAAAGGGTGCGTGAAAGAGTTGTCTTTAGGTGGTGGTTATTGTATAATTTACCTTTACAATTTGATCTTTAACAGTTCCGTTTTGATCTACCGTGTTTGTCTACGTTCTATATACTTTTGTAACATTCCCCTGTTTCCTGTTCATACCAATATCTTTTTCTTAGTACAGAATTATTTCTAATGACCTGATTGATCTGACATTTTCATCAACTAAAGCACAAATTTTTGTTTGGTCTCAGAAAGTTTCACGGCTGCCCAAGTCCATTTTGCGCCTCTTGGAAACAACGATTCCGGTATGGCAGTTATCTTAAGGGGAGTTTAGGATAGCTTATTTTTGGGTAATAAGTGCTTATTACGTAAGTCGAGATAAAACTCCTCTCACATACTTACCTCGTATACCGTAAATCACAATTTATAAGCACTTATAAGTCAAAAATAAGCTATCCAAACGAGCTTTTATACTTTATTACCCATTTTGTCATCATACTTCTCCCTATGACACCTAGAGTTTATTTCAGGGAGTAACAGAACCTATGCTGTACATTGGAATGCTCTTCAGTATGTTTGCTTGGCATGTGGAAGATCATTATTTGTACAGGTAAATGTCATATGTTTTCATGAATATTAATACAAGCTAAATTACTTGTCTTATATGCCTGAATAATTATATTTATTGCTTTTTTCTGATGGCAGTATAAATTATCATCACTGTGGTGCATCAAAAACTTGGTATGGCATTCCAGGTCATGCTGCATTGGATTTTGAAAGGGTGGTGAGAGAGCATGTGTACTCTAATGATATTCTTTCTAGTGATGGGGAGGATGGAGCTTTTGACGTTCTTCTGGGGAAAACAACTTTGTTCCCTCCAAATATTTTGCTGGATAACGAAGTCCCTGTCTATAAGGCTGTTCAAAAGCCAGGGGAGTTTGTAATAACTTTTCCTAGAGCATATCATGCCGGATTTAGTCATGGTGAGAGTTGCATATAAAATTCTTTTTTCTTACAGAGGGGAAGCCTTCCAGTCGAGACTTTTAATATCGTGTCTGAAATGCTAATATATCTATTTATATATTTTCCCCCTCAAATTTCAGGTTTCAACTGTGGAGAAGCGGTGAACTTTGCAATTGGTGATTGGTTTCCTTTAGGAGCTATTGCTAGCCAGCGATATGCACTTCTTAACAGGATGCCTCTGCTGCCTCATGAAGAACTTCTTTGCAAAGAAGCAATGCTTCTTCATACAAACTTAGAACTTGAAGATTCAGACTTCCCCTCTGCAGATCTGTTGGCTCATAATTGCATAAAGATTTCTTTTGTGAATCTAATGCGCTTCCAGCATTGTGCTCGATGGCTCTTAATGAAATCGAGGGCTTGTTTGAGTGTTTTTCCACATTCCCACAGCACAATTCTCTGTAGCATCTGCAAACGTGATTGCTATGTTGCATATTTAGATTGCGAGTGTCACATGCACGCGGTCTGCCTTCGCCATGGTATGTTTTGAGCTCTACTATTCACCAACATATTACTCCCTCTGATCCTAAATATGGGAGTTAGATATGGGGTTTACTTTAGTTTTAAATATAGAATCTTAATCTACTTTGTCTCCAAAATATCCTTAATTTCTTATTGATTGCACATATTAATATTAAGGGAGATTCCATTAAAGGCTAGTTCTAATGCACGTTATTAAAGAAGGTTTTTAAGGAACACCAACAAACATCTGTTTTTATAATAACCGCAAATTTGTTATTTAGCTTATATTTTAAGGATGGGAGGGTGGTGTGAAATATAATTGGTTGACGCATGCTTTTTGAAATGTACTACAAATGCTATTTTACTATTCATATTGGATATGATAGGTTTTCATATCAATAGTCAAAGTCAATTACTCAAAAATGAGAAAAACGATATCATGATTTGGGACCAAAAGATATTTTTGTTACCATTTAAAGAAGCTTTGATTGATTGCATCATATGTGCTTATTTGATGGTTTAGATATTGAAATTTTTTATTTTATTAAATTAAATATGAATAATGCAAGATATTGAAGCTCTTGGCTTCACCTGTGGGCGAGAGCGCACACTTTATGTGAGGGAGGACATTAGTGATCTGGAAGCTGCAGCCAAGAGGTTTGAGCAGGGAGATGGAATCGTGGATGAGATTCTTAAGCAAACCAAGGGTGACCATAACATGTATTCATATCCTTGGTCAACTGTGTTCCAAAGAGCTGAAGCAAAGGGATATACTCCTTATTGCGACATAGAATTTGATCTCGTTGTTGAACATTATTCAACCCCAGATCTGGCAAGAAGTAATCCAGAGCGCAATGTACAAAGTCAACTTGTTTTGAGGCACAGCCCGGATCTTAAACCAGAAGTCTGCGAGGCTTCTTTTACTTCTGCTGCATCTACCCTTTGTTCTCTTTCAGAACCTATTGATAGGTCTTCTGCTCTCAAAAGTGTAAGTCATGCGCTTCCACTTGTTGAAACTGTGTCGGGATTTAAAGTTAAATTCTGGACTAAGCTAATTTTATTCTGAACGCAGGACGATGGGCATGCTTATTTTACATCAGGCTCTGTTGATTCCGAAGGATGTTGTGAAGGAGTATTGAATGTCGCATGCCAATCATCAGGGCGCTATCACGAGATCTCAAGCAAACCTCAGCGCCATCTCGATGAATTAGAGATGACGCCCGTTGTGGATAAAGAGGATAGCGATTCTGATTCAGAAATATTTAGGGTGAAGCGGCCATCTTCTCTGAAGGCAGAGAAAAGAAATTTGAACGCTACCATGTCTTCCAGGCATTCAAACCCACAGGTATTTTCGAATACTTCATCCTTGATTATTTTATTTTATTATTTTTTTAAAAACTCCAACATGTAAAGCTGCTCTGGGTTCTGTGTATTTGAGTTGTGGAGTGCTGGTGTTCAAACTTACCATCTTAATTTTCTCCGCTAATTTTTGGTTTATAATATAACGACTGAAAGGGTACGTACGTACGAGCAGGGGATGAAACGATTGAAAAAAGAGAATGAAGGAAGTAACCCGACAGAGGCAATGGAATGCAGCAGAAGCAATGATTTAAGTAACAAATTAAGCGAGCCGATGAAACGGAAAGTGGAGAGTGAAAGATGGGTGAAGGACAAATTGGGAGGGGGAAATGGCATTCCCATATCTGTAAGGTATAAGAAGGAGGGCAATGAGGGAGTTAGTAGGGAGCGAGATCGAGATCACAACAGGAAATACAGGTTCGAGCGCCTAAAAGTCAGAGGCCCATCGTTGTTGAGCTTAGAGGGTCCTGGTATTGCCTCCAAATGGTGAAGAGTTTGACTTCGCTAACAACATGAATCAGCTAACCACACGAAAACAAATTCAAAATGATTTGATTCTCTGGAAGCAGCGGCAAAGATATTAACCATTTTAGGATCAAAGATCTCACATTCTTTTTGCAGGGCCTAACATTCGGGCAGTCTGCGCGGGTGCTCTTCCCTTGGCTTCTCTCCGTCCAAGGTGTTTTTCTAACCCTGCCCTCCCGCAGCCATCCTGCAAGCTAGACATTAAACCCCTTAAAAAACCCATGTAAATTAGTTTTATTTAGGTCTCTTATTGTTAGGATGTCCTCATTAATCATCTGATTTAAGTGCTTTCTGCTGCTTCCCCTACCTGATTGATGTTCATCATCCATTCTTTTTGTAGCAATATAGCTATCTTGTACCTATAACTACTTGATTACAGTTCCAAGAAATTCCACTTTATCCTCTTGTTGAGCTTGCCATTTGATTTTTTGTTCTTGGATCCTACTCCCTCCATTGTTTATTATAAGCAATAAATAACCGAATTATGTTAGTTAAAAATGGTGGGAGACAATAAATATGCAAAACATGTACCTTTTTTTTTTTTTTGTCAATAATAGCTTCATGTTTATCATTAAGGGGCAAATCTGCCACGAAAGTTTTTGCTGAAGATTAATGTTGTCTTAAAAATTTTTTTATGTTCAATGTCACTACAGAAGTTTCAAAATGTAACAATGTTACCCTAATCTATTAAAAAAATTAACATTAACGTTGACAGTTAACTTTTTAACCGAAATAGACAATATTGCTCTGTTTTAATCACTTCTAGGGCAATCTTGAATCGAAAGAAACTTCCGGAATAATATTATTTCTCAGTGAAAACTTTCGGGATAAATTTACATTTTAACTATGGAAGAGACAGAATATATAGTGAGGAGAGAATGTGACAGAGAGAGAACCAATGAGAATTAAATAAGAGTAATATGAGTTATTCCATGGGGGTAAAACCGGAAAACAACAAAAAATTAGCCTCTAAATGCAGTTAATTTCCATGGATTCCGTGGTTTCCTTGAATCTAAGGAGCGTCACGCATTACCCCACTCCCTAGATTCAAGAACACCATGGAAGTTAACTGCACTTGCACTCGTTTCGGTTGTTGAAGAAGAGCCTTTTTGTTTTTGGGGGAAAGCAATCACATGCCCAAGCCGACGAATATTTGTGGGAAACTTCTAGCTGGGCCTTGGTTACTCGTTAGGGTCCTTTATGCTATCATTTTTGTAAGAATCCATTCTTTTTGTTAAAAAAAACATCTGGCAAGCCTGACGATGCTTCCAGTTGCTTATGTCATTGTTGCTTGCTTTTTTCTCAACTTAATTCAATAGGCCTACTGACACCCAAGTTTAGGTGCCTTAATAACAAGTGACAAGCTCTCTCAACAGCATTGTTTTTTTCTTTTTTCTTTTTGATAACTATGCGGCATCAGGAATATTATTCCTTATCCACCAACAGAAGCCTATTCAACTCAACAGAGGCATGGTGAACCATGTGGAATCCAGGAGCGATAGACAAGCTCTCTTTAGCAAGGTAGTCGGCCGGCATGTTTAGCTCTCTACTGATCCTTCTCACTTCAATATGCCAATCTCGTTTCAGCATTTCTTGGGCTTCGTCAATAATCCCGCAGTCGTCATGTAGCTCATGTCTGCTTCCCAACAGTAAACCGTACGCCTCCATAGAATCAGTTTCCAAAATAACATCCCGATATCCTAAGTCCCACGAGATCTTCAGTCCATGCAAGCAACCCCACAGCTCGGCTGTAAGAGCATTGTTTTTTTCTTTAAAAGAAACAATTTTGGGTTTTGGGGTCTGAACTGAATGAATTACGGCGATAATGGTTAGAAGGACAAAGGTCCCACCATATGGACCGTTTCTCCAGTTGATCATTGTAATCTCATTTTTGTTGTTTTTCAACGAGGGTCAGAGTCCAAAACGAGGTCAAGAAAAGGGTTAAGCTGCGAATCCGCCCACCAGGAATCACAAAATTTTATTGTCGTCTTAGAAATTTTTTTTGATTTTAAATATCATTCTAGAAATTTAAAAACATAATAACAATTTCGCCTTACTGTTTAATAATATTAATTTTAACTGTTTGTTGACTAATATTATGCTGGCAAGGATACGATGCCACATATCATGCCACATCATTGCAATCAAATCCACATGGTTGAAACACAACACAAAGTGCTGGAACGAAAAACACAACTTATAGTGCAGGTATACACGACCAGATCTGTCATGCTTATTCCTCTAGGAAAACTTGTGAATCCAAGCACCCAAATCAGCTATAGCAGCAAGAATACTTGAAACCGTAATTTCATTTGGTTTCGCAGATTAGCATCTCTGCATTTCATGAAACAATTCCAAGCTTTATTGGGTTGTTTATTTTGGTAGTATCCACCTACCTTTGCATTCCAAGTGAACACGTTTTTCTCAGCTATATTATCAAACATCAATCAGGTAGATTCGATGTCACCATTACGACATTACCCAGAAATCATACTGGTCCAAGAAAATGAAACAAATCCTGAGCGAAATCCATAGTCTCCAACTTCACATAACCATCAATCATTGCATTAGCAACCCAAACAAGACGAAAATCCTCATTCTACAATCGAGACTTCACAACAAGAACCCCAGTTAGCTCAAAAGGACCAAAGCTCCGGGCTTTCCCAAGAAGACCCTAAGAAAAAGAAAAGAGAGAATTACTGCCAGTTTCCAAATAAAAAGAGAAATAAAAAAATAGTCCTTTAAAATTTTAAAATAAAAAATAATCTTATCAAGACATTAATATCCAGATGCAAGTCGTTGACAATTCTAAGAATATCAATTGGGACTATTTTTTTATTTTGAAATTTCAAAGTACCATTATTTTACTTTCTTTCTTACTTGGAACCTAGTTATAATTCTCCCAAAAGAAAACCCAGAAAATTGAAGGTGAAAGTGAAGAAACCAAAAACAGAAAAGAAGAATGAGCAAGTTACTCGCATCAATCGCATATCAGAATGAGATACCTCTAACACATACATGCTTTTATTAAGAAAGTTAACACATCATTCAAAATACGGGAGAAGAACATAGATCCAGTGGCTTCGGCGCCCACAGCGGCGGATTGTAGTTTGCACACGCATAAGCCACGTTAAGAGGAGCAGCGATCTTGCCCATTTTCGATGGATTTTCACCATCGGATCTTCATTGAGAGGAAGAGAGGGGAGGCAGGGTTACATCGATGGAATCCAAAGACGGCCAATTTCATTCACTTCCGTCATATCGGAGCATCCTCGAAGCAAGCAAATCGGGAACTCAGTGGGGATGACGGGCTAGTGGTGGCGCTGCCGGCAGTGGCACACTGAATTTCTGGAGCGATGATGATGAAGGTGATGAACATGGAAGGGCCTGAGAGCTGATGAGGTGGCACTTTGAATGCCATGTGAAGTGCCACGTTGTGAAAATTAACTTTGTTAACAGGCAACATTGCTATATATCAAAATTCTTCAAACACTTGCGAGGTGGACTTTGCACCTTAATCCCGAAAGGAAAAAAAACCCTCGGACACTTACCTGTGGCACCTAAGACTGGGGGGTGGGGGTTGTTGGTTTGAACACCCAAACGTTAAATTGAGCCCATAAGCTCAATATCTAATTTAGAAAATTTTTTTTGAGTGTTTGTTTCCTAAAATGAGCAATCAAGCTTAATTTTATCTTAATAGCTTTTGCCATAAGCTCCATTTCTCAGTTTTTACTGATTTAGCTTTTGAAGAGAGTGAGAATTGTTAAAATATTTTTTCAGTTGTGTCTAGTGTACTATCAGATTTATTGCAATTTTACCCTTAATGTATTTTTTTTGCTACAAAAATTAATTTCAACTATTATTTGGTGCTTTTAATCCTTAAAATATTTTTTCAACTGTACCCAATGTATTATCAGACTGATTGCAATTTTATCTTTAATATACTTTTTCAGTTCCAAAAATTATTTTAAACTATTTTTTGATGTTTTTAACCCTTTAAAATATTTTTTCACCTACTCTCTCTTACTATTATCACAAAAGTCACTTGTGTTTAAGTCAATTCAAACAAGTTTTATTTTTGTAAAAGTTATTTATACAATCGCTGTTCCAAATATAAATCACATTACACAATCGGGCTTTTACCAAAAACAAAATTACTAAAAGCTAAATTAAAAAACTACATTTTTCCTATCGCTATTCCAAAAACACACTCTAAATCATAGGTTGTAAAGTAGCGTCATAGGTCAGTTTTAGTCTTGTGGGTACTGTAACAGTATAACTTCCCCTGTTAGTTCTAGCGTCGCATTATGTATTTATCACCCCAATAGGAAATATAAGTCACTCCAGCCTGCTTGCTACAAACTAGAAACCTTATTGTTGGACAAGCCCATCCATTACCTAATTGTTTGAGAGCCTAAGGCTCTATTTAGTATGTAGGATTAAATTTTGATGGATTAAGACTGTGATTGACATTGGGAGTGTGATTGATATTGGAATAGGGAATAAGACTTTAAAATTAAGTTTGTTATGAAGTAATATTTGGAGAGAATATTTATTTATTTTTTATTTTATAATCATTCCTAAATTGTAAAAGATTACAATATCCTTATTATTAAAAAAAAATAAAAACTATCCTTCATCTTCTTCAACCTGCTATTGAAAATGTAATACCAAAAGGAGATGACTTTGCAACAATCCTATTTTTATGATACTTTCAATCTCAGGTTATGTTCAGTACCTCATATCAAACATTACATAATTTGGCTCAATCCCTATCCGTCAGTGTTATGTACCAAACATGGCCTAAGAACCTAAGACAGGCCCACCCTTCTCTCTCTTCCCCTAATATGTCTAACTTTATTCTTAAAGGAGAATAAATGAGTGGATTTTGTACAAAGTGAAGCAAGAAAAATTGTAACAAGAAAGGGAACAAAGCCAAAAATTATGTTAATGGGTTCTTGTCAAAATCTTGCATATTATCTTTCAGTCAAGACCCTCCCTAGATCTGTGGGGACACCTCCCCCTTTGAAAATATTCAATATGTCTCTTCTTTCTATTTTTTTTAATTAATCCCATTTTCTCTGCTGTAACCAAAGAAAAAGGATATATCCTATGTGCCTATTTTGTTATAGCTCAGGACTCAAATAGAAAAAGTGGCTTTTTCTACTTTTAGGACTTCAATTCTCTCTGTGGGGGCTAGCTTCAATCAACCAAACAAATATTCTTCTTCTTAATTAATTTGCGGTCTATTTTCAAACACGAATTTTCATTTTCACATGAGGAGAGAAAAAAAATCACACCTGAAATGATTTCGAGAATATTATTGAAAGTGATCATCTTCCAATGGTTATGCGCTTTTGATTAATATATAAAAAGAAAGCTATATATGATTCAGATATTATCCCAAGTGTCTCAAAAGCCTTGCCCTAGTACTCGCATCCTGCTTTTATTATTATCATCTGCATGCACAACCTTTTTTTTAAAAAATTCTTTCCATAATTCCCTATCATCAATTAACATGCTAAATTCTCCTCCCACCTCAGACCTGTCACGATAATATTAGTAGATAAATTAGGAAAAAAATATATTAACAATTGAAAAGGAGTGGTCATCTTTGAGGTAGGCTTTTCAATTATAGTGATGGAATGGAAAGTATATATAAAAAAGAAAAGGCAGAGAAGTATAATTAACAGAATAAGGAGAGTATATATATGAGATCGATGAGACAAATTTTCAACCAGTGATCCCAACTTCATTACAGATTCATTATCATCAAACAGAACGAGAATCAAAACTGTTACCATCATCACGTCGACTCAAATCATTAATACTCTCTCTAGTCTTTGATATAGGATATATTTTGGGAGTTGATTTTGGTTTTAAATATAAGATATGTTTTTTATATTTGTCGATGTTTTCTTAATTTACCACCTATTAATGCTTCCTAAACAATAATCAAGAGGGAGAGGGAAAGAGAAAATTAAGGAAGATGTATAGGATATTTAAAAATTGACATATTAATTAACTTCTAACTTCTTTAATCTAATCAAATTAGATAAATATATTTTACATTAAGGACCAGAGGGAGAAATTAGTATTCAGAAACAAACCGCTAGGACCTTCCCCTAAATATCAGATCATTTCATATCATTGTATTCTCTTTTATCCATATTAATTACTCCATGCATGTTCAGTACTCCGTTCGCATCTAAATATAAGATAGAGTTGACTTTTTTGAAGAGGTTAATAAAGCTAATTAAATTACTTTAAAATATTTATATTTATTATTTTCTATTAAAACTATTTTTTCTAACTTATAAACTAATATTTAATATGAAGATATACAACATATGATATGATTAAGTGACTTATTTACTACAGGCAAAAAAAAAAGTGACTTATTTACACTAGTACAAAAAAGGTGTTTTAGATATGCACATTTAGACCGGTTATAGGCGGATAAGGTTTAAAAGAAATTACCGGTGGCATTTTCATAATTATGAACAAATTGAGAGACCGGTTCAAGTAATATAAGGTCTAAAAAATATTATTTAAACCGGATTTATAACCAACCGGTCTAAAAGGATTAAATAATTAAAAAAATGTATATATGAAATATATTTTTTAGACCGTTTCTACCTATAACAGGTCTAATATATTTTTTGGAACAAAGGTAATTAATAAAAAAATTTTGCTACTTTTTAGACCGGTTGTTCTTGACAACCGGTCTAAAATAGTAAACCTTTTAGACCTATTTTGATTATAAACCGGTCTAAAAGGTTTAGCGGGAAAAAAATAAATAATGAATTATTTTTTAGACCAGTTACTCATATAACTGATCTAAAAGAAATATATTTTAGACCGGTTATTCCAATAATCGGTCTAAAATAAAGTTTTTAAGACCGGTTATTGGAATAACAGGTCTTAATAATTAAGATCGGTTATTCCAATAACCGGTCTTAAAGATCTACCCCAAATTGCTTTCCTAGTCTGAGCTCCGTGCCATTTTTTCCATTCTGAAATATTTTCATACTGAGTAGCAAACAGTCGAGAACCGACGGCACCTCCTATAACCCCCTTCTCATCTACGGCCGAGATTAAGTTCATAAATACATAATTAGGTGGAATTAGAGACCGTGATATGATTTGGGCCTTATTGAAATTTCTTTTTCCCAAAAGGGGGTTTTCAAAAACTTTTCTAAAACCTGTTCACAACGGTTTCCTATTCACATTACAAATATACAAATGGCTTGTACAGTACGATTCCATTCATAAATATCAGAGTACAATGCAAATTCTCGACACACTCGGGTTCTATTAATCAGTAAAGGGGTTTATAGGGCATAATGCCCATCAACAGTTTCCTATAACAAGGGGATTACACAAATACTATTTTATGATCCAAAACATACATGTAATTCCCAACACAATATCCAAATAATTTGTAAATGATGACCAATTATCCAAAATAAAACTTATATCCCGGAGCTTTATCCGCCCTTCGTCACCTGCTTCTCTTTTGAACCTCCAGCCCTGTCTGAAATTTGTTTTGGGCGAGTGAGATTCTAAGGAATCTCTGTAGTGTCAAATCACTCATAGTATACACAACCACAAAGTATGAAAGCAAATCATCACACAACACATAACAACTACAATGGCAGTTACAGCAGCAAGGGAAGGTATGACTTGCTTCACCCTTATGTTTGCTCACACTGAAGTGCTCACGCTGTATTGCACTCATATCACCACAACTGGGATCCATATAAAATATTTCACATACACACAGCCTTTACGACTGTTCATGTTGAATTGCTCATGCTGTAATGCCCTACGGCCGATAACACATACAACACAATGATAAGTCATGCATACCAAGCATCATACACAACATGAGAGAAAAGTCACTACCTTGGTCCTTCTGTGTGTGCTCTGGCACTAGTCTTTCTCGAATAGAGCAAATGTTGAATCCTATAATTCACAATTAGGGATGAAGTGTCATATTCTATTCCAATACTCAAATGACTTCATATTACTTAGATTGATTATCATTAACGTCCTTTAGGAAGCTACAAATGTCTCTAACAAAAGCCCTAAAGGGTTGGAAGAACTATCCCAAAGATCCCCTTTTAGAAGCACAAGTACTAGTTTTTCAATTGCATTCAAGTGAAGAAGACCTCACTTGAGTGTTGATGGACTTGCACTCGAGTCTTGAAAGCAACACTAGAGTGATAGCCAAATGCCCACTTGAGTCCTACGAAGTAAGGCACCAGAAGTGATCACCCAAGAGTAGAAAGAAATGACAGAAACCAGAATTGATTGCTGCACTCGAGCATAACTCAAATCACTCGAGTGATAGCTTAATGCTCACCTGAGTCCCCCAAAGTGAGGTTCAGGAAGTGCTCACCCGAGAGCACAAGAAACTTTCAAGAGGGAATATCACTCGAGCAGGGACCTAGGCACTCGAGTGATGGCTTAATACTCGTGAGTGTTAAGATACACTCTTGAAAATTGACCGTGAGTTACAACCTGAGACGCGAATTCATAGTGTCAGATACATCTACACTTGAGTGAGACAAGGTTCACTCGAGTGATAACTGGTAACACCCGCAAGTGAGACAACACTCGTAACTTTTTGCAATGAAGTACACCCAAAACTCAAAGTGAAAAGAGAATATGCACGACTTCACTCGAGTGAGACCCTTGATCACTCGAGTGATGCATATCAGAAGCAAAAAATGCAACAGAGTTGACAACATTTCCCAATCTTTGTCTAAGTGATTCCAATGATCCCAAATTCTAAGCCAAGGCTATTTCCACATAAAATTGCACAAGGAACCAATGGAACCATCAAAACTACCAAATTCCTATTTCATTATCATGTTTTGGTTTTAGGCAACATTCAACACAAAATCCTAAAGTTTGCCAAACTCAACATTTCTACTTCAAACCAATTCTATTTATCCAAACACCATTTCCATAACCATATCATGCCAAACTACCAATGACCCTAATTTTTTGAAAATAAGGCCAAAAATTCCAAAAATTCAAAGCTTCATTATTTGGCACAAAACATAGATAGAAAGGCTCATTTCACTTACCTCAATAACTTTCTCAAAGAGGTTTCTTGATTCACCAACCACAAGATTTCATTGGGAGCTCAAACCACCACCAATGGACAATCTAAGACCATAGAAATGGAGCTCTCAATCCAAGGAACAAAATTAATGAAGAGAGTTTTGACATTTGAAGTCATTTTCTTACCTTAATCTCAAGCTTTTCTTCTTCTCTCTAGAGCAACAATAGAGGACGAACAAGAGAGAGAAAATAAGAGGGAAGAGTGTGAGGAAGGAGATGAAGCAACGATCATACATCCCTCCCCATACCCATTCAGTGAAAAGGAGGGAGAGAAAGGAGAGAGAACTGATAAAAAAAAAAGAGTTTGACTTTCCCACAGTCTCTCTCATTCTAACAACTTGCCAAGTGTCACCATTTCATTATCTTTCATAAAGTAAGTAACCAATTAGTTACTCTAACCCCTCAATTAGTCATTTAGTCACACATCTAATTTCCAATTAGTTAGTAATTAATTTCCCTATTAATCACTGACTAATTAACCAACACTTTTCCACTAATTTTGGCATATTTACCGAAATTGCCACTAAACACATAATAATTAAATCTTTAAATGACAAACTATCCTCATTAATTATCATTAGCCCTTAATCAAAATTTGGGGCATTACACCTCCAAATTAGTCATTACAAGAGTGGAATTAGTGTGTCACCTTAGGTTTTGCACTTTCGTCATGATAATGGGATCTCAGAGCTAGCATCCCTATTGCTCTTCGTTAAAGCGTACTGGTTCTCTGTCTTTTCATTGAGTGTTGAGGTTTGATGACACTTAACACACTCTCTTATTATTTTTATGCATCGTCGGTCTGTGAAATTTGGATCCTAAACTTGTTGAAGCCCTAATTCTCTTCCAGGTATTTCTTCTCTTTATCTATAGGTTTTTTTTTGTGATTTTTTTGCTATGGCCGATGAAGAAGATTATGGGTATGATTTAGGAGATTGGAAATGTGAGGGCATTGTGGTTCTAATATTTCAACTCTCCTAACATGTGAACTTCCCTAAATTCAAACTTGCCCCAAGAAGATGAGTTTGCTTAAATATTTGTTTTTCTTTAGCTTATAATTACATTCATGATTTTTGATGCATTGAAGCACTATCTGGGATAGTTACAATTTAATTGGTTGAGAGTTAATTTGTGGGTTGAATTGAAGGTCTACTTGTTGGGTGAAATCCTATGAGAATATGCTTGTTTCATTTTTGAATTCTCTTTGCTGTCAAAAATGATGAGCCCGACAACTAAGTTGCTCTAAATATGATTCTGAATTTAGTTTTTGTGTTGCAAATCTGAGTTTTCCTCTATTTTGTTTATTGAATGAAATGCAAATAGTGTGTATATCTATTTGACTTTGAATTTGAAGTTGTGAACTTGAATCTAATTGCTAACTTCTGTCACTAACATTTTTAATTATGAGAAATGTCAAGGGTATATTGAGAAATGTCACAGTTTTCGTTGTCAACAACGATGAAGTTTTTTCTATACATGAGCTTTTGATTGTTGTGAGAAATGTCAAGGGTTCTGCATAAAGGTTAAGGATTGTCATGGTTTTGTTCACACCCGAGTTTCTAGAATAACAACTTATTGGCTGTATAATGTGGGTTGTCCCTGGCTTCAAGCACTCCCTTCATTTGGGGTAAGAAATTATCCTGTTTTTCTCCTTCATCTTTTGCATTTTATTTTTTACACAATCTCCTAAATAGATACCTTTGTCAAAGACTTCTTTATTTTTTTTTTCTACATACACTTTTGAACCAAGATATTTTACTTAATGGTTATAGTTAATAAATCCTTTTCTTATTAAAGCCATTATCTATTGTTTAGTTTTTGCATTTCTCCTTAGAGAAATCATGAAACTTCAAGAGGTATATTATTATTTCACAAAAAAATAAAATAATTTGGTCAAATTCTCTCCCTCTCTATGCACTTGCCATCTATAACAGCATTTCTTTACGTCTATTTCTATTCTTTCCATCATCATACAGCAACAGAGAATCATGCTTAACTAAGTTTGATCAATTTGACCACTTAAAACTTTACGAATTTCTTTTGGATCCACTTTCAGTGCTTAACCATATGTCTATTGTTTTCCAAGTCAGGTACATTTTCAACCTTGAGTATGACTCATAGATGGATAATCACATAAACCCTTAAATTAAGGAAAAAACATTTAAATGTAATTATTGCATGTCTTATCAAAGACTAGTTTAATGGACTTTAGAGCTGCACTACTTGATCTATTTTCTGACGCTTAGAACTGTTTCATGAAATATGAACTATCATTTCTCTTTATTCAATCATGATTGTCTATGAATATTGGTCTTATTATTACTAAAGTTCAGCTTTTCTATTGTTGCTATTGAGGCTTATTTTGTATTTGGTTATTTCTTTGTAGTCTACGGTCTTCAAAGACTTTTACATACTTTCAGAGAGGCTTAGTGAACCGCAACTGAGTGTTTCTTGGCTCCATATGTGCATGGGTAAGAAACAGATATATATATATATATATAATGTTTTATAGTTGCTTAATATTCTTCTCTTTTTTTTTCAGTGATCATTGGCAGTTGGTTCTTCTATGCAAGAGTAATTACACTGTCATCCTCTTATGCACCCTTTACTTTAAACCAGGGAATGATTTGAAAAAGAACATGAACGCGTAAGTTTTCTTGCATTATTACCTTTTGTGTGCAAAGTTTATGGAATTTGTGTAAAATAAGTAACCTTTGTGATTTTGATGATGATAGGGCTATACAGACATTACTACACACTACTTGTGGTAAGCATGTATGTGACTTAAAAGACCCTACGTGGATCGTGTCAAAGGTTAGTACATATTGATTTATTTTAAGAATGTAATAAACCATGCTTTTTATACTTGTTTTAATGATATCATGTTCTTTTTCAAAGTCGTAGGCAACCACAAGGGTCCAACTTATGTAGTTTTTATGTTTTGAAACACATTTACAATATTATCACTCTAGACACGACTAATTTTACTAAAGAGGTAAATTTATATTTTAGAACGTTTGTATTACTTTTATTGTTTTTAAGTTACCAAGTTAATGTTTTGTCTGGCTTTGGTGTTACAGATATTTGATGTTGTGGATCCCTTTCCTGAAGAAGATATTGATTTCATCCGCAGATGTTGTGTTGAATTCATCTATGAGCTTTTACAAAAATAGTGAGTTTTTGAATCCAATGTTACATTATTCTCATATGTGTTGCTTCTGTTGTATGAATTATAAATTGTTGCTGTAATTGCTAGGGTTGATCATGGACCAGACTAGACCTGGTTTGGCCTCAACCCGAGGTCTGGTCTGGATAATACCTTGGGTTGAACAAGACAGCCCGAGGTTTGGTCTGGTCCAACACCAGCCCGATCTCGAGTTGGATCAGACCAAGTCTGGCAGACTTCTTGGACTAGTCCAGGTAGTCCAGGACCTTTTAGGTTTTTTTGTTTTTGATTCTTGCCTTCTAATATTTGAACCTATTAGTGTTACCTAAACTCTGAGTTTACAACAAGCATTTTCTAACTCATTTACTTGACTGGGAAATGAAAGGAAAATTTGGCTAAATATTCTTGAAAAAGATGAACTTATCGAACATATATATCAAATAGACAAATACTATAAAACAGATGGTAATTAATTTCAACGTTCATATTGCATTTCTTGGGAGTTGTGCTATACTAGAAAAGTGATAACAAGAGTCCTAAATGAATTAGCAATGCAAGCAGAGAGCAGAGTTAATTACTGATCTCAACGGAGACAGAGACTGAGCCCGATGGAGAGCAAAGTTGAAACAAAAATGGAGACGAAGACTGACAGATGGAGACGTAGAGCAAAGACTGACAGACGGAGATGGAGGATAGAGAGAAAAGAGCTTGACGGAAGAGCAGGGTGCTCGACGGAGAGGTAATGAGAGGAGGAAAGGTGCCTAGAAGACAAAGAACTAGATCAAAGACGCAAGCGACGGGAGTGATTCACCTCACCCACCACAAGACGACCAGACCTAGGGTTCTTCCACACTCTTCCAGTTCCAAAGGCTTCTGTGATGATCTGATAGAGTGGATTGGAAGAGTGGAATGGAAGAATGAACTCTCAAGTCAGTCTGAATTGAAGAGTAGGCTTTGGGTTGGGCTCAGTGAATAGTGAGTGTGAGTAAGGGTTGAGGTGTCCATTGACTAAGTGTGGATTTAAAAAAAATAAAAAAAGTACTCGGGCCAGACTGGCCTAGACTGAGGGGTCTGCCGCCTTGGCCCGAAGTCCATTCTGGCTTGAGAAGACCAGTCTAGTCTAGTCTGCCAGAAGATGCTTCAGGCCAATTTTTTTTCCACCAGACCTAGTCAGGTTAGACTAGGTCGAACCGGACTACCTGGACCTCCGAGTTTTTTGCTCATCCCTAGTAATTGCAATTACATGCTGTGTGCAATTCCATTTTATTAGTCCAAACATATTGTGTGCTGGTTTACTGTGTTGCTGTATGCAATTCCATTTTAGTACAATTACATGATGCGTGCAATTATAAAGTGTTGTGGTTTTCATATTTAATTGGGTTTATATCTATGTGTAGGACAATTTCTGGAATATGGGTGATACTGGTCTGATGTTGATATAGGCATGGGATTTGAGGGATTGACGTTTGTACTTTTCCTTCCCTTTGTTTTTCTATACAACTGAGGAATTTTCTGTACATACTAAGGAATTTGTTTCTGATTGTGTGTTGCTGCTTTTTTGCCTTACTGCTGTCATTGCTTCTGTGAAATCTGTGTTGTTGCTTCTGTGAAAAGATGGGTAGATTTAATTTACAAGAGGATTAAGTTTTTAAAAAAATGATACTTTTTTAGACCAGTTGTAGCTACAATAGGTCTTAAAAGGTCTTTTTAAGACCGGTTGCAAGTGTATCCAATCTTAAAAAGCATAATTTGAAGACCAGTTGTAGGTTCAACAGGTCTTAAAAGATCATGCTTTTTAGACCGGTTGCACCTACAGCAGGTCTTAAATAAGACCTGCTGTAGGTGCAACCGGTCTAAAAAGCATGATCTTTTAAGACCTGTTGGACCTACATCCGGTCTAAAAAGTGTTTTTTAGACCGTTTGTAACTACAACGTCTTAAAAATCATACTTTCTAGAAAGTAACAGACTTTTTAGAGTGGCTGTAACAAGACCTAGTCCACACCGGTCTAAAAATTCATTTTTCCACTGGTTTTAGCTTCCTTAACTTCTCCGAAAAAAGTCAACTCTGTCTTATACTCCATCCGATCCTTTTTATAAGCAATTTTTTTCTTAATTGGGCAAAACGAACTTGCAGTTAAGATTAGTTAAAAGCAATAAATGTGTAAAAAATATCATGTCTTTTCCAAATATACCCATATTTATGAAAATGGTATATCAGAGAGAATGACTAAAATATAAAAGAGAATGAATAGAAAATATGAGAGAGAATGGGTAATAAATAATTAGATGGAAGAGAATTAGTGGTGAGTGGGGATGGTTAATATAAAATTATGTATTTAATAGGAATAGAAAAGAAAAAAATAGTTTAAATTTTGAGACACAAAAAGAAAGTTATTTATATTAAAAAGGACCGGAGGGATTATTTAGGACCTTGAGGGAGTATAAAATTAAAAAAAACTAACACAATTTTATATTTATATAGGTTAAAGTATACTTTTTATCCTTTAAGTTTGGACGAGGTTTCATTTTAGTCTTTTATCTTAGAAAATTGTGTTTTTAATCCTTTTTAAGTGAACTCCGTTAGCTTTACTAATAGAAAATGCTAATTCAGCATGCCAAGTCACTGAATTTGATCTTATGTGGAAGCTTGTAAGTTTGGCCTTTTAATTTATATTAATTTGATAATTTAATTAAAAATTTTTTTGTTTAATTAGAAAAGTGTGCCCATCTTTTACTGCCACACCCCCTCCTCATCAGTCATCTTCCTCATTTTTACCCCTTAAATTCTATCTCTCCTGAATAAGTTTTTCTTCTGGGCAAAGGGACTTTCACCTAGGTGCGTAACAGTAAATGGATAGCCACTGAGGAAGCGTTGCCATCAAAATCGCACACAAAGCAAGTAAGGAAGGAGGGCAAGATAGAGTAAATCAAGCGTGAGGGCTCTGTCACAGCAGAGGAATATCACACCAGACCTCAACCCTAAAAATTAAATTTTTTGATAGACAAGAACAAGAGTCCTAAAATCTCTAACTTTGACCTTAGTGTTGCCATAATAGCTCCGTCATGAAGGCCTCCTCCACACCCAGTATAGACTCTGGTATATGCTGCCCCCTGAAGTGTTGGGTATGATAGGTCCAAGTAGAGCTGGTAATATGGGTTGAAACCGTGGGCCAAACCCATATGGTCCTAACCCATGACGGGTTGGGTTCAAAATATTTGGGACCATTTCCGGCCCATATGTTTTTTTATATATAAACGAAGAGGCAAGAGGTAAGAGACTAAGAGCTAAGGCCTAAGCCAAGAGTCCAGTACTTCACCATTCAGTCCAGTCCACCATCCCTTCCTCTGTAGTCAGTCCTCACCTGACTAGCTGACCTCACTGCCTCAATTAGTCGATTTTAGTATCTCTTTTTGCTTAAAAGTCGATTTCAGTCTCTCACGCTCTCAGTAATCTAATCCCTAGTTCCCTACCATTTCGACATCTCCCCGTCTCCTCAATTGGTTGAGTCCCTGAGTCCCCAAGGGCCAACTACCGAGCTGTGCCTCTGTACACCACCAAGAGGAGCCGACGTCCAACACCTGATGGTGAAGCTCATATCTCAGTGCTCAACCTCTCACTCTTTCGACTCATAGTCTCACATTCATATCTCAGTGCTAAGTTTCTCCTTCCAGCACGGCGAGGGTTCGCATGAAGTCGACGATGATTTTAGATGGCTGTTTGGTGCTTTTCGACGACAATGGTTTCAATTTTTTTAATTTGTAATGTATTTTTAATTTTGTTATGATTTAGGTGTGTAGAAAAAATAATCTTAGTATATTGTTAAACAAATTAAAAAAAATAATAATAATATGGGTTGGGCGGGCTAGCCCGCCAACCCATCGGTTATGGGTTTAGCCAACCCATATTGATGTGGTCCTTTTGGGCTTGAACCCATATGGTCCCAACCCATGATGGGTTAGCCCGAACCCAGTGGGCTAAACCATATTACCACCTTTAGGTCCAAGGTTGATATATGGCCATTCACTTTTCAACTATAGGAACCAATTTCAGAGAAAACCAATGATAAGGAGATGCAGAAATTAGAATTTGCAGACCTGAAATAAACCTTCTTCGCCTACGTTTTTCAACGAGTTCAATAGCTATTGTTGCCACTTTAAGAGTTATGAGAAAGAAGAACAAGTTATTAAGAGGAGAGATAGAGTTTTTCATAGGTTAGAGACAATTTTCAAGTGGTCATGCCGAATCAAACCCGAAACTTGCAAAGTGAAGCTAATATGCTCTAACTAGCTAGCCACGAGTTTAATAAGAGAGAGAGAGATAGAGTTTGAGAAACAAATGAGGATGAGGAAAATGACCGAGGAGGAGAAAGAAAGAGCGGAAAAAAGATGGGAAAGTTGTTTAATTAAAGGGTAAAGGGGCAAAAATACCCATGTACATATCCCATATGTGCGTCTGGCACCATATACAATCCTTGGGTGAAAAAATACCTGTGATCATTATAAATGAGACAAAAATGCCAAGGACATTAATGGGGATAAACATCCGTTTGTTTTAGGTAATGGGCCCCGCTTTTTTGTATATGTGTCATACCCTGGCTCTTTTGACCATATGATAGAAATCTTTGACTACAAGAGCTAACTAAGACGCTGAGTTGGGGAAAATAAATTCCCATGTAGTGGTTAATTTTGAAAAATCGTCCTCAGCTAGTGCATAAAAATTCAATAAATCTAAAGGATTGAATTGGCTTTGCTTTTATACCTATACCCTTTTTTCCTCGATCATATAACTGAATTCTTAGATTTCTCGTTGATCCAAAATCTATTTCAGTCTAATGATTTCAACAAATTATATGCGTTGTGTTCTTGATTTTGTTCTATTATTTGTATAGGGTTATTAAGATCTGGCTGAGTACTCTAGAAGAAAAAAATGGCAAAACCACCATTAAACCTGGTAATTCAGAAACCGCCGGGCTACGGACACCCAACAAACCTGAGCCACTTAGTCGCATATTTCGCCTCAAATTGGAAGGCCACCTTAGCCGAGGATGGCTCTTCCACAGCTGCTACATTTTCTTGCTCCTCGTCTTAGTCGCGGTGTTTGCCTTCACATTGGCCACAACACTTATCTTCTTCGTCTAAAGACCAAAACCCGTCTTTCATCTGGAATCCTTCCAGATCTCGAATCACAACATCATGAAGGTAGGCAGTGCACATACCTAGATGTGGTCACAGCGTTTCATGTAGAGGCAAGGAATCCAACCGGGAAGATGTGATTTAATTTTGGGGAAATGACCATAGAGATATCTACCGAGAGGGGGAAGTAGGGTTAGGGGTGGCGATGGTATCGACGTTCATGGTGAGGGAATTTATTTTTCCCCAATCAGCGTCTTAGTCAGGTCTTGCAACCAAATACTTCCACAATATGGTCAAAAGAGCCAAGGTGGATGACACATGGACAAAAAAGTGGGGCCCACTACTTAAAACAAACGGAAGTTTATCTCAGTTAATGTCCGTGGCATTTTTGTCCCCTTTTATAATGATCATAAGTATTTTTAAAGATTGTATATGGTGCTAGACGCGTATGTGGGATATGTCCATGGGTATTTTTGCCTCTCTGCCCTTAATTAAATTATCAAATTAATATAAATTAAAAGACCAGACACATAAGCTTCCACATAAGATCAAATTTAGTGATTCAGCATGCTGACTTCACATTTTTTGTTAGTGCAATTAACGGAGTTAACTTAAAAGGACTAAAAATATATTTTTTAAACGATAAAAGATTAAAATGGGACCTCTTTCAAATTTAAAGGACCAAAAATATATTTTGACCTATTTGTATATTATTGATGATTTTATCCCATAAATTTTAAAGTTACATAGAGGGGGTAATTAAGTGTTCGTTTGGGATAGCTTATTTTTGGGCAATAAGTACTTATAATTCATGATTTACGGTATACGAGATAAGTATATGAAAGGAGTTTTACCTCGACTTATGTAATAAGTTCTTATTTTTTAAAAATAAGTCATTCCAAACACTGACTTAAATTGTGTGCTTGTGTGTGTTAGAGAGAAGAATGATCCCAAGTGATAAGGGTGATTGATTGATAAGAGAAGGCATGGCGGTGAGAGCTGAATTTTGTGTAGTTCAAAGGTTGCAACGTAATAGATTTGACTGGTTTTGGGAGGCATTAATGGGTTTGGCTTATTTTATATTTTATCTCTTTTAAAAATCAAAACATATTTACAACTCTTCAATTTATGACACATCTTGTCGATTAGAACGATAAGATACAAGCCACCCTGCCCCAACCATCCCAACTCACTTCCCATCTCTATTTTCACCTTTCATTTGTTTTGAAGAAAAGGTAAATAAATATCATTTAGATTTTAAAATTTTAAATTAATAATTTTTTAAAAATCTTAATTGTCAATTATTATATTCTTTTTATCAAACCTATTACTTTTATTGTCAATAAAATTAATTAGGAATTTTAAAATTTAAGTGGTATTTATTTATCTTTTTCTCTTATTTTAAATGGTGAAATTTGGCATTTTTTATGTATATTATGTAAATACATAAAATCATTTATATTGTTAATTAGTCGGGGAAAATTGTTGAAAATCACCCGTTGCAAAATATATTACATGCCATTCTTTTTCAATAGTGTACAAATATCTTACGTTTTATGTATAGATAAAAGGGACTCTTTGGGTTAGCGGCTGGAGTTACTTTTTTTTAATCTAACTTTTATAAAAATTAGATAGGATAAAAGTCATATCGTAAATGTGATTTGTGTTCGGATTAAATGTGGTAAAAGTGACTTTTTTGGACAAGCTAAACTTTTGAGGTTCTTTTCAAAAAGCGGTTTTTGAAAAAAATAAAATAATTTTTTTTATTTATTGCAATCAATAGGGGCAAAAAAAAAATGCATTGATTACTCTGAAATTAGACTTATAATAAGGGCCAAATTTTTTTTGGTCGAAATAGACTTATAAATCTGACCAGAGTGGTACCATATATCAAGAGCACTCCTACTCTCCCAGCTCTCATTTGCCAAAGAGTCATTTTTCTTCCATAATCACTGCTTTCTCTCTCTACGGTTATCATAAAAACACCAAATTTGAACTTATAAGTTATGGTGGTTTTTTCATAAAAACATAGTTATACCTACCGTGATCCCAAACACCTAAAATTCATTGAAGTGCTTTTTTCCCACTGTTATCGTACGTCTATCAGTGATACCGCTCTACCAAACATACACAAAAATAAGTTGTATATGGCATAATTGAAGAGAAGTTGCGTCGGCTGTAGATATATTGCATCCGAGTTTTTAAATTGAATAAATTTCATATACATTTAGTAATAAATTTTATAATGAATGATTTTTGAATAAATTTTCCCTATTAAGTTTATCTTTGATCTCATTTTATATTTTAAGTTTATGTCAGTTAATTTTAGAAAAAAAGATAGAAAAACAACTTTGAAATTGCAAAATCCCAAATCAAATTTGTTATCAAGAGTTGCTAAGGGAATTATGAACCTTAATAAATAATAAACAACTCATTTTTTGAGAAATACCTGATTTAAAATTTTGCAATTTCAAAGTTTTTTTTTCTATCTTTTTCCCTTAATTTTATTCTTAGATATGTTACCTTAAGAATAATCATTAATTACATGACTTGTACATGGTTTAATTTTTAAACTTAAGAATAATCAAGTCATCTAGGCCGTAATTAGTGTTTAAACTCATTTTATAAGAAAATGGAAGATCGATGGCAATTAAAAACTTTTTACAAAAACCTGTACAATATGATCTCCATTCATTTGAAATAAAAATAGTTGGCCTATTTGGTTTGTCACAAATACAATATCACAGTGTTAACAAAATTCCCGACATTCACTCGGGATAATATCATTAACCCAAGAGTTTTACAAGGCATCATTGCCCATCTCAATTTCCCATACCGGGGATTACACAATAACTATAAATCTATGGTCAATCCAATATACACAATTGTCCAAATGACAACCAAAAAGAAACTAAGACTACTACCGGCAATCCTAGTCGTCTTTACTCATTTGCTTGTCCCGAGATCCACTTGCCCTGGCTAAAATTGTTATTTGGAAAGAGTGAGATTCAAAAGAATCCCAGTAGCAACAGTTTACGTATATGATGCATAATTAAACAAAGTAAGTAAGTATATATTACAATGCAGTAATAACAATATTTAAGGTTGAGCTAACCGCCACGTCCCCTCAATAATTCAAGGTCGTGCTAACCGCCATGTCCTTTATTCAAGGCGGGGCTAACCGCCACGTCCCCTCGCTCATTCAATCATAAATACAAACAATCAATGTATTAAACATGATATAGGATAAAGTGTCGCTACTTTATTCTTTCCGTTTTTATTCATGTGTAGGCCTTCTACGTTCTGGGCAAATATCAAATTCTATAGTCATAATTAAGGACGACACGCTAACACTTATTCCAATACTCAAATGAGTTCAAAACACTTAGATTTGGTTATCATTAAAGTCTCTTAGGTGGCTACTAGAAGCCCAAACAAATGCCTAAAGGGTTGGGTAGTATTATCTCAAAGACCATCTTTTTTGTGTGCCTCGTAAAACATGTCGCTTCCGGCTTCTGACTCGGTCCTAAAATATTAAATGTACAATAAATAGGTTATAACCTATCCATGTATCATTTTAGGTACTGCCATAGTGTTTCTTGTGGTTATATTAGCCTATGGTGAGAATTTTACCAAAATACCCTAGGACCCTGGCCCGGCCCGACTGTACTTTTCTTCTGAAATTTTGACATGGGCTATTCTGATATATTTTCGCCCAAGGAATCCATTTTTGAGCTCAAAATTATCAAATTCAATATCAAATTATAAAATTACCCTTGACAGCCCTATTTTTAGGGTTTTAGGGACGTTTCAGTAATTATACTTTTCGGCTTTTTTCGAAAAAGTGCCCAATTGTAACCCCACATAATTTTACCTCCTGAATCCAATGAAATTATCAAATCATTGAAAATCCAACTCCTACCCCTAGATCTAGCCCTAACCAAAATTATGGGATCCTCCAGAAAAAATCGGGGTTTTGCGATTTCGGCTCTATAAACGCGTTCCTTTCTACTCCTAACCACTTTATTCACCATCTAATTGAGTTATAACAACAATTTGAACTAAAATTGGGCAGCATAACCCTTAGGCACACACATTTCCAAAATTTAAAACTAATGACAATCCGTCGAAATTTCACCGATTAAATTGCCCACAGCAGTCATAATAGTTAATATACGAAGGTCTGCAAGTTACCTCAAGCTCCCAGTAGCTTTTCCCCAATATGGCTGAAACCCTAACCTTTAAACAATAGATTTTTGAGCCTCTAAACCTTAAAGAATAAAGAAGAGTAGCTTAGGGTCGGAATTATACGCATTAGGAGCAAAATCGTCGAAGAAATCGACTTACCTTGCGAGATTTCTTCCCTTTCTCTCTCTAAACCCTCTCAACTTTCTCTCTCTTGTTTCATATCTATTTTGCACGAAATGGGCTGAAGGAAGAAGGAGGTAATGATATATTATAATATATCATATATTATTTCATTTATTTAACCAATTTCCAAAAATTCCAACCCAGCTCATTAAGCCCAACCGATATTTTCTTCCTCTTACAACATGTAGGAGGCACCTAGGGGTCCCTCCTTATGGTCTCAATTGGCTTCACAATTTGTCCAAGTTACGTATACACATAAAATCTCAATTTTGGTTAAAATTGCACTTTTGGCTCAAATTTTTCATAAATTCATATTAAATTGACCAAAATATTTTAAATAAATTTTCCCTTTTTATTTTCCTTAATTAATTGAAATTAACTTCAATTAATTGTAAAATAATTAATTTTTTGATAAATTGACAAAATTACGATTTTGCCATTACCTTTTTTACTTTTTTATTCCAATTTCTTCTCTTATTTTAATTTGGCCAATTTCAATCAATCTTTGGACCAAATATATTCGTTAATTTTTATCCATTTTTAGAATTTACTATTAGGCTTTTTAAATTACCCAAATTAATTTCATAATTATTTTGCCCATTTTCTCATGAAAATGAATATTTATAAAATTCATAAATTCCAAATTCATGAATATTCACCATTTTATTGAATTTCTCAAATAATTACAATATATTTGGTGAATATAAAATTTGTAGTGTTACAACTTCAACTAATTTATCAAAATCAAGAAATAAAACTTAACTTATTAATTTTTTTTTCAAATTGAAAAAAAGTTTCAACTTTACCTATATTAAATAATATTTTGAATAAGAAAAAGAAATACAATAAATCTTATTTGAACATTAATTACAAGGGCAAATTAACAAAAAAATTAATTAATTTCCAAGTGATACTTATATTGTGACTAGCTATTCTTTAAAAGTGGCTTATATTATAAACGGGAGGAAGTATCTATTGAAAATATAGATTTAGTCATCAGTTGATCTTTTTTAATTAAAAGAAACAAAAAAGAGTAAACCATAGCCCTTGGAAATTTTTGGAGAAGATCACTGTGAGGTCTCAAGGACCATAAAAATTACAGAAAAGTTCCAAATCAAATTCCCTTATCAAAAAGGTCCCTAGGACTGCATTGTGGTTAATTTGGAATGTGAAATTACTTTGTTGCCCCCATTGAATAAAAAAGGAAAGGAATAGCAGGAGGAAAATGAACTTATCAAAATAACTCATGCAGTTGTCAAAATAGGTATAAAGCACTTGTCAAAAAAAGCACATGTACTTGACAAAATAGGGACATTAAGTTCTGAAATATCAATACTTCTTCAATGAAGAAAATCAACTTGTCAAAATAGGCATATGCATTTGTCAAAATTGGCATACTTAGTTCTGAGATTTCAAAACTTGTCTAGACAGGAAAACAAATTTGTCAAAATAACTTATGCAGTTGTCAAAATAAGCATAAGCACTTATCAAAATTGGAAGATGCACTTGTCAAAAAAAGCATGTGCACTTGTCAAAGTAGGAACATTAAGTTTTGAAATTTCAAAACTTTTTAAGGGAGGAAAATGAACTTGTCAAAAAACTCATCCAGTTGTCAAAATATGCATAAGCACTTGTGAAAATTCTCATACGCAGTTGTGAAAGTTGGGACATTAACTTGTGAAATTTCAAAACTCCTTCAGGGAGAAAAATCAACTTGTAAAAAAAAACTCATGCAGTTGTCAAAATAAGCATAAGCACTTGTGAAAATTCTCATACGCAGTTGTGAAAGTTGGAACATTAACTTGCGAAATTTCAAAACTCCTCCTAGGAGGAAAATCAAATTGTCCAAAAAAAAACTCATGCAGTTGTCAAAATAGGTATAAACACTTATGAAAATTCTTATATGCAGTTATGCAAGTTGGGACACTTTGTTTTAAATTACTAAAGGCAATAAAGTAATTTCACATTCTGAATTAATCACAATGCAATCCTTAGAGACCTTTTTTATAGAAAATTTGGTTTGAGACTTTTTTGTAATTTTTTATGGTCATTGGAACCTCATAGTAATTTTCCTAAACATCTGTTTCCAGCTATATATGCACATCCACATGCTAAGAAGGTGAAATGTAGGTTTAATAATAAACAAAGAATAATTGTATGTTAGCAAAGAAATATAGAGTAGAGAATTTAGTACACCCTTCGTTCCTTATCGTAAGAAACGTTTAACCTCGTGGTTTGAAATGACGGTTAAGAACAATAAGTGTGTCAAAATTATAACCTTTTTTTTATTAAAATACTCTTATTTATGAGGAGATTGGGAATAAGAGAGAGAATAAGGAAATTATTATAGTAATAAAGAGGATTGTAAGATCCCAATTTATATACCTCTTATAATTGATAATAATCAGAGTAGCCCACGTGCAGTTCAATGGACACACATGAATAGCATAGATATACTGATATTAATGATACAATGTGCTTGATTATATTTAGGAATTCTCATCCAGGGTATTGTACAGTAAATTACAGACCTTAAATTTATTACAAAGCTTTTAGATAACCAATGTCTTCTCTTGAACTTGACCGGAACCTTCAATCGCCGGTAATTATAATTTTGCCCTCAGAGCTATTTTCCGTTGTTGCAAACTTTATACATTTATGGAAATGGTGAAATTTGAGAGAATCTCAGTAGTAACATACAATCGATCATATAAAATGAAAAAAATAAATATATTATGCTCCATGTTATGCAACAAATTAACAACAATATCACGGCATGTATACATGAGTTAGGGGCTTATTCCCCCATATCCGTACACCTCAATTGGATTCTTACTCAACAACCAGGTAAGTATGCCTCCACACACAAATTGCCCTCCTCGACAAAACCATGTTCATTAATTTATCACTAAAGATGGCATACACAAACATATAACATTGGCATAATATATGAAAAATATAATTACTACTTGAAATAGCCCCTTTCCAGCTTAATCGTCTAACTGTCTTGATCTGGTTCAGCCACAACTGTCCAGTCCTAACATTTCAAGTTTACAAGAATTAGGTTAATACCTATTCATTTACTATTCTAAACTCTTTCAAACTCATTTTGTTGGTCATCTTAGCTTAAAATTGATAAATGACTAAAATACCCCTGGGGACCCGGTCTAAGCCTATTTGTATCCGGTCCAACTGTACTTTTCCAAACATTATGACCCTTGCTATTCCTACATAATTTTGCCCAAGGAATCCATTTTTGACCTCAGAATTATCAAATTCACTACCAAAATATGAAAATACCCTTGACAGCCCCTAACTTAAGGTTTTAGGGGTAATTTTGCCATTTCACATTCTAAGGCTTTTAACACTTCATGATCAACATAAAACCCAACACAATTTTTTTCTTCTAAACATAATGGAATCATCAAAATCACCAAAATCCAATCCAAACACTGCCAAACACAGGTCTGGACGAAAATTAGGGAAAATGTAGTTTCTTGATTCCAATCAACTTAACACCTTCTTTTCACTCTAAATCACTTGTTTAACCACTTAATTAAACTTCTCATATGATTAGTCCAAATTTGGGTAGCACCTCCCCTTAGGGTTTGAGTTTTCCAAATTTCAAAAACCAACCAAAACAACCCACCAAACCATCAAACCACCAACAACAAGTATAAATCAACAAGAGGAACAAGGTTCTTGATATTACCTTTGATTTCTCTTCTTTCTCTCTCTAAAACCATCCTCTCCTCCTTGTTGCTCTTGATTTCGCTTGTTAAACATATGTTTCAAGAAGGAATGGAGATTAGGGAGAGATTCCCATGAACTAGAAGGCAAGAACAAGTAATTTCAACCACAACTTACCTTAATCTTGCTTCTTGAATCACTTGAGCTTTTCTCTTGTTCATGCTTCTTCAAAGCTCTTTCTCTTTCCTTGTTCATGTGTTGGACGACATATAAGGTCTTTGGAAGAGATAAATGATCTCAAAATATTATCTTCCACCTTCTTACAATATTAATATTAAATTGCAATTTTAACATGTGCCTACTTTTTTAACTTTTCTACTTATTTTACTTGGTCACAAATACTCTCTCCTTGCGCTCTTCAACTAGACATATATGTAGCCCTTGGAGAAATTAAAGAGCTTCTTGAATTGTTATCATCCATCCCTTTGCAATTAATATGTAATGGCCATTTATCACTTAAGTTGCTTTTTGACTTTTCCACCACACGTTTGCTTGACTCAAATTGCTCTAGCTTTTAATATATCTATCTCAATATTAATTTCCCTTCATGCTCTCATTGTTGGATGTCACATGGCCCCTAATTATTGGAAAAATAAGAGCTTTGACTTTGTTCCACAATTTACACAATTGTCATTACATTTTGTTTTCCAAATTCGTAATAGTTGACAATTCTGGCAGACTTTTTGACTAAACTTTGAAAAATCATAACTTTACTTATAGAACTTCAATTGGAGTGATTCCAAAGGCTATAAAACCCTTATTGAGTCTAGGTTTAGGGCTTGTTTGGTATGATTGGAGGGAAGGGAAAGTGGGAGGAGGGAAAATTTTTTTAAGATGGATTTCAAAAAATGATAGACGTGAGTTATGAAGTTTTTAATTAAGTATTCTTACTCTTTAATCTAACATATTATCTATATTTAAATTTTGTAATCCTACTTTTTCAATTTTCTTAAATCCAACTCATAAAAATTTCCCCCTCTAAATCCCTCATTTAAGGAAAAATATAGCCTTTAGCCAACTGAAAGCTGAAAATTCTCAGAATTTCAATTTTTGGACTCTATTCTAGAAAGTAGCCAGTTTCACTAGATAAACTTCAAAAATGCATAACTCTTTGTGTACAGCTCCAAATGATCTATATGACCTATCAAATTAAAACTTAGAGTGTCTACTTTCATTATAGAAAATTTCACATTTTTTGAATATCATTTGATCATCCAAAATCACATGACAATCTCGCTGCCTCACTGGAAATTGCACTGGTAGCACTGTTCACATTCCAATTTTGAGTGTCTAATTCCTATGATCAAGAATTTTTAGCTGGAGGCTATTCAAGGTGGGTTAATATTCACCATTTTATCCTATTAAATATCTCATTACATAAAGGGAATATTGGTGATAAAAATTGGGGTGTTACAAGGATTATAGAAGAGAGAGAATAATAAATATGGTAGAAGTAAGAGTAATAAAAATGATTGTATAAGAGAGAGAATGTGTGGTGAAGATAGAAAGTGTGGATTTAATATATTGACAATAAATAGGGTAATTAAATAGGATAAAAATAGGAAAGAAAGAAGTAAAAGACATTCTTTGAATGTTTCTTATAAGAAGGAACAGACCATATGTGATGGTTAGGGGTAGAAACAGGCCAGACTAGGCCAGACTTTACTCTTAATAGGCCAGGCATGTATTGCAAGAAGTAGGCCTGAGCCTGGCTTGTGGCTTGTCACATGCCTTTTTTTTAGCCTAAGCCTGGCCTGAAGCCTACTTAAGAAGCCTGTATTTCTAAAAACTCTAAATAGACTAATATGCATTTGATGGAAAACAGGCCAAAAAGAGGCCACATTTAAACAGGCCAAAAACCCATAATTACATAAACTAAAATTACAATAACTTGATATAAATTATCCAAAATACATATAATCTAATCAATCAACAAGATAAAACCAAATAAAACAATAAAAGAATTTTGATTACAATTACAATTTAAACTAAATCAGTATAGCCACCAACCACAAATCCACAATGCATCAATGTAATTTCTTCTTTTAGTTCAAAGACCTGGAAAAGAAGAAATCAAATACATATTATTAAATCATAACACAATTTAACAAGTCATGACAATAAACACTCACCATCCATTTAAAACAACAATATTACAACTAACAAATGGGGAGTCCACCAATATCATATGCCCACCATGTTAATGTACAGCTCTCACTGTATCCTTTCAACATCCACAGTGAATAAAAGCATAATATGTTGATATTATATTCATTGCAATTAAACCTCATCTTTTCAAGACAATCAGATTTTTAGGACAAGGTTTGCTGTAAATGCTTCTTAGAGATTTAAGGTCCCAAATTTAATTGAAGTTTCTTACATTTTGTGATGCCATTGGGAAACACGAATAAAATTGATTGGATAAGACAAGTAAGCAAGATTTTAAAATACTGAAGACGTTTGACAATAAAATATAGCAAGCAGACAAATGGCACAACTTCAGGTTTAGAAAGGAAAACAGGGGGCATGTATAGAGTATAAAGCAAACAATAGCTTACATATCAAAACAAGATCCAAACTTTCATGCGTCTCAATAAAGTCAGCAACCCTACACAGCAAGCTTAAGCATCTAAGGGGTTACTCGTGATCAACAGAATAAAAAGTCATAATCTTCTCGAAAAATTTGGCTCCAGAAATTGAAAAATATTAATCAGAAGGTCAAAAGTTTTAGCAAGCATAATGCACTGATTAATTAGAAAGCTGATTAAACTGACCTACAAATATGGCTCCAGAAACAAACAAGGAAATAACATTATTAATCAAACATAGGCTGGGGGAACCAAAAACATTAATCAAGATTATCCATATTCCATATAAAAGTTACAATCATAGTGCAGGAAGAAAGTATGATATATTTTGCTATAAAAAAAAAAGAAAAAGAAAGTATGATATATTTTTTGAATATTTCTACTTTAACAGACCATATGTTTCCAGAAGTTTGACATCTCTACGTAAAACCATATACAGAGTACCAAAACTAAATTCAAGCTTTAGAAAGATACCTCCACGGCCCCACAGCCCTCATAATATCCTCCCCATTTGCTGTTGATTATTGTTGTTTCTAAAGCATGAATTGGGTAGCAAATTGAAAATATCAAACTGAAACAAGAGAAGAGAAATAACACTAGATTTGGTAGTAAATAACAACAAATTGAAACCCGAAAGATGAAGAGAAATAACAACAAATTGGGCAGCAAATTGAAACAACAAATAGACATAGGACGAGATCTGGAGATAGGAGAAAGAAGAGAAGAAATAAACAATCGAAAGAGAAGAGTGGACTTACTAAATTTTCAGATCAGGACGACCACGAAGAGAGTAGGTGACGATGACTCTTGGAGGAAGGACGGGCGACGAGTTAAGGCTTGGGTTCGATGGTTCAAGAATCAATGGCTCAAGACGAAAGTTGGTGTTGGGTGATTGTCAAGTTAACTGAGAGAGTGAGAGTTAGACGAGATCGTCGACTGAGAGCGAGATTAGAGTAATAGTGAGGATTAGATCGTTGACTGAGACTAAGAGAGCGAGATCAGAATGGGAGTGAGAGTAGGAGTGGCTGAGTGGGAGTGGGAGTGGGAGTGAGACAAGAGTCTGAGATTGAGATTTGAGAATTATGTTGAGATTTGAGACTGTTGGACGATATTGAGATTAGGTTGTTGGGACGTTGGGAGGGGTGGCCCAATTCTTTTTTCCTTAATGCATATTAACAGGCTGGCCTGATAGGCCTAATGTAATACCCCAAATTTTGAGACTTGAGGCTAGAGAATAAGCTTAAGATTAGTGGACTGCTAGGCCCTGGTTTAGCAGAATCCTAAATTGTGATTAAGAGATAATGACTCCAAAAGTGGAAGTGGTTAGTGATAAATGAACCCTTTTGGAGAATCCAATGTGATTTGAGTTTCAAATGTGATTCGTATGTGTTGTGAGTAGCGCCGAAATCCTGTATTTAAGTTCAATTATGGATTAACCTCTAAATTGACTTAAAATAGAGGGGAAGGCGCATTGTGAAAGAAAATGAATGAGAAAATGTATTTGATGGTGATTCAAGAGGAATTGCCATAATCAGGGGCAAAACGGTAAAGTTACCGACCAATTGGTCAGTTACCGAAGAGGAAACTCATTGGTAACTTCAAGATCAATGGTTAGGATTGATTTGTGCAAGAGATCAAGGGGTGGAATCACATGTGTGTGAGCTCATATGAGGTTTGTCAAGATGGTGACACTTGGCACTTTGTGAGCCCTTAGATGAGGTCAAAGTGTCAAACCTCATTTTCCCTCTCTCCTCTCTTTATTTGGTCGGTTTTGGCTCCCAAAAACTGAACACTCTCTTCATCATCTTCTCTCTCTCTCTTGTTCTCCATTTTCGCCAAGCACAAGGGGAGGAAAGAGAAAGCTATAAGTGAGATTTTGGTTGGTTTATGATCCTCTAATGCTCTAAAGTCCTTCTATAATCTTATTCATAGTGATGAGAGCTTCATCTCTATGAATTTAGATTTGTGAGAGGAGGTGTTTTGGAGCTTGAACAAAAGTGGAAAGATGAAGAATCAAGGAATTTGTTTGGGAAAGAGGAAGAGGTGAGTGTTTGCTTCCTTTTGATCTAAGTTTTGTAAGTTTTGGTTAAGTATGGTGAGTTGTGAATTTTGCCCTGATTTTATGGTATTTTCGTGTGGTATGTAATTGGATGAATTGGATGTTGTTTTATGTTGAAAATGGTGTCATGTTGTGGTATTTAATCATTGGAATTGATTTGAATTGGATTAGACACATTGGTTGCAAAACTGGAAATTCTGTCCAGTGTGAATTCTGTCTGAGCAGTTTGGTTGTGTGGACGGTTTGACTTGGCAAAGGATATCATAAAATTATGAAACTTTCTAGTCTTAAAGTTCACATCCCAAGCTTCAAAATGGACACATAATTTGTGCCATTTCATTTTTTCTTATGTGATTTATGGCTGTCCAAAGTTTGAGGTCGAAAATGAACACTATTTTGGGACAGTCTTGAGTTTTGGGGAATTCTGTATTTATGTGGTGATTTCCAGTATTGGCCAATATTTTTCCTGTGTAGAGGACTTGAATAGATTTCATTTGGCTTTGGGATCACCTCATTTCTATTTTTGTGGAATTAGTTATGATTTTTGAAAGTTCAGCCAAGAAACAGAATTTTCTTGGCCGCGGCCAGCGGATTCTGTGCCGCGGCCCAAATGTTTCTGGGCAGTTTTTGCCCACGGCTAGTGGATTTGTGGGCCGCGGCCAACCCTCAAAAATCAGCATTTTGGACTTTTAAGAGGTTATCTTTGGTCAAGTGTTTCCCAACCCTTTAGGCATATGTTTAGGCTTTGATTAGCCACCTAAAGGTGTTAAATGATAACCAACATTAAGTGTTTGTATGTTGAGGAATTGAGAAAGGGATTAACCCTATGTCCTTGCCTTGGGTATAGGGTTGATATTCGCCCTGATCGTGGTTCGGTATTCGTTTTGATCGCGAGTAAGCGAAGCTGGAGCATACGTGGAAAGAGGGTAGGGAACTTACCTCTTTTGCATGCTTTGATATTTGTGTTTGTGTTTTGATGCATGTATTGCTTTGCTTGATTATGTGAAACATATATGAATGATTGTAGCTCTGTTTCTAGTTATGCTATGGCCATTAGTATGTTGATGAAACATTGAGCACGCAGATATGTCATTGTGTGAGCATGTCATGCATTAAACACATATCATACATGCATATAGGTATCTGTTTCCTACTGAGATTCTCTAGAATCTCACCCTCCTCTACTAACCTTTCAGACAGGGTAGTGGATCGAGGATGGAGTAAGTGATCAAAGGCAGCAAGGACTTCCTTCGGGTTGAAGATTCAGTAGTTGGTTATCATAGTTGGGAGTATATGGATTTGGATGTGTATATATGTATGTGGATGAGGATTCGCTATGTGTATGAGATAGATCTGTGTAATCCCCATATGAGGACTTGTAATGGGCGAATGTGCCCTATAAAGCTTGAGTTAATAAATGGAATCCGGAATTGCCGGAATTATTACATTGCGTACTCTGATATATTAAATGTGATTTATCTTTGTGTAGTAATTGTATTCGAAATGTGAATGTGAGACTAGGTTATAAATGATTTCGAAAGGTATTTTTGAAAACCCCGTCTGGTAGATGGGTTAGTAAATGTTATTTGATTGTTATTGGTCTCTATTTCACTTTAATTGCGTATTCCGAATATTAATTACGGAAGGGGGGTTACACCTAAAAGGCCTATCAATAGGCCTAAGCCTGACCTATTTAGTAAAACATGCTTTAAAATAGGCATGGACTTGACCTTTTATTCTAACAGGCCAGGCCTCTTCAGGCCGAAAACAGGCGTGGCTTGTTCAGGCCAGACCGCCTGGCCTGTTTCCACCCCTAGTAGTGATTGTTTCTTATAATAAGGAACGAAGGGAGTAATAAATATGCAAAAGATTCCTCCTTGAGCATTGGAAAACTGGGACGACCAAGGATTAATTTATATTACTCCCTCTGATCTTTTTTATAGGCAATTTTTTTCTGATTGTGCAAAACAAATTGACAGTTAAGATTAGTTAAAAATAATAAATGTGCCAAAAATGTCATGTTTCTTCCAAATATGCCCCTATTTATGAAAAGAGCATAAGAGAGAGAATGGATAATAAATGATTAATGAAAGAGAATTAGTGGTGAGTGAATGATAATTAATATAAATTTATGTATTTAATAAGGGTAGAAAAGGAAATAATATTTTAAATTTTGAGATACAAGAAAAAAAATATTTATATTAAGGACTAACTCTAAAAAAAGCAAGTTGCTTATAGAAAAAATATAGAAGAGAGTATAATATAATTATAATATGAAATGTTTGATGAGACAGAGTTTAGATGCTTCCATGGCACAAATCTCAAATAATAATGAATGATTATATTCCACAGCACATTTATGTTCGAAACCCTAATTTTTTGTTCCCAACGAATATATGGATTATAGTGATTGGATAAGTCATATCCGAATTGAATCAGTGAAGTGTTAATGACTTCGATCAGAAAACAAAGTGTCAGGTTTTTTTTTTTTTTATATATTCTGACCGCCTTTGTCGCCGTTAGCGAGCTTTTTAATTTTCAATCTAACACATATGAACAAGTTGTATCTGAAATATAAATATACTTATATATTTTTAGGATCTTAAGGCATTGCTATATATATTCAGCAGTGATTTCCTATAGTATGTTTGTTAATTTAAAAGTTTTATTTGCATATATAATAATAAAATCTTCTTTCCAAATTCAGAATCTCAATTGGTCATGATTGTTGTATGTAATATTAACTGAAAAAATATTTTTATTAGTACAAAACACTTTTAACTATGAAAAAACTAAAATACAGACACCATCACACGTCACTTTATTCAATGCTCTTGAATAGTTAACGATTTGGGACTCAGTTTGCTTGGCTTTGAGACTTTCAAGAATTGGATCCTCACGGAATCCGTATGGTATTTAATTTAGTCCATTTTTCTGAATACAGAGATAAAGATTTGTGCGTGTGCGTGTGCGTGTGTCATTTTCCCGGGGGATGGATTAATTACTCTGCTATATATATAATTTGTCAATCTCAAGCCTTTTAATTATAATAAAGCCAAGCTAGTGGGCTAGTATTTTTAATTTGGGAAAATGATGTAAAGGTCCCAAAGACCAAACAAAACCATGATAAAGTCCCTTTAAAAAGTCAAACATCAGAAAAGTTTCTAAGGGTGTTTTTATGATTATTTTTCAAAGTCAAATAACAAAGTTGGCCTTAGTTCACATCTCCAAGTTTAACTCTGTAAGTTGCTCAGTTTACAACTTCTAACGCTTGTTTTTACAACATCTTAAGTCATTTTACCAATTTCGTCCTTATGTCTGAATGAAACAATCTTTTTTCACATGAACTTTAACTCTGCAAATTGCTTAGTTTACAATTTTTTAAATGTATTTTTATAACATGTTGAGTCATTTTTACAACTTCTTTCTCGTGTCTAAATGAAACTACCTTTGTTCACATCACCAAATTAACACTACACGTTGCTTAGTTTACAACTGCTTAAGCTTGTTTTCACAACATCTTGAGTTATTTTTACAACTTTTTCATGCTAGAATAAAATAACCTTTGTTTGCATATCTAACTTGAATACTGTAAATTCCTTAGTTTACAACTTCTTATTCTTGTTTTTACAAAATGTTCATTCATTTTTACAATTTCTTTTACGTGTCTGCAAGAAACTACCTTTTTCCACATCTGTAAGTTTAACACTGCAAATTGTTTAGTTTACAACTGGTTAAGCATGCTTTTACAACATGTTTAGTCATGTTAACAACTTCTTTTTCAAGCCAGGACGAAATGACATTTTATCCCAACTCCAACTTTCACAACTGATAACAACTACAAAAAAGCAAAGCTAAGGAGCTTATAATTGTATTAGTTGTGGCGCTAGAGAAGTGCCACATATCTGGACGCTATTAAAAAAAGCTATGGCGCTTGGAAACGCCACAGCATTTTAAATTTTTTTTTAAAAAATACCCTCCAATGGTGCTTTTTGAAGGAAGTGCCACAGGAGAGGGGTCTCTTGACACAAGTGCCATAGGAAGTGCCACAGCTTTTTATTTTTATTTTTAAAAAAATACCCTCATGTGGCTCTTTTTGGTGGAAGTGCTACAAGAGGGAGTCTCTTGATGCAAGCGCCATAGGAAACCATACCCTCTTGTGGCGCTTACGTTAGCAAGCGCCACAGGAGGGCAGCTCTTCCTATGGCCTTCCTTAAGGAAGCGCCATGGGAAGTCTTGTCCTCTTTTTTTTTTTTTTTAACATTCTTCCTGTGGCCCTTGTTTAAGGAAAAGCCATAGGAACTTTTTTTTGCCATATTTTTTGTTCATATCTTCCATAATTGCAATAGTGCTCTGTATGGTTTAAACATTTTCTATATACATCCACAGCAACATGAAGAAAAACAAACAATAATAATGAGAGATAACTTTAAAATGATATAGTAAATATATGATTAATTAACTAAAGTAGTACTAAAAATAGTTATACAATATATTGTGAATGAAATACAACAAATTCAAATTGAATACATGACACAACAATTAGCAAGAAACAACACAACAAAAACCAGCTAGTGAATTAAATAGTATAGCGACCCAGAATTTGCCTAAACACATATTCACATCATTCCCCGATCACTTCATTAAGTTGATGGTCACTCAAAGTGTCACAATGTTGATCTTCATAATACACACATATATACAATCAAGCACAAATCAAAGCGAATTAATATTAGTAAAACTTAATTATCAGGCACTAATTAAATTTAATTAAAACACAATATGAAGTGCGACTAAATGACTTACTTTTTAAGGAATAAATGGTTGATCATACATAAGTACATCCTTTATAAATTTCATGATATAATACCCACAATCATTGTCATTAGGTTGGAAAAGGCACTGCAAAAATATAATGAAATATTTCACTCTGTTTATGAATAAAAATTGTTTACTAACAAATGTTGAGTAAATTCACATATCAGTACTCGTATCTTCTTCCAATGATAGCTAAGGTGAGGGTCAGCAGCTTTAGAATAGCTTAAGGAGACAGAGGACCAATACGCAGTCAATACGCTAACAAAACAAATAGAAACTGATTACTTTTGATTATTCAATCATATATGCAAATATTTACATATACGCACGTACGCTTATTTATTAAACAATAGCAACATATCAGAACGGTTTTGTGGAAGACCATCAATTAGAGGATCCACATAGTAAATGCGAGGGCCTATAGGTTCTACTGGATTAATAACTATCAATATCCAATGTCGCCTAAAATATTTTAAAAAATTTGTTTTAACAATCATGTTATGATAAAAGTTAAACAATAAAAACAAAAATTGTATCACTAATAACTTACCCCACATTATATGATATTAAAAATAGTGTAGTTGGTGTCGCTTTCTTTCTAAAGTAATCTTTCAGTTCATTAGATTGTGTATGTATATCTACTTTGCCCCCATATTGGCCAACGAGATAAGGGTTGACAAATATGAATTGGACCCTGTTTGTATCCATTAAGATGTCTTGATACAAATACTTGATATAAAACAAACAGTATCATGAAAAACAAAAAAATGGAACGAGAAATATTAATAATAGTGATAAACATGATGGCCAAGTACCTTATCTAGATGTTGATAGCCGAAGCACTAACCTAGTCGCGATTACATATGTCGTGTAATACATCACCATTAACATGATCAACTAGACCACTAACATTGTAGATATGTCTATCAAAATGTATTTCCAATCCTCCTTGACGGATCAATTGTGGTGTAATCAATACTAATTGATCACGATATGAGGTCAGTCTTCTTTTGCTCTTTTGGCTAGCCGATGCTTTCTACTTGGGTTGTGTTATCGAACACTTTAAAATCTTACCATAAGGTTGAATTTGTTTATCTCTAGACTATCCACCCTACGTAAATCAGAAAATTAAATCACAGTTTAAGATGGAAGTACGAAGGAAAAGTACAGGGAATTGTAAATGAACGACTTTTTCATATGGCTCGATAAGACCTATTGGCCAAGCAACATAGCCACCTACAACATCTTTCACCATTATTTCCTCATCTCGAGACGGGATCAGTAAGAGCGCGTCTTCATTCGTACAGACGTCAACCCTCACTCGGAGTGTGCTGTCAAGCAACGATGAATTATGCAGTATGTCCTTATCAGTATCGTAGGCAGTACCTACTGCAACCGCGTGCTTGGAAGCTTAATCGACATATAACTTACATTGAAATTTGTCCTATGAAAAATAGAGTTAATATGTTAAAATTCGCTAAATTATAATGTAACATAAAGTTAAGTAGATAAGAAATTAATTACCAAAGGAAAAGGGACTTTAGGCATGGAAGTGCAACTATCTTTGACACTTGGGCTATCACAGAGAGAAACATTTTGTGTTGGCCTACTCTGCACCAACTGTTCTATTTGTGCTCTTAACAGGGTATTTTGTTCTTGCATCAAACGTATTTGTTCTAAGAATTGTTCTTCTTATTGTTCCTTGTAGAGCATTTGTTCGTGAAGTTCTTGTATTTGATGCTTGAAACTAATCATCTCCTCACGCAGCTGGGAAACGTCACTTTTATTAGGGCGCTTTTGACATATGAAGTATGCTGACTGGGTGACTGTAAAACCAGTACCCCGAATATGACCATCGTACTCGGGTACTCCTAGCGCTCTGCTCAACAAATCATCTCGACCAATATAGCTCGCAAATGTATGATCCTCCTGTGTTATTTGTCGCTATCACAAAAAGAATTACAACAATAATAATTATTAGAAATCAAATTCATTTAAGTAAAGCTAATTATTTACTGTACACATAATCCAATACTTATACAATATTCGGCTACTCTTCTTGCTTCTTCACTACGAATTTCACCTTTCTTATTTGTGCAACCGGCTACCCACAGATCATGTTGTGGCACCTGTGTAATATCTGAACTTGATTCTTCTATCTGCACATCAAAGTTAGTTGAAGTTAAATGATATTCATACAATTTATCTACATATGAAATAATCATTAGTTCTTACCATTTTTCTTTCTAACTGTGCGTATGAAACATGTCCTTGTGTGTACCGGTATGCTATTTTGGTCACATTAGCGAGATTTTTCGTGCTCAACTCCTGTTTAGATCAAAATGATTCATATCAATATATAAATGTTAATTACAAATACGTACATTATAAGTAATAAGGAAAGTCAAACATATTATATTACCAGGAATTCTTGAGTTGTATGTGTTCTGATAAACTCATCCCACATTTCTTGAGTGATGATTCCTTAGTACAATGTCGGCGGTGTAGTAATGATAATCTCATTATTATCCCTCAAGAAGTATTTGACAAGATCAGAACGAAACTTTCTCATAAGTTTTCCAGCTTTTCTCAGCACGAAGTTCTGCCGATCATTATCAATAATAAAAATGCTCTGTAACAATAAAAAAACATATATAATTTGTTACATTGAAATTAAGTGAAACAAAGTAAACCGAACAATAATATAATGAATGTGTTACCTGTACTTCATCCCAGATTTCATCCTCATTATTTTTTCTTGCCAGTCTCCAGTCTTGAATTGTAATAGGGACTCTATCTTGAACTGTAGTCCCAATCAAGTTATTTAATGAGGTACTGTTCTCGCTGATTGGGTTTTCCTTTTCATTCCACTCCAGTTGTAACTTGTTTCTTTTACTTTTCAATTTGATTAACCTCGACATAACAGTTTTGCCACGTCTTATGTTCTCCACAAATCTTTGTCTACCAATGTTCTTGGGAACATCATCAGTTTCATCATGTGGTGAGTCCATACTCCTGGATCTGAAATAAACCAAAACAAAATATCAGTGCACAATGTCAATCATGTCAACGAAAGTAAATTATTTTAAAATATATAAAAATGTACATACAAGTAAACAAGTCAAAGCACTGATTATCTTTTCCTTTTTCTCATTTGATTTAAAAATTTATTCTTCAGAATTCGTCTTGGATTGAGAATTGTGTTTCTCTTGACCCAAGTTCCCTCTTCATGATCATGTCTCATGTATACGGGTCCATCTCCATCTTCATCTGCATTTATACCAATGTCTACAAACCATAAATTCTCAAACGAAGGATCATCATAATTGATGTTCAAATATTCATTACTTTCAAAATTAACTTGTTCTTAACGATTCTTGTTGGATGGGAGTACAATAGACCAATTCTTCTTAGTAGGATCTGGAATGAAAAATGTTTGTTCTGCTTGTGCTGCTAAAATAAAAGGATCATCTTCATACCAAACCTTAGAAAGGTCCACTTGAACAAAGCCTAAGTCATCTATCCGCAATCCACTGTTGTTGTTAACCCACTTACATTTGAAGACAAGGACCCTGAACATAGAGTAATCTAACTCCCATATGTGTTCAATGACACCAAAGTATGACATTAATGCATAGATAGGGTGTATGTCTTTAGCACTAGATCTATGCCAAGAATTAGCAACAAGTGTTACCCCACTATTGTGTATCGTGTTTTGTGTATCATGGCCTTGTGTATAAAATGTGTAACCGTTGATTGTATAACCATTGTAAGATAATACATTTAAGCTCAGTCCCATTGACAACCACTTCAATTTTTCAGAAACTGAATCAGGATTCCGCTCCACCTTATCATTAATGCGATTTTTCAACCAGTCTGAAATTTTTTTATTGTGTTCTTTTATTAACAAATTTTCATTCTTATCTCCATGTACCAATCGAAGAGCGTCCTTGTGTTCTTCAACATACGGTTCGACCTCATCAGTGTTATGTAACACATATAAGTGGGCTTGCTCCCATTTAGTCGCTGTATCGTTATTACATCCCTCCCACTTGTTCCTTTCCCTGATCTTCGCCCATTTGACAGGACTTGGGGATCCCTACAGGGTCAACATTTGATAGAAAATCAGCACAGAAGTCCCCTGCTTCTTCAACCATGTACCTTTCAACAATACAACACTCTAACCGATATCTATTTTTCACATACCCTTTTAATATTTTTATGAATCGCTCATTCGGGTACATCCATCTCAAGTACACTGGACCGCACAATTGAATCTCTTTGACCAAGTGTACGGTTATATGTACCATAATGTCAAAAAAAGAAGGTGGAAAATACATTTCAAGTTCATACAGAGTACACACAATTAGCCTTTGCAAATCTTTTAACTTAGTTGAATTTACCACTTTACTGCAGATTAACTTAAAAAACATGCAAGTTTAGTGATGGTGTTTCTTAAATTTTTGGGTAAAATGGATCGTATACCAACCGGTAGAAAATTCTGCATGAGCACATGACAATCATGAGACTTGAGGTTCTTTAACTTCAACTCTTTCACTGATACAAGGTTCTTTATATTTGAAGAGTAGCCCTCAGGAACTTTAATTCCTTACAGAAACTCACAAAACAATTTCTTCTCTTTCCTCGACAAAGTGTATGCTGGTGGTGGTAGATAAGTACGATGCCCTTGCTCAATCAATTCCAACTCTTCTCTAATTCCCAAGTTCACCAAATCCAACCTCGAATTAACACTATCCTTGCTTTTTCCTTGGATATTGAGCAATGTTCCAATTAGACTATCACATATATATTTTTTCTATGTGCATCACATCAAAAAAATGTTTCACAGATAAAGACTTTCAATATGGAAGTTCAAAGAAAAAGGATTTTTTCTTCCAACCACTTGTCTCGATTTATTTTGCAAAAGGCTTGCCAAAATTGTTATCCAAGTCTTTTACCTTTGAATATACCTGGGCACCGGTCAACATCTTCGGTGGGCTACCTTCTTCTGAGTCACCATTGAAAGGCTTTTTGCACTTCCTCTAATGATGTTATGATGGTAAGAATCTTTGATACCCCATGTAAACATTTTTCTTACAATGATTAAATCGCACTGAATGAGTGTCATCTTCACATATAGGGCATGCATCATATCCTTTGACGATATATCCCGACAAATTATCATAAGCAGGAAAATCATTAATTGTACCAAACAATATGGCTTTCAAAGTGAAACTTTTTTCCATGTACCCGTCAAATACACTGACACCTTCCTCCCAAAGTAGCTTCAAGTCATCAATTAAAGGAGCCAAGTATACATCTATATCATTCCCAAGTTGCCTTGGCCCAGAAATTAACATGGACAACATCATAAACTTACATTTCATGATCAACTATAGAGGAAGGTTATAAATCATCAGTATCACCGGCCACGTGCTATGTGTACTACTCTAAACACTGTGTGGATTAATTTCATCAGTTGACAGTACAAGGCGAAGGTTCCTTACTTCATCCTTAAAGTTAGGGTGTTCATGATCAATTTTTTTCCATTGAGGAGCATCTGTAAGGTGCCTAAGCTTCGTATTTTTAATCCTTTCATCTGCATGCCATATCAACATTTTAGTAATCTCTGCATTACTATACAGTTGCTTAAATCTCAGAATAATGGGAAAATACCATAGGACTTTCAAAGGAATTTTTCCTTTCTTCTTCCTATATCTAGATGCGTTGCATTTAGGGCACTTCTCTAACGTTGCATACTGATTTCAAAATAATACGCAATTGTTAAGACATGCATGTATCTTCTCATATCCCATACTGATTGTATAGCAAAGAATTCATTTTGCCTCGTTTGTCTTGGTAGGAAGTACATTTTCTTCTAGAAGCATATCTTGCAACAGTTCAAGCAGTTCGGTGAAACCCGAATCATTCAATCCGAAGCAAGCTTTAAAGTTGTACAACTTCAACACTGCTAGCAATCTTGTATATTTAGTACTACCTCATATAATGGTTTCTCTGCATCACCTTTCGACTTCTCAAATTCATTAGGGTAGTTATGAAGCACCCCTTCAACCATATTTAACATTTCTTCAAGACCATCATTTTCATTAAGCATGCTTTCATCAAATTCATTAGAAGAACCACTCGTGGTATGCCTCCGATCACTACATGCTTCATTCGTCTCACTATGCCTTGTCCATCCTATATATGTTTGAGCAATTCCATAACACACTAAATGATCTAGCAAATCAATTGAACTAATCCGCTTTCCAAAACAACAAGATAAGCAAGGACACAAGATTTTGTAAGGATCTTTTGTATGCTCGATTGCAAATGTAATAAACTATTTCACCCCATCTATATATTCCCTTGAACACCGATTAGATGACATCCATTTACGATCCATATATACTTTCAATCTATTTTTAAAAAAGTACGTGGTTAGTTGTATGACTACTTTACTAATTACTTTTATATTTTCTTACCAATTTTAAAATAAAATTTAAGCTTTCTAAATCTTAAATTAAACCCTATGTTTTAATTAACAAATAATACAGCTCATAAGGAAAGAAATCATATTTCCCAACACATAGGAAAGAAAGCTTTGACAATATGGAACACAAAAATTAATTTGTTGTATATGTTGTTTCATGATACTATGAATCATAGGAAATCAAACTAAATATTTTAATATGTTCTATTTTTTATATATACCAACAAGCAAGAATATATATGTTTTGAAATCTCACATATACATATATATTTATTTTCCAATTAAATTAGAAAATGATATAATTTTGACATCCTTATATTAATATATTATAATTATATTTTATTAAGAAAATTACTTGTATTTTGTATTTTCCAAGTGTTAATTCTTTTCACTTAAAAACTACTTTAATTTTTCTAAATTTAGTAAAAAGTCAAGGGGTTATTTACAACTGACCAAGAGTTTAGGGGTTTTATATAATTTTATAAAAAAAAAATTAAACTTCAAATACACATTCATTTAAGATATCTAACAATAATAAAATTTATTTAAAATAGAATTAGAGAATTAATAATTAAAATCATTATTATTGAAATGCTAAAACTTGTTTAAAATAATTTTTCTTTCACTTGTGTCATTTTCGTCTAAAATGTATTATATATATATATATATTATATAAAATTTATTTTTTTTCACATTTAAATTTCAATTTTAATAGTATTTTTTTAAAGTATATCAAATTCAATTAATTTTTATTATTTTACTATAAATTATGCTGATCAACACTTTATAATTTATAATTTCATTTTTAAGAATAACAAATCACGATAAAACTTTCAAAATTCAACAATCAATCTTTGTGAACTTATAATTATACCACTATACCTTATCACCATGTTTATATCATAGAGTATATTATATTCTCCAGCACATAATGCTAAGTCATAATAGTAACGTGTAACAACAAATTATGGAATAAAAAAAACCCAAAAGCTTAAAAAAGCGCAAGCTATATCACAGTACAAGAATTTAATTGATATGTGAACTCATGCAGTACATTAGCAACTAAGTAAATTAAAGGTTAATAAAAAATGCAAGCTAGTTGCCAAAAAAATAAAACAAAGCATGCATGCTATCATATAAAAGAACCCAAAAAAAAAATAAAAATTAAAAAGCACATACACTTACAAATTGAGTAATTGACTAGTGTAGGGAGTGGGGGACCACGTTGATGACGCTAGCTTGAGTGAGAAGGATGAGGAAATGTGAGCTGGGGAGTGGAGTGGGGACAACTGGAGTGGGGTTCAAAAGAGGAAGAGAGACAGAGAGTAGGAAGAAAAGGGAATAGCTAGGGACAAGAGTGGGGACGGACGACAAGGAACAAAAAGGGAAAAAGGGACCAAGAGAATTAGAAGAAGAAGATGCGTGCGTGCGTGTGCGTGTGTGTGTGTGTGTGTGTGTGTGTGTGTGTGTGTGTGTGTTTGTTGTGTAGATCAAAATGGTAAAGGAGGGGGGGACCATCGACGGCGCGCGAGATAATGGAAGGAGGGAGGGAAAGTGAAAGGATGATGATGATAGTAATTGAGTAAAGTTAAAGATAGAGGGAATGAAATCTGATTGGCGAGAAGTGGATAAAAAGTAGGTTTTTTATCCACTTGGAGCCAATTGTGGCAAGCGCCACACTAGCCAAGGCAAGCGCCTCACGTGGCCACAGCCTAGCTGTGGCGCTTGGCTGACCAAGTGCCACAGCTAGTCCAGCGTGGCTAACGAAGCAAGCGCCACATTAGCCACTCTACCATCTGTGGCGCTTGGTTAGCCAAGCGCCACAGTTGGTGCCCAAAATTTCAACAAAAAATTAAATGGAAAAAGCAAAAAAAAAAAAGTAATTATGACACTTTTTTAAAGAAGGATCACAAAATGGGCGCCACTTTTCAGTCTTCTTGTAGTAGTATTCCTTTGTTTGCAACTTCTTAAGTGTGTTTTAACAACTTCGTCAGCAAGTGTTACAATTTATGCTTCATGCCTTAGTGAAATGACAATCTTCACAACTCCAGGTCTCACAACTGCATCATTTATTCTTATTGGGTCTGTCACAACAGCTGAATTGGTTTGTTACAACTTCTTCCGCCTTTTTTTACAACTTCATGAGTCATATTGACAACAGTGTGAGTTATTTCTAGAGGGGTGTATAACTCCCACGTCAGAACAGCCGATTTGGTTTTTAACAACTTGTTATGCCTAATTTATCAAGTTCATTACTGATTTTTACAAATGAATTGTAATTCTCCTAAGAGGTTCATTAGTCATTTTTACAAGTGAATTATAATTCACCCAGGAGTTTATAAATTGCACAACTTCCCACACTGTCATAATCTGTAACATGAACTTCGTATTAACAATTGTCACAGCAATATTAATAACTACCACTACTACAAAAGAGGGATTTAACGACGGCCCTTTTTCTATGCTTCTTTGAAGAAGTGCCGTAAGTAATATTTTTTTTTAAAAAAAAAAGGTTTAGAAGCTACTACGCTTCCTAATGTAAGCGCTGGAGCTTAGTACTTGGTTTGTGCGGCACTTTCTTAAAAGAGAGCCGTACAAAACATTTATTTAAAAAAAAGAAAGAAAGAAAGCCAAAGCTACAGCTCTTGTCAAGAAAGTTCCGTAGCTAGTATAATTTTTTAGCATTTTTTTATTTGAAAAAAAAAACTTATCCGGCGCTTAAAAATAAAGTACCGTATAAGTTTGAAGCATAACATTTATTATAATGCATTATTGTTCAGAATCTCTTGTTGTTGAAAGTCAAAAAGGATCCTTTAAGAATTAATTATCCACTATATTCGTCTTATTTCACAAAAAAAATTATTTCCAATATGAAGTTTGCTGATTATTCACTTGATTAATTTTATTTTTTCCTACTTCCAAAACATTACAATCCTTCACTTAGTTGCTTGCTAACAACTTTGTTTGCATTGTGGTTTCTATTTGCTTCAAAAGCCCTCACATATCTCTTTATACTATGATGAATTTTGGACTTTGGATAAAAAAAATATTTCAAAAAAAAATTGAAAAAAAAGGACCTTGGCTGGCGCTTTCAACCAAGGCCAATCAAGCTGGCTAAGGTTTGCTTTGCAAGTGCCCGCCAAGGTCTGGCTGCTTCCCTTTCAGGCGCATTGTGAAGGCTTCGAACTGTGATCAGATCGAGAGGAGTAAGCACCGAAGATGCCAAAGAAGCTAGCCACTATCATTGTATATATTTGGAAAACCTGACTTCTCAAGTCTTAATAATAATAAGACTATTAATTTGTCTTATTTCATATCAATATTTTTGGTCAAAATTATTTTAGATTACACATTTAAAAAAGTACTGTACAATTTATTTTTTATAAGGATTCCATCAGGTGCCTTGGATTATCAAGAAGCTTATTTTAAATTGAGAAGCTTTGGCACTTTGAGAAAAAGCGCCGTAGCTTCTACCTTTTTTTTTAAATGGGTCATCGTTTTTTTTTTCAAATTGAGAAGATTTGGCGTTTTGACAAAAAGTGTCGTAGCTTCTCTCACCTTGTAATTTAACTTTCATAACCTACCATTTTCATTTTCATTTTCATTTTTATCTTCCCGCTTTCTCTCTAGCTCCGCCATTTCTTAAAACTCCGTTGCTATAGAAACTTTCTCTCCCATGTGTTTTTTCTTGTAAGTGTTTTTCCCTCATTTAGAAGCTCCCTAGCCTGTAAGTATTTTTCTTTTTTCAACATTTGGTTCACATTTTCATTTAGTTAAAATCTGTCATGAATCTTATATGTGTGCTCATAATTTTTTTTTTAGGTATTTATTTGAAGTATCAACTCTATCTTCTTGAACTTCTTATACATTGTAAGTTTTTTAATTTTTGAGCTTACAAATATAATAATACCTAGTTTAATCCTCCGTAGAAGTAACGTGTATGCCTCAAGTTTAAGCAACTTAAATGCTGGAGTTCTTTTATACTTGATACATGAAGACGCAATATTGCAAAATACGTGTTATGTTATTTCATTTTTTTATGGATTGTATTGTAAATTACTGTGAATTTTGGATTGTAAATGGAGGTTTTCATCAGAAAAATAAAATAATTATGAAAAATTATTATTTTTAAATAAAAGACTTCTTACAACGCTTCCCTGGAGAAGCACCGTAGGAAGTGACATTTAAAAAAAAAAAATCAAGCTATGGCACTTCCATATATTTAAGAAGCATCGTAGCTTGTATTCACGACGCTGGAAGCTACAACACTTCCCAAGTGCCGTAGTATTCTTTAAATTAAGCGTCGCAACTTGTGTTTTTTGTAGTAGTGTGCAAATGCACATACTAATAACACTTTAACAACACTTTTTTTAATATTATATCAGCATTTTGTAATCAAAGAAACCATAATCACATTCAATCAGTCCCACTTAAAACAAAGTCATCCCTCTGTTAGCTTGCCCAAAAATAGAGCATTCCCTCTATTATATTGCCAAAAAATAGAGCACATATTTTATATTAACAATTACAACAGCCATATTAATAACTACAATTGTACGAATTAACATTTTTTTTTCATATCAGCGTTTTCACAGCAAATAACCACTATCATATTCAACCATTTCCACTTAAAATAGAGCACTCCCTCTGTAACCTTCCCCAAAAACAAAGCACTCTAACATTCACACCACAGTGAAACCCCAACTTCAATAGTCAAGATCCTATCTTTAACAAAATCTTAGCATTACTTATCTACCTCCTACTACTTAGTCCACTATTGAACTCAAGCTCAAACATTTGACCAACCCCTCAATCTCAATCCAACCAACGTACACACAGTAAAAAAAAATTAGTTTGATGTTCTACCTCTCTACATCACAACGGAGGCTTGGCCAGCAGAGGAGTGATGGAGGCTAGGGCAACAGAGGAGTGACGGAGGCTCGAGCAATGGAGGAGCGACGGACAAACGCACCAATACTGGGACTCGAAGGAGATACATTCGGCCACTCGAACAGATGCAAGGAAGATGCAGAAGTAGAGCAGAACAAAGGAGACCCACTTTTTTAAACATAGAGTGTTTTAAATTCCTTGAGGGCAACTTTGTCATTTCAACTTGGAAAATAATCACAGAAAAGTCCTTAAGGACTTTTCTGATATTGGACTTTTCAAAGGGGCTTTATTGTGTTTTTGTTTGATCCTTGGGACCTTACCGTCATTTTCCCTTCTGATTTTATGTAGTACTCTATAATATATATGCCCAAACACCCAGGAGATAGTTCTAAAAACTAAAAACGACACAGCTTAGGAGCCTGGTAGTAGTACTATATTATATCCTTCCATTCCTATTAACTCGGCAATACATATGGTAATTAATGAGCATTGACCAAAACATGTGAGTGTGTGGTGTGTCTGTTTGTGTGCTAATTGTCAAATGATCAAACAACTGTTCTCCACCTTAATCTCTGTGTATTACACTGTTTTAATAAGCATTAACCGATGTTTTATTGAACCAAAACATCCCTAGAACTACCACTTTAAAGTTGGCCATATACAAATATTACCATAAAATACAGAATTGAACGAACAAGAGTACTAAATGAGTTGAACAATCGATTATCAAGCAAAAGAAAGATCCACTTAATATAAGATCGAAAGCTCATGGTTCCAATCTTACAAAACAAAGATACTCCCTCCTATACTTAATATAAGATCCACTTTACAGTATTTAAACTAAAAAGTAAATCTTATATTAAGAATATGGAGGAATACAAATTAAAACCAGAAACAATAAGCAGTAGAAAATATTAAACAGAGAGATTTGGCAAAATTCATTACGATCTGCACATCCCATACAATCTACCATGTTTTACCGACTCCTTCTTGTGTCACTACCCCAATAGAACATATGAAGGAGTTGATTTTTGTTCTAAATATAAGACATATTTCTTATAATTGTTAATCTTTTTCTAAATTATTCCTATATAAATGATGTAAAATTCGTAAAGAATTATCACTAATTAGTATTCCATCCGGAACTATTTATAAGAGCCTAATAATCGAATTACACGGTTTAATAAAGTGGTTAAAATTAGTTTAAAACAATAAGTGTGTTTGAAATAATTTTTTTTCAAATACATCCTTATTTATGAGGGAGCAAGTCAGAGAGAAACAGAGTAAATATATACCACTCTAGTTTTATTTATAAATCCTTTTTTAACAAAAAATTTGGTCGTGCTTATAAGTCAAGTTTCAGTGTAGTAAATAAGATTATGACAATTTTGCCCCTATTTATTATTCCAATAAAGAAATAATTTAAAAATAGATAGAGAAGAAAGAGTTGAAAAGTATTCATTAATAAATGAGAGCATAGTTGAAAATTTATCCCATAATCATTAAATTAATTACCTCTCCTTGATATGTGATATTTAGTTAAAATGGACTTATAAATAGAACCAGAGTGTGGTTTATCACTAACCTTTTAATTAATGCAATTTATATAATTACTAAAGGGAAAAAATAGAAAAAACTCATTAAATGTTCAGACAATCCTTGCCAGGCTTTTATACAAAAAATTAAGGCAATTTAAATTTTAGGCTTTTATAAAAAAGACCAGAGCGAGTAATTAATGGCAAAAAAATCTGCTCCCTAAGCTTACAAATTTTAGAAACTTCATTGTTAAGCTGTAAAGATAAAAAGTCCACACATATATCATCGAGAGTTTGAAAAGTGGGCAATTTTGTGAAATTTTTGTTGTTTTATATTCAGAAGAAATTAGTAAATTGCTTTTAAGAAATTAAAATAAAAGGGAAAGGGAAAAAAGGAGGAAGAGGGGCACGCCGGCACGGAGCTTTTAATAAAATGGGAAAAACCAAATGATGGATGACTCAAAGGAAGGAAGGGACACCCAAAAGCAAAGGGTAAACCCTTAACAAAGCTATCTCCAATCCAATTGCATGTCTTAAAGCGCTATTTTAAAGCTCTTCATATGCCCCAACTTATAAGTGATGCTACTTTTTTCATTTACGTACAAAGCCGAAATAATAATGTATAAATAATTAAAGAAATTTGTTTTTTCCATTGTTCTTCTTGTTTTTTTTTTTTTTTTTTTGAGTAGACCATTGTTCTTCTTTTAATTATGATAAAGTAATTTTCCTTTGTTCTTCACAAGCTGTGTGTGTGTGTGTGTGAAACTAGTTAAATATGTGTGTCCGCTTTCAGCACTTTGTAATTAGAATAAATCTTTTGGTTTTTAGGATAAATTCTAAGAATAAAGGCTAATTTGCCTTGTCGCCAAAAAATGCTATTAAAAATATTTAACTTTTTACTATTGTATCTCTCGACCTCTTTTTTTTTCATTACCTTGGATATTATGTTTGAAATCTAATCTTAATATTCTAATTTCAGGGTTGTAAAACTATTAGGGAGTTGTGGATGATGGGTTATTTTTGTTCTGTATAATACTATGATGTCAGACTCTATATATCATTGTCAGGTCCAATTAAATATAAAATAATTTTTATGTACATTATTGAACCATTGATTTTATTAACAGGAAATAGAGTCACCTTTATTCGATCCAACCATCGTTGATAAATTCAAAAAAAATTTAAAGAAATTCAGGGATGAGTGAACAATAAGATTAATATTGTGAAGGACTAAGCCCTATCTTTATAAATATATATATATATATATATATATATATATATCATCAATTCTTTAATCAGATTAATATTGTGTAGGACTAAGCCCTATCTTTATACATATATATGATCAGTTCTTTAATCACCCTTGACATGATTATATTTAATTTTAATCCCTTAATTTTATTAGGTGTTTTTTAATCATCTAATTTTAACACCGTTAACTTTATTAATTGAAGATACAGATTATAAATTTTGCACATGATGATATTTCAATCCAATCATTTTTAATTTTGAAAATTAAACTTAATTTGTTAATATTTGAGAATATTTTAATTTTGTCAGCATTTAAATTTGCAATATTGACAGCTGTTATTAATGAAATTAATGACATTAGGGATTAGAGAATTGAAAAGATTATTTATGAAATAAGTTATTAAAGCGAACCTTATATAAAAATTAAAGAAACTAAAAAAAAGGCACTTTTGCCTAATTATAAACAGCACAACTATTTATAACCTCTGTGCGTGTGTGTGTATTGCATTGGATTTTATATACATAATTGTTTGATTTTGTAAGAATCTTGACTTAAGTGGTATTTTAGACAAAATAAGTGTTAGGGGAGATTGTGATATGCGCAAGAGGAATAATTGGTCCACATATCCCATTCTATTTCTCTTGTGTTTTCCGTCATTAAAAAGATATATTTGTTTTTAGCTATAATCACCCTTTGTTTTATTCCTAAATCATGCTGTGTTTTAGGTCTACTATATTACATTCAATCCCACAATTTCTTTGCCATGAATAGGTTAGTCGAGCTTGAATCTCGCTTTTTTATATTGTCAACCACAATTTCTTTGCAACGGATGAGTACGAATTATTAATTCTATTTCAATTAATGTCTGAAATTTAGGGTCAAAAGGTGAATTTTAACTTTGTCTTAATTTGGTAATAAGCACGTTATATTTGGTCATTCAAGGAATCAGCATTATTGGTAGTAGCCAATTAAAGATCATTATCATATTTTACCAATTTTTTACCCTTCGATTAGCAATCAATAATTAATACCACTCTGATTCTATTTATAAGTCCTTTTTTGAATAAAAAAGTTGGTCCTATTTATAAGCTTAGTTTCAAGATAGTAAATGCCACTAGTGGAAAAAACACTTTTTAAACCGGTTCTGAATGCGGTCTTGATATAATCGGTCCTAAAATTCTGTTACTTTTTAGACCGGTTGAGCAACCGGTCTTAAAAATCATTTTTTTAGACCGTTTGCTCAAAAACCAGGTCTAAAAAGTCTAGACTATTTAAGCTGGTTGTTTAAAAACCGGTATAAAAACTTTTTTTTCAAGACTTTTAAGACCGGTTATTCTAAAAACGGTCTTAAAAGTCAAAAGTCATACTTTTAAGACCGGTTTTTAGAAAAACCGGTCTTAAAAGTGGACTTTTTTTAAAAAAATAAATAGATTTTTTTTTTGGATTGGAAGGATTCCAAAATCATTCCAATAAAAAAAAAAGTGCCCTATTTTTTACTATCATATAATTTTAATCAAGCTCATAGAAACATGTCCAGATGCAAAACAAATGCTAATCATATCAGTTCGTCAAAGTTTCAGCACTCCAGCAAACATAAACACACGGATACAAGGAATCCACTTTCAGTGCAACAGAGCGTGTTCTTCAAATTTGATCTGATGCTGCTACTAATATAGTTTTATGCAACAGTATAAACATAATTAAAGAGGTTATCTGTGTCAGGAGAGGACTGCAAAGTGTAAACTATTCAAGACAAATCCAATATCATAGCCATATTTTGTAGCAAAAATCATAAAGCAGTTCCTAACTTCCTCTCCATCTTAAAAATGATGCTAGACGACTTCCATGATAATTGTTTGAAAGAAAATATAGAGGAAACAATTAGCCATATTAGCCTATTGTCAAGGTTATTTCAACTCAAAAGCTTAACTTATGAAATATTATAATTGCTTTTTCTTAGATGTAGACAAAGGATCGTGCCATAATACATTCTATTTAAGTTTTAATTTGAACAGAAATTATGGTAACAACAAGGAGTGAGCTCTTGTCCACTCAGACATAAAGGCTATAAAACCATTTCAGGATCATTTCAAGCCAAGGCCTAAGCGATCGAACAAAGTTTCATGATTGGCTTTCATTAACATCTCTAATAAGCTATGCTCAAAGCATGAATAACATGTTTCTTTGAAGCACACCTTTAACTTACAGAACCAAAATACTACCATAGAACACATATGTTGAAAGAGGAAGGCAGACTGTCACAACAATTGAATGTGTGTTAAAGAGGATAAGGAACAATTCATGGACATACCATATGCATCATATGGAGGAGGAAAGAATTGCTAGTAACAGAAAGAAGCAATTATTGTACTTGCATAAAAGAAGTTCACATAAGGAGTTTTGAAAATAGGTGTGCGTTAATATTTAGTCAAATACCAACAGGAATTTTCAGGTCACAAACAACACACCAATAACACCTCCAGCAAACACGTCTTGCCAATGATGCCAATAATCATCAACACGTGAGACAGCAACCATAGCTGCCATGAGGATAGGTAAGATATATACCAAGCAAGAAAAGTTAGACCAGCAAAAGACCCTCACATAGAACAATCAAACAGTGATTATCTTATTTTGAGGTAGCTCAAACACCTGAACATGTCATGCTCCAATACCATGTTAACTGTGCAGATAACTTAACTAAAGCAATGTCCCTTTTTTAAAAAAAGGACTTCTAAAGTCATTTGAATTTCAAATTTCCTGTAGATGCCGAGGTCATCAATTATAGAAGCAAACACAAGTTCCAAACGAGAATCCTCTGCAATAATTTTGTTGAAAACAAATGCTAGCTTTCTCCATTCTCTTTTTGGCTCCGGAATTTCCTTTTTTGGCATCCCCACACTTCCACCACTTTGCTAGCTTTGTTCAAACTTCTTTTAGTCAAACTTTAAAATTCAAAAATCCATTTTTAACCCAAATGCACTGTACCAGATCTGATTGTGAAAAAAGAAAGGAATTTATATAATAATAATAATAATAATAATAATAATAATAATAATAATAAACAGACAAGCATGTAAGATTTGAGAAGTGATAAAGAGAGAGTTACTGTCGCAAATAGGGGTATCGAAGGGCATGATGAGAGGGGGGAGGATGGCGAGAACACCGAAGGAAAAAGCCATTTGAATCTATAGAATGTGGGTCTCTCTCTGCAACTCCTCTCAGAAAAGTTGAAAAATGTTGTGGGGGAGAGAGAGGGGGGAGGAAGGAAAGCGTCCCTTTATTTAATATAAGGCACGAGCGTCCCTTATATTCAATACATCTCGTAAGGAAATTTTTAAATTACTTTAGACGTCCTAAATTCCATTTGAGACGTCTAAAGTGACGTCTAAAGTAAAAAATAAAAAAATTAATTTTTTTTTTTAACTTTAGACATCCTAAATTCAATTTGGGACGTCTAAAACTACCTATTTCCCACATAGAATTACAAAAATGCCACCGCCTATATTTTAGACGTCCCTATTTTAAAAAGGGACGTTCTTTAGGGTAGCAGAATCTATATTTTGTAGTAGTGGTATTATCTTTCATAGGGAATCTCAGGTCAGTCATCATCCCCTCTCCAACAAAGTGGTGAAACGGCTCTATCAAATTCAAGACGACATCAATGACCACACGAAGCAAAAGAATTAACCAGTCAAGCAAATGTATTTTTGCCACTTTAGCTCCATGTGATTTAATAGTGTGTGTAGCCGGCTGACTTTCTGGCATTTTCCCCTGTGAATGATAAAATAGGAAGATCAGAAAAAGTTCTTGACAATTTAAATAACTAGAAATTAAAGGAATAAAGTGACATCACAAATTGAAAATTGAAAATATTTAGAAAATGCCTCTCAGAAGTTAAACAATCATGAAAGAACAGAGCAGAACATAGAGACTAACAAAGAGGGGACTACAAGTGTGGCGAGAATAATTTGGATCATAATCTTATACAGGTGGTAGACTTTAACAGAACAAACTTCAACAGAAGATAGGAGAAACCAAACCCTCGATCGCCAAAAAAATTACAATAACAAATCTTCACATAAGAAAGGTTCTCAAGTTTGAGCAGCCACCGCAACGTAAAACAAACGCCACTTCACAGACATGATGGAGGAGCAATGTGTGAAATAGGGAGGGGCGTGATGGAGCTCAATGAGAAATCATGACAAGAAGAGAAGCAAGGTTCAGATCACTAGGGCGGAATTCATCGATTTTAGTGCAGGTGAAAGCGGATTTGGGGAAACCTTTTAGACCGGTTGTGAATTATAACCAATCTTAAAATTGGGAAAAAATATTTTAGACCGGTTTAAAATACAACCAGTCTAAACTATTTCATCTTTAAGACTGGTTATTAGTGAAAACCAATATAAAAACTTTTAGATTTTTTTTTTGAAATATTTTTAAATCTTTTTAGATCGGTTGTCTTAATAACCAGACTAAACACTTACAGAATTTTTTTATTTTTTAAATTTTTTTTATCTTTTTAGACCACATATCTTAAGAACCGGTCTTTCAAATTTCTTATAATTACAAAACTGTCACCACTCATATTTTTTAGACCTTATCCTCTATAATCGGTCTAAATGTGTACTAGTGTGCGTCTTGTACTTTTTTACCCCTATTAATTGCAATAAACAAAAAGAATTTATTCATGTTGATTTTTGAAATCAATAATAGATAAGGGCGAAATTGAAAATTTAGCTCATAGTTAATGAGTTAACTAACTCTCTTTGATATATGAGAATTAGTTAAAAAAGATTTATAAATAGGATCAAAGTTGTATATAGGGATAGGACCTCTATTGTATAAATTAATTAAACCAGTCATTCTTGATTATTATTTTCTAATACCAATATTCAGTATTTTTTGTTTTTGCTAGCAATATCAATAGTCAGTATGCTAATAGAAATTGTAAATATCAAGCCTTATTGAGGAGTTTGGTCAAGTTTAATTATATGTATATATATTTGCAAATTAATTGGATTTCCAAATCAAAAGGTGTAATCGAAGGGACATACACACGAAATGGGTATTAATTGAACATTAACTAACTTTGTACGTGACTAAGGAACAACCAAATTCCAGTTAATTAAAATATACTACTCGAACAAACATACTATTTATACATAAGGGTGGATGATTAATTAAGGCATTAATAAAGAATTATATATATAAATAAGTTGAACATATATAAAGAGTGTGTGATGAAGTGGACAATACACACACACACACATCACATTGACTGAGAGACAGCGATTTATCATAAATGGAGAATCTATTGTTGAGAGCATTACGACCATCCATTTCACATCAAATTAAAAACTCGTAACCAATATTATTTAATTTTCATTATTAAGAATTTGACGACCCACCACTGTCTTTTCCTTTTCCCTTAATTCATTTCCCCCACCTTTTTCTATTTATATTCTAATACAGACCTGTTGCTTCATCTCTCTCCCCTTCTTCATGTTAGCCCCATCTTTATACTCCTTAAATAAATTCGAAATTTGACTCTACATCTATAACTAAGAACTAAAATATACATATGTATTGTAGTTATATATTCCCTCCAGTTGTTAATATTAATATATATATATATATAAAAGACTTAATTGGAGAATTGATCTTAGTCCTAATTTATATAAGATCTATTTATCATATTTGTCAATCTTGTTAGAATGAAAACAGAAATAATTCCTAAATATATAATATATAAACTATAAAATTAAGAGTAACAACGGAAAACTTTATCAGTAGTACACCTAGCCAAAGTAACTTTGCACAGTACATCTCACAACTTGAAAACTGTAGAGAACAAGAAAGAGTTAGAATTAAAAGATGACAGAAAAGAATAGGTTAGGGCTTCTTTTAACGGGAAGATGAGGCACTGCAATGGTCTGGGAATAATCGTCACCTGTCAGGGAGCAAGTAAGTGTATTTCAACAACACTACTCTAAGATCCGGCCAACGCTATTTATAACCTCCTATCAAGGTTTGTAATAGCTTACTAGTCAGATAGGTAACCTTAAATCAAATCTCTATCCAAATCACGTGTGTGTCACAATTAGGAGATATTTTATCCAAGACAATGATGATAAGATAATATCAAGATATAATCTGTGTTAAATGATAAATAATCCTAAATGATAAAATATCTAACATTTATAGTTTACTCCTATTGATACTTCCTTAATAATAATCAATGAGGAGAGATGGATAGAAATAAGGAAGACGATTATGGGTATTTTAAAAAAAAAATGTTATATTAACTAACTAACTAAATCTAATTAAATTAAGTAAATAGATCTTAATATATTAAGCATTGGAGGGAGTAGCGTGTGTGTGTCTATATATGTGTGCGCGCGCGTGCATATGTAATTACAGCTTTATACAAAGCCATCTATACTTTAATTAGTTTTTCATGAGGTGAACAATATTGCTTTCTACATATGTAGGGTTTCGTACAATGAATACATCTCATTAATCTAATTTTTTTTCCTACTCTATCCCTGTTTCTTTTTACCCTCTTTATAATGTCTTTTTAACATACACTTTTAATGAATAATTTTTCTTTTGTGAATTTCTATTTCCCTTTTATTTTGACTGTTGAAGAGAATATTAATTGATAACTATTTTCAATGATATTCTTATATGATGTTTACTCACTATGGAAAATCAATGCGAATTCATACATATTAACTCTTTCTCTTAGACCAATGGGAATTGAGTCTAGTGAAATGAACTTATCTATCACAACGTAATGAACTAAAGTTCAAATTCTGGCTAGAAGGAGTGCAACATTTAGTGATTGATAGTACCTCAAACATGATTGCCTCCAATAAAATGATACCGATGTCTATAAAAAAAAATCAACAATTTCTCTTAAGCTATATGCTAAACAATGACGCATAAAAAGAATATTAGTTACCTTTTATAATTGCACCCCTACTCACACTAATTTTTCAAACCCAAGATAACCTTAATTATTAAAATAAACTAAAGGTATATTATTTCTCACTTCATTTGCTGAATACTTATTAACTATCATATGAAAAATCAAATTAAAGCAGTTTTCTGAAGTTTTCTGAAAAATTAAATTTATGCGCTAAATACTTATTAAACTATCCTATAAAAAATTAACAATCTCGCTTAATCTGCAATGCCTGCCATATAATCTATATATGAAGTTTTCTGAGTGTAACACGCATGAGAGTAGTGTGTATGAAAGGAATATAGAGAATTGTTTGGTGTCTCATTCAAGACCTGAGGGTCGGAAGACAAATGTAACCTTGGGGATGCAGCTCTGAACAGTGTGGATTAGGAGGGTAAATGAGAGAATCCAGCTTTGTACTGGGTTAGGAGAAGCGTTGCTATATATAATAGTAGTAACTATTAGTACCTGCAAATATTCCTTAATTTGCAAGGGTTAATTACCCAACAGAAAATGACACCGGGCCCAGGTACTTTAACATGAAGCTCACCAAACAAATAATATGTGCACGAGTCTTGATCTGATTTCAAACAGTATTATTACTATTAAATGATGAAAAAAAATTACTCATCAATTTCAGATGAAAAATTAAATATAAATATGTCCCCGAACTTCATTTAATATTAATATCCCCAAAAAATTAATATTTATAAGTCAACATACTTTTCATTTACAAGTCAAATTTGTAAATTACTCCCCCTAGTTCTATAAATAAGATAACAATAATAATTACGTAGACTAAAATGCTGCTTGAAATTGATTAAAGACAAAAAAAATATGTAAACAATGTATTTAATTTAACAAATTACCCTTACTTATGGTTAAAATTTGGGAAATTACTATAAAGTATTAAGGAAGGAACTTAATTATGAAGAAGTCCCAATAATATATGAAGTGTTGTCTTTTTTTTTTTTTTTTTTTTGCATTGGAACTTGTCATTGTATATTCTTCAGTTGTCATTGGAACTTCTTAGTAATTAAGTCACTTCCTTAAAACCTCATAGTAATTTCCCCTTAAAATTTCAAATATTCTTTAAATATATCTTATAAATAAGATCATATTACTTCAAAATTTTGTATATTATATATATAAGACCCGATGGAGTAATATTTATAAGTTGAGTTGCATCATTTGTCATTAACTAGTAAATATTAAATTTTCTCAAAAAAAAATTGTAAATATTAAAATTTTCTTCATACCTATCAGTATTAAATGAAATTTGAAAGACCAATCTGTATTTAATTTTCTTACCTAAGACGTGCATGGGGCTAATTTTCTCCAAGTTAATTTCACCATCAATTATCACTATAAACTAGAGATCATTGGACAGTTGGACATAATATATATTCTACGCCATATGATGTGGAAATTAATATATAGGTATGTATAGAGTTGATAGTGTAAAATTAGAGAATATTGGGGGGGGGGTGGAATTAGATTGCCCTAGGTTTCAGTTCAGTAAAGAGTGTTGCAGATGGACGCTGCATACGTTAAAGATCGTAAAAGTAAATTTTTCATTCTTTTGTTAAATAAACCAAAAGGGAGAAAAAAGAGACTTCATTTATAAAAAGGAATAAAAGTTGCTCACTCGTTTACCTTTTCCCCTCCCTTTTCCACTCCCCCTTAACTCATGCAGAGGAGTATAGTGTTAGTGCCTTTGGATTTAAATATAAGATTTGGTTTGATTTTTTTTTTAGAGATTCAGGAAGTTAAATAAGTTACTTAATTATATTATATGTGATATATGATTAAATTATATATCAGCTTATAAGTCAGATAAATTAGTTTGAAGAAAAAAATGATAACTATAAAAACTTTAAAGTAATTTAATTAGTTTTCTTAATTTTTCTAAAAAAAATTAACTGAGTCTTATATTTAGGACTTGTAATAATAACTTCTTTACCTTTTGTCATCTTATATTAATATTTGAAAAAATTTATTTTTTATATATATTATTTTTAACTTAATTGAAACTCAATTTTTAAACTTTACTCAATGCAACTCAATATTTATTATTTTAACCATTTAAAATTTTAGTCTCTATATAGCTCATATAATATATAGTTATACTTTCTAAAATATATGAACTAATAATAACAACAAGCTGTTAATTAAAATGGTGAGTGATCTCACCTGAAAAGAAACAAAAATACTTTGAATTCCAACAAACGTATTTATTGTTAGAAAAGGTGAAAACCCTTGCTAGCTTTCTAAATTTTGAAATTGAAAACCCTTAATCAGATCAATAAAAATATATGAACTAATATTTTAAATTGTCTAAACTATTATGATTGAGTTGTATAAGATGAAAATTGGGAGATTGAATTACAGTGGGTCAAAATTATAAGAAGAAAAATAATAATTTTACAACCCTTCTCAGCCTAGAAGAGTAGACTAGTACAACCCTACAGCCCACGTCCACAAACACAGCCCTCTCTCTCTATTCCCATCCTGTAGTGCCTCAAGTGTCCTTATCTGTCTTATACTCCTCATTCACCCCTCCCTAACAACTATTCACTTCTCTCACACCTTGTCACTCTCTCTCTCTCACTCTCTCTCTCTCTCGTTCTTCTTCCTCAATCTCAAATCTGCCCCTCTCTGCAACCCACTCCACAATCTCTCCCTCCCTCCCTTTTAAAACCAACCAACCAACCTCTTCTCTCTCTCTCTCTCAATTCCAGTGGGACTCATTCATCCTCACAGGCTAAAGCAAATTAAAATTGGTGTAAGAGGTTGAGTGTACGTTGTGTTTGTTTTGGATGATGGAGCTATTCCCAGCACAGCCAGATTTGTCTCTGCAAATCAACCCTCCAAACACCAAACCCACCACTTCAAATTGGAGCAGCAGAGATACTAATACTAATAATAATGGAGGAGGCAGTGGCGAACTTGATTTGGAGTTCTGGAAGAGAGCTTTAGACTCCTCTCACTCCTCGATGCCCAAATCCAAACCTCCTTGCCAAACTGATCATCTCATTCACCATCATCACTCCTCCTTCGACCTCTCTCTCTCCTCCTCCTCCACAACACCTCCTCCTTCTTCTTCACTCTGCAACAACAATAACTCCTCTAACGTCACTAGTAACTTCCACCACCACCACCACCACCACCGTCATTTACTCCAAAACGGCGTCAATAATGCCTATACGTCGTCGTTTCACCACAGCCTGGGATTTCTCAGACCCATCAGAGGGATCCCTCTCTACCAAAACCCTCCTTCTAATATCCCATTCGGTGCTCTTGTTGATGCTCATAATAATAATTATTCAATTCCTCTTCCTCCTCCGTCATCTCTATCTGACAACAATAATACAACCTCCTCATCAAGCCCTTTTCATTCGACTCACCACCACCACCAAGGTTTGATGACGAGGTCGAGGTTGTTGTCTCGTTTCCCCGCTAAGCGAAGCATGAGAGCCCCTCGCATGCGTTGGACTTCCACCCTCCATGCTCGCTTTGTCCACGCCGTCGACCTCCTCGGCGGCCATGAAAGTATGCTTCTTTCTCTCTTCTCAAAATGAAAAACACCATCACTCTCATCCTCAAAATTTTTATTTAATTGGGGTTTGTAGGGGCAACGCCAAAGTCAGTTCTTGAGCTCATGGATGTCAAGGATCTCACTTTAGCTCATGTTAAATCTCATCTTCAGGTAATTATTAATTAATTAAATCTCCCCTCCTTATTTTACTAATTGATCTACTTACTAGTTTATTTGTGTATGATATTCGGGATTTGTATCCGTATTTTTTTAAAAAAAAAAAAATTAGTAATCGTATCAGTTCTTGATACGGCTATAAGGTAAGGTCTGTGGTAGGATTTCTAAATGGTGGTTTGTTTACCAGACGTACTTTGCGTATTGACTTATTTACACTTTTTACAGCCACCCCACATTGCAGTAAGCAGTAAATTTTTAATCTATAATCCATGTATAATATATATATATATATATTGTTTCAAATTCCCATGGGGCTTCCTTGCAGATAGAGTCTCTCAAATCCTCAGCACTTCTTTTTCTATTAGATCTGTTACCTCTACTTCTGCAACCTAACATACAGCTTTTTGCTTGGAAGAATGAACCCAGTCAAGTTCAACACTTGAAAAATAAAAAAACACACACACACACACAAAGAAAACAAATTACCCACAGAGAGAGAGAGGGAGGGAGGGAGGTACTTATCGATTTCTGAAAACGAGTAAGACAACAATTAAAGCCCCACGAATTCAAATTGAGTCGCACCCTAGCCGAGACAATTGCTCATAAACTGATAAATGTTTTGAAAATAAAAATATGTAAATACATTTTATCTTAGGGGAGGAGCAAATTTATATATATATAAAGAAAAGAAAAAATAATGGTAAGAAAGTACAGAACACCATCATTTCTCAATGATATATATATCTGGGTTTCTTAACTAGACCTAGAATTAACCAGGGTTAGTCACAAGCTTCCATTCATGTGCATACAACACATACACTTGCATTCACATAGCCATTAATGTTTCTGTATTAAGGGGCTTTGTACGGCACTGTGATTCTGAGACTCTAATTTATATCTCACAGGTTCCATGGGAAGGGTTATTCAAGGGGTTTTGCTTTTTCTTCTTTTTTCCCTTTTTTGTTTACCCTTTCTGTAACTTCTTGGGTTTCAACCTATCTGTGTTTTAGTGTGATGTTTTATATAATCTTTTACTAACCAACAATTTACTTAATTTGTAAGTAATAATCTTTATATCTTTGGTAATGCATGTACGTAGACAAAAATCTCATCTTACTATATACAACATTTTTTATGCAGATGTACCGAACGGTGAAAACCACAGATAAAGCAGCAGCTGCTTCCTCAGGTTAGTGTCCCTAACAATTAAGATTATCTTCCTTTGAATAATGTTAAGCCAAGAAGGATTATTATTGTTATTGAAGCAAAAACAAAATAGCTAAATTGTCCTGCCTTTAATTTCTCTAACTTTTTCTATCTTTTTAATTAAAAAAAATGAAGGGCAATCTGATGTATATGATAATGGATCATCTGGAGATAATTCTGAAGATTTCATGTTTGACATGAACAATTCATCAAGAAGGTCTGATGTATCTTCCAAGCAAGCAAAAGAAGGTGTTAATCGTGATAAAGAACATCATGGGCTTTGGAGCAACTCTTCCAGGTAATAATTATATTCCCGGTATTATATATGTAAATTTTGTTCTTATAATTAAATGCCCTATTGAAGCTCTCTTGAATTTTTATTCTCTTTTCTATACCCCTATCAGATGTTACATGCAGGTGTGAATGCAATGTACGGAAAAAGACATTGAGAATATGAACAATATATCTAGTTAGGTTCATTTTGTGTGCGTGTTATTGAAAATATGACCAATTATCTTGGCTGTTAAGACTTCTAAACTTCACCATTAAGTACTTAATTTTTTTCTTTCTTGTTAACTTTTTGTACATTTTAATTAATTTCAACACTGACACACACACACTCAAAACACAGATTTGTGTTCAATACTATATACATATGTTTCGCTTGTCATGTCATATATATATCTATATATATATATATATATGAAAGCATTTTGATCTCCTTGTCCTTGTTCTCTCTCTTAACTCTTATGTCTCACGCAAACCCACAAAAAAGAAAGAAATAATTCACCAAGAGGAATAAATCATTTCAGATTGCTTTGTTCTGTCTGTCCAGAACCACATGCACCCACCAAGAAATGCATATGATGGGGTAATAATAATCTCTAGACGTTATAGATAGTCCAAAGATATGGAGTTTCATTGATATCTCTCTTTCCTTAGGATTTTGTGGGGCTCATAAGGCATGGGACTACTTAAAAAATGGGACCCCCACTTAGGAGAATACTTATTGTCAAAGTTAAAAGGCTCTATAGGGTGATGATGATAAAAGCCATATATATGCCCTTTGAAACTTCCTCCAAAATCGCCTCAATGTTATTAATTCATGGGCTATACACTACTTCATAGGATGACTTCAACTTTACTTCAATGATCAATCGAATAAATTAAAAAGGAGAATATTATTGCATAGTACACACAGCAACACATATTTAAGAAAGTACAAGATAGCTTTCTTTTCTCAGTATGCTTTCTTCTATAACATGGCTTGTTCTAATAATGGCAAAATATTCTCTAGCTCAAAGTTATGTTTTGTTTTTGACAGGGAAGCTTGGTTGCATGGGAAGCCAAAGCAGGATTATTGTGCAGGAAACTTGAGTTCTTTTGAGGTAAATTAATTGCTAATTAACTACTTTGACTGGCCTTTAATTTTTTTTTCTTTCCCAAGGAGCTATATATATAGGGCCTTTTTTATTAATGACAAAGCTTTCTTTATTTATGTATATTATAGTAGTAAGCAAGCATATATAGATCTTTTAGCTGTGTTTAGGAATATGAATGAAAGTGAGATGAGAGGAAAAGAGAACTACGTTTGATCTTTTTCATGCAGCCATCCATACACATTCATTCATTATATATATAGAGACGAGAAAAGGAAAGAGCTTTTCAAAAGCTGCTTTGTCCTTCCCAAATTCAAATGGGTTTAGACCTGTCATTTTCACCATCTCAAGGGTGAAAAGTTAAAAAGGAAAAAAAAAAACAAATGAGCTGTAAATTGCCTCTTATATGAATTAGTATTAGTAGCTACTTAATAATCACCATGTAACTAGCTAGACATATATAGATTCTTTTCACCAATATATAGCACGTATAGATGGAATACCCTAAGCCTAATTCATTTGACTCAATGCAGATGATGGGTCAAATAAAGAACATGTAAGGTAATCGCAGACATAAAATGTTATTCCTCCAATTTTAAATATAAGACATAGTTTGTAATTCCCGTTGTAATACAAAAAAAGGTACTATGTTTAGAAGTACAAAATAAAAATTGGAATTGATCATGCAAATCCTGAAGCAGGCTTTTAGGTGTACAACCTAGCTTATACAAATGTCCCTTTGTATTATCTCCCTCTCCCCAGGTCAAAAAAAAAAAATCTCCCTCTCCCTCTCGTCAAGTTGTCCTCTGATTATATTCATATATATATATATATATATATATTCCCAAACCATTTCACACACTTTTCTTGTGCTGTTTTATCATGAGATGTTTGTCATTATTAGATTCAGCTCTAATACGTTATAAAATATACAGCTGTATGATATTTGTTAATTGATTTTTTGTTTTTGTTTTTGTTTCTTCAGAAGGAAATGGATCCAAAATGCCTAAGTTACGAGAGAGTATCAGATGGAAGTGCATCGTCAGATGTTTCAGGAACAAGCCCCAAGAAACCAAATTTAGATTTGGAGTTTAGCTTAGGGCAGCCACTTTGAGATGATGAAATATAAATCTCTCTTTTTGAGTAATGTTATAATAATAATTAATTTGCGTGGAGGAAGATTATATCAATGATCAACTAGGGCCTGGAATGAGAGAATCGGTACTTGTTGAGAAAAAAATCAGAGAAAAAGAGGGAAAGCAAAAAGAATACACGAGAGAGAGAGAGAAGGAAAAAAAAGAAAGAAAAGCAAAAGGAGCTTAAAGAAAGACAAGGAGACAAGAAAGACAGAAAGCAGCAAAAGGAGAAGGAGGTGGGGGGGGGGGGGGGAAGCTTTGTCCTTCTTATCAATCTCTTGTGTAGTGAATTGTGAGATCCATCCAAAATCAATATATCACAATATTATATATATAAATATATATATTTATTTATTTCATGGTAAATATATCCTCAAATTATTATTTATATCTAAATTGATTTGTATGTTTTTGCAATCTGTGAGAGGGAGAGGGGGAGAGAGAAGAGAAAGAGACAAAAGAGGGAAAAAAGAGAGCAAGAGAGCTTTGGCTACCTTAAAGTATGAAGTGATCCTTGGTAATGTAATGGACCACTTTATTACATTTTATCATCAATATATATACTTTCAATCTTGTTTCTCTATCTACCAAAGGATTGTCTATATATGGTTTGGTTCCAATATTCAATCCTAGGCATACTCACATATATACATGCTTTTTCGTACACACTTTGAGGAAAAGAAAGGATTGGGAATTTATATGGACTTAAGGAAAAGGCTGAAAACTTAGAATAAAGTGACAAAAAGAATAGGGACCTCTTAGTCAAGTTACAAAAGAAAGGGACGATATGATAAAGTAGCTAGATAGGTTGTAATGAGCTAATGAAAAGGAATACAACTATTATGTATTCTTCTCTTGCAATTTCTTTTTTGGAGGTAGGAAAATTACAAAAGCACTCAAGCAAATTATGTTGAAATGATTATAAACCTCCCAAGTTAATTTTATTTTCTCATTTTTCCAATATTCTCGTTTATTAAACTACTGAATTATTAATTAATTAATTAATAAAGCATTCGGGTATATGTTATGACACAGATGTTACATATAGGCGGTGGATTTTACCTTTATCATTGATATATTTTCACTTTTTACTGATCTGATAAAGTTTTGAAGTATCACAAGCTTTTGAAAAAGATGGTTAAAATGCTTTGTTCCATGCTTGAAGCAAGAATATATAAATAAAGGAAGCAAAATTATTGCACATATGTTTTTGGGATCATTAGTTCTCTCTTTACCATAAATAAAATGAATGTCCAATAATTCAGATGCATATATATGATGATGATCATGCTATGTGAGACATTTTTTTTAAGGTCACGTCCCTAAAAAATAATCTAAATTACAGTCTTTGGTCGAGAAGAAATGCATCAAAACAAATTTATATGACGAAGAAAGGCATAGAATACCTCGTAAGGATAAACCATACACGTATCAAGGGGCAAGAACTAATAATAGGCTTGAGGAAGTTAGGGCACTATAATAAACTGGTAAAAACAATAAAGGAAATTAAACTAGTCAGCTGATTATTTGGCAATACAGGGCTAGCTAGAAAGGGAAAAAAATAAATGAAAGTGTTGAGGAATATATTTTAATACTCTACGACTTGTCATCAGAGAATATATATCGAGACAGAAGATGAGACTCCCTATAATTAGAAGGTAAATAAGATCTTAGTTTTTTTTTCCCTAAACTTTCAATTTTACGTTGAAATTTTTTCTGTTCTATGATTGTATATTTCTTTGTCGAGATATTTTTATGATGATTTGCTGGGTATTCCTAGGCTTTATAGTACTGCGTCGTCGTCGTAGGATTTGGATCAGTTTGTGATGCATATATATATCGGTCAATATTAGGCATTAGTTTCGTGTTTTTAATGTTTTTTCTCATTTGTTTTTATACTTCTACATAAAAACTATTCCTTCCCCCTAAGCAATAGTAGTTGATAAATAAGTAGTACTTGTTAGAGTAGGTGCTATTTTTATTTTTATTTAGTATTTCTATTTAGGGCATCTGTTTTTGGGTGAAGTAAGAAGCAAAAGTAAAGCCACTATTTTTGGCACCTTCTGGTATATGGTGCAAATAGTGATATAAAAAACCAAACTAAAGAGGACAAAACAACATAAAATATTTTATTTTCAACATAAAACTCTCTTTTAGGAAATACATTGTTGTCGTTTAGACAAATATAAACACTTGTTTATTTATCTCTTATAACTTCTCGCCCCAAAATCATGTGCTTCCCTCCATAGCAGGACAATAATTTTATTTAAAATCTGGAGGTAGCAAGCAAATTAACAATACAGTTCCATATTAAGTTTGCAGAGAATACCAAATTTTGATTAAAAAAAAAAAAGATCAGATAAAACATAACATTTGTGTGGTAGAAAACTGGAATTAAAACAAATGTGAGGTTGTTGTGTATGTTTGTCAATGAGTGTGCGGCTTTGTACTATCTTTACCATTTCACAACGAACATCATTAAACTCTCCAAGCTTCAGAGTTAAGTCCTTACTGTTCCTGTAAATATAATAAAACAACAACAATCTTGAATGCTACGATTTCATAATAAATTAAATGAGATTTTATATATTCTGAAGTTTCTCATTCATTAAGAAGTACAGGCCATGTGTATATATTGTTTTTCAAATATTTAGAATATAAAGCATCTAAAATGAGAAACAAACCTGTACTATATATATGTGAGTGTGAAATAATAACTCTGAAATAAAAAATTATATATATATATATATATATATATATAAAGAAGACGTACAGGTTAGAGTAAAAATATATGGTAAAAAGCAGACGAGTCCAGTTCACACTTCCTCATTTCAAATATTTTCCACTTTAGAGGAAATAATTTAAAAATCATAATGGGTCTCTCATATGCATGGCTGCATATAATTGAGAGCAGATCAAAGACAATAAGAAAGGAGAGATATATATATATATATATATATTGTTATTACGATCGTGAATGCCTTTCAAATTTATTTGTACGGTTTTTTATGTTTCCTACCTAGCTAGTTTAATTGACTGTTACATTTTAAGAAATTACTTAGGATAAAGAAGTGTGAAGAATATTCAAGAGGGAAGCTCATATATATATATATACACACACACACTCCCTCCGGTCCTAATTATAAGATAAAGTTGCCTTTTTGAAGAAATTAAGGAAGCCAATTAAATCACTTTAGAGTATTTATATTTTTAGTATTTTTAGATTATATATCAGTTTATTAGTCAAATTAATTAGTTTGAAGAAAAAAATATAAATATAAATATTCTAAAGTGATTTAATTGGCTTCCTTAATTTCTCCAAAAAAGTCAACTTTGTCTTATAATTAGGACCAAAGGAAGTATATATTAGAGTTTATATTAAGCAATTTTTCATTTTTTTTAAAATATTGTCTCTCATCAAAGGTGGTGATCAAAAGAAATGGTTAGGCACTTAGCTTGTTAAAACTGAAATTAATAAGGATTAGTTGTCAAACCAGAGTAATAATCCAAGAATTGAGTTAAAGCAAAAGAGACTTAATTAATTAGTTGTCAAGTGAATTCATGCATGGTTCCTATATATGATGTGAGAATGAAATTTCTAAAATCTATTGACTGCTATTTTTACTTTATTTTAATAGTTAAGTAATTGCCCCAAAAAAAATTACGAACAGCAAATTTGCGGCCTTAAAAGGTTAAAAAAATAAAAAGCATGATTGTAAAGAAGTGAGAAAAAGGGTTAGGGTTTTAATTAAAGTATGGGGATATTGAGGAGGCTTTATTAGAGGATGCATGTGGGTATAAAAAAGAGGAATTGATCAAAAAGAAAGAAAAAGGAAAATGCATGGTTGGTGATGAAATTGAGGAATAGGAAAAAGATAAATAGATATTTTTTAAAAACAATTAAAACAAATAAAAGGGAAAAGGAAAGGGAATGAAGTGCTTTAGCTTTTGGTTTTTCTTTTTCAACTTTATTTGCTTTGCTTTTTGGTTTTGCACGAATGAATGGAAATGGAATCCTCTCACTGTTCAGATAACCCACTGGCACACTAATTATTTTTTCTTTTCTTTTTCAGTATTACAAAACAAAAAGAGATCTCATTCCTACCAATTACTCAACTCATAATCCCGTTAATTAATTAATCATATTGTCACTGAATTGAAACAAACTCTTCATTGGGTTCGTAAATGTAATTAATCAGGAAAATATTATACCGTTTACATGTATTTTTTTGTGAGATTTTTTATATTTAAATATTGAGTTAAGATGCATTATAAAAGCATTTTTTTCAATAGCATCCCATCACTTCAACTAATATTTGGAATATTTAAAACCTTAAAATATGTGTTTTCAGTAATACCTAATATTTTAAACTAAATTTTTGCTCTATTTTGTAATTAAAGTACTTTTCTAAGCACTCATTCTTTTTTAACAATCTTGATACCTTATGTCATATTGGATTTCAGCTAATATGAATTTAAGAAGGGCTTGATCTTGGGATACTTCTTTCAAAAAGATATTTTTTGTATTCATGTAAATTTTAATTGCTACAAAAAAAAAACTTAGAACCTTATTCTTTATGAAAGTTTGTAGCGGTTCTTTGAAGCTAACCACTACTACCTTCGCCACCAAATGTGACTTCTGGAATCAAAGTCTGCCTTGCAATGGTGTGATTCTCAAAGCTGCTACAACATAGTAGAGGTGTTAGTTTCTTTACTGCTATTAATTATCACACCATACAATGTCGGTCAACTTATTACAAACTAGTAGCGATTTTGGTGATAATAACCGCTAACAGTTTTACATGTTACAGTTTGGAACAAACCGTTACAAACTGTCCATTATAGAAAATCATTTTTTTAGTGCATAGTGCAATGGGACTTGCTCTTTCATTGGTTATAATGGTTAATTAAGTAAAAATCACGTTTTGCTCTTATCTCTCAGCAATGATCTAAAGACCTTAAGGTTGTGTTTGGTTTGAGGGGAGGGGATGGGAGGGAAGCCAAAATTTTGGCTTTAATTTCCTTCCCTCCTTTAAACAAAACAAAGAATTTTCTCCCCTCCTCTCCTTTCCGTTCTAACAAACCAAATAAGATAATATACCTTTTCTTCTCTTCAAACCAAACCCACCCTAAGCATCCCAAAATAACTATGATATTTGAAAATAAAAAACAGGAGGAAAATAAGAGCAAAAAGAGGGAGAGAATAGAGGAGGAGAAAGGAATCGGAAGGTGTGTAACCAAACAAGGCCCTAACAATGAAGCTCAAACCCTAAGACACAAAGAAAATGCTAAAGGCACATTCTAATATTGTACCAAACAAACCTAAAGCGTTGTAACGGCAAATCAAATTGAGGTCCAATGCTTTTGCCTTTGGTCAACTCTCTCTGTGACTTGTGACTATATATTGCTTTTGGGCCCCACCTCAATTGCATTCTGCTTCCTCGCTCTGTCCGTTAGCGCGTGCTTCTCGCGCTCGAATCCAACGGCTAAAAACCCCTTTAACCCCTTGGCGTTAGATTACACGGCTCAATCGGAGAGTGCATCACAAATGGCGGTGATTATTTCGCCACATCTTCTCAACACCACCAACTATTCTGCCTAGTGCTTCCCCCAGCCCCCAAAATTATTGGGAAAATAAAATAATTACAGAATTTGAAAATTCCAAATCAGCTATTCCTACTAAAACGTGTAGTAATTTGATCATCAAGGATAAAAATCAGCTAATGAAGTTTAGCAACAAAAAAAAAAAAATTGATTTGAGATTTATATTTTCAAGTTTTTTAAGGAATTTTCCCAAAATTATAGTATTTGTGTATCATTATTTATTTTACCCATATATGTACTCTTCTAATTATATATAAAATTATTTTATCAAGTTTAATAGAAATAAAAATTAATTTTTACCAAACAAATAAATAAAATAAGTTAAGTTTGTTATTGAAAATAAATGTGTGAATGGTTTATGTTATTCTTTTTCAATTATTTCTAACAATTAAGGATACCTATTATCCTTTACAATTTTTTGAAATTTTTCTTCACGCAAAGGCATACTACTCTGATCTTATTTATAAGTCATCTTTTATCAAAAACTTTGGTCATATTTATAAGTCCAGTTTTAGTGTAATAAATGAGATTGTGACAATTTTGCCCCTATTTATTGTACCACTAAAGAAATAATTTAAAGATAGATAAAGAAGAAAAAGTTGAAAAGTACCCATTCATAAATGAAGGCATAGTTGAAAATTTATACCATAATCATTGAGTTAACTACCTCTCTTTAGTATGTGAGATTTAGTTAAAAGAGACTTATAAATAGAACCAGAGTGGTATTTTAATTAATAATGTTGAATGCTTACTCCCATCATCAAGTTTTCTCTACCATGAGAGTAAAAGTATTTTGCATGCAAATGTATGTTAAATTTGCAAGGGGTGCGTATGCCTGGATCATAGGCTGAATTTTGACCTAATCGATTGCTTGACAAAATTAAATGGAGATAATGTTGTTTTCAATAATGGGGATATTGGAAAGGCTAGTTATGTAGCACTTTAGTGTGTTTGGGTAATCCCCAAACCACGATTTCAAAAGCCTTTTTCCATAAATCGAGACAAAACTTCTCTTATATATTTATCTCGTAAATCGTAAAAGTCATTCTCTAAATACTAATCCAAACACACACTTAAGATAACTTTTTTAACAAAAGTACTATTCATTAATGATATAAAATAACCTAAAAAAACTATGTAAAAAAATCGAATAAATTATTACAAAGTTACATTTTATAAAAAGGACCTAGTAATATTAAATATTTTTTTTCAAAAAAAATAAATAAACACTGAAATCAATTAACTCGAGTCAAACTGAAAAATCGGGTAAGAAAGTCAATTCTTGGGCTGCCGGCAGCCCTACTTTGATTAATTTCTCTGTAGACCTCAGGCGGTCAGGCCTATATAAAGAACCCTTGGAATATGATCAAATATATAGGCACAAAAGAATTTGACGAAACATTTATGGGTCTTCTCTTCGGAGCACATATTTATAAAAACAATTAATAAAAGAAAGATTATGTACGTATATAAAAAAATCATAGCAGAAGGCAAATTATAACAAGGTGGTACAGCTACAGTGTGTGGCAGCAACAGCTTTTGAGTTTTGAGCCTACTACGAACTCAACCCTCTTCTAAGGAAGCGAAGCCGTACCGGTTTTTTCAGAAGCTAAATACAGCACAGGCCTATATATACATATATATATATATATACTGACGATATTCTGCAACAGAACACATAAATATTTATACGAATAAAAACGACACCTTCCACCCAATTATATTATCATCATTACACTATGATTATTTACCATTCATCCTCGGTCCAAGATCTTGTTCCACGCGTCACAATCTCGTCTCATCGAGGTGGTGTCAGATTCTTGCATGCATGCTCTTCTGATCTTTTCGATCACAGTAGAGAGAGAGAGAAACGACGATCGTTTTGACGATGACGCGTCTGCGTTTTCACCCGTCCATGCGTCGTCTGATCAGTGAGAGTGAGAGGATAGTCGTGTTGTACCTTTTTTCTTTCAAAATTTTCTTCTCTTTTTTCTTTTTGCTTTTTTTTATGAGTAGCTCGAGACGTTTTTGCATGAAAAAAGTCGTAAAGTGTTGTTAGGGTCCATTCTGTGAAAACAGTGAGCTACAGAGGGGGGAGGCTTTAATTCACAGTGGTGGGTTGCAAGGAATTTTCATGCAACCAATTTATTTTTATATGTTCAGTACTGTCAGATATATAAATCAGACCTCTATGCACAATTCAAAATCGCTCTCTCTCTTTTTTATGTTTTTGAGGAGGTATGGACTAAACAGAAACACACTGTGGTGTGGCTGGCTCATTGAGTAGTCTAATAAGCAAGAAGATTCGAAGTTAGACAAGTGTGGTGGAAGTTAGCAAATAGAAGGGAAAAAGTGTGGTGGGTGAAAAGGGCAAAGAGGTTTTGATATATTTGAGCAAGTTGGTGTGGTTGATACATGAAAAAAGGACTTGCCTTTGTGTTATGTAACATCTAAATGTGACGTGAGACTGATCACCATTTTGGCTTTATTGTTATTAGGTTGTTCTTTTCGCTCTGTATAGTTTGTATACATATAGTAACTATTTATATCACAAATCAAAGGACAACGTTTAAATTTTATTAAAATACAACCTCCTTAATTAATTCACACGCTGCATTATTTAGAGTTAGGTATTTTGTGGCAGATTTTGCAGTCAAGATCTTCACTCCATAAATTATTAACTGATATAGAGCGGTAAGATTGCTGATATTGAGACTGAATAGTCAAACATTTAATAATATAAACAGGGCAAGACTTGCATAATGTTCTAATTAAGTTTAACTTAATCGAACTAATTAGAATAATGCACCCATAACTTAACCTTTAAGATTTTCTCCTAAACCCCAACTAAAATTTTAAGTGTCTGTTTGGACTAGTGGTAAAGGTTGCTTTTTCAATATGATTTACGGTGTACGAGGTAAGTATGTCGGAAGAGTTTTATCTCGACTTACATGAACATACTTCTTAAACGCTAGTTCAAATAGGCCATAAATGTGTGCACATACAGATAACCCCAAATTATCAATTACCCCTTTTTTTACCTGAATCAATTCCCCTTTAAAATTTACTCACACACACACACAAAACTTCCAAACTTTGAGTTATATAAATAAACCCCTTAATATATTAAAAAAAAAGAGTTATCTATCAATATAGAGTTGATCTAGCGATATAAAGTCCAGCTAGATCCTCTCTTGAGTCTCGAATTCGAGTCTTAGAGGAAACATCTATGTTGGGAGAGGCAGTTCCGAAAACTTCACAAAGTTTTTTTTTGGTAAAGTTTTAAATGTTTGGAGGTTGTTTATTTATGATATAAGGTTATGGAGAGTTTTATATTTTGTCTATATATAATTAAAGAGGATAAATATGTAGAATATAATAAGTGTGTGTGTGTGTGTGTGTGTGTGAGAGAGAGAGAGAGAGAGAGAGAGAGAGAGAGAGAGAGAGAGAGAGAGAAGAGTGTGGGGATAGAAAGAGAAGAAAGAGGGAGGGATAATAAGGCGAGATTGTCGCGGGAAGAAGAGAGTTGGGGAACACAAAGCAAAGAGGATAAAGTGCATAAGATACGGGAGAGTAGGGAATATGTCCCATATAATATAATGTCCTCCATTTATATTTAACCTCTCTTCTCTTCTTCCATTATTTCACATATATATATATATATATATATATATCTTCATGTTGCCCTAGCTAGTTTCATTATTTTAACCTAGCTACCCCTTTATTCATCATCAATACTATATACTAGTTATAATCCTAAATATAAGATCCGGTTGATTTTTTAAAAAAAATATTAAGAAAGCTAATTAAATTAGTTTAAAGTATTTATATTTATAGTTTTTTTCTCGAAACTATTTTTTCTGACTTATAAACTGATATATAATTTAATAATACATAATATATTATATGATTAAATAACTTATTAATCCTCCTTTACCTCTCTACAAAAACATTGTGCTCGTTTAGATGAGCGATTGGAATGCTTAAAAGCAGCTTTTCAATCGTAATTTACGGTATACGAGGTAAGTATGTGAGAAGAGTTATGTCTCGATCTATATGAAAAGCAACTTATAAGTAGTCTGATCGTTAAAACAAACATGTCCAATTAACTGGATCTTATATTTAAGTTTAGAGGGAGTACTATATCATACCAGAGAGAGAGGGGGGGTTTTGTCTCCTTCTGTTGTCCTTTTGGGGGCAACCCAACAAATAGTGATATTTACTATTCATACCCATACTATTCCCACTACCCTCTTCTTCTTTTGTCTTTCGTCTCTCACTATTCACTTTCATTGCCCGGCATTCATTCCGGGCTCTCTCTCTCTCTCTCATTTCTCAATTATTTGCTTTTTGATCAAATGCTTGACTTTTTTTTTACTGCTACTATATATTATTCTCCTCACTGCTTTCAAATTCAATTCCTCCATATCCATAATTATTATTGTGTAAACCTACATGTAGTGAGTATTTGGTAATTTGTTAAATATAGGTTTGTATAATTTGAGACAAAATTTCTCTCACACACTTACCTTATAAATCATAAAAATTATTCTAAAAAATTAATCCAATCACACACATATAATTGTACAAAGAAGATAAAGACATACGAGAGAATACAAATATCACGAGCCATTTGTTATTATAATAATAATAATAACAATAATAAATAAAGTATGGTGGGGAGAGAGGGACAGGAGTAACTTTAACTTTATCAGAAAGGGTCTGAGACTGAATCATTCATTCATAATTACTTACTTTTTACTGCTTTTGAGCAATGTCAGGATGTGACGTCTGCCATCTCTCTCACTCTCTCTTCCCTTTGCTTTCTCTCTCTTCTTCCCTGAAACATGTGGACCACTTGTTGGCCTCTAATAAGGTCTCACTGTTCCATGCATGGTGGTATCGGATTCACCCACTTTCCCATTTGCGTCACAACACCACCTCATTTGTTATCTGCATTCATTCATTTCACTTAATCCACCCCTCCTTCATTCTCCTCCGTTATTCTTGTTTTAATTAATTAAATTTGAAGACCAAACATTAAGAATATGAGGTTATCAATGAAATCAAACTCGCAACCTTTCGGTTATGATGAATTTTCATGTCATTGGAGTACATGTTACTAACACTTCTCCTTTCTTTACTCCTATTTTGTTATGCTCTTTTTGTATTTCTACGTCACTTGGCTTTCTTATCATAACTATACAGCTTCTTTTAAGTACTATACTTTTTTTTTTCTTGTTTAATATTTTCTTAGTCCTGAATGTAAGAGGTAAATAGCCACTTACAAATATTAAACACATTAGTTAAGCTAGCTATTTGATTTCCCTAAAACACCACATTCATTATCCCTATAGATGGAAACTTCATTTAATATGTGAAATTTATAGAAATAGTGTCATGAGTCTCATGTCAAGGAGCCTCACCGACGTGATGTGATTTATAATTAAGTCAAAGAGATCTCTTTCCTAATAAACTAATTTTTTGAGATTTGACTATTCTTTTAAACTATAATGTTTATAAGTAAAGTGGATTAAGATATTATATTTAGAATTAAAGCTAATATCACTATCAGCTACTCCTACATTTAGGATAGAGGAGTATATGCTTCTTCTTTTTTCTGGTGGTTACTAAGAAAAACTTAATTTATAAGATTTTCCCATGTGTTTTTCCTCTAAAAGGGCTTGTTTAGTATGAGGAGTGGGGAGGGAAAGCGAGAAGAGAAATTTTTTTTGAGTTGGACTTAAAAAATTAGAGAAGTGTGTTAAAAGTTTTTAATTAATTTGTCTTATTATTTTATATTACATCTTTTCTTAACTGAAATTTTATAACCCCACTTCTCTAATTTTTTAAAATCCAATTCAAAAAAATTTCCCTCCCCTTTAAATATCTCGTACCAGACAAACCAGAAAGATTAGCAAACTTGGTTACAAACTCTCACTAGAATCAGAAAAAGTCTTATAGAAGCACACTTGTAGAGATTTTTTTTTTTAATAGTCACATGCAACCTCCTATTAAAAATAATTTTATTTAAAATATTGTCGAATATTAAATGTGGATATTTCTCACGACAAAAATTTGAATTTTGATTTCCTATGTTGTGGGGGATTAAGTCATTTTGCTAAGGCCAACACCTATTGATTAAAAAGATTATTTTACATTCCCTCTTTTGTGTGTGCGCGCGCTCGAGAGAGGGGGGGTGGGAGACAGAGTCACTTCACTTGCTATCCATTTTGTGTCAAATATGCATTAGTGGACCAGATTGACAAGCCTGTTAGGCCCAACACTGGTCCATATTCCTCAACGCTTCATATCCTTATTAATAAAGGGCCCATTTATGGTAACCTGATATCACATCTACAATAATCATGATATTGACCTCAACTTCGTTCTATGATTTCTGGGTGGGCAAAAACTGGGTAGTCCGGTCTAGTCTAGTCCAACCCAAATTGGTCCGGTCTGATCAAGTCCAGTTCAAATAAGCAATATAATGAAATTGGACCAGATTGATTGGTCGGGCTGGACCAGGTTCCGAGCAAAGGGTCAAGTCTAGGTCAATTTTTTAAAAATATTTTTATAATTTCGATGTTAATTTTTATTTTTTATTTAATGTTGTTGGATTTTTTTAAGGATTTATTATTAATTTTTATGTTTTTATGATTATTTTTATATGATTATAGGTATTTTTATTATCTTAATTGTATTTATCATGTTTAAATATTTTTTTATTGTTGTTGAATATTTTTGGATATTCTTATAGATTTATGATATTTTAATTTTATGGGATGATTTTTATATTATTATAGGTATTTTTATGGTACTAATTATGTTTACTAAGTTCAAATTTTGTCTTCCAAAGAAGAAAAAATAAAAATTAAATTTTGATCCTGGACCAGTCTAAGGAGTCCACCAGACTAGACCTCAGGCTGTCTTGTATAGCCTGAGGTCCTATTTAAACCAGACCTCAAGTTGATGTCAAATCCGGTTCAATCCAGTCTATACTCACCCCTATTTCACTACTTGACCTTAAAATAAACTTCTATATGACATCACAAAATTAAGCGACAAAGTGTGCTTGGAAATGTTCCAAGTGTATTCAACCTGCAAAATTAAGTTTTAAAAAAACTTATATTAATTAGACATATATAAACATATCAATAATAAGTTTCATTAAAAGAATATCATATTTAAGAATTATATTATAATTATTTTGTGTTTTGAAATAAGTCCCAATGAATTAAAATATGTCATTTATGTGATATAAGTTTACTAATTCAAGCATAAGTAATAAGCATCACAACTCATTTCTCAAAGCTTTTTTGTACTAATTGTACGAGAATACATGTATAATTTTAAATGAATTTTTTCCATAATGAAGATAATTGTATGAAAACGATGGTCAAAATCTTATGTACATCATACTTGATTGATCTTAATCTTCTAGCTTATAAGAAACACTTGACAATTACAAGAAGAAAAAAATCCCAAAAAATTGTAATTTGATCCCACGGACATGTTATTATACTAATTAGTTATAAAAATACCTCATATAATAAAGACCTCATTCCACCGTGATTAATACAAAAAATGTAAAGGAAAAGGCTATAAAGATACTATAAATGTCGCTTTTGATAGAAAATTTAATTGATAAACGCGATTAAAAAAAACAAATTCATGAATAATTGTCCAGACACGTTGATAACATTTATTTTCAATTGCTAAATGACAATAATACCTCATGTTTTTAATGTAAGAGTCAGATAATTAATTTGGTGAAATTTAATTAGTTTTTAGTTATATGTAATAAATGTTTGTTTGTTTTCATAGAATACCATTTCTAATAATGCGCATTGTGGTTAATATTTGATGGAAATCCCTTACAATATGCAATTAATAAGGATATTTTAAGAAAAAAATTATAAAATTGAGAAATAAAGTGGATTATGATCTTATTTTAGTATCAAAATAAACACATTGTCTTATTCTTATATCCAGGAACGGAGGCAATACTATCTAACGCAATTTTGTTTTTAGTGTCAACTAAGGAAAAAAAGTTGAGGTCCTTTTTGTGATTCCATCAAAGGCCTCATGGTCACTGTAGTGCACTTAGGCACTCCCTTTCCCCCTCCCCTGTCGGGTTTGAACCCGTAAGTTGTAATTTAAAAAAAAAAAAAAAGTTGAAGTCAATCAGGTTAGCTTAAAAAAATTGGTAGAATTATATTCAAATTCTAAGAAAAAAGAGAAATGAAGAAATTGTCTCTTGAAATTGTAAAATGAAAAAAACAGTCCTATAAAATTATCAATACAACTTGGAGTTGTTAATGGGACCATTTTTTCATTTTATAATTTCAAGACGTCATTTCTTCATTTATCTTCTTCCTTTTGATTTGAATGTAATTCTCCCAAAAAAATTAGAAAAATCGTCCATTAAAAATTGGGGATAAATCCCATTTGAGAAATTAATTGAGAAATAAGCCCTAAAGAATCTCATGACTTTACCTTTTATCCTATCCTACAATTGATTTTCCAAACGGGGTTTATCCACAATTTTCACTTAGAAATTTTAATGGTAAGAAGGACCACCTGTATATTCAAAATTTACAGAGTATAAATACTTTTTATGCCTAAAATATTATTAGGTGTTTTCTACCAATAAAGTTTTCAACGGGAGACTTGATTTTTAATTTTACCTCTTTTTCATCAAAAAGCACACCACAATTGGGACTTTCAGAAACCAAGCATAAACATATCCCAAATTTTTCCTGCTAGTCTAATTCCTAACCATATAATATTGCATCAGCACGGACGATCCATGATAGAGAGAACTCCCTCTAAGAGACGATTTCTTTTCTTGGTTCATTTAAAAGTTGATAGTCTGTAGTTGTCTACGAAGGTTCACGTGGGTGCGGGCTTTCAAGAACCCAATTAAAGTCCTCCACCCAAAGGACAAAAATTCCTCAATATTGTCGCCCCAAAAATTTTAACCAAAGAAATTATGGTTTTGGACATCAATGAACCAAAGTGGGTAAATAAAATTAGGGAAACCTACGTCTGACCAATCCACAAATTTTTTTCGCTCCTAAACATCAATGATAAATACTCAATTGTTTCGTTTCTAAATTTATATTGTTTTACGTAGTAAATAGTATTAAAGATTTTTGAAGTTGTAAATTCACGTCACATGAATTGTGAATACTCATAGTTCGACTAGTAAATTTAAAGGACTTTGAGAATTTGATTTTTAATTATAATTCTCTCAAATTTTTAACTAAAGAAAACAATACCTTGCATTTAGGGAAGCAATCAAAAGCGAATGTTAACTATAACATGATTTATGAATGTCTCCGACCGTCTTCTTACCCAAAAAAAAAAAAAAGGCTGGCGGTCACACAACAGCGGAGATGAAAAACATTCCCCAGAATGAGTTTTGGAAAGATAAAACAGTCACAACTTCATTCAACCAGTAAACTATAAAAGTTGTTGGCAAAAAAAAAAAAAAAAAAAAGTAAACTATAAAAGTCGCCAAGTCAATTACTCAATTACCAGCAGAAAACTACAGGCTAGGAGACCATCCAATCACCCAGAAAAGTACCTAATCAGAAAAAGGCAATTGAAAGCAGAAATTGCGCTTTAAAAAAAATGCCACCATCACATTTAATTCAAAGCCAGCTGTAATGGACTTCTAGTAGTAGCAACTATGATCCCGCTTCAAAGAAGTCAATGGGGGTAGTAAAACACAAACTGTGACCAAGATGCTACGATAAGTCATCAGCCACATGATATTCCCAGATACATGTCGACGCATTTAAAACATCTAACCAATTGATATGACACTTGGCAGACATCATCTGAAAGCAGAGAATCAGAGATCTCTACCTCCTTCACATCAAGGCAGCCTCAGCCTTTCTGTAGCTGCTTGACTTTTGCCCGATCCACACACTGACTCAGGTGGTATCTGCAAACAGTCAACATAAACTTAACTACGGATCCTATGAGAGATAGAAAGAGGCTAGTAAATTAGTTCGGCAAACAAAGAAATCTTGCTAATATGATTTGAACATGCATAATTCTCATCACATTATCTGAGAATACGTAAATAAGAAACACTTCCAATAACTGTCCCACAAACACTCAACCACACAAAACAAATAGCTCCAAACAACCAAAACGAGCATCAAAAGCCAACCCTCGAACCACAAGATATCCGTAATGCCCAAAATTGGGAATTTATAATATTTGACAGAGGTTAGCCTTCAACCAAGCCAGAGAGGATTACTTAACATTCTTGCTAATGATTTAAATACAACAAAACTACTTTAGGCAAACACATAATGCCATGTAAGACTAAATAGGGAGAGTCTTGGTCTCAGTAGTACTGTCTAGCATTTCAAGCATCAGACATTCCTCAAGACATTTTAAATGACTGTCTTTACTACCTAAGATGCATTATGGCATGGGATGCACATTTTGCCGGAAATCATAACATTTAACTCTATAAACAGTCCAGAGAATACCACTTATGCCCTTTTTTTGACATTCACTTGTCAAACTAAACATCGAAACCTGATAAACAGGTCTTATACCCAACATGTAAGATACATGGGATTTCAAAATAACAGCGTTTCAACAGCTCAAAAACTTCAACAACATATCGCTAGGAGGTAATAACAACACAGCAGAAATCCAAGCACAATTTCAAATTGCCAAATACATGTAGAAGAAATTGCACCTTGCACTGAAGCTTTGTTATTGTAGTTCTCAAGAGAGTATCTCCAACTATCAATCTCAACTTCTTCACAAAATCATCACGGGCTATCTTCCTCGCCTGATGATTGACAAAACAGAAATCAGCATGATATCAGTAAAAACCAAGGAACAGAATTAAGCTACTTTACGTACCCTGAATTGCTCATAATGAGTATTGATAAGCTCCATGTTGATGGGAGGAACCTTGTTTGATATAGCAGCAAAAAGCATAGGAAAAGGCATCCAAGGGGATTTTGGACCTCTTGAAGCGCTAGAGTTCATACTAGCAGCTTTCCCTTGAGGAATCCCACAGTCTAGAGTTTGCTGGCTAATGCTCTTCTAATAGACAATACAGCAAAAGATTAGATGATTCAAACAGAAAGAAAATTTCAAATGCACATCAAATGAGAAGGATATTGATCAAGTGAATATCCTTAACTCTAACTTTGACAAAGAAACATATATTATAACCTGAACCGAATAACTTACTATATCTACAGTAGAAGATTCAGATTGTAACAGGCCTGAGCCTTCACAGGGTGTAGTAACTCTGGAAACATTATGTTTACTCTCAATGTGAAAATGATCCCCTGTAGGAACACAAAGTATTGGTGAACAAAAGGAAATGAATTTTCAAAATAAGACCATAAAGCTTGGCAGCAGAATGCCTGGCAATGTCATTGAACAAGAGTTGAATGATGAAACATCTCTTGAATGTCAGAGTGCCCAACAAGTAGATACCAACAATCTATGAACTTAGCCCTGATTAACCAATTGCTACAAATATATAATACAAAAAAATATAAGTTCTTTTTTGTGTAAGGAAAACAAAAATTAAAAGCACCCACAAAAAAAAGGTTAAGAAATAACATATCACCTTCAGCATGTGAAGAAACCTTGAAACTAACAACGAATTCTGGATAGATGTGAGTATTCAAATTCATATTCCATACTATATAGTATCTCGGACTTTGAATGTCATCTACCCCACTATCATAGTCATTACTACTGGGATGAAATTGCCTAGTGCCAGGACGTAGAAGCTCCATGTTCCCCATTATTACACGACAAAACACCATGTGTCGTACCCCATTTTCGTCAACATCACAATTAATCGCACTGTACATAGCAAAAATTGAATCCTCCTCTAAGAAATTTCAACAAAATAATCTTCAACATAGATAATTAATATTAAGAAAATGAGGAAGGCATTAAAGAAAACTAAAGGGAAATCTCCACTTAAAATGTTTTCATCCAGTAACAACTTTTGAATTAAAATAGTATATCTTGAAAGCAATAGATAATGGTGCCTAGAGTGAAAAGAAAGTTACTAGGAAAAAAGGAAAAAAACACTGATGTACACATTACTCAAGCATGCTACTGAAAGGGGAACAGTAGAGAAAGACAAAAGAGAGCTTCCACTATGAGGCACAGGTATTGGTCCTGGGCATGAAAACATTAAAGTGTACAGATGTCAAAGATAAAAGTAAGCATTAACACCTAGAAGAGAGAGCGTATTGGTCTTCTATTAATTCATGAGCAAACAATTAAGTATATGAATAGTGTAGACTACAAAGAAAAATCAAAGATTAACATGGCATGGGGTGTATTGTGACAAAAAATACAACATAGAGAAAGAGATCGAGTAACTTAGTTGGAAATAAGCATATGCTTTCATCAGACAAAAAAAGGTTGAAAAGTATCCCTTAAGTGAGAAGAATGTACACTAAAAAAAACGGAAAAGAAAAAGAAAACTACGAACATCTTATATATAATTCAATCAGTATGGTGAACATAATCCAAGGAAATGCCAGTATTTGTTAGAATAGAAAATTCATTAAAACCCAACAATATTGACCTGCCAAACAGGCATGCAGCTTCACAAGGAACATTCGAAGAGTTCATTTGATCCAGACAAGTTTAAACTCAGATTGTGTTATTAAGATCAAAAGCAAATTCAACCTCATGTTAGGACAGTCAACAGCTGCAAGATGAACGCCAGCACCATATGTGGATTTAGTTGCAGATAGAACACAATGGCCAAGCCCATACTTTATGATTGTCGATAGTTCTCCTTTTGAAGAAGCAAGCCAAGCATATCGAATATTAGCATCTGCACGACACTTCTCTGTAATTTCTGCCTGCTTCTGGAATAGCTCCAATCGTGATTGCATTAAAGTGCTTGAGCAGCGATATATCTCCACTATGTCAGTGGTGCCATAACTATTCATTCCCTTAAGAAACATATTATGTACAATAACCAAATCCAATTTTCCATGTACAGATTCAGTATGTGCATCTAAACCTATCTCTTGATTTTGTCCAATATCTTCGCCAAAATTTCCAATATCAAGCTCATTACTACCATCTTCAACTTCTACGCCATACTGATTGCAGGGGTGCTTTGATACCGCATTTGACTCGCCACTACATTCCCTCAAATTGGACTCATTGGTTCCATTTATTTCAATTTCCAAATGCAATTTAATCTCAGTAGGTTCAAAAAGCTCCTCACACAGATGTTCGTGAACTCTTTCATCAGAAGCAGCACAAACTTCAGGAAAGAAGCAGTGCCCCTTCTCATCAATCCATGCTATAGGTTGCTGTGAACCAGTTTTCAAGTCCATCTGATACATGTGAACAAAATCTAGCACAAGATGACAGCCTTTGAATTCTACTTCCACAGAAGCCTTCTTTACCTCTAGTTCTTTCCTAACCAAGTTGACAACATCCTCAGGGAAGTTTGTCCATTCACCGCTCTGATAGAACATTAACTGTTCTGGCCTCCCACTTCTTTTGAAGTTCAAATAACACCCAAGTACAGATTGTCTGAAATGAGACCCATAATTGGTATACTTGCTTGTGTGTTCGCCCAATCTCCTCCGCTTGACAGAATTGTTTGTTGGCAATGCTAAGGATGACCAATGAGGCGGCACAGTGTCGGAAGCTCCATTTAATTTTGAAGCATTTTGAGTAGCCCTCTTTCGTTTAAGCACCACTCTATCCAATGCCTTTGCAATATTTGTTTCCATGTGGATCTACTTCAGCAATATCTATAAACAAGCTGAAATCCAAAAGCTCAAACACGGAACTCAAATAAACTCTAAAACTTGAGCAGTTTTAAAGAGACTGGAGCAGCAATGGCGAATCATGATATCAAGAATAATTTGAATTTCCTGGATATTCAAAACTCGTGAGAAAATTGAACGAATATGCAAAATTATCAGCCCATAAATGTTGACATAAACAATTAAGACTTGATACAGGATGGCATGGTCCACATGACACACAAGAAAGGACCTCAGCAAAGACACAAAATATACAAAATAATGTGCTCTTTGGACAAATGCTCCAAAAAAGAGGGCATAATCCATGCATACATGCATGGTTGCCATAGCAAATAAGGAGCAGAACAGAGAATCTAGTGATATCAGGCAGTATAATTTGTCAGAGGATCTATTTCAGACAATGAGAAACTGAATAGACAACCTTGTGAGACAAGATCTTCTCAGTTCTGAGAAGGATACTGCCGTTATAAAGCGCTTCTTATATATTTCCACCAAAGCAATCCACATAAGTAATTGGTAGCTGGCAAATGGCAGTTCCCTTCCAAAGTACCAGCTTCCAACCAAAGTCAAATCCCTATCACCAACACTTCCTACAATCCCAATCTCATCTTTGGATTGTGTAAATTAGAATTCCACGGTATTTCACATTATTTGTTTCAATACGCCTATTTAGCTTCTTCTTGGATTTTGAATTTAGACTACATAAAAATTGATGAGTCGACAAGATAAGAAGTTGCAGCTTCATAAATGATTGAGTATCAAAGAAATATTAATTTAGATATTTCATAGTAATTTAAATTAAGACTTTGTGCATAAACACAAATGTATAAGCATATACATATAAATATACCAAACAGGATACTCAACGGTACAGTTGAAGAGAGAGAGAATGAAGAGCTTTTGATGTAGGAATCTATTAGACCTCACATTCTTAGTCTATCTATCTCCAATTGCATGCTGCATAATTGCTTGGCATAAAATAGAATCCAAATTGATACAGATATACACAAACATGACAGAATGAATCTTCTAGCAAACTGTAGTTTTTTTTGGGGGGGGGGGGGATTGAGAGCTTCCATCATTGGAGGCTACTTTTCAGCATTGGCCCCCCCACATCAATCTCTGTCCAACTGCACTGGTCAACTCCCCTTTGAGATGCAGTGAATCCATACACCACATCTACATTTGCAAAAGGACATGGAGTAATCCACATTAGTGTGCGAGCGCGCACTCGTGTATTTGAGCTATTTTAGTGGAATATTATGTGTGCGTTTGGAACAGCGATTGTCAATTAGGCTTGTTTCAATTTGAATATTTGTAATATTACTTTTAATAAAAGCCAGATTGTATATTGTGATTTATATTTGGATTGGCGGTTGTATAAATGACTTTTACAAAAGTAAAACTTGTTTGGATCGATTTAAGCACAAGTGACTACTTTTGTGATAATAGTAAAAGAGAGTGGGTGGAAAAATATTTAAAAAATCAAGTAAATATTTAAAAATTACTTTAAAATATTAGGTGTTACTAGAAAAATATTTTAGAATGAGTGGAAATCAATAAATCAGAATTCTAAGTTTTGGGTGCTCTTTACTACTAAACAAAAATACATTAAAAGTAAAATTGTAGTCAGTCTCCTAAAACTGGGTACAACTAAAAAAATATTTCAAAAGATTAAAAGCACAAAAAAATATTTTGAAGTAATTTTTGGAGCTAAAAAAGTACATTAAGGGTAAAATTGCACATAACACACTGGGTACAGTTGGAAAAATATTTTAAGGGGTTAAAAGCACCAAAAAATATTTTAAATAAATTTTTGTAGCTGAAAAAGTACATTAAGGGTAAAATTGCAATCAGTCTGATAACACACTGGGCACAACTGAAAAAATATTTTAATTATTCACCCTCGTAACAAAAGCTCAATTGCATAAGCTAGCTTTTTGAGCTTATGGGCAAAAGCTGTTTTTATGTGATAAGCTCAATTGAAAGCAGTTGCTCCCAAACATAAGAAAAAGCCAAAAAATTCATAAGTCCAATTGGAACCCCTAAAAGCCCAATTGGCGCCCCTCAAAAGCTCTACCAAACACACTAAATTCTTCCAAAATTATTTGACTAAATTATCTCAGATTTAATCATCCATTCCCTGCTAATCCAAACAAGGAATTCTCTGATCAAGTAACTCAAATAAATAAAAAAGTTAGTTTACCCCTAAAATACACCAACCAAACATAGACAAACACCCAATGATTTTGCCGTCTCTCTTAATGGTGGAATAGGAGCTTTGCATATTTCCCCTGTGCTCGTGACTAAAGGTCTACACAAAAATCTAGTTTCAAGCATGTTCAGTAGTTATAAATCAGCCTTGAAGTACCCAATCTCACAGATCATCGCAGTCTTCAACAAACCCAAGAAGGAGTAAATGGCAAGATAACCAAACCAGTAGTTAAAACTAAGACCATAACAACGAAACTGATTCAAGTGTTTGTTCAGTAAACAGCAAATTATTGAATGCATATCATAACCACAAAATGGAAAGTGACAAAGGTTGAATAAGAGAACAAAGCATACCGAGTACTGCAGTTAGTGTTCGTATTATACATGCTTTCTTCTGTATGACCTCAACATAATTGAAGAAGAAAATGCTACTTCTCTATTCACTCTACAGGTGGACACAGCTCTGCTCCTGATGACAAGTATTTTAGTAATAGCGTACAAACCTTATCTCAGCAATAAAAGAAAAGAAAATAACAAGAAGTCTTCCTCAATATGAACAATCCATAACCCAAAAACTTAGAAATTGTCAAGACTAACAAGTAAAGGACTTCCAAGTTAAGACAGCAAAGCATAGTGAGATGAAATTTCCAAGCAAATGAGAAGTTCACTAAAGCAGTTCTAATCTTTTATGAGCAGAGGGCATCATGCATAACGAAGACAACCGAACGTAATTATTAAGAACTTGATATCCTAAATTTTGTCAGCAACAAAACAGATTATAGCTCCAAATTCAACGGAAAAACAATGAATACATATTATAAAACTCGCTAAAAAATTACCAAAAAAAAAAAAAAACTAGTCGTTGGTCTCATATCTACGAATTGTCACCAAATCGAACGGAAAAACGCAAGTAAAACCCCAAAATCTGATTAAAACCCCAGAAGTAGACTCCGACACCCTTAACAATCAAAAATAAAACCCGATCCATAAAATTCAAGCCCCGAATGAAAAGTCAACAAACGCGAAAACTTTTTAAAGCATAGTATTCCTCAATCCAAATCCTCGAAACAGATGAAGGATGCAAAATACAAACACAAACACAAAGTTAATTAAAGATCAGAGTAAGTGAACAAGGAATTACCTGTAAATACACATAACCAAAAAAATTCAACCTATTATTACCAATTCTTTCTTTTTGGCTCCTTGAAAATCGATTTAGGAGGATTTTTTTTTTGTTTGCCTTCTTAAAATGATTTTAAAAAAAAATAGCTTTGAAGCAAAAGTTTGGAGGCAAAATCCGAACACAAGAAAAAAGAAGGAGCAAGGGGGCTGATAAACGACGCCGTAGATAATGGCAGACTTTGGACTAGAGTCGGCGAACCAAACCTGCCATCCCTCACGCATTTGTACAAGTCGTTGTTTACTTGGACGAAACGCAATGCAAAATTCGCCGCACGCCCCCACCATCATCATGGAACATGGAACCTTTGTTCGGGGGTGATAATATCGTTACCTGTAGAATCCTATCATTTCTGTCACTGCCTCTTTCTTATTGGACCGTCCTTCTGCTGACTTTGACAGGCCTGGGTCCCGTGACGCCTCCCATCAATTAAAGCATATTTTTTAATTATTTATAATTAGTCTATTTTGTCGTTACGCTGAAGCTCTGGTTTTTTCTCCATCCGTCCATATATTCCACTCTTGGCTTTCAAGTTTCACGGATCCTTCTTTCTCACACTCGCATTTTGACCTTTAGCACATGAACTTGTGTATTTCGTGGGGTGGAAACCCTGACTTTTTTTGATGGGTGAAAATATGGTTTATAAGTTATTTTTATGTAAATTGAGATAAAATTCCTCTCACATGCTTATCTCATATACTGTAAATCATAATTGAAAATGTCACACCCTCATCTTATTTTCACCTATTTCAGAATATTTGCGAAAAACCATACGCAGTTCAGTGGGCAACACAAGAATAACATAAACATACTAATATTATGTGCACGATTACGAAAATTCCCCATAGGGGTTCATACTTGATAATTACAATTAATGTAGTCGTGTATGGCTACTTGGGTGTCTAAACTCATCCTAGTGAAACGGAGACATCTTCTCATCTTTGTTCCACCACTGCAATCCCTTTATCCGGTTTTTTTCTTTATTCTCAGCATACGTTCTGTCTTTTCCTATCTAAATTGTTGGTAGGGGAGGGTGAGATTCTGGGGAATCTCAATAGGAAAGCAATACTAATAAGCATGCAAGATAAGTGCTTAATGCATGACGTGCTTGCATTACATAACTCATACTCACACAATGACATATCTGCGTGCTCAATGTTTCAATCAGCATACGCGTGGCCATAGCATAAACAGAAACAGAGCTTCAATTATTCATATATGTTTCACTTAATCAAGCAAAGCAAAAACATGTATCAATACACCAGCACAAATATCAAATACATGCAGGAGAGGTAAGTTCCCTACCTTAATCGCCCTTCCCTGATCTTCGAATAATATGCCTCGATTTGCGTGCCAATCCATTAGGCTCTCTACTCGGTCCTAAAATGTCAAATGTGCAGTTTAGACACTTCCATAGTGTTTCTGGTAGTTATATTAGTCTATAGTGAAAATTTACCAAAATGTCTCCGGAACCCCAACTCGACCTCACCGTACCCGGCCCGATGGCACGTTTTTCCAAAATTTTAACTAGGGCTATCCTGACGTATTTTCACCCAAGAAATCCATTTCGGGGCTCGAAATCACTAAATTCACTGTCAAATTATGAAAATACCCTTGACAACCCCGATTTGGGGTTTATGGACGTTTTCGTAATTATGCTTGTTATGCCTTTTCCGAAAAAGTGACCAACTGTAACTTCACCTATTTTTGCCCACTAAATCTAATGAAACCATTTATTTCATGAAAATCCAGCTCCTACCCCCTGAAACAGTGCTGGCCGAAATATTCAAAGAAAATTAAAAAATGTAGTTTTGTGTTTTAGCTTCTAAAATTTGTACTTTTCCACTTCTTATCCCTCATTAACTTATTTAATCACATTCTAATCATGATTTAACAAAATGTGGGCAGCATAACCCCTTAGGGGTATAGTTTTTCCCATTTTTCAACTCAACCAAAAAACTTGAAAAATCAATAAACATCAACAATAACACCACAACCATAGGAGAGCAAGTTTATGAAGTTACCCTCTTATTTCCAATCTTGGCACCTTAACTCATTCTCTTCCTTAGAGACTTGACTTGCTAAACACATGTATTCATGAAGAAGAGAACCTTAGAGGAAGTGTTACACAAGGATAGGAAGCCAAATCACTAAATCAACAACTACTTACCTTAACCTTCTTCCCCTGTCTTTCTAATCTTCAAAGAACTCTCAAGCTCTCTCTCTCTCTGCTCTTGTGGTTGGCCTAAATATCGCATGAAAGAGGGAGGAGAAAATATTTATTCATTTGGTCTTCTTTCTTCCTAGCCCTTGATCTCATTAAGGGTTAAGATTGCACCACCTATCATGCATCATTCCTCCTCCCATACCTACAACCATGACCTCTTACTTTATACCATATTCCTTCATCATGCCTTCTACTTTATGCCATATTCTTTCATCATTTTGCTTCAATTGAATTTGGACTAGATCCCCTTCTAATTACACCAACCATCCTCCCTTCCCTTTACAGAACCAAACCCATTACTTCTTCCTTATTTTCATGTTTTGGCCGAAATTTAGGGAGGAGAAAAGAAGAAAATGTTTTCACAAATTCCATAATTCATATAATTGTATTATGTATAATTCCCCTAATTAATGTATGCCCAAGTCCCTCTAATTCTACAATTCTTGATTTATTCTATTAAGAATATTCGATTTATACATTTTCCTTTATTTTCCTTGATTAATTGAAATTAACTTCAATTAATTAAAAAATAATTAATCTTGGGCAAAATTGGCAAAATTATGATTTTGCTATTACCTTTGTAAATTAATTCAATTCTTGAATTAATTTGTCCATTTCCTTATGAATATGAATATTTCAAAATTCATAAGTTCAAATTTCATGAACTTCCACCATTTCATTGAATTTCTCAATTAATTATAATATATTTTTGGTGAATATAAAATTTGGGGTGTTACAGAAAAGCTGTTTTTAAGTATTCCTATCGTTGTTCCAAACACACACTAAAATGAAACTGAAAACCATGTAAGGTAGCATACACTAACCCTACATATTTTTAAAAAATTAAATAAATATTATTTAATTAAAATAAACTCAAAAGGTTTAATATTCCTTCGTTTATTAATATAAGACAAATTTGTTTAATTTGATTATATTAAAGAAGTTAGTTTAGTTATGGCCTATTTGAATTAGCGAGAACAGAATTGGTTTTTTTCCAATCTAACTTTTTCCAAACTTAAGATAGGATAAAAGTCAGATTGTAAGTGTGATTTATGTTTGGATTGGCTGTGATAGAAGCCCATCTAAACTGTAAAAAGTAGGTCTTAGTGGCTTCTTCTTAAAAGTCAAGGAGCTTGATCAAGAATCTTTTTGGCGAGGGGATTTCTAAGAAAGCAAATTCAGTGGCTTATTGAATTGTCAAAGCTTAATTAGATAAGTCTTACTCTTTAAATTAGGTATCTCAACCTCTAATGTAGCTGCATGTTTTATTGAACTTTTTTTTTATGTTGTCTATATGGTTGTTATATATATTGTGGCACAGTTTTAATTTTCAGTCCTTTGTTAATGGTTTAGCTTTTAATATAATTTGATCCATTTATGTCAAAAAAGAAAGTCACGAACAAATTGTAGAAGGGGAAATTGATATGAGGACTAAGAAGTGCTAACAACTGACGAATATACAATCACTAAGAAATAAAAACACCTTACTTGTAACTAATTGGTAATTAATTCTCTTTTTTTCTGGATCTCAAAGTAATTCCCCGCTAAAGAAACAAAAACATGATAGAACGGTGAAAGTGGAAGACATAGTTAAGCAGGTCCAAAATATCAACTTAGAACCCAATTTGACATTGGTATCTCACCCAAATCGATTTGTTTGCTTCTGCTCAATTGAACAACGACTGGGTTGTTTTGGGTTATATACGTGGGTTGACAGTTTTCATAAATAGCTCCAATTATTGCCCCCTCATATCCTTGATAAGAACTAAATAATTAATTTATGGATATTAGAAAAATTAATTAGATTAGTTATTTATAATAAATATGTGTTAGCTTTTCTATAATACCTTATATGCATTGTAATTAATCATAAATGGAAATCCTCTCCCTATGTGCCAAAAAAAGTTATATTTTGGGAGAGAAAATTATATATTTGGGGAATAAAGTAGATTAATGTCTTATATTTATATCAAAGTAAACCTTCTATCAATACCTTATATTTTAGACTGAGGTAATATAAATTATTCTTGATAACTATGTAGCCCATAGTTTAAATAGATAACACAGAATTGTAATTTCACTCCTACACGCGCGCGCGGCTATATGGACACAAAACTGTTTAAAATAAATAACCTCATACTCCTCTTGTCCAATTTGTTAGCTAGAGAGAGAGAATATTTATTTTAGCCCAATTTATAAGTCAATTTATTAAATTTTTTTGGGTAAATGTATCATTTTATCCTTTATTTATTGTTGTGTAGATTTTGTCTCATGGGGTATTATTATATATATTAAATAGGGGTAAAGTTGGAAAATAATTAAATTTTAAGGCAGTGTTAATAGAGTTTAAGGTCTTCCTTAGTACCTGTTTGATTTATCTTTTTAGAAGTGATTTTACGGCATTCGGGATAAGTATGTGAGAGAAATTTTATCCTGAATTGTGAAAAAATGTTTAGAAAACACTTTTTTGTACTTACCAAACAAGTACTGGTCTATATAAAATAAATTGAAAATGATTTATAAATAAAAATGAGAAAAGTAACATTTAATGCCATACAAAATTTCATTATATCTCATTAATTAGCAGGCATGGCCATCTCCCGTATGAAAGGCTGTAATGCCCGTCAAAACTATATTCATTTAGTCTTAAAAATAGGTTATCTTTAACTACCTAATTTTTTTTTAAAAAAAAATTACTCATATTAAATGAGCTTTTAGACAAGAAAGAGATATGCAAGGATCCACAATTAAGTATTAATTATAGAGGCCAAACTAGATATTCTTCCTCATACGTTGCGCCGAATAGTATGTATTGTTTATGGCATATTCAAAATATTAATTTACTAATTTGAGACAAATAAATAAATTATTTTAATTAAAGGAGTTCATGAATCATCTTTCTCATTTATTTATAGATTCTACCCCTTTGTTCTTATGATTTTTTTTATATATATATCACCTCTCTTCTCATTGCTAGGGGCACTAGTGGAAAAAACCCTTTTTAGACCGCCACATTTAGACCGGTTTTTGCGGATAAGGTCTTAAAAATTTGAGTGGTGACAGTTCTGTAATTATATTGAACTTCTAAGACTGGTTCTAAAAAAAACAGGTCTTAAAAAATTTATTTAAACAGGTTATAAATAAAACCGGTCTTAAAATGTTAAAATTTTTAAGAATTTAAAATATTTTAACATTTAAGACCGGTTTGCATAAAAACCGGTCTTAAATGTAAAATATTTTTAATCTTAAAAATTTTAACATTTTAAGACCGGTTTTTATATAAACCGATCTTAAATTTGAAATTTCACTTTTTTAAGACCGGTTTTTATTGAAAACCGGTCTAAAAGGTAAGATTTTTCACCCGTATTTTTACTCCCGTACCCGGATTGCACGCTCTATGAACCCTTTCCTCTCTTTTTGCCATTTTTCTGTGAGCTCTATCCGTGCTTGTTCTGAACTCGTCCATGGCGTCCCGTCCCTCATTTGCTCAACTCTCCTCCGTCATTACTGGTTCCGTTGCTGTGTTCGTCATCACTGTTCTTTGATTATCATCAGTCTTCTTCGCCGCCACCTCTATTCTCTGTAGTGACCATTCTCCTCTGCCTTGACTTTCCTTTGTCAGTGTCGTGAATTTGAGGACTTCATTTTAACCTCAGTCGACACTACTGTGACTTTGGGTTGAAGCTCACTCCTTGGTCTTAAATCAGGTTAGTGTTTGATCTGTTATTTAGTTATACGTTGTTCAATAATTAATAATGTTCTGTGAAAAAATGGTTCTTGTTGTTGATTTGAGCACTTAAGCTTAATCTGGAAAAAATTAAATATGCACATTCTTGTTAGATATATGCTCTAACTTTTAATTACATCCCTGTGATATTTGGCTTGGATTAATACCACTCTATGTTCTGTTTTAATTTAGTGCGATTGTTTGATTATTGTCAGTGTTATTGGTTTGTTAAAACAATACTAGTTTCAAATGGTGCCTGTTAATTTTGTTGAAATATCTAAAACTCTATTGTTGTTGTTGTTTTTTTGTCTATTCTTTTGTTGTTGGATAGAGGGTGCTAAAAGTATTGAGATATATATGGGTCATAGTTGGATAAACATCAAATGAACGAGTGTTGAATATGATAATGGGGTGAGGGGTTTTTCAGACTTCGCTAGTAGAAATGCTGATGATGGTAGTGGGAAGTTTTATTGCCCTTATGTAGTATGTTTGAATGAGAAGTGACTAAGTACTACAGATATATATACACATTGAATTTGTGAAGGATTTTGTAAGAGTTATACAGCATGGGTATGGCATAGGGAAGAATTAGAAATACCAAGTTCATCTCAACAGGGGGAGTGAACTTTGATGATAATGACACGGATACGGATGATCGGATAGAGAATATTATTCATGATGTAGGAGGAGACTTTTGAGCAATCACATGCATATGGTAATATGTGTAGTGATGCTGAGACACCGTTGTACCCGGGGTGTAAAAAATACCAATTGTTGAAAGTAATGTTGAAATTGGTAAGCTTGAAAGCATGGCATAGATGGAGCACAAGAGTTTTTCAGAAACGCTTGAGACATGATAATGTGTTGCTTTCTCGATACTATGATGTTAAGAAAATATTGTGTCCACTAGGGATGAAGTATAAAAAGATCCATGTATGTCCTGATGATTGCATATTGTATAGAAAAGAGCATGAAGAAGAACAACAGTGTACGATATGTGAAACCCTGAGGTACAAATCAAATAACGCTCCTGCAAAAGTATTATGGTACCTTTCAAGCATACCAAGGTTCAAGCGCTTGTTTGCTAATGAAAACGATGCAAGAAATTTGAGGTGGCATGTGGATGAGAGTATATCTGATTGGAAAGCTTCGATATCCGGCTGATTCTTCTCAATGGAAGAAAATCGATCAATTATTTCCTGCCTTCGGTGAAAAGCCTAGGAACCTTAGGCTTGGGCTTAGCACGGATGACATGAATCATTTTGGTAGCTTGAGCAGTATACATAGTTCATGGCCTGTTTTTTTAGTAATTTACAACTTATCTCCTCTGTTATGCATGAAACGAAAGTACATCATATTATCTATATTGATTTTGGGACCAAAACAACAGAGAAATTACATAGATGTTTACCTGGAACCCTTGATCAAAGACTTGAAAGATTTGTGGGACAAAGGTGTTGATGTTTTTGACACGAACAAGTAGGAGGTTTTTAAAATGCGAGCCATGATCTTTTATACTATAAATGACTTCTCTGCATATGGAACTTTGTCAGGATATAGTGTTAAAGGCCATAAAGCATGTCCTATTTGTGAAGAAGGAACATGCTACCATCAACTTCAACATGGAAGAAAGACAGTTTATCTTGGCCATAGGAGATTTCTTAGACAAGGCCACCCGTATCGCAGATTATAGAAAGCTTTTTTTGGTGGACAAGAGTTTGAAGATGCTCCGAAGGCATTGAATGGGGAGCAAGTTTATGAAAAGGTGAAAAATATGAATGTTTTCTTTGATAAGACTATAAAGAATAGTAATGAGAAAAGTAAATGGAAAAAGAGGTCTGTCTTTTTCAATCTTCCATATTGGCCGAAACTTGATATGAGACACTGTATTGATTTCATGCATATGGAGAAAAACGTTTGTGATAGTATTGTTGGGACACTGCTTAACATACAAGGTAGTTCTAAGGATGGCGTGAATGTAAGATTAGATTTGCAAGAAATGGAGATACGAAAATACTTGCATCCAAAGCCATATGGTAAGAGAACTTTTTGTCCTCCAGCTGCTCATACTTTGTCTAAGTGTGTGTTTGGAAGCTTTCCAAACCATGGTTTGCGCAACCCGAGACAAATCTCCTCTCACAAACTTACCTCGTAAGTCGTAAAAGCTATTAAAAAAGCTAATCCAAATACATACTAAAGATGAGAAAAGAAGCTTTTGTGACTGTTTACATGGCATCAAAGTTCCTTCAGGGTATTTTCAAATGTTAGGAAGCTTGTGTTGATGAAAGACTTGAAGTTAGTGGGGCTAAAGTCTCATGATTGTCATGTCTTAATGCAACAACTGCTCCCAATAGCTATTCGAGGCATTGCCTAATATGATCTTCAATATATTTTGATTAGACTTTGTTTCTTCTTCAATGCTATTTGTAGTAAAGTCATTGAGATAGAAAAATTGGATGAACTGGAAAATGAAGGATATCTGATCTTGTGTCAGCTTGAGAAGCTTTTTCTTCCTTCTTTTTTTGACATTATGGTATATCTAATTGTTCATCTAGTCAGGGAGATCAAGTTGCGCGGCCCTCTCTATTTACGATAGATGTACCCAATTGAAAGAACTATGAAAATCCTAAAAGGGTATATGAAGAACCCTAACCGGCCTGAAGCATCTATTGTTCAGAAATATGTTTCTAAAGAAGCCATGGAATTTTGTCAAGATTACTTGTCAAATGTAGGACACATTGGACTTCCTGAACGTCATGAGGAAGAAGGCGGTAGACGCAGGGCTTCAATAAAGAGTATGGATCCTGATGAATTGCAACAAGTCCACTTGTACATCTTGAATAATGTTGATGAAGTTCAAAATTACATTAATGCTCATAAAGAAATTGTACGGAAAGGAAATAGTCGAATGACTGAACAAAGGTTAATTAGGGAGCATAACAAAACTTTTGTACATTGGTTTAAACAAAAGGTTGACGGCGAAGAATATGTTTCTGATACAATTAAATGGTTGGCACATGGTCCTGAGACTGATGTCATAAGTTAGACTTCATTTGTGATCAATGGTTATATGTTTTACACGAAGTCCCTTGATGATAGGAGCACCGTCTAGAACAGTGGGGTTATGTTAGTAGCTGAATCTATGCACTTCTCTAGTTTAAAAGATAAGAATCCTAGATTGGCAGCAATACCTTATTATGGGGTGATTGAAGAGATTTGGGTGGTTGATTATGTTAAAGTTAAACTTCCCATTTTCAAATGCAAGTAGGTTGATGTCAACAATGGTGTGATGATTGATCAGTTGAGATTTACATTGGTTGATTTGAAGAGTAGAAGTTTTATAGATGAACCTTTTATTATGGCACATCAAGCGAAACAAGTGTTCTATGTTACTGATCAGGCAAATAAAATGTGGTCTGTAGCTCTCCAATCAAGAAAGTCATTTAATGAATGATCTTCTTGAGACTCTTTCTTTTTCTAAGGGTTTACCAGAATTGATCGAAGAAGATGAAGCAGACAATGAACACAGCACAAGAAACGATCATCATGAAGGGATATGGGAGGATATCCCTTTATAAAACTACATTGAAGGTTAGTTAGCTAAAATAATTATCATGAACTATATTTGAATTATGTATATTGTTATTGGTGTATATATAAAACTACTTTTTTTGTTGTCATCACAGGAAAATGAGGGATATGAGGTGTATGTCTTAGTGTAGATTCTCCGAAGCCAGGCCAGCTAGTGATCATCAGCTTGAGAAGATTGTGTATAAAGTATTTTGGCCCTAATAAATAACAACATTGTCATTAATGTAATTTAATCTTTGATGTATGTATTTAAGTGAAAAGATCAGAAATTTGATCAAAACAGCATTGTCATGGTTGTATGATTTCCTTGCATTACGATTCTGTCTATGATTGTGAGTTTATTATTCATGGTTGTTTTCCTTACTTCTATTTCGGCCAGCACTGTTTAAGCACAAGGGAGTTGAGTTTTAATATGTTTCAATGAGTTTTGAGTCTCTCACATGTCATTAAGATGTTGTTATAATCTGTAAGAGAAGAAGATTTATTTAAATGTCGTTAAACCGACTGCTGCTTGCTAAATAAAATATTTTAACAGGGGAAATGACTTACTGGGTAAATGTTTTAAGCGAAATTTTTTTTAAAAAAACTACTTTTAAGACCGCTTCTCTTCAAAACCGGTTTGAAAAGTACATTTAAGACCGGTTTTGGAGAGAACCGGTCATTAAAGTTGAAATTTTAAGATCGATTTTCAAGAAATCTGGTCTAAAATTTGAACCTTTAAGATCGGTTCTTATGATAACCAGTCTAAAAATATTTATTTTTAGACCGGTTTTATAATAATCGGTCTTAAAAAATTTTTTTAAGATAAAAAGTACCAGACTTTTAAGACCGGCTGTATCAAGACCGGATCCAGAATCGGTCTAAAATATCTTTTTTAACAGGTTTAAAAGTGATTTTTCCAGTAGTGGGGATTGGGGCCTCTACTGCCCCAATCCTGCTGCCCTCTCTGCTGCCCCATATTTTGGGGGCATTCCCAAATGTATATTTTATGGATCTTTAGACCATTAGATTCTACACCATTTAAGTGAAATTTTGACATATTATGGGCAAGAAATGGATTTGTTGTCAATTTTTTATGATTTTTCAAACATTTTCCAGAAAAAGTGGTTAAAGTGAAAAAAACACCATTTTTTCTGAAAAATCTTTAAAAAATCATAAAAAATTGAAAGCAAATCCATTTCTTGCCCATCATGTCAAAATTTCACCCATTTTATGTAGAATCTAATGATCCAAAGAACTATAAAAAATACATTTGGAAAGAGCACAAAATATTAGGGCCAATAGAGAAGGCAGCAGGATTAGGAAGCAGAGGCCCCAATCCCCATTGCTAGTTACTCATTGGCTTGTTCATGCATCATGTCATTGTTTGTTTTCTTGAGGAACAAAAAATAAATTTATCAACATGATAATTCATTGGTTGAATGGTTTTCAATCTCTCTCTTATATAGAACATTATGCATAACTAAATCAACATGACATCAACTTATTGTCTATATTTAATGTATCTCTTGTACATGTCATGCCATATGCTATTTCATGTTTAAGAACGTAGATGATAGTATGACCCTTTACATATGAAGGGGAAATTCTATGAAGACAACTTTTTTCTTCCTTGAGGAAATTGTAGGTGAATACAAGTCAACTGTATGCCATAGAAGGGATTCGTCTAAAATTTGACAATAGGAATTGGGGTCATTAAAATAGAATTTTGAACGCTTCTATCTAATTAATTCTTCACTGTTTGTTGTGTAATATGTTATGTGTTTTTAGGAAATTGGGGAATCTAAATATGGAAAATATGTTCTATTGTGGCATCCAAACTTCCAAGAGCATGGAGTTACTTTATATTGGTCAATGTTGCCAAGTACTTCAAACTTTTTAAAATGGTAAATTTCACCATCTTTGATCTCTTGCATGAAACATCCTCTTACTCTCCTTTGTGTATCAAAGCTATCAATCTTGGTTCCCTACGTGTATTTCTTAAATCATCATAAGTAATGACGAGCAAATGTTACACATGTAAGGAAAACTTATGCTTAACATACCTGCTTATTCCCTGTAATCATGCCAACCCCTCAAGGAGCTTGAAATAAGCAAACTTTCTCAGAGCACATGCAATAATAATGACCCAGGTGTCATTTCGATAGTCAATGTTGCTAAAAAGATCATAGAGAACATTTGTCATGTTGTATTGTAATACTTTTTAAGAGTTAAAGTAAAATGAGTATAATTATGGCTTGCATGGGAACCAAACATAAATCACACATATTATACAAGCATTTTCCTACTAGAATATTGATTAGATTAATTATGACATACCTGTTTATCCTCATGCTAACAGGGCAAAGTTGTATGTGATAAGTAAAATATTTGCATATTTATTTTCCCTTATATGATGATTTTATGGATGATATTTGAGCTCAATTTAATAAATTTGGGTGTAATTTATAAATAAATAATGATTTTGAAATAAAATAGAATTTCTTGGAAAATACTAAATTAGACCCTCTTTCAGTTTTCAGGCAATATATGGAGCTCTAGATGTCGGATCGGGACATTATTTATATGGATAAAAAGCTAAGAAAGAGCTCTACAACTTTTATGTTGAGACGAAATTCCAATTCTATCTCCAAGGGTTTCGAATTTTGCTTGAAAGTTGAGAGCGGGAATCATCTACCATTCCACCAACCATTTCACCTACTACTTCATCTACCACATTTCATCTACCACTTCATCTTCCTTTTCACCTACTACTCCATCTACCACATTCTATCTATTAATACACCTATCACATTTCACCTACTACTCCATCTACCACATTCTATCTATTAATCCACCTATCACATTTCATCTACCACTTCATCTACCTTACTCCATTTTTCCCTATATATAGCCACCCTCTCCTTCACATTTTACACACACCAATTCATATCCATTACTGTCATCTCTTCTCCACACATACCATTTCATTTCCATTACTCTCCTCTCTTATCTACCTACACACCATTTCATTACTCTCATCTCTTCTCCAATTACTACATCATATCATCTTAGAATTAATTTTATGCATTGTATTATTTTCTTGCATGCCTCCATCTTGGAAGCCTTAGGATTGTATTACTCTTTGTATGCCACCTACATGAAAGGTTTTACCTCCTAAAGGGACGGCTAGATTTTTATATTTTTTCATGCATCTTTTGGTTGTATATTTATGTTTGAGAATTTAATATTCAAGTTTTATGCAGTATTTATAAGAATTTCATTCTAGCTTTATATAATGCCAATTTATTTTGGTTTTATTTTTAATTTTATCATGAGCTAAATTTTTATTTTCCTAGGGTGATGACGTAGCTTACTAATAACGGATTGAATCTTAACTTATTAAATCTAGTTTTATTTTTCCTTTATGATTGAGTTTTAATTATTATTCTTAATGCTTTCATTTGATTGGCCATCTTTTGAATGATTTTAATATATATGTTGAGACCGGAAGGAGATACATATGTGTAGACCCTATAATTAAAACCATAACTTGCATATGAAATAGGAATATATTCATATGAGTTGTGTAGTCTTATAGAATTTCATAAATTTTAATGCATAATTAATTGCTTAAATTCATATAGGAATATATTGGATTAACAATTAATTATATAATTGCTTGACCTTGGAAGAGGCTAGTAATTAAATTAGGGAAACTCGACTATCAATCATGTGGAATAAATTGGGCTAGATTAGATAAATGATTCCATCCGGAATTTATTAAGTGAAATCTAATCCCTAGGACTTTTTCTCATTATTGTTTCATATCATTTGCATTCATATTTGCTCATCTTTTATTTCGTACTCTTATTCACCAACGAATCGATCGACTAAATAGAATTAAAATTACCTATTTTGGTACTTAGTGATCAATCCTCGTGGGAACGATACTCTACTCACTTCTATATTACTTGATTACGACAGTGTACACTTGCACTATTTAATAGACCATTTACACACGTAACAGTATGCTTCCTTAGTTCTTTATAATTAACATTCAAATTGCCATTTTTCTCCCAAACAATCTTTGCCACAATTTAAAATCAAGTGGCTTTTCATTTTCCAACCAATTCATAATTAATATTCAAGTGTCCTTTTTTTTGTAGTCAAGTGAAAGGTGTACAATTGAAGATCAAATGCACTTGCTTCACATTGACATGTACTATTTTATAGTTAATATTCAAGTATCTTTTCATTTTTTAAATGATTTGTAATTAAGATTCTATTTGCGTTTTTTCCCCAACAATCTTTCCTACAATTAAAAATCAAGTGGCTTTTTTATTTTTGAACGAACTTATTATAAGCATTCAAGTGGTTTTTCTTTACGGGGATATGAAAGGTGTACACTTGAGAATAAAATGCTCTTATTCACATTGACATTTACCATTTCATAGTTAACATTCAAGTGTCATTACATTTTCAACTGATTCATAATTAACATTCAAGTGGTCATATTTTCAATCATTTTTTAAGGATTTTTGTTTAACAGAATATAACATAATGTTCTATTTAAAAAAAAACCAAGACTTCAATGAATAGTGTTAAAAAGACTAATTCCTTCATCACAAATTATCAAGATCAACTAACGGTTCCAAAAAAACTAAATCCGTTATTACAAGTTTTCCAAAGATATAATATAATAATATAATGAGTGGCATTTTCCAAAAGGTGTTCCAAGTCAATTTTTTTTATATATTTGTTAGTTTTATGAAGAATATTAAACGTTTTCCTCTATATTTATTTTTTCTATAAAGTTGAAATATAAATTGAGTTTGGTTGTTGTATGGCTAAAAAGGTATTGGTTTGATAAGAACACATATGGAAGATTATTTTTCCCTATTTCAATTTGTTAATGTGTGATTTTTCTGCTCAAGATTTATTTAAGTTTTTTTTCACTTGTTGATTTTGTAATGGGTTTTGCATATTGACACTGATTTTGGGTGTTTTGACTGAAGAAAAAGAGACAAGGGATGGAGAGTCATTTTATCTAAGGTACATTTTAAGACTTTGTACTTCCAATTAAACGTAAAAAAAATAATTTCTCCCACTTATCAATAACAAACCAGACACGCTAATAATAGTAATAAACATTGCATTGCATCCCTATTGTAGTATCAAGAGGGTCTTCTATTGAACCAAATAGGCCCAAAGTCATAGACAAATTATGTAAAAAAAACGTCAATTCTATAATTACAAATCATGTCATGTCAACAAATGGGATAAAAAATTAATGGTGTAAAACAAAGCCCAATTCATTCATTGTAAATTCAATGAGGTTTAGTGTAACATATGAGCCATATATATCCAATTGTTGCCAAACATTAACGAATTTGACTTTATTGCAATCTTGTATGCAAGAAATTCGACATGTAGATAAGAAAATACAATAAGCCTATATCATTGAAAAAATTAGAGAAAGATTTATTGTTTTGTTCTTCACAATTGATGATAGATCACATCAAAAGAATATTTTCATACCTCCAATATGGATCATTGATCTAACTAAATCCAAGATATCTATCATCAAAGAACCCAGAGAAGAAGAGTTAATAGATAAAAAATCACTTTAAAAAATTAATACTACTTGATTTGCTTTTCTCCCCATGCCCACCACAAAGGTACTTGGTTTGATGTATTTCTACACAAATACATTTGAATGCAAACATTCTATTCTTGCAAGCTACTATATTCAAGAAAACAAAATGGCTAAATTTTGTATTTTTTGAACTTTACATGAAGGCCCCCCACTGATGGTAGTATCAAGGAGTAAAAATAATTACAATGCGAAAAATTTAGTTTAAATCAAAACTAAATGAAGATGGATGTTATATAACTCTCTAAATTATTCCATAAAGTTATTCATGTCTTTTTATTTTTTAAGATAGTTTTTTTAAAGATGGCTTCTGAACTTCAAGGAAAAATGTTTTTTTAAGATGACTTTTAGACTTCAAGAATAAATGTTAAAAGATAATGAATAATAAAGGTTGATGAAAAAAATGACAGTTGAAAAAAAGGGGCCCAAATGCAGCATAAGTAATAGAATATGTTAAAATAAATCGAAACAATAACGGAGTCCATTTTAAAAAACCGTTGTTACTACAAGTTTTCAAGAAATATAATAGATGGGTAAATAAGAATTAATTATTTTCACAGTACTTCCCTAGTCCTTAATGTATGACTATATTGGGGAGTTGATGTTGGTCTTAAATATAAAACCTATTTCATATGTTTATCAATTTTTCATAAATTAACCCTATTGATATCCCGTCAACAATAATCAACTAGCAAGGGGAGGGAGGGAATTAATGAAAATGATTAGGATATTTAAAAAACATACAATATTAACCAATTTAAGTGATATCCTTAATCTACTCAAGGTAGTTAATTATATCTAATATTAAGGACTAGACAAGTAACATATTATGAATCAAAGAATTCTTTTGGTACTTCACTTCTATTTTGCATCGGATGGGTATTGGTTATTATATTTTATTACCATAAAAGCATATACATTATTTTTTGTTAGAAAGTTGGGAAAATCCCATTAAAATACAATTAAAATGAGAAAAAATAAATTGGTGTTGCGAATTGTTGAAATCCCAATTCAGAATCTTAGCATGAATCTAGAATTTCCACTAAATGACAAAATTGCCAAGTCTTGATATTAACACGTTGCAGGAGGGAATAACATTATCTGTCTCTATATTAACAACATCATATTTGACATTAATGACTTCACTTGCTTGTTTCACAATTTCGTACATGAAAAACCAACACATGCCCAGTGAAAGATGTGAAAATAGTAAATTGTAGGGCCAATAACAACACATGTCTCTATATTAACAACACCATATTTGACATTAACGACTTCACTTTCTTGTTTCACAGCTTTGTATATGAAAAACCAACATATGCCCAGGGAAAAGTGTGAAATTAACAAGTTGTGGGGGGCAATAAGAATGTCTGTCTCTGTATTAACAATACCATATTTGACATTAATGAGTTGACTTTCTTATCTCACAACTTCCTATCGGAAAAACTAACACATGCCCAGGGATAAGTGTGAAATTAACAAGTTGTGGGGGCCATTAACAACACCTGTATCTATATTAACAATATAATATTTGACATTAACGACTCTACTTTCTTGTTTTACAACTTTCTATATTCATCATATGTTGTTTAATGACAATCTGCATAATTACATTCACCAGTAACTTGAAACCAAAAAATCTGTGACAGTGACTCTTTTACACATTCACATATTTAATGACAAGGGAACATTAACATTACACTTCCACATAATGTTTCCTTGTTACTAACATTGCAGTACATAAAAGATTGTGAATACATTATTTACAAAATGGATTAGGCATATGACAACAACCTATCTCCTAAAAAATTATGAGCGAGTTGACAATAAGTTTACAACAACATGAACATTACTTTCAAAAAGGTAGCTTTAAAAGATTGCAGGTCCTTTTATTTGCAAAAAGGTAACTTCAAAAGATGATTTCATCCAATATCAGTTTGGGTTTGGTTTTTTGCATGTCCTTCTAGTGTGACCGACTTTATGACATCTTGCATAGTGATATATCTTCTTGTTCTGGAATTGTAATTCACGCCCACTGGTTCTTGGCTTTCCAACAGGTCAGCTGGTCTTAGGTGGCAGAAAAAAAGTCTGACTTGAAATATTTTGAAGCATATAGTTGTTTGGGTGTGGTTTGTTGACTGTGATAATTGGAATCATGCTACGCCTATAAATTTTTTATTGGAATATGATTTTGTAGCATTCTTCCACATATGATAGTGTTCATCTCTGAATGTCGTCACACATAGTAATGGAGTCGTCTTACCTATAGCATTTCCTGTTAGCCAACAAGGACAACCTAAAATCTTACATTTAACTGAAATGTTGTGCTTGCTATTTTTCATATAATTCGAATTCAAATTTGTGTGCAATGCTATACTTGTATAGTGCCTTTTTAAAAGCATCAGTGTGTGGAAAAGTCTGTATCACTCCTGAAATAATCCCCTTCATTTCGTACAGTTCAACTTCGGCATTGATGTAGGTGCACTCTCTACTCCACATGATAGTCTATTAGATCCTCCACCAATTTCAGTCGTCAGACAAGTCGCAACACTTTCACAACAGAGTGGTTGATAATCATTTTCCACAGTAGTTGGATAGAGAATAAATATTTGTTGTAAGAGTTCCAAGAAATTTTCAACCTACAGTAAATTACAACTTTTGTTATGTAATAACCAATAACAGTATAACTAATAACAACTATGATGCCTAAAAATTTTTCACTTACGTTTGTGGGTCATCGGATATCTTGGATATATTATAATTCCCTTTTGGTGCTATATAGACATGCCCACTTCTGTCATTATAGTTAAAAAGGTTTTCAACTTCACCATCATCATTTAAATCTATTAGTGTTCTCTTATCAAAGCTCACTGTATATTTTATCTCATACATGTTATAATCAATAACAAACCATAATGATATCATCAACCTCAAATTTGTAAGTATTATCACCTCTTTTATGCACTTCACATTCACAGAACCACCATTATATTGAATTTTACCTTCATCATTACACATAAATTTTCCTTCAACATAGAAATAACAATATAGTTCTTTTAAAGATGATGACCCTTCATTACATATCATTTTGCATACCTACTGCAAAAAAAAAGGCACCACTCATCATAATGTCAGTTCAGTAAACTTGTGAAACAATGTCTATTAAAAAAATAATAATTTCCCACATCATCACCTAGCACCAACTATTACTAATGACACTATATGTTTTAACAACTCCATCTCTACTATCAACACCACCCTTCCCATATCATCACCTTGCATCTGCTATTAACAACAATACTATATATTTTAACATCTTTATATTTACTATTAACAACACCCCTCACATCATCACCCTACACCTGCTATTAATAGTAACACCATATATTTTAACATCTCTATCTTCACTATCAACAACACCCCCATATCATCACTGTGTATCAACCATTAACAGCAACACAATATCTTTTCATATTTCCATCTTCACTAATAACAACACCGTCCTCCAACCTTACTATCGATGGCCATGCAAGACCCATTAGCGTTAAACCCTTAATCAGCCACCAACAACAAAAAAGGGACAATCTTCAATAATACTGTAACCAAACATAATGAAATCAATCACACAAGTATGAAGATTCTCCCATTACCTTAAAGCCACTACCTTATCTTCATCTTCACCAAAAGACCCCTATCACAAACCAGAACCAATATTCCACGATCTAGATGGAAGAATCACAACACAAAGATGATTTCTATAAAAAAAATTGCTTACCCACGGTTCAGATATACTTTTTGGTCACTTTTCCTTTCTTCAGTCTCCTCACTTTTTCGCGTCACCTTCCTTTTCTTTCCTCCCACTCATGCGCCTTCTTATGTTTTTTCCATGTACAAAAAACCGGACCGGACCGGCCGGTTCGACTGGTCGAACCGGGAACCGGTCCCTGGTCCGGTCCGGTTGAAGAAGAAACCGGCCAGACCGGTCAAAACCGGTAAAACCGGTGGTCCAACCGGTTGACCCGGTTTCTTCTTGTTTTTTTTTTTTAAAATTTTCCAAATTTTTATTTTATGTTTTTTGAGGACAAAATGGAAAGTTGAAGACTAAAATGAAGAGAAAAATAGATAAAGAAAGAACAAATCTAAAAAAAATGAAGAAAATAATGAAAAATATTATTTAAAAAGATATAATAATTATAGAAAATGAGATATCTTTACATAAGTATAGGTATTATAACTAATACTAATAGATTTTAAACTTTTTTTTTTCTAAAAATATTTATTTTTATCTATAGAAGTTAAAAAATATATTAATATATATTATCACTAATAAATTATAATATTTTAATATGACCGGTTCAACTACCGGTTAGACCCCGGTTGACCCATTAACCCTTGAACCTGTGCTGTGACCGGTTCATTACCCGGTCCGGTTTTTCGTTCCTTGTGTTTTTTGCTTGCCACTTAACTCAGGGTATTTTTGTCTTTTGATTACAATTTTAAATCCCATATTCCTTCTGAGATTCTAAACTGGGATTTTAACAATTGATAGCACCATTTTATCTTTCCCCAAATTTTATTTGTGTTTTTCTAGAATTTTCCTTAGAAAGTTTTACTATTTTTTCGCGCATGGAAGAAAAATATCTCAATTATTTAATTTTTAAATGAACGGTTCAAAATGAAAGGAAAAACATAAAATTAGTCATATTATTATTATCCATCCACAGCACACTGCCCAATTGGTGCAAGTATTGGGTTCATCTCTAGTCCCCCATCGACATCGAACGGCAGCTTCCCGATGGTGATCATAAATAGATGGACAAAAAAAAAAAAAAACGGAAAAATTGTCCTTAAGAAGAAGATTTTTTGAGAAGATTGTTTCAATATAAAGAAAAATCTTTTATATATGAAAAATATTATTTAAATATAAGAAAAAATCATAGAAGAAAGATATATTAATCACAAGTAAGATTATTTAAATATAAGAAAAAATATTTTATAAATAAAAAAAATGTTTTAAAACAATATTCTATTTTAACAAATAAATTAAAGCCACTTGACTGTATTCTCTTCTATTATTGATTGTCGGCCCACTTTTTCTTGTGGCCTTGTGTACTTGTGGCCCTCTCTCTCCACCTTAAAAGGCACGTGCCCTCTGTCCCCTTCGTCTCTCTCTCTCTCTCTCGCTCTCTGTACTCGCATGGCCTCAACTCCGAGTATGCTTGCTCCTTTCTCAGCGGCACAATCCAACTCTCTCGGCCTCTCGAACAAGGCCTTGCCTGTCATTTCTTCTTCTGCTCCTTCTCCATCTTCCACATTCCTCGCTCCAAGCTTATTTAGGGTTTCTTCGTCATCGTCTTCTTATTCTTCTTCTTCCTCGTCTTACTCTCACTTAAAGCTTGGCTCGATTTCTATGCGATCCGCTGCTCCTAGGCTTGTTTATTCCTGTTCACTGAACTCATTGAAGATTAGAGCAAAGGAGGACGTGTTTCCGGGCAAGGACTCTCCGCATAACATGTCTAGTTCTGTTTCTTCGCGAGCATTTCTCAATGCTCGCACTGAGGAAGGTTTGGTTCTGATTTTTTGATTGCCATGTCTTTAATATTCTTTACTTACTTTTAGCGAATTGCTATCTCTTTAGAAAATGTTTCTTGAGGTTTCGTCTGTTATGCGGAGTACAATGAATCTAGAAAGTAGCTTGTTTGGTTATGTAATCGATGAGAGGAGGAACTTTGGTTTTGCTGTTTTAGCATATAGATTGAACTTTGGCGCTGCTGATCTTGTTTTTTTTGGCCCCGACAAAATGGCGTTGCTTATTGTCCTTGTTACATGTATTTATTAATAAAATATACATCATCGCCTGAAATCTGAAAAAAAAAATAGTAGAATAGAATCAATCAAATTGCTTATAAATTTCGAATTTCCTGCTCAATGAGTTACCGCTAATTCTTCCATTTGGTTTTAATGCTATGGCTATTGAACCATTACTTTTTACGTAAAAAGACAATTTTTGTGGAATTCGTGAAGGCCATTATGGGGGGCTATGTGATGTCTGTAGTAACTACTAATTAGAGAGAAACAGTAATCGTCAAACTCTGGATTTATTTACAGTAAGATTTTTCCAAAAAACTTCATTCACCAATTAGCGCTGAGGAAATATTATTCGATTTACGGTATGAAGTTCAAGGTAAAGGTTCAGAAACTAGGAAATTGTCTGATGTATTGTTTAAAGATTGGAGGAATGGTCTAATCAATTTGGTTAAACTGAAAGCTCCAATTCTTGTTTTTGGCTCCCTTGAAGGATGGACTTTTGAGGATAAGGTGCTGGTAAAATGCAGAAGAGTGGGTTCTTGCACACAGATATAAATTATCCAGCTGCATGTATCACAATACAAATCTGTCTTTTCCCCCTACATTTATCCAATTTGCACTCTAGCATTTTACATTCTAAAGTGCATCTTGCATTTTAAAGGATTTTTTCTCCCTTGTGTAATGTTTTTTGGATATGTAAATATAATAAGATTCTGAATGTTAGCTGATTCTGTTAGACTGTTAATAGTCTGTGTGTTAGTTAATGGCTTATTAGCTGTTGGGGGCAGGTGAGTATGTTAGGATATAAATAGCCTCTACTCTACTGTATCGATTCAGACTATTGATTCATGGAATAGAAGTGCATATTCAGTTTCTCTGTCTCTCTTCTCTCTTGAACGTCTTCTCTGCTTCTCTCTCTCTTTTTCTGTCCTTTCTCTGTCATTTCTTATGTGAATACCATAACATTTTTTAAGCTTTCCGGGTTTGCTGATGTTCTTCATGATTTTGGGAACATTTAATTTCACTTCTTACATACTGTTGGGATGACTACAAGCAAATTATGAGTGGGAAACATGGAAAGGCAGTAATAGGGGAGTATTCAGTTGAGTATGGAAAAAAGAAGTTTTAGATGCTTGCTATGTTCATTACTTTTGTTTGAAGCCAGTGGGGGAGCGGAAATCTAGATTTTTCGATAGAATAAAGAGGTGCAAAGTTAGAGAATAATTTGCAGAAATACTCTCTTTATTAATCTGATATACAAGAATTTAAAAGAACAGAAGGTGGGAGTATATAATATTCTAAATAATCTTTAGCTGCTTAGGGAATTTATACCGAGGCAAAGTTAGAGAACAAAAAGGTGCAAAGTTAGAGAATAATTTGCAGAAATACCCTCTTTATCAGTCTGATATACAAGAATTTGGAAGAAGAGAAGGTGGGAGTATATAATATTCTAAATAATCTTTAGCTGCTTAGGGAATTTATACCGAGGCATAAGTTATGTAAAAAGTCAGTTACTGTACTGTTATTTCCCTGCATGCTTTTTATATCAAATCATCATATGCTGGCTTTTTCTGCTTAATGTTTCTTATATTTTTGCAGAACTTCTGTTGAGAATCAGGAAGGAAGCAGAAGCAGGATCTCTGCCACCTAATGTTGCTACTGGAATGGAGGAACTGTACCAGAATTATAAAAATGCAGTATGTTTTTGTTCATTTTTTTATTCATATAAGTCTGTGCATTAGTCCAGATGCCTTCTTTTTAAATACATGTGAGCTTTTGTTTGGCAAGAAAATAAAAAATAAAAAAAATGAATGCTTGTGAGCCTTTCATTTTGTCATATTTATACAAAATGCATTCATTTCATTTGGATTCACTTTATTTTGCAATAAATGTTATGTAAACGAAATACTTGACCATTATTTACTTGACTAAATGATTCCTAACATTATAATGAAATCATGCAAGTACTCAGAATTTCATACTGAACTTCCAAAACTGTTTGTTTCAAGTATTGATTATTTCTTGTGTCTGTCATCTCTTTTATCTATTCATGTTTGTAACTTCAAGTATTAGCTCATGATAGACATATCAGTGTATGGTATTGCATTAATGTTGGTGTGCTTTGTATTGCTGTATGTAGTCTTTGATATGTTTTCTTGTCATTTGTATAGTAAAAGGAAACTTGTTTCTATATCAAATCATGCTTCTATCTCTTGCACTGCTGTTTTACTCTCTGTAATTGCTCAAAACTTGGATACATCAATTCTATTAAATCACAATCTGAAGAATTGGTTTGAATTGTAGCTTTCAGAATTTTGCATTCCATTGGTGGAATATATATTTTTGTTTATTTTTCCCCTGAACTTTTCTGAGTGTGAAAATTCACATCACAGCTGGCTAATTGGCATAAATAATTGGATATACTTTATGAGGACATAAACAGCTTTAGTATTATGCTGTTGCACTGCAGTTTGATGTCCAGGTTTATCCATTCATCTTTCTGCATTTGAATGACTTAAATGAGTTGAATACAATTCCTTATTCATGCAATCACATTTCAGATTATGAAAAGTGGCCACCCCAAGGCAGATGAGATTGTATTGTCAAATATGACTATTGTATTGGATCGCATATATTTGGATGTAGAGGTAAGTTTTTACCATAGTATTATCTGCACTAATTGTGTCAGTATTTAAAACTTGCATTACTAAAGGAGGAAAAAGAAAGAAAGGAGATGAACATTGTTTGCATGGCATCTTGACATGTATGCACATTTAGTTTGCTGATGTTTTCACCATATATGACTATCATGCTTAAAACATTTCTTCAGGATCCTTTTGTCTTTGAGCCACACCACAAGGCAAAGCGAGATCCTTTTGACTACTACATGTTTGGTCAAAATTATATCCGTCCTTTAATTGATTTTAGGTAAGTTTACAAATTGAAATCTCCTTTATATCAGTTTAGTTTACTTATTTAGATTTTTCTTGTTCATCTATACAAATGGTTGTTAAAAACATTTATGCATCACCCTATATACCCTGAACACAATTATTTATCTTAACCATTATTATATGTTAGAGTGCGTTTGACCTGCAAAAAGGTCTTGTGTTGGTCTTGTTTTGGGAAATAATGGGAGATACATGCACATTCTGACCAGAATTTTATTCCTGTAAAAAGGTCTTGCGCTGGGAAATCATGGGGGTGTTAATTTGATGTTCAAAGAGAGATCATGATGCATGTGTTTATCTTGGCTATGCGAAACTCATACTTTTGCTGCATATGCCTAAATTCAAGGTTTTGGAACCCTATACATTTTCAGTAAACTTATGTGTTGCACTTTCAGGAGTATAATTATGGCATGTAGAATTCTATATTCCTATTCTCAGGTTTTCTGGCCCCCTTGTAATTAGTTTATAGTTTATCTGGCTGTGCATTCTTTTTTTCTCAACAAAAATGAATGTGATCTTTTTGTTGCAGAAATTCCTATCTTGGCAACATTTCCCTTTTCTACGAAATAGAAGAGAAACTTAAGCAGGTGCCAATTCCTAGCATGTTTGTTTATATTCTAGATTTTTTTTTTTTGCTTATTATATTATTAGTAAAAATGTAATTAGCCTTTGATCACCAAGTGGGGAGAGAGAGGCGTGGTATCAAAAGTTCTAGTTTCCTCCTTTGTTGTATCTGCCTTCTTCAGCAAGTTATAAAGGTTGAGATCTATGCATGAGTGCATCGGGTGAAGTCTTCATGTCCATCAGACTTGTGCATAGTGTGAGGTCTTCATGTCTGTCCAGCCCAAGTCATGTAGCTGATTTGACTGTTTGCAATTTTCTGGTTGTCCTCTAATCAGTCTGGTTAAGATGCTTCCTGTCACAGTTGTGTTTGGTATCTTTAGATTATGGTGTTTCTGTTGCCTTTATTGTTTTGCATTTATTTTTCTAATATCCCAGTTAGAGCTACTTCCTACATGTTCCTGTGAACTAGACAAAAGACTAAAAAAGAATATCCACAATCTCTTATGAGACATCAAGCTTGATTTTGACTAATAGATTCCTGAGTATATTTTCCCCCGCCATCTTAAAGTTCCTAATGTAGGTGGCACTTATGAAAGAATGAAAATTCACTGCAGGGGCACAATATCATCTTAGTATCAAATCACCAAACTGAAGCTGATCCAGCTGTTATTGCACTGCTTCTTGAAGCAGCATGCCCATATATTGCTGAAAGCGTGGTAAAATACGAAACATAGATTTATAAATAATGCACGTTGATGAATGATAGAGTGATCAAGTTCTACTTTCTGCAGACCTATGTTGCAGGAGATAGAGTTATAACAGATCCCTTGTGCAAACCCTTTAGTATTGGCAGGTTTTGTTCATACTTCTGTATACTGAATTTAGAGTTATAACAGATCCCTTGTGCAAACCCTTTAGTATTGGCAGGTTTTGTTCATATTACCTTTGAGAAATGAAGTCGACCTTGCTAGATGTTGACAATCAATTTTATGTTTACAGGAATCTCATCTGTGTTTACTCAAAAAAGCACATGCATGATGATCCGGAGCTTGTAGAGATGAAAAGAAAAGCGAATACAAGAAGCTTGAAGGAAATGGCTATGCTTTTAAGGTATATCTTCTAGTTTTTGAATGAACTTTTGAGCTGTTTTTTTCCCTGTTAAGACTGACTTTAGTCTGTAGTGCATCAATGTTTGACCATAAAGCAGTACACTAATAAGGTGTCATGCTTCAATTTGAGTCCATAATTTGCTACAAATCTCAATTTATGAATTAGCACACAGGTATAATCGAATGATCTAGTGATCGTGTTGGTTGTTTTTGAGTTTAGTTGTTACTCCTCCGGTCCTTAATGTAAGAATCATTTGACTAATTTGATTAGATTAAGGAAAGTAGCTAAGTTAGTTAATTATAACAAATATGATATGTTTTTCCTAAAATACCCTTATTTAAAACTAAATCTCTCAGTCTACATAATGATCTTTTATGTGCTTGATGCTAGTTTATATAATTTTTTTAAAATGAATTTTGTATGGATTACAAATGATTTTATTTACTGTCATGAGATGCTAGTTTATGGATTTTAAATGAATTTTTAATGTGCAGAATTTTATTCTTATTATTCTTTTCTTTCTTGGTTGTTTTTTAGAGATGAATTTTTTTTATCAACTGAACATCTATTTGATTGGCCAATATACAAATGGAAGCTTATATTTTTCTAGCCACGAAGAAAAACAATGAGATTGATATTTTACTAGACTATTTTTCAGAAAGAACTATCGTTCTAAATGAGTACCTCCATGAAAAAATGTTTTTTTTTTTAATGCGTAGGATATTTATTAAAAGATAGTGGAATTTATCGGTTATGGCATTAATGAATTTGTCTACTGTAGGAAGCATTGCTCACTTTATAGGATGCATGGGTGCATTATCTTTGTATTTAATTATTGTTGAGGGAGTATCAATAGAGGTAATTTGGGGGGGGGGGGGAATGACAAATATGAGAAATGAGTTTTATATTTAGGATCAAAACCAACTCCTTAATTAGATCTTATATTAAAGACCAGAGGAGCATATTTTATTGGTACTGACTTTTCACTGGTTAAATGTTCACCATGTTAGCAATTGATATGATAAATGCAGCCTTTTGGTGCAGGGGTGGGTCACAGATGGTCTGGATTGCACCAAGTGGTGGTAGGGATAGACCAGATCCCTTAACAGGAGAATGGCTACCAGTAAGCAGTTTTTACCTAAAGTTAAACATCAAAATGCATTGTAGTTTGGATTTTAGCATGCTTATCCCATTTTAGACATTCAGAAAATATTCATGAGGACATCATATATTAATATATAGTATAAAGGTTTACTAGGTCTAAGGCCAAGTGGTTTGTGTTTGCACTGAAAAAGAATTTTTTGAACTTCTACGGATTTTTCTTAGTCATTATTTTATTTCTGAAAATGGGATTCATGTCATCTGATTTGTCATATATCGTAGTGTGGTGTAGCTGGAGAAAATTATAGATCAAGTCCTGATAGTGCATTGTCACTTGTGGTTGCATTTTAAGCTACCTGTTTGATCAGAGAGATTGGAAGGGAATCTCTTTCTATCCTCTCTTCAAAATCTGGTATACGTTTTTAATCATCACTCAATAACATCAATGCTTATGTTACTTTTTGAAAGTAGGGTCATAAATGATGAATATTGGGGCTAGTGTCTCAATCTCTTGTCACAATCAACGGATTTGGAAGGTTTATATTACTTTTTGAAAGTAGGGTCATATATGATGAATATTGGAGCTAGTGTCTCAATCTCGTCGTAATCAACGGTTTTGCATGCATAACGGTGATATTGTATTACTTTACCAATTTTATAATCATTTAATACTGATAAAAGGCATTTAGGCACCATTTGATGCTTCTTCAGTGGACAATATGAGAAGGCTTGCTGAACATTCTGGTCAACCAGGTCATATTTATCCTTTGGCAATATTGTGCCATGATATCATGCCTCCTCCCCTACAGGTATGGTGATCTCTGTCTTTAAGAATCCACCCATATCTATATATGTTTATATAATTTTTTCCTGTTGTTTTAATTTGACCAAGAAGTTTTGCAGGTGGAAAAAGAAATCGGAGAGAAAAGAATTATCTCCTTTCACGGAGTTGGATTATCGGTGGCTCCAGCAATAAGCTTTTCCGAAGCCACTGTTGCTTGTGAAAGCCCAGAAAAGGTTAGATCAATTTTATCACATGGTTTTCTATTCCCTTGTTACTTGCATAGTTTTTTACACTCCCATGGACTTGGCACATTATCAATGGAGAAGTTCCTTCATAATTCTTTCCTCATTGCCTTCACTCGTCTCTTCCATGTCTCTCTGCCACTTCTCTTGCACCTCCATCTTCCATCTGGTGATTCTTCCTTTAAGCTTCTTCACTAAAGGTTTTGTCCCAGCCTGTTTATAAGCTGGGAAACCCGGGCTGCTTGCTTGGAAACCAGGTTTTTTAAGTTTTGAAAAATGGTTGTGAAAGTATTATGTTTCAAGAAAATTACCAAGCAAACCATCATTGATGAAACTCTGCTCAATATAACTCGAGGTATGAAGATTCTGGCATAATGTGCTGTAATGTGAAAACACCCACACCCACACAAATGCTCTATCACTCAAGAAGTTACTCTCCTGCACCCTGCTCAAGTACTTTCTCTGTTATGTTATTGGTGGAAATATAGAAAAACAGAAGGAGAGGAAGAGGGAAGAACAGAAAGATTGAGAGAAACAGAAGAGAAATAGAGAACAGAGACAGAAGAGAATTCTGGTATGGGTGAGCTCTCAATGCCTGAACTTGTAAACAATTTTTGCACGCCAGAAACGTGGAAGAAGGCAAAAGTGGCATCTGGAGGAAGTGGGTCCCAATCTTTAAGGGTTAATGGCTCAACTTCTTCAAGTATCGACTCCGTAAGTCAGTGGGTTATGTAGTCTCACCTGTTTCTTGCCGCTGAGTTCTTTTTCTTCTTCTCTGACCCTGTTTCAGTCACTTGGCCAAAGGATTATGCAAAGCAGCGACAAGAAGTATGCTCTGATACCACTGTTATGTTATTGGCAGAAATATAGAAAAACAGGAGAGGAAGAGGGAAGAACAGAAAGATTGAGAGAAACAGAAGAGAAATAGAGAACAGAGACAGAAGAGAATTCTGGTGTATATCCTTTGGACAATTCAGATCAAAGACTAATACAATAGGGAATGCCCAAGCTATTTATAATGACACAGCCTCACATACACCCTTTCCCTGCAACGGCTAACTAGGATACTTAAGCACTTATTTAACTAATTACGATCTAACTATCTGACTTTGCACTTAAGTCCCTATTAGGCTAATCTGACATATTCCATAACATCCTCAACTTTCGTTTGGCCGTAAATCCCCTTTTAAACCTTCTCCAGCAACAGCATCTTTCCCTCTACCCCAGCTCATCCCCTTACATCCCTTTTGACAATTTGTTCAGCACCCGATTCCCTCTTTCATCCTCTAGCCACCAGACTACGAGATGATGCAACCTTTGCCCCCTCTGCACCATCTTGTCTTCATTCTCTTGCTGTGGCCCATTAACATCCTTGGCCCAAAAGTTATGGATCCACCACCTAGTTAAACAATAGATCAACGCTTGCAATGTTGCATTTTGTGGTATGCTGAATATTTGTCTTTGCGGATAACATAAATTGTTCAAATTAAATTCGAGTTATATCACCAGTAATTGCTGCATGTAAATTGTAGTTTTACTTTTTCATTGATCATACGTGTTTGTTTATGGATCAGAGTAAGGATGCGTATACACAAGCGCTTTACAATTCTGTAACTGAGCAATATACTGTGCTGAAATCTGCCATACATGGCCAACAAGGATTAGTGGCATCAATACCAAATGTCTCTCTGTCACAGCCATGGATTTAACCCAAAGCTGTATCTTTTCCAATCTCCTTTGTTTTGATGATCAGGTACATTTCTTTCTAGTTTGTTTTTGTATTCCCCCTCTACGTTAATCCGAGATCAAGCACATTTCTAATTTTCAAATTTAGTGAATCGCTATGGAATTTTCAAAGCCTAGGGTCAGAATCAGCACCTGTTCTTATGACAGTGCTTCTACTGGGGCAAAAGGTTCATTAGAATACTGTAATTACTAACCTGAAAATGGGTTTTTAGCGGTGGATTTGTTCTCATAGAGATAAATTACTCTTGAATTTGTTTAACCAGCAGCTGGGGTTTATTGAACTACTCCCTCCTGTCTTTAGTGTAGAAAGCTACTTAATTAATTTGGGTAGATTAAGGAAATGAAATAAATTTTTAATTATAACAAATGTGATTTGATCTCCCTAAAATACTCACATTAGATTATACGTTAGTTTGAGTTAGGTAAATTAGTTTGGGGGAAATGATAAATGAGATAAAATGGACTGAGACATTATATTTTGGATCAAATTCAACCCCCAATTAGCTGTTATATTAGGGACCCGAGGTAGTATGAAATTTCACTGCAGGAGGCATGATGTTCTTAAAACATCCGCATTTACGGTTGTTTATATTAGTTTACTCGAAATTGAAGAATTTCTTGTACCGGTTCAATTACATGGTTGAAGCCTTTATATCTCGTTTCGCTTTCAGATGCAAGCCACAACACATCGGTTCTGAGACTCAACTATGCACGTCAACACTTTTTTGCCACGCCATGGGATGGGTTCAGTGGAATTGCTGTTCAATAGAAGTACTTTGTTCATATTTATTGCGGAATCGATTGAAATCTTTTTGATGACAAATGTTCAGTTTAAGGCTCTTACTGTATAGGTCCCTCGGATTCCGAGTCAAATCTTGGCATTTGGTATAAAAATTTTACGTGTAATCTTTATTCTTTTACTCATTTTTGTATTAGGCTCGCATTTCCCTTGCTGAATAGTTAAAAGATCAAAATTTTGCAAATGTAATTTTAAATATTGTTCAACAGTAGATACGTGCAGTGTAAACATTAATTGAAATATATTATTGTTTGAGATAATTTTCCAGTTCAAAGGCGAAAAAGAAAATATTCTATGTTTTATCGTTATTTTCGGTTGTGTGCTGAAATTTTTCATATTTTTTGTTTTTATGGTGCATACTAATTGGCAAGTTGAGCTACAAACTTGTTGATAATAGTGCATCTCATTAGTTTTCGACATTTTTCATGTTATTAATTTTTTAATGATATATTGATATGGCTGGTACTATAGTTGTAGTTTTTTTAATAAAAAAGTTAAATACGTTCTACCCCTACTCTCCCCTGATGGTTTTGAACATGTTTCTACATCTACACATATTTCTCGTCCATTTCATCTAATATATATGAGCTGAAATTACTAACCAAGCCGTGCTAGCAGTTTTTATATTAATTATATAGGGTTCGGACCAACAACTCTGCCTTTAAGACAATCACTAGGGGTCTGTTTGATGTCAGGGATTTGGACGGGATGGAAAATTTTTATGAGTTGAATTTTAAAAGATTGAAGAAATGGGGCAATAAAATTTTAATAAAGAGAATATATAAAATAAAAGATTTAACTCCATTTTTCTAATTTTTTTTAGATTCAACTCAAAAAAATTTTCCCTCCACTCACTTTCCCTTCCCTCCCCCTCATACCAAACAAGCCCTAGAGAATGCTTGTTGTCATTTGAATAGTAGGGCTGCATCTTTTTTTTTTTGCCTTCTGTAGGGCTGCATCTAAATCATGCTAAGTGAGTGTTTGTAAATCATCAAAACTATAGTTTTAAAAGTCCTTTTACGCAAACTGAAACAAAACTCATCTCACATACTTATCTCATAAATTATATAAATTATTCTTCAAAAGCTAATCCAAACACACGTTAACTTGTCATGTTTCTCTGTAGTTTCCAATCAGCCATCAATGTCTTGTTTTCTAACCTAATTTGATAAGATTGGTAAAAAGTCCCTATCTAAAAATTTTATTGACCAGGTACCCTATAAGATTTCATATACAAAAAAAAACCTATACTTGAATCAAGTTCATTCTTACCAATAAAATTTTTAATGGAACCACCCCCCCAAAAAAAATCTCAAAATATTGTTCATGTCTTTGTTGATGTTTATGGGAATGGAAACAAAGAGAGCCACAGATTGTGGGACATAAAAGGAATAAATAATGGCCTTCGCTCGCCTTATCCAAAATGAATGAGCGCATATATATATATATATATATATATATATATATATATCCATCCGTTGAAAACTACAGACACAAACATCAATTTTTTTTATGAGCAATCCAATCGAAAATACCTTGAGAAAGGCTCAAGACTCAAAACATAGAAATAAATAGAAACGATAAGATCATACAACTAGAAAAAACTGTGTTCCCCAAGAACCCCTCACCAACCAACATGTATGATCCTTTATTGTTCATGTCCAAATTTTGGTTCCAATTCAAGATGTTCCTTTGTATCGTCATGATTACATTTGTATTTATATAAATTGTGAATATTTTATTACAACTATTTTTAATACCACAAGTTACATTGAAAAACAATAATAGCGATTAAATTAAGTGGCAGAATACTTGACATGTCTTATGTCAAGTTTTGAGTTTAAACTTTATGAATGGCAGGAAAAAAAATAAGTTGGAAGAATTTCCTCCTAAATCAAACCTATGAATTTGAAATATCAAAAAGCAATGCAGAATATTGGTTGTTTTTTTCAACACACACACACACACAATTTTTAAAATATATAGTCGTTTCCTATTTCTTTCCAATTTTGGTCACATATTATATTTATAATTCGTTTCATATTTCAGTGTAATACGTGTCGGCATTCAGTGAATGAGGCTTCAGGCCTTCAGTTACAGCCAATAATAAAATATTGATGTGACTAAGCAAAAACCAAAGTCATAATTTTTTTTTCCTTTATAAAGATCAAAAGATATTACGTTTTGATTTGATCATATTTGTTTTTTCGTTCATATTAATCAAAATAATTCAATGTATTATCACTGTTCATGTGGGCTGATTGGTCCATTTGACTTGTGAGGCTGTGATTAGTCTCTCCCATTTTTCAATAAGCTCAACATTATCTACTTGTTATTTATTGAATGGAATAATCTGAAAAAGTTTTATATTATTTATCCTTTTTTAAATATATGACAAAATTACACCTTGGATCTTTGAACTTTACATAAAATTTCAGTTTAATCCCTTAATTTCATAAAGTATATTTTCAGTCTTCGAAATTAAATACCGTCAATCTCAAATGATAATTTTCTAAGGAAAAATTCTAAATAAATATCACTTAAATTTATGAAACTCCAAAAAAATCTGTTAACATTTGTAAATGATAAAGATGTGATAAGAATTAAATTGAGATTTTAAAATATTGGTAATTTTCCATAATACCCCTCAATTTTTTTAAATTAGAGAGAGAGTGGGGGGCACCTCGCCAAGCTTCAGCACCGATGGTTTTTTTTTTTGTGGTGTGGGGTTTACTTTTTTTTTTACTTTTGAAAAAAATGTGCTAAGATGCTTGGTCCCAAAGTGGCATGATGGCCATTGGCTCAACAAAACAAAGCTTCTTTATCATATAAATGCATAATTAAATATATGTATAGTATAAACAAAAGTGTAATGATATCGACTAAATCAGTAATGGAAATGACTAAATTCGTAATAGTATTATCTAAAGGCGTAATGATATTGATTAAATGAATAATGACATTGATTAGAGGCGTAATGATATTAACTAAATGAATAATAATATTCATTAAAAACTTAAACAAAATGACTAATGGTGAAATGGTATTAACTAAAGGTATAATGGTATTGGCTAAATGAGTAATGGTATTAACTAAAAACCTAATGATATTGACTTGTGTGTTTGGCAAAGCTTTTTTTAATAGCTTCTGGGGGAAAAGTGAAGAATAGCTTTTAGAGAATAGATTATAAGAAGAATAGATTATGAGAAAAAAGTGATTTTGATAAAATGAGAGTGTTTGGATGTTTTGATCAGAATAGCTTTTTTCATGGTCAAATTACTAAAAAGGACATTAACTTTTGTGATAATTACATATAAAGAATAAGATTATATTTTATGTATTATTTAAGGATTAATGTCAAATTTAACAGCCAAGTTTTTCCTGAAGAACGTCTGGTACAAATAAATTTTGGAAGATGGAAAATAACAATGAATAATTAACAAGGATGTAAATTTAACAAAACCGTTAAATTTGACCTAACGGAGTTAAATTATAAGAGAAGAAAACATCTAACGGTATTAAAAATGATACATCTTAACCCATTATTTAACATTAAATTTCATAATTAATACCAAAAATGAAATAATTTTGTCTATATGTAATGTTAATTAATTTAACTAATTTTTTTTAATATAATTAAATTAGATAAATAAGTCTTAAATAGGATAAGAGGGAGTATTAAAATTTTAAAATTCAAAAAAAAAAAAAATAGAAAAAACGTTGAAATTCAAAAAAATAAAAAAGATGAGAGAGAGTGTGTGACGTGGGGCCCACAAACAGAAAAAGAACCAATGAGAATGAGAGGGTGGGACCCACAAAGTTGAAAAAGCTCAAAAAAATGGATTCTTCCCAAACCAAGGTTTGGGCCTCCCAAACCATGGTTTCACATGCAAAATAGATTCTACAAAAATTGTGAGTGTTTGGATAAATTTTTTTCAAACCATGGTTTGGCCTCAAAAGCAATTTTTTTAATTGCACCCAAACAATGAATAATAAAAATGACTAAAGGCCTAATGGTGCTGATTAAATGAGTAATGATATTAACTAAATGAATAAAGATATTGCTAAAGTTGTAAACGTACTCACTTAAAGAGTAAATACATTTAGTCAATATTATTACTTATTTATTCAATATTATTATGCCTTTTGTCAATACTATTATTTATTTAATCAATATCATTATATCTTTGGTTATTTTTTTACGCTTTTAGTGAATATCATTACTCATCTAGTTAATACAATTATGCCTTTAGTCAATGCTAGTACTCGTTTAGTCAATATCATTACTCTTTTAGTCAATTTGTTTACCCCTTTAATGAATATCATTACTCATTTAGTTAATATCATTACACTTCTAATCAATTTCATTATTCATTTAGCCAATATCATTACATCCTTAGTTAATAACATTACAAATTTAGTCACTTTCATTACTGATTTAATTAATACTATTATGCTTTTATTTTTACTATATATATATTTACTTATGCATCTATATGACAAGGAGGCTTTGGTGACCCAATAGCCATAATGCCTTTCTAAGACCAAGGTGGAGTAAGTTCAAATCTTACCCTCACCACCCTGGCACATTTCTTTCAAAAAAAACATCCTACCACAAGAAAAAGGCACTAGTGCCGTAGCTCTGGCCTGTTCAGTGGTGGTGCTTTAACAAGGTGCCATTTTCTTTTTTTTAATTTAAAAAATTAAGGAGTTTTATTGTAAAATCATCAACACTTTAAAATCTCAATTTGATCTCTTCACCTCTTTGTCATTTACAAATGCTAACAGGCTTTTTGGAGTTTTATAAATTCAAATGGTATTTATTTAGAATTTTTCCTTTTATTAACAAACAAATGATAAATTTGTTTAAATTATTGTTAGTTAAAACATAAACTTAAAATTATATGTCAAAATTGCATAAGCAAAAAACAATACTCGTAGTTTTTTTATTAGAAAAAATTAATCCAAAGGTCCTTAAGACCCATTTGGTACACAGAACTGAAGGCGAGAGGAGGGAAGATGCCACACTTCCATGGTTCAAAAGGCGTTTGGCGCTCCAACAGTATTGGAAGATTAGTTCCTGCCTTTGCCATGTTCCCTTAAATATGGGATCTTCAAATCCCTCCAAAAATGGTGGAATCTTAAATTATTCCCTGGAGAGTGAAATCGTGGGACGAAAAGGCCCCTGAAAGGCAGAGCATCTATGAGCCGAAGGACGAGCTGAAGGCTAGAAATTCAAGCTGAAGGTAATTTTTGTTTTGAATTTGAGAGTAGTCTCGCTTCATGAGTTTCAGCTGTGATTCGAAGCTCCGAATCCAAGTTTCAAACCACCAACTTGATAGCTCGAAGAAGACGAGGATTAACCTTCAGTGAAGTAAAGTTTCTGACTTTCTCCATCAAAGACATCGCTTTTATCCGTCGACCCCTTTGCTCATAGCACAAAGACGAGTTCTTTAAATCTCGAAGCTTGCCGAGGAAGACGATGAACAGTACCACAAGGAAGACGATGAACAGTGAAGACGAGGTCGAGTTTGAACTGGGGTTGTTAAGTTTGATTAGGGCTGTATGTTAAGTTCAAACTTAAATTTCTAGTGAAATCAAGGGTATTTTATGTTTTTCACACAATCTTTCTATTTAAACCACTTCCTTTTCTTCCAATCAAACATCCCATCTTCCTTCAATCTATGTTCCTTTTCATGTTTACCAAACGAACCAATTTTTAAAGTTCCCTCCCAATCTTCCCTTCTCTTCCTTTCCTTTCCCTCCTAAAATGTTCTTTATACCAAACAGGTCCTTATAGTTTTCTTTAATTTTGAATCACATCCCTAGATATTTTTTTCCCTTTTTATTGGGTGCTTTAACTTTCTGTCATCAAATTCAGTAGTCCTTCTGTTAAATTGCAATAGACAGTGTTTAAATATTGCAGATTAGCACAGGCACGTGGAATGACAGCTTGGAATTTGACTCATTTAAATTGCCACATAAGCAAGCTGAGCTCTTCTCCACTTTTGCCATGGCAACCTCTTCTAACAGGTAACAGCCTCAACAGCGACAACCTCCACGACGTCCTCGACGCCACTGCTACTCCTCCCTGTTGGCAATTAGAGGCCAGGATGATGATAATAATAATAATAATAATCCGATTATAGGCAGAAAGTGAAACCATCAACTCAAATAACATACAAAGCATCACAAGAAAACCCATAAAGTGTATCAGTAGGCACAACAATAAGCTTTTACAGCTTTCAAAGCTTTAAATGCTTTTACAGCAAAAGCATACTGGGCAAACCACTCCAATATTGCTTTCAACACATAACTCACCACACTCCAAGCTATATTTATGGCCAATTTTTTGTTCAGCCTCTCACTCTATTTTAAGTGGGGCATAACCCCAACTTGCAAATGCCTAATGCATAATTACAATTTTCTCAGTCAGTCATTCCAACATTAAGAGAAGTGTTCAATTAAAATCTTCCTTTTTTGGCCATGTTCGATTAAAATCTTCAAATGAAGTGGAACGCCACAAAAAGTGATTTCTTTCGCCAATATTTGAGTAAAGTTGAATAAAAACAAATCCAAGATGGAACAAAAGAGACAGAGTGAGAAAGAGAAAGGAAGAGAGGGAGTGAGCGACGGTGGTGAGGAAAAGGCACCATGAAAAGAGAAGTTGAGAACGAGATGAGCATAGAGAAGAGGCGGTGCTTGTGCTGATATTTTGGTCGCGGTGCACCGAAGTGGCAATTTTATTGAGTCAAATTTTAAGTTGTTAAGCCGCCTGTCTTCGCTCATCTGCAAAATCTTAACACCGTTTGTTAAAATTTAACGGAAGGACCTGTGGGTCTGATCACATAAACTTAAACGAGCTAATAAAATGGGGGGAAAGTCAAGGGACCCCATATTAATTTTTTCTTTTTATTAATATTAAATAAATTAAAATATTAAACAAATTTGATTAGTGTTTTACCCCTCACCCCTATGTAGCTGGCTGTGGGAGAAAATTGAGTGTGAATATTGGTCAATGTTAAGGAACCCGGATCGGACCGACCGGTCCAGTCTGGAAACCGGCGAATCTGCCGGTAGACTGGTCCCTGTCCGAACTGGGTTCCTATATAAAATTTTTTTTTTTATAATTTCATACTATAAGCCTAAAATCTTCAATTTCTTATCGGTTTGGTCTCGATTTAGCTCCGGTTTGGCCCCAATCTGACCCACTGACCCTTAACCTAATACCCCGACCGGTTCAATACCTGATCCGGGTTTTAATATCTTGATATTGGTTAAAATTGGCAAGGGTTAATTGTGTCAGCGCCACCTACTCCGCATGCCATATTTGGAGGAGATCCCGAGTTTGAGTCAAGCGTTAACATATTTGTTTGGGATCTAGAAGTGATTCTCCCTATTTAGATTTGTGCGTATATTTAATTAAATAAAAAAGAGTAATGGTTAAAGATAAAGATTCTTATATGTGTGTGAACGTATGTATAAGTTAAAGCTTCTCGTCTACTTTTTGTTTTCCCTTAAACAAAACTACCTCATGGGCTTTCGGCAGAAAAATGAGGGGAACATGAAACTGTCAATTATACGGATTTATATATTCAGCCCTTTTTAATTTAGAAAAGAAGGACACAGACTTTCTGGAAATGGAGCAAACCCAAATGAATACCCTAAATTGCTGAAATGACAGACAAGTGTTATGGCAAAAACAAAAGACAAAAAATGACAGACAAGTGTTGAAGTACTGATTTTGGTCTGTCTTGATTCGACTTAACAAATGATGATAAGACAACTAAGCAAAACTACATCCAATAAATAACACATTAGCAAATAGCCACTCTTACATATCAGATGACATGAATGAATCAGCCATTCATAAATTTTAGGCTTTGGGTACATATTAATCATAATAACAACCTAGTGAATTACAACTTTAACTTTAAGAATGATAAGAATAACTAAACCAATGACAACTATTTCGGATGAGGAGAAATTGTGATATGGATCAAGATGGTGATTTTAGTTATTGTCGTTGTAGATTAGGGTGTATTTGTATTAGTTTTTGGAGAATAGCTTATAAAGAAAAAGTGATCAATTATGTGGAAAAAAAATGATTTTAATAAGATGATAGTGTTTGGATAATTATTATCAAAATCACTTTTTCATGTTAAAATTACCAAAAAAGACGTTAGCTAATATGATAATTGCATATAAAGGATAAGATTCTATTTCAAAGATTTTTAACATCAAATTTCATAATAAATATCAAAGTATAAATAAATTTGTTTGCAAAATTTAAATTATAACATTAGTCAGATTTATCATATGCTTCAGAAATGGGTCTCAATAGGTTTTGGTGGGTCGAGAAAGTCTTAGTGTTTGGTGGATTTAGAGCTGAGAAAATGGGCCGAGCCTGTCAAGCCGACCCGTTTAGGCCCTGAATTTGTATGGGTCGGGTTTAAGATTTTTGCCTCAAAAGTGAAAGCGGGCCTAAAAAAGTCGGTCCATATGTTTTTTTAAAAAAAATTATTTATATAATAATATTATTATTACTTTTTTTATACTTTGTTAATGATATTGTAAATATTTAGTTGTTATTATCTTTTTTAGAATTAAGTTTCATAAGAACATCTTGTATTAATAGTCCTACAAATTATAAACTTATAAAAAGATATTTCTTATTTCTTAAATATTCTTACTAATTTTGTATCTTTTGACTTATTTTCTAGTGATTGCTTTGTTTATATATTGTGTTTTTTATTTTGTTGACTAATTATACTTTTCAAGACATATTTATAAGAAGTATTTTTAATCTTGTTAAGTCTTCTCATTAATTAGTTGTAATTGTGGTATGTGGACAATAATTTACCTTTGATTATGAGTTAGTGATTATGTTTTTTTGTTGCATGATGCGTTCCGTTTACACTTTAATTTTGTCAACATTTATATGTTAAATTAAGACTTTCATTGTTGTAATTTTATTTATTTAAAAAAGGATACAAAAAATTGTTTAAATAGTTTTGGCCCTGTAGGGTTGGCTCTGGCCCTTATGTTCAAGGGTTAGGCCTCGAAAAATGACTGTTTTTCTTTAGCCGGGGGCTAAAAGGGCCGGCTCTTTTAGGCCATGGCCCGTGAAAGGCCACCCCTGTAGGGACGGCCCGACCCTTTTTACCAGTTCTAAGTGGGTCAGAGCAAGATTCATCCTTTAATGGGAACATAACAGCTGAAAAGAAGGTAGTGTTGGATAAAATGGGGAAAAAAAGAGAGAGACACATGATAAAGGAGGGTTCTAACTGAAAAAAGTGGAAAAATTTGACTTTTTCCCAAACCATGGTTTCAACCATCAAAACCATGGTTTGACAAGTGCTTCTAACATTTTTTCAGCTATTTGGCTATCTTTTTATGAAATCATGGTTTTAAAGAGAAAAATGTTTTTTTTAGAATATCCAAACACACACTTATGCTGCTATGCTTGCTGGAATTGCTACTTTAAATGTGAGATTAAATGAGGTTATTAATTTATATGTTATGACTTTAAATATAATATTAATAGATAATGAATTAGAAAGAACATTATTTACCAATAATAATGCGTTTGAAAACTACATTTGATCAAAATCATGATTTGAATCAAAACAATATGAAAATAATTTTGGTGTCCTAGGCTATAACTACGAAAATTGTTATAAGAAGGGTAGCTTTTGTAGGGAAAAAATTTGTTGGGAAAATTAATTATTTGGTCTTTATAATTTCACCGAGTTTGTAATTTAATCCTTATACTTTAACTCCTCACAACTTAGTTCTGATAATTTTCTTCGTTATCTCCATCCATCCTTATTTTTTAGGAAATAACTGAGTTTCTTAAAACTCATCCTATGTGGCACTGACAGTAATTAACTGTGTTAAATATACCTAGCTGGCTGCCACATATGATTAAATAAAATGACTATTTTTTTAATACAAGATATATTTATCTAATTTGATTAGATTAATAAAGTTAGTTAAGTTAATTAATATAGAATGTATTTTCTAAAACACCTTAGTAATCTTCCTTAATTCGCTCATTCCCTTTCTCATTTATTATTGTTGAGGGAGCATCAATAAGGATAAATAAGGAAAAGATTGATAAATATGAAAAATATTTCTTATACTCCTCCGGTCCTTAATATAAGACATATTTACCTGATTCGATCAAATTAAGGAAGTTAGTTAATATGATATGTATTTTCTAAAATACTCTAGTCATTTTCCTTAATTCACTCATTCATTTACCTCCTTGATTATTGTTAGGGAAGCATCAATAAAGATAAATTAAGAAATGATTAACAAATATATAAACCATGTCTTATATTTATGACCAAGATCAACTCTATTAGCTGTTAAGCATATCATGCGGTTAGTTAGGCAGTTCAAACTAATGAACACGTCAATAGACATGTGGCCTTGAAGAAGAGAGTTTACTCTAGCTGACTCTTCTATATAATGTACTTGAATATGCAATAATATATAGATTTGAGCATTAGAGCTTTTCAATTATCTCTCTCTAAATCCTGGTTTCTGGTATGGTATCATAGCCAGGCAACATCGCTTGACTCCGATCACAGTTGATCTCATTGATTGACATCAGTAGTAGAGTAACCTCCTCTATTTGGATCGATATCTCATGCAATAATGTCGCTCTCAAGCTCTATTGGCAATACTGGCTAAACATTGGCATTTCCACTTGCAGCGGCTACTACTCATGGTTTTTCCAACAAAGAAAATCACAATTCGGCTTGATGATCACAACTTCTTGTTGTGGCAACAACATGTTTATTTGATGGTGAAACAACACAGAGTTCATCGATTCCTGGATGGCATCGTCAATGCTTTGCCACCTTATATCTATACCAATACTGATGATTTGGTCTCAAATCCAGAGTTTGAGGACTTCAAATCAATTGATTCGGTGTGAGCTTCCTGGCTCCTTGCCTCTATTGCTCTATAAATTCTACTGGAGCTTGTTGGCCTGAATACGTCAGCTCATATTTGGTGTAAACTTCATAAATTCTACTCTGTTAGATCTGATTCTAAGATTCTCTTGTATAAGAGTCAATTGAGCTCTCAAAAGAAAGGTGCACTAAGTATGCAAGAGTATTTAGTTAATATTAAATCAATTTATGATCACCTCACTGTTCTTGGTGAAAAAGTTAATGAATCTACTTACATTTTGTACATTCTTAATGGACTTACTGTTGGGTTTGATGCTGTCATTACAGTCATGAATGCTTCTTGGCCTCAGTATGATTTAGATACTATTAGAAATATGCTTATTAACACTGAGGCTCACCAGAAAACATTTATTGCAAATAGTGTCTTGGTTCAAGCGAATTTCACATACTACAAGGATGACGTTGATACTACATATGCGTACTACTCTCATGCTCCATTTACTGTGGAGCATTGGTGGTGCTCAACCACCTGGAGGTGGTGGAGCTGGATACAATCATCGTGGTGTCGCGCGTGGTCGCGGCGGACAATTTTCTTCTTGTCCTCAGTACTAAATCTGTACAAAGATTGGCCATATTGCTTGTAAATGCTATTACAGGTATGAAGACGACTCTTTTATTCCTTTATCTAAGTCTAGTGCTTATTACACTTATGGTGCTCCTAACACATACTCTACTGAATCATTTCCAACATCTGCTAGTGAGTCGGCTACTTCACCGAAGTTTGTGCATCCTCTTAGTCTATTAGTGGTGACGTCACTAAGAGTCAGCCTTCATATTCTTCTCCCCTTGCATTAGCACAAGCATACATTGCTACTCCTGCCTTTATGTCTGACTCAGATTGGTACTTTGACTCTGGAGCTACACAACACATCACCTATGATCTAGCTGCTCTTAATACTCTAGTACCAGGGACATCTCATGGCTCAATTTTGGTTGGTACAAGTGATGCTGATGCCATTACTCATATAGGTGAGTCTTTTATTGGTTAATTTCATTTGAATAGAGTCTTGTGTGTTCTATAAATGCAAAATAATTTAGTTTACATAGCCAAGTTTACTAAGGAAAATAATGTGTCTATTGAATTCTTTCCTCATATAAGTATTGTGAAGGTATTGTGAAGGATTTGCAAACTCGACATATCCTTACGCATAGGCTTGAGGTGTAACTTCTGCCTTATAAATAGTAATTATGATTCAAAAATGCGTAATTAAAATGGATTAGAGACCACGGATAATCAAAATTCATTACCAATCCCTTCCTTATGGTAGGATTTTCACAAATTCATTCAACATTTCCCCTTATCTTGGTCTCAGATTCAAGTTTCGAATATAATTACCCTGTGCAATTAAATCATATTCATATATATCAGAGTGTACAACAAAAATCCCGGTAACCCCTGGGTTTCATATATATACACTAAGGGTTTACAATTTCCCATTTAGGGGATTACACAAAATCATTTAAATATTTACATCCCAAATATGTATAGTAATCCCAATACCAAAATTGATAACCAACCACCAAAATATAAATCTCCCTAAGGAGGCCTATCCGTCCTTGGTTGTCTGTTTATCCTTGGAGCTACTTGCCCTGTCTGAAGGTTAGTCAAAGGAAAGAATGAGATTCAAAAGAATCCCAGTAGTAACAAATCACTCATACCACATGTAATCATATAGCATGCAATTAAATCATCACACAGCATAGCAGCACGAACACCTATCACACTCCACCCTCATCCCCTTTTACCGCCGGGAAGGTACGCAATCCTTACCTGAACCGTTGTTAGCGACTCAGGGACTATTTGCATGGCGGTGCATACATATAGCCTTTTGGCCCATAAATAGCCTTTCGGCTCACACCCACAAGCTTTGCAGCAAACGAAGTCTTCACAAATTAATGATAAATCAAACATATAATGTATCACATATAGTATAAGGAAAAGCGTCACTACCTTGTTCTTTTCGAACGTGCTCCGACACAGTCTGTTCTCGAGCACGACAAATATCAAAGCCTATAAACTAAATCAAGGACAATAGGTTATTCTCTATTCCAAGTTCTTTCTTCATAACACTTTAAGTTGGTTATCATTTGAACTCTTTGGGTGGTTACTAGAGGCCTAGACATATGCTTAAAGGGTTAAGAACACTATACCAAATATCCCTCTTTTGAAAGAGAAAAGACTGATTTTCAACTCTTGCACTCGAGTGAGGTTGGCTTACTCGTGCGAGTGCTTGGCCGAGAGCAATCACTAAGACAAAAAATGATCACAGTATTTGAGTCCTGACCCCAACATTCGAGTGATGCCTTCATGCTCACCCGAGTCCAACCGAGTGAGGCATAAGAAATGACTACCCAAGAGTAATCGAAACCCTAGAATGAGAAGTGCACTTGAGCACTAGCTCTAATACTCGAGTGATGGCTCAGCACTTGCGGGTGCTAGCACACACTCTTGAAAATTGGCCTGCGAGTGATAACCCGAGACGCGACCTCATAATACAAAATACTCTTGCACTCGAGTGAGACAAGGTTCACTCGAGTGATGACTCATATCACTCGCAAGTGAAAACATGTACTCTTGCATTCTGGCATGGAAGTCCGATCGAAAACTGAAGGAGAAAGGGAAAACAGGATGCTGCACTCGAGTAATACCCTTGTGTACTCGAGTGAGGCTTATCAAAAGCCAAAACGCAGTAACTCACAGCAACTTCCAATTTTTACCAAATGTTTTCCAATGGTCCTAAAATTCCTACATAAGCCTAATCCCACCTACTTTCACTTAAAGAACCCATTAGAAACCTCAAAATACCCAAAATCCTACTCTAACAACAAGTTTTGTTTTTGGTCACCATATAAGCCATATTACTCAATTTTCCCCAATTCCTCTTCCAATATTCCAAACCAATTTCAACATGTAAATAGCATCACATAACACTAATTCTACCATAAATTATCATACAACTCATGCATTCTAAAATCACACTTAAAACAGGGAAAATTTCACCAATGTTAGAACTTAACCAGAAATCACAACATATATACCAAAATGCTACAAATACCCACCTCTTAAACTTGCCAAGATTAGATCCTTGATTCCTCAACTCTCAAATTTGTGCATGCTCCATAACACCTTCTTTCAAGAATCTAAAACCATTAAGATGAAGCTCTCATCAAGGTGGTCAATATTAAAGAAGAGCATTTGAGAACTATAATAACATCAAAATCTTACCTTTTACTTTTTCTTTCCTCTTGGTCTTGCATGAAAATGGAGTTTGGGAGAGAGAAGATGAGATGATGATGAAGTTTCAGATTTTTCCCCTTGAACCAAGCACCCTAGCCAACTTGGAGGGAGAGAGAAGAGAGGAAAATAGTTTGAAAATTTGACCTCCATCCCATGGTCTACATTTTGACACTTGTCAAAATCTTGGTTTCCCTTCCATGATCACACATGAGCTTATACATATACAATTCCACTTTCTTTCTTAATGAATCTCAACTATTGATCTTTGAATTATCAAGGAGTTTCCACTTTGGGAACTGACCAATTAATCAGTAACTTTTCATTTTCCCATTTTGCCCCTGATTATGGTAATTCTTGCTGAACCACCAACAAACACATTTATATCATACCATATCACTTTAATATGTGCCCTCCCTCTTATTTAATTCAATTTAGATGCTAATCCACAATTGAACTTAAATACAGGGTTTAGGCACTAATCATAACACATTTAGGTCGAAATTCATATCATATTCTTCAAATGTGTTTATTAACAATAATTACATCCACTTTGAAAGTCATTAGCCCTTAGGCCTAAATTGGGGCATTACATGAGGTTTCTGGACTATACCCTATGACAACAGAATCAATTTCAGCTCCTCGTTGTGCTTCTGGTTCTACTAAGTTCTACTCTACTATTGCATCTGATGCTTTGTCACTTTGGCATTGTAGGTTAGGTTACCCATCCTTAGATACTGTTAAGAATGTACTAACTTCTAATAAAATTCATTTTAATTCCAAAATTTTCCTTCTTTGTGCACCGCTTGTCAACTAGGAAAGAGTCACAAGCTTGCTCTTTCAAATTCAACTACAATGTATACACATCCTTTGGAATTAATTGTCATAGATGTTTGGGGCCCTGCTCTATTAGTACATAGCATTTGTAGATGCCTATAGTAGACTTACTTGTCTCTATTTGCTTCAAAACAAATATGATGCTTTGGCCACATTTAAAGTGTTCAAACTTTTGCTGAAAATAAACTTAATAAAAAGATTCAAGTTGTTCAAAGTGACAATAGAGGTGAATTTCTTGCATTCAAACAATTTCTTGCTAAAAATGGGATTGAGCAATACTTCTCTTATCTATATACGTCTAAGCAAAATAGACTAGTAGAACATCGGCTTAGAAGTATTGTTGAAATAGTTCTTTCGTTATTAGCTCATGCGTCTCTTATATTAATTATTGGCCTGCTGCCTTCCTTTCAGCGGGTTTTTGGCTTAACAGATTACCATCAAAAGTCATTGATGATGTCTCTCTATATGAAAAGCTATTTGGCTTTTAACCGAACTACTTATTGCTTTGAGTATTTGGTTGTGAATGTTTCCCTTATACTAGACCTTTTCATTCACATAAATTGGATTTTCGGTCTACTGCCTATGTTTCTTGGGTTATTGTAGTCAACACATGGGCTATAAACGTCTAGACTCACAAACAAATAAGATTTACATCTCTAGACATGTTTGCTTCAATGAACATGTCTTTCTAAGAGAAAATCAGTTTAGTCTCAAGAGGATGTTTCATGGCACTACTGTATCACCTGAAGCCTCTTTATTGTCTTTCCCTGTACCACCTTTGAGGTCTAATTGCTCGAATACCGCTGCTGTTACATCTGCTTCTACTCTTGTGTCTACTACGAGAGTAGTGGCAAAACCAAATGACACCCGTCAACCTGATTTGTACATCAATGGACATCATATGATTACACGGTCAAAAGCAGGCATTTTTAAACCTAAGGTATTTCTTGCAATGGAGGATATTACATGCCTTGCAAATATATTTGAAGCTTTAACTGATCCTTTGTAGAAGCAAGCTGCATAGGATGAGTATGATGCCTTGGTTAAATTTGGCACATGAGAAATGGTTTCTTTACCAACTGATTATAAAACCATTGGATGCAAGTAGCTATTCAAGGCAAAGACACATGCTGATGGCTCATTGGCTCGTCGTAAGAGGCGACTTGTTACAAAGGGTTTCTTAAGAGGCAGGAGCTAACTACAATGAGACTTTCAGCCCTATTATCAAAGCTTCCACTGTGCGTATATTGCTCACCTTAGCTGTCACCAACAACTGGCACTTGCATCAAATAGACTTCAATAACGCCTTTTTGAATAGGACCTCACTGAAGAAATTTTCATGGATCCTCTTCCGAGGTTTAAACAATTGTTTATGGATTCATTTGGCAATCCTTTGGTATGCAGACTTCATAAGTCCCTTTATGGCCTTAAGCAGGCACTCCGTGCCTAGTTCACCAAACTATAAGACTTTTTGTGTAGTTTGGACTTTCATCCATCAAAAGCTTATCCATGTCTCTTCATACGTACAGACTACCTTTTGATATATGTAGATGATCTCCTTATCACTGGCTCCAATGAAGCTAGTATTCAAAGCCTCATCAGCACTATAAGTGGGATCTTTTCTCTCAAAACTCTTGGTGACCTGTCTTATTTATTGGGAATTGAGTTTTATCAGTCAAAGCTAGGTATTTTTCTGTCTTAACGCAAGTATATTATTCAACTACTTGCTAACATTAGTCTGTTAACTGCCAATTCTGCTTCCACTTCCATGGCTACTCTTAGTGCTATTACTGGTGATTATTTTTATTACCTAAAACTATATTGTAGCACTCTTGGAAAGCTATAAAATATTTGTGCTACACACGCCCTGACATTACTTTCATAGTCAATAGGCTTTTGTCAATACTTACATGAGCCTCGGGTTGCTGACTATTAGTGTCAAGCGCTTATTACCGTATCTGGTGGGTACAACTTAGTATCGAATCTTATTAAAAATGCTACACAAATCCACACGCAATCCTTTATTGATGCAGGCTAGGGCACTAATTGAGATGACATGTGCTCTATTAGTGGTTTATGTGCTTTCCTTGGCCTAAATCCGATCACTTACGTGTCACGTAAATAACAGGTTGTGTCTCTTAATACCACTCAAGATGAATATCGGCCCGTTGCTGATGTGGTTACTATATTAATATGGACTGTTGCTCTCTTAAAAGAAATGAAAGTTGCCACTCTTCACCCACCCTTAGTCTGGTGTGATAATTCTGGGGCTGTCGCTCTTGCAAGTAATCCAGTCCTTCATAGCAAAATGAAGCATATTGAACTTGATTTGCACTTTGTTCGAGAGAAAGTTGTCGTTAGTATAGTTCAGGTTGGCTATGTCCCTGCATCAAAATAAGTTGTTGATATTCTAACTAAACCCTTGTCATTTGGCATATTTGACTACCTTCATGCTCTTCTCAATGTTATGAGCAATGAAGCCAGTATTAATCTTAACTAGTTTGATCATGATGACTATGATAAGACCTATGATATCTAGTCCTGTACCTAGTTCAATCTATTATTTGCATGTAACTCCATCTTGTGTTGCCAATAGAATGTAATAGGGTGCATATTAGCTGTTGAGCATATCATGTGGTTAGTTAGGCAGTTCAAACTAATGAACATGTCACTAAACATGTGGCCTTGAAGAAGAGAGTTGACTCTTCTATATAATGTACTTGAATATGCAATAGTATACATGTTTGAGCATTAAAGCTTCCTAAATGTGTTTTGTGTTAAGGACCGGAGGGAGTATTTAAGATTAATATCAACACTCTAAATATATCATATTTTAAAAACAAATGGGAATATATTTTAAGGGGGAGCAACTTTTCTTCATTGTAGACTCTATTTTCAATTTTTTTGCCAGATTTTCAATTGTATATAAAAATGGATAGATATTTGCAAATTTCATATGTTGTGCATAGAAGACTTATATAGACCTAAGTTTTTGTGTGGAGTATCTGGTATCCTGGACCTACCTCCTTTTAACTTGAAGGATTTATCGGGGCTCAGACTAATCCGGATCGAGCCAAGTAGTACCATAAGGGAGGCAAAGCTTTACCACCATCAAAGGATTTATTGGGAGTCCAGACTAATCTACATCGAGCAGGGCAGGACCACAAGGGCGGCAAAGCTCTACCACCAAGTATTTAACATTGCTGCGTTCCTAGAGCTCAAACTTGAAACATTTGATTAAGAGGGTACAACCCTTACTAGCGGAATCAAGTGCTTGGTGGTTATACAAACCTAAGTTTTAATGACGTTAAATAAATTTTGCAATGGATAAATTTTCAATAATTTGCCTTTTTTGATGGCTAGAAGAAATCAAAAAGTGTAATTTTATTAAATAAAATTGGGAAAAAGACAAATAAATACCATGTGAACTTCTAAAACTCAGAAAAGTCTGTTAACACTTGCAAAGGACAGTAAGGTCATCTGGTAGAAATCTGGAATTTTGAAGTTTATATGTTTTTACCAAAATGCCTCCTCTTTCTTCTTTCTATTTCTCACTTCCTTCTCTCTTCTCTTTCTATTCTCTCTTCGCTCTCTGCCTCTCTGTCAAACTTTTTCAGAGAAGATTAAGCTCCTTCCTTATCGGCGTCATCCTTGCCAGCTCCTCCCTCCTCCCTCCTTCTGTGATTAAACCCTCCATCCTCTCACCTGCGATCGAACTCATCCTTGCCAAACCTTCCATTCTCTCACATGCGTCGAGCTTAGCCTACCCATCGAAGTCCCTCTTTCCTTTCACTTGCATCTCTAAAGCTCCTCCCTCCTACACAAAGATCGCTCCCATCACCTTCCCCCTTGTCGTTGTTGTTGTGGAGCTTGAGATCACCGATACAGTGAGCAAGCCCCCATTTTTGTGTGCTTTTCTTCAATAAAGTGAAAAAAAACAAATGCCTTACAAAGACAAAAAGCCAGCTGAGGAAGACGATAATGATGCTGAGGTTGTATACCCTTCCTTCTCTTTAAGCTCTTGCCTCTACTCCTTCTTATAATTCCCTTTAGCGCTTTTACTCTTATTTAAAGGATAAGGCAGTGGCAGATTAAGCCGAGCATTCTTTTAGGAAATCAATCCAATGTAACTATTTTCTAAAGCCATTATTTGTTTGCCATTTACATGACAAAATTGAAATTGTGTTTTTGATTAAAAAAAATATGGGCTTTTAAATACAAGAAGGAAAGGATTCATTGTTCTTCCCCTCTCTATTAGTTTTGGTACTTGGTTCTCTAGAATTTCTATAGGTGGTTTTGGTATTTAGTTCTTTAGAAGCAAAAAATATATACTTTTGGTATTTGGTTTTGAAATTGAATTGCTTCTTACAAGATTGACTAAAAGAATAATGGTTTTGATAAAATCTGTAATGGTTTTGACAAAATCAATAAGTACTAGCAAAGCATTTTGGGTTGTGACCAATAGAGTCATATGATTTACGAAATGAATTGTGGTGTTGACGAAATTCGTAATGATTTTGACAAAATCAATTAGTACTACCAAAATGTGTAAAATGATTCACAAAGAGTTTTTGATAGTGAACAATTGAGTAATGAGATTAATAAAAGAGTAATGATTTTGACAAAATGCGTAATGATTTTGACAACATCAATAAGTATGGGATTGATGAAATAAATAATGGTTTTGACAAAATCTATAATAGTTTTAATAACATCAATAAGTACTAACAAAATATATAAAAAGATTGACAAAGGATTTTGGATTGTGACCAATTGAGTAATGAGATTAACTAAAATCATTACAGATTTTGACAAAATCCGTAATGATTTTGACAAAACGATAAATACTGACAATATGTGTAAAAGAATTAAGTAATGAGGGCTTTTTGGTCTTTTTGATTTGTCAGTTTATTGGAGGTTTTGCTCTTGATTCTTATATGTAGAAAGTGGCCTTGATTCTTATTGTGTAAAAGAATTGAGTAAGAGTTTTGGGTTGTGACCAATTGAGTAATGTGATTGACTAAAAAAATAATAGTTTTGACAAAATCCATAAATACTGACAATATGTGTAAAAAGATTGAGTAATGTGGCTTTTTGGTCTTTTCTCACAAACATAAAAATTACAGATTCCTATCCCATCGCCTTTTTATCCTTTATATGTGTTAAGGGACTTTTCTGAATTTTGAAAGTTAAAATGGTATTTTTTTATCATTTTCACAATAAAATTTGTCTCTGCAGCTGCAAGACCTGCATTTCTTTCTGTAGAGCTGACAAGAATGAAGAAACGCACATATATTAAAAACTGAATTTGAAAATAATGTCCTCTGTCCTTTCTTCTCTCCCCCATCTCTCTCTCTCTCTCTCTCTCTCTCTCTGGTGCTCCTCACACTCTCGTCACACTCACACTTCCCCACGACACCGAAGCTCCTCAATTCCTACAGTACCGTCTCCTTCGTTCTTTTACATCGCTCAACACCTCTTACTCCACAAACAACTCATTTTGATTTTTCTCACCACTCATCATTGTCACTGTATGTATCCTCCTCAACCCAGAAACTTGTAATATACAAAGCAGAGCTATTTATCGAGATAACAAGAGATACACATTAACAAGCACCGATGAACTCAGTGTCGTTAACAGTCAAATGAGTTGGGGTTCTTTGATTTCTTCCTTTTGGGTAGTGAAATGGGTTGTGTGGTTTCTCACTTAGCGGCGAAACTCGCCTTCTTTCCCCCGTCTCCGCCTACTTACCAGCTCAAGAAACGGGCCGACGGGAAGCTCACGGTGGTTTCGCCGCCGTCGCCTTCTTCCATGCTGATGCCGATTCCTCACGCCGATGATCCTTCGTTGGATATTCTGTTGGTGGACACTAAGTTTGGGAACAAGATTGTGGCGTTTTACCTCCGAAATCCTTACGCTCGCCTCACTCTGCTTTACTCTCACGGCAATGCCGCCGACCTCGGCCAGCTCTACGACCTCTTCGTCCAGCTCAAGGTCAATCTCAGAGTTAATGTCATTGGGTTAGTGTTTTTCCTTTTCTTCAATCACTTTTGCAAAACATAATCACTACAAAAACATGTTCAAGTTTAGTTCCTCTTCTGCTTCTGGTTTTGCATTCTTAGACCCTTTTGTGTTCCCTAGAAATATATATGTATGTATTTATGTATTATTTTGAGTGTTTTGCCAAGCTTGGATCTAAAATCAGGAATTAGATCTGGTGAATGTTTCCTTCCAGTACTTTCCAAACAAAGGAGAAAAAGAGTGAGTTTTTGGCGGCTGGCTTATAGGTGAAAAAGATGAAGTGAATGGGTGTGATAAAAAGGTGATTGTATTTATGGCTCCTATTAGTTAGCTCGAAACAGTCTTTTTCAGACCTTTCTTTGTGGTTAGTTGGATTTACTTTTTCCTTTGTATAAAGTAGCAATCGAGAAATCTTTTTGTTTTTGGTTTTACCGTTACATTGATTGGTGAGAGGACATATAGGATAAGGATTAGTGTTTCCCTTGCTATTTGGTGCTATGACCTTCCTTTTTTCAAACCCTCTTTTTTCCCCCTCTCTGGTCAAAGTTTCTTTGTGAGTTTTGTGAACGTTTCTCAGAGATATTATGTTCATGATTATGATGATGCATCGTTGTTTGTTTCTTATCTCTTTCCAAGGTGTTGAACGTTTCGAACAAGTTTTAATGGCACTGTCATTGTTCACCTTTGACTTGAGAAATCTCTAATTTATTTGTTGGACCCAGTTTGAATTCCATGCGTTTCAAGAGTTTCGTTTGCTATCCTGCCAATTTTCAATAAACACTTGAATTGATAATATTTTTCTGCAAATTTTTCTGTTACAGATACGACTACTCTGGGTATGGGGCCTCTACAGGCAAGGTAAGACCTTGTTTTATTTGGAGGGATTTGGAAACTTTTGTAGCTCATGTTTGCTTTATGAATACTAAGGACCAAAGGTAGTATATGATAATTCAAACGCAAAATATATTATATGATGATAAGTGATGAATTCGAACCAGATTACCTAACATTCTAACAAACTGAGAGCAAGAAGTGAGACATCAAACAGTTAAGTTTCTGATCAGCAGGAATGTTTGCTTTATGAATAATGGGACACATATAGCATACCCTCTATATTCCAAGGTTAAAATCTAAACCTTGAAGGTCTAATTAGCAAATTGAATCTCTTACATTCGTTATTTAGAGATAGAAATAGAGAGAGAGAGAGAGGTGACACAAAAGAATATGACTACCTGTGGGACCTAAATCTTTTCTTTCCAAGCATAATCTCTCTTCCATTTATTTCATTCTGAATGCATTATTATGTGTTCATTTTTAAAATGTAGAGTATCCAATTCTTTAATAGTAAAGTATTAGTAAAGTTGAAGTAGTGAAATAGTAATTAAGGTATCTGAAGTTTGGGAATTTAAGATAATCCCATGATGCCAGATTCTTTGACTAGATTGATAATGTCTTCATCTCAATGTATGGACTTTTTCACTAGTTATAAGATCCCTGCTGACTTTTTCGGATTTGCTTTATGTCTTTCATCTGAAATATGTTTATAGTTTTTCTATGCTGGTATCTTTCCTAGACTGTTCCATGGGTTAATACTATTGTTGGTTTTTACAATTTGATCAAATTTTAGTTTTAGTCCCTGTAATTTCAAATTGTTAGTTTTGGTCCTTAAAGTTTCATGAGGATTTGGTCTGAGTTTAATGGTTGGTCCCTATATTTTGACGAGTTTTTGTTTGATTCTTATACTTAAACCCAAATCAAATCCTTATGAGACAATAGGGATCAAAACCAATAACTTGAAAATATAGGGACCAAAACAAAAATTCGATCAAATTATAAGGACCAACAATAATATTAACCCTTGTTTTATGATAGAAAACTATTCTATGAATGTCATGCAGTTGATTTGTACTGATAGCGTTACTGCTATGAAAAATTACAGCCAAGTGAATCAAACACATATGCTGATATTGAGGCAATATATGAATGCCTTGAGACTCAATATGGAGTTAGCCAAGAAGACTTGATCCTGTATGGACAATCGGTTGGAAGTGGGCCCACGCTGCACTTGGCGGCTAAATTGCCAAGGTTGAGAGGCGTCGTTCTACACAGTGGCATTCTTTCTGGTCTTCGTGTGCTCTGCCATGTCAAGTTCACTCTTTGCTTTGACATTTACAAGGTAAAGCCGTCTAACTTAAAGTGGGACATAACACTAGGTGAAACTTAGGTAATCTGGTATTATAGTACCGCATGAGCTAAAGCATACACAATTGTTGTCTAATTTGTTTGACATGGCTACAAAACATAAAGAAATTAATTAGAATTAGGATTAGTAATAACTAATGACAAGGTATATTTGGTAGAGCTTTGAGGAAGATTAAAGAAAAGAAGGCTTGCTCTTTAAGACCTTAATTTTTGGAATCTTTAATTAATCGATACTTTTGTTGATGGCCTCCGTATGTTATATGCATTTAGTTAGAGGTTATTAGGAAATGCTATCGATGTGTTAAACTTTCCACTTACTTTCCAAATATACCCCTTTTAAAAAGTAGTAATTGACATGTGATGTAAAATAATTGAGGGTACTAACATAAGGATATGTTTGGAAAAAAGTAATGAAGATTGCCTTGGATTTGCAAGGTGGCGTGTAAATAGATACAAATTTTGTCCTTAAAAGTGAATTATAAAAAGAAATTGAGGGAGTGTTTTGGTTTCTGCATCTTCTATGATTTCCGGGTGTAATGGTTTTCTATCCTCTGCAGAACATCAACAAAATAAAGAAGGTGAAGTGCCCTGTACTCGTAATACATGTGAGTAAGATGCACTCTAATCATCTTACTTTACCTCTTTGTATTTGCTTCAAGATATTTTCAGAGTACTTGTCTATCTATGTTTGGTTTCAATATACTTTTGCTTATATGAAGCCAGCACAATGAAAATTTGGCAGTTCTTTCTCTGTGAGCATCTGAGAAACACAATGGATAGACATTGCTTCCTTCCAGATAACTAATAAAACTAAAGATTATAGGATATGCAAGCCATAGCTGGAAATATTTCGCTTCCACAAGGAGACTTGATCTGAATATCTAGTATATTTTAAAGACTTTTCTTTTGGCACAAGGTTCACTAGCTTTGGTATTGAATTTCCTCTTCAAAACATTCATTCCCCTTAGAACGTCGTCTACATTGGTGCTTACAGGACTCTGACATTTTCTTTTTGAGAATTACAATCTGCCTTGTCACATTCTTGAGTTCTTTTTTTTAATATCTATGCATTTTGATTACATTTTCTCAATTAATGGCGAGTCATATAAAAGATAATGCTTATCATATCCCATCGATGAATTTCATGTTCATTTGTAGTATGCCAATAGTGTACTTCCATTACAGTGCCAACTGTTTTATGGACTGGAAACTTAGAATAGTTGGCTAAATTATTAATATAGGGAACAGAGGATGATGTTGTCAATTTATTTCACGGCAATGGACTCTGGAAAATGGCGAGAGAACCATACGAGCCGTTGTGGATCAAAGGAGGTGGGCACTGCAACTTGGAACTTTACCCCGATTACATACGCCACCTCTGCAGATTCATCCTAGAGATGGAGAACATGACAACTCAAAAACGTCTCAAAAAGATTCGGCAAATTCTGATACCACAATCAAAGCCAAACACCAGTTCCACCTGCAGATTCTGTGGATTGAAATGTTGGAGACCAAAAGATCCTAAATGCTTAAAATGCAGCTGCATAAAATGTTCCTGGACCCTCAAATGTTGGAGACCTAACTTTCCCAGATGTTGCTCGGTACCGAAATTCATGAAATGTCTGGAACCACCTTGCTGCTGCTTCACAAAATGCTCAAGACCAAGCTGCCATATAAACTGTTCAGCGCGTTGCTGCTGCATTGAATGTTTCTGTTGGTAATAATGTGTGAGAAGAAGACACGGTGGAGGAATAGAAATGAAACAGGATATGCTTAATGGTGGTCATGACAAGCTTGTGTATATACAGAGATAACAAAGCCTCTGAAATATTGTGCATTGAACGTGGTGGAAAACCAGAGGAAGTAGTTCTACAAGGTCCAAAGACCTCTTAGTTATTGTGAGGTTTTTCACTAAACTATTTAGGCACATGATGATGAATAGCATTTTGCCTTTGATTTTGAAACATTTATTAAATAAGGCGTTGAAGGGTTAATATCGTTCACCTTTTTCATCTGTGTAGTAGGAGCTGCAGAAAATGAACGATATAAGTACACACACACAGTGATGTGGGTAAAGCATGGATATTGACGTAAAAAACAGGACATGAGAGGACAAATATTGGAGCATGCCAGGTCGTGTCTTGTACTCCCATGTCGGACATGGGCGGGACACTGACTTGAAATGTCTGTGTTGTTATTATTCCCTATAGTCTTAAATATAAGATAAAGTTGACCTTTTTTTTAGAGAGATTAAGGAAATTAATTAATTTTTTTTAGAGTATTTATATTTATTTTTTTTTTCAAATTAATTAATTTGACTAATAAACTGATATATAATTTAAGGATATATAATATATGATATAATTAAATAACTTATTCAGTCTACTTAGTGTGTGTTTGGGGGCGTTTGAGCCCCCAAATGCCCAATTCATCAACAAACGCCCAATGGGCAATTTAAAAAAAAAGTGAGTGTTTGGGGATCAAAGTGAGCAATTGAGCTTGAGATTGAAAAAATAGCTTTTGGCATAAGCTCAACTTTGGAGCTTTTGGTGATTTAGCTTTTGGGGAGAATGAGAATGATTAAAATATTTTTTCAATTGTGTCCAGTATGATATCAAACTTTTACCCTTAATGTACTTTTTCGGCTACCAAAATTAATTTCAACTATTTTTTTGGTGCTTGTAACCCTTAAAATATTTTTTCAACTGTACCCAGTGTGTTATTAGACTGATTGCAATTTTATCTCGTCAGCCTATTTTAACAACTGCATCTATTTGCTTAGACAAGTTCATTTTCTCACTTAGGCTTAGGCAAATTCTAAAATGACAAGTTAATGTGCCTATTTTCATAAGTCTTTGTGCCAATTTTGAGATTTTGACAAATTCTTCTGCTTATTTTGGCAACTGCATCTGCCTACTTTGAATCAAAGTAGGCAAATACAGTTACCAAAATACGTTGATAAAGTTATCAAAACCTAATAGTATATTTTCAATTAATAAGAGCCATCCGATTACTTCGTATTTAGAATTAATTGTAATACAGGCTCTGGAAACCTTTTCTATAAAGGAATTTATTACGGGACTTTTTGGTATATTTTTATGGTCCACCTCCATGTGTTTTTCCCAAGAATCTTTATTCTGTACTTGAAAAGTCAGCTTTTAACCAGGTAGGGTCTATTATGCTCCTCTTTCTCGTGAAAAAAACTGGGTGCAATTTGGTCCAAAAGGGGGCGACCCAAAAAAAAAAAAAAAAGAACTCTGTATATTTATATTACATTGGCTTCTATATGCAAGTTGGTCACGAATTGTCGCTTGTATTTGATGCCATCGTCTTCAAAAATTGAATTGTTGAACTAAAGTCATTCAAACTAGCGTCTTAATTAATTTCTCTAAGGCTTTGTTTGGTTCAACGAAGGTTAGGTTAAGTGAGGTTTACTTAAATTATGTTAGAAGAGGTTATAATGATGTTTGGTTCAACGAAGGTTAGGTTAAGTGAGGTTTATTTAAGTTAAGTTAGGTTAGAGGAGGTTAAAATACCCTTCTACATATTTTCCTTTTTCTTTTATAATATATTTATTAATAATAATTATTTATAAAATAATTATTTGTGTAAGCATATAAATAATTATTTATAAAATTATTATTATTTGGAAAGTTCATTAAATCAGGATGTCAAGTTTTGAAGAGGAGGGCAGTGTTGGAATTTTAAAAAATTGTCATGGACAATTTAGTCACAATTGAAGACAAATATTCTCTCACCTAGGAAAAACCCCAATTTTGGAGGGTTCACCACCTATGTTAGGTTATCAGTAGAAGACAAAAAAACATCCAACACCTAACATAACTTCCTTCCAACCAAATACTACTTTTTTACCTCCAACCCACCCCAATCTAACCTAACCTCCAACCAAACAAAGACAACCCCATCCCAACCTAACCTAACCTCAACCAAACAAACCCTAAAACAACAATTGAGTGCTAGAGTTAAAAGAACAATTAAAAATGATCCCCTATCATTATCAAGTTAATTTGAATTTGCCAGGATGAGGGCCGTGAGGAACCTGCCAACATCTGTTTTAATTTTTTACCCCTTGAACCTGACGTTCTGTTTGTTTTGAGGGATTCAAACGACACGCCGTTGGATCCATTATATCCATTTGTTCACGCAAATATTCTTGTTCCACACTCGTGTTTTGTTGAAATTGATTCAGAATATTGTAATAAGTGAAAATGCACATGGGATTGTTGGTCATATAATACTACTTAGAGGCTCAGCACATGCCTCCAACATATAACTCATGCAACTATGCAAGTTCCTCTTCTAAAGGCCAAATTCTGTAACACTCCGAGTACAACACAAGATATGCTTTGTTTTTGCTTGGTCTACTTGCTTTATTTCATTTCTTCTTGTCCACATTTATTACTAATATTTTAATTAATTTCAAACCAACGCATGCAGGTTGATTCTACACTGTTATAAAATATCGAACTTGGGTTGCTATGAAATTTCCAACTATATTAACTTCAGTCTCAAGGTCTGGAATAAAGTTTAATAACAAAACATATTTATCCTTATATTACAATATACCCTGCTATGCACAAACTATTCACAAAACGATATGTAAAATGTCAGAATATGACAAGATTTAATCAACTCATTTATTTATTTCTATTAATTAATAAATGGAAAAGTTTAATTGACTCTCGGTACTTACATCTCAACATGAATCATCTCATTTCAGCCTGTTCACTCGCATCCGCCGGCGTTGAAGTATGGCTTCCCCGCTTGGACCGCCGCGAACGGTGGCTGCCGCCAAACCTCAACCTTCCGGTTTCCTTAAACCTCTGCCTCTCCGAGGGTATAATAACACACTCCGGCGGCGCCACAGGGTACCTCACCGTGTCATAGCAGTATGAGTAGTACATGTAACGCTCCCGGAACCTCCGCATGGCACGGCGGTGTGCAGGAGTTATCACAGCATAGTCTCGGGCTTCAAGCTGGGCGTGCTTGTCGGAGCAAGCACCGGCGGGGACTTGTTGGATGGGGTCGACCGCGCAACCGTCAATGACGAGGTCCTTGAACTCTGAAACAAAAGGAGCGTATTTGTAGTTCACTTTGTATTTACCACCTGAAGTGGCCCAATTTGAAGCATCCCATATGGTTGTATATAGTGACATTGGCTTTGATGGGTAATCACCACCCATTTCCTCACTTCTCTTTACCTCTCTTACTGGTACTTCGTCTATGTAAAATCTGCAAATTCACCAAGTTTCAGTCAGAGGTCAATACCGGAAAAGAAAATGAGTGACGAGAATAATTATAAAAAGAAAACGACACAAATGCGAGTCCAGAATCCAGATCCTCTAAAGCTGACACTTCTAAAATTCGTGAAGTGGATAAAGAACATACTTGTGTTATATACAAATTTTAATTGAGGATAAAAATAAATTACATAGTTAGCGCTAAAAAATATAAATTATATGTGCCTTACCAAGTTAATTACGATTAAACTTTACAAATTCAGAAACGCCAATGTCAGATTTCGGATTCCACACGACGCTGGTATTATCTTCACCACCAACCCCCCCCCCCCAACAAAAAAATGGATAAGGCATATGGAAGGAGGGATTCAATTTCTATACGTTGGTTAAAGAGATCTAACCAGGCTTTTTAATTGTATATGCAAAAGGAACTCTATTTCTCTTTCGTCTTGCGTAATACGCTTGGGAGTCAACTCTCCTTAGGCAAAATCTGTAACACTAAAGAACTCGTAGCTAGTTCATGTGAAACTGGATTTAGAAGCTAAATACAAGTTACTGGAAATGATATTCTAAATTTGATCTCTCATAGCCTGTAGAAAACACCCAATTTACAGCTAATATAACTTCTTCCTTTAAAAAATAAAAATAAAATTGAAGCAAAGTTAGTGGCATTAAATGCATACACGCATATATTCCAATGTGAAGAATAATATTGGGCCAGCTAGTTTTCAATTCAATGAGAGGACAAAATAATGTGGGGACAAAGTTTTCCAAACAATACAGGAATCTATGAGCTAGCTTAGTTCGGTAATCTAACAAACATTGCCGCGCCATGTATTAAAAGCACTAAAGAATCGAGTTCACATGCGTCTTCATAGTGCACGAAAATAATTCCCCCTTTTAAAATTTCATACATACGAGAGCGTAGGTCCATCAATTGGATCAATACCCTTTTCAATTTTTTTTCAACTTTCAAATCCATGTGCAAAGAAATTAACTTGTAAGGAAGAGATTAAAGAAAATTCAACCATATTCTAGAACGGCAAAAGAGGCCAATTCACTTTGTGTCAGGCGTTTAGCAAAATTAAGAATCATTATCTTGCCCACCACCCCACAATCTATTCAACCTTTCACGTCACAGTACCAATTCAAAAGCTTTGAAAATTCTGTCAATAGCAAGGACGACCGTGATGTGTGGATGTGCATGAGTAGGTGTACATATATATATATATATATATGACTCAAAAACCAAAAAGAAACAAGAAGAGTCCCCCTATATCACATGTATTCTATTCAGAAGGATAAGCACAAATTTTATGTGAGAAATACAACTTGTATAGTCTAATTTAGTGTCATGCACTCGGAAGGAAAAGATAATTGTTTCAAAAGTGTGTAAATTACTACAAAAACTTTACACGGGCTATATTAATAATATATAATATATAACTGTGGGAGGGAGGGACCCCTTTATATACACGGACATATGTCTAAAAATTAGCAAAAATATGAATGAATTGTATCAAGCTTCAATAAAGTTAAAGCCATCTTTTCGGCAATGAAAAGTTGAAACTATTGGCCATCAATTTGATAGTTCACAAGTCGTAGAAGTATCCCACACGCAATTCAGAACGCTCTCACGTAAGGTCAAACAAACCTGTGATTAGTCCAACATCCCAAAACTCCCCTCAAACAAAAACCACACGCCCATTTACCCATAACACAGGGCAGTTTTCACTTTGGATAACACACACCCAGACATGTATATTCAGCAATTCAAGAGTTTAGATTTAAAATTTATGATTATTATAGGTAAAAATGAGAAATAGAGAAATTAAGATGAGGCTCACATGATGTTGGTTGGAGTCCAGAGAATGCTGTATCTGTGAAACTCTTTGGTTGGATCGAACCAGAGACGGTATCGCTCCTCACGGCCGCGATGTGTGCTTCCGTTGCCGTACAAATTCGTCTGAAACCTCCATGGTTTTCCCGCAATATTGCCTAAGAACTCGAAGTCCAACTCGTCATGAGTCTTCTCGAATACATCACCGTTTGATGTCTGTTATAACAAATTCAAATCAGCAATACTCATTATTCAAACTCTGTTTCCGAATTTTGCGCTACTGATCAACAGTAATCTCATATATTCACCAGACTCCAGAAAACCTGATTAATTGACTATCAAAAGACATCCGATTGTGAAAAATTAATTAATTAATAAATAAATACTATGCACACAAACATACGTAAAAGGCGACGCAAATGCCAGCTGTATAATCGGAAGGCAATTTGATGTTCTCGCTGAAGAACCCGTACTGGTACATACTGGAGGAGATGAAACCCGAACCTGTTTCAATTTATCGAAGGAGAAGGACAATCAGAATACACACATACACACACTTACGCGCGCGCGCAAAAAAATTTTGAAACCGCCGAATTACCAGTGAAGCGATCAAGGAGGAGACGGACGCCGTTACCATCAGGAGAGCGAACGACGTTGCCGTCGCCGAACAGAGGAGAATAGGCGTCGTCGAAGGGAGTGGTGGTGAGGTTAAACGACGCGGCGTTGCGGAATAAGACGATGGAGAAGAAGAATGCGAAGCAGCAATAGGATCGTAATCGATCCATATATAATTAATAGTGTAAAACTTAAATTTAAGCGTTTGTGTCTCTGCGTTTCTCTCTCTTACTCTTCCACTTTCTTTGCTTCGATCTCTCAGACATCCACAAGTACACGAACCGAAATGGTTGCGGAGGAGAGAAGAACCAGTGAGAGAAAAGGATTGAAGACGACGACGAGGATGAAGAAATGGTCGGGGTTTTGAATTGGCGCCTCTACTGTAATGCCACTTTACATTGAAATGTGGGCCATTATAAGGCCTAAGGAGTATTAGAGGAAGAAACCAGGAGCGTGGTAGAGCGGTAAGGGCTCTTCCACCTTTAATCTTGGTCAGGGGTTCGATCCCTAGTCTTGGGTATGGAGCAGCGTTAAATCTCCTGGCCAGCTGTTCTACCCATCGAGGTACCTACAAATCAGCGGGGATTAGTCGGTTGCTCGGACAGCCCGATTTCAGGGTCCAGATCTAACGCCGGATACCTCTTATCAAAGATAAAAAAAAAAAGGAGTATTAGAGGAAGGTGGTCTTAACTTTTGCTTCCCAGCTGAAAGGTGTAGTTTTTTTTTAGTACAATAATGCCCTTGCTTGCTTGAGGATATTACGAGACACGCCACTCCTCCTTGGGTGGTTATACATATATTTTTAATTATTTTTTTTATATTTAAAAAAGAATATATGCTTTTTCATTTTTATAAAATTCGACCATCATATGGGATTGGATAGAATTTTTTGTTTTTGTTCAAATGCTTATACCCTCATGAATATTATATATTATTCAATCATGTTCTAAGTAACATGAATTTCATATTTAATAAGTCAATTATATGCGATTAAAACAGAGGTTTCATTAGCAAGTAATAATTGTAAGGAAGAGAGTCATCATACAACAACATATTTATTAATATTATTTGTTATTTGATTTTATTAAATCACATTCAGGAAATATCAAATTAAATAAGAGTAAATCAACAAACTGTTGGTTGATATGATAAGAGGTCTCATCTCATAAAAGAAAATACAAGATCTAGGAATCGTGTTTTTGGGAGAAACGAAAATCATTTACACTCTAAATCATGAAAAGTGAATATTTGATCAAATCAATAAGAAAATTAAATAAAAATAAGATCTTATGTTTATATGGTTGTATTTTTTTTTTTTTTTTGCTATATGACCAACTCGGATAACATTATTTATTTATTTAGTGCGCGAATTTTGCATCATTATTTTATACTACTACTGTTACGCTATGTGTGGGGGTGTTTTTGGTTACAGCTCGAAAGTGACCTTTGCTTATTTATACAGAATTGTGTTTTGTAATATGTTTTAGTATAGTAGGGTCATTCACACAGGATATATAATTAAAAATGGCCCCCAAAGAAGAATTGAAGGAGAAAAGAATAAAGCAAAGGGAGGGTGATGTTTCATGAATTGACGAAGACTACTCTCCACGCGTAGTGTTAAAAGCAGCAAAGCCTCTTTATCGTTAGAATAAAGAAGATTGGGCTTCTCATTAAATCTTTGAAATTTGAATCATATGCTTCCTTATTAAGTTAATTATGATGAAAAGCAATTAGTTGTTTCTAGAGGAATCCTTATAGTCAATTCTCATCACAATATGCCACAAGGGATGCCCATAAAATGTTACTACCAACTGTTTTAAATATAAACAGCTGCTCATTTAATTTGAATAGATTGAAGAAATATATAAGATAAATTAATCAATTATAATAGATGTGACCTGATATTTTTAAACTGACCCTACATGACATTATGTTGTATATTAATTCATGAATTAAGTAAATTAATTTAGAGAAAAATGATAAATATGTGAGACAATTAGCGATTAAAATTTTATATTTATAACCAAATTTAACTTTCAACTTGCTTTTATATTAAAGATTTGAGGGACTGCTAACAAAGGTTGGTCCAGTTGATAAGGGGGCTAACTCATGATCATAAAGTTGTGGTTTAAATTTTACTGATGTGAGGACCTTGTTGGTGGACCCTCTGTAAGTATTCTTTGAACTTCCATTCAATCATAAATGTATGAGTTTTATATTCATCTGTAAGCGTTCTTTAAACCTCCATTCGTTCCTAAATATATGAGTGTTATGTAGCCTCCAATCATTTGTAATGTAACGGAGAGAGGAGAGTCCTCTTACATGCACAATAAATATCTCTAGTGAGGAAAAATATTTACAAGAGAGGCATAGTATACTGAGATTTTACATTTATAATTAAACCAAATCTCATAATTAAGGGTTTGTTTGGGAACATGGGAGGGAGAGCAAAAGCCCAATACATAGTACAAAAAGCTCAATGGAGAAAAATGAACCATTTGGGATAGCTTTTGACTTCAATGTTTTTTAATATTTTTAATACTAATTTAAATTTTTTTTAAATTTAATTTTTTTAAAAAAATTATCACATAATATACAGCTAATATATAGATAGTACTCTCTCCGGTCCTAAATATAAGACAGATTTGACTTTTCTTGGAGAGATTAAGGAAACTAAATAAGTTACTTAATTATATCATATATTGTTTATCCTTAGATTATATATTAGTTTATTAGTCAAACTAATCAGTTTTGAGAACAAAATATAAATATAAATATTCTAAAGTAATTTAATTTTTTTCCTTAATCTCTCCGAAAAAAATTCAACTTTATCTTATATTTACGATCGGAGGGAGTATTCGATAAGATTCATGTTCTTTCAGTCATTTTTCATCTCAACTGACTTTTCAAATAATCATCCAAACAGCCCACTAATGTTAGAAAAAAAATTACTTCTGTCACTGTCAATCCAAACACAAATCACATTTTCAACCTGACTTTTATCCTAGCTAACTTTGCAAAAGTCAGATTGTAAAAAAAATTATTTCTTCACCGCTAATCAAGCAGGCACTGATTCTAACATTTAACATAGAAAGAAGTAATATCATATATACAAATAAATTATATTACAACATTATTCTTAACATTCATGTGCTATTTATCAATTATAGGGGAAAAAAAGCAATTATGCTCGATAAGGACCTGTTTTGAATTATCAATTTTATTTTATAAAAAAAATGACGTATATAGGACGCCTTAATTAGATACCAAACGTCAGTGGCAAAAAGCTCGCTCTCAAAATCAAAGCAGTCTTCTTAGTGTGCGTTTGGAATGGCTTATTTTTGTCCAAAATGTGCTTATAATTCGTGATTCACGGTATACGAGGTAAGTATGTGAGAGGAGTTTTTTCTCGGCTTGCGTAATAAGTGGCTTATTTTTTAAGCTGCCGTGATACCAAACATGCATTTATACACACATAGACACTAAAGAGGGCGTGTGGATTTAACTGGTTCGCAATTTTAGAAATATTGAAATGCAATTATTTAAATTACAAATATTAATCACGTAACAAAAAAATCATTTATTTATCTATCTATCTTAACCGAAAGATTCCTCCTCCAATAGCACTCAAGATAAAGATAATATTATATTAAATGGCACCTTTAAGTGCAATGCAAATAAGCCAAGCCGGACTAAAAAATTAACTAAATAAGGAAGAGAGGGTTAAAAATAAATAATTAAGAAAATTATATATAGGCAAAACAAAACTCATTGGAGGAGATGGGGCATAACTGTCCGGAAAAAGGAAAATATGAGAATATAGGTAATTTTGACTAAAGATCAAGGGTAGTTAAGAAAAAAAGACATTCCATTTTCTAACAGGAAAAAGTGGGATGCATCTTCCATTCTTACATTTACGTTATGACCCAGTGTCCGAAACACGCGGCGGCGTTATACTTTAATTATCGTACAAGGCTCCAAGATTCCCGCCGCAAAAAATAATTGAGAAAAATGCAGTTAAATACTACATGAAATTAAAAAACTCACAAATCATCATTAACACTTGTAAAAGATAAATAAGAGATGAGATAGGAATTTGGGTTTTTGATGTTCTGGTTGAAGGATCAAAATGACTTTAAGACTTGATGAATTCAAAAGAGAGAGAATTGTCAAAACTTTCTTTAATCTTAGGCCATTCAACAAAACAACTTCTTCCTCTAACTCTCACAATCGACGGTGGCATTCCCAACTCGGTAATGATGAATGCAATCCGTCGCATACTTGCTTGAAGGAGAGTGAGAGTAAGTAAGTAGTAAGGATATGGGATTGTGGGTGTCATATCACAGGCTCCAACTTCTTCTTCCTCAAATTGTTGCAATCGGCGTCAATGTCCACGAATCGGCAAAGGTGGGTGGACATTTTTTTGTCATTGATCATGTATAATGATTGAAACCTTTGATCTTTTGTAATGTACTGTTAGTGTATGGAGGTTAACTAAAGCTTTAGTCCCTTTATTAAAAAATTATGCTACTGTACACAGTTTTTGTACAGGACCTTAGAAAGTCAGGAACAATTGTGTGAAAATCAGTGATGGTATTAACAAAATGTATAATGGGTTTAACAAAATGCATAATAGGAATGACAAATATCGTACTGACCAAATGTGTTAGTCGTTGGCAAAATCTGTGAGCTATGGTAAATTCAATAATGGGAATAATTTAATCAGTAATTACTTTGACAAACTTCATAATAGTTTTCACAAATGCCTGAGGTACTGACCACATATGTGAAATGTTTGGCCAAGAGGTGTGGGCTATAAGTAATTCAGTAATGGGAATGACTAAATCAATAATGGTGTTGACAATATTCGTAATGGTTTTTACAAATGCCTGACATATTCACTACAAAAAAAAAGATAATTCGTAGCGGTGTATTTGTAGCGGTTAGAATAAACCGCTACAAATATCAGGATTTGTAGCGGTTTTAAGCAACACCGCTACAAATTTGTAACGGTATAGGAAACACGATTTGTAGCGGTTTACAAGACATAATCGCTACAAATTTTGGCGCCAAACCCGCGCCAAATTTGTCGCGGTTATTTTGTAGCGGTTAGTCTATATTAACCGCTACAAATGTGGCGCCCGCTTGGCTCGAAGCTAGTGCGACTATTGTGGCGATTTTTTTGTAGCGGTTTTTACGATAATAACCGCTACGGAATTTAGAGGGCCGCCTTTTTATAGCAGTTACAAAGAACCACTACAAATTTAACTCATATTTGTAGCGGTTATAGTGTATAACCGCTACAGAATGTATTTAAAATAAATATTTATTAAAAAAATAAATAAATAAAACATTTGTAGCGGTTTATAAATATAAACCGCTACAAAATATAAATATTTGTAGCGGTTAAATAGATGAAACCGCTACAAAGTGATACGTAACTTTGCAGCGGTTTGACAAACAAAACCGCTACAAATTGAACATTTGAAATTTGAAAACTTTTAATTCCCGCCAATGATTATGAATATTTGTAGCGGTTTTTTAATACTAACCGTTAGAAAGTGTTCATTTAATTTAAAATTTGAATATTTTAATTCCCGCTAACAATCATGAACATTTATAGCGGTTTTTTTGACATAACCGCTACAAAGTGTTGCATATTGAAAATTTGAATTTCAAATCCTGTCAACGGTGGTGAAATTTTGTAGCGGTTTTTATCGTATAACCGCTACAAAATACATTCGAAATAAATATTTATAAAAAAATAAATAAAAAAAATGAATTTGTAGCGATTTATATTTATAAAAAAATTCCGAAAAATATTAGTAGGGGTTCTGAAACCGCTACAAAATCAAAATAAAACCGCTACAAGTGTGAAATATTTTTATAAAAAAAAATCAGACTAAATATTTGTAGGGGTTATGAAACCGCTACAAAATAAAAAAAAAAAAACCGCTACAAATAATGTCACATAAACCGCTACAAATATCAACCGCTACAAAACTTGTCACATTAACCGCTACAAGCGCTACGTAGATCCCTACGTGATTAACCTTTAGCACATCTCATTTCAAACACTCCTCCATTTCTTTCAACCTTTCTTCTCTTTCGTTTTCTCTCATCTAAATTTTTTTTAAGAGCCAAAGAGCTGAGTAAGGTGATTAAATATAGTAAAAGAAATTTCAATTCTTTGATTTCAACATTTTCTCCCTTCTCATAATATTTATACTCATTATCTGCACATTCTCAATAATATTATTTATATAAAATTTATACTTATCTAACTTAATTTAATCATTCTTTATAAATAATAACGATATCATTTAAGTTACTTAAATAATAAACTATTCAACACAATATTATAATAATGGACTCAAATAAATGTATGATTTTTTTAAAAAAATTCCCAAAATTTTGTAGCAATTTTAGAACCGCTACAAATTTAAACTCAAAAAAGTATTAAATTTTTGGCGTTGCTTTTGAAATTCCCATTTGAATTTAGTAGCGATTTTTCAACCGCTACAAAATTGAAGCCAAATTTTCATTTTTCATTTTCCGTCACGCGAAATTGTAGCGCCAATATTTGTAGCGATTTAGTAACGCTACGAAACTTGTAGCGGTTGTGTTACATGAGTAGCGGTTGTTGTAAACCGCTACAAAACCACTTGCAACATACGATTTAGTAGCGGTTTTTACAACCGCTACTAATGTTGTTTGTAGCGGTTAAAACCGCTACTAATAACCATTTTTAATCACTACTAAACCACGTTTTTTTGTAGTGATTAGCCAAATCAGTTATTACGTTAACTAATTTTGTTAATTGCGTTTTCAAAATTCGTAATAGTTTTCACAAATGTCTGACGTCTACATTACTTACAAAAATGTGTCACCATTAAAAAGATTTGTAATTGTGGTAGTTGCTGTCATTTTTGGAAACTATTAACAATTTTTGTAATGGGATTGACAAGTTCAGTAATGATTTTGACAAGAATTTTAATGGTTTTGATAAAAGCGTTTGTTGATGAAAACATGCAAGTCAGGATTCACCAACATTTATGTCAATCTCATTACTCAATTGGTATCAATCCTTTACACATATTGCTAGTATTTACGGATTTTGTCAATCTCATTACATATTTTGTCAATATCATTACTGTTCATCGTCTTCTTCCTCAGCCTCTTGGCTTTCTCCAATATCCTCAACCAAATTCTTCCTTCAGCTACATAAATCTTCTCTCTTAACGCAACCTCTCGGAACCCACAACACTCAACCAATTCCTTCCACCTTCAAATGCTTCTCAACTACCATCAACCACCTCCATCCTTACTCCCTCTTCTTCTTTCCTCAACCACTTCCACACTATTGTCTATGTCTTCATCACTGGAGCTCCATTTTTTAGGCGATGATTTAGACCAGGGGAGTGCGGTGGACACCTGAACTGGGGGGTCATCTTTTTTTTTTTTAATTTAAAAACTGAGGACATAATGATAAATTTATCAACATTTTAAAATCTCAATTTGATCCATATCACTTTTATATCCTTTACAAATGTTAACAAACCTTTGGGAGTTTTGAAATTTCATATGGTATTTATTTGAAATTCTTCCGAAATAATTTCATCTTTAGGAAGATCTCATATAAATACCATTCAAATCCTCAAATCTCAAATCACAAATCAATGACCCTAAGTTCACAAAAGACAAATCAGCCTACAAGTATTAAATTGGGATTTGCAAATTTTATCAAGTTACCTTCATGACCCTTCTCTCTTCTCCTTCCCCCTTCTCCCATAGGTCTCTCGCTAGAGCTCCCACGCCATGCGCGTCTCTCCACTCTATCTTCTCCCTCCCTCCTATCCCTCTCTACTTCCTTCTCTACTTGCATAGCTTCCCTGTCAACAGCCAACCTTAGGGAAACTCCTTAAGGGTTTGTTTGGTCTTAGGGGAGTGGAGGGGAGGGGATGGAATTGGGGGGATTTTTCTCCTCTCCCCTTGTTTGGATAGTTACAATTTTTAGGAGGGGAAAGAAAATTTTAGAAAGTTTTCCCTCCATTCCCCTTCTAAGCCTCCCCTCCAAAATTGGGGGAATTTAGAGGAAAATGTTAATGTTTGGATTTATATTGACTAATATATCTATACTATTTTAAAATATTACCACACTATCCTTCTCATTATTTACCCAAAATCTAAACCTAAGTCGTAAAATCTCTCGTCACGGAATGTCTTGATCATGAGTGTCGCCTCTGCCTTGCTGCCGTGTCGCCTCCAACCTCCATCTTCATCTCTTTCTTCGCTCCCTTCGTGAGAGAGAATGGTTTACCTAGGAGTGAGAGAGTACACGATAAGAATGAGAGAGAATGGTGAAGGGATGTGAGCAGCAAACAAGATGAAGAATTGAAGTGTTGTGACGGTGAGAGGAAGAAAAGATTTAGTGTGTGTTTGACAATTAGCTAAACCTAGGTTTTAAATCTAAGCTTGTGCAAACCAAGATAAAACTCCTCTCACACATTTACCTCGTAAATCATAAAAGTTATTTTTAAAAGCTAATTCAAACACACACTTACAGTAGTGCTGAACAAGGAAGAAAAATGAGACGCTTTGGTTTTGGCTATGGTGGGTGCAAGGAGCAAGATGGTGATGAGTGGGGCCCGCATGAGTGTATATGGCAAATGCAGGATGGTGGTGATGAGTGGCACGCCCAGCATGAGTGGCGGATGCAAGATGGTTCGTCCGTGTACGATTACACTTTTTCTTAAAAAATTCTTAGAGGTAGATTCGTCTTTTGATCGAATATTAGAATCCCATATTCATACTATCTGACCAATTTGTCCTTTTATTTATTAGAGTGACTTTTTTAGAATTTCAGAATTGAAGTGTTATTTTTATAGGATTTTCCCTTGATCTTTTTATAATTTTTTTCGCCTTCTCTTTTGTACTCGTATTGAGATATTTTTTTTTTACCATGTACTCGTATTTATCTGAAATTTATACGTAAAACATTATTATTTTTTTATTTTGCTAGGTGTCGCACATTTCTTTTGCTATTTTGTGTCATAAATTAATCTCATTTTATTTTATATTTTATATTTTTACTAATGTTAACTGTATGTATTTAAAAAAAATTAATAAATTAAAGAAAGAGGTTAACATAATCTTTGACCCGTTAAATTTGCGCTCATTTTGATTTTGATCCTTTAGATTTTATTTCATTTAAAACATTGATTCTTGTAATGATATAAAAACATGGATCATTTTACCACAGAGAGACCAAAACCTATGATTTGAAATTTGAGGAATCAAAATCAAAATGAGAATAAATTTGAGGGACTAAAAATGGTATTAATCTTTAAAGAAAGCCTTTTATTTCTCTCCATAAAAAATTCTCTATATTCATCTTCATCTTTGAATTACAGTAAATATTGGTAAACAGTTGGGGGAACCTCTCCAGTCTCCACATCCCTTATCATCTATTTCATTCCACTTCTTAATTTATGGAAGACAAAAAAAAAAGTTATCATTTATGAACCCCTAACTGGATACCCTTATGTTGGAAGCGGCAACCATTAACCCTAAACTAGATATCAGATGATAATATCAAAAAAAAAAAAAAAAAACTCAAGGTCTTGTAAATCATAATAAAGTCATATGCATGTAACTTACGAGTGAAAAATTCATATAAAAAGATGTACAAATAAATTCATATAAAGTCATACCCATTTAAATTTACAAATATTTGAATTTGGAAGGATGATATGAAATACTAGTTTGTTTGAACTTCAATACGAAAAGATGTAAGGCTTGATTTACTACAAAAATGCCCGACTTTCTTTCTCTTGTATCTCTTACTTGTCCACATTCCTTACATATGGTAAGCGATCCTCATACTAGTTTTCCATTGAATCTAAATTAACATGTGTCTCTTGGATGGTATAGGTTTAAATAAATAAGAAGATGATAGTATTATTTATAATTAATGAAAAACATAATTTATTATACATGTATATTCTTAATTAGGGTTGTTCAAGGTGAATCCGTGTGCATTATCCCATTTCGATTCCGGTCATATCGGAACGGAGTAAGACAACCCAGAAAATTGCTTGATGATGCAGCCAAGATGGGATGTGAGATAATCATCAAGACAAAAATTTAAACCAATTACTCCCATTATTTGCTTCATTTGCATAGTTTTCCAAGTGTATAATTATTTGTACGCTTGATTCGAGTTGCCTGAGGGCCTATTTGAGATGGCAGAATGCCACCCCAAAAGTAGTTTTTTTTTTTGGTTTTTCAAAAAGCTTAGTAGTGTCGTTTTAAGATGTTTGGGTTTCCGTTTTGGCAACTGGGCCCCCTAAAAAAAAACTTATGAGAAGCTTAGAAGTTCAAAAAATCACTTCTATCACCACCAATCCAAACACAAATCATATTTATAATCTAACTTTTGCCTTATCTTAAGTTTGTAAAAGTCATATTAAAAAAAAGTCGCTTCTATCACCGCTAATTCAAACGGATTCTTAATGTTTGAGTTTGGCTTATTCTTTCTCTTTTCATTTCAAGTTGTTTGTCTTTCATGCTTGCACTTATTAGCAACTGATATTCAATTTTAGTTATTTTTGTCTTCTTATTTAATGATTTCTTATGATCATTTAGTCATAATTTCTCTAAAGATTTATGATATTATATCCATTATTTTCAACTTTGCTTCATCCTTTGCTTTCCGAGCATCCAATCTTTATTGATTATATATAGATGATTCTCAGCTCACATGTAGTTGTGACTAAATATGGAATATTAGGCCTAACACATCAAATAACATATTTGTGTTACATTTGTATGCTAGGCCCTTTAGCCAAACAGATCCTAATTATTTAAATTAGCTTTGGTGAAGAAAAATCTAAATAAATGTATACCGTCCACATTTTTTCAAGACGTAGAGCGAATCCTTGTTTTTTTTTTTTTTTAAATAGCCAACAGATTCATGCTGCTTTCTATAAAGTGTAGAGCTCATTTAATTTGCTTCACCTTAAATTTAGCCCTACATCGCAATTTAGTGAATTTACGTAAAGGGTCCAACATTTCAATCAATGGGCTTGCCTGAGGGCTTTATCTATTCCTTGGCCCACATCCATTTGATATATTAGAGCTTTTGTGCATGTTCAAAGCTCAAAAAGTTTGTACCAAAAAAAAAAAGCTCAAAAAGACTGGCATCCAAAAAAAAAAAAAAGAGCTCCAAAAGACACCAACATAGTAGGCACAAGTGGCAAGGGGCTTGCGTTCTCTTAAGCGCTCCAGTCTCAGGTTCGATCCTTATGGAGGCGTGTATGGAGAAAATCTGCTTTGGAGGGTCACCCCCATCTTGGGCCTAACAGTACTCGAGAGATTAGTCATCGGGCTTGCTCTGGTGGATACCCTGTATAACAAAAAAGAAAAAAAAGCTCAAAAAGACCAGTTCAAAAAAAGAAAGAAAAAAGGTTAAACAAGACCACCACCAATAGAGTTGGGCGCAGCGCAAAGTGCTCATATATAATATCTTAAATATGATTGCCTTTGATAAGATGACACCGGTGCTTATAGAAAAAGACCAATATGCATGATTTTGGTGGAAGAAGTTTTGGCTATTTAAGTATGAACTTTTGAGTTTGAGTCGGTATGAATGAAAATAAGTAAATAATACCATTGGGAGAACTACTTCTAGTTGAGTTTGATAATGTTTCAATCAGATCAATCAAACAAGGTCAAAAAAAAAAAAATCAGATCAATCAAACAGTTATATAAAATAATGGAAAGACACGCAAGAAAAACAACAGCAACTTTTTTATTGTCCAACAACATTAGATATATTATTACTTCATGCCTCACACAGATTTTTTTTAATCAATTCCTCATACAGAATTTGAATGATGCGGCTGGCGGTTGCAATAGACATAATAGTAAATCTTATATTGATAAGACTGCCACGAGTGATTCCCTTTTCTATAAGACTACGTGAGTGTTTAGTATAATTTATTTTTGGGAAATAAGTATTTATTACATAAATTGAGACAAAACTTCTCTTACATATTTATCTTGTATACCGTTAATCATAAATTATAAGCACTTATTGCCTAAGAATAAGTTATCCCAAACAAACACTAAAAAGAATGATTGCTGGTTAAATGATTTAGGTGTACTTTGCTTCCTAAACTTATTTACTAATTTCAATACTTCCTATTTAGTTGTTTTAAAACTATATAAATTATTTGGCGTAGGTTCACTCAACAAAAATGTGTAAATATAGACAGTAAATAATTTAAACTCTCTTGATGTTCAAAGGATGATTAATTTTCTCAAATAACCTTGATTAATTTCCTTAATCAGTCTGACATATAAGAATTATAAAGATTATTTTTTAAAAAATGAAATTGAACAAAATGCATTCTATACAATGTGATACTACCTCCGGTTTTAAATATAAGGTTCAGTTGACTTTTTTTAGGAGAGATTAAGAAAGTTAAATAAGTTACTTAATCTTATGTTGTATATGATTAAATTATATATCATCTTATAAATCAGACAAATTAGTTTGGAGAAAAAAGGATAAATATAAACACTTTAAAGTAATTTAATTAGCTTTTTTAATCTTCAAAAAAAATTTAACTGAATCTTATATTCGGGACCTAAGGTAGTACTCCTTCCGATCATAAATATAAGATAGAGTTGACTTTTTTGGAGAGATTAAGGAAGCTAATTAAATTACTTTAGAGTCTTTATATTTTTATTTTTTTCTAACCTAATTAATTTGACTAATAAACTGATATGTAATATAAGGATATACTACCTCCGGTCCTAAATATAGGACAAATTTTGTAGTGCAATTTGCACTACAAACTTTGTCCTATATTTAGGACCGGAGGGAGTACAACATATGATATGATTAAATAACTTATTTAGCTTCCTTAATCTCTCCAAAAAAAAGTCAACTCTATCTTATATTTATGACTTGAGGGAGTATTATTTATAAGTTCATAACTTAATAAAAGTTTTTGAAAAATTAAAATAATAAGATTAATCTTGAAATGGTGATTTAAAGGGATAATATGTACTACCTCTGATTCTAAATATAAGATATAGTTAACTTCTTTGAAAAGATTAAGGAAGCTAAAAAAATTGCTTCAGAGTATTTATATTTATCGTTTTTCTTTTAAATTAATTTGTGTGACTTATAAATCAATATATAATTTAATTATGCATAATATATATTATGATAAAATTATTTATTTAATTTTCTTAATTAAAAAAAAAGTCAACTACTGTATATCTTTTTTTTTTTTTTTCGCTCAAAAGCTACTGTATGTCTTATGAAGGACAGCATTATACTGCATAAACAAAAACAATGGGCGCAGGAGGATAAAAGGGGGATTTCACATCTGCGATGCAAATTGGGAACGACAATCTCTCCGGACAGCGACACCGTACGACGACCTATGCTTTCCTCTCCGTGAGGAACTGAACTCGCCCGAACAAACTCAAACCGGAGACAAGCAACCCTAATCTGATCCTTCCCCAATTCTTTCTTCTCTTCTCATCTTACCGAATCTTCTAAGGTGGAAGATCACCTTCTGGCTCTGATATTTCCCAAAATAGATACCTTGCTGACCTACGTGTCACGGAAGAATTTTGTTTTTCATACCATTTATTTCTAGTCTCCATTGTCGCATCCATTTGCTTATTTTCGGCATATTCCGATTCTTCTTCTCCTGCTGTCGTGACGATTCCCTCTCTTTATGAGTGGTATGTGAAATATTTCCTTCGTTGGCCAAGAGCTGAATTTTACATATTGCCAAATTTTGTGCATGAATTCAATTTTTGCTTAATATTATCTGGTTTGTTCTGGGCATGATTACTGCCTGCTGCCAAGTCATTTTAAATGGAGATTAATGGATTAGTGTTTTTATTTAGCTGAACAGAATTTATCTGTTATATGCCAATGCTAGTTTCTTACATGAGACCGGAAATTGATTTAAAAAATGTTTTTAGACTACTTTAATTGGGAATGAAGGAAAGAGTAATGTATTGTTGGTCCATTTACTTCCAGTACAATCTATAAATGTGATACGGAGATTGTAACATTCTGTATGGTTTAAAATTGAAGCTTGTGCATGAAAAGCTTTGTATATAAGAGGCTTTGCTTTTGAGCTGTGGGACTCCTTTGTCTCTTTTGCGGATGGGAAACATCTTGTTAGCTGCCTTGTAACGCACGTTTTCTTATGATGCAGCAAGGTTTAGTGTAAATTTTTGGAGGGTACTGACATAAAACCATGGGTAGCGGTGACATGGATAAAACTCCAAAAGAGAAGGAGCCAAAGACACCTCCGGCTATGTCACAGGTCCACTTGGGTTCTTTTATTTTATCTACCATGACAGTTTAATGGCACTTTTCACATGATGGAAAAAAAAAACCTTTTGTTGTTTTTCTAGGAGCTGTCTTCAACCCCTGGCACTGGTTCAATTAATCCTGATTGGTCCAACTTTCAGGTTTACTATGACAAATGTTTTGTTGGCATATATGTTTTGACTCATAATGTTAAGCTTAGATTTTGATCCCCCCAGCTTCGTTCTACAGGCATATTCTCCAATGCCTCCACATGGGTTCTTAGCATCAAGTCCTCAAGCTCACCCATATGTGTGGGGTGTCCAGGTAATTATCCCGTAACTTATGATTAGCCAATCTCAAGCTTATGATGATGTGGAATATCACTCAGCTTGGGTGTGTTTCCTCCCAATATGTATGCTCGTTTCCTTATCAACTTTTATCTTTCATTTTTTACATGGTAAAGTCAAGATTGCTTCTTGCTAGTGCTCGGATCTTTATTTTCTAATGCATTTAGATCAAAAGTATATAAGGAATTTTTTGGCTTCAAATAAAACCATCAACTATCGATTGATGGCATAATGGTGGGTGGGTCAAAAAAGGTGACTTAAATAGTTGTGCAAGGACAATGGTGGTGAAAATTGCCTGAGTTATGATGGTTGTGGGGTGGCAATCGAACATTGGCAATGGCATTGATGGTGGTGATTGTAGTATTAGTCTTTTTGGTTGATCTGTGGTGCAGATGGGATTTCACCAATGGTGGGTATTATAGGTGGTGATTGTGTTTTGGTTGACCTCATGATGTAGGGTTATTAATCAAATATTAAGACATCTAAGCCCTATGTAGTAGATGCATGTGGTATCGATGCTGTTGGAATTTTGCTATATAACTTAAGCGGTACCATCTCCTTTATTACCGGAATACAAAGTCAAATCCAACCTTCTTTGTAAGAATTATGAAATAGTACCAAGGTCCTTATATTTATATCGTCTGCTGATATCCAGATGTCCATGTTCCATTACTCTAGGCATGAAGACTTGGGGTTCAATTAAAAGTATATTAAGTATTACTTTGTTTGCAAACAAAGTTTGAATGCTGGCTATTTTTTAAACTGTAGTGACCTGCATTTCCCCAAGTTCCTGTTGTTGGGTGGATATAAAACAAGGAAAATGGTATATTGTGTGCTTGAATTTGGCTTGCAACTGTTTTCTTAGCATTGGGACCCTGAGAGCTTTCCAAGGATCACTTGTGAAAATCAGTCTGTATGTCACCCATTTAGTAGGGAAGAAAATTTATTGAGCTTTTAATATGTTGATGTCTAGTGATATTGCGCAGGCCAGGACTTGTTTAACATTCCGGTTGCGTGTGACAGACAGCTATGTTGTTTAAAATGAAGAGATTACCGCAGGGCACAATCTGTGTTTGTGTGTACCACTGTGAATAAGAAATTGTCATGTCAAAGGTGGTCCCTTTTCTCTTGTGAAGGATTGGAGGAAAATAACTTGTAATATGATACTTCTGTTGATGGAACAATGAGTGTGGATTTTTTTCTCTCATGTTTAGTTGTTGAATGATCCTCTGTCATTTTAGCGTTCTTTCTTGTTTTTGCAGTACAGTGACTAGTATGTACCTCTTTCCTCTTATGCTACATAATATGAGGCTGAATATTTTTCTCATGATTTTCGTGGTTTGTTACATGCAGCATATTATGCCTCCTTATGGTACCCCACCACATCCATATGTTGCAATGTATCCTCATGGTGGTATATATGCTCATCCATCTATGCCTTCGGTATTCCTTTGCAAATTATCCTTTCTTGAAGCTATCATATAGTTACTAGATCATCATAATCTCTAAAGCATAAGTCATTATTTGCAAATTGCCACATTTTGCACAGGGATCTTATCCTTTTAGTCCTTTTGCCATGCCTTCTCCGAATGGTATTGCTGAGCCTTCAGTGAGTTTTTCACCCTTTCTGCCTTTTGTTTTTGCACTTTCTGAGTTTTTCTTCATCTGTCCTTTTCTCCTGCACTGGACCAGTCTTTATGCAAGTAAGGAAAATCTATGAGTTTACATGCAGGGCAATACTCTTGGCAACATGGAAGCTGACGGTAAGCCTCCTGAGGTGAAGGAAAAATTGCCGATCAAAAGATCAAAAGGAAGTTTGGGTAGTTTGAATATGATTACAGGAAAGAATGTTCAACATGGTAAAGCGCCAGGGACATCTGCTAATGGAGTTCTTTCAAAAAGGTAAGATCTGGTATAAAGGCATGCTTTTCTATAATTCCAGATCATATAGCTTAAGCTAGAAAACTGCTTATGTCTTATATAGAGTAACCTCCTAAATACCCGTGCTGCTGAGGGATTCAAATGAAATCCTTTTTAAGCCTATAGTATCTGAACTGCAATGCTAAATTATGAATTGATTCTAATATCTGCTTTTGTCTCTTTGAAGATTGTTTTTCAGTTACATCGGGTTTCTGGGTGTGAAATAGTAGAATGTGGGAACAGTTGAAAAATTCCTGAAGTTGATTACTTCATTCTTGTTCCCCTTGGTTCTTTTCTGATTATATTGATGCAAGAAAACCTAAGATTCTTGGACACTGACTTGGACATGGGACTCAACACTGAAATGGACAATGACATGGGAAAATCTGAAGTTTCTACATGTAATTTGATGTGTTATGTAGTGTCTGTGCTTCCTTAAAGCCAACATATAGCATGAGTGGACATGAATTGAATCCTGACACAGCTTCCATACTGTAGTGTCTGCGCTTCATAGATGAAAACTGTGTCAAAGCTTTTCCTTTACCTTTTCATCAATCTTGTGGATATATGGCCCTTCTCAACAAAGAAATTTTATTGTTAGCATCGACAGTGGATTACTCTTATGTGTTCAATTCCCATTTGCAATTGCATATTGGCTCCTTATGCTGATTGCCTAACTTGGATTTGCAGTGGTGAAAGTGCGAGTGAAGGTACTAGTGAAGGAAGTGATTCAACTTCTCAGAATGTAAGTCCTACTATATGGTCAATAATCAATACATGTCTTTTATGAATCAATTTTGCGGTACTTGTATGCTTGAACAAACATAAGATGTGTTAAAAAATGGCGGTCTAGTGCACAAGGCTTCCACCAGGTGGGGTTTGAGGAGGGAAAGATGTATGCAGCCTTACCCTCACAATCAGAGAGGTTGTTTTTAGGATTTGAACCCGTGGTCACATGACAGCAACATTACCGCTACGCCTAGACTCACCCTCAAACATAAGATGTGTATGAAGGAAAAAAACTTTGAGCCAAGCTTGCTTTTGTAGGCTTATTTAGTAAAATGTCTTAGGTGATATAATATCATACATTTTCATTCTCTTATTTTTGTAGGACTCTCAGCTGAAATCAGAGGGAAGGCAGGACTCTTTGGGAGGTCTGACATGTTTATGCTTTACTTTTCTGAGTTCTGTACATAAGAAGATAAATTTATGTATGTCACAGCTGAGGCATCATATTTTTTTCTGAATTACAGCTGAACCATCTCAAAATGGAGGTTCGATGCATGTTCCACAGGACGGGGGACTTAACACACCTCACAATATGGTCAATCAAAATATGAGTATCGTGCCTATCCCTGCTGCTGGTGCTCCTGTTGGAGTTTCAGGTCCCACGACAAATTTAAATATAGGAATGGATTATTGGGGTGCGCACACTTCATCCGCTATTCCTGCACTGCATGGAAAGGTTCCTTCTACTGCTGTTGCTGGAGGAATGGCTGCTGCTGGATCACGGGAGAGTGTTCAGTCACAACCTTGGCTGCAGGTTAATTTTGTCTACACAAGTGATGATGTCCATTTTCTACTTATAATATCATGTCTGTTCAATGAAGATTGAACTAGATCAATAGAGAATGCTACTTTGCTTGCATTTTGGCAGCTTTGAACCTAACTTACTACTGCAAATTGAGGCTCACAAAATTGTTCACTAGCTCTTGTAAAACAAAATTGTTCATAGGCTGTCAAACTTGTTAAAACCTAGAGTTTATTGCATGCTGGAGGCTTGTAAAATTAAGCTCCTCTATTCGAAAAATTAAACAGAATCATTCTTTGATTTGAAAAAAGGAATATAATGTTGCTGATCTGGTATTTGTGGTATTCAGTACAGAATTTTTAGAGCCCTTCAAATTGTAATTGTAAGCAGGTGTCTCTTCTTTTCCTCTTTATTAAATTATTGTTTGGTCTTAAGTGAGCAACTGAGACAATGTAGACGCATTTAGCCTTGGGATGTTTGTCTGCTTTATATGAATAATTACTTTAGTTATGGTGATGTTTCTTCAAAGTTTGGACCTTTGTTAGTATTATAAGTTAATTATTAGATCTCTGGCAAGTGATCACAATCAATATCTGCAAAAACTGTTTCTCAAACGACCATTATTGTTGCATGGTTGGTTTCTTTACACCTTTTCTTTTCCTCTAAGAATTATTTTTTTGTCCTGGCTAACATATAGGATGAAAGAGAGCTAAAGAGACAAAGACGAAAGCAGTCTAATAGGGAATCAGCTCGCAGATCCAGGTTGCGCAAACAGGTAATGTAACCTGTTTATGCTTCTGGTTGCCCGATCATTCATGCCCCAGGTCTAATTTATGTATTTTTTTGCTGTTTTCAGGCTGAATGTGATGAACTAGCCCTGCGAGCTGATGCTTTAAAAGAAGAGAATGCTACTCTCCGTTCTGAAGTGAATCGGATAAGGAGTGAGTATGAGCAGCTGCTCTCAGAAAATGCTGCCCTCAAGGTGATGAAATCCTGATACGGTTTGATATCTATTGTTGGTCTCTTTTGGAAATTTATAAGCACTGTATCTGCTAGGAGAGTCCATAATAGAGGCCAAGTACCATACCGATATTCTGTGTGTATAGGAACCCTGATTAAGTAAACAAATAAAATAAGGCGAGAGGGAATCGCCTCACTATTGCTATTTGATAACCACCACTCAATTTCCTATGATCTGAAAAGATTTGTCAAATCTTGAGCATGCTATCTAACATAATATATACAGGAAAAACTTGGGGAATCTGCTGAGAATGAGGAACAGAGGCCGAGCCGGAAGGACCAACATGTGGATAGTGACACTCAACAGGCTGAGCAGACAGAAGGCGTGCAGGGCAGTCATTAAGATGTATCTACCTTCGTCATGCTCTTACTCAAAGATCATAACCTAACCAAATAGCAACAGCAAGTTCACGTTTTGAATAGCTTGTAGTTCAAGTCAAATTGTTTTTAAAGATGACCATTAATTTAGTCGTAGGATATGTTTGTGCTCCATCATCACTCATTTCTAATTAGGTCACCTAACAATCAAGACAACTCGGATTGTATTTATAGTGAAATTCTGTGTCATTGTTTGCTTCGCAAGCTTAAGCTCATGCCGTGGGATATGAATTAGGGCCTTTTGTTTTTTTTTTTAATTTTTCATGGGATCCCACATTCCCACCTATTCCTTGTGCCCTTTACTTGAAAGTGAATCCCGTCCAAACTGCTGTATTTTGTACTTAATTATTTTTGTTAAAGCAAGTTTATTTCATCCACAGTTTAAGCATAAGACGACATATTAGTCACTTCTGATGTTCTGATGTATCAAGAAGAATCTAAAAGAACAAGTGAGAGATTTGTAATACCCCGAATTTTGGGATTGGAGGCTTGAGAATAAGCCTAAATTAAGTGGGCTACTAAGTTCCAGTTTATCAGGTGCCCCAAATCTATTCCCTAATGTTTCTTATGTATTTGGGGTATTAAGAAAGTAAAATGGTGAATTTTGGAGAATATAATTATGTTTTCGGTGAAATCGCTTATGAGGTAGTGATTTTATCATGTGATTTTGTATAATCAAATGACAAGCAAAAATTATGAGATTTTATGGGATTAAAGTAGACATCTTAAGCTTTAATAGGGGTTCTATAATTCCATTTTTCTAGAATTAGTTATGATTTTTCAAAGTTCTGCCAGAATTTTGTAAAAATCCGAAATTGGAAAAATGAATTGATTAAATTGATATATATTATAAATCAGCTCCTCCTTCCTCCAAACCTCATTTCTGACGTGAATTTCAGCATCTAGAGAGAGGAGTTGTAGCATTTTTAGAGAGAGAGAGGGGGAGAAAAAAGCTTACAAAGGTAAGTGATTTCTTCGGTAAATCGGTTCCTAATGCGTATAACTTTGTTCCTAAGCTTCCTTTTCATATGATTTAAGGTTTGGAAGCTCAAATTTGGATGTTAAGCACCTAGGGTTTTCAGCCAAGTCAAGGAGAAACAAGTGGGAGCTTGGGGTAACTTCCAAACCTTTGTATATTGACTATTCTAGCTGCTGTGGGCAATTTAATTGATGAAATTTCGCCGGATTGCCATTGGTTTTAATTTTTGGAAATGGGTTGGCCTAGAGGTTATGCTGCCCAAATTGGTACTAAATGGTAGTTGTTACCTAATTGAATAGTCAATAAAGTGGTTAGGAGTAGAAAGAAACGCGTTTATAGAGCCGAAACCCAAAAACCCAAATTTTTCCTAGAGTTCCTATAATTTTCAGCCAGCTCTAGAAATGGGCCTTAGAGTTGGATTTTCAATGATTTGATGGTTTCATTGAGTTCAGGAGGGAAAATTAGGTAGGGTTACAGTTGGTCACTTTTTCAGAAAAGGCCGAAAAAGCATAATTGCGAAAAGCCGAAAACACCCCTGAAATCCTTAAAGTAGGGTATTCAAGGTTAATATTGTAATTTGACATTGAATTTGATAATTCCAAGTTCGGAAATGGATTCCTTAGGGGAAAATATATCAGGATAGCCCAAGATAGAATTTCGGGAAAAGTACAGCCGGAGGGGTACGGCGGGGCCGGGTCGGGTCCTTAGGGGCATTTTAGTAAATTTTCAAAATAGACTTATATAACCCCCAGAAACACTATGGAAGTGTCTAAATGGTACATTTGGAATTGTAGGAACAAGTTGAGAGCTTGAGCTGTTGTCACGCATTACAAGGCACACGTTTCGAGGCGAAAAATGGTTAAGATAGGGAACTTACTTTACTTGTATGTATTTGATATCTTTGCTTGTGTAGTGATGTATATGATTGCTTTATTTGATTGTGTAGAGCATATTTGAATAAATGAAGTTATGTTTCTGTTTTCGCTAAGGCCATAGTCTTATTGTATGAAACATTGAGCATGCATAAATGTCATTATGGGGCATACATCTAGATAAAGCTAACATGTCATACACATAGCATCTATCATACATGTACTATGGTATCTGTTTCCTATTGAGATTCTCTCAAATCTCACCCTCCCCTACTAACAATTTAGACAGGAAGAGATAGAAGATGCGCTAGAACAAAGAAAAGAACCGTACGAAGGGATTGCGGTGGTGTAACAAAGACGGGAAGATGTCTCTGTTTCACCGAGACTGGTTTAGACACCCTGGTAGCCCTGTGCGGCTATATTGACTGTAATTATTATGTACGAACTCCTATGGGGAATTTATGTAATCGAGCACTTTTTATCAGTATAATTATGCTATTCCTATGTTACCCACCGAACCATGCATTAATAGTCCGTTGCAAGTTAATATAAGATAAGGGTCTGACAAGATCGATCAAAGAAAGAAACTAATTACTATAAAAATGTCTAAAAACCAACCATTCCTTTTGCTTAAATTAAATATTTGTACCAAACGGCAAAAGAAGAAGCTGATCCCGAACTATCCTCAAGCTCCAGCAACTCCAATTTGAATAATGGGGAGACTTTGAAACACTCCTAAATTAATAATTCTTCCCCAAAACTACTCTATTGCACATATTAAAATGGGGGTTTAGTTTACATAAATAAGTGTAGTTTCCAAAGTAAGTTATCAAAAGGATATTTTTAGAGAATCAATGAATATTTTTGAGCATGTGGAGGTCTGAGTGGCTTTGTCTCCGGTTTACCTGAAGAAGCGAACTGGTGCATGTTAACGACCAAATGAATAAGGAATAATAAGCATGCAGAGATTGAATAATGAAGAAACAAGAGTAGTGAATTGTGTAATTATATGCCTTCGAGAGAAGTTGAAAGGAGAGAGAATTCCAGAAGTGTCCCTAGCTGCCCATCCAAAGGCCTTCCTTGGATACTCAAACTCAGGCTGTGCTCCCGCCATTTCAACACTTAAACCTGTCATTAACAAGTTTATCAGTTAGATTAACAATTATCGCTACTCCTATTAATAACATATTCTGACTTCGTATATCAGGACTTCCAACCACACAATTTTCATACCATGTTCATTAACTCTCACTTTTAATGAGTAAAAACAACTCAAAATCCCAAAAAAATATAGCAAGCATTTCAAACCCTTGTTAAATATCATTACATCACAAGTAAAACATTTAAATATGACCTTTAGTTGTCATTAACAAGTTTAGTAGCCATATTGACAATTATTGCTGCTCCTATTAACAACACATTTTTTTCTTTGCACACCAGGTTATGTAACCACAAACCTTTCACCCTCATCTTCCTTCCTTAGCTCTTCTATTGCAGAAACACAACACAATAAACCAGAAAATAGAGCATATTGACAACGAAAACAGAGTATACTAAACCATACCAAAACACATTGAAACCACAGCGAAAGCATTTCCATTGCATGAATCAAATGAAGATAAACCAAGGAAACCTAAAAATCTGTTTTCATCCAAAACGAAGATGAACCAAGAAAACCTAAAAATCTGTTTACCCACTCAACATAAAACATGAATCAAATGGAATAATGAAGATAAGAGAAGTGTTGGCATTAACACCATACCTTACTCTTTAATCTTAGCTGATGATCTTCATTTTGTTTTTTGCGCCAATACCAAAGTTGTACCCTTCTGAATTTGACAGCATTTTTCCATCTCTCTCTCTATTTATCTGATAGGGGTATTTTAAACTTTTGCCAACTGCAATTTATTACAAAATAGTCTCATGGGGCTTGACAGTAAATTGGACATTTCCTGAGATCATTTCTTTATATTTTGCCTTCTTCTTTGGGACTAGAGTGTAATTTTCCCTTATATATATATATATATATATATATATATATATAAGATTATATTCGCCTGTGTAATTTGTTTTTAATTATCATGAAAGAAAGAAATGGATTGCTGACTAGGTAAATGTGTGGATCTGAATTCTCTGTGGTATAAACTATTAAGTCAGAGCAAGTTTATTATCCAGGGCAAAAGCATATAAAAGTTCCCATTACATAGATGACCTGTGATATGATACGTACAAGAATAAAGGCAAACAAATATAAAGTCGATAATATACACAGTATATACTTTCTCTTATGTATTTAATACAAGAGTCAGTTGATTTTATTTGATAAAATTAAAGAAGAAAAAAAAGCTTCATTAAGGCATTTATATTTATCGTTTTTTTCCAAACTAATTTATTTGACTTATAAATTAATGTATAATCTAATGATACACAACATATGCTATGATTAAGTGATTTTGTTTATTATATTAAGGATTGGAGGTAGCATTTATAAAGGGCTGTTAAGTCTTTTTAAAAAGTACTATAAATCTATTGATCATATAAAAAGAAGGATGTTGATAGTCCCTCATGCCATCGAGCATGCCCTCCTATGCCATGAATATGTAACAACTAACATAAAAATACAAAATAAAATATGCTAAAAATAAAATAAAGAGAGACATCCGGGACCGGGAGATAGTTATAAATTACAAAATATTTTGAAATATTAAAATATAAAATAAAATACTTTGAGTCTGTTTTAGTTCAACCCCATTGCATGCTTGTAATGGTAATCGTGATTGCATTATCAAGATAAGAGTGTTTGGTTGCTCTTTAGCATGGTAATAAGATTTACTATGGTAATGATGATTACCAAAAAAATTAGTGATCCTCATTCATACCTCTCCCCTATGAATCCTCATTACCATCCTATTCATTGTTTAAAAAGTCTAATTTACCCTTGAATTTCCAGGGTCTTTATTTTATATATCTCATTTCACTTGCCGTATCATGCCATAAGTGCCACCGCCACTACTTCCTCCTCCTCCTCTGCCACCGCCACCGCCGCCGCCACCACCACCACCACCTCTGCCCTCGCTACCGGCCCACCGCCACCACCACCACCACCACCACCACCTCCTCCTCCTCAACCGTTGTCGCCGCCGCCACGACTACCACCTCCTCCTCTGTCACTGCCACCACCACCACCACCTGCCCACCTTCGCCGCCCCGCCACCACCACCTCCTCTTCCTCCTCCACTACCATGGTCGCCACCGCCACCCGCCCTCTGCCACCTCCACTACCACTTCCTCCTCTGTTGCTGTCGCCGCCACCTGCCTACTGCCGTTGCCACCACCTCATCTTCCACCAAGGCTGTAACCCCCTTCACGCTTAAGGCCGAGATTAGTTCGTAAAAACGTAATTAATGTGGAATTAGAGACCGTAATAGATTTTGGGACTTAAACAAAGTCAATCTTCCCAAAATCATGGCTTACAAAAACTTTTACAAAACATGTTCATGACGGTCTCATATTCACATTTCAATACTAAATGGCCTGTACAAGTTGATTTCATTCACAAATATCAGAGTATAAACAAATTCCCGACACACTCGGGTTCCATTCATTAAATAAGGGATTTACAAGGGCACAAAGCCCACAATTCATTACCCTTAACTTGGGGATTACACAAAACTATGCTACAAATCCCATTATACATAATTGTTTCCCAAAAACATCCCAATGATATACATGATAACCAATAAAACCAAAATATACTTCTAAACCGGAGCACTATCCGCTCTTCGTCACCCGTTTGCCTTTCGATCCTTCGGCCCTGTCTAAAACATGGTTTTTAGGAGAGTGAGATTCTAAGGAATCCCCGTAGTAACAAATCAATCATATAATGTACAATAATAATGCATGTAAGCAAATCATTAACCACAACAAGCAACTACAACGGCAGTTACAACGGCAATGGTTAGTATGACACATGTTATCCCTTATGATTGCTCACGCTGAAATTGCTTACGTTGCATTGCATCACAACAATTCACACAATACATTTCACCATAGCTGGGATTCATATAATGCATTTCATTCACAAGCCATATAGGCAAGATACACACAATGCATCTCAAACGCCGCCCTACGGGTCGGATTCACAATATCCATGTCGATTATGATGGCAGTTCAACGGCCGACTTAGAGATGACCACCGTCAATCCCTACACGGCTCACGCTGACCTGCTCACGCCGTAATGGACCATGGCACACATTTCACAAATTCAACGACAAGTTATGCATGCCAAAACATCATACATAATGTGAGAGAAGAGTCACTACCTTGATCCTTTCGTGCGTGTCCTAGCGCCGGTCTCTCCCGAGGAAGGCAAATGTCAAATCCTATATTCATAATTAGGGACGAAGGGTTATATTCTATTCCAAGACTTAATTAACTTGAAACACTTAGTTTTGGTTATCATAATTGACTCTTAAGAGGCCCCAAATGCCTCTAATAAAAGCCCTAAAAGGTTGGGAAACAATAGGTTAAAGATCCCCTTTCGATAACACAAAGTGCCAAAACATAGGGTTGGGCTGCGGCCCACCATTCCTTGGGCTGCGGCCCAAACATGGTCAGAAGGTCTTGGGCTGCGGCCCGCCACTCGTGGGCCACGGCCCAAAACAGGCCAGAAAGGTTTGGGCCGCGGCCCAGAAATTTCCTGACTCTGGGCTGCAATTCGAAAAACCATAACTAATTATAGAAAAATCGAAACGAAGTGATTCCAAAGCAAAATGAAAGGTATATGAGTCCTCTTTCAAGGAAAAATATAGCCCTTCACTGGAAATCACTACATAAATACAGAATCACCAAAAACTACACACTACTCCAAAACAGAGTTCTGTTTCAATCCCAAACTTTAGACAACCATAACTCACAGAATACTAAACGAAATGACATAAAATATATGTCCATTTTGAAGCTTGGGATGTGAAATTTAAGACTGGAAAGTTTCATAATTTTCCAATACCATTTGGTTACTCAAAACACTCGTCCATACTTACTGCGAAAAATAAAGTTCAAACAAGACCACTTTCCAACTTTTCCCAAGTGATTCAGATGAACCCAAAATCAATAACCAAGCTCATTCCCACACAAAATCACTCAAGGAATCCAATGGGAATGTCAAAATCACCAAAATCCTATTCCATTATCATGCTTTGGTTTTGGGTAACATTAAACACTAAAATCTCAAATTCTCCAAACTTAACAATTTCCAACCCAAACAATTCTATCTATCCAAAATGCATTCCAAACATACAAATTCCATACCAAACATATACCAAACTCTCAATGGCCCTCATTTTCGAAAATGAGCCCAAATTCCAGAAAATTCAAACTATTTCAAATGGTATGAAACTTAGATAGATAGATAAGTCTCACTCACCTTGTCAACTTCTCCAAAGAGAGTTCTTGATTCACCACTTCTCAAATTTTCGTGTGGCCACAAACCACAACCAATGAACAAACTACAACCATAGAAATGTTGCTCTTAACTCAAGGATCAACTTTAATGAAGGGAGTTTGAGCAATAGAGACCATTTTCCTTACCTTTTTCAAGCTTTCTTCTCTTCCTTTTTCTGCTAAAAATGGCGCCCAGCTGAGAGAGAGAGATGAGAGTGAGAGATGGAGTGGGAAGATGAAGAAGATGGTGATGATTACTCCCTCCTTTCAGCTGCACACGAAAATGTGGGGAGGAAGAGAGAGAAAGAATCATATTAAACTCTCATTTGACTTTCTCCCATACTCACTCTTTGCCACTTGTCACACTACCATTGGCTCTCACCAAATAAGTCACCAAATTAGTTACTCTAATCCCTCCATTAGCCATTTTAATCACACATCTCATTTTTCATTAGTTAGTAATTAATTTCTCCCTTAATTACCAACTCATGGCCAATAATTCCATTCTTCCAATTTTTCAATAATTATGACATATTAATTAATATTGCCATAAAACACATAATAATTCCAATTAAATTCATAATTATCCACAATAATCATGATTATCCCTTAATCAAAAATTGGGATATTACAATTCTCCCCTGTTCAATAAATTTCGCCCTCGAAATTTGTTACACATCTTGGGGCATAAACTCAGGAAATCTTTTCCTCATGTCCGCTTCCGCCTCCCAAGTGGCCTCCCTTGATGACATTCCCTTCCATACCACCTTCACAAACGGTAAGCTTCGATGCCTGAGCTTCCGCTCTTCTCGATCAATGATACGCTCTGGCTTTACCGCATAAGTGAAATTATCTTGCAACTCAACCTCTTCATATTCAATGATATGCTCAGGGTCTGGTTGATACTTCTTGAGCTGCGAGACATGGAATACATCATGCAATCTACTCAAACTCGGGGGTAGGGCTATCCGATATGCTATAGGTCCGATTCGTGCCAGAATCTCAAATGGACAAATGTAACTCATTGCACCTTACTTAAAAATCAAATCAAACACCACCCCTATAATTAATATTGTGTTGTATTACCATTGCATCGCATTACACTGTACTGCATGGTGTAATGGAATCGAACCAAACGGGCCCTTTATGTTGAGAGTCACTCCTCGCACACCCTTCTCTAGTCATGAATATCATAACAATTAAAATAAAGATAAAAAATAAAATATGCTCAAAACATAAAGAGATACCTAGGGGATAGTTACAAATTTCAAAATATTTTGAAATATTAAAATATAAAATAAAATATTTTTAAAATAAATATATTAAAAATAGAGAGATAATGAAAAAGTAGTTTTAAAATATTTTGAAATCTTATGAGGATATGCCCCTCTTGATCCAACTACTAATTTTTTTATTAGAGATCCAACTAGTACTAATGAATTTTGGAAATTAAAATTATTTTTACATTTCATAAAATATTTTTTGAGTTGATTCCTTTTACCTCAGTCTCCACCTCCCATGTTCTCCACCCCCGACACCATTAGCCTACCCATGTTCTTTTTTGTGGAGTTGGTAACCAATTCAAAGTTGCCTATAAAACTTTGTTTTATTGCATTCATTTGATTGCAACTGTTATGTCTAGATATGAGGTTGCTCGTGGTGGTGCCTCAATAGAAATGATTCTCCAAGATGCAAAGGTTAGTTTTAGAAACATTTTTGTTTGCCTTATTGTTTTGCATGATCTCACACTAATTGTGTTGTTACTATGAACTTCTCTTACATATATCAGCTCATTTGGTTTATCCTATAATATAGGGTGTAATGCTAGCGCAAGCATTTGATAAAGGGGAACTAGTGTATGATTTCTAATTTAAAGTGGAGTTTAGATAAATTCTAGTGATTATTAGACATCTGTGCTATTACAAGGATATCTTCTCAACTATATCGTTTCTTATTATCTTTATTTAAATGACGTAAAGGTGGATATCAGAGTAGCGCCTGGATCTCAAACGTCTGAGGCTGCAGGTTCTCTCTCTCTCTCTCTGTCTCACATTCACACGTCCACAGAGTACATTTGTTTGTCGGTGAATGTTTTTAAAACTGATATAGAGAAATCATATTGCTGATTTGATTGTTGATTGTGTTTCTTCAGTGAATTGGTGGAATGTATGTTTGTGAACACTTATTTTTTGAATATAAATGTTTATTACTCAAGCTGAGATAAAAATCCTCTCACATACTTACCTCGTATACCGTGAATCACGATTTATAAGCACTTATTGCCTAAAAATAGTGTGTGTTTGGGATCACTTAAGGTCTGTTTGGGAACTCGGTGGCGTCCAAAAAACACCCATTTGAAGGGTAAGACCCTGACGGACGTCGCAAGTGGTCTGAAGGACATCCCAAGTGGAGGGCGAATCGGTGGGTTGATCCAACGAGTTGTGCTTCGGTTGGTTGGATCTCCTTGTCTGTGGGTGTAGGCATGTGCAGCGGCGGAGCTGGGGTGGCGGCCGGAGCTCGAATGGTGGTCGAATCTGCTTCTCTGTGATTTCTAGTGCTCTGCTCGAAATTTTTTGTGCCTTCCTCTGCTTTTCTCTGTGGTTTCGCTTGGTTGCAAAGTGAGTCCATTTCAGCTTTCTTGCCGTCGGGAGTGTGTTTTGGGTCTCCTCCTCCGTGCTTAAAATCTCCAGCTGGATCTGCTTCAAATCTTTGGGCCGGTTCTCCTCCTCCTCCGTCGGCAGTGTGATCTCTGCAAGTGAGTTTTTTTTTCTTTCTTCTATGTATTCAAGTGACCCCACCCCCGACTGCATGCTCCTGAAATGGAATCATCTTCCTACTCGAAATGGAATAATTTTTCTAAGACAAATGTCATTGTTGCAATGTGAAGTGGTTCATTCGCTCTATGATTTCCTGTGTTCTGCTGAAAACAGTTCATTTAAGCTCCTAAAGCTGTAGTTGGATTTTCTTCAATAAAAATAACTTTTGTCAGATTAGTTATGGCCATTTGCTTACTCTTTGAAGGAGGAGTTCACTTGCATTGAAACATATATGAACACTGATATGTTTAAAATGGCTTGGTAGAGGAACTAAGTTTAATCTTTATTAGAGGAGGAGTTCGTGTGTCATTGTTGCAATGTGAAGTGGTTCATTCGATATGTGATTTCCTGTGCTCTGCTGAAAACAGTTATTGGCATCTTGAGGCCATATAGTAGAGATCACATTGATTTGATACTCCCAAAAATTCTATTCTGATTTAGGATTTATTTTGGAAATATTGTAACTTTTGAGAAGCTGCTAAACTGTGGATGGTAAGAAATAGTTGTTGTTTAGATGGTGCAAAAGATAATCTTTGGTCAAATATTTGTAAAAGCCACTGATAGGTGAAGAAATTTGATTGATAGCGTATTTGATTTGAAATGTTGCTGTAACATGTAAAATGAAAATAAGCATTATGCTTAATATGCCAGAAAGAACTTTATTTTGTACTGCCAAAAGATTGTAGAGAAGTTGGTTAATCATGTATGAGAAATATTTTATATGAAGGCATGTTTGTATATTTATATTAAGTTTAAATTTAATGACATACATCATTTTAGGCACAATAATTTTTTTTGTAGTCTCAATTGCTTGGAATGGTATTCCCTATTGCTACGCTTTTTTGAAAGCACCTGAAGATAAACTATAATTAAAAACAATTAACCATATAGCTATGTCTTTTCTGTTAAAAATGCTATAAGTAGAAGCCACATCATTCGTTATTGAGAAAGCCTTTGCTTATACTTCAAAAGTCAAAATCATTAATCGATGGTTGGTCTTTGGAGACTACCATGAAGGTAATTGCTAGTCAAATAGAAGTGTCCTGCGATTAAAAAAATAAACTTTGTTAGCAACATGTGACTTGTATGTTTATATGATAATTTTGCTTTGAAATCATTCTTTCACCTTTTAGAGTTTCTTCTGTGTACTTTATTATTAGTGCTGCATGCCTAGACTCGTTCACATTCACTTTTTCCTTTTTAGGATTTCCTTGTCATGTAGCATTTTCAAAGTTATTTTCAATGCATCTGTATATGTGTGTGTATTATGCATTGCCCTTTCTTGCTGAAATTTTCAATTAATTTCACCTGGGACATCTATTTTTTCATTCATGGTCAATTGTCGACATAGAAATATGAACAAGGGTAAGGATAAAGCATCATGGGATGTGAGTTGCACTGGGATTTTCATCGAACTCTGTATTGAACAAATATATAAGAAAGAACGTCTATGATCATCATTCACGAAGGATGGATGGAAGAGTATTTTGTCCGGCTTTAATGAAAAAACAGGAAGGTCATATGACAAGAAACAAATGAAAAATTGGTGGGATAACTTGAAGAAAGATTGGAAGGTGTGGGACAAGTTGTTCTCAAAAGAGACTGGTATTCAATATGACTCTGCAAGGCATATGGTGATTGCAGAAGATGAGTGGTGGGAGAGGAAAATACAGGTACAAAATTGTTGTTGTTGTTGTTATAATTACTGAAATAAAATTTTGTTGTTAGTATTATTAGTATTATTATTATTTTTAGTGAAATAAAATTTTGCTGTGGTAACTTGGATACGTGCAGGAGAATGCAGAGTACGCAAAGTATAGATACAGAGGTCTTATGTTCGCCAGGGAATTGGATATACTATTTAAGGATGTTTTGGCATCGGGCTCCACTATGTTCACACCATCTTCTGGACAGCGACTTCCAGTACATGACGACGAAGACGATGTTTACCGACCCACAATGGACCTAGAGGAAGGATCAGGAGATAGCGAGGAAGATGTTATAGGTCCTAGTACTGGAGGTAGTGTGGGAGTGACAGGTGATATGGAAGGAATCACCTTGACAACAAACACTCAAACAACCACACCTCGTGCTTCGGATGGAAGTGGGAAGAGAAAGAGGGTTGAAGGGTCAGAGAAAGGGAAAAAGACAAAAACAGCAACCTCGAGGGTTATAACAGATACGGTTAGTAAGATAGCTACGGCAACTGAGAATAGAGCAGATGCTCTATAAAAGCTGTCCACGAATGATGCCCTGAACGTTACTGACATCGTAGCTGACTTACTGAAGATTCATGAGGTTGTTGAGGACAAAGACTTCTGTTTCCGATGTTCTAACATGATGATGCATCAGATTGGACGCGACATGTTTCGTGGCTTGCAAGGGGATAAAACTACCTTGCTAACGTGGCTGCGGCACCATGCTTATAATAGCCCACATCTACAGCTTGCCCCTAATCAGTGAACTCTATTTTATGTCACTGTTGCAAACTCGGTTATGTATAATTCTGATGATATGTCTGAATTTATTTTGAAAGACTTCGGTTATGTGATATGTTAGGGTACATTATGATGATATGTCTAACTTTATTTTGGTAATCTCGGTTATGTGATATGTTATGGTATATTATGATGATATGTCTAACTTTATTTTGGTAATCTCGGTTATGTGATATATTTTGTTATTGTACTTGATTTCATATAATCTTGGCAATCACAGAGAATACATCGTCCATGGCAAGTTCGAGTGGTCACGGTAGTTCGGAAGAAATGACGACAGAAGGATTGTCTCGTGCAGAGCGCAGGTCCCAACTCATATCACTTTTAGATGAAGAGATTACGGAGTATGAAAAGGTGGATGTCTTGATGGCTCAATATCTCGTGCCATATGTTTGCAAAGAGCCACGCAGAACTAGTAAGCAAACCGGTGCACAGTGGGTGCAAGAGGTACTGGAAGGCCATGATAAAGTTTGTCCTGAAAATTTCCGAGTTGAAAAGCATGTCTTCCATCTCTTATGTTCTAAATTGGTAGAACATGGGTTACGGAAGACTAGGAACCTTGGAATTGCAGAAATGGTTGCCATGTTCTTATACACAGTTGGACATGCACAAGGAAATAGAATCCTACAGGAAAGATTTCAACGTTCTGGGGAAACGGTCAGTAGGATCTTCCACATGGTATTACGTGCTTGTGTGAATCTATCGACAGAACTTATCAAACCGGTTGATCCCGAGTTCAGTCATTGTCACCCAAAAATCCACAACGATCGGCGATATTATCCATACTTCAAGGATGCAATAGGAGCAATTGATGGAACTCACATCCGGTGTGTGGTCAGTCAGTCAGTCAGAGCAAGAGAGATTTATTGGGAGAAAGGGATATCCAACTCAAAATATCATGGCCGTATGTGATTGGGATATGTGCTTCACTTTTGTGTTGGCAGGCTGGGAGGGAACTGCACATGATGCTCGTGTGTTTCAAACTGCACTCTCAACTCCATCTATGAATTTCCCCCATCCACCTCAAGGTATCTATTGCTCACCTGCTCCTATATTGTGTTGTAGTTTTTTTTCCCACACATTTACTATAATTTTACCGTGTAAAAGACATTTTCGCTGTATTACTCAGGGAAATATTATTTGGTTGATGCTGGCTATCCAACACCAGTTGGATATCTTGGTCCGTATAGACGTGAACGTTATCATATTCCAGACTTCAGGCGACGGGAGGGATTTGCAAATCCAAATGAGATGTTCAATTATTATCATTCAAGTTTGCGGACAACAATAGAAAGGACGTTTGGAGTCTGGAAGAATAGGTTTCAGCTTTTGGGGGAAATGAAATCATATACCTTTGAAACACAAGTCCACATAGTTTGTGTGACAATGGCTATACATAATCTTATCAAGAGAAATTTCCAAACAGATATGGATTTTCAAGAAGCTGAACGAGGAAATATACCTGGTCAACATACTAATGATCCGATTGATGTTGCATCCACATCTACTGTCCATATATTATCTTCAACACAAATGAATCATGTGCGTGACACAATCAGAGACCAACTTGTTAGGGGTAGATGATCCAATAATGAGACATTTCATGTATGCATTCTAATTTAAATATAAATTTATCCTTTTTTAATTAAATACTTTCGTGTATTTTTTTCATAATAATTGCACCTTTTTTATTTTATCTAGTTTTTTTAAAAAAATTTCATTTCAATTATCACAATATATACAACTAATATATATATATATATATATATATATTATTCAATAAAATTCATGCCCTTTTCAGTCATTTTCCATTTAAACAGGCTTTTCAAACGCTAATCCAAACAGGTTTCAAGTTAGAAAAAAAGTCACTTCTTCCACCGCCAATCCAAACACAAATCACATCTAAAATCTAACTTTTTTTCTACATGACTTTTCCAAAAGCCCATCTAGAAAAAAAGCTCCTTCTTCGCCGCTCATCCAAACACGCACTTAATGTTAGAGAATAAGTCCTTATTACGCAAGCCGAGATAAAACTCCTCTCATATATTTACCTCGTATACCGTGAATCACGATTTATAAGCACTTATTACCCAAAAATAAGCTATTCCAAACGAGCACATAAACTATTCCAAATGAACACGTATACTAGGCATTGTTTTTTACAGCAGATTTTCAAATGTTATTATTCCTAGGAATCAAATACATTTTTCTCCCTCTAGATTCAGATTAAGATACAATACCTCAGTTAATTTGATGGTTAACTGTTTTGTACAACTCACGGAGCTCTGAAAGAGCAACTTCTAGTTTCACAATTTCGTGCCCGTTTGGATTAGCGGTAGAAAAATAGCTTTTTTTGCTATCTGACTTTAAGAAAAGTCATATAAGAAAAAAGTCAAAATGTAGATGTGATTTATGTTTGGATTGGTGGTAGAAAAAATGACTTTTTTTTGCTAATCTTGAATGTGTTTGGATTGATGTTTGAAAAGCCCGTTAAGATGAAAAATAACTGAAAAGGGCATGAATCTTATTGAATACTCCATATATATATATATATTAGTTGTATATATTGTGATAATTAAAGTGAAAAAATATAAATAAAATTTGATAAAATAATAAAAGTTTTGCATTAGGGTCAGCTGGGAAAGATGTTGGCATAAACATGTGCATCATCATATTACAATATATATGAACATATGTGTGTGTACGCTGCTATCTTCACTGATGGATATATATATATATATATATATATTTCTCCCTTTCTTCCACAAATCAGGCTAGCGATTTCTGCCGCACCGTAGGAAAAAGCTGGAGTTTTGAGCTTCAGATGTTAACCTACTTTTTTCATTAAAGCCCAGCAATATTGTTGTGATTCCAAACACCCTCATTTGATGCTTACGGGGCTTTTTCTTCGTAACGTGCGTTTTTCTTCCCTTATCGCTGTGCCAAACAGACCCTTCATGGATGGAATTGAAGTTATCGAATATATTAATGCTGTTATTTGACACGATTACCTGTGCTCTGTGCCCTTGATTGAATCTTGAACTTTTTCTTATAAATCTTTGATTATGACTGGACTTTTTTTTTTGGTTTAATTCAATTTGTTTTGCCAATGTATATGCAGTTAATAAACTACAAAATGGTAAAGAAAGGGTGGCTGCCGCTCTGGAAAAATACGTTTTTCTTGGTTTTGTTGAACTTTTTCTTGGTACTGTAAATTAAATCATGGAGGAAAAATACAACCAACTCTATTACTCCCTCGTAACTTTCTTTTTTTAAGGGCCGGTCTTTAACACAAACAATTTTTTGTATGTCAAAATTTAAATTATTTTTTTCTTTTCTACCCCTATGAAATAGATATCTTTGTATTAATGAACCACTAATTTTCTTTTATTCAATTATTTATTACTCATTTTCACTCATATTTTATAATCATTCTATCTCATATTTTTATACTCATTCTCTCTGCTATACTCTTTTAATAAATATGAGCATATTTAGAAAAGACATGATATTTTTGATACCTTCATTGTTTTTTATTAATATTAACCACCGATTTATTTTGTGCGATCAGGATAAAAGTCACCTATAGTAGGAACTATATTGGCTTTGTTTATGTGTATCAATTGCATGTAACTCACAAACAAACTGCATCACCAAAATAACCCGACACATTTGGTATATGGCTTAAACATGATATCTTAGGTTCAAATTAGGCCATATGCATGAAAAATGTTTTACTGAAAGAGGCAAAACTCACTTTAGTGATTTTTACACCTTACTAGGATTAGTGGGATACCGCTTAAAATCATACCCAAAAAACTGCACCATTTAAGGTGGGGCCGGTATGGAGGGAGATTTTAGCCTCTTAGGCTGGTTTTTAGTTTTTTTTAGTTAGATTTGTCTTTATTTCCTATGGATTAAAAAAAAGGCGATGGGTGGTATGTGAATTAGAGGTGGTAATATGGGTTGGGACCGTAGGCCGAGCCCGTCCAACCTGATAAAATGGGCGGTTTGGTTTTTATAAAACTGGGACTATATTGATGCGGTCCTTTTAGGCCCTAACCTAGATGGTCCCAACCTGTGATGGGTTGGACCACTGGGTTGGCGGGTTGGCCCATATTTAAAAAAAAAATCAAGAGGAAAAAGTCATTAGCCAAGGTCCAACCCCCAACAATCCAAGATTGTCACTCCAGAGTCCGGCCCAGTTCTCCCACTCCTTAGTCCTTACTCCTCAGCCTGGTCAACTTTGTTTTATTTTTGCTTGAAACAGTCTCTCACTCCCTGTCTCTCTCACGGCTCGCGCTCTCAGTCTCATAAATTAGTCTCAACTCTCTTTAATTTGCAATGTATTTTTAATTTTGTTATATTTAGGTATATAGAAAAAACAATCTTATTATAGAAAAAAACAATATTAGTATATTGTTAAAAAAATGAAAAAAAATATAGATTGGCTTGTCCAACCCGCCAACCCAGCGGTTATGGGTTGGGTTGGCTAAATGCTAACCCATATTGATGCAGTCCTTTTGGGTCCGAACCCATATGGTCCCAACTCGTGGCGGGTTTGCCCGAACCCACCGGGCCGGACCATATTACCACCTTTAATGTGAATTGTGAAAATGACCTTGTGGCAAGTCTTTTGAATTAAAGACTTCACTGTGATGATGTTTTAACATGGCATTGCTTTGCATTGAAGGCCATCACTTGCCAGAGCTGGAGTCCCACAAGGATCAAGCTCTCCGGCTATGTTTGGAATATTTTTTTTTTGAAAAATAAGTGCTTATTACATAAGTTGAGATAAAACTCTTCTCACATACTTACCTCGTATACCGTAAATCACAATTTATAAGTCCTTATAAGTAAAAAATAAAATATTCCAAACAAACACATAACCAACAAATTAATGCATTTTTCATCCTAATAAAATCTTAGAACTTAAACCGACCTTTTTGTTTTTTAATTTTTAAAGTATCGGAACATGACCTATTTTTGGGGAGTGAGGAAGAAACAGGACAGTTGATTTAGTTTTTTTTTTATTTCCACATTGGATTCATCATTCGTGTGATTAATTAACCGTTTGATTAGATGTATCCCCGATATTCAAATTTAGGATTATTAGGATCAATGGTCTAATTAACCAGGTATTTATTGAAGCTGGAAACTTCTTAACCTTTTTGTGAAAATCTCTAGGCAAAACATCCAAGCCGATTTAATGAAGGGTTAAGGTGCAAATTTATTAATGAAGTTTTGTCTGAGGAGTGTCTGGCACAAATATCTTTTAGAAAGGGCAAAAATACGAATGAACAATTAAGAAGGGGTAAAAATACCAATGAACAATTAAAAAGGGGCATCCACCACAAAAACCGTTAAATCCGTACTAATGCCGTTAGGGGTTTTCTTCTCTTATAATTTAACGCCGTTAGTACGGATTAACGGTTTTTGTGGTGGATGCCCATTTTTAATTGTTTATTGGTATTTTTCCCCCTTCTAAAAGATATTTGTGCCAAACGCTCCTCGAACAAAACTTCATTGATAAATTTACACCTTAACCCTTTAATGAAGCCTCCCCAAAACAGACTACTAGATTTTAGAAGTTCCCTCTTCCAATTGCATCTTCAATCGGATGAGTTAGCCTCTCAACACAAAGCATACAAAATATAAGGATAACAAAAATTATGATTATATTCTACTCCCTCCGGTCCTAATTATAGGACAATATTTGGGAGTTGATCTTGGTCCTAATTATAGGACAAAGTTTTAATTTTTGTCAATTTCTTCCTGAAATACCCGCATTGATACTTTCTCAATAATAATGAAACACAATAATAATTATTTTTTAAAAAAATTAAAACAAAATGATCAATCCATATTTTTCTTAAAAAAAGATTAAAAAATTCAACATCAGGGAGATATTGCTTCATGATAATATTTGTGATGACATTTTGCACATTAGTATGCCACTTCACATTTTATTGCAGTTTCTTTTTCTTTTTTTTCTTGTTTTTTTGCCAATATTTTATTGCAGTTTTTATTATGCTTCATTACTGATCCTCAAATCTATACGCGACTAAGATGTAATTCAAGTTGTATTGATTCTATGAAGACAAAAATTCTCTCCGTGTGAGCGTGAGAGTTTCTTTCTCTCTGTGTGAGCGTGAGAGTTTTTGTTTGTATCTGAGCGATACTGCCGTCGTATTGGCGGCGGGTGAGAGAGTGTCTGCTGCCGCTTCTCGGTGGTAGAGGTGAGTGTCTCTTTTAGATCCAACGAAGAGAGAGCATATTGCTAGATTCGATCAATTGCGATTGGAAGTAGCGATTATGACTAGGAGGTGTTAGCCAGTGTGTGGATTTGGATTTCTTGTGGAAGCGATCGGTGATTTGATGATGGAGGATCAGGGAGGCGATGGCGCGGTTAGAGCAGAGGAGTTAGTATGGAAAGAAATTGGTGATACGAAGGTAAATGGTATTGTATTGTTTGGGAAATTGATCGCGGAGAGGAGGATTAGTAGCAATACCGTGTTGATTGCTATGCATAAGGCATGGAACATGACGGAAGGACTGAAGATCTCTGAGATTAGGAAGAAACTATTCCAAATTAGGTTGGATTCGATGGAGGAAGGAAGGCGGATACTTCAAGGAAGACCGTGGTCAGTGCAAGGACATCTCTTCTGTATTCAGGAAAGAGGTCAGTATTCGACAATTGATGAAATAGACTTTTCTTACTGTCCTTCCTGGATTCAATTGCATGATGTGCCTCTTGAGGCGATGAATTCTGAAAATACACTCTGTTTTGGGCTGAAATTTGGGAAGGTTTTAGGGATGGAGGATCTAGCGTATGATAGTGCACTGTGGAGAAGCTATATGAGATTGAGAGTCATGATAAACGTTAGTCAGGCTTTAATTGCAGGTTTTTGGATTATAAGGCCTGATGGAAGGAAATCTTGGGTGAAGGCAAAGTATGAGAAGTTACCATATTTTTGTTTTAAATGTGGAAAACTAGAACATGAATCTAGATTTTGCAATGTTGAGAGGTTGCGTGCTGAGAATGAACCTAATAAATTTAGATATGGTCCGTGGATAGGTGCTGATCAGGTGAAATGTTATGAAGAAGCACTACTTATAAAGGATCAGGAATGGTTTGTGGTGGAGGGATATGATAGTAGGAAGGGGGTAAGTCTGAATTTAAATACTACTGATGGGGGTAAGGAGGTGGGTAAGGAAGGCAAGGAAGATGTTGTGTTAAAGAGGCAATATGTTACTAAAAATGCAATGCTTACTGGGAAGAACTGTATTCCTAGGGAAGTAGAGGTCGATGCATATGGGGCTGAGTCTTTAGGGGTGAATACTAGAAATATAAGGGTTGAGAGACCCCATCTAAAGATGCAAACTGTCTTTTCTATGAATCAGGAGGAGGGTTGGATGAGCACTAGAAGAGTTCTGAAGGTTAAGGGGGAACTTATAAGGGGAGATTCAAGTGCTTTTAAGAAGAGAAATAGGGTTTGTGTGGTGGATGAGCAGGAGAATGAAGAAAAGGAGGAGTTGGCTATAGTTCCGTTTGTTGAAAATTCAGTGTTAACTGAAGTTACTGAGAAGTTACAATCCATTGGGCTGAAGCGAAGTACATTGGATAGAGAGGAAAGGGGTAATGCAAAGAGAGGAAGGGTAGCCGCTTCAAATACAGAAGTTCCTATGCCTATTTCACAGTTTGCGTTAAAGCTAAAAAGGGAGGAACAGAGGAAGAAATATGTGAGGAAGAAGAGTGGTTTGACAGGTGGTAAGAAAGGAATAAAGAATGTTGGTAGAGAGAGTTTGAAGGTTGTTGATACTAATGTAATGACTGCAAATTCAGAGGTGTGTGAATTTCTTGAAGAAGCTAGAAGATTGATGGATGAAAAATATTTGAGTGTTGTAGGTGAGGGTGGCTGGCCTTTAACAGCCACCAAGGAGGCATGAAGCTAATTTCATGGAACTGTCAAGGTCTTGGGGTAGCCTTGACAGTGAAAAATTTGAGGGACATATGTGCTAAGTTTAAGCCCTCAATTATCTACCTCATGGAAACAAAAATGAAAAAAGAAAAAGCAGAAAAAATAAAGAGAAGATGTGGAATGGTACATGGTGTATATAGTGATCCAAGGGGTTTGTCGGGAGGTTTGGCATTATGGTGGAGTGAGGAAGTGGATTTAGAAATTCTTTGCTGTACTAAGAATTTGATTCATGCTTATGTTAGGGGAGGCATGTTAGATACCCCGCATTTTATTACTTGGGTTTATGGGCCTCCTGTAGAAGCAGAAAAAAGAATGGTATGGAGTCAATTAAGAGACTTTGCTAGAGGAATCAGTAACTCTTGGCTATGTGTGGGGGACTTCAATGATGTAATGTCACAAACAGAGAAGGAAGGGGGAAGGCCAAGATCTTTAAGGAAAATTTTAAATTTTCAGTGCATTGTGGCTGACTGTAGCTTGATTGATCTGAGTTTTCAGGGGTCCAGATTCACATGGAATAATAAACGAAGGGGGGTGGATAATGTCAAAGAACGTATTGACAGGGCAATGGGAAATATTGAGTTTCGGGAGGCATTTCCCAAGGCTCAAGTGTTTCATTTGGAACCAATAGGTTCAGATCATCATATGTTGCTTGTTGATTGCTGTTATGAAGAGAAGAGAGCATCGAAAAGGTTTAAATTTGAAGCAAATTGGATATCTCATCCAGAATTTAAAGAAGTTGTGAGAAGAGGGTAGAGATTGGTGGAAGGAGGCATGGAAAACAAAGTGAAAGAACTAGTGTTGAGATTAAAAGCTTGCTGCAAAACCTTTAGCAAGTGGAGTAGGAGGGAGTTCCCAAATAATAGAAGAATAATTGAGGAACTGAGAGAGCAAATTGCTAGTGGTTATAAAGGAAGGATGTCTAATGAAAAGGCGGAAAAGATAGATGAGCTGGTTAGGAAGATAGAGGAAGTTTATTGGTGGCAACGTGCTAGGGTGAAGTGGCTTAAATATGGGGATCGAAATACTAAGTTCTTTCATAGCTTGGTGATCCAAAGAAGGCAAAAAAACAAAGTATTGAGGTTGAAAGGTGAAGGGAATAGGTGGCTGGATAGTGAAGAGGAGATTAATGATTTGTTTAAACAATTTTATACTAAGTTGTTTTCTTCTTCTCATGACAGGGATATGGATGAGGCACTTGCTTATGTGAACAAGGTGATTTCAGAGGGTGATAATATTTCACTAACAAGCCCGGTTTCCATTGAGGAAATCAAGAATGCTATTTTTTAGATAAATGCTGACAAGGCGCCGGGGCCTGATGGCTTTCCAGCAATGTTTTATCACTCTTCATGGGAAGACATAGGGGATGAGGTATGCCAGATGGTACTGGATTTTTTCAGGGCAACTCAGATTTGCATGATATTAATAAAACCAGCATTGTACTGATCCCAAAGGTTGATAAACCTGATAGGGTTAGTCATTTTAGGCCCATAGGCTTGTGTAATGTAGCATATAAAATCATTGCTAAAATTCTGGCTTTGAGAATGAAGGGATTGATGAATAGGATTATTTCTCCAAATCTAAGGGCCTTTATTGCTGGTAGAATGATTCAAGATAATATCATAGTTACTCATGAAGCTTTTCATTATTTGAAAAATAAGAAGAAAGGAATGAAATGGGAGGTTGCCTTGAAAATTGATATGAACAAGGCATATGATAGAGTGGAATGGGATTTTTTGAGAGGAATAATGAGGAGGATGGGCTTTTGTGATGTATGGATAAATTGGATTATGAAATGTATAGTTTCTGTGGACTTTGACCTACAAGTTTCAGGGAAAAGTGTTGCTAGTTTCAAGCCACAAAGAGGGGTACGCCAAGGTGATCCAATTTCTCCCTACCTCTTTATTCTGGTTATTGAAGTGTTGTCTTTAATGATTCAGTTTCATGTTAACCAGAAGGAATTAAGAGGTATAAAACTGGCTAATAATTGCCCAATTTTGTCTCATTGTTTCTTTACGGATGATGCCTTGTTCTTTGTAAGGGCTGATCCAAGTAATTGCTTAGTGTTGAAGAGGATTCTGCAGGTGTATTGTAGAGCTTCAGGGCAGGAGGTGAATTTGGAAAAGTCCTGCCTCTTTTTTTCTACTAATACACCTAAAGAAGTGAGGGATGAGATTTCTGCAGTTTTGGGGATTGAGCAAGTAGATCAGCCAGGGAAGTATTTGGGACTACCAATCCTATGGGGAAGGTCAAAAACTGCTGCTTTAGCATTTGTGAGGGATAAAGTAGGGATGAAGTTGCAAGGCTGGAAGCAGAAGTTACTGACTTTTGCAGGGAAAGAGGTGCTGATTAAAGCAGTTGCAAACTCAATTACAGTGTATCCAATGACATGCTTTCTTTTTCCTAAAAAATCATGTAAGGAGATTGATAGTCTGATTGCAAAGTTTTGGTGGAGAGATAAAGAGGATAAAGGAAGTATTCACTGGAAAAAATGGGAGTTGCTAGCTAACTCGAAAGCTAAGGGGGGGAATGGGGTTTAGAGATCTGTTGTGTTTTAATAAGGCATTGCTAGCTAAAACTGCTTGGAGATTGATCCAGAATCCACAGGACTTATGGTGTAAGGTTTTGAAAGGAATTTATTTTCCTAATGTGGATTTTATGAAGGCTAAAAAAGGGGGAAAACCCTCTTGGGGCTGGAGCAGTTTGTTAGAAGGGAGAGATCTCTTGAGTAAGGGCTTGTGCTGGCAAGTGGGGAATGGTAGAAGGATCAATGTGTGGGATGATATGTGGATTCCAGAACTTGGTGGTAGAAGGCTGACCAATGGAAATGTTGCTGATGATAGGAAGAATATGAAGGTCTCGGATTTGATTCAAGATGGTAGGTGGGTGCTGGATGATATTCGGGATTATCTTCTTGGTGATGAAGTGCAGAAGATTATGAGGATTAATCTGTCCAGAACAAATGGCAACATAGAAGAATATGGTTGGGCAATAGAAATGGTGAGTATTCTGTGAAATCTGGATATTTCATAGCTAAGGAAGATAGAGGCTCCCAGACTAAGAAAGATCCCAGCACATCTTATCAAATGCCAAAGGAAATATGGAAGCATTGTTGGAAATTGGTAGTCCCACCCAAAGTGCAGCATTTTATTTGGAGAGTTCTTAGCGGGGCTGTTGCTACAAAGGAAGTTTTGCATAAAAGGCATTGTTCAAGGGATGCAATGTGTCCTGTATGTGGGTCTGAAAGTAACTCAATTGAGCACATGCTATTTTTTTGCCCATGGTCTAAGCAATGCTGGTTTGGCTGCAATTTGGGAATGCAAGTTGATAGAATGCAAATCTCAAGGGTTGATAAATGGTTAGTGAAGGTGTTAGTGGAAGACAAAGAGTTGGATAATTTTTAGAAAGCTACTGTGGCTTCTTTGTGCTGGTAGATTTGGAAAGCAAGGTGCAACTATGCATTTAAGGGTGAAGAAGTGAATCCTAGAAGGATTGTTAGTCTAGCACAGGGTTTGGTAGAAGAATTCTGGAAGAATAAAGCAGGAATTGAGTATGTGAGTAATGACAAGGAAAGGAAGAGGGCTGATGAGAATCTGGTATGGACTAAACCTTCATGTGGAGTGCTTAAAATTAATTTGGATGGTTCATATCATGCGAATAGTGGAGTTGCTGGAATAGGAATTGTGTGCAGAGATGAGAATGCGCTGTTCAAGGGGGGTCTTGGAAAACCAGTAAGCGCATGTTCTGCTCTTATGGCTGAATGTCTTGCTTTGAAGGAAGCTTTTGTGCAGAGGCTGAGATTTGCATCTTATCAGGTTTGTTTTGAGTTGGATTGTAAAATTCTGTATGATTGGATGAATGGCGCTGATATGAGGAATTGTGAGTGGCAGTGTAGGGACTTGGTGCAGGAACTTCTCAGACTCAAGGATTCTTTGGCAGGTTGTTCTTTCTCTTTGGTGAACCGCCAAAGGAATAGAGCTGCAGATCATCTAGCAGCTGGAGCATGTAAGGGAGTGTACCATGATAATTGGATGATGGTTGAATCACTTCCTATGAATGCTGTTCTTATGGAGGATGCTTTGGGTTTGAGGAGTTTTGCCTTCAAGAAAAAAGGAATTGGCTAATAGCCTCTGGATATCTGCGGTTGTACTGGTGTTTTCTATTAGTTTTATTGTTTTCTTGTAGTTGTTTGCTAGGATTGGTAAGGGTGTGATAGGTTTTATGTTAGTATCGTTTTGAGTGTTTCTTGGCTTCGGCTATTGGTGTTTGTACTTGTTTTGTTGTGATTAATAAAATTGACTCTTTTGGCCAAAAAAAAAAAAAAATTCTATACACGACTAGGAATTCTATTCCACAATGCTAGTTTTGCGCATTGCCAGAGTTATTTTTTTGTTCATTATGGGTGCATTGAACATTATTAAATAAGGGCATTTTAGGAAAATAAATAAGATTAACTAATTTAACTATTATTCTTAATTTCTCTAAAGTTAGGTAAATATATCCTATAATTAGGACCGGAGGGAGTATGTTTTTCTCCTAAAAACAGTTTTATAAAACTGTATTTGAAAACAAATTTTGGAAATAAAAAATAAAAAAAATCTGTTGTGGCAGCCCTCGTAGGCAGTGACTTGGCATTTATAGTAGATATGTGGCGGCCTTAAAAAAATAAAAAATAGAAAAATAAATACAAGAAAACAACTAAAACTATTTTTGTCTTTTAGTTTTTAAAAACTGTTTTTTTGTTGTTTTTTAAAAAAATAACTAAGTGAAAACAGTTTTTCAAACAACTTTTTTTAGTTTTTTTTTAAAAACTGTTTTTAAAAAAATAAAAAAAAATTCCCTAAATGTTTAGTCACATTTTAAGTTTATTATGTTGTTGCTTGTTTCATTTGCTTTTTTGTGTTTTCAAATTATTATAAATAAGGAGCAGTTGGGTTTAAATGCAGTTCAAAATATAGTCCCCTTAAGTTTCATGATGAATTTCTATCCTGGAGTTCAATGGCGGAATGAAGTGCTACTTTATTAATGCGACAATAAATAGCGGATAAAATTTGACTTCCACAGTATTTTCAAAGGATAAAAGAAGTTTTATGAGATAAGGAAGAAAACAATTCAAAAGTTACCGTAAATAATACTCCCTCCGATCCTAAATATAGGATATAGTTTGTAGTGTAATTTAGGATCGGAGGTAGTAGGACTTTTGAAAAAAAAAAATAGTGGGCGGAAATATATGTGTAGTCTCTTAAATTTGCATGAGGATTTATTTTCATCATTATTAACGATATTAAAATTATAAAACTAAAAATATAATTAGAATAAAAGCTCATACAAATTTAAAAGATTTAAAATATTCTTTAGCCAAAATAGTGAGAGCAACAAAGTTAGAGGAAAAAATGAGTATTGAATGACTCAGATATTTTTAAACAAAAAAAAAAAAAGACCAGATATTGTGATACTATTCCCTCTTGATATTATTATAAAGCATTAATTATCAATTTTCATATGTAAATAAAAATAATTGAAATTATTCTAAAATTCAAGTAATCCTTAGAGATTACATTAAACTTAAATATCATATTAATTATTATTTTTTTATCATCTTTATTAAATATAGACATACTTAAAAAAAATAAATTAAATGTTGTTTGTAAACTTACAGATACCTCATGGAAAGAAAGAAGAATACTTGTCCGGGGAGGACTCCGTAGCAGGATCTAATTAAAAAATTTCACCCAATTGACCCATCTACCATATTTTTTCACAATGGCAGGGTCTAGATGACACTTCTATCATATTTGTGAAATTCTGAATTGAACCCTAAAATAAAATATCGATTCCCGAGCTGTGACCCTTCGAAATTTTTCCCGTACCCACCGTTTATCCATCGGACCGCTTCAGTCGCGCATTTCCGTCGTCTTCCTTCATCCGTGGTCAATTCTTTGATTCCTCCCTTCTTTCTTCATCTATTTCGTCGTTTACCTCCTTCTGCTTGATATACCACTGTCGCTGAATCTCTCCCAATCTACCGTCGTTGAATTCCCCACCGTCGTCTTCAGGTGAGTTCTGAGCTGATGCCTTGCTGTTGTTGCTTTTTTGCTGCAGCAGACTTGACAGTATTAATGTTACCCTGTAATTTAGAGTTGTTGCTCTTATCTTATTGTTTTTTTCATGAAATGGATATTTGTAATTTTGTATCTTCTCTTTTTAACTTTGAACCTAGAAAGATAGTGTCCACAAGTCGTTGGTTGGCTAGCTGCCATGTGCTATCGCCAGGATGAGTTTCATGCAGTTGATAGTTTCTTATGTGTATTCTATTAACCGCTACAAATTCATGTATCTGGTTTTCTTTCTAGTTGCAAACCCATTGTCATTTATGCATTGAGCAGTCCATTTTTACTTTTGGGGTTTTATGAGACTTTGGGTGCAAAGTGATTAGGTATTGCCAGTTGAGAATGGTCTGTTTTGGGATATGGCTTTAATTTGTTGTCTTGTTAATTTGTCAGTGATTAGATATTGACAGTTGAGTTTCCTTTCGTGTTAATTTGTTGTGTTTTATAACTTATTTATGTGATTATGGATTTTGATGAAGACTTTGTAGTGTGGATGGACATTGCCCTTATTTATGATCATGGATGATTACTATCCATTAAACTGTGAATCACCGGTTTGGTTTTCTTAATATTGCCATTTCACGGTTCTATTTGGTCAATGTTCTCATCCATCTAATTGGGCTTCGCTGCCTGCAGCCACTTGCATTCCTCTGACTAGACCAAAAAAAAAAACTTTCCCTCACTTGTTTCCCTAATTTGTGAGTTTTCCAACACCATTCTATAGGATCTCTTCGTATATCTGCAAAATTTGAAGCTGAAGCAGAGCTCTACATTGGCCAACAAAATGGTGTCTGCCTTAATAAATGCTAATCCTATCATCTATGAAAAGAAAGAGCGTCGAGCTCGCACCACCCCCACCTTCATTGATGACGATGCTGCAGAACCGATTGACCAACAAGAAATTTTTGATATCCTTTTCAAGCATCAATTTATATGCTTTTTTTTTTTGTGCTTCTGCTTATGTGTATTGTTTGAATTTGAAGCATTAGAATTTAGACTGCTCATCAAGCCAGTCAGGTTTAACATTAGTTTGCTTAACATTCTTAAATCATATAAGAGATATTAAAGACCCAGAGCATCCATACTCCTTGGAGGAGCTCAAAGTAATAACTGAAGATGCAATTGAAGTTGATGATCAGCATAGTTATGTCAGGTAATGAACTGTTTGTTCATTTCCCCCTCTCGCTCTTTTTTGTGTGTGTGTTTTTGTGGGGGATGGGCTTTAATTATGCATGTCAAAACATCCTTGTTATATTGGATTCTGATACTTTTCACCAGGGTTACGTTTACTCCTACAGTTGAACATTGTAGCATGGCAACTATCATAGGTCTTTGCTTACGGGTGAAACTCATGAGGAGCCTTCCTTCACGCTACAAGGTACTGACATATATAGTTTACTATTTTTGTTGGCTAATCTAATATATGTATGAAATTTTTGTGGAAATTGGGTCTTGACTCTTGACATATGGATCATTTTTATATTGTGGCTTGTCATTATACTTCAGAAAAGTAAATCATTTTACAAATGATACTTGGAAGCAATACAGAGAGACTTGTGGGTCCATACAATAACACCACAACAACAACAAAGCCTTATCCCATTAGGTGAGGTTAGCAACATGGATCTCACGACGTTATTGTGTTCTATCGAAAACCAAATCTTTAGATAGATTATTAACTAATAGATCCCACTCTATAATCTCATGGAAAGTTTGTTTCAGTTTTCTTCTACCTTTTTTTAGAGGGCTCCAAACTGCTTTATCGACCTTCTTCACCGGCACACCTAATGGACGTCTTTGGACGTGTTCGAACCACCTCAGATGATTTTTTACCATTTTCTCCTTAATAGGTGCCACTCCAACTTGTTCACATATATGATCATTATGAATCTTATCTTTTCTTGTATGACCACACATTTATCTCGGCATCACTTTAAGTCCATATTGTCCCTTTAAAGTCCAACATTCACTACCATATAGCATTGTTGGTCTTATAGCTATGTAATAAAACTTCCCTTTTACCTTATTAGGAACTTTCCGATCACAAATAACCTTAGTAGTTTTTCTCCATTTATACCACTTAGCCTGAATTCTATGATTTACATCTTTATAAATTTCACCATCTTGTTGTATAATTGATCCTAAATATCTAAACTTTTTCACTTGTCGAATGACTTGTTCTCCCAATTTAACCTCCACATCATTTCTCACTTGTCTCTTGTCAAAATTGCAATGCTTATATTCTATTTTGCTCCTACTTAGACGAAAACCCTTCGACTCCAAAGTCCTTTGCCATATCTCAAGTTTAGAATTAGTCTCCTCCCTTGATTCAGCCAACAAAACTATATTATCAACAAAAAGCATGCAGTCAGGGATCTTTTCTCTGATAAGCTCAGTTAGAATGTCGACCACTAGGTTAAACAAATAAGGGTTCAAAGCTGATTTCTGATGTTGGTCAATCCTTATAGGAAAGTCCTTTGTCTCACCTTCAGGCGTTCTAACACTGGTTGTTACTCCATCATACATGTCCTGAATAGCCTTGATATATGCAACGCGCACCCTCTTTTTTTCCAAGGCTTTCTAAAGTACATCTCTTAGCACACGATCATATGCTTTTTCCAAGTCAATGAAAACCATATGTATATCCCTTCTTTTGCTCCAATACTTTTCCATTAGCCCCCTTAGTAAATAAATCGCTTCTATAGTGGACCTTCCCGGCATGAACCCAAATTGGTTCTCAGAAACACCAGTCTCCAGACTCAACATATGTTCAATTACCTTTTCCCACAGTTTCATTGTGTGACTCTTAAGCTTAATTCCTCAGTAGTTTGCATAATTCTGAATATCTCATTTATTTTTATAAATAAGGACTAGAGTACTTTTTCTCCAAGTATCAGGCATTTTCTCGGATCGTAGAATCTCATTAAATAACTTAGAAAGTTACAACACACCCTCTTCACCCAAACATTTACAAACTTCAATAGGAATACCATTATGTCCAATAGTTTTACCAATTTTTATTTTCTTAAGAGTTGTCAAATCCTCCATGTCATAAGTTAACCCTCCCCCTTCATCATTTAATAGCTTATAAAAGTAGACTTCCCACATATTCTTAATAGCTCCATCAGTAACCAAAACTTGGCTTTCTTCGTCCTTTGTACATCTCACTTGGTCCAAGTCTCTTGATTTTCTCTCCTTATTCTTTGCTATCTTGTAAATCTTGTGCTCTCCAGCCTTTGTTTCTAACTCCTTATAAAACTTTTCATATGCTTTGGCATAAGCTTCACTCACTGCCTTAGTCTTCTTTTTAGCCAAGTGACACCTTTGCCAATTTTCAGCATCATTACATAAATGTATGACTTTAAAATAATCTTTCTTATTCTTGACTTTCTCTTGAACAGATTCATCCCACCACCAAGTCTCCTTATCTGGCTGATCAAAACCTTTTGACTCCCCCAAAATAGCTTTAGCAACCTTATGAATCTTAGCCATATTCTCCCACATGATATTAACATTTCCTTGTGCCTCCCACATCCCGTCCTCCAAAAGAGTTCTCTTGAAAATTTCCCGTTTCTCCCCCTTTAACTACTACCACCTGCCCCGTGGGTTTAAAACTTGACAGCTCTTTTGTTTTATACACTTAATATGCATATCAAGGACCAAAACCCTATGTTGTGCGGTCACGCCATTCTCAAGGATCACTTTGCAATTAGTACAAAGTCTTCTGTCAAGATTCCTTATCAAAAAGAAGTCAATTTGTGTCCTTCTTCCTCCATTCTTGTATGTGATTAAATGCTCATCTCGCTTCTTTAAGAAAGTGTTGACAATCTTGAGATTATATACCAGGGAGAAATCAATAATAGATTGACCTTCATTATTAAGCTCCCCAAAACCAAAACCGCTATGAGCCCTTGCATGTGGTCCTACCGCCTTACCAACATGTCTATTAAGATCCCCACCAATAAAAATCTTTTCGATTAGTGGAATGCTCTCGATCAGTCGCTTCATATCTTCCCAAAACTTTTCCTTAAGATACACTTTTGCCCCCTTGAGGTGTGATAGGGACTAAGATAATATAGGCTGCCAAAGTCTCACATCAAATAGTATGGGCTGCTTGATGGGGTACTTTAGTGCCTTGGCTCTCGCACCTCAATAGCTAGCTTTTGGGTGTGGTTCTCCAAGGTGCTTGGATGCCTATCAAGGTGCATACGCACTGATAATGTTGATAGTATCCTTCCCAACAATCATTTTTAAAGATATGATTCTATCCTCGACCCTCTTAATTTCCACCACATTCTTCCTCTACTCGTTATCAACGATGATACTAACACCACTCTTTGCATTTACATTTCCGGTGCACCAAAGCTTGAAACCATTAATTTCTCGAGATACTTCCTTCCATTTAGTTTCCTTGAGGCCTAAGATGTTAATATTACAATCTACCATTAACCCCACCACCTCTATAAACTTTTCATTCAGAGATCCAATGTTCCAGGTGCCAAATTTGATCTTGCTCTCATGAACTAGCTTCTTTAGCCGCCTCCGTTCAAAAGAGAGTGGTAGCCCTTGCTCATTTAACACTACACCCGGGTGATGATGCAACGGCTCTTGCTCACTTCTCACTATACTCAAGCCATACAACGCGTTACTTACAGGCAACGACCTAGCATTAGCATAATTTCTTCGTTGATCCATGTTCATAAAATATTCGATAGGGTTTTACGTTGGCTCTTGGGACCTAACACAACCCTCCTCCTGTACCCAGCCGGGCTTGGGACCAGCTATAAAACATAGGCAAAGTTGGTCCATGCAATGACATTCTGTTTAATTCAACGTCGTTGTGGTTGCTTGCCTTTACCATTATATTTTTCTTGAGTATTGTAGGTTGTTGCTTGCATAACAAAGGATATATAATGGTGAAAAACAATGTCCTTTTCTGTTGTATGACATCCTACCAAGTGTGCTTACTCCTAACATAACCAATGCACTATCATAATTTCTATTATGAACTACAACATGATTGTAATGAAAATCAATATTATATTACACAAATTATCTATCTTTGGTAGCATTTAAAGTATAGTGCATAGCATTCATGGAGTTTAGATCAAATTCTAGTGACTTTTAGACATCTGTGCAATTAAAGGCTATCTTCTCAACTATATCCGTTTCTTATTTTCTTTATTTAAATGATGGTTAGGTGGATATCAGAGTAGCACCTGGATCTCATTCAACTGAGGCTGCAGGTTCTCTCCCCCTCCCCCTCCCTCGTTCAACTCACAGAGTACATTTGTTTGTTGGTGAATATAAAAACAGTACTTTTAGAACTGATAAAGAGAAGTCATATTACTGATTTGTTTGATTTTTGATTTCATGTTTCTCCAGTGAAGTGATGTATACTAGTGATTTTTTTTAGCAGATTTTCAAATGTTATTGTTCCTGGGAATCAAATATATGTTTACCCCACTAGATTAAGATTCAGATACAATACCTCAGTTAATATGATGGTTAACTGTTTTGTACAACTCACGAAGCTCTGAAAGAGCAACTTCTAGTTTCACAATTTCATGGATGGAATTGTGGTTATCAAGTATATGCTTTAATTTGACCCAAGTACCTGTGCTGTGTGTCCTTGATTGAATCTTGATTTTTTTCTTTATAAATTGTTGATTGAATGATTGTGACTGGACTTTTTTTTGTTTAATTCAATTTCTTTTTCAAATGTATTTGCAGTTAATAAACAACTAAATGATAAAGAAAGGGTGGCTGCCGCACTGGAAAATCCAAATCTACTGGATATGGTTGATGAATGTTTAGCTCCATCTTTTGGTTGAAGGAGCTTTTAATCCCTCGATTCAATAAGACTGTAGTGCCCTTAATGCGTGGACCTGATCAGTTTCATTTCATCAGTTGGTAGACATTGTATTCATTGTATGATTGCTGCCTCCTTGGCCATGCAATTTTTTCCTACTATACGTGGTTTGAGTTACAGGTACGAATACGCAGCTGAGAAAAGTCATAGATGTGCTACGTCCATATGATTATTTTTGAATGAGAGGAAGAACATGTGTTGCTTGGTTTTGTTGTACTTTTTCTTGGTGCCGTAAATTAAATCTTCCAGGAAAAATAAAACCAGCTGTATTTATCTGGTAGTAGGAACTATCTTGGGGTTTATGTGTGTGTTGCACTTAACTCAAACAAACTGCATCATATATTAAGGTGGGTAATATGTGAATTGTGAAAATGACGTTGTGTCCAGTCTAACTCGACTAGAGCCGGGAAATTGGCGGGCCGGCCTGTTTAGACCCGAGGCCTTTAAAGGTCGGGTTTTTTATTTAGAAGCTAAAACAGAAAGCGGGCTTAAAAGGGCCGGTTTTGTAGGGCGGCAGGCCCTACAACCTTATAGGGCCGGTCCTTTTAGGCCCGTTTAATATTATTTAAAAATAAATTAATATATAAAATATCATTATATCAAATTATCAATATAAAAGACACCTAAATACCTAATAGAGTATTAGTAATAGATAAACACTTATTAAATGGTTTGATTTATTTTATTTTCTACAATGATTTATTTATTTAAACTATAAAAAAGAGGCTAATTTGGACATTAGATAATTATTTTAATTAAAAATTTATGACTTTTAAAAATAATATCTTTCAATTTAAAGCAAAATAATAAATAAATTGTAAAACTTGAAAAAGATTTTTTTTTTAATCGAAATGAGTTTGAGCTCGTGAAGGGTCAGCCCTGTAGAGCCACGGGCTTTAAAAATTGGGGGGGTTTTAGGAAACGGGCCTAAACGGGCAGGCCTTGTAGGGCTAGGCGGGCCTATATTCTCGGCTCTAAACTTGACCCATCGTTTTTCCCCCCTCTTGTAGTATATGAACAGGACCTTTTTTGGTGATGAAGAAACAAGGCAGTTGATTTAGTTTTTGTCGGTTGGTTTCACCGTTCGCTTGACTTATTATCCGTTTGACTAGCCTTATGCCGATATTCAAATTTAGGATTATTAGAGTGTTTGGTTTGGCTTATTTGGGCCTAATAAGCCTGATTTTGCCTAATAAGTCCTAAAACAAAACACAACCCAAATTAAAGAGTGTTTGGTTGAGCTTTTATTGAATAGGCAGTTGACTGATTTAATGGTTTTTTCAATAAGGCAAAGGAACCAACTTATTGCTTATTGAATATTGATTTTTGACTGTTAAATGCAATAAATGTTGTCTGCCCAACAATTATTTTTTATCTCTCCTCTCCTCTCTTCTCTTCTCTCTATCTGCCGGCCGTCTCCCACCTAGACACAAGCTTAAAACTTGCTGCTTCCTCCCTATCTCCGCTACCAAACATCCAACTCCTCGGTGCTGTAGTTAAGGTCGACGATGGTGGTGTGTACAAAAAAGGCAGTTGACGATGGTGTGGTGGATTATGCCGCTGGGTACGGTGGCGGAAGGCAAGGGTTTGGTGACGGTGCTCTCTCTGATGTTGAAGAAAGGAAGGTCGATGATGATGATTTGAATCCGGTGACGGAGGTAGGAGGAGGCAAGAGGTTCAGAGCTCCTCGATCATGGTTCACGGTGCTCTATGTGTCTGCCATTGGTCTCTAGTCCAGTTTTGTTAGTAAGAAGAAGAAGAAGGAACCTGATCAAAACGTAAGTTTTGACTAGGGACCTTTCTGCAAATTTCAAAAGTTTATCGGGAGGGATCATAGTGTAAAACATTGAAACTTATGTAGGGTGGAGTTATAATTTTAAAAGTTCTAGGTTTTTTCTATAATTTTCTCTGGCCCTTATCTACATTTACTTGTAATTTTCAGAAATTGTAGGGCTTTCTGTAATTTTTCCTAGTCTTCAAACAAATTTTGACTTTTAAATAAGCACTTATCTAATCATCAATCCAAACAAGTTTTAACTTATACAATAGCACTTATTCAATCGCTCATCCAAACATAAATCATATTACATAAATTGACTTTTTGTAAAGTCATTTTCATAAGTCAGAATCAAAATAAGTCATTTTTTTTACCACTACCCCAAACACATACTTAGGCTTGATAGTCAATATGCGGGTTTGTACTATGTAGGGATGCATCTTCCCTAGAAATCAATCAGGTTCTAAGGTTTCAAAAGCAATTGAGGTTTCACTTTTTTCATTAAGCATGTTTGAATTAGCTGTTAAATAATAATTGTTTTAGGAGAAAAAGTGATATAAATGATTTTAGAGAATATATTGAGAGAAAATAGAATGTGAAAAAAGTGATGTTGACATATTGAAAGGAAGATGCGGGAATTTTCAGTGTAGTTTGTCTGTCACTTGTTATTATTACTACTATGGTTTTCCACCCGGCTTCTAAAAGACCATGGTTTGAATGTGCAAGTGTCCTTTGCCGAAAAAAAGAAGAAAATCAGCTGTTTGGCTTCCCTCTTTTCAAATCCATGGTGTTCAGAAGGTCTCTCTCTTCCAATTGCTTCTTCAACCAGATGCGATGCGCTAGCCTCTCAATACAAAGCATACAAAATAATGGGATAAATCACCGTGACAAGTACCATTGTTCATTTCAAAAGCTTCAGATTCCTAGCCATTCCACAACTGTCAATCTACCTGCTTTGACAGAATTTATCATCGTGAATAAGCCCTAAATCTTTCAAAGTCTCGGAAAAAGTTTAGTTAATTCTATCATATGCTTTCTCTAATTATCTAATACCCGATGAAGAAAGTCTAAAAATGCATTTATTTACATAAACTTTGGCTTAAAAAAACAAGGGTTAATATAACTTTTGGTCCTTGAAGTTTGATCTAATTTTGGTTTTGGTCCCTCAAGTTTGAAATCGGTGGTTTTGGTCCCTGAAGTTTCACCCAATTTTGGTTTTAGTCCCTCAAGTTTGAAACCGATGGTTTCGGTCCTTAAAGTTACATCCAATTTTGGTTTTGGTCCCTAAAGTTTGAAAAAGACTTGATTTTTTTTTTTCCGGGTCGGGTCGGGTTTCAAAAACGAGTCGCCAAATCCTTTTCAAACTTGAGGGACAAAAACCAAAATCGGGTGAGACTTCAGGGACCAAAACCACAGATTTCAAATTTGAGAGACTAAACCAAAATTGAGTGAAACTTCAGGGACCTAAACCACCGATTTCAAACTTGAGGGACCAAAACCAAAATTGGATTAAATTTCAGGGACCAAAAGTTATATTAACCCAAAAAACAAGGAATAAATTGGGATCCATGATCCTTAATAGGCACAGGAAGTATCTCTCTTTCGCGTGTATGACTACAACTACCCCCACATAAGAGCCTTGGCGCAAGGAAGAAGTCAAAGTAGAATGAAAGTCAGCACAAGGGCTTTGGCTTGATCTTAGCAAGCAACAATCCAGCCAAATCAGGCAGGCTGTTAAAGACATCCTCTTAATACATACCCAAAAAAATTATAAATTATAAACTATAAAGAAAACTTGACACCTTCATCATCAGCTGAAGTTCCCTTGAAGATGACAAGCTTCCCCTTCTGTTCCAACAGCCTCAAAGCACGATTCAAGATGGTGCGATCTATCCCATGAAGCTCTGCAGCATACCAGAAAGTTCCAGAAAGCCAATTATAGTAAAAGAGAAATTTTCCATCCACAATTTCAATAGCAACGCGCATAGAAGGGGGGAAATACTGGATAAGTAGATTAACTATATTTTTAGTTCAAATGGGCTTGAAGAGACTCTTTGGCATGCTAAATCTCCGGGAAGGTTGGTTTTTAATCTAAACCATGTTTGTTGTACTAAACAGGGCTCATACGGGTCAGAAAATTACCCGTTCCTTGAGATTCAGTCCCTGAGCACAATTCCTCTATTGTCACAACCCCGTCTTCCAACCCATTATCTCTTGCCTAGTCGATATAGGAGCAAATTCAGTTAATTGCATTAAATAACAGCTCAAGCACCAGGATTATGAAAATGCCAATCATAACTTACAAATTGCACAACAATGTCAGCCCAATCTTGAATCCGATGCCAGAGAATAAGGCATTTTTTACGTCCTTTATGCATCCATTCAGCTCGTCCTGCCAAATCAGAATTGAAGTTTATGTGTTTTATCTCAACCAAACTCAGGAAAGTAAACTAAATTGTGTGACCACAAACCTTCTGAAACTAATGCAGAGAGGAAGGCTTCTCTGGCTTCATGACTGAGAGACCCTGCACTATAAACAAATCAAAAAACAATCCACATGGCAAAAGATGGAAATAAGCAACATAGACAACTAATGGAGATTTTGTATGATTGATCAATTCAAAGCAATGATGCTATAAAATCAATAAGCAGGCAAGAATGATGATCTTACTTTCAATTGCAGGATTTGAAAATAGAGGGAATTCTTCTTCAAGACCAACCACAAATATCTTCTGCGTTCTGCAGTAATCCAGAATAAGATCTTTCCACAACTGTACTTGCTTCTCCCTTGTGTCTCTCACAGGCTGCAAACTGAAAGAACAACCACGACAAGGGCACAAGCCTAGTCAACCATAAGTTTCTTTTTTCCTTTTTGATTTCTCAAAATCATCCCACATTCTTTTAGAGTGGGGCTTATCTCATTGAGGACCTGTGATTGCCCCCCTCCACAAGTCTTTTCAGTGATTTCAAACCCCTAAATTTGTAGAGGTCCCTCAACAATAGTTCAAATTATAAAATCTATAGCCAATCAACTGCAAGTTTCTGACTGGCTAATATAACAACTAAATATAAATACAAGTATGATAACGAACACCAAGTGCAATTAAATTTTTAGAAATAAAAGAATCCACTATGCAACAACGATTGAATGCAACCTGAAGAAGCATAAATACTGTTTATTGGATTGTGATTTTTTATCATGGCTCTTGATACAATCATTGAAAAAATCTCAGCTGATGGAACCTATACTGTTTGGTGTAAAAACTCTAAAATTTGGCACAGATATCATCTTTGTCATTTTGCTAAAGTGTAAATTACTTGTTTATTTTTATAAGCATCATCGCTGTAGTGAGGAATTTATCAAATTCCACTATCAAAAGATGCATAGGCATAGCAGTTCATTTTTCCAGTATGAACACCCCAAAGTTAGCTTTATTGTCCACCTCATTGAAAGCACAAACTGCTACAAAGTCTCTATAAATTGACAATGCTGTTAGGGATGAGTTAAAACTTATGATTTCAAACTTAATATTCTTAAATAGTAAAACTCATTGGGAAAAACTAAAATCGCTTCCTGCTTGTCCTCATAAAGATATCTCGAAAGTGACAATCTGATCAGTTTTGAAATGTTTGATTTGGTTCATCTTTTTACCAATTTCCATTACTGTCAAAAGGGTACAAAGCCATCCCATATGGAGTCTAGAAGAAAATTCTTAGAGAAGATTCTATAGACCGGTAGAATAGTTAATGCAATACCGATATAATATTTGTAAAAACACGTCTGCAGTCTTCCTTTCAAGCTTATCCTCCTAAGTGACAATAAATGAATACAAATAGTTGACATCTATGTCAAATCGCAGAAGGCATACACGTCTCGCTAGTAAATGTGTAAACAAGAAGACAACTACCAACATTGGACATCAAATCATCAACAATTATGTCAATTTTGTCAACTTCTTAATAAATTACACAGTATAGAAAGAAAAGGGATTTACGTGAAGTATGGAGGATAATTGAAGAAGTGGGGTAGCTTGAACTCGCCCAGTTTCTGCATCTCTCAAGTACTTCCGCCGGCACAATGGGGAAATAATAATTATGCAGCAGGTCTTCTTGATGCTTAAATATCCTCAACTTATCGCTTATAACCTCCAACTTATAGGTAAAATTTCTGGCACAAAAATTCAATTACCTTCCTTACATGTATCGGAATAAATGATAAAAGGATAAGTAAATTAATAAGCAACAGATGTATGATTAAAATAGCATTCGACATTGAGACCCAGAAATATTCACTTCAATAAAACTTGCCTCCAATGTTAACAAATTTCTCGGTAGGTTACAATTTTAAACTGATTTATCCAATTCAACAACTATTTACTAGGGTGTAAATGCGAGAAAGAGATGATGAAATTCAAGCAAATAATCGCCTTTGACGGCTAGGTTCTGAAACATATAGCAGTTAGTAGCCGAGAAATCCAATTAGAGGACCCTACCTTCAATAGCCGATCAGAGCTTTTCGCAGAATTGAGATGGTCTCTCTCAGCTGGAGACCCTGCCCAGAGACGCAGGACGGGGAAGAAGGGTCACGAAGAATTAGCCGGGCGAGACTAGGCTTCGCCTAAATAGTCATGGGGCTTAAAAGTTAAAACTTGACCCCTGGCCTGTTTGATTGGAGGGGAGAGGATTGGATGGAAATAAAAACGAATCCCTATCCTTACTTGATTTGAAATTTTAGTGGGGAGGATTCAAAATATACCCTTTAAATTCCTCCGCACTCCTTATTTTAGTTTACTCTAAGGGTCGTTTGATATGTTGGAATTGATTTTGATGGAAATGGATATGGATATGGATATGGATATGAAAATGAGGACTAAAAGTATGTTTGGTATGTCATGGAAATGAGATCTAATTTTTGTATAAAAATATCAAAATGTCCTTCAATTTTTTATTTTTTTTGAAGGTAGTGGAGGGTAATAGATGGAAATGATAACATGAAATTATAAATCTTAGGTATTTTGATGGAATTGATTGGGTGGAATTGAGCCTATTTGGCTTCCACATGGAATTGGAAAATTTTCCAATTCCATCATACCAAACAAGCATCATGATGGAATTGATCCTCAATTCCATTTCCATCACCTCTAATTCCATCATACCAAACATGACTTAAGTTGGGGTTTTTTAGAGGAAAGTCAAAAATCTTGACCAATTTGCCCCCATTAACTTTATGATATTCCTATTGATGCCTTTGGCGGACAAAAAAAAAACCAAGACTCTTGGAGATACTTCACCGAATCTCAGAACTCTCTACTTTAACCCAGCGCTTTCTTCTTCGGCTGAAATTATCATCCTTCAACCAAACATGCTCATGCCACGGTGATTACGAAGAAATAGTCCAATCTATCTATATGATATGCCATGTAATTTTACCATGTTGATTTAAACTGCAGCAACAGGATATACAGAATACTATTTTGTTGCTCAATTTGGAAGAGTTTGCTTTCTAATCAGGATATACAGAATGTTTAATTAGGTTCAAGCCTGACATCATATGATCACTTTGCTTTCTAATTTTTACCCATATAATTAATTATCTCTGCCTTCACATCTCTGCAAATTCTTCAGGCATGTGGAGCACTGGAATGTTCCGAAATGACTTTATTTAAGCAAATTCTAAAGCCTAGCAGAGGATTTGGCATAAGAGAGCAGGTTAGTAAGTGGTTGAAATATATACAGGAGCAGCTCTAACAAAGGCTTTTTATCTGTAGCAAAGTCCCTAACAATACCTCCATAAAGGCTTATGAGGATCCAACAGAATTTTGTTATGTAACCTGATACGAATCTCTTTCTGAACTGAAAAGCAATATGGCATTCATTACGTGCGAAAAGAATAGACCTTAAAGCACTGGAAGAAGCTGAGATATAGTGTATAAATACTTTGTCAAAACTAGTCTAGTAGTTCTCTGGAAATAAAAAAAAGAAACTTAGGGGACTGTGGTTCAAACATAAAAGTTGCATAATTTGAGTTTTGAAATTATATTTTCATATCAATAAGAGATAAAAATATCATTATATAAATTTTTATATACATATTAAGTATTAACAATATGTTGAGAAGAGAGTGAATTTTCATCAATTATATAATTTATACATATATATAAAAAAACTAACATATGAGGGTAAAACGGTAAATTAGTTACTATCTCACTTTCCATCCCCTCTTGAATCAAATAAAGAATCATTAAAAATCTCTCCTCTTCTTTTTCCTTCAACCAAACAAAATAAGGTAACCCTCCACCCCACCCATTCCATCCACTCCCTTCAAACCAAACAGTCAATATGAATAAATTCAAGTGAGGATGACAAATAAATACTATTTAAATTTGAAAAATCCCAAAAAGTCATATGAAATAGATAAAGGACAGAAAGGTGATGTAATAGAAATTTAAGTTTTTGAAGTTTAGGTATTTTTATTAAAATGTCTCTCACATTTTTTAAAAAAAAAGGCTAACCTTCATTGAATGGCACCATCTTGTTGATTGGTCGGAACTTCGGTGACAACTTAAGAATCACAACTAGCAACTTGGGTATACATATGGACAATTTGAGCTTTCCAAGTTGTCAATGTGTATACTGAAGTTGCTAATTACTATTCTTAAGTTGTCATTGCCTATACCGAAGTTGTGAACAACACCTATCAAGTACGAATTATATGCATATATTTATACATTGATGATGGTTTGTTTGAACCACATTTTGGGTTCCTTTTGAGTTTAGTAAACATTCTCTTGTGTGAAATCTTGAAACATTGCGGCAGGTATTTTTGCATGATATATAACCTCATTACAGTTAGTTTTTGTTTTACAACCCTTGTTAATTTGTTCCTTTTGTTGGTTTTCCCTCTTTAAGTAAAACAAATCCTAGATGCAACCTATTGGATTTCTAGAGCTACTACTTACTACTAGCCCTATAAATTTTTTATTGCTTGTTCTATGGCAAAATTATTACAATGCTCGTGCTTGATACCTCTACATATAGAATTAATAATAATACATATCATGGCAATATACTCATTCTAAAAGCATGAGTAACTTTATTTTTTATACAATTAGTAACTTTATTTTAAGGACAAGTGTTTTTAATATTATTTCTTCTAATAACCAAGTTATCATGGTATCAGACCTAAGGAAGTATATCTTTTTGTGACTGATAAGTACATCAAAAGAGGAACTTCATCTTTTGAGTTTCCTACTAAAAGTGCAATCCAATCACTACTTGGCGAGGTGTTTTTGAGTATTATTTCTTCTAATAGCCAAGTTATCATGGTATCAGAATCAAAGATATGATGGTATCAAACCCAAAAAAGTATGTCTTTTTTTGAGAGGTAAGAACGTTTAAACGAAGAGTTTCATCCTTTGAGTTTGCTACTAATCATGCACTCCAGCAGTTACTTGACAAAGCCACGCAATCTTCTGACATGTGTCAAGAAATTATTAAGAGCTTTGCAGAATTTGTAGGCTTAAAGAAGAACAAGCATTGATGGTTAACATACAATATATTAACCAAACAACTCATTGAAGATAGTAAATATACAAAAGCCGCTGACCTTCTTAGAGTTGTATCTAATCATGAGTATGTGGGTTTGACATCTAATGATGTCTACTGATTTAGAGGCACCTTTTATGGATATGATTAGTAAAAGGCTCTCATACCCAAGGCTCATCGGCTGAAAGCTTCCCTTGATAACATGTTTGAAACATTAACATAAATGGTGATATGGGCAACACGTACAAGGTTTCATCAAACTAGATACGGATGGAAGTCTTGTAAAGGGAAAAGGAGGAATTTGAGGATTATTCTAAAATTCAGTTGGGACATGCTCTAAGGATACTATAAACACCTTAGACCAAGGATAGATATCTTTGAAGTTGAGGTTCTCTCAATTTAAGAAGGTTTAAAGCTGACTGTGAGTTTCGGCTATAAACAAATCTAGTTGGAGACAGATCACGAGCTATTTTGTGATTGGTCCCTTCAATGCTCTTCTATTGCAATTAAAGGGACCAAACACAAAATAAGGGTAGAACTGAAAGATATTTACAATCTCTTGGCCCACTCTCTACCAAACTCAACATGGCCGGCACATGTGTATCGATAAGCGAATGCCTGTGTGGATTCGTTGACAGCCCGAGCTTTAAAACATTTTGACAATAAGAGTGAAATTCAAGTTATAGATCTTTCTACATTCAAGAAGTTGAAAAGACTACTTAAAGAAGATAAGGAGAGTCAAGTTAATATGTATCATAACCAAGTAATCATGGTATTAGAGTCAAGTTAATATGATATCAGACTCAAAGTTATCATAATATTAAAGCCACATTATTCATTACTAAAACAACCTCCTTATCTACTGTACAATTAACTATTTTAAACAAGTTATTAAAACATTAAGTACTACTATGATAGAATAAGAAGAAACCAATTACAACAGCCTACCATAGTCACAAAATTGTTTACTAAACACTTTGAAAAAGTCAACCATGTTAGAAAGAAATAAAACCAATCAAACAAAAGTCTATCATGGTTGTTAGGATTTAACATTTATAATAAAAGTAATTATAGCCTTTCCATAGTAGAAAAGACTCTACCATGGTAAGAAAATTCTAGCTATCTTTTTAACACAATATAATTCTATCACTTAGAATTGGGATACCAATATCACAATTAATATATTCTCAAATGGGCTAGGGCATTTGAGGCCTCCAGTAGAATAATAATCACTATAGCCCATTATAACAACATATAACAAAATTTAAATATCTCGATTCATTTGATTCATCAAAACATTTGGGCTCGGCCCATAACAAAACAACCACCATAATAAAATAGTATATAGGGCTCTGCCCATAGTGCAAGACCAATATGCAACAAAATATTTAAAATATGCAAAGTATACCAAATGGGCCCTAGAGCTTGGCAATATACATCAATTAGAACATATTAAGCGAAAGGAGGTGAAACAGAGGCAAAATGAAGGCTCTAACCTCACATGACTTCCCCTTAGAACAAACATTAAACCTGTACCTAAAAAACACAATAATAAACCACAGGATGAGTAAAATGAACCAAAAACCATAATTCCAATTTAATAAGTATGTAAGGAATGATTACAAGATAATTAAGTGGGCTAAGTATCAAGCAATACAACATAAAGTATAAACACTTGCCATAAACAATTGTAGTATAAGAGTAATTAAGTATGCATAGGACTCCCTTAACAATCCTTATAAGTGCTGATGAGCATAAGACTCCATTTCCCATCCTTATAACCGTTGACAAAACCCATGGGCTACAATACATAACAGGATTCGTCTTTATGACAAGACTGCACCAAGCCCTCCTATAATGAAGTGTAGCATGGCCAAAAGCTATTGAACTCACATCAAACCATAGGTTCCCTTTCTTTAGAAACAGAAAGGGGTCACATGTCCCTTGAGCTTACCTTTATTTGGTTAAGGAAGGGTGACACCAAGCCCTGAAAATATTAAAGCTAGCCATTAGGCGCCAAGTGGCGGCTATACCACATGGTGTAACATCCTAATTTTTATTAGCATTTTAGAGTTAGTTATAGTTTAAGTTTTAATTAGTCAGGAGTATATAATAAATTAATAATTTAAAAGAAACATCAAGTTCTGAATATTATTCTATACTAAAATAAAAATAATACAAATAAAATACATCCTTAAAATAATTATTCTAAATATATGGGCATGTGTATATATCTATATATATGATTATTAGAATAGATAATAAAAAAATGCTGTCAGAATATTACAACTACTATTATTTAATTATTATTTTTTTAAAAAAAATATTATTTTAATAGGAATCAAAACCCTAAAGTTACTCCTATATAAGACCTCTTTTTCCTCACTTCACCTATTCTCTCATCTCTCAGCGCGGCGCCACAGTTTTCTTGGGTGAGTATTCTTCTCTTTTGCGTTTTCCCCTCTTACCAAACTTCCCTTATTTTGATTTCTACAGCACATTGCGTTGTCATAATTCTCACCTTTCTTACCTTTTTCTTCATTTCTCTACTATACAGCACTGTAGCATGTCATGTCTGATGGTCTTTTCATCTTTTCTTCATATGCATAGGAGGGATTTCCACCATGTTTGTGGCTATAAATATATTATCATTTTATTTATCTCTTCAACACCCACCGCAAGAAATTTTTCTTCCTCTCCTTTACACTAAGACACATTCACATATATACATATACACATGTTAAAAAAAAAACTATTTCTTGTACCATTTACACCTAATATATACATGAGTTTTCCTAGATTTCTTAAAGAACCTTTTTATCCTTTGGGTGTTTGTGTTGTGTATATATTTATTTATATTTGTTATGAACCCCCCTTTTTTTGTTTGTACCTCCCACAAAGAAAATATATGAAATTAAATTCTATATGTAAAGCTCTCAGACACCATTATTTCATCTCTCATGTGGCCTTCGTATCATTTTCCATTTCTTGCATCCAGATTTTAATATTATAATATATATGTGTATGTACAGTGTTCCTGTACTTGTTCCTTCAACCTTGACTCCAACTATTGTCTTTTTCTCTACCAATTTGCTGGCTTTTCGTTTTCCAACTATATATATATATATATTATTTATATGAACATACATCTCACGAAGTCAATTATAAAGGCATTTTATTTTCATGCTAACTGCTTTTAAATCTTTTGTTTTATATGGAGATTTCTATACAAATAATATGGTACCCTGATAAAAAAAATAGTTGGGTCTATGTGGGGTACAAGTTTAGAGGGAAATTGTAAAGTTTCAGAGTATCTTTAGAGTAGTTTTAAATAGTTTATTAATAAATGTTTATGTGTGTGATGTTGTAGACTCTCATTGAGAGCTTTGGAGTAACTCTTGTGTGATTACCTGTAAGCTAGTTAGGAAGTAACAGGTAACTCTGAATATTCTTCTATATACTTGTGAATTGTGTATGATTGTGAATGACTACCTTTTATTAAAAAAAATAGACTGAATCATGTGTATATATGTATGTATTATAAATTCCCAAGAAAGTAATGTTACAAGAAAATTTCTTTATAGTTCACTTTATTCACATAGTAAATAATTTAAAAATAATTAATGTATTGTTGGATCATTGTTTCCTTTTAGAAATGTTTGAATATGTGATGATATTTTATACGAATGAAAGCATGATTTATTGTACCTTGCCTTTTAATTATATATATTGGTGATGGAATATACTTGTGATGGCGGATGCATTTGTGATGGGTTGGAGTAAGGAGGAATTTGTATGTTGAAATCTTTTACCATGTGGTATGCCATCACTCGGTGCACAGTGGATGATACTTGTCAGGGCCCCTTCTTTCATATTTTCCTTTGGTCGGGATTGCATTGGAGCTGTGGGACATGTGACACCTCCTTAGTTGTGTTCTTTTAAGGAGGGGAGCCATAGTCCAGACTTAAGCTCTACACCTTTGGCCGGGTGTATCTTAAGAACTTGTGAGCTTGGAACCATCCAGTCAAATGGATGGGTTTCTGTTGGACTTTGTGTTAGCCTATGGCTCCAGTTAGCGGAATAAAGATGGACGGTGATATAAGGGAGGTTGCATCTTACATATTGCATATTGCATAATCGTGTATTACATGTTGTGATGAAAATACAAATTGACTTGATGATGATTAAACTTGGTTTTGTCTTGTATGAGGATCATAGTATATACAAATATATATATATATATATATGTAATCAGTTCTTTCTTTTTATTATATGTGATTTGCTTGTGTACAGTAGAAACTTTCAGTAGTTACTGAGATGTGGAATCTCATCCCATTATATTAACATTTTTCAAGTGAATGTCCTAGTAGGAAGCAAGGGAAGGCACCTGTGGAGCGAGCCTTGAAGGCTTTACTAGGCTCCTTGTGCACTTTTATGCCACTTTATATTTAATTGCCATGATATTAGGATTTATTTTTTTTGTTTTAAAATATTTTGGTTGATGAATATTTGTTTGAAATCAAAACTTTCAACTAAAAGTATCAAGTGTTCCTCAAGTTTTGTTCGGATAGAGTCCCTAAGTTCATAAGTGACTTTTAATGAATTGAACTTTAAGTCTATATGTCGTTTCAAATGAGGTGTTCCACATGGTATAAAAGCATCACATCTCCACAATCACAACTTCGTACAATCCAACGCAACATAATATACAATCCAACAATTCAACATTACAAAATCTAGTATCACCATGCTATTCTTATAACCAATACTCAGTGCCATGCATTCTCAATATTTAGATAAACCATTTAAGCCCACTTAACTAATAAATTTACTAAAATCATAATCATACTCTCATTGTATATTTTTCATATATAAAATATCATAACATATATTTTAAATAACAATTAAAAATACCAACATACACTTATAATCACCTCAACAAGCATACAAAATAAATTGGAAAATGGTTACTTTAGGTTCTTGACACAATAACCAAACTCGAGAGGATTAAAGCCTAACAAATCAAATTTAAGTTCACTCTACATAATAAACACAATTATATATTAATAAGGTGTTGGTTTATTCAGAAATATATAATTCAAATAAAAACTCACTTCCTTCCCTCATTTTAATTGATTCAAAAATTCTCAATTAACTACCATAACTCAATTCCCCTTTCTAAATCACATTTCTACCATCCAATAACTTTATTTAACTCATTAAAATTATTATTAATAATATTTCCCTCCAATCATCCTAAAATCCGCAATTTAGTTCATTTTAGTCCTCAGTTGAGATACCCATTAATCAATCATTCCTCATGTTATCAACACAATCTCATTTCTTTCTTTCATAAACTATTTTCTCATTCAATAGAATAATCAATTAATTGCAATCACCTCAATTTATTCAAAAACACCCAACACCCAACATTTAAGTTTCACCTAAAATTCTCAATATTCATTTTTATCATAACTCTCAAAACAAATCTATTCAATCATCAATATAAATTCCAATAATAAGAGCCCCAATATTTAAATCACAAATTTCTCAATCAAACCCTAACTTTAGTTTCCTCAAATTAACTAATCAAGCAAAAATCTAAGCCATACAACTACTATTCTTACCTCATGAGCTCCATTAAAAACTAAATCATTAGTTGGGACGCCCAAAAATTCGAAATCTACATAACCCTAAATTTTTCCTACATTAAAACCGAATCAAAGATGAGAAAACAAAACTAATAGAAGAAATAACACTTACCAAATACTCTAAGGAGCCAAGCACTCTTCCCCCCTCTCTACCTCCCTCTCCCTCTCACTCTCACTGCTCAACAAAGAAGACGGATCAGACGAAGTAAAGAACCAGTTTCCCTACTCATCCTTTGGATTAATTTTCTTACTTTTTGTTTTTAAAAAAAATATTATTTTAATAGGTAAAGAACCTAAAATAAAGATAATCTCTCAACTAATATTTTTTTAAAAAAAATAAATTTTCATTTAAAAATCACTAGTTAAAAAAATTAAATTTGAACGGTCCTAATGAACTCTCCCTACTCATCCAAAGATGAGTAGAGAAACTGGTTCCTACGAAATAGTGAGAGAGAGAGAGAGAGAGAGGTATTGAGTTTTGCCAGAATAAATTGAAGGGAGGAGACATTTGGGGGTTTAATGAATTATGGGGTACAACACGTGACCCCTACTATTCATTTGTTTAATTATTTTTTTTTTGAAAAAATTCTTTTCTTTTCTTTTTCTTCAAAACCTTTTCCACCACTCTCAAAAAAATAAAATTGGGCTAAATGCATGTATTTTGGCCAAATAGAAATGTCACAATATTTAACTTATTATGATATAATATTTTAGAATAAATACTTTAGATACTTCAATTTAATCTCATCTAACTTTATAATATTTCTTTCTAGAAAAATTAATTCCCTTTGAAAAAGTTCTTCTTACTCAACTTATTACATGATAAATTTCAATTACCATGAATTAATCTCATTCAAATGTTACTCAACTTTTGAAAATTAAAAATTGGGATATTACAATTACAATGATGAAAACAAAATAATATGTACCAATAAAAGTAAGCAGAAGTTGGCAAAGATGTTTTTAAGTATTATCTATATATCTATTAATATTGTTCCACCAAGCCGTAAGCTCATAAGCAGCTCACTCATGGCTATACTCACAAATCACTATTCACAATAGTGATCCGGCTTGCTTTTCAAAATAAAACCTTTGGGCTGAGGAATAGCTAAATGCTACATTAAGGGTGTGTTTGGTTTGAGGGGATGGGAGAGGAGGGGGGAAGGGAAGGGGAGGGATGGCAAATTACAATTTTGGACTGGAAAAACCCAAAATTTACCCTCTCATTCTTTTAAATTTTTTATTCCCGCCTGAAATTTACTCTCTTATTCTTAATTTTGGGCTCCCGCCCAAAATTTAAATACCTTCAACCAAAAAAATAATTTAACCCCCCTCTCCTCCCCCTCCCCTGTAACCCCCCTCAGGGTAATTATATCCGGATTATGAAATTTAAGTGAAATAGAGACCAATAAGACAAAAATCACATTTAGGATCACTTATCTCCAAGAGATGGGGTGTCAAAACAAAACGTTCGAAACAGAATTCATCTGGTGTCACATTCACTTTCGAATACAATTACCTGTGCCAATAAATTACATAATAAATATCATAGTGCGTAACCAAAATCCCGGCAACCCTGGGTTACTTATATATAGAATGGGTTTAAAGGTTGCCCAAGATGGGGATTACATATCCAAAATACAAAATGTCCCTAAAGCCCTAACCACTCCTGGTTGGCCGCTTTCCTTTCGAGCCACATGCCCTATCTGAAATGTTAGTCATTTGGAAAGAGTGAGATTCAAAAGAATCCTAATAGTAACAAATCACTCATACAATATATAAACATAAGGCATGTAATGTATCATGTTCACCAGCATCATCAGCAACACAATAATCCATGGCTCGCGCCACAGACGACAGCACTCACGGCTGTATCACAATGCACTATGCTCGCTTTCGTGGTAATCACAATGACAGCTTTCGCTGCAAACACTATGCCCGCTCACTTGGTAATCACAATGACAGCTTTCGCTGTAAACACTATACTCGCTCATGCGGTAATCATTATGCCAACTTTCGCTGTAATCACAATGCTCGCTTCTGCGGTAATCACTATGCAGCAGTATTACAAAGCATAAGGTATCTCAATGCACAACGTATCACAAGGCACAATGCTCTACAATGCACAAAGCTCCATAAGGCACAATGCTCCACAATGTATCTCAATGCATCTCAAAGCAGCAGCAGCACACAATGCTTGATAGACAAACAAACAATACATTTACACAAAGTATAAGAGAGGAGTCACTACCTGAATCTTTCCTGACGTTCTTTGGCATAGTGGGCTCACGCGTCTGACAAATGTCAAATCCTATACCAAATTAGGGACAATTGATTAATTTCTTTTCCAAACACTTATTCCATAATACTCTAAGTTGGTTATCATTTAGGACTCTTTAGGTAGCTAATAGAGGCCTAAACATATGCCTAAAGGGTTAAGAGAAACTACCCTGAAGACCCCTTTTCCGAAGGCAAAACACATATTTTTGGCTAACTTACTCGAGTGAAGATGACCTCACTCGAGTGGTGGAAGACTCGTGCTCGAGTGAGAACGACTCTCACTCGCGAGTATTTGACAGTGAGCAGCTACTTCGGCCAGAAAGTGCTCACATCACTCAAGTAGAAGGCTTTGCACTCGGGTGATGACTCTAACTCCACTCGAGTCCCCGAAAGTGCAACACAAAGAGTGACAACCCAAGAGCACATGCAACATCAGAGGGACAAGCTCACTCGGGCATACCCCCTAGACTCGAGTGAGAAGGTTTCATTTGCGAGTGTCGGAACACACTCTTGGACATCAACCAGAGAGTGACAACCTGAGAGTAACCCTAACTTTTGAACCCACGCCATCACTCGAGCAATCTCATGCTCACTCGAGTGATCACCAACATTACTCGCGGTGAAGGAAGTGCACTCGAGCCCTCATCATAAGAACCCAGGCAAAACAATACACAGAAAGGAAAAACACACGCAGCACTTGAGTGAGTTCCTCCTTCACTCAAGTGAGGCTATCAGATTGCTAGATCACAGCAACTGACAGAAAATTTCCAGATTTACCAAACTTAACTCAATGGTTCCCAAACTCCACATAAAGCTTATTACCACTTAAAATGACTTAGGGAACCCATTGGTAACCTCTAAAACACCCAAATACCATTTTAACCACAATTTATGCTTTTGGGTCTCTATGACACACACAACTCCCAAATTCATTCAAATCACTTTCAAACTTCAAAACTATATCAAATACTCAAAGAACTTCACAATGAACTAATCCAAACATCAATACTATGAAATTCACACATTCCAAAATGGGCATAAAATACTGCAAATTTCCAAAATTTCTCAAACTTATCCAAAACTCATAACATATATATCAAAAAGCATCAAATGCTTACCTCTTCACTTTGCCAAATCCAGAATCTTGATCCTCCAACTTTCAATTTCGTCCAACACTCAAATCCACACCTTTCAAGATTCTGAAATCACCATAATGAAGCTCTCAATGAGGTACACAACATTAATGCAGATGATTTGAGAAAAGAAGGACCATTACTCACCAAAATCAAAGCTTTTCTTTTCCTCTTTCCTTCTCAAGGTCATCGAAAATGGAGAAGAAGGAGAGAGAGTATGAGGGATATAGAGATGATGATGAAGAAGTGTGGTTCTCTTCCCTTGCCCATGCTTCCATCGAAAAGAGAGAGAAGGGAGAGAGAAAAGTGGAAATTTGTCCTCTTGTGCCACATCCAATGGCCCTCACAATGCCACATGTCTACATCTTACTCACTCTCTCTATGAGCTCACTCAAGCTTAATACACATGATTCCGACCCATATGCAATAAATCTCCACCCTTGATATTTAATCTCCAAATATACTCATATCAAATTTACATCATATTTCTACATAAGTGTTTAATTACACTAATTACAATCAATATCAGAGTCATTAGCCCTTAATCCCAAATTGGGTCATTACAAGAAAACCCCTAACGGCGTTAGTACGGATTTAACAGTTTTTGTGGTGGATGCCCTTTTTTAATTGCTCATTGGTATTTTTGCCTACTCTAAAAGATATTTGTGCCAGACGCTCCTCGGAGAAAACTTCATTGGTAAATTTGCACCTTAACCCTATTTATTATAATAACTAGGTTATCATGGTGCAAGAACCAAATTCATGATGATATTATACCTAAGTATGTCTTTTTGTGAGTGATAAGTACATTTAAATGGGGAGTTTCATCCTATTGTTTACTACTAAATGTGTAATCCAAAAACTACTTGACGAAGTGTTTTTGGGTGTTATTTTTTCTAATAACCAAGTTATTATGGTATCAGACACAAGGAAGTATGTCTACCCCTTAATAATTGAGCGAAGGCCCCCACCTTTAAGATTTTACAGCTACAAGCTTCTCATGATGCTATGATTAGAAGATTAAAAAAATGGTGATGTGGATGCTGGCGAAAGCCGATTTTATCATGCTGAATACTGATAGTAGTATCCAACATCATAAATAAAGAATTGGCATACTGTTATGGAATTCAAGTAAGGATATAATCCAAGGGTGCTGATGAAGGTAAACTCTTATGAGTCTACTACCTGTGTTTATATGTCAAAGAAAGTATTAGAACTAAATTCATGATGGTATCAGACCTAAGAAAGTATATCCTTTTACAAGTGATAAGTACATTTAAACTGAGTTTTTCATCTTGTGAGTTTAATAATAAACATGAAATTCATAAATTACTTGACACAATATTGTTGGGTGTTATATTTTCTAATAACAAAGTTATCATTGGTATCAGACCCAAAGTTATAATGGTATCAGACACAAGAAAGAACGTCTTACTCTTTAGAATTGAGCAAGGGCCCCGGCCTCTGAGGTTTTGCACCTACAAGCTTCTCATGATGCTATGTTTAGAAGATTAAAAAAATGGTGATTTGGACGTCGGCAAAAGACGGTTTCATTAAATAAATTAGGAAAGATGTAAAATAATCTGGTATATATAAATAAAAGGCAAGCATCTCACAATCTCTCTAAAACAGCCAAGGAGAATTTCATATAACTAATTTACTCTCTGAAATATTTCATGCTTTATTGATGAGGTGCTTGGGCAATTTATAATAGTAGATTACAGAGAGATTAACATAATTTCAAAATTTAAAAATACAGAATTCAGGTGACTAACAAACCCATAGATTTATAGGAGAATCTCATATAACTAATTTACTTTATGAAATATTTCATGCTTTATTGATGGTGCTTGGACAATTTATAATAGCGAATTACAGAGAGATTAACATAATTTCAAAATTCAAAAATACAGAATTCAAGTGACTAACAAACCCATAGATTTAGCAACAAACTTCTAAGCCTTGCTACTAGTCGAACTGCCTACTTATTTCTCAACATCCTAAGAAAAATAATAATAATAATAATAATAATAACCAATAAATAATTAAAACAATTAATGCTCCCTAGCACTTTTCCCTTTTCTGGAATAATTCAAATGATATCTATCATTTCTCCTACTATTAGAAATAAGGCTTATAAGACCGCCACATGTAGACTTTTATAGGCAAAGATGGTTTAGAAACTATGACCAGTAGCATTTTTGTAAATATCGATACAAACTTAAGATCAATAACACTTCAGCATATCACGGTATCAGACACAAGGAAGTACGTCTACCCCTTTATAATTGAGCGAAGGCCCCCACCTTTAAGATTTTACAGCTACAAGCTTCTCATGATGCTATGATTAGAAGATTAAAAAAATGGTGATGTGGATGCTGGCGAAAGCCGATTTTATCATGCTGAATACTGATAGTAGTATCCAACATCATAAATAATGAATTGGCATACTGTTATGGAATTCAAGTAAGGATATAATCCAAGGGTGCTGATGAAGGTAAACTCTTATGAGTCTACTACCTGTGTTTATATGTCAAAGAAAGTATTAGAACTAAATTCATGATGGTATCAGACCTAAGAAAGTATATCCTTTTACAAGTGATAAGTACATTTAAACTGAGTTTTTCATCTTGTGAGTTTAATAATAAACATGAAATTCATAAATTACTTGACACAATATTGTTGGGTGTTATATTTTCTAATAACAAAGTTATCATTGGTATCAGACCCAAAGTTATAATGGTATCAGACACAAGGAAGAACGTCTTACTCTTTAGAATTGAGCAAGGGCCCCGGCCTCTGAGGTTTTGCACCTACAAGCTTCTCATGATGCTATGTTTAGAAGATTAAAAAAATGGTGATTTGGACGCCGGCAAAAGACGGTTTCATTAAATAAATTAGGAAAGATGTAAAATAATCTGGTATATATAAATAAAAGGCAAGCATCTCACAATCTCTCTAAAACAGCCAAGGAGAATTTCATATAACTAATTTACTCTCTGAAATATTTCATGCTTTATTGATGAGGTGCTTGGGCAATTTATAATAGCAGATTACAGAGAGATTAACATAATTTCAAAATTTAAAAATACAGAATTCAGGTGACTAACAAACCCATAGATTTATAGGAGAATCTCATATAACTAATTTACTTTATGAAATATTTCATGCTTTATTGATGGTGCTTGGACAATTTATAATAGCGAATTACAGAGAGATTAACATAATTTCAAAATTCAAAAATACAGAATTCAAGTGACTAACAAACCCATAGATTTAGCAACAAACTTCTAAGCCTTGCTACTAGTCGAACTGCCTACTTATTTCTCAACTTCCTAAGAAAAATAATAATAATAATAATAACCAATAAATAATTAAAACAATTAATGCTCCCTAGCACTTTTCCCTTTTCTGGAATAATTCAAATGATATCTATCATTTCTCCTACTACTAGAAATAAGGCTTATAAGACCGCCACATGTAGACTTTTATAGGCAAAGATGGTTTAAAAACTATGACCAGTAGCATTTTTGTAAATATCGATACAAACTTAAGATCAATAACACTTCAGCACGTTCTAAATAATATTTTCTAGAATAGTTGTAGTTTCATGCAGTTTTGATCAGTATTACATGTTATGAAATTTTAAAAGTTTAATTTCTTTTTAGGCCGGTCGCTATTACATTCGGTTTAAACATCTTTTTAGAGGAGCGTTTGATCAATTCTAAAGGAGTAGACGTACTTCTTTATGTCTGATACCATGATAGCTTTGGGTGTGATATTAATGATAACTTGGTCATTAGAAGAAATAACACCCAAAAATACTTTGTCAAGTAGCTGTTGGATTTCATGTTTAGTAGTAAACTCAGAGGATAAAACTCTCCATTTAAATGTACTTATCACTCACAAAAAAGACATGCTTTCTTGGGTCTGATACCATCATAGATTTGGTTCTGATACCATCTTAACTTTTGCATGTAAACTCAGGTAGTGAACTCGTAAGAGTTTACCTTCCTGTCTTCTTCTTCAACTCTTAGTCTCTGACTCCTTCTCTCTCTAAATTTCATAAACTGATACGCAAATGAAGAGGAATGGAGTGATTTAAGTGATGGGTTAATGTGTTATGGTGCTTGTGGATTCCACACACTAAACAATTCACTTAAGAAGTTTGGTCTTTATTTTCTTGAACCAAAAAGCAGAATCTGAAACTCCTATTTTCTTATTTGATTAGGCACATTTTGGGCTTTCTGATAAGGGCTTAAGTGTAGCCCAATTTTATTTAATGACCAAATATATTTCAAAAATTAATCATTAATACTTTATAAGAATTTCCTTCCTAAATTAGCTTCTTTAGCCCATAAAATAATGTTCCTAAAATATTTGGGCTAAAAATCATCCTCTAACTATTTTTCCTTGAATTTTTGGAGAACTAAACCTCTTCATAATTTTTCTAAATCGCCAAAATAAAATTTCATACTATTTCCTCAATTTTTGGGCCCTTAAATAACTTTAATAATTATCTTAAGCATATTTCTTATAACATAATTTAGACATTTGGCTCAACTGCGCTTGGTAGTCTACTTAATTCAAACTTATTCTTGAGTTTCAATGCCCAAAATTTGGGATGTTACACTAAGCCAAAATCTCCAAGCCTTGCATTGAAGTTTGAGTCTAGTATGATGTTGCTTGATTTTATGCCCCTATGAACCACACATTGTTCCCATTCTTCATGTAGGTACAATAATGCATAGGCCAAACCTTAAGCAATTTCAAATCTAATTGACCATGTTAACAACCTTCCGTCCCTAAAGAGATGTGAATCCAAACTTCCATTCCGCATGTACTCATAAACTAGTAATAGTTCTCTCCTTTCATGACGCCACCTATTAGTTGCACCAAGTTTTGATGCCTAAGTTGACTAATTATTCTTACTTCTGAAGCAAACTCCTTTCCTTGTTTAGAACTCTATGATATTCTCTTTATGGTGACATAGGAGTTTGAATCTGATAAGGTACCTATTTTTAGAACTCTAGAACATGATTTTTGGATGGGTGGATTAAATGTTATGATTTTTTAAAGTTGACCCAAGAAAGCTGAGAATTGTTGCAAAAACAGCTTTATGCAGATTTTAGAACTGAGCCTTTTTGGACTAAATGGAATAGTGGTTAACCTGAGTTTTGTTTTTATACCAAATAGATTTCCAAGAGGTACAAATAGAGCTTTTAACCACTAAATTTGGAGTTAAATTGAATTAGTTATGAATTTTCAAAGTTTCAGGAAAATTCATTATTTATGGTACCTAAGCTTTGGTGTTGAGTTTTAAGTTTCTAGCTTAACCAAGGGTACTATTTGGGTCACATGTAGTTCTTAAATAGTTAAACAGCTCTAATAAGTAACCCTAAAGTAAGGTATTACACTTAGTAAGGTTAGTAGACCATGCAAAAGGTGCACAAACTACTGCTTTAGTAGGGACTATGGGATATATAGCTCCAAAATGTGTCACTATTGAAAGGGCTAGTAAAGAATCTGATGTATACAATTTTGGTGTGCTCATCATGATCATAATCGTAGGCCCTCGATAAGGCAAGTGATTCATGTCCTTAACTTTGAAGCTCCATTTCCCAGTCTTCCTCCAAATTATCCTATACCAACGTATAATGAATTTCATCTGCAGTCATAGTTTCTAAATCTACCCAGCACCATTTCTTCAGAGGTAGTGAAATCTGTTATATAATCTTTAGTTTTACAACACAAACTCTCGGTTCCACTACAACTCCTAATCATGTTTCACCAATTGTCCCATTTCTGCATTTGGGCAACAATCTATCTTGGCCATTGTAAATTTGTGATTCCTTCAAACAATTCCTGATGTTTTGTTCGTATTTGTTAGATGTAACCAACAGTAATATTAATAACTAAACAAAAATAGAGAGCTTATGGCTATGTTCTGGATGATCTAGCGTAGAGATTCTATATTGTCGCTAGAAGCAATTTTGATGGAGTACAATTATTGTAGGACCCAAAATTAGCTCTTTCGACCTATACGCAAGACAAGCCCAATAAGAAAGGCCCAATCATTTGCAGTCCAAGACCAAGTCCACCATCTCCCTCAATTATCCAGTTAAACCCACAAGCTAATATAGTAGAGGCTACCCCCTCTAACCAGTTGAGATCCATGAAAAATGGAACAAACCTATCTAAAGATGGGGTAAGGCATGTGTTATAAAAAGGAGGACAAAAACACACCTCAAGAAGATTATTCTCTCATGCAAAATTATCCTTCGGTCTTATTGCTATGTACTTTATTGTTTAATCAACTTATCATCTATTCTCCATTAGTTATGTTCTCACTCACTACTTTGTATTTGACTAATATTCTCAATAAAGCTACTCTTTACTTCTAATTGCCTATGTTTTCATAGTTTTATCCATTACTTTTAATTGTCATATGCTCAATCTCTACATTGTCGGTGGCCCTACATGTAAGATCCTAACCAACCAAATTTTGATCAAACAATTATCATCCTTGGCAGAGATTCCTAAAATTTGCTCAAAGTATCAGCAAATAAAGGGAAACCTCAACTCTTTTTGGGAATTTATAGTATATTTTGGGAAGCTTTGAGATATAATCTTTTCTCATTTTAAAATAAGGAAATTATAACAGTACAAAAGTTTTACAAGAAAAGAAAAGATATGAAAATTAAATTTTTAGATTTCTTAAAGATTTAAAAGCAGTTTTGGTATACTTATCACAAATATTTATACCCTTCATGTTCTTTAAATAGTTCCTCTTTTTTTTTAATACACTTCTTTAAATAGTTCTTTCATTAATGTGGGACTCTTCCTTGTTTCCGTAATAAATTCATGGCATACGTTTCCATGTGGACTCTCTGATCTTTAAATTGAAGACTTCTGTAATGGAGCAATGATTTTGGAAAGTCAAATACGGGGAAAGAGTTAAAAATGGTAGGCTAAGAAAAGACATGGAATTAGAAATAGAGTTAATTTTGTTTAACTCCAAAAACTTAGAATTACAATTAGAGGTTTCTTGTTTTTTAAAGACATAGGGAGCATACTCCACCTACAGTAGAGACTAGTTAATCTCCCTCGAGTATTAAGTGAAGGCAAAAAGGAAAATAAATAGGGCTTTTTTTTATATTGAAAATTATTTTTGAAAATAAGCTCCAATACAAAAAAAAAATGCAGCGCAATAATATATAAAAATGATAATTATCTTTAAAGTAATCAATCACAAAAACAAATTAGAGGGTTGGAGTTCATCAAACGGGATAAGTAGACCCTACTAATTTTGACTAGAGTCTTTGCGAATTAATTATGTCCTGTGTTTCATCAAATTTGTTTTTTTTTATACAATACAAAAATTTGTCTTTACTATCAATATTCAAGAGGAAATTATATTTTTGGGTATTATTGCTTGATATTTTAAAAAATTTAATGGTGAAAATTAAATTCTCTTTTTTGTGAGCTATATCCAATCAGTCCCAAGTATTATTCAAAAATACTATTCTGAATATTCAAAAACCATTATTGATGGTTTCTTTGCCTACAAGAGTGGTGGATCCTTTGGGATTAGTTCCTTCTAATCACCACCTCTTACTATGGCGTCATTGTCGGTAATGGCAATTTCCTTTGTGCAGATTCTGATGAAAAGACATCACGTTTTTCTGATGATCTTGTGTGTCCCCATTTGTGTGGCTATTATTAATATTAATATTGTTGTTGTTAGGGTTTATATTTTGAGCCTTTAGTTTGTGGGCCTTTTTAATTTTATTGTTGTATTATGTACTTTCTTATTCTAATAGTAATGAAAATATCATTATATCTGATAAAAAAAAATCAGTCCCAAGTATTTAAATATGACCTAATTAGATAACAATTAAAAAACCGAGAGATGAAGTTGCTTCGTGGGGCAAAGAAAATATTTCAGGTGTTAAGGTTCCCCCCCTACATGGCTACATATATATAGGGGCACAAAATGTCTTTTTATTTTTTGTGGCCAACTCCAAGATGTCATTTGTAACAAAATTACAGTTGATGATCTCTTAGTATATTAATCAGAGTAATAATATTCAAGGTTGTTTTAGGGTCTAGCCACTTTGTTTGACCCTGCTAGCATTTATTGCTGGAGTCACATGTACATGTACATCAAAGACAAAGTAAAGGCACATACTAAGACATCTTGTAAATTTAACACGTCCTGTAGAAGACATTTTTGGGTACATAATATAAATTACTTGATGGGTCATTAACGAACATTTTCAAATATTACTCCTAGTATAATTAATTAGGAATAAACTTAAACTCTAATGTAGTGTTTATCTATGTTTTTAAATATTGGTAAAGTTAAAAGAATATTTTATTATATCAGTCAACTATTCTTGAGCTTGTTTGGTTTAAAGGGAGGGGATGGAAGGGGAGGGACTCATTTTTATCCTCTCCAAAACCCCCCAATTTAGAGAAAATAAAAATGAGAGAGATGAGAGGGATTTAGAAGTCCCTTCTTTGGGACCCCTCCCTTTCAATTTTTCATACCAAATAAGGGGAGGGGTTCATTTTTCATTTTCTCCCACCCCTCCAACCAAACAACCCGTAGTTTTAGTTGTTGGGTGTGAGTTGTAATATGTATGTGTGTTGTATCTTGAAAACATGTTACTTGTTTAAAATACTTACATGTTTAAAATGCTAAAAAGTCTCGGATTTGACTAGATTGGAAAATAAACCAGGTAAGCCATACTGTTAGAAGGTTAAATGTTGGAGGCAGTGCTGGGAAAACGGATCGACCTGGCTTGTGACGGGGTCGGGCCTAAATGGGCCAGCCCGTTTAGGCCCAGTCCAAATCCGTACCCTTTTAGAGCGGCCCGACCCTTTTAAGGTAGGCCCGCGGGCTTTAGGCCCGTTTAAGTTTTTTTTCTTTTTCCTTTTTTTGCCATTCCTTTTTTGTTTCTTATTCTCATAAAGACTAAAATCCCTAATTTAAAACATAAATATTATCCAAGTTTAATAGAACACAAACACTAAAACTTAAGTCCAAACCATAATTAATGTTCATAACCAATTAAATAAGTTCACAGCCACAATCAAACAAGCCTACAAGCTTCAAATGTCAGTAATAATATAACTCCTGATTTGGATTTTGGCGTATACATGCAAAAAAAGAAAAAAGAAAATCAAAGAAGAGAAGCTTCAAATGAGGTCTAAGTCAGTGTGAGAGCATTTCTGATATAAGGGCTAGGTTAGGTTAACTCTATCCTCTGATCAATGCTTGCTGGCCATTACCTTATGCCCATTTTTTTTTTAAAAAAGTTAAACTTGCCTAAAAGGGCCGGCCCTACAGGGCTTGCAACCCTATAGGGTCGGCCCTTTTAGGCCCGCTTCCATTTTCAGCCTCTAAATCATAAGCCCGGCCCTTAATGGGCTCGGGCCTAAACAGGTCGGCCCAACGGACTTGGGCCTAAACGGGTATGTCTGATGGGCTCGGCCCGAATTCCCGACTCTACTTAAAGGATCATTATTTAGGTTGTTGTCATAAATTTTGTCGTCCTGAGAAACAGTAAGTGATGAGTCTGGAAAATGGTGAGCTACGGTGAATAAGTTATCGCCAACCCCGTTTTCAACAATAACATATCAAAAAACCCTAAGCATTGTGATTCAGGAGGTGTTTGTTTCAGCGTTTTGTACAGGAAAAACGCACTTATTACGCAAGCCGAGAAAAAACTCCTCTCACATACTTGCCTCGTATACCGTGAATCATGAATTATAAGCACGTTTTGGAAAAAAATAAGCCATTCCAAACGCACACTCACTTTCTACATTGGGGCCCCCGAACGATATGGTTTAGGGAAGCACTGATGTTCCAACAAGCCAACCCATTCCTCGCAAAGGGCATGAACTAGCTAGGTAGTTCACAACAATTCAAAAATCTCCCGTATATGACAAATGAAATCCAATATCATATGCCAAACAAACTAATACTACCGGATCTTTAACATAAGAATTAATTAATTAATTTGAATAGATTAAAAAAATTATTTTAGTTATTTATAATAAATATATATAGACTAATTTTTAAAAAATACCATATTTTATTATGACTACCCTTGGATATGAACTTTTTAATATAGGCAACCAATAAGGATATATTCTTTAAAAATAGAAATTATAAATTTGGGAGATAAATTATATTGATGTCTTATTAGGACCAAATTCTGCCCCAACCAAAGGTATTACCATATAGAAGATATTCATGATACTCATTCACACATTCCATAATTAATGATTTCTCTTTTGGTCAAGAAGATGCATGTAGCCAAACCTCTACAAAATCAATGACGCCATTGCTGTAAAATTAGCGAGATTCGGTGAAATCGAAATGTTAAACGGAAAAGGCAACCTTCTCCCCTCACGGCACAAATTTTTGAATGGTCATATAAGTGGGCCACAAAATTATATTTTCCCCGTTGGCTTATAATTATTAATTCTTTAATAATATATTAAATGACACATCACCCTCATTAATAATATAATGTGGCAATATGTGAGTTAACGGAAAAACTAATGGCAAGGTTCTATGGTATAAAAAATAAAAGGTTAAGGAGATTAATTTTAAATTTTGATATGTTAGGGGAGTTAATTGCAATCTTTTCAAAGTTCAGGGGACCTTTCTATATTTTACCTTTATCTTTCAGCTCTATATTATGAAAAATTGTACGTTTAGCCCTATACTAGCCACTTTAATCTTATTTATATGTCAAAATTATCTAATTCTCAAATACCAAGAAAAGTTAGTTAACTCATTAAATATGGATTAAATTGATTAATTTTTCCAATTTTGCCATTGTTTCTGAATGGGTATTTTCACCTCTTTCTTCTCTCTCTATCTTTAATAGGGACAAAATTGTAACACTCTCATTTATTACTCTGAAAATGGTCTTATAAAAAGAACTAAATTTTTTCTCAATTTGGATTTATAAATAGGATCATAGTGATATTATCCATAATATGAATCGCTTTCAAGAAGAATGTTATGGTCTTAAATGCAAGTCACTTCGCAAGAGTTTATATAGCATTAAGTGCTTTATTCCAAATAGGGAAAATGACACATGTAAAACCCCAAATTTTATTCACCAAAAATATATTGTTATTATTTTGAGTAATTCAATAAAATGGTGAATATTCATGAATTTGAATCTTGTGAATTTTGAAATATTCATATTCATAAAGAAATAGGTAAATTAATTCAAGAATTTAATTAAATTACAAAGGTGATAGCAAAATCATAATTTTGTCAATTTAGCCCAAGATTAATTATTTTCCAATTAATTGGAGTTAATTTCAATTAATCAAGGAAAATAAATGAAAATGCATAATGAGATTATTCTTGGTGGAATAAATCAAGAATTGTGAAATTAAGAAGGGATTATACATAAACCAATTATGTGAATTATGGAATTGTGAAAAAACAATTTTCCTTCTCTTCCTCTCTTTAATTTTCGTCCAAGCAAGAACGTAAAGGGAAAAATATTAAATCCATGATCACATGCTACAAGAAGAAGGTGATTATGACTATACTGCATGCACATATCAATGATGACAAAGATGGAGTGTACACAACATGAAGGATGGTGTAATGCATGATGGGAGAAGCTTGAGTGAAAGAGTGAAATACTTGAGTGCTTGGAAGAGGACAAAATTGATTACATGTGAAGGAGCTTGCTTGTCTTGTAAGAGGAGGGGGGACGGATTTTAGGGGCAAGCAAAGGGAGACCATTGATTCAATTTAATGGAAATTAGGTGGAGAGATTATGAGGAAGAAGGGAGTGTGGCAAGTGTCATATTGGGAGCTCTTGATTAAATCTATGGCTAGGAAGGAAGAAGACAAATTAATAAAAACAACCTCCTTCCTCTTTCATGCATCATTTTCGTCCAAGACTTAGAAAAAAAGAGAGAAGGGAGAGCTTGAGAAATAGAGAGAAGAGGAGAGCTCAAGGAAGAAGAAGCTAAGGTAGGTATGGTTTCTTTGGTTTTTCTTATAGCATTTCCTTAGAATCCTTCTCTAAACTCTTGTTTCTCATAAATCCATGGCGGTGAAGTCACACTTTGAGAACAAGAAGAGAAGGAGGAGGTGCCTAGAGTAAGAGAATCCAAGAAGTTTAAAAGGTAATTATACCAATCTCAACTTTATGTTAGTATGAAATTGTTGTTTGGTTTTTGTGATTTTTGGTTGAGTTATGAAATTGTACAAAGCCCTAATCCTAAGGGGTTATGCTGCCCAAAATCCTTTAAATCATGATTAATAAGTGTTTAAGTGAGTTAATCAATGATTAGAAGTGAAAAAATACAAGTTTTGGAAGCTAAAACACAAAGCGCCATTTTTCTATTTTCCCTTCAATATTTCGGCCAGGACCAAAACTGGTAGTAGGAGTTGGATTTTCATGAAATAAATGGTTCCATTGAACTCAATGGGAAAAAATAGGTGGGGTTACAGTTGGGCACTTTTTTGGTAGAGGTCGAAAAAGCATAATTACGAAAACGCCACTGAAATCTCTAAATAGGGGCTGTCAAGGGTATTTTCGTAATTCGACAGTGAATTTGGTGATTTTGAGGCCGGAAATGGATTCCTTGGGCTAAAATAAGTTAAAATAGTCTTAGTCAAAATTTAAGGAAAACGTGCCATCAAGCAGGGTACGGCGGGGACTGGGGTCCCATGGGCATTTTGGTAAATTTTCATCATAGACTAATATAACCACAAGAAATACTATGGAAGAGTCTAAAATGATACTTGGATAGGCTATGACCTATTTCTTGTAAATTTAATATTTTAGGATCGAGTCGAGAGCCGGAACGACACGCTTTACGGGACACCATTAAACAAATGATTATAAAGCGTTGAGGTAGGGACATTATCCTTCATATATTATGCCATAGTTATATGATTGTGTGGATGCCAATGTTTGTAAATGCGCTTTATTAATCAACACGATTTGCCCAGAGAAGGGCCAAAAGTGTCAGAGGCACTTACACTGAAGTTGGTGAAAACCCAACTGGTGTAGAATAGTGGGGTTGAGCCCTACTCATGTATACATACAGATGATATGTTTATAATTCTCATTAATTGGTGCATACATGGCATATATCATACTTACTTTTCACATTCTCTATGAATGATAGCATGTTTCTACTGGAGTTCTTCGGAATCTCGCCTTATTTTTGAATAAACACCTCAGCGGGTACCAGTGGGTCTAAGGGAAAAGACGTAGACGCCGGAAAGTGATGGCATGTGTCTCGAGGCTAGGATATGAACGTGGTTATACCTTAGTCTATGCCTTGATATTTTGGAAAATTTGTAAATATTAAGTTTCCGTTGTATTTTCTGTGTTTCGCCGATGAACGACGATGGGATTGTAAACAAATATTTTTATCAGTATAATTATACTTTTTTGTATGCCCATGGAATTCTGTCTTTATTACTCTTTGAATATCAAAATGGAAACGAGTGTTGACAACACATAAGTCCCAAGGACCAAATAAAACAACAAAAAAGTCCCTTTGAAAATTCAAAGATCAGAAAAGTCCCTGGCAACTTTATCATTTAACTTTGGGAAATAATTACAAAAAAGTCCCTAGGGACTTTTTTGTAATTATTTCCCAAAGTTAAATGACAAAGTTGCCCCTAAGTCATTTTATAGCTGACAACTTCGTCAAAAAAGTCCTTTCGTTCTAATCTACTTCTGCATCTTCCTTCGAGTGGCCATACGTCGCTCCTTCAAGTCCTAGCGTTGGTTGTGCGTTCGTCCGTCGCTGCCTAAGCCTCCATTGCTCCTCCGTCACCCAAGTCTCCGTCGCTCCTCCGTTGCCCAAGCCTTCGTTGTGATGTAGCGAGGTAAAACAGAGAACTATTTTTTTTTTTTGTGTACATTGGCTGGATTGAGATTGAGGGGTTGGTCAAAGGTTGGAGCTTGGGCTCAATAGTGGACTAAGTGGTAAGAGGTAGATAAGTAATGCTAAGATTTTGCTAAAGATATAATCTTGACCATTAAAGTTGGGGTTTTACTGTGATTGGGTTGTGCGAATGTTATAGTGCTCTGTTTTTGGGGAAGGTTACAGAGAGAGTGCTTTGTTTTAAGTAGGAATGGTTGAAGTGATGGTGGTTGTTTGCTATGAAAACACTTATATGAAAAAAAAGTGTTGTTAATTTGTGCAGTTGTAGTTGTTAATATGGTTATTATAGTTATTAATACAGAACCTGTGCTCTGTTTTGGGCAATATAATAGAGGGAATGCTCTATTTTTGGGCAAGGTAACAGAGGGATGACTTTGTTTTAAATGGGAATGATTGAATATGATTGTGGTTTCTTTGATTACAAAATGATGATATGATATTAAAAAAAAAGTGTCGTTCAAGTGTTGTTAATATATGCATTTGTAACCAGTCTCCCTCGGAGCCTTCTGGGTCATTCTTCATTGACGCTTTGGGGTTGCGAGTTCGAGACGTGGTATTTATATACTCCCTTCTCTAAACCAAAAATATATATGCATTTGTAGTTATTAATATTGTTGTAACAATTGTTAATATGAAGTTCATGTTGTAGATTGTCATAAAAGATGATTACTAGTTTGGGGAAGAATCTATTATGTTTCTTTCATATGGGGGGAAGTTTTTAAATGGTGGAGAAGATGAAATGCAATATGATTCATACTGTTGTAAATATGACTCATGCACTTATAAAACAAGGCAGAAGAAGTTGTTAAAAACCAATTCAACTGTTGTGACAGACCCTATGGGAATAACTCATGCAGTTGTGAAAGTTGGAGTTGTGCAACTTGTCATTTCAGTCAAGCATGAAATAGTTGTAAAAGTTGTAAAAATAACTCATGATGTTGTAAAAGCAAACATTACCAGTTGTTAAAAAAGTAATTTGCAATTGTGAAAGTTGGGACTTTTGAAGCTTGTCATTTCGGTTTCTTTTTATCTGTTGATTGAGCATGCACCTCTGTGTTAAGCAGGTGCCTCTCTTGCATCAGGCTTATACGGGGCCTAAGTCAGCCCACATCACTACCACGGTCATATATGCTTTGTGCACTTGGATATAGGCTTTAAGGTTTGGGCTTCCTGTGAGGCCCACTTCTCTACTGAGCCTTCTTGTTCCCAGTCCACTTCTGTTTATTTTTTTATGAGTCATGTTTCTCCTTCAGAATTTCCTATCTCTCGTAAACATAAAGGCCTCGTTTGGTACACTAGAATTGGAGGAGGTGGAAATGGAATTGGGTATCAATTCTATGAGAGAGTTTGTTTGGTACAATGGAATTGGAAAACTTCCAATTCCATGTGGAAGCAAAAATGGGTCAATTCCATAAAGATGGCTTCCATGTTAAAAGCCAAGATGTATAATTCCATGTGCACATTTCCATCTCTTACCCTCCTCTTTTGCTTCAGCCTCCTCACCTACCCCTTCCGTCTTCCAGCCACCATATCGAACACTACCTGTGAGATCCAACCACCCATTGCCACCCACGCCACCGCCGGTAAGTCGCAAACGACGGCAAGGAGGAGCAGCGGTGCTTCTTCTGGAATGAACAACACCTACCATAAAGCTTGTGATTTTTCCTATAGAATTTCAAGCTTCAGATATGCAAATCTAGTTTGTAGGAGCACTAGATCTAGTAGTAACCTTCACCAATTCCGTTCACGACGCCTTCTCTCTTTCACCTCTCCTCACTGAGAAGCCCCTATTGGTCGCACCCTCATCACTACCCAATCCTCTTGTTCCCAATCGTCTCCCCTCCTCCTTCTCCTTCTCGTCATGCTTTAAGAAGTCTCACCTCCATTATTGACTGTCGCATCTAGATCTAGGTTTATCCCCTGTTCTTGTGTGCTTGAGATTGAGAAAAGGATTGGCATCATTTTTGTATGGACGATGCTGGCTTTTAACTTGAGTGCTAGCACTAGACACTTCTTAAATTTTTCTTGTGCCTTTGAGATTCAGAAACATACTGTACTGAGTTTTTTTTTATGGTTGGTGCCATGATGTTCAATGGTTGCTGCATTGCTGAGGAAGTCTCAGGGAAAAAGATGATGACTTTGGAGTTTTTATTTTTTTTATTTAGAAGGGTATTTTAGTATTTTTTAAATAAATATTATGCTAGATTCCATGTGCATACCAAACATATTTTTAAACCTCATTTCCATATTCATATCCATTTCCATTTCCATCAAAACCAATTTCAGTGTACCAAATGGGCCGAAAGGCTCTTTCATCTCTCATTAAGAAAACTAAGCTGGTTAGTTCATGTTTTAAGGTATTAATTACTTGAAAGTATCCTTGATTTGACAGGGGTTTGTATAATGATGATCTTCTCTGGTTCCCTAAGCTAAGGTTTCAAGCTTCTGTTCTCTCCACCCCACCTTGGTCAAATCATGAGCTCTTGCACGGCCATGCCCCATTTCCTTCTGATTTTCATGTTGCTCGATTGTTTATACTCTCTAAAGGCCATCGTAAAACTGTTGTCCATTGCTCTCTTCGCACCTCTGTTTTTTCACAAAGTCCTTATTGGCTATATATAGGCATCGTTTGGAGCTTCTTCTTTCCACCAAATCCTTTAGTCTCAGCATCATGGATCATCGTCACTTTTCTTACTTCTCTGAGTCGGTGTTCTACTCTTTTCTTCATCGTTAGTGTTAAGCAGGTCGCATGATACTTCACATATTTGTTGGTGATATTTTCTTTTTCGTGGATCAGGAGCTTGATGAAAGTGTCACTCATGTTGCAATGGAATGTACTGTGTTGTATGCTGGTTCTACAGCTTGGTATGATGCTCTATACGAATGGTTCCGTTGGCTTCATAGTTTGATACGTCTGCATGGTTTCTAGGAGCCTCGCTGAGAGCTTCTTATGAGGGATGGTTTCTCTGTGGTTCTTCCTGCCATTTTACTTATATATCAGCTTTGAGCTCTCTATCCTTAGTTGCACATATCTGATCCAAGGAAGCTTGATCAGTCTTTGCTGGTGCATAATCAGGAGAACTCCACTTATATGCGGATTAAGGCTTATACTGGTGAAGAAGCTCTTGATTTTGCTGATGAGATTGCTTTTATTACATAAGTACATAAAAAGCTTTTAAAAATATAGGTTTATAATTTATTTTTCCACATCAACATCCATATAAGTATATTTAATGGTGTTAGTGTCACGTAAGTTTAATTAACGATGTTAACTTTAGTTCCAAGTCCTTTTAAAACTTTAGAGACTAACTATTTGAAATGGAGTAAACTTGAGGAACTAAAACAACCTATTTAAAACTTTGGGGCCAAAACCAAAATTACTGTAAACTACTCTCTCTGATTCTATTTATAAGAAACTTTTTCTCTCATAGGGTTGGTTCCTTTTATAAGCAATTTTCACTTTTTGCTTGAAAATGTAAATTTGTCTTTCCTATTTTACCCTTATTAAATACACATTCTCTCTCATATCTTATACTCATTATCTCTCATACTTTTTATCTATTCTCTCTCCTATATTCTTTTCATAATAGAGATATATACCAAAAAAAAAATATTTTTAATACACTTATTATTTTTAACTATTAATTCATTTTACAGGTAATAAAAAAATTATTTATAAATAAGAGTCAGGGAGTATAAACTACAAACTATAAGGAGTAAAATTTATGTTTAACTCTTTTCTTTATCTACTTGAAACATGCTCTGAAAGTGACTATCTAGAGGGAGCTTGTACAGGGAACAACGCCGCAGCCTACTGCCAGTCTACCAGTCGCGTGCAACGCGAGATTCTTACATCTTGTTAAATAATGCCATTGCTATTCTTATTTCTTCTTTTTATTCAACAAACCATAATTGAAGAGGCAGCAAAACTCCTAGAAAAAGAAACAACTAATACGAAGAATCTGAGAAAATTTGCAGGGAGCAGAAATTCTATATGAAGGTGCAATGCTTACTTTATAATAATTTTCATTTCATTCTTTAAGTAGCGATTAATGACTCGAGTTCTTAGTTCATTCACAGTTGAAGCATTCTTTGATCCCCTCCGAGCTTTAGTTAAATCTCAACATTCATTTTCATTGGGATGAGCGGTGAAGTAGCAATGGCCGTGTAAGTTAATTCTCATCCTTAACTCCAAGAATTTGTATCTCCATTGCAATAACTGCAAGAACGGTTTGATATGCCCTATGTCGAAAGGGAATTTTCGGATGAAGGGGTAAACGTTTTATGAATCGCGATCAATCAAGCGAAGGAAATTAATAATCATACATCTGTACTCTAATTGTTACTTGTCCACGACTTTTTGCTCCGCTCAGGGTAGCTTCTGCTCCAGGGAAGGTATTGATAACAGGTGGTTACCTTATATTGGAAAGGCCAAATGCGGGGCTTGTACTCAGTACCAATGCTCGGTTCTATGCAATCGTGAAACCCCTGTATGAAGAAACGAAATCCAATAGCTGCGCAGGGGTGGGTTACCTTTGTATGATGCATTTGTATTTGATTTGCGTTGCTTCTTCCAAAATGCTTAGTTGCATAGTAATTATGAGCGTAGATAATGAAATCAGATGGCAAATTAATAACTTTTTTGTATACGAAGTTGTTTGTTTGTTTTCTGAAACAAAAGGAACTTTTCACGTCTATCCGAATACTTGCATTAGATGGTTCATGGCTTCAGGTATCATGTGCCATATCTCCTGAGCCATGTTAATGAGCAAGCAAGTTCAAGATCTGAACTACAGTACTCTTGTTGCGAATTTAACTCATTAAGAGCTAACGCCTATTGAATAGCTTAAATGGATGATGATCATCTACAGTATCACTTAGTTAAAGTAAATTTGTTACGAAATATTTATGTACTGTTTTATTGGCCTAAACTAATCCCCCCCACCCCCCACAAGTGTGCCAATTTTTTTTATGTTATATCACTTGTTACTTGCATCATCTTCAGGCATGGACAGATGTTAAATTGACTTCACCTCAGCTCTCCAGACAAGGCGTGTACAAACTAGACTTGGACAATCTTACAATCCAATGTGTTCCTTCAAGGTAAGTTTTATTTTTCCTCATGTTCTATCTATCTTTCAAAGCTAACTTCAAAATCTATCAAAGAGGCCAATTTATTGTAGGATAAAAATTGTGTATGGTTAGATAGGGTTGAAGAAGCTGACATTCTTCAGATCTTTTCATTAGTAATAGATTGAGTGCAAGGTTGAATTACTCATTGAGGTGAGGCTTAAATTATTTGTTTCACAATTTCAGTGAAACCAGGAATCCTTTTGTGGAATATGCAGTACAATATTCTGTAGCTGCTGCTCAGGCAACATTTGATAAGAAAAAGAACTTGTTGCACAATGTACTTCTAAAAGGTACTATGTGATTTATGATTCTCTTTCCTTTTATTTGATAAAGAAGAGCTTCAAGCTTCCAATTTCTAAACCAGATTAGTCCTGCAGGTCTTGACATCACAATTTTGGGTTGTAATGATTTTTATTCGTACAGGAACCAGGTAGTTTATTTTCCTTTTGTGTTTCCTCATTATCTACAGGACAAATGTTTTGCCTTTGCTTGAAGTAGTTTGCATTGACTTTGTTGAAAATATATTTTGTTGTCCGTTTTGTTCACTGCTAGCGAGAACAATTCATTTGCACTGGCGAAACATGTTTTATTAAAGAAGTTTTGTTTTGTTGTATCTCTCTTAGTTTCTCTCATTTTCCCCATTTCAATACTTTCTCCCTAAACTCTTTGAGGACTTGTACTACACATGGTATTCAAAAGCTTAACCCAAGAAATTCATTTGCTAATAAATTCTTGTACAGATTGAAGAGCTTGGGTTCCCTCTGACACCTGAATCATTGGCCCACTTTCCACCTTTTTCCTCCATAACCTTCAATGTTGGGGATATCAATGGAGGAAATTGCAAGCCTGAAGTAGCTAAAACTGGTTTGGGCTCATCTGCAGCCATGACAACTGCTGTAGTTGCTTCGTTACTTCATTACCTTGGAGTTGTAAAGCTTTCCTCGTCTAAAGATCATCAGGAAAGGAAGGATACAGCAGATCTTGATGTTGTGCACAAGATATCTCAAGCTGCTCACTGTATTGCTCAAGGGAAAGTAGGAAGCGGGTTTGATGTCTGTTCAGCCGTTTATGGCAGTCAACGCTATGTGCGCTTTTCACCAGACTTGATTTCTTCTGCTCAGGTATTGTCCTGTGTTTGTGTGTTATCTTGTTATTTGTTCACAGCTAGTTGTATTGTGTATTGAGCACCAATTCTGTAATTCAGACGGTCTAGCCACCCAGGCACATCACCTGAGAAAATTGAATGAAGATATGAATACATATATACATATAATTATACACTGATGATGGTTTGTCTGAACCACATTTTGGGTTCTTTTTAAGTTTAGTGATCATTCTCTTCTGTGAAATCTTGAAACATTCCTGCAGGTATGTTTGCATGATATATGATCCCATTACAGTCAGTCTTTGTCCTACATCACTTTTTAATTTGTTCCTTTTGTTGTTTTCCTCTTGAGTAAAAAAAATCCCAGATGCACCCTGTTGAATTTCATGAACTACTACTTGTTACTGGCGTAAATACTTTTTTTGCTTGTTCTATGCCAAAATTATTACAATGCTCGTGCTTGTTACCTCTACATATAGACTGAATGATATTTACCAATCATGGCAGTATATTTGTTGTGAAAGCATCAGTAACTTCATTTTATTGAGGTCGTTGACATTACAGGCTGCAGAGAGAACACTGCCTTTACCAGAAGTAATCACTGGCATTCTAAAGGCAAAATGGGACCATGAGAGGACTGAATTTTCTTTACCACCTTTGATGAATCTTGTAAGAAATCTAAATTTCACCTGTTAGATTTTCAAAACAATTTGGTTATTCTAAGGCTTTCTACATAGTGGGCGTTGAAAATGCTATTATATCCAACTACAAACCTTTACTTAGTAGTTTAAGATCCTTGACAAGAAGGGAAAATAAGGTCATAGTATTATCTCACTTGTCAGAAGTGAATTTTTTCTCCTTTGAATGTTACTTCTGGACTTTTTCTAGCCTTTTGTCCTTGTAAAACTTTCCTTGTGGCCAATCCACAATTTGGGCTTTTAATAACAAAACATATCTTATGATGTTTAAGTTCTCATATTTTTTCAGACACTTCACTGATTAGACTATGAATTTACATAGGATTTCTGGGGTTCTACCCATCAATAAGAAATTGATGCCATGTTAACCCCTTAAATCTGAATTTCTTGACTTTCTTGTTGGAGTACATTAAAGGGAAAATATCATTTAGGTACCAACCAAGGGAAGAAATATATTGACAAGTCCCATAACTTATCAATGATAGCTCTTCACTTGTCAATAGAGATTTTTCTGATATTATTTTCCTTGGTTGGGACTTTAATGATATTTTCCCTACACTATCTTGTTTCTTATGTTGGTTAATCCTCTCTCCTAGTTACTAGGTGAACCAGGAACAGGGGGATCATCCACTCCATCAATGGTAGGTGCTGTTAAGAAATGGCAAAAGTCTGACCCTCAGAAATCCCTAGACACGTGGAGAAGGTTATTGGATGCAAATTCAGCTCTGGAAGGGCAATTGAACTTGTTAACGACATTAGCAAAGGAACAATGGGATGCATATAGATGTGTTATAAACAACTGCAGCAGGCTTACATCAGATAAGGTTGTTCTTGAGCTCATGTGTTAAGGTTGTTCTTGAGATCATGTGTGAATGTTTAATGGAATATGTTAGGAGGCTAAAATATCTTCACTTGATATAGAATTCACAAAACCTTATTTTGGTTCCTAATTGGTGGGACATTTTCCCTTGCAAGGAAAACCATTGTCAACCACCTTATTTTAGTCTACAATCAATGAAACTAATAGTTGGTCTACATATTGTATAACAATGTGTTAAGTAAAATATAAAAAGGGTTAACGGCTGATTAGACTGTTAATTAATAGATAAGGGCCGTTAGATAGTTACTAGCCGTAGGAATAAGGATAAGGGGCGGTAATTAGTACGAGGGAGTATATATAAATACCTCTTATGCCTCTTATGAGTTTTGTCGATTATCTGATATGTTATGAATAAGAATCTCTCAGTCTCAATCTCTCACCTCTTCTCCTCTCTTCTCTATTCCTTCTCTATTCTATCTTGATTTCTGGTTAATACCATAATAGTGGTATCAAAGCGGTCCCTCCTCGGCCATTTCTGTGTCCCACGATTCTCGTCTCCTCCCTGCGTTTACTCGCTAGAGAACACAGTTTATGGTTCTTACCCAAGCCATGAATGATCGTCTCCAAATGATTGAAGGTCGACTGGGCACGGTGGATTCACTGCAAGAACGTGTCGATAGGCTAACTAATCAAGTGCAAGTATTGGCAAATGGGATTGAACATCTCAAAATTACGGTGATAAACCAAGAACACAATGGGCACCATGTCCATCGCCACAACGACCAGGGCCGCCATCGGCAATTCCAATACACGAAGATGGAGTTTCTAAGATTCTCAAACGGAGACGTTGTCACTTGGCTGCTCTGCTGTGAGAGATACTTCGAATTAGACGCGACTCCGGAAGAATCAAAGGTGAAGGTCGCGAGCATCCATCTTGATGATGATGTGTTCCGGTGGCATATGGTGAAGGAATGGCGCTGGGGAAATAATATGCCGGATTGGGAACAGTACAAGGAAGAAATTAAAGACTGCTTCGGTCCCTCGTATGAGTCCCCGATTAGCGACCTCCTTCAACTCCTGCACCAAGGTACGCTGCGAGAGTTTAATTCCCAATTTGACTTGTGTTCGTCGAAGACAGACTTTTCGAAGGAAATTCTTGTCGATGCCCATCTATCCATGGTGAGGGAAGAAATATCGGGTCCTGTCCGCATGTTCCGACCCACTACACTACGAGAGGTAAAAAGTTTTGCAAGAATGCAAGAAATGACAATTGAGAGAGCAAAAGAAAAGAAGCTCGGTGACAGAACAAACAGGCAGGTGTCATCAACGTCTTCAATGGCTACGTCTACTAACGCCACCTCAAACTGTGATTCCCCAGTAGTACCCACTACCCATTCGCAGTCAAACTTATACAAAAATATGTCATCAAGCAATTCTATTCAGTCAAAAAGCAAGTTCTTGGCCAAGAATAATTATTTTACCAAAAAAAATACCTCCAGGAACCTAAGAATCCTCTTAGCAGAAGACGAAGCCGAACACAGAGCCAAAAATCTTTGTTTTTACTGTCATGAACCTTTTTCAAGAGATCACCATTGCCTGCAAAGACAGAGAATGCAACTTCATTTCCTTGATCTTGAAGAAGCTCCAGAATCGGCTGAATCCGATTGCAACGGAGAGCTTGAAGAAGAATCGTATTCCCTTATCTCATTACATGCTATCAATGGAGTAGATGGCCAGAATTCTATGTGAATTTAGGGTTATGCGGGGAAGCGGAACATACAAATTCTGATTGATAACGGGAGCACTCATGATTTCATGAACTACCAATTAGCCACCAAACTGGGTTGGCGTGAGAGCAATACTGAAGCATCTTCAGTGCAAGTAGTAGGGGGTTGAAACCTCAAGGTTTATGGAGTTTGGAATGGCTTCAGATGGCGTATGCAAGGGTTGGATTTTTCGTGTGATTTTCAAATTATTGATCTTAAGACATTTGATATGGTATTGGGACTTAAGCGTCTTAGGTCCATTAGGAAAGCCTTCTGGGACTATGAGCACCTCACCATGTTCTTCTACCATAATGGAAACTTATGTAAGTTACAAGCTATGCCTTCCTCCTCACTCAAATTGGTGCGTCCGAGGAGAGCTGAAGCAGATATTCTACATCAGCACGAGGCCTATCTGATTCAGTTATTGCAGCCTCCCAACTCCCGCAGTCAGTACTGCTTCTCTATCTAGGACCACCCGGAAGAGGAGTCTCAGGAAATTTAAGCCACGCTGGAGGCATTTGTTGATGTTTTTGAAGAGCCAAAAGGGCTGGCCCCATTGAGGCCAAGCCACAACCACCCCATGATTCTCCAAGAAGGCACTAACCCCATCAGTTTGAAACCTTATCGGTACTCAGTAGCCCAAAAGGATATTATTGAGAAATAAGTGGCTGAGTTGATTAACAAGGGGTTTCTCCTAGAGAGTGCCTCCCCATTCTCGGCACCTATCGTTTTGGTCAAGAAAAAGGATGGTGATTGGCGTATGTGTATCGACTATGGGAATTAAATAAGAAAACTGTCAAGAACCAGTACCCTATCCCTCTCGCTGAAGATCTTTTTGATGAATTAAGTGCAGCCAGATGGTTCACTAAGCTGGATTCGCTGGGTATCATCAGATTAGAATGGTACCAGAAGATGTGCATAAGACAGCATTTAAAACCCACGCTGGCCATTATGAGTGGCTTGTGATGCCGTTTGGACTCACAAACGCTCCGGCAACATTTCAAGGAGCTATGAATAGCATTTTCCATCATTTTCTTAGAAAGTTTATATTAGTATTTTTTGATGATATACTAATATATAGTTCTTCTTTGTCAGATCATGTTCTACATCTCACGGAATTAACAAGATTATGCATATGAGAAAACACCACAGTCAACGAGATTTTCAATTACATATTGTTAGTGAACTTGATCACTGAATTTATGACCTGCATTTTTTGAGTCTCAACTTTTGTGACCGGGAATTTCATTACTTTTCCATGTTGTATTGTAAATTCTTATTCCTTTTATGTTAATGTTTGAAATTCAAACTCCAATCAGTGGATAGAACAAACTTTTGAACCCAACGGAAAGGCAGTTGTTGATGCGCTGCTCAGAGCAAAAGATGCTATGCTTCTGATCAGATCTCTTATGCGCAGGATGGGTGAGGCTGCAGGTGTTCCGGTAAGTTCATTACAGAGTGCTCATAACCGATTGTTCTCTTGTTTGTACAAAGTTTTCCTCTTGAAAAGGTCTACTAATTGAGATGGGTAAAAATTACCCACAAACTCATGTTTTAGCTTTGAGACAGGAGTGATACCCTATTAAAAAACTGGAAGCTCACTATTGTTTACTTTCCATATGAGTAATGATAACCAAGCTAAGTTCTTCTGATTTGTTGCTGGTAAAATTGAAGAAATAACATGCATTGCCGTCATAACACATTCAATAACAGTATTGCCGTCATAACGAGTCATTTGAGAACTGAATGAAGGATTAGACTATAGCTTCGTGCACCATGAACTATACTAGATCATTCCTTTTAGCATAGGAAGTAAAATTTACCAAACCTAGATAATAGACTTTGGATCAAATAAACGAATAGTATCAGGATGGATTGGAACATAGTAATTATGAAAGCACAAAAACTAGCCGTAGTTTTTGGTTTATGCTGTTAAATTCTTCATTTGGCAAAATGATGTTTCAAAACTTAACATGATTCACGAGCTCTATGATCTCATTGCCCGCAAAATGTACAGATTGAACCAGAATCACAGACAAAGCTCTTGGATGCCACTATGAAGCTGGAAGGAGTTCTGTTGGCTGGAGTTCCAGGAGCCGGAGGATTTGATGCAGTCTTTGCAGTAACTTTGGGAGATACAAGCAAAGATGTGACTAAAGTATGGGGTTCACTGAATGTTCTTGCCTTGCTAGTCAGAGAAGATCCTAACGGTGTTTGTTTAGAAACTGCAGACCCGCGAACGATTGCGATCACATCAACTCTATCTTCAATTCATTCTCAGTAAGTTCGTTTCCATCAAGTAAACATTGTGCACATCACCACAATTAAGGTGGAATCTCTGTTGTGGACTGGGTTAATTAATTATCAAATTTGGATGATCAATAAGCTTTTTCTCCTGTCCTTTGGATGATCAATATAAATGATTATATTTCATGTTGGTTATGAAGGGAACAAGATACAGAATGCATAAAAGCAAAACAAACATGCATTATTTTATGGATAAGGACTAAATGATTAATGAGAGGCATTACACCTCTTAATCACACCACGCCAAAACATTTTAAGAATTTACAGCACAGTTTAAACACAGCTTTAAAGATAATCAAGGGTAAAAAATTTGATAAACAGTGGTGCATAGATTGTTCACCTGCAAAGGTCTTTAAGAAAATATAATTTACATGAATATGAATTGGGTTAGTTGTTGGGAATAATAAGTAGTTGAGAGTTTAATTTTCAATTTTTTGTGTATCTAATAAACCTGCTTGTGAGGGATTTTTTTCATTATTGTTCATACCAGCGTACCTCAAGGGTGATTATTCTTGTTATCAATGAAGACTACTCCTAATCTTACAAATAATAATAAGATTAATTATTTTGGTCCCTATACGTTTACTGAAGTTTTTTTTTTTACAATTTATAGTTTCAAAAAGAGTTATCGACTCTTTATAATTTTTTCAATTTAATCTCTATCTTAAACCTTTTAATAACAATATGTTAAATTTTTTATACTGCAATCATGGTATATTGTCTTGACATTTTGAAATATGTATATATATATATATATATAATTCAAACCAAGAAGAGGAGAAAATCATATATTGAGGTAAAATCAATTTATAAATATGGCATGTAAGATATCATACATATTAAGTTAATTATTTAGATAAACTACATTAAATCATAAATATTAAGAAATTAAAATAACTATAATTAATGAGTTAAATAAGAATTAGCTGAGGACACTTATTTCCATTACAGAATTTAATCACAATTTTTTAACATACATACATACGCACACACATAAAATAACATACATACATACATACATACATACATACGCACACACATAAAATAAAAAAGAAAGACTAGCTGGGGAAAAGGCTGCAAGTCTTATTATTCATGGTTTCTTATTAACACCATGACTTTTATTAGTTAGCTTTTTGGGTTCTTGGTATTTGCTTTGACTTGACTTTATATATACATGAAAATACAAATTAAGAATTCGATGCAATTGTTCATATTATATGTATTTTTTTTTGTCAATAATATTATATGTAATTTGAGTTTAAAATTTTAATTTATTTTCAGGGTATGTTGTAATGCATGCCTAATAATTTGATGGTCACGCATGCTAATTATTTGAAGAGGAAACAAAAAGAGTACTCACTTTTCTCTTCTTGTTTTATTTTTTGACCTTGAATTCTTTTTGTTTTATTAAGATTTTGTTCTCTTAATAATGTCTAGTCCACGATGTGCTTTTTCATTATGGATGTCTTCTTTGATCATTACTAACAATGAACTAGAAACTGCGATCTTCTATAAGTTAATAATAAAAGCTACTCTCTCTTTTTACCAAAAAATAATAAAAGCTACTCTCTCTAACTTTTCCTTATCGATTTTTTTTTTTCCTCATCGAATTAAAGTTTGTCTTTTATAAGTTTACTACATAAAGATTTGTACTAAGTTACTATTTGTCGCATACTCCTCCGGTCTTATATGTAAAAGTCTGTAGAAAAGTTATTTTGTTTCTAGATATAAATTTATAATTTTTTTCCAAATGCCCTTCCTATTAATTGTTATACTGAAGACCGAAGAGTTAGAATCTATTAAGAAATAATTTTCAATACAAATTATTAAAATGGATAGTTTAAAAATATTATGACACAATTTTATAAATAATTAATTCTTTTAATTCCTATAAATTAGTTATTTATAAAATAATAATAGCGGTTTGTTTTTTTACCCTTAGAAACTATCGCACACATTAGCGCGAAGATGTCGGCCGAAAAAAGAGCGTCTGCAATCCACACCACGAGATATCCCGTTTGGAAGATCAAGTCTTCTACTACCTCATATCCTAATTATAAGATAAATTTAATTTTTTTTTAGAAAAATTAAGGAAACTAAATAAGTTACTTAATTATATCATATATTATATATCCTTAGATTATATATTAATTTATTAGTCAAACTAATTAGTTTAAAGAAAAAAATAAAAATAAAAATACCCTAAAGTAATTTAATTAGCTTCCTTAATATTTCCAAAAAAATCAACTTTATCTTATAATTAGGATCAGAGAGAGTATTTTTGAAGTTTCTTAAAAATTATACGTTGACTTTAAATTCTTCGAACCCTGAATTTCATTAATTATTTAATTGTTCATGATTATAAAATTTATTATTATTCATTTTAAAAATAAAAAATTCCAATCAAATCCAGTGTCCAAATCTAAATTCAAGCCTACACATTTAATAAATTCTTAATTAGAGAAGAAGACAAAATTATAGACTTTTGATTGTTTATTAAAAGATGAGAATATCCCCTATAGTTAAAAAGAATATTAAAAACATATTAATAACCCTAATGCCTAGAGAGAGAGAGAGATGATTGAAAGTAAGGCTCTTTAAAATAGAGATGGTCAAAGATCTTATAATTCTTCTGGGAGGATGTTGATTGTTTATGATTCTTCTAAAACTCTTGTTTGGTTATTACTCTTTCTGATCCTAATTATGAGATAAAGTTGATTATTTTAAAGATATTAAGGAAGTTAATTAAATTACTTTAGAGTATTTTTATTTTTATTTTTTCTTTAAAGTAATTAGTTTGAATAATAAATTAATATACAGTCTAAGGATATATAACATATGATATGATTAAGTAACTTATTTAGCTTCTTTAATTTTTCCAAAAAAAATCAAATTTATCTTATAATTAGGATTGAAGATAGTACAATGACATTAGTTTGCTAAAGTAGCAATTGGAGCTTTGTTCATGACCTAGATGCCTTACAGGCCTTTATATGGATCTTCTTGAAATATCCGCGTGAATTAGATTTCGGGTTGTAGAACAATCCTAGTCATATTCTTCTTTGTTTGATTTTTATATAGGGTTAAATGGTAACCTTTTTATTTATTGGCAAAAAAAAATGGTAACCTTTTTAAAATTTTAAATATATAGGGATATTCTTATCTTTTAACAACATTCATTCATGAATCTCTAATTTATTAAAAGTGTATACCTAATCGGAATTTGGGTATTTTATCTTGATTTAATTGCAATTTTTTATTATTTAAGCATTGGTATAACATTATAATCTTATGTTACTATATGTGGAAGTAATTATAATAACAAAAACAGTGTAAGATTTCAAAATATATATATATATATATATATTCTCATTTATCAAGGATTTCCCCTCTCAAAGTTTAGGGTGTAAATATTTTTCATTTTTTCCCAATCAATATGTTTTCTGGGATAATTATACTTAATATAATTATAGTCAATAAAAAAGGCTAGCGTAAAAGACCGTTGATTCGATCAAAAAATAAATAAAAGACCGTTGATCTTAGAAAACGAATGTCCATGGATAAGAATATAAGTTAATCATTGAAAATGGATATCAACCTCTTTTTTTTCTGGGGGAGGGGGGGTGTTTTGTTTGAGCTTTTCCATTACCTTACATATACGCCACTGAATAGAATTGACAGCAATGCTCATCCCCAAACTCATAAATGAAAAGGAGATTAGTCTTTATTTAAAAGGATGATGTTATATATATATATAAATTAATGCAGGTAAAATATATATATATATATATATATATATATATATATATAAATATATAATTTTTAATCACTATTCATTCTCACGCTTGCAAGGGGTTGCCTTTTTCACTCGCTTGTCATTCAACAAGACATATTTTCTTCTAATCCATTTCTTTTTTTTAATGTTTTTTAATCTGCTTAAAATATATTCTCTCATGTTCTAAATGTAAAAGGGAAAATCACTTGTAGTCCTAAATAAGTAACATATTATTAGAAAGATTTCTGGAGGTTGTAAAATACACTCAACAGATTACTAATATACACAGAAGAGTTATAAATAGGAACCTTTCTAATAATATACTATTTACTTAGGAATTAGGAGTGATTTTTCCCATATAAAAACCTCCGGACACATTATTTTGATCTTTGATACATCATTTTGTCTCTTATATCAATTTTATCACCAAAATTTCTTTTAGTTAATACTCAATTACATCTAGTATAAATGTTAGAAATAATTGTGAAAAAAGCAATAAAAAATATTTGATACATTGATAAAAAAAATTAATTTATCTTATTTTCTTTCTCCTCATGCATTTTCAATAGGGAAAAAAGACCAGATTTTTGTCATTCTGACTCGATTGACAATTATTATGCAACGCTCACTGGAAACGGAGCGTGCATATGGTTCATGTGGGCCCTCTCGCAGTCCCACAAGTTCCCCTCTGTCTTCGTCATCTACAAGACCGAGATTTTAACTTATATACAGACTTCACACCTCAGAGAGATTGAGGCATTCATAGAAGAATTAATAAACTCATCGGGTCTTCTGGTTCTTCCTCTTCCTCCTTTCACCTTCTTCTTTTAACTTTCTGATCTGAGCTCAGCTCTATCTTTTTCCTTTCTTCACCCTTTTGTGTTGAAACGCTTGAAGAAGCTTTAACTTTGGAACTCTAAAAGGCAAAGAAGCCGGAAAGCTTTTAGATTTTTAAAGCTCTGAATGGATTCTCTATGGTCCCTATCCTCAGGTACACATTGGCCTCTCTCTCTAAGCTTTTCAGTTTCTCTCATTGAAATTTGGATATATCTTCAAAAGGGTATTTTTCGAAGTGCTTTCAGCTGAAGATTCTAACTTTTGAGTGCGCCTCTTATAACTTGTTTGATTTGGACATTTTCCACTTATGACCAATGCAAATGAGTCTTCCATCCTCCATGCCTTAACAAATTTAGTATATATCGTTTTTTTTTTTTTTACTGGATTGTAGTTTATTTTTTCAGTTTTTGTTTGAAAGTGTCATACTTTGAAACCATATTTTGATTTTAGTTTAATTTCATTCTGTTTTGCTTAATATTGTTGTCTGCTTGTAATCAAGCGATTCAACGGTGAAAACATTCAACGTTTGATTGCGGCTGGTTGGCGACTTTGACTGAGTCTACGGGAAAGGCATTCTAATGAATCCTGTTTGACTTTATCCTTAAGATTTTCTGCCCCTATATCAAGTTACAAGAACATTATTGGAATGTGATGTTTTAGCGCCAACATATATACGAGTCTGAAGTTTAAGGACTGCAAACTATTTTGTCTGTTGAAATGGATCGAAACCGGGGGGAGAGCTGGAGGGAATTGATGAAGAAGATGCTTCCTCCTGGAGCTTCTCTGCCAGATGATGCTTCTGATCTTGATTACTCCATAGCCATAGAATACGAGGGTCCACCTGTTTCTTACGACGTACCAAGAGTTGATCCTCTTAGTATGAAACCTCGAGGAGTTTCACGTTCTGAAATACAACAATCCATTTCTCATGTGAGGCCTCCAGTAGCTGAACCAATTCCTCTGCCAGTGTCTCGTATTGCTGGCGTGACAGGTTCTCCCAATCAAAGTCCTGGGATGTCAAGAAGTTCAGAATCTGTAGTGTCTGTCTTGCAAAATCCTCACTCTTCTTCTGCTTCAGCTTCAGCCTCACCTGGTTCAGCTCATAATCCTCCTAGGCAAGAGGTTAATGAACCAAGGAGGGCACATGTTGTCACTTTTAATACTGTTGATAGATCTCAAAGCAAAGAAGCTGAAGTTATGAGGCCGGTTTATCCAGAATATGTTGGACTTTCAAAGGAAAGGAGGAGGAGGAAGAAATTCAGAGTTTGTAATAGATGTGGAAAAGGGAAGTGGGAAACTAAGGAATCTTGCCTGGTTTGTGATGCCAAATATTGTAGAAATTGTGTGCTTAGGGCCATGGGATCAATGCCTGAAGGGCGCAAATGCGTGACTTGCATTGGTCAGCCTATAGATGAATCAAAGCGTCTGAAGTTGGGTAAACATTCGAGAGTATTATCTCGACTTATTATTCCTCTAGAAGTTAAGCAAATTATGAGAGCAGAGAAGGAATGCTCTGCTAATCAACTTCGACCAGAGCAGCTGATGGTTAATGGATTCCCACTGAAGCCTGAAGAGATGGCAGAATTACTCGGGTGCCCCTTACCTCCACGGAAGCTGAAGCCCGGTAGATATTGGTATGACAAAGAATCTGGTCTCTGGGGAAAGGTGATGAACTGATGATAGTCCAATATGTGCTTTAAAACTGAAAATTTTTGTATTGAAACTTGCTTTATATGAAGTAATGTAATTCCTTTTGTTATCAGAGAATAGTGATTTTAATGCCTGCTTATATTTAATTAACAGGAAGGGGAAAAACCTGACAAAATCATAAGTTCAAACTTGAACTTCACTGGGAAACTTTACCCTGATGCTAGTAATGGAAACACAAGAGTTTACATCAACGGTCGAGAGATTACAAGGCTTGAATTGAGGATACTAAAGGTAAGCTGCTCCCTTCCTTTAAATAAATTTATGTTTGCTAAATCAGCTATAACTAGTTTAATTATGCTATCCAACTTATGGTATGCTTAGTAGGAGTTGAGGTAAAAGGGATGAAATATTAATGTGTTCATAAACTCTCTGAACTTTCTCCTGTATTCCCTTCATTTAAACCTTTAGGCTATGTTTGGATGGAGACAAAAGTGAGGAGAAAATAGAGAGGAGGGAATACTAGGAAGAAAATTTTCTAAAAATGGTAAAAAACTTTATTATTTTGGGAGTTTTCCCTTCTATTATTTTTTTCTCCCCTATTTTTCTCTCCATCCAAACATAGGGTTACCAAGTGAACCCTTAGGGAAAAACAACCAAATAGGATATAATACAAACTTCAGGCTGAAGCTGTTTTCTGAAGTGGAAAGACATCTCTAATTTTGGGTTATCCATAGGACTTTTGGTAAACTTCTCTAACCAGTGATTGGCTGCTGCATGATGGGCACTTTCGATGAAAAGTCTGCTTAATCATAAGAGTCACTTTGTTATTTTGAACTTTCAGCTGGCAAATGTACAGTGTCCACGGGATACCCACTTCTGGGTTTATGAGGATGGTCGTTATGAGGAAGAAGGTCAGAATAATATCAAAGGAAACATTTGGAACAAGGTATTGACTTATATCTCCAGCTAGGAACTTTGAAATCATGGTGTTCTGGAACACTAATGAATTATCTTTTTGGCCTTTTCCTGCACAGGCTTCAACGAGATTTGTTTGTACCCTGTTCTCCTTACCCTTTCCCCATGGAAAGCCTCATGCACGAAGAGATGAGATTACTAATTATTCTACTGTTCCAAAATATCTGGAACAGAAAAAGGTTCAGAAGCTTCTTCTTCTTGGACTTCAAGGATCAGGAACTAGCACTATCTTTAAGCAGGTATGGCTTACAAATATTGCAGATAGCTAGTATTGAGGCCATCCAACTGATACCGATGAAAGAGAGCTTAGTTTATCTTTATCCTTCCTTTGTTTCTTTCATTTTTTCCTTTCACCACTTGGAGGTTTGAGCATCCAACTGACTAGAAATCATGGTCACCTATAAATTCGCACTTCATTTATATCTGGTCTTAATTTAAGCAAATGGTATAGCAATTCAATTTTTGGAGGTCTGGAAAAGCGGGATGAATATGAGAACAGCATGCAATAGTGGAAAACTAAACAGTCCTCTCTTTTTTTTCTTTTCAACTTTATTTTCAGATATCTTTTTTTCCTTCCTGTATGACACTCAATTTTGGAGTTTCTGGGCAGGCCAAATTCTTGTATGGAAGCAGATTTACTGAAGAAGAGCTACAGGATGTCAAACTGATGATCCAGAGTAATATGTACAAGTATCTTAGCATTTTGCTTGATGGAAGAGAGCGCTTCGAAGAGGAGGCTCTTTCTGAAATGGATGCGCAAAGTTCTGGTCAAACTATGGGACAAGGTAAATATTTCATGCTGTGGTATCTTTTCTTGAAGTACCCACTTCACTTGTTCATTATCTAGCTAACATGAAGCATTGGATGAAGAGATGTTTTAGACTTGTGTCACTTAACATCATGTAGATACTTTTCCTTAGTGATTGCATTAGTTAATGTCTGTGTTTCTCTAGCTTTCCAACATAGAACATGTAACCATGGGGAAGTTGACTGATTGAGTATGTTATTTGTGGCTTGATTCGTTAGATTATGTTTTATTGGGAAAATTTTATAGAGAGCTGGTCATGGAGATGTTTTTTTGGTCAAAGACATGATTACTCTGCAGCAATTTTCATGTGCAATGTAGAGGTTTTAGCCCTTTCTGAGTATTAGTTTGGTGCTTCCAAACTGAGTTGATGTAAATAAAGACAATGATCAAGATTTGTGGTAATTTAGTGCTGTTTCGATCTTTTTCAGTTGGGAACAGTGAATCAAATGAAACTAGTCTATGCATCTATTCGCTCAACCCGAGGCTAAAGCATTTCTCCAATTGGCTTCTGGATATAATAGCTACTGGGGATTTAGATGCCTTCTTCCCAGCAGCTACGCGTGAGTATGCACCATTAGTTGAAGAAGTGTGGAAGGATCCAGCAATACAAGAAACCTATAAAAGAAAAGATGAGCTTCACTTTCTTCCAGATGTGGCACAATATTTCTTAAGCCGGGTAATTGCTCATCCCTGAAACTATCTCATTTGATTCTGTTACGTATCAAATTGTATTGTAATGTTTCTGGTTACCAAAAATTTCCTTAGGCCATCAGTTCTTATTCTTTCCCTTTTTTAATAATTCTCTAAGTTTTTCTGAGCAGACTTCTACTTATTTTTTAGTTCAATATTCACTTATTTCTCAGCAAGATAAATTATGTAGTTTATTGATATTGATTAAATCACTTGTTCTTTCAGGCTATTGAGATATCCAGCAACGAATATGGACCATCTGAAAGAGACATCATATATGCAGAAGGGGTTACTCAAGGGAATGGTTTAGCTTGCATAGAATTCTCACTCGATGACCGTAGCCCAATGTCTGAAGTTTACACGGAAAATATGGAAGCTCAGGCACCACCTCTGACCAAGTAAGTTGCGTCAGCGCTCTGTATCAGATTTCAGTGAATTAAATATATATTAGGCTCGTCTTTCTATCAAAATAGCTTAAATCAATCTGATAGGACTTACCTGAAGGTTTTATAACTTTAATTCATCTTTCAACTAGTCCAGTGTAACCTCTTTTTCCTTCCACTCTTTTTGGGAGAGGATCAAAGAACCTAAAAAGATTAGTATCTGCATCTAAAGTTTTGGTTAACTTCCTTGTCTTAGGTACCAACTGATAAGAGTAAATGCCAAGGGGATGAATGAAGGCTGTAAGTGGGTTGAAATGTTTGAAGATGTTCGAGCTGTGGTCTTCTGCGTCGCGCTGAGTGACTATGACCAGTTATCGCTTGGTCCCCCGGACGGCAGTGGCAGTGGAAACCTTCTGCAAAACAAGATGGTACAGAGCAAGGAGCTATTTGAGACAATGGTGAGGCACCCTTGCTTCAAAGACAATCCTTTTGTATTGATTCTGAACAAATATGATATCTTTGAGGAAAAGGTGAATAGGGTGCCTCTATCTGCCTGTGATTGGTTCAATGACTTCTGTCCTGTGAGTGCTCATCAAAATAGCCAGTCACTGGCACATCAAGCTTACTTCTACGTCGCCATGAAATTCAAAGACCTTTATGCTTCCCTCACCAGCCGGAAACTTTTCGTGTGGCAAGGCCGGGCAAGGGACCGTGTGACCGTTGATGAGGCTTTCAAGTACATAAGGGAGGTCCTCAAGTGGGATGAGGAAAAAGAGGAGAACTATGGTCCACCTGAAGATTCATTTTATAGTACTACAGACATAAGTTCCTCTCCTTATATCAGACAAGAGCAGTAATGTTCATCAGATGTATTATTTGCCAATTTTGAAGGTAAAAGGAGAAGAAATGTAATATGTCGGCCAGCTTTTGTTCATTGTATTCTTTATATCTTCTGAAATGAAAGTTAATGATTTTTGAAGAGGTCTTTTGAAGCGTCATGAGCATTTATTATCCTCACTTTTTTTTCGTGTTCCGCATGAGGAGGCACAGTTAATGGCTCTCAATTGTTCTAAAAAGGATTGAAGCTTTAGTAAAAGGTGTCATGGTGAATGGAGTAAAATAAAAAGTCAGAATCATAAAGTTAAAAGCTTTAATTATTCTGTTTCATCTAGAACTCTCAGCCCAACGAAAAGATGAAAATGACGGAGTTGATGTGACTGTTGCTTTGGAGTTGGTCCTCCATCATGGGGGCCAAACTGAGATGCACAGTAGTATATGTTCTTGAGCATATCAGATTCCCACAAAGAAAAGGTACAATGGAAGCTGAAAAGCGAGCACCCACTGGTACAAATGAAAGTAACTTGTCTTTGCTGTGTAATTTACCAGTCATCAGAAACCTGAAAACCAACTTTGATTGGCGATAATTAGGTTGGGAACAAAGAAATCAAGACCCAGATCACCAAAGGTGTCGTGGTGTAGTTGGTTATCACGTCAGTCTAACACACTGAAGGTCTCCGGTTCGAGTCCGGGCGACGCCATTTGTTAACAATTTTTTTTTTTAAACATAGATTAGGCCCTTTGATCAAAAAAAAAAAAAAAACATAGATTAGACCCTGTAACTGTAGATGTCAATAGGTTAATGGGGTTTAAAAAAGCTCTCGGCTTTATACCCTTTAACGGTTGCAAAGAAACTTTTTTTTTTTTGAACAAACTGTTGCAGAGATCTAAGCAATCAAAATTGGACTAGAGGTGAGCAAATCCCTCAAGCTGAATGATGATCCAATTTTCATCGGATTCGCTAGAAGCAATCTATTAATACGTTGCTGAGAGACAGTGTAGAGGATCATCCTTAATATGACTTCGCAGTCGTTTTTTTTTTTTTTTTTTTTGGGATAGACTTGGCAGTCCTTTTAATTGAAAAAGAAATTGTTTGTATAATATCCTGCAGTCTCTCTCGGTTCCATGATCTACTGTATCGGTGAATTAGCAGTGGAAGCAAAACTTGGAAGAATAATTAGAGGGGGGCAAAGGGCAGGAAAGCTTGGAAGAATTAGAGGAAAAAATATCAAATGGCGTCGCCTGGATTCGAACTCTAGACCGTGAGTGTACTAGCCTGACGTGATAACTAACTACACCACGACAGCTTTGTTGTTCTGACTTGTGACCCTTAATCGAATTATCGCCAAAGTTATTATCAGTTATCACTAATTCCTAATTAGCACTGTTATCAAAACTGGACTAGACCAACTAGTTTGGTAGAAAATCGGCCAACTAATGGTCCAACTGATGCAATATGTTAGGCCGGTTTGACCTTTTTAACATTAAAAAAATTGAATTAATTCGTTTTTTTAAAATTGTATTCATAATTTTATATAAATAATTCTGAAATCTTCACTTCATCACCGGTCTATCCCCGAGTTAGCTCTGATTTAACTTTGATTTGATTCACTGACCCTTGACCCAGATTTAATAACCCTACTAATTAAAGATCTTACACAAGTACACAGAACATCAAAGATGTACGGAATAAAACAGAAAAAATATATATATAGATATCCTCTTCTATGTTTGAGGGCATTTTATTTCATCTTCGGTGCAAAGGTTTTTGCAGCATTGAGAAAGTGGAACCGTTGAGGTAGAGGTCAGGTTCTTAAATCCGGATCGGACCAGATGGTCCGGACCGGGAACCAGCCTGTAAACCGGTATGGTCCAGGATTTGTTTATTTATTTATTTAAAAAAAAATTAATATTTTATACTTTTCTTTACAATTTCATATTAATAAGTATAAAATATTCAATTTCTCACAGGTTTTTGACCCCAGGTTAGTTTCGGTTTGACTCCGGTATAACCTATTAACCCTTGACTCAATATCCTGACTGGTCCAAGTTTCAAAACCGAGGTCGACTTGTCAATTTTCTTATACGGAAAGTCCCATTTTTTGTGTATGATGATGATGCAGTGGGTTAGTTTTCTTCACGTGTACACATCTGTGAAAGCTTGCGCAGCATATCTAGTCAGCGATAACTGCTCTTAGGGTTGAAACAGAGAAATTAAGAATCAAGTCAACAAAGGTGTCGTGGTGTAGTTGGTTATCACGTCAGTCTAACACACTGAAGGTCTCCGGTTCAAGTCCGGGCGACGCCATTTATTCCTTGCTTTTTCACTCTTGTTTATTTCCCCAGGACAATTGTTTTCTTTTGCCATGAGAAGTAGTGAATGGGAGAACTTTGAAAAAGAGCACAGCATTGCAGAACAGATTCCTATTGTGCTTTCCTTTGTGCAAAATAATGGTCTAGCCTTCAACATTTTAATTGAGACACTGGTAGAGGAATTTTAGCCATGACACAAATCAGATTGCTCTTGCATATGAACTAGATATTAAATGAAGAGGTGCTTTTAATGATTCCTCCTGATTGAAATCCAAGAAGACAATATTTAGAGATATTTAAGATGGTGACTATTTAAAACATCCATAGATGGTAAGGCTTGGTGAACAAGTTTCCAAATTAACAGCAATTGTTTGTATGGAAGAGAAATCAGAATGGGTCTGAAGGATTGTTGATGGCATTTGGGGTCATAAGACACTGTCTTGTAACAAACAGAGGCATTATCATCCCAATTCAAATGTTCAGGTTTGTTAGTTAGTGAAATGGGAAATTTCAAGATGGACTCAATTACATCAGAGGAATAGATATCTCTTACTAAGGAAGAAATCCACCGCACAGGATTCCAGTTATAAGGGATACGCAATAAAAATCTACAAAAGAATGAATATTCATGTGTGTTGCAACATCTTTCTACATGGACTTTCATAAATGGTGGTTTATGGGAAAGGTAAGAGAGACAAATAGAGGAGGAGAGAATTTCATAAGCCGTCTTGCAACATATATTTTAGATTTACCACATCCTAAATCCACCCAGGTGCCAAGATATTTGCCTATTCTTGAGTAGAAACTTATTTCAAATATCCAAGACAAGTGCATTCAGTCATGATAAGTAACATTGGGGCTAAAAATGAGGGAAGATTTGGACTTATATATTGCTACATCTTACCATGTCATTTTGATGAGTGCATTGAAAAAAGAATAACGAGCCATCAGAATAAGGAAGATGTGAAACAGCTAGTGATTCTCTACAAATTTTGATACCCTTCCATTGATTAGAAGAATCCAGACTATGAATTAAACAAGACAACACATTAGCATAAGATATAGAGAGAGTAATAGAGAGGATCACCCTAATGAATATCTCTTCTTGATTATTTGGTACTCCTCTTGTCATTAATATAAGGCATATTTGTGAAGCTGATTTTAATCCTAAATATAAGACATAGTTTACATAATTATTAATTTTTTTTTTCTAATTTACTCCTATTGAAGCTTCCTCAACAATAATCAAGGAGGAGGAGGAGAAATGAGGGGATTAAGGAAAATAACTAAGATTTTTTTAGAAAATACATGTCATATTAACTAACCCAACTAACTTCCTTAATCTAATTAAATTAGGTAAATATGTCTTATATTAAGGACCGGATGAGTATTATTATTGAGCTTCCCATTTGAATAAAACTAGTATTGCATTGTAGATGTGCGTTGATAGATTAAATTAATCCATTTTTTAAGGGAATTTATTCTTTTCATAGTTGCAACAATTTGGCATTCATGGTTAAGCCAAAACCGAAAATTATTCCAAAAGACCCATTCATCATGGCAAGCTTAACTGGGATTGATAATCTATTTATTCTTTAAAGACATGTGAATAACATCAAACAGCATTTAACCTAGAACGAATCATGTCCATCAGTTATTATGTTTGGAAAAGCTTTGCAACAGGGAAAAGATTTATTAGGTTTGCAAAAGTTTATAAAATAAAGGGTTAAGGGATAAAAATGTTCCTGAAGTTTTCACTTAGGGGTTGTGGGTATCTGGAAGTTTTTGAGGAGGCATTTTTGCCCCGAAAGTTTTTAAAATGGGGCAATTTTGCCCCTCCGTTAACATATCCAAATAGTCAACATTTGTTGATCAAATTCTGTAGAAGTGGTATGCATATATGGCATCCAACTCACCCTTTTTCCACATCAATTTTTAAGGGGTAAAAATGCCCCGGAAGTTTCCACTGAAGAACACTAGGTGTCTGAAAGTTTCTAGGGGACAATTCTACCTTGGAAGTTTTAAAAATGAGGCAATTTCACCCCTTCGTTAATATATCTAAATAATCAACTTTTGTTGACCAAATTCTGCAGAAGTGGCATGCCTATATGGCATCCATCTCACCTTTTTTCCACATCATACTTTTCATAAGAACAAATAAAAAAAACTCAAGATTGCTAATTGTGCAAATCTTTAGTCTCTCTCTCTGGTTCAAGGAATTTGCGTCCAAAAAATCGCTCCCCTTAGAATTTTTAGCAAGAAAATATTTCAAAAAAACAAACCCATATTGCTCTTCTGGATTGTGTGATCCCTCAAACTCAATCCCCCCTTCTGACTCAAATCCAAAAAATCGTATCTAAAAAATTGCTTCCCCCTTTGACAAACCATGTCGTAGGGCTATCCAATAAAACTAGACTAGCTATGCAATATAGTGATGCTAACCTAGGTTGATCACTTTAAGGAGCTGATTATTTAGTTCCTAGTTAACTAAGTATTAATTAACAAATTAACCAAAGAGTATAATAAAATTAATTAACTATTCTAAACGAGGCTAAACTACTTGTTTATAGGTTTTTCCAAGTTTAATAAGTGAAATGGAGTGAATGAGCTTCCTTGACGTTTGATTTAACTAACCTTCATGGTCCAAATTAGCTTGAGTTCAATTCTTAACTAAGTACAAGAGCTAGTGAAGGACCCTTCCAAGCCGATATCACTAACGCACTAATCTCACTTAGACACCTAAGTTCAATTAGTTAATTAGAGATATTTTAGAGGCACTTAGCTTGCAGGGGATTTGCAATTGGAATTCTATACCTTTAACTAACCACTAACCAAGTCGATTAACCAAGAGTATGTATACATGAGATGCCAATCAAATTTTGCAAAGTAGTGCTATAATCTAAACAACAAATCATTCAGTGCAACATCCAAAGCAAGTATCATCATCCAAATTACAATTAACCAATTGAAATCCTCTGCTACATATATAAAGCATAAAATCTAGGCCCCTAAAATCACAAATCATATACAGAGTGAGTGGAAGATGAAATCAAGAACATAGAATTCCCCTATCAGCATAAAGGACTAAGAATAGATTCATCAAATAATCAAGGAGTGAAAGAATCACATTCTCATGACTGGAGAACAACTACACCGAGCCTTAGGCTCTCCTTTGGCCATCGAACAGTGATGAGGAGATGAACGGATATGGAAGATTAGTGTGACCATGAGAGGAACGATGATGACGATGATGATTGGCGGTGGAGGTGGAGAGCGTTGAAGCCGAAAGGAGATGGAGGTGGATGTGTGTGTTCGGCCCCTCTCAAGCCTCTGCGAGCTTCCTTGTTCTGTGATTCAGGACCTTGCCGGCGATGAAATAAGATGGTGAAGGTGAAGCAACGGTCGCCGGCGAGGATAGAGGACAGAGGGAAGATTGTTTAGTAGGAAAATATTTAAGAAAAAATTAGATTGTCCTAGGTGCAATTTCTCATATTCATTTGTTTTTTTGCTCTCTTGTTGGGTGAGGGATTAAATAAGAATTTAGCAAAGTTAGCATTCTTCAGACTTTTCCTTAGTGCTCCCCAAATGCGATGGAGAATTAAACTTTACAAAATAGCAAAAGTTGGCTGCAACTAATCATGTGTTTGAGGGTTGATCTGGGTTTCATTTTGTTGACTCTCCTTTCTCTCTAAACTCAGAAGTCAAATCGTTGGAGAAGTGTCATTGGAAACGACCCAGTTTACCAGCCAAACTAAGCCCATCACTCTCCGCCACTGGAAACTCAAAATCGTCGCTGGTAAATGCAACCCCTAGGACTCTCTGAGATTTGAGTAAAGGAGATCGATATATCTTCTAAATTTTTTGGATGCAAATTTCTAAGTGAATCAGAAGGATAGATTGAAGAGTTGCACAATCAGCGACCTTGAGTTTTTTATTTATTTATTCTTATAAAAAGTATGACGTGGAAAAAAGGTGAAGTGGATGCCACGTAGGCATTCCACCTCTGCAGAGTTGACCGTTTAGGTATGTTAACATAGGGGTGAAATTGCCCCATTTTTAAACTTATAGAGCAAAATTGCCCCCTAGAAAACTTCCAAACACCCAGTGCACCTCAGTAGAAACTTCAGGGGCATTGTTGCCCCTTAAAAATATGATGTGGACAAAGGGTGAGGTGGATGCCACATAGGCATGCCACCTCTACAGAATTTGGTCAACAAATGTTAACGATTTGGGTATGTTAACAAAGGGGCAAAATTGCCTCATTTTTAAAACTTCCGGGGCAAAAATGCTCCCTCGAAAACTTCCAAACACCCACAGCTCTTGGGTGAAAACTTCCAAGACATTTTTGCCCCGTGCCCCTAAAATAAAAGTCACTTTTATCTTTGTTAATCCACACACACTTAAATGCTGAACTCAATTTTGACGTTACATTACTCCATTGGAATTTGTCACAATTTATTTTAAAACATGCGCATAATTTAGGCGTCATATAATGATATAAGTGATCACTGCTATATTTCTCGGGGGCCCTAGACCCTAGTTAATGAAATCTTTAGTTGTTTACCAAAATCATAATATGCTTTTCACCCACCTTTTCAATTGAATTGAGGTTATTTCCATTTCCCATCCCAAACCAAGGGCCTCATACTTATTAAAGCTTGTTTGAGTAACATGAGAGAAATGCGTTCATACAAGCTGAGACAACTCTCACATACTCAAACACCGTAAATCATGTTGGAAAAACAGCTTCTACCACTAATCTAATCAGACACATTAATGATTGATCCGCGCAAGTAAAATGCACTTCAGAAAGTGAACGAATCTGGTTGCATCCAAAGAAAAATCCGGATACATAGTCTATAAAGCGTTAAAAAAATAATCCCGTTCAAATAGATTTCACTGTCTCTAGGCATGAAACCAAAGAACCAACGCTTCCTAAGCCCAAGAATAAAAGGTTACTGCTTCCAGCAAGCGTGTTCGACGAGCAGCAGGCAGCACCAAACAAAAGATAAATAAAGTTGACCCTATTGTCCATTTGATCCGAATCTTCCTCATTTTTCGCCGCCCTAGGATGTGTTCCCTTCAACTTAAATTGTTACAACGGACATAAAGCAAATCCAAACAATCAATCAATCAATCATGAGCCGATTAGATCGGGTGTTTCTGCCTCGATGGATAGCAACGTAGTGTGCACTTTACCCTGCCAGTTGTCCAGTCGGTCCCGTATGGATTTGACCTGCGCAATTCCAAGAACTCTTGGCTGCACCGAGGTAATATGAACTGTGCCTTCTACTTGATCAATTATACCCTCAATCAGATGAACCTGCAATATAATTCTCCAATCATTATCACATAGGATTGAACAGAAAAGCTTCCATACGAAAGTGCTAACTCATAAGCAGTGAAATTTGCGAAAACGTACAAACTAAGCTGTAGTTAATATTTGGTAGAGAGCATTTTGTTAAAGAACATATATAGATGGCTGTTATTAATTAATTAGTATAAGAGTTCCGAGATGCATTGTTTTTTTTTAAACTACGAGTTCTGAGGAGGACGTACAGAAAGGCTCTTCATGAGGAGATGCTCCACATCCTCAACAGAAAGTTTTGTGCGATCAGCAATAACTCTCAGAGGAATAGTTCGGGCTTCAGAGGGTCGGCTGCAAGTATTTACAATTAGCCCAAGTAACATGTAATAAACTATCCTCATTTTCATATATAACAATCCAATTGGTGCGTGCAGATATCTATACCTGAATATAATCTCCATCAAGCAGAGAATGTTGATTTTTTCCAACAACCTTTGCTCATTCTGAACTAGTGCTGGCTGAGCGCTTAAAGCAGCATTATGGACTCGACATAATTCTTGATAGCGAACCAAATCACCAGAATTGAATGCCTGAAGAATATAGTAGAGCCACTCCACCTTTGTCCCTATAAGACTATTAATCTGCAAAAGGTACAACAGAATAAACATGTCATGAACCAGCAAAGTAAATAATTGCCAAGTATAGTCACTCAGAAAATGGGGGTAAATATACTTACAATAGGATGAGCGAGAAGTTCTCCAAAGTTGTAGATGTTATCTCCCAGAAGAGCAGAAAGGGACAAATCAAATGCCAAATCCTAACAAATCATCAAAAATCAGTAAATAAAATAATATGATAGGTCAACTTACAATCACGGATGAACTAAACTAATAAGGACCTTTCTCCACGTTTTCTAATTGAGGTAAGTGCAACAAGGAACCAATTAATGATGAAAATAAAGACTGACTTTTTGTTATGACCTAATTTATAATAGCAACAACAGAAAATAGATGCAAACAAGGAAAAAGAGTGGAAATAACCTTCTCATAGCCTTTGACTATAGCAGCCCTATAACCATCCTAGTCCTACTTCTCTATTTCTTTCTCCAAATTGGTAAGTCAGAGTTCTGACCAACAAAAAGTGTCTTCCCCTTATCATGTATTTTCCTAGGTTGCTCAATGTGGTCCTAACACATTCCATTTAACAATTTACTAAAAACCAATGTTTCTTCCAACACCAAATCAGACATCTTCATAGTTTACCCATGAAGTTAAACAAAAAGCTACTATAAACTAGAAAAATGATCACTACAATGCTATAATAATAAGAATTACTACAAAAATAAAACAAAACATCATGTGCAAAAACATTATTATTACTAATAAGACATTTTGCCAACTCATTACCACACTACAACTTCTTTTGTACAGAACAAATTAAATGACAAGAAAATAATACATCAATGGAGAACAAGGAAAAATTCAAAACCATATAACCATAATCGGTAAACAATAATTCACTCCAAATAGCTTCTCAATCCCTTTGTAAATCCACAAAGGAAGGTCCAGAGGCCATTGTACTTGATAGCAATAATCCAATATGGTAATTCCATAGCACCTAAATGTGAAAAACAGCATGTGATGCACATCCTAAAATCCTAAGCACGAGGATGAAGAAACATGCCCCCTTAGCCATTGCTCCCCACTTAAACTTGTAAATTAGCTACAATCCTTGGCTTTAATCATTCACAAACGCCACCCTTATCATTTTTCATAATCTGATTATTATCTTCCTCCTTCCCGTCACATCCTCACTCCAAGAGACTTTTCTATAAAAAAAAGGAAGCAAGTTTCTATCATCTTAATAATACTTATTTACACTAAATTCTTGCCAGGTTACTTCCTTCAGAAATATTATAACCAATTAGTCTAAATTGATTAAAATATTCAGTAATATGTATTATTTCAGTCAGGTTATTACTTCCTTGAACATGAGAAACTTTAAAAGATGAATAAAGCATCAATATATCAGCTCAAATGAAGCAGCTTTATATACACCATTAGCAAGAGATCGTGAACAATCATATAAATAACGCAACACACAATCTGTCAAACAAGATGATTTCCCGCAAACTAGAAACTTAAGCTGCCAATACCCCATGCTAGAACTTCTATAGATCAAACATCCACCTCTTTAGAACAGAATTTTTTTTCAATCCTGAACAGTCACAACATCAGGAAATAACTTCCATATGTTCCTCTGATCCCCTTTTGCAGCCAAGAGCAAACAAAAATGGAGATATGCATGCAAGTGTTATAACAAAGGCTGAGCAACTAAATAACATTTGAGACAATTCTGAAGGCATACCAGCTTGAATGAGTCTGAGAGAGACTCCACTGATGTATATGCAAGATAGAGAAGAGCACTTTTGTAGAACTCAGCAAATTCCTGGCGAAATTTATAATACTGAGATGATACCCAGTAATAGCTAGCATATACAGATGGATCAATATCTGTCATGCTATCAAGCGTACTCTTTCCATCATCTAGAAGTTTCTTGCATTCCTTTTGGTCACCTTGTTCGAGCTTAAATAAGGCAGTTTGCAACTTGATGTAAAGAATTGGTTCTTCTATGCGCTGTTCTTTAGTGGCTTGAATCTTTTCAATGATTCCTTCAAGATAACTAATAGCAGCTTCTTTTTCAGAATACTGCCGAGACACAGTCACAGCTATATGTGCAAGCTTGAGAAGATTGATTTTAGTCTCAAAGTCTGTTATGAAATTGTGATAGAACTGTATAAGACCATCGCCAGTCTGAAATTATATAGTGAGAGCAATTAGTCAAAAAATATAGAATAATATGCACAACAGTCAATAAGATTTATCAAATTAAAAAACAACAAATATGTAATTGGAAGGGTCAGAACAGGAAATTACTCTAACCTCTAACACAGGAATATGATCTTAGCAGCAGTTTCAGTAAAAGAATGAGAGAAATGGAAGAAATTATAAACTTAGTCTCATGTTTACGACAGCTCTAACAAATTCAGGATCTGAACAAAAAGAAGTCAATCTAAAATATAGATAAAATGATCTAAATGAGCAGCCCGCATAGACCAAATTTAACCGCCTTAAATCAATAAGAGGTCAATGATGGGAAACAGAGTCATACTGTGCAACAATTTGCAACAAGCATACCCCGACCAAAACATGCCATGCAGGAAAGGAAAAGAATATATCCAATCTAAAAACACGGCTTAATTATGTTAAAAAAATTAAAATTCAACCCTATAATAAGGTTTCATCAAGTGATGGATAACATCAGTCCTCCATTTTCATGAAGATGCATTCAATCAGTAGAACACAGAACCACAATCAAAATTATATGCAAAGCTTGATCATATTGAACACCTCTGTTGCTTTGACAGGAGTTCCAGTCTCTTATATAGCATACTGAACTCTGATTTCAATGTTTTTTGCCTAATTAATCATACATGCCAAACCAGTTATCACAACAGTAAAATTGTAAAGAAACAAATTGCTTCAATAAAAGTTAGATGTGCAAAGCAATATGGAACTTCCTGTATTTTCATTATCCTTTATTGCTTGCCTTATATGTTTTAGGTTGAAAATATGTTCTTATAATATAAATTTCGTCCATTCACAAGCATAGAAATTTTATCTCTTTTCTTGAATGTCTAACAAAACAGAACCACAATAAACCCCGAATCCTGGTACAAGATTCAAGCTTTCATAGACACGGCAATTTTAGAATGAGTATATATACATTGGGACAACTAGGATTTAGTATAGTTGAATTGAGAAGTAGTACAACTAGAAAAAAATCTTCTTTTTACCCCATGAAAAGGAAAAAGATACATATTACAAAATAATTGGCCTCTAACTGCTTTAAATGACCCAAATCAGTCAAATTGCTGAAATGAAAGTTTAGATCAGGAAGTCCAAAGTTTCTAACAAAACCCTATTTTTCCAAATTATATTATTTCACACTCAAAACTTCCAATTAAGCACCTCATGCCCTTTTCGGAGACCAGACAGGATTATCATAGCTACAATTGCAATAATTTGAAGACTTCAAACACATTCTCATGGCATAAATTCTGCATGAAACTAAATACAGCACCATAACTTATTAATTGCGCTAGGGTAAAAAAGGGAGGAACAAATCCATAGCAACTGTTCATAATCCAAAAACCCTAGTCCACATAAACCAAAACCGAACAGCCCTTACTAACGCATCCATTGGCACCAAGAATAAACAAAAGCAGAACACTTCAAGAACAAAAGAAGCCGACCTGGAAATAATTAAGAGCAATAAACTGCTCGAGCTTTAGAGTGAGCTGGTGCCAGAGTTTCTTCTGGTATAGATCTGCCAGCGTATTACACCAATCTGAGAGCTCAGAGTGCGCGTTGCCCAGCGATTCTAGGTATAGCAGAGCAGTCATGGCGATTCAGAGCGGAATAGAGAGAACTCGCAGTACGAGGTCTAGTTTCAATTCCGACGAATCTTTTATTTGTGTCTTTTCTTGAACACGAAGAAATTAGAAAAGCATAATTATGCAGACGAAGAGCTGGACGAAGGTTTGCCACGAGCCGGCAGGGTTTTGGGCGGAGACTCCTAGTTGAACTAAGTATCCCGCACGCTAATTATGGGCTTCTCCGGCCCAAGAAAAGCCCGAAGCCCAAATTAACTTCTCTTATGTTAAAATTTTATTTTGTGCACAAAATTTTTTGATTCAATATTTTTATTTTATAAAATTATTTTTAATTATTTAATATATAAATATGTATATTATATAAATATATATGATTTTCAGTACTAATAAATCATGTTTAAATATTTTCAAACTCAATTAAAATAGTTATTTCTGCATAATAATATAATGCGGCGTTGTTTATGAATCATTAATAATTTAACTCTTTTTAATTTCAAACACTGTGCAAAGTTATAGGCAAAAAAAAAATAGTTTTTTATTAAAAAAATTATAATGTTACTATAATTTTAATTTTCATGTATATTCAATATAGACTTTTAAAAATCATGGATTTGGTCAGTTCTTAAAATTTACATTTATCGTTGACCTTCCATTTAATTATAAAAAAATTGATCTACATCCGTCTTCTCTCCTCAATACGTTGTAGTTCAGCAGCTCCCTCTGCAAGCTGCAACCACCAAACATCTCTCCCCTCATTCAGCCTTCCCCAAATAATCTCACAAAAACCTTAAGCCACATAAATGTCCTTTAGGTATATGAATGTCTAACTCTGAAGACATTTTAGAGTTAATATTGAGAGGAAGCAAATGAGGAAGGCCATAATGAATGTAAATGACTGCATTATTTATTTATTTTTTTAAAAAAAAACAAAAGATGAATGAGTTGATGATGAGAATACATGTATGAGGTTTCTGGGGTTGTATGGTAATCGAGAAAAGCAAATAAAGGGAAAGGTTTTGAGGTTTAAAAAAAAAAAAAACAGAGGAACTTAAGTTCGATTGTTGCAAAGGGACTGGGGGAGGCAGCAAACTCGAACAGATTGGAAGAAAAAAAAACAGAGGACAATAGACGGACGTTTGTGACTCGTACCTTAGAGGGCAAGATTGCACCAATTTTAATAGTTTAGGGTTAAAATTGTGCCACTTAATATTTTACTGTGTTAGTTACACCTTCAAAAATAGTTCAGAGTGTTAGATATACATTTATCCTAAATATTATATACAAAAAACTACGAGTTTATGATGCAAACTCGTATGATGATTTTAAATTCTAAACTCGTAAGAGTTTATTTTTGTTATTAAATAGGTATTAATAGTATATAATTAAATAATTAAAATAATGACAATAATTTTATTTAAATATATTTTAAATTTAAATAATTAAAATTAAATATATTAACATTAATAATGTATCATACTTAATAAAAAAAATTTTATAAAATTCATATATAAAGCCACAAACTATAATCAAATTAAAAAAGTTAACACTAATTTAAAATGGAGTAAACATGATTTTATAAGATAAAAACGCAAAAACTCATGAGTCTAACTGATTTTATAACTAATATGAGTTTATGAGTGATTTAACACGATTTTGTAAGCTAATTAAAATCTAAAAACAGTAAATTCAAAGAGTCAATTCTCGAATTTAACCAAACTCGTGACAATAACGTAAATTCCTATCATAAACTCAAATCGTAAACTCATAAGAGTTTGCATTTATCACTGAATAGGTATTAATATTATGTAATCAAATAATTAAAATATAAAAAAAGACAAAAAATTGGTTTAAATATATTTTAAACTCAAAAGATTAAAATTAAATCCATCAACATTTATTATATATCATACTTAACAAAGAAGTTTCATGTATAAAGTCACTGAGCATTATTAAATTGAAAAAGTTAACACGAGTTTAAAAGCAAATTAACACCGTTTTATAAGTTAGAAACGTAAAAATTGTAAATGTAATATATTAATTCGTAAGTTTAACTAAGTTTACAACCATCACGAATTTACCTACGGCTCAACTCAACTTGACTTTGTAAGTTAGAAACGTAACAATTGTAAATTCATATAGTCAACTTATAAGTTCGACAACAATAATTATATATCTTCGCATGGGAGGGAAAAAAATTATGAGTGGGAGCCATTAAAGGAGTGAAATAATAAATAAAACTGAACGGAGATGTTATATACATGAGACCAGGTTCATAATACTCCCTCCGGTCCTAATTATAGGATATATTTACCTAACTTTGAAGAAATTAAAAATAGTAGTTCAATTAGTTAATCTTATTTATTTTCTAAAAATGCCCTAACTTTGGAGTATTAATTAGAGCATTTCTTGTATCTAAGGAAATTGTAGTTAATGACCTTAGAATTCATTGTTTGATTAACAAAGTCAGATTTGATCCATTCATTACAAAGATTGAGAATTAATTTCTCTAGCTAGTGCGCCTGAGAGCCAAGAAAAAACCACAAACAACATGTATTACTCTATATTTTAAAAGACTATCAGAAGGCATTAACTTAAAGTTTCTCAGGGTCTCAAAATTATTTTATTAAAAAAAATAAAAGAAACAGTAGAATTGAGGTGTATGTGACATTAATGAGTTGCAGGTATTACTAACTTTATAGAATACATAGGTGTATTATAAAATTATTATTGTGTTTCATTATTATTAAGAAAGTATCAATAGGGGGTATTTTGGGAAGAAATTGACAAAAATTAAAACTTTGTCCTATAATTAGGAACAAGATCAACTCCTAAATCTTGTGGACTTGTCCTATAATTAGGACCGGAGGGAGTAATTGAAGTATTTCCTTTATTTATTTTTTAAATCACTTTTTTAAATTTGACTCCTTTTAATGCATAGGTTTAACCTTTGGAATTTGTCTACAAACTATTCTATGGCTATAAATTTCAATTATAGATTATAACTCAAACTTAGAAAAGTCAAATATCCATGATATAACGTGAGAACGTCTTAATGGCTAGTGGAGTTAGAACTAAAAGTTGTTTTTATAATATGATTTATGGTATATGAGGTAAATATGTGATAACAGTTTTGTCTTGATTTACATGAACACTAAATTGACGCATTTCAAAATTAAAAGGGTAAAGGTGTGCCGAACACCCCAAACTATTTATTGAGGTGCACCCCAAAATATTTAGGGGTGCAATTTGCCCTTGATATATTGGAAATGGGGCAATCTAAACCCTCATCTAATAGTATACTAGCGCCATTTTGTTTTCTTTTAGGCTTTGTTTGGTTGGAGGTGTTATTAAGTTAGGTTAGGTTGGGGTGGGGTTGGAGATTAAAATTAGGTGTTTGATTGAAAAGAGGTTAGGTTAGGTGTGGGATGGTTTTTTGTCTTCTAGTGGGCACCTAACCTAGATTGTGAACCCTCCAAAATTGGGGTTTTTTCTAGGTGAGAGAATATTTGTGAATAATTGTGACTAAATTACCCATGACTTTTTTTCATATTTCCACCGCTACCCCTTCCTGCCAATCGAATAAAACAACCGCCTTTGCCAATTTTTTTGCTCATTTCTCCCGCACAATATCCATTTTTCCCTCGCGCCTTCGGTGGTTGAGAATGGTGTCCGACCGTTTCTCTACCCGCCAATATCTGCAGCCACCATCGGTTGCTCGTGAAGGTCTGCCAGTCCATTTATCCGGTAGATCAAGTGGAGTCCTTCGCGATTCAGCTCATCCAAGGTCGTTTCGAGCTGCCCCTCCAGCCGCCGACCCTACTCTTTTGGTTGCTCATCCAACGTCACTGCCTCCTTCATTCAGGTGAGTAAAGTTGCTCGTGACTACTCTATTCTATCCTTTAGTTGCATTAATTTTTATAGAACATCTAAGTTTGGATTTGCTACCCTACCAAATGAGAATGAATAAAGATTTACCTGTTCTTCCTCCCTTCTTCTTCTTGTAATGGCTTTCTGAAAAATTATTCAGAATCGGGTATGTATTAGGTGCGGAGTTTAATGTTGATTTGATACCTAGTCCCTTTTTTGCAATGAAAAACTAAAAAAAATTGTGGGGTTAGCTTTTGGCATATATATGTGTACCATATAAGGTTGGACTGGATTAGTGATATATTTTGAGCCTGTTTTGTCTATGTGCTTTTGTTCTTCCTCCTTTTATTAAGAGTAAATGCATTGCCATGTTGGTATGATGCTCTACTGTGCGTTTTAGATCAATCTTATCCTGTTTCTTTTCTTCGCCATTGTATGATATGCTTTTCTGTCTTTCTTTTATTTGATATTCAATGGGCGTTTGTTTGTATGCATACCGATATATAATATGATGTTAGAGGCTTATGATCCTGAAACTTCATCTTTTTAAACATCTTAGCTGATTCTATTTCTACATACTCCCAATAATAACAACCTTCCTCCTAATATTTTTTTTCTCATATATCTTCATTTACATGCTCATATAAGAATTTGTTAAATGCTTTGGTGATGATTGATGGATGTCTATGATAAGGGATCCTTAAGTGGAGCGTGACTGTGAACTATTGTCTTCTAGAAATAATCTGGCTGGTTGATTGGATTTTGCTTTTTCCCCCAATCAAATACAATCTTCTTCTTGTAAAAACTTATCTTGTTATGTATTATAAAAAGAGAAGAATATGTGAAAGAAGTGTATATCATTGTTAGAATAACTATTTTATAAATAATTATTATTAATAAATAAATTGTGAAAGAAGTGTTTATAATTATTAGAATAATTATTTTATAAATAATAATTTTACAAATAACTATTATTAATAAATACATTATAAAAAAAGAAGGAAAATATGTATAAGGGCATTTTTGTTCACTTATAATTAACTCACCTAACCTAACCTCTTGAACCAAACAAGATATCAAACCTCATCTAACCTCTTCTTAAACCAAACAACATTATAACCTACCCTAAAATACGATGATGCACCCCAAACCGATTGAAGACAACCTAAAATACGAACCTCCCCCCCCCAGGAGATGATCTCACCATTAAGAAAGCTAAGATCCAAGACACTCCCATGACTGACGATAATATGGAAGATGATTGCTCCCATCCTATTGAAGAAACGCACATTTCAGTCACTCCTTCAGTCTAGTTCGTCCCTAAAACACAGATGCCTTCTGGAAACATTCCTCATATCGATGACTCAAACATGAATATTGACAACGATGCTCAGGATAGGCATACTCCATCTTTCAAAGATAAGCTCCTAAATGTTGGCAACATTCTAGAGGAAGAAACAGAGGATGAAATTGAATTGGGACAAGGTGATGTCAGTATTAGAATGAATGGTAATATCCCCACTGTCAACTTTGCTGATCATGTTCTAAAAACTCTAAATGAAAAAATGGGGTTTGCTGTTGTGGTCAAACTTCTTGGCCATCCTATCGGCTATCGGCAACTTAAAGCACAACTTCAGCATATATGGAAGCCGGCAGGCAAATACCAGCTCTCGGATCTAGATGAAGACTGTTTCTTAGTCAAATTTAAAGATGATATAGATTTTCAGAACGTTCTTCTCAACGACCTATGACTTATATTTGGCCATTATCTGACAATACAACCATGGACTCCCTCATTTAAACCACAGGAGCACAGGATAAATCATCTTGTTGCTTGGATCAGGCTACCTAAACTTCCAGCACGATACTACCATAAAAATGTCATCTGATCAATTGGAAGCATTTTCGGTGATATGATTAAAGTAGATTATAATACTGATTCGGGAAAAAGGGGAAATTTGCAAGGCTTGCAGTGTTATTGGATCTCACAAAACCACTTATTTCAAAAATACAAGTGGATGGAGAGATTATATATGTTGAATATGAAGGTCTTATACTGATCTGCTTCCACTGGAGCCACTATGGGCACCTTCAAGAATCTTGCCCAGCGAAAATGACTAACACAAAGGAATAGCCGATGGAAGGGGTTGCCCAACAGGTGAGTGTACAACAACAACCTACAGCGCGCGTGAAGCCCAACCCTTTGGTGCCTGGATGCAGGTACAAAGGCGTAGGCGTTTTCCTGACAGAGGGTACAAAAAGGATGAAGGGCAAAGGCACAAAAGCTTTGCAACAACGTCTTGATTTTTTGCCTTGAATGATGTAGGGATGCTAGACGAAACATGTAAGGAGGGTGGTGAGAAAATTCAAAACCAACAACTTGGTGACATTGCTGCTGCCAAACGAAAGAGTAAAGATCTAAAGACCACAAAAAAGGTGGACCCGCTTCACAGGCAAAAAGACAAAGTCCAGCCACCACCTAACACGAATAGTATTTTCCACTCATCATCTTACATAGCATTGCAAAGAGCCACAAACTTGGATGCTAATAACTACTCTGCTATCATTATTAATGATGATAGGATTACCCAGCGAAGACACAAGAAAATGGGCCAACCCCCATCTTTGGGCCTCACTTCAATCCCACAAGTCCAACTTGGCAATGTGGACCAATTTCCTCCCTTGGCTAAGCTTCCCAACCCCCAATCCAAGAATAGAGGATTTAAATTATCCTCTGGGCTCTGAATACATCATATTGGGACACAAGCAAAAGATAGCCCACCGAGCCCCTCAATTAAGGCAATGAAAGCAATTGCAAGAGGAATGAACAAAGATTCAGTCACAGAAGACATTAACATACTTGTTGAAGGACTTGACTTCTCCTCTACTTCTTCACAATAATTGTTTTATTATGTCAATTATCACATGGAATTGTCAAGAAGCCATAGATAAAAGGTTCCCCTCTATCTTTAAATCTTATGTTGCTAACTATAAACTTGAAATTTTTGTGATAGTGGAGCCTCGAATTTCTGGTGCCAAGGCAAATAAAGTAATAAAATGTCTTAGATTCAGCCACTCTCACTGTGTTGAGGCCACGGGATTTTCTGGAGGCATATGGATTCTTTGGTCTGACAAAGTGGAGGTGTCTATTCTTGCAAACCACCTTCAATTCATCCATATGGAGGTCAAATACCTTGCAGAAAAAATCAAGTTTCTATTCACTGCCATATATGGTAATCCCCAAGCGAACCACCACAAATTTCTCTGGCAAGATCTCACCGCCATGGCACCTAGCTCATATCAGCCTTGGTTGCTTGCTGGAGATTTTAATGCAACCACTCACAGTGATGAACGCCAAAGAGGAACCAATCGAATAAATCATGGATGCAATCTTTTTAAGTCATTCATTCAATCTCATGGCCTTATTGATATGGGCTTTAATGGGCCTAAATTCACCTAGAGAAGAGGTATTGTGCTTGTGCACCTTGACAGAGCCATCTCTAATCAATCATGGCTTTATCTATTCCCCGCTAGTTAGGTAAATCATCTTCTAAAAATATTATCTGACCATCCCCAATTCAGATTTACTTAGGCCTTGCTCCAAACCCAAACAGCACAGAAATTCCCTTTAGATTCTTGGCAGCGTGGTTATCTCATCCTGATTTTTAGAACTTGGTGCAACAGAACTGAGACACACACCTACCCATACAAACTAATATTCAGCGTTTTAACTCGGCTACTAAGAAGTGGAACTCTGATGTATTTGGGTTAATAGGGAAAAGGAAAAGACGTGTATTAGCACGCCTTTAAGGAATTCAAAAGCACCTTGAAAACTATCCCTTCTCCCAGTCCTTGCAGGATCTAGAGCACTCATTAAGAGATGAACATGAAGATATATGCTTGCAAGAAGAACTCTTATGGAGGCAAAAATTGAATTCAAAATGGATTTTCCTGGGGGATCACAATACTTTATATTATCATACAAAGGCCTTTATAAGAAGACGCAAGAATCAGGTCATTCAACTTCAAGACAATCAAGGCGATTGGATCCATGATGAAAGGAGGCCATTGAAAATGGTGCATGAGTATTTTTTGAATCTTTGCTATCTTGATAGCCACCACCCTTCCCCTACTCCGATCCAAGGAGTTTTCCCTGATATATCGGCATTTGATATGACTATGTTAGAAGCACCATTTACATTAGAGGAGCTCCGAAGGGCATTATTCAAGGTGAAGCCTCTCAAGTCCCTTGGTATTGATGGTCTGCATGCCATCTTTTTTCAGACTCATTGAACATAGTAGGACCGAGTCTCCTCTCCCTCACTCATCATTTATGGTCTGGTGGCTCCCTTGATCCCTCTTTAAATAAGACCCTCATTGCATTAATCCTAAGAATATCCGCCCCCAATCTATAAGTGAATTCAGGCCGATCAGTCTTTGTACGGTAGTATACAAAATTATCACCAAATCAATCTCCAACCGTCTCAAAGACATATTGCCTAAAATCATTGGCCCTTACCGGACAAGTTTTATTCAAGGTAGAAGCATTATTAACAATATTATTGTCTCACAAGAAGTTGTACATTCCATGAGATGAAAACAGGGGAAGAGAAGTTGGATGGCAATAAAAGTAGACTTGGAAAAAGCCTTCGATAGACTACGATGGGATTTTATTGAAGACACATTAAAAGATGTGCGTCTGCTGAGAGAATGATATCACTAATTATGTCTTCCATTACTATAGCAACACTGCAAGTACTATGGAATGGGAAGCCTTCAGATTGGTTCTCTCCACAGAGAGGGATTAGACAAGGAGACCCTCTCTCTCCTTATATTTTTGTTCTTTGCATGAAGCGTTTATCACAACTCATCACAGCCTCAGTTCGAAGTGGAGCTTGGAAGGCCATTAAAATGGGGAGAAGGGGTGTGCCCCTCTCACATTTATTCTTTGTGGACGATCTCATCTTGTTTGCCCACTCCACCGACTCTCAAACTCAGGAAATTCAAATAATACTTAATGATTTTTGTGGTGCTTCGGGACACAAAATCAATTGGTCCAAAACTAAAATTTACTTCTCAAAGAATGTCCCACAATCTGTAAGAAGTCACATAATTAGCCAATTGGGTTACCAACAAACTGAAGCTCTAGGAAAGTACTTGGGTGTACCTCTCATCACAGGAAGGATCATATCCAATACTTATAAATATATCCTAGAGAGAGTGCAAAGTAAACTGGCAGGTTGGAAATGTCAGTCCCTCCTCTTGCTGGTCGAATCACACTAGCCAAATCAGTTTTGTCATCAATTCCTTTTTCACAATGCAAAGTACTTTACTACCTACTACTTGTTGCAAAGACATAGAAAAACTCATCAGGAAATTTATATAGGGAACTACTGCAAACCATCGTGGAATCAGTCTCATCAAATGGGGAGATCTATGCCAGCCTTTAAAACATGGTGGTTGTGGCCTACTACGGTTGGAATCACATAATAGAGCTTTTCTCTCCAAGTTGATCTATAAAATTTACTCACAGCCTGAATCTCTATGGGTTTGAGTGCTTAAAGGCAAATATGCTTCTAATGATAATGAGCCAGGTACCTTGTGAAGACATTCTTCGTACTTTTGGAAAAACCTGGTAAAAAACTGGCAAGAAGCATCGTTTCACATAAAATGGGCTCCAGCTGATGGCACTAAAATAAAAGTTTGGTCTGAATTTTGGGTAGGGATCAAGGTCCATTGAAACATCTTTCCTATGCTGAAATCTCATACACAAAACTATCAAGACCGATATCTGACTATGTTGATGGACAAGGCGGATGGAAATGGTCTTTGTTTGAAGATCGCTTACCACCTGTTATCATTCAAGAGATCTCTAAAACCAAGATCTCAATGTTCCCCTCAAATCCAACATGCTTTTGGAATCTTGGAAAGGATGGATCATTCACTGCTCGCTCTGCCTACCAAAAGATTGAATCTGGGAATTGGAAGGATGCAGAACCCAAGTGGACTAAGCTATGGAAATTACCAGTAGGTCAATGTGTGAGAACCTTTTCCTGGTTGCTATTACAAGGAAAGCTGCTTACTAATGATGAAAGATTCAAAAGAGGGATGGCAACTAATAGAAGATGCCCATTGTGTGATAGAGGTATAGAAAACATCAACCATGTTTTCAAGAATTGTCCATTAGCTTCATCTGTATGGAGAAAGATTGTACCAGCTGACATTCAAGCAGAATTCTTTAGGACTGATATTATCAGCTGGCTATCCTCACTATTGCGAAGTCCTTATCTACAAATATCCTGAAAGACGGGGTTTTTTATTACTTGTTGGAAACTTTGGGAACCATGGAATCGTTGGCTATTTGCTAATGAGACATTCTCTTCTGATGGTCTACTTGCTCAAATTCATTCAATCGCTTATCACACGCAAAATAGTTTCGCACTTTTCACAGCTAACGACTGAAACCTTGCATTCAAATAAGGTCTCATTTAGAGTGTAAAGTTCGTATTATAGTCCTTTTATCTGTATAGTATCACTATATTATACTTGCACAGTTTTGATCAATGAAATTCCACTTCATTCAAAAAAAAAATAAACCTCACTTAACCTAACCTCTGTTGAACCAAACAAAGCCTTATGCACCGCCTATAGCTTGTTCAGCTTCTTCCTCCTGAGTCTTGACCCAGGCACATCTTGGATCTTCCATCCTCACACTTATCTTCTCTATCTACTTCATCTACTTGTATTGATAAATCCCAGACTCATCTCCTTCATTTCTCACCGTCGAAGAGTTAGAGATGAATCAGGTTAGAGTCAATCCAGTTTTTAGAGAGAGAAAAGAGGGTGAGTGAGAGGAAGGGACTATGAGTGTGAATACTCATCTTGTCACCGATGTTTCTCAACTCTTGAATCCTTATATGCTTTCAAGACAGCACCACCAGATAAACAAAAACAAAGAGCATCTATGAGAATAGACAAACAAAGAAAGCGAAAGAATAGAAATAAGGAAATGGGATCTAATTAAATCTCAAAAAACTGTACATCTCCTTTATAAGTTTTGCATTGAGATAGAATGAACATGGGCCTTATGGTGATGACGGTGGAGTAACAAGAAACAGGGTATTTGCAAAATTGTACCAGATCACGTGCTGCAACATAATAATCCGGGTAAGGAAAGAAACTTGATCCCTATACACGGTGGTCAAGAGAGGAATCCCGAGGATCCAAGTGTTAGGAAGTATGGACAACGAGAAACCAATAATGATACATCGATACATCTCAAACCTCTTCGTGCACTGATCTAAGCTGATTAAATGGAGAAGATGGGTGTGAGGATGGAAGATGCGGCTGAGTGTGTGTTTGGATTAGTTTTTGAGAATAGCTTTTACGATTTACGAGGTAAATATGTGAGATGAGTTTTGTCTCGGGTTGCACAAACCTAGGTTTGGCAAATTGCCAAACACTCGTCTAGTCGAGAGGAAGAAGCCAAACGAGCAATAGGCAACGCATAAAAGAAAACAAAACGGCTTTAGTGCACTATTAGATTAGGGTTGGGATTACCCCATTTTTAATACATCAAGGGTAAAATTACACCCTAAAATATTTTAAGGTGCTGACTGCACCTCAATAAATAGTTTAAAGTGCCCGACGCACCTTTACCCTAATATTTAATATTCAAAGGAAGTACTCCAAGAATAATTCCTTGATCCTTGATTTACTATGAACCTGATCTAATATTGCAGTATATAAAATCTCCATTCATTATTTATTATTTTCACTCTCTTAATCACTCCCGCTCAGATATTTTTCTCTCCCACGCGCTGACACAATATTTAATTATAGTCTTAATTATATTAAAAAATATTAAATTAAAAGAATGCCATATTGCTTCTATACAATATTTAATATTTAAAGTAAATACTTCAAAAATATCTCCTTGATCCTTGATTTATCATGAACCTCGTCTAATATATATAACATAATATTATATAACTAAATGTAAACGTGGTGTTACAAAAAAAATGTTATTTAGATAAAATTTCGTTTGAGCTGGTAGTATCTAAATATTATATATAGCTAAAATCATGGATGCTGGGATATTTTATCAAAAAATATATATATTAGATAAAATATAAAAAAGATTCTTTTCGTGCCAATTGAGCAAAAAAAGAGATTTACTGATCAAATATAATAACTCCTTGATCCTTCGTATGTGGGAATTAAAATTAAAATTTATATTTTTTTAAAATCAACATCTAAATTTTGAATCACTTGTACACTCTAACAATAACCCTGAATTTTATAAACTTTCCATCCACCATATCGGCGTCAGTACTTCGGTAATCGGTGTCAATACTTGTAAAAAACATGCACAAGTGTCCACACTTATAGTCGATCTCATATAACCTATTTGTGGTATCGCATAAATATGAATTTCATTGTTACTAACTTATTACTAGATTATCATTTTTTTCAATTTGCATAAAATTAGAATTCCCCTAAATTAATTGTGTATGTTAAAATTCATGATTGAATATGCTTAACCTGTTGAAATGTGCTTTTAAGTGCTTTTAGGAAAATTTGATATGTTTGAATTAACTTTTAGCCCATTTGGCTTATGGTCCAAATGTGGCTTAAAATCTTAACAAAGGGCGAGGGTGCTTATGCAGTCGCTACTTCAGCTTATGGCCGTATGGCATTTAATATTTTTTTATTAATCTTGATTTATCATTGATTCTCTTCTCTCATAAGCATCACTCCCTCTTTTCTAGAGTTGAGAATACGGGTCGGGCTCGGGTCTAAACGGGCCGGCCCGTTTAAGCCCCGCTTCCTAAAAAACACTCAATATTTAAAGCCCGCGGCCTTACAGGGCTGACCCTTCACGGGCTCGAGCCTAAACGAGTTTAAACTCATTTTAATTAAAAAAAATATTTTTCAAATTTTACAATTTATTTATTATTTTACCTTAAATTGAGATACATTATTTTTAAAACTCAAAGTTTTTAGTTTAAATAATCATCTAAAGTCCAAATTAGCCTCTATTTTAAAGTTTAAATGAATAAACCATTAAAAAAAATAAAATAAATCAAATCATTTAATAAGTGTTTACCTGTTATTAATACTTTATTAGGTACTTAGGTGTCTCTCATATTGATAATTTGATATAATGATATTATATATATTAATTTATTTTTAAAAAATATTAAACGGGCCTAAAAGGGCCGGCCCTACAGGACCGGCCCTTTTAGGCCCGCTTCCTGTTTTAGGGCCGGCCCTTTTCCTGTTTTAACCTCTAAATCATAAGCCCAGCCTTTGAAGGGCTCGAGCCTAAACGGGCTCGGCTCGAATTCTCGGCTCTACTCTTTTCTCACAAGCCAAATTGTATGAGATATGTGATCAAATTAGTTTTGCAATATTATTTTATTAAAAAATTTTGCATTTGTATGACTTCTAATTCTAATTTATACGTATTTTTATCCATAAAATATATTTAATTAATTATTTTAGTATTTTTAATTTTTTCTAAAATAATAAATTAACTATTTTTATTTTTTATAATTTTAATTTTTCTCTTAAAATCACCACAATATAGACATAACACAACACACACACACATGTATATTATTTAATAAGATTCATTTCCTTTTTAGTCATTTTTTATTTAAACTTGCTTTTTAAAATAATCATCTAAACATGTTTCAATTTTAAAAAATCACTTCTACTATTGTCAATCCAAATATAAATCATATTACACTATCTGATTTTTATCCTATCTTACATAGTAGTTATGTTTGCAAAAATCATAATCACTTTTACTATAATGAATCCAAACACAGTGATTAAGTAAAATTTCAACTCTGAAGTGGAAGGACAAATTCAACAACAAAAGCAAACCAATATATAGAATAGATCTATGATAAAAAGTTAAATCAAATTCATCCTATAATTAATACTCCCTCATGTCCTAATTATAGAATAATGTTGATTTTTTTTGGAGAAATTAAGAAAGCTAATTAAATTACTTTAGAGTATTTTTATTTTTATTTTTTTATTCAAACTAATTAATTTGACTAATAAATTAATATATAATCTAAAGATATATAACATATAACATAATTAAGTAACTTATTTAGCTTTTTTAATTTCTTTAAAAAAAGTTAGCTTTATCTTATAATTAGGACTGGAGTTACTACTACTCTTTTCACTATTCACACACACTTTATCATTATTTAATTTCAAGTGATCCACTCTTCAACTAATATGTGCATGATTAGGTCATGTTAACCCAAAAGAAACCAACCACAGGCAAATTTTTAACGGGGTGGCTTGTTAATTTCCTTTATGCCTTCACCTTCTTTTTCCCTGCTTCATCTTCTTTTTACCTTTATCTCAATTTGAGGCATTGTGTTTGTCAAGCTTTTTTCTTTTTTTGGACTGAAGTGTTTGTCAAGCTTGCATGTGAAATAACGGAACAAACTTCAAACATTTATCCCTCATGATTCCTTGCTTACCCACCATTCCACCTGGGAAATTCTTTTCTTGCCTCAGTCCATTTTATTTAGGTGTCAGTATAAAAATTAGATAACTAATTCGTGAATATTAAAGAAATTAGTTAAATTAATTATTTATAATAAATGTGTTTTGATTTCTCTAAAATATACCCTTTAATCATATGCATTAGAGCTATGTCTCGGTAGAAACTTTAAATATGCAATCAATATAGATATTTCGAAGAAAATATTACTACATCTTGTCATAAATATAAGATCGAGTTGACTTTTATTAAAAAATAAATTATTTTATAGTATTTATTTGTATCATTTTTTCTCCAAACTAATTAGTCTGACCTATAAACTTATATAATTTAATGATACATAACATATGATATAATTAAATAATATATTAGCTTCATTAACCTCTCCAAAAAAAGTCAATCGGGTCTTATATTTAGGACCCGAAGGAGTATAAATTTGGAAAACAAAATGAATTGAGGTCTTATATTTGAGATCAAATTAAACCTCTTGTTTAGCTCTTATATTTAAGACAGAGAAGTACAATTTTTTTACAGTGGTATGTGAATTATACTTATGAACCAATGAAAGTCAATAATAAAATATTTATCACACTCAGTTAATGTGAGAATATTGGGCTGATGTTATGATGATAACATAAAGTATGTTATATTGTAAAGGTCCACTCTGACTTTCAGCATCACAATGAGTGGTAATCAGTGAACCCACCAATGGAAAAACCAAGCAAATCCACAATAGTTTCAGGGAAGCCGTTAATACATCAAGTGCATCAAATGATTTAACCTGTGACTTCAAAACAAAGCAAAGTAGTCCCTCCTTGTAACTTTATATTAAAATCCATCTCCTCCTTCCCAAACAACAAGCCATACCCCAAGAAAAAGAAAGAGAAAGGCAACAACAACTTATCACTGTAAAGCAAAAAATGGCTCAGCAAGTGAGAGCCCCAGCACTCGCATGCCTGCTTGTTCTTTTCCTCTTAGCATCGGCTTCATCGGTGCCAGCGGTGGGAACAGCTCCAGGAAATCATGCCGGAGAATTGGGTCATCGGAGATGGCAGAGGAAGACATGGATGAACCATGGAAGCTCTCGTGGTCCCAAGAAACAACTTGTGAATCCAACTCTGGAGAATCCATTTCAGGCTCGTGAATTCCCTGTATAACTTTCTTCTGTCACCGTGTCTGTTTCTACCCTGTTTTCCTGGGTTTAGAATGAATAAAGTTCCTATCTTTGTTCACACCCATTTCTTTTACAAGTCTCAGTAATTCCAGAAACTGAGTTTCATTCCACGTCGGTGTCTCGCTAGCATTTTCTTTTTCAGTAACCCAACTTCCTCTGTCTTACTGTTATATCAGTTATACTATCATGGCTGTAATGAACTTTGTATCTCGTGGTTCAATTATTTCATGAGAATTCACAGTTACCGCTCAAGTTCTTGAAAGTTCCGACAATTCATATTCTAATGATAAAAATACATAGATAATAGCATCTTGAGCAGCCTTTCGCTTAAGATGTTGGTAACTCTTCATGATTGATTAGAAGCGTGCTGGCAAAATTTTATCATCACATTTCAATAATCATTATAACAATGAAGGGTAAAAACTACTAGTATTTGCATCAATACACTTAAATTTGTTAATATTCATTATAAGATATAAAATAGTAGAACATAAGCGTTAAAATTTTTCTTGTTCAAGTTATTGCTAAGGAAAAACAGCATCTTTTTTTTTCGGTTGGAAAGGGAAAAAGAAGCCAAACTGACACTGTAGGGGATCAAACCTGCCACAACACACCTATACGAAGAGATCACTTTGCTACTAGGGCAATGCACAATGTGCAAAATACCATCATTTTAAAAAAACTAGTTTCCTTCATAATAAGACAATAGCCTTGTAATATAATAGCATGAAAGCCCCTTAGAGGTAGAATATCGTGAGTTAATTCCACTTATACCCAAATTTCCTCCATAATATGCTTCTTTACCAACCAAAATGTTTCTTTCCATTTTTCTTTCATGCGCATCATGTCCGTTGATGATGATTAGTTGTCTCAATTATGGGATATGGATTGTTGCTTAAAAGACAAGTGTCACAATCTGACTGAAGAATTTAATAACAAAAATACATATGCATTGAACTTGGCTTTTTTTCATACAAGTTATTCAATCAAGCAAAGCTTAACTGGCTGCGGATGCATACAGAAGTGATATCTTAGCAAAGTTCAATGTACTGCAAGTAGAAGAGAGGCCAAGAAAAGAAAAGAAAAAAAAATTAATTTCCAAATCAGAGGAAAGATGCTTACATGAAATCCATGATGCCAAAATATATATATGTGTGTGTATGTATATGCTCCAGCTCTGTTACAATGGAACCTTTTATTTGAAGAAAAGAAATTGTTACATCACAACTGACTGTCTGTTGAAATATAATGGCAGAGAATTCAGACCGAGTTCAAACAGATAATTTCCAATTCTTACATAATTGATCAGCAATTCTGCATTTGACAATCACTGTTTCAATCTCTTCCAGTGATTATTTCACTGGCCATCGAACTCTTAAAAACTGGTTTTAGAGATAATAATAGCAGCAAAAACTGACCAAGAACCTTAGGCCCAAGTGGTAAATCACGAAGCTGTGGGATCTAACCCCAAAGCGAGTATGTGGTGGGTGGGTGTGCGAACCTTCCTTCTCTATGGGGGAGAGCTACGTTAGGGGTAAAGTTTTTTAAAAAAGAGTAACAAAGGCTTATGAGAGGAATGCGATAAAGCGATGTGTTAGACTGTATGAATAGCTTCATGCTGCATTTCTCAAATGTAAAGCAATAGGGAGTATTTATTACAGGGGGGCCTTAAAAACTGACAAAAAATGTATGATGGCTTGAATCATCCATAACTCTCACTCTTCACCGCCCCAGGTAAAATGAATTAGGCATTGCCATTTATAACAAACGCTACAGAAGGAATACAATCCAGTTGGTGAAAGTTTTAAGAACAGAATCCCACATTAGGGGAGAAAAAAACAATACCAGGTTATATCCCTGATGCGTTACATTCTTCAAGAAGGTTTAAGATATTATGTTCTGGGGCACTGAGAGATGGCAGGATCATTCTATTAGACTGAGCTGTGCGTGGAGGCTTTGACCCCGCACCATTGGATTCAAGGGTCCCTCCATCATTCATCACTGCCACGTCAGATCTTCTATGCATTGTTGCAGATGCTCTCTCTTTCCATATTCTTCCATCCTGAGGATTGATGCAGAAGAACTAGATTTCAAAATGCTTAAACCAAAGTTTTGTTCCCAGGAAAGGGGAGGAATAAAAAAAGAAGCCCCAAAAGCATACATGAGTTTACCAGCTCCTTGGTTTTTCAACCATGCTTTGTATTTAGTTGAAGCTCTTGGCTTGAATGGTTCAATCCATTAATGGGAACTAAAATGTAGAGTACACATATTTTTGTTTTGATCCCCAAATTCTCTCCCACATAATATGAGTTCACAAAAGCATGTCATAAATTTGAACACAGGTGAATTAAAGAGAGTAGCACTAGGCATTCTTGCCAAGATAATATCTTCTACTCTAGAAAATGATTGCATTCCCATTACAGATTTGTTTATGCATAAAATGAACAAAGAGTTTAATGTTCAAACAAACATGTTTCCTCATAAATAACGGAACATCATGCATCCAATACAGGGATGAAACTCAACAATGTGCAGATAAGACAGATAGCTTCTCATAAAGCTTGCAAACAAAATCTGTGCCGGCCAATAGATGAACTACCTTTGGTTACCATACCCAACAATAAAATTGCTTGTTCCCTTTATCAACTCAATCATGAAATTTGCATTCTAGATAACTTTAACTGCTTGTAAAGTCATAAAGATAGGATTAAATGAACTAAGGATGGGTCAGGCACAGAGAAGAAAATTGGTTATTTATCTTACATTGATAATTGAAGGCTCTGGTAACGGGCACTGAATTGGTCTATCATTGTCAAGAGGCTCAGTTGGGTGTTCAACAGGCTTAAACTCTACCGCTACTTCAATTCCATGAGAAGTGATAGTGACAGCACTTTGAGCAGCGGCACCTTCAGAATTTGGAGGTAATGCATCCCTCTCATCCTGCATGAATTTTGACAAGGCATATTGCAAAATATTAAGATCATGTCAGCATCTAAGCCTGTAAAACAAGTAAATGACTAAATCCAGAAGCATAAAGATAGTCTAAACCTCCATCTAGCCAGCATCTCTCAAGAACATGGAATTTGCAGGGCACTATGACTTCAAAATAGAAACAGAAGGATTTTGGATTTAATATAGGAGGCTCAAACAAGCGCAACAAATCGTTCCTTCTAAAGTTTACACAGGTGAAACTAAATGGAGGATCACCAGTCATAAGTTTGCATAAGTCAATCCAAGCCCAAAGAAGTCTGATCATAACACAAATTCAAAAACCTACCAAACCAAACAACAAAATATTCTTCAGAGGGAGAGAAGAATCTTACAAGGGCGCTTTGCGTCCGTCGGTGGGCATTCCTTCCAACGGTAAATCTTGAAAATATACCCACCATATTTTTTTCAAACTCAGAATCCGATTTCCACAAGAAAGAAGCGAGAGGGGGGTGGTTTCTTATCGTGATTCAACGATCTGGCTACCTCCCAGCACTCGAAGATTTGGGTGATGTTACTATGGATATTCAGAGTCCCGATCTACCCAGCTTTTTGTATCCCGAGGGGACCAAGCAGTGATGAGAAAGACGAATAAAGATAAAAAGAGTACTGTAGCAATAAGTCGTCAACTTGGCGTGGTGGGTTGGGTGAGAGTGCGATTCCCCGTACTATTTCTTTGAACTTTGAAGTCATAATCTTGGGAATCAGTACCAAAAAGCTGTGAACTAGATGAAAATAGTAGACTCGTGGAAGGAGTAGACTGTAGGAGAATCCATGTGAGATTTTAAATTCTCGCTTTTACCGGCGAGACCAATAGGAGAGGGAGGGGTAAACCTAACGTCGAATAGAGAAATGAATAGAAAATTCAAAGTTATTTGTCCTGAGCATATAAGCCCTTTCCAGTGCGATCAGCTGCAACTCCAGCACAACACATCCACAAAAAAGTGAAAAACAGCTTTCATATAAAGGATTTACGCGCCTTCTCAGAATCGTTAATCCGTGGTGATTAAATAAATATATTTTTTGAAATTCGAATTTGCATTCTCTCTTTAAAAAATGAGATGCTACTTATCACTTCAATCACTAACATAATAATAGTGTATCAAATGATTTTTGTGATAAAATATTGTTTGATCTGTATATTGCAGTGATGTCATACGTGTAATAGATTACCGGACTTCGGTTGTTACTGTTTCATTTAATGGCAAACAACTAAGATCTTAAAAATGGGAATGATACCAAGGAATAGGGAAAAGATATATTTCCATTTGGGAACCCGTTTGGAGACTAAAAAAGTCCATTTGATATTTAAAAGCCCCAAAAGTCTATTTGGTGTGTTTGGGAGAGCGTTTGTAATGGTTGGGCTTCTGCAGAAAATGGAGTTTTTATCATATGGAGATCAAAGCTGCTTTTACTCAGATGGAGATCAAAAAAAGTCACTTCTGCCACCACCAATCCAAACACAAATCACATCTACAATCTAACTTTTTTTTCTATATAACTTTTTCAAAAGTTCATCTACAAAAAAAGCTCCTTCTCCACTGCTAATTCAAACAGGTACTAAGATCTTAAATAAGACCATTATTGTTTTTAAGTTTCAGTATCAATCCCAATTTCACCTTAAATAAGACCATCATTGTATGTTCAGATTAACTTTTGGAGAATAACTTTTACAATTTACGAAATAAGTATGTGAAAAGAATTTTGTTTCGATGTGTGGAAAAATGCTTCTGAAACCATGGTTTCAGAGCTTGTCAAACACACAATGTTACATACCAAACAAGGTCTAATCTTAAATGAGACCACCATTGTTTTTAGGGGTGAGGACTGGGAACCGTTATTGTAATAATTATTTTTATTAGATTTGATAATATTTTAATTAGACTAGACACTATCATATATTAGGCTTTCTTATAAAAGCTTGAGAGTTAGAGTAATCAAACTAATCATAGGTCATTACATCCATGTCATGGGAAAATATACTCTTTGATGCTTTATAATTTGTGCTTGTTTGGAAGAGCTTTCAAAAACAATTTTTCAATCGTGATTTACGGTATACGGGATAAGTATATGAGAGGAGTTTTGTCTTGATTTATATGAATAAGTACTTGTGGAAATCCCAAATGTAATCAAACAAGCACAATAAACATTCTTGAACATTCACATGTATACTCATGTTGAAGTTATTTAGCTTAACTTTATATTAAATCATGATTTACGGTATACGAGGTAAGTATGTGAAAGGAGTTTTGTCTCGACTTATGTAAAAGCACTTAAAGCTATGTTTGGAATAGCTTATTTTTGGGATATAAGTGCTTTTCACATAAGTGGAGACAAAACTTCCCACGCATACTTACCTTGTATACCGTAAATCACGATTTAAAATCACTTATAAGTAAAAAATAAATTATCCCAAAATTAGGCTAATTAAGTGCTTGTTTAAGTTAGCGTTTAAAAAGCACGTTCACACAAGTTGAGATAAAACTCCTCTCACATATTTATCTTGTGCACCGTAAATCAAGTTGGAAAAGCAGTTTCTACCGCTAATCCAAACAGATACTAAATCTTATTTAAGCATGAGATTGTATGTTCCACTATCTTTGAGTGTGATCCTATGATGAATGTGTGAGTTCCTTCTTAGAGTATGCATGAGTTCTTTCTCTTGGGTAAATGATGATGTGCTCGTTTGGAATAGCTTATTTTTGGGTAATAAGTACTTATAAATCATGATTCACGGTATACGAGGTAAGTATGTGAGAGGAGTTTTATCTCGGCTTGCGTAATAAGGACTTATTATCCAAAAATAAGTGTTTCCAAACATAGCTGATAACAAAAACATTTATATAGATAATTTCTATACGATTAGTTTTGTTTATTATTTTATCTATAAATGAATTTAAATTAAAGAGATTTGTGTATAATTCAGACTTTGAGGGATTATATGCAAGCAAAAATAAAATTTAAGGGACATAAAAATTGATAGTTTAGTATTTACATAGATATAAAAGTTTGAGAGGGTTTATTATTAAACTTTAGAGGTTGGGGAGATTATTTGTATCTACTTTTTAACTCAAGGAAGTGTTTTTTTTTTTTTTTTGGCCAGAAGGAAGTTAATTAGCTATATGTAACTTAACCTGCAGAATTTCATATTTATATATACATATAATATATTCATTCATATCACTATCATAATTAAATATATGCTCTCTGTCTTGAAAATATGTGGCCACCCATTGTCTTAAGCAAGAAATTAATACAGCTAATCACTGCCCCTGCACAATTATTATTTATTTTCTCATTTATATATCATGCTACCTTGGGACCATCCCTTTAAATTTAGATCACACGATATTAGGTCCTTATAATTATAATCAATTCCACCAAACACTCGCTTTCTTGCCCCAGCTTGCTCATGATGGTTCATCACTCATTATTGTCTACTAATAAGTATCATTCATCTAACTTATTTCATACAATTAACATTTCATACCATTAACATATTATTTTTTTGCCATGGACCATTAACAATTACTCTATCAACGAATATAAATAATTCATATGCATTTTTAATAACTCTTTTTTACTACATTAAAAAAAAATGTGATGCCACTAAAGCCATCAATGCAGATGGTTAATACACTATAAAAGGTTTTATGAGTTTATGTCCAATGAGATTGTCTATAAATTCGAGTATCTTATTTTCATGAATTGTCACCGTAAATAAACGACATATGAGAAAAAGAGTTAGAGTAATATCTATTAAGAAAGAAAAGAATGATAAATTATTTGATATATATAGAGACTGGTCAAATTGTTGATAGGGTAATTTGTGTTACCATATATGTAGTCGACATCATCTAATAAAACAAAATTTATTCTCGTTGTCATAGTTGTAGATGAAATAAGTGGTTTTTAACCTAGTTTTTAAATATTTCAAATTCAACTTCCAAGATTTTGCAATGAAGCCTTTAAGATTTTGAATTTACTACCTCCTGATATAACATGTGATTAAAATTAAATTAGAAACTAAATATTATATTAAGGATGGGCGCGGTACTAAAGTTTTTTTGGTTTACACCCCCGGTGTCCCACCCCATTTAGAGGTAGACTAATCTGGAGTCGCCCCTAGTGTAGAGGGACTTCCTAGGGATCGAACTCAGGCTCTTGAAGTAAATGGCGAATGAGTAGAGCCGGGAAATCGGGCCGAGCCCGTCGGGCCGGCCCGTTTAAGCCCTGTTAAGCTCGGGCCGGGCTTGTAAATTAGAGCTTCCAAAGAAAGTCGGGCCTAAAAGGGCCGGCCCTGTAGGGCCGACGGCCCTGGAGGGCCGAGGGCCAGCCCATTAGGCCCTTTTAATTGTTTTTTTGCCCCTACCCTCCTTACCCCTTGTTCAAAAATTCTTGATATTTTTACTCCTCAAGTAGATCCTATTACACAAAGTGAAGCACAATCAAATGTCCTTAAAATAGATAATAGTGGTAAAGGAGATGAAAATGATAGTCGTCATACTAATGTTGTGTAGAGGTTAAAGTGTTTAGTTTCTTGCCTTCTTATGCTTTGGTCTTTATGTGAGTTATTATGGGCATGATTTTACTTTTGATTATGCATTAGTAACTATGTTTGTTTTTTGCGTGAGACATGTTTTAAACTTTAATGTTGACAACATTTATGTGTTAAATTAGAACTTTGTATATCTCTAAAAGAAAATACGCAAGAAAAATAGTTAAATATTGTGAAAATGACTTCTCGGCCCTGCGGGCCGGCCTTGGCCCTGATGCTCTCGGGCCGGGCTTTGAAAAACTGCAATTTTTCTGACCCCGAGCCCTTTAGGGCCGGCCCTTTTAGACCCTGGCCCGTCAAGGGCCGGCCCTTTTAGGCCCTGGCCCGTCAAGGGCCGGCCCTTTTAGGCCCTGGCCCGTCAAGGGCCGGCCCTGATTCCCAGCTCTACGGATGAGGCACCTTGGCTCCCCCTTTCAAACCATCCGAACCACACCCCTTGGGCGGCAAAAAAAAGTTTTTTTTTTTTTAAAGAAAATATCGGTTGGAACTAAGAAACTAAAATCTGTTAGGCGTCATTATCTTTTGATGGTGATGTATTGATCATTTTGATAAGAGTTAATTAAAAATTAACAAACACTTTCAAGATTTTTTTTTTGATCAAAAACACTTTCAAGATTATAACTGCTTGATTATCAATTTCTAGATTACATAGCAAATGTATAAATAGGTACAGGTTACAATACTAAATTAATTTAAGTTATTTTAAGGGAAAATCCCAAACAAATCCAGGTAAAATATCAAAATTTCAATTTAAGCCTATACTTTTAATAAATCCCTAATAAGGTCAAGAGACCTAATTAGGGATTTTTGAATGTTGTCAAAAGACTAAAATGCCCATATGTGTTAAAAAGAAAAACCGAGTGTAAGTGTAGGCTTGATTTCAGTTTATATTATTTCATGATTTAATTGAGATTTAACGCTAAATTTTCAAAACCTTTCCAGCAAATTAATGAACCCATCTCGTAAAAGAAAAAAAAAAGAAAAAGAAAATTATCAAAATCTCCGTAACTTCATTCACGCTCAGAGCCACTGATAACATATTATTGAGCAAAGAAACACCTAAATCAACTAAACTTATTGATCACGCACTAAAATTGGGCATGAGAGGATTGAAAATGCACAAAAGGAGGAGTTTTTACTCTCAACACTCAACGGTGTGGATCTGAATTCAAGCCACTGAATAATTTTAGCTCAAATCTGAGTAAGAACGTTCGCGATCCGCTATAAAGTATAAACCCAACATGACTCAAAATCTACAGCACAATAAATGGATCGGAGAAGGAGTTTGCAGTGAAGCATGGAGAAATTTCCAAATTGAAAGGATGTAAAAGAGCTCGCGGAAACAAGGAGTGAGCAAGATTGGGCGATGTGAATTTGCAGTCAAACTGGTTGAATTAATTAAAACTGAAATCAGGCCTACCTATACAAAACTTGTAAATGAATTTATTACTTGACAAACAAAAGATAGTAATACTTAATGAAATGCAAGAAATGATTATATAAAATTTATGAATGACTTGAAAGTGTGGTTTGTTACTTAGTAAATTAAAGTTAGTAATATCTTGTGAATGATTTAAAAATGTGGATTTATCATTTAAAGAAATGAAAGTTAATAATATATAATGAAATATAAAAAATACCTATACAAAAGTTGGAATCAAAGCTAAGAAGTTAATTTATATATATTTTTGCAAATAACATTCAAGTGGTGGTGGTGGGATCAAATCCCACCCCCACCACTTTGTCAAATTAATTTCTCCTACCGGCAGCCAATGATGTAGTTGCCAACTTTTTTTTTAGGGGGAGGAACTGCACTCAGGTCCTAAGTTAGAGAAAATACAACTATAGGGTCCCTTAAAATCTTTAATTTGTAGGCAAGTCTAGTAGAACATTTAGGTAATATAATTTAATTATGAAAAGACCAAAATACCCTTAATGAAGAAAAAAAAAAGGCAAACAAAATCAAACCCAAGATTCTTTGAATCTTTGTCCACACTCCTTTTTGGCCCCAATTGCTCTTCACTCTCGCCCATAGCTGGTGGATACAAATGTAGAGCTTCTTAAATCTCCATCATCATCTATATATGTATACAATCAAAATCCATTAACTTTTAAACTAATGAAATATATAGTATAGATAGAAAAGCAATAAGGGTGTCTTTGTATATACCTTTTTGAGGTTGGGGAAGATAAAACCAAAGGATGTGAAGGGTAAAAGGGAGGCGGCGTGGTGGTAGAGGTGTCCAGACGATACGAAGCAGCAATAGAGGAAAGCAAGGAGGAGGAAGATGTGAGAAGATTGAGGCGATGAGAGTAGGAGGTGCTGAAGAAGGGAGGCGCGGGATATCAGCGAACTCTTAAACCATGGCTCTGAAATTGGAGGTGCTAGTGGTGAGAATGGTGGTGAGGGCTCCGTCTTGATGCTCTAGTTTGCTTCTTTGGGTTCTGTACTACATTGGCAGGGTGGCGGCGGTGCAACTTCCTATCTCCCTCTCATTCCTTCACCTACACGTACTGTTTCATCTACTACGACTACCTTTGTCGAGGCCGATACTAGTGTCAAGGTTTCATCTAAAAGGGGGTGAATTTGGTGATATAAAATTTTAAAGTGTAATAATTAAACTACTTAATTAAACATGTTAGAGTTAGAGAAATATCACCGAAATATACACCGGGGTTTATACTGGTTAGGTCTCAACAACTTGACATGCGTTCAGTTCTCAGAGCGCTTCTGAGATTTTTACTCTTCTTCCAAGATTCGGTGGGTTCTTGGCACCATAATACAAGTAAGCTCCTTAACAGGACACTTACTCCTCTTACACTTTGTAATCTGATACCCACTTAAGGTCCCACTATCTTGAGATTTTCTTCACACAAATAGTGAATGAAGGTATTAAAGTCTCTCTCAAAGAGTAGATAGATGAATACTGAAGAACAAAGAGTATTTCAGAGAATGATAGACATACAAAAAAACAGAGCACGTAATGAATAGAATTAATTTCGTCGTAGGTTGGTTGCTCCGTCTTGAATTCTACTATATTTATAGGTAGAAGATGTTTGAAGACCATTGTGAGCATTCAAATTAGGGGTGTTCAAAGTATCCTGGTCCCGGTTGTCCCGGCTCGGTCCTGGACATTTTATCCCGAGAATTTCCTGTCCCGGCTGGGACGGGGACCAAGACCGGGATCGGGATCACACCTTGTGATCCCGGGAATTCCCGGTCCTGGTTTATTTTATTTTATTTTTATTTTTTCCTTAAAAAATAATTTATTATTTTATTTTTGTATTTTTTACCCCATAAATTAAGTTATCATTTGATAAAATGTATATAACATATTTAGTTAGAGTTAAATCGTATATATCGTGATACAAATCCTAACTATATAATGTATAAAGATAATAACAAAAATGATGAATGTGATAATAATATGTTAGTCTTCAATTCTAACTCAATTTGTGTGATTTTTATGAGCTTATTAGATGTTAAATAATCACTTTAAACACTATATTATAAAAAATTTAACTAATATAATTATATTATTAAAATCAGGAATTCCCGATCCCAGTCCTAGGAATTCCCAGTCCCGGTTGTCCCGGGAATTTTCCGGGACCAGGACTGGGAATGACATCCCAGTCTCGGCCACTCCCCAGGACGGGAACCGGGAATGGGTGATCCCGGTCTCATCCTGGGATTTGAACACCCCTAATTCAAATTTGTTCGTTAGAGGGTAATTGTAGCCGTTGATGAAAGAGAATGCTTTCGTCGCTTTTCTCTGCTACGCATTTAATGCTTCTGTCAAATTTTTGCTTTTTGAGATTTTGAAGTTAATCCGTTGTTCAAGTGTGTGAAACTTACTAAGAAATGAGATTAGTAGCGCTTAAGAATAATATAGAAGTTCAGGAAGCAAATCAAGATGTGAAGTACGTGTATTGAAATTTTTGAGACAATGATTTTTGGTTTCTGATAACATCACTCGAGTGTGTTTGATAATCACTTGAAGTGATTTTCAATCACTTGAGTGTTCATTTCTATCACTCGAGTGCCTTTGGAGAACTTGCAGTCTTAAGATTATCAAGGAATTGGTAGCGATGTTTTTGAGGACTGGGCTCCACTCGAGTGCTTAGAATCATCACTTGAGTGATTTTATGTTGTTTGAAAAGTTTTCTCAGTTCACTTCCGAGTGTTTGAGAGATAATCACTTCTAAGTCACTTCCACATTTTTGTAAGTGATCACGGATCACTTTTACCTGCAACATCACTCGAGTGATTTGTTATCTCAATGCCTTCAATCCTTTTGGTTGTCACCTTCAAGTAGTTCCATCACTCGAGTGATTACCTATTCATTCAGGTGATCTCCTTTAGAAAGTTTTTCACAGAGTTTGATCACCATGGAGTGACTTGAAGTTTTCAGAGAATGAAGCATTATCACTCAAGTGCTCAACCAGATCACTTGAGTGATCTTCCTTTGCTGACTCTGAGTTCAAATTCAAACATAATTAATTCACCATGGATTTCACTCTATTCTTTTCACAAGGTTTAATCATCACTTAAGTCTACTAAATTAAGATTTGTTATCATCAAAATATTATGAGGACTAACAATCAAATCATCCCTAGCCTCAGCCACTTCTTTTGAACCCTTACTCTTATGGGTGGGTCAAGGAATCAAACTCAACCCCTTGGGACTCTCAGACACCCAAAGGCAAAAACAATTTAATTGAGTTAAAGCAACAAACTCACTGCAATGCGAGATTTGACCTTGAAAAAACCAAATCCACGAAGCTATAGTGGCCAAAAAGTGAAGGATGAATAAGAAGAACGGTAGTGGGGGACTTGTCTTGATGCTCTTGTTTGCTTCTGAGTTTTGTATGGCATTGGCGAGGCTATGGGAAAAGCTGGGAATCAGGGCCGGCCCTTGACGAGCCAGGGCCTAAAAGGACCGGCCCTTTTATGCCCTGGGTCAGAAAAATTGCAGTTTTTCAAGACCCGACCCGAGAGCATGTGGGCCACGGTCGAGAAGTCATTTTTATAATATTTAACTATTTTTCTTATGTTTTTTCCCCATAGAGATATAATTAGTAAATAACAACGATTGAAATTCTAATTTAACACATAAATGTTGTTAACATTAAGGTTTAAACAACGCGTCTCATGCAACAAACAAACATAGTTACTAATATATAATCAAAGGTAAAATCATGTCTATAAATAATTAACACAAAGGTCAAAGCAAAAGAAGGCAAGAAGCTAAACACTCTAACATCTAAAAAACATAAGTATGATAACTATCGTTTTCATCTTCTTCACTACCATCATTAATTTCAAGGACATTTGATTGTGCTTTACTTTGAGTAGTAGGCTTAAGTAGTCAAATAATCACAACTTCCATAAAAAATCATATTCCATTAAGCAGAAAAATATACAATATAATTTTATTCTAAATAGGCACAACAATATACTCAAAAATCACAATATGATTCAATTAGGCAAAACAGTATACTCAAAAATCATACTCCATACAATATGAGAACAAAGTGACATATAGATTTAATAAGACAATTCAAAAAAGGCAACATGGTTTCCTTTTTCAAGCAAATACATATATATATATATAAACAAGCTTAACGGGTCGGCCCAAGGCCTTGCAGGGCCGGCCCTTTTAGGCCCGATTTCCTTTGAAAGCTATAATTTGCAAGCCTGACCCTTGACGGGCTGGGGCCCAAAACAGCTGGCCCAACGGGCTCAGCCCATTTTCCCGGCATTAGCTATGGGTGAGGGGGAGAGAGTAATTCGGGGCTCGTCTTGATCTCTGAACTTGATTTTGTTTGCCTTATTTCATTAAAGGTATTTTGGCTTTTCACAATTGAATTATATTACTCAAATGACCCCCATAAATTATCTGTAAATTAGAGATTTCAAAAGACTTTTAGGTCGTATTTTCTCTAGCTTGGAATTTGAGTGCAATTTCCCTCTTTTTTTCTTAATAATAAAGAGCGCAATTCTGTCCTTTTCCTTGAATTTCAAAATCTCATTTTGGGATCTCATACCTTCGCAGGAATTATTAAAATTTCCGTACCTTGTCTAGGATTTTCTTTTTCTCTAATTTAAAAGTCGCCGGCTCAAAAAAGAATACGGTTAAGAAATTTAAAAAAAGAATTCAAAAAGACAGACAGACACAGTGCAGAGGGCCGAACATCATCACCATATGCCCTTGTCGCTCCGAGGCCGCGAACTTCGAAAAATCGAGCGAAGACGAAGAAGACGATGGACGATAGTGAAGACGTATTCGAAGAATGGGAAGATGCCTTCTTGGACCAATTAATCCAGGTCGAAGAACTTGCTCTCTCTGCTATTGGAAAACCAAGTTCCAATCCTTCTCATTCCCATAATCCGCCTCCTCCGACCACTTCCCACGCCCCTCCACAACCGCCTCAATCTCGACACCACTACCTCCAACAACCGCTGCATTCCGTCGCGGCTACTTCCTCCTATATTGATGTTAGCTACTCGCCCCCACGAGAGCTCTCTCAGAGGAGCTCAGCTTTTGATTCTTTTCAACACTCTCCTAGTGGCCCTGCAAAATGCCCTTCTCTTGCTGTTGCTCCGACTTTACGACGGCCTGATAAAGACAAAGATAATGAAATCGATCGGTTAAAGGTGAGGTTTGCTTTGTCATTGGATGATAATCAAACTGATGTCTTGGCTTTGAACGAATTGTTGTTTCACGTGCTCAAGCACTGAACTTGTGCATGGACGCTAATGGCCTATTGATTGTAGATGTTGTTGAATTCTACTTATTGGAGGGTTTCATGGTTTTATTACCATTTGCAGTAACCATTAGCCTTAGAAAACTTGAGAAAGCCAGTTAAACTGTTTCTTAGCTTTCTGTAAGTTATCTTCTTTTATAGGCTGCAGTCTCTACTAGAAAATAATATTTGAATGAACATTGCATGAATAGTTGACTTAGAAAGAGCTTCTATTTCTAATCCGTTTTTACGTCTTAATTTTATTTTTGGCAATTTGCCAATGACAAAGGAAGGAAAAGGAAACACCCATGCTACGTACACCTTTAGATTAGGTCAACCACTGAAGGTTTCCTTACACTGAATAATTTGTGCTAATTGATTGATGGCAAAATCAGAGGGAGCTTGGACAAGCATCGAAGCAGCTTGCTCTCCTGGTATGTTGGTGTAACAATGCAAATTCACTGTTTTTATTTGCTGATGCAACATTCTTTTCTTCTTTATTCCACTATACTTTTACAGATGGTTTAAAGATCTCTAACTCAGTAAGATGTTTGAATTCCATAAATAATTGTACCCCTTCAGGAAAAGGAGTGTCTTGAATTAAAGAAAGAAAGAGATATGCAAGATGAGCAGCTCAAATTTGTAGCTTTAAAGAATGAAGAAGAAAATGGACGTGCTAATCATTCAAGGAGTATAAACACGTAAGTCAAACATTTAATTCCTTTCTATTATTTATTTACTAATGTTCCCATCCTGTAGTCCTGGTTACTAAATAGGCGACTCCTGGAAAGGAATAGCCAGGGTTTGAAGGGGCTCAGGGTTTGTCAATCAGTAGTTAAGCTTAAACAGAATGATTTATGAGTCATGACATGCTTTGTAGTTTTCCTATGACTATTGGGGAATATTCATATGTAGGTTTATGTCATATATTAATGATCTAACTTGAAACTGTACGGAACTTATTATGGATGGCCATCACCAGTTGTATTTTAATGCATGCTCTTTATTAAAATAAGAGACCACTTTAGATTTTGAAGTGATTGCATGAGTTGACTCTTATATTATTTCAGACTGAATTTAGCCTTGAGAAGATTAGTAATATGTCAAGTATGACCTGTAATTATTAGTATTTTTGTGTTAATATGTTTTCTTGTGGCACCTGTACATTCTAATGAGCATGATGGCAGGGAACGGAGAAATCTTGCTCCAGACCATCATGGCATCTCTCGAAAAATTCAAAATAGAGAATCTTCCAAAGTGCAGGCTGGTGAGGCATGAGATGAGTCCCTCCTTCCCTTTCAATTGACAGTTTTTGTTAGTTTCTGACATGCCTTATCGTGATTTTTTCCCCTTATGGTAGCTGAGCCAAGTTATAAAGCTACAGGAGTTCAAACAGACATAGACACTCAGAAAGAAGCTCAAAATATTCTGAATGATGAGGTGCCTGCTTCTCTTGAACTTTCTGAGAAGTTGCTGGCAATTTGGGGCTCATCGGGTGAACAAAAGCTAGGAAGCAATGTGATATCCAAATTGCTTGTGGGCTGTCAAAGAGATTTTCATATTCTTTTTGGGTTGATGCCCATAAATCTACCCTCTAAAATAACAACCAAATTTCTTACAGATAGAAGTTCTTCTGGAGTACCTTTGCAATATATCAAGGACTTCTTTAATACTCCAGAAGCAACCAAAGTGTCGCAACTCTACCAAATGTTGACAAAGGTAGTTGGTCAACTTTGTATTTGTGCATTTTTCCAAAGCAATTTATTCTTTCTCTTACATTTGTCAAATGGAGGTTTTTCATTCTGCAGTAGTAGTTTGTTTGAAAAATGATGTAATTGCTTATATTGATTTTGCACTATTTTATTTAACTATATGAGTCAAGAACTTGCTGTGCATCAGTACTTTAATGGTTTTATTTCTGAATTGTGAGTTTTGAATTTGTGTTCTTGGCATTGTGATAGTTTAGAATGAAGGGGAGGATGTTTATGCATTGGTAATCAATTCAGGGTCTGTTTGGGAACCCATTTGGGTCCAAAAAAAGCCCATCTGGGGGTTAAAAGCTCCAAAAGCTCATTTGATGTGTTTGGGAAAGTTTTTGGGATGACCGGACTTATGAAACAAATGGAGCTTTTATGAGAAGCTCATCCAAGTTATTTCTCTCAACTTTTATGGAAAAAAAGTCACTTCTGATACTGCCAATCTAAACACAAATTACATCTACAAAGCTCTTTTTTTTCTATATGACTTTTCCAAAAGCCCATCTACAAAAAAAGCTCCTTCTCCACCGCTAATCCAAACAGGCACTCAATGAGTTCATTGTTGCTGCATTTAACTTGTACATACATAGAAAGCACTGCGTGTTACCCATTTATAATTGAGGATAAATTCAATTGAACCCCTATAAATGTGAGTGTCACATGCTATTGAGAAATGCCAATCTGAGAAGTTAAATGTAGATTTGTGGTGGTTTACGGAATTTTTGTACCGATTGGACTGGTTGGAAGTTGATGCTAGACTTTGATATTTGGTTTCATGCTGTAACTTTTTTAATGCCCTTGATGTGAATGTCTAAATTCATGTTTCAGCTAAGTCTCTGTCATAACTGGAGGTCTTATAGTGCATGAAGCTCCCCTGAATAGTAGGTTCTGTTCATTAGGTGTGACTGCACTTTTTTTTTTCCCATGATAACTAGGGTATTATCAATGGCTTGAACTTGTAAACGGTTTTGGGTTTCCCAGTACTTAGAATAACATTTTATTCTAGATCATTGATCTGGTTTGAAGATGCTTGGATGTTTAAGAGTCAACCACTGAGTTGTTGACATGCATGTCATGGGTTCACTCACTTTAAACATGTTTATCCTTGTTATTGACATGGCATCAAATATGGTTGCTGGTTGTATATCATCCGATTATTGATTTGTATTGCAGATAGCTGAAGGGACAGCTTTGTTGGAAACTCTGTTTGAACCATTACTTGATCTTTGTAGTGTTAACAATGTAAGTACTTCTAGACTGAATTGTGAATAAATGTTAAAAATTTCATGTTGCTCTCTCGCTCAGAATGGACAAGTCCTTTAGTTATGCTTGATTACATTACCATGCTGGTTTCTTAGGTTAACTGTTTTAGTAGTTTTAATAGGTGTTCCTTTCCTCTTATTTTCTCTTTATTTTATAGCCTTTGAAAAATTTATTGCTTTCACCACAGGTTGTTGTAGTCCATAGCTCTCTATGCATACTGCATACTTATCTGAAACTCCTATTGGAATTGGAAAATGATTCTGGAAGAAGGTATGCCTCATTTTGGGTTTGCTTGTTCTGTTGCCTTGATTAAAATTGTATCTCTTTAGCTTATCATCTTAAGGTTACAGTTTCAATTAATCACTTTTTCTTTCTCCGTATCATGATAATTATAATTTATTTTACTTGATGTTTACAGAAACTTGAAGACGATGATTTAGAAGTTTTTATAAGTACCATGAGAATCTACATATCTATGTATTCTGTGTATAACATAAAATTTATAGGAACATGCACTATTCATACATAGGCTATGGACAGTTCAGCTCATCCCGAATTCCGGATGAAACACACCCATAATTTAGTTAGATATTGATTTGTCAAGATCTTTGTAGATTTAATCATGCTGCTTGTCAAAAACACTGCTGAACCTAAGAGATAAACAATTTATTTTCCTTTGATTTGACATTTATGTAATCAATACATAAAATGTTGCTCTAAGCTTGTGTCTTATTCTTTCTCTTCTTCCTCTCAAAAGAGGGGGGGGGGGGGGGAACCTAGGGGAAGGGAGTCTAGGGTTGGTTATAAGCTGGTGCATGGGCTTTATGTTATGTGAGGTCACTCATTTTTTCCCCTTTTTGTTTAATTCCTGTTCTTATGAACTTTTGATTTGATCTTTCCAGTGCACTTTACTCAGGGACAATGTGCTCGTTGAGGAAGTTTGCTTGGAGAGCAAAATTGTTGATTCTTGTGAACTTGAAGGTGTGAGAAATGGAAAACTCTCTTTTTTGCACAACGAGGGGACATCTCACGCAGGGTGCAATCATGCTCAGCCAGAATTGATTGATGCAGAAATTCTAAGCAAAAGAAGGCGTTGGAACCATCGGAATTCCTTGCAGCCTGAAGTAAATTGGGTTCATCTCTTTGAAGCAATGCATCATATTGCTATGAAGATGACAGAGGACAGTGTGAGAGTGGAAGCTGTATCCATCATGAATGTGATTCTTCTAAGAAGTAATGCTTACACTGATAGGGAGCGGTAAGCTTTTGAAGCTGTACTATCATCTGAAAGTTTGATAAAATTATGTAAAAAATGTCAACGAGAATTTAAGTTTGTGGTAATGCAGGTTTGAACAGAAAATGGCATTTGATACCATTTCACAGTTGCTTAAAAGGGATGTTGGGTTACGTGTGAAACAACATGCTCTGAGACTCTTGTACCTACTTCTAAATTGTAAGTTTGCACCTTTGTTATTATTAAAAGGCACATAAGTTGCTGCTAGTTTGATTAGTTTTTTTTTTTGGGTGCAATTGTTTTGCTTTTATAATGAAAATGATTTATTGAAAAGCTGTCATTTAGACATTTACTGTTCTGATTTGTTGAAACCCAACGTAGTCGTGTACTACTGCCCATACACATGATCTTATGATTTTTAAATAATTCATTTTGTGTTAAAGGTCCAAAACTATTGGTTACTTTCTGTTGTGGTTGCAAAGAGGGAGAGTCTGCTAGTGCTATGGATGACAATGCATCTACCTCAGGTTCCCCGAAATTCAATACCATTCTTCAAGGTCTGGCAGATTGTGTTGCATCCCATGGAAGTGGGTTACAGGTGAGCTTGTTCATTAAGAACCCCATTTCTGCATATGAATTATTTTGACATATCAAATCAATAATCAAATTATAAAGAGTTTTATTCTTATTTTTCCAAAAATTGCTTTTCTTGGGCCTGGGTCTTGGTCTGTGTGCATCATAAATAGGGTAAAAGAGAAAATGATTTATTTGTTTCTGGATTGCTCAAGGTACTCCTACTGAGAAAATTTAAAAATAGTTTAGGGCTGCTGTCATCAATCACCTTACTGTTGTATTACTCCTTCTAGCTCACAATCAGCATAGCTCATTAATCATTACTACCTAATAGAGAAGAATGTGGGAAAGGAGAATTCAGAAAAGGCGGGGGTTACATCAATGAAATTAAGATTTATTGAGAAATTATGCTATGATTTGTACGGACACATTGACATCAGGCGCGTGGTTGCATGATTGGAATTGCAGTTGCAGCCCATTCATTTATGATGATGATTAACTGCTATACTGTGTTTATCATTTTTAAAATGCTGCCACTTGTTTCATTTGGGAAAAAATGCATTAAGGCGACTAGTATTACTGATAGGACCTTTGACGAGAAACTTCCAAACCCTTACTGTGGTAAGAACATATTTACACACGAAGTAAGAGCTAAAATACTTTACATTCAGAGATAAAATACTACTCTGACACACAAATGAAATTGACTCAAGAAGGATAACGATTACAGCTTCAGATTAGTACAAAACAGATAGCATGAAACAAAAGATACAAGTCACTCACACAGACGCCACGAACTCTCCAAAATGAAACACATTTGCTGAACTTTTGAGAGGTTGGCACTCTCCACCCAACGACCCAAGCCACACTTCCAAAGTTCTTCTCTGCTCTCAACCTTCCCTGCTCTTCTTTTTCATATATCCCACTGACTTCCGTCCATTCATCATGAATCCCTTATTTTTCTCCTCTTTTTTCTGCTTTTTACGACTTCAAAACCCTATGTTTTCCTTTGGCCCAATAGATCCCCATTTTCTGTCTTTTTGTCATTCCCCTATGCCCCTCTCTATATGTTCTAGTGGCAGCAGGAGGTTGGGTCTTATCAAATACCAAAAATTGCCCGCTTACAATTTATGTTCTTGTAATTTTAGGAGTTTAAACTACGCCGAAATGCTATTCTTGTGCTGGCATTCCTTGCATCGTCTGGAAAAGCTGGCTTTGACATACTCGTTGGTCATAGGCTCTCCAGAGGAGCAAACTATCTGTTGCTGATTTTGCAAGTACTGGTATCACAGGTTGACCAAGAAGCTAAAGCTGGTGAGGAGCTGCCAGAGATTTTCAGGGAGAGGTAATATCATAGTTGATGGGAAACGGGATACAAACATGAAAACTATTTGTTATCTCTCTTTAGCATCAATAATGTTCCTTTTACTTGGAAAGATCTTCAATTTTAACTACCTTTCCCTGAGATTAATTTCTTTAATTCTATGGAGTCCATGCATTTGTTCAAAATGAATGAATTGCTATTGCTTCTTATTACTCCTTGAGAGAAATTCAGGTCAAGACATTGGTAAAATCCCTGCTTTCTTGTTCATTAGATTCACATTTTCACATTTACGTCCCAGGAATTTCCGCGTTTAGTTTCCTTTGGCTCATAGTTGAGAAATTTGTTCCCAGGACATTTCTGATGCGGGAGATACTAATATTGCTGAACAGGCTAGTGTCCAGTCCTTCATACTCTGCTACCGTCTTGCGAGTCTTAACAAGCACCAGAGATATGGCCAGTTTGACAATTGATGTTGCAAACAGGTTGTCCAAGAAATGTAAGACAATGAATGGACATGACAGCATGGTAAATCATACAAGAGAAACCGCAATTGTTGATCTAGGCCGCGTCTTCAAGAAAAGGGTATTCACATATTTAGGAGATGATTCCTAAAGGTGTCTCTCTTCCTTGAAAATTTTGTATATATATTATATGTGGACCTGCATTAAGAATAGTGCAGAGCGGGTCGGCAGAATGGGCACTATAATTTTTGGTGGGTTGGCTGATTACTCGTAATTGCAATCTGCGATGTGCCCTGTAGAAAATTTTGATTAGCCACTGCTTATAATTTGGTCGCCCACATTGGTGGTATCTTTACCTAATAAGTGGAAGAATTCTTGGGTGAGCATGCTATGCGACTTTTAGCGACATTTAGGACACGGTTTCTGGTTTAGAAATTTGGTTTGAATATAATTGATCATATATTTGCAGGACTTAGCGAGTTAGAGCTTGTTTGGTATGAGGGGAGGGGAGGGAAAGTGGGCAGAGGGAAAATTTTTTTGAGTTGGATTTAAAAAAATGAGAGAAGTGAGATATAAAGTTTTTAATTAAGTTTTCTTACTCTTCTATGAGTTCTATCTTACATATTCTTTATATTAAAAGTTTATAACTCCACTTCAATTTTTTTTAAATCCAACTCATAAAAATTTTCCCTTTCCTCCCCTCCAAACCCCTCATACCAAACAGACCCTTAAGGAAGAGTTAATCTTTGGATGTTTTATCTATATTTCTCTCGAGACTTGCATTTCTAAATTTCAGAGTCCAAATCTCCAGACTTTTTTTTTAAGCCCTAGGAAGTCAAAAGACCAGCCTAAAGAGGAATTCAATCCCAATCTGTTGTTTTTCACTCAAGTCCTTAATTCAACAGGACACATAATATGGTGGTGTTGGATAAGCCCTTTATTAGCTAAGCTATTAGCCATTTTGGTCTATGGAGAAAAGACTTACAACTTATTTGCATGAGCGGTTAAAAGGCTTATAAGTGTTTATGCACGTAAGTCTAGATAACACTCTTTTCACATACTTACTTCGTATACCATAAATCACGATTGAAAAGCTGTTTTTGAAGACTCCAATCGTTATTCCAAATGAGCCATTAGATGACTATGTAATTGACGTGCTCATAGGTACCAAAGAACATGACATCTTAATTTTCTTTCGGTGACATAATGGTGTCCAAGCACAAAAATGAAATTACAAAAAAAAGGTCGTATAGCAGAAATTCTCATTATACTTTGAGTAGAAGGATTATTAGTAAAATGTTACTATACTTGTAAATAAAAGTCAAGTAAGCTAATTGGTCTATAGAAGAAATTCCTATAAGTATAAAGAACCTAAATCTACCATTTCTAATCAAAGGAACCTTTGATGCACCTTAGGATATGCAGTTGAACTTTGTATCAATTTTGAATTAAAGAGGTAGGTATTAATTGCCTGAGATTATAGGTGGGATTGAGCCCGTAACCCTCACTTACAGGAGAGTTATCATGCCACTAGCCTATAAAGCTATTGGCAACTTTATATCAATTTAATTGCTTAACATGACAACTGCAATTTCTGAGTTGTTTTCTATAAGAATTTTGTTGCACCTACTGTTTTGACCATCTTGGATTTAGTTTGTCGTTGTGTAAAATATTAAGGAGGGAAAAAATTGGAAAAAAAATAAGACATAGAAATTACAATGCCAAGTTGACCTTCCACAGTCAGCAGGGAGAACAAAATATGAAACCATCTCGTAAAATTAAAGAACAGTGAAATGCTTCATTTTTTCATGTAAGGTAGGACTTGATTAGTAGTATTGTTATATGAAGGCACATAGGCCTCCAGCCTCACTCATAGGGTACAGATCCTGACAACTATTAATAGTGTTAACTAGAGTCTTGCGTGATCATTTATTAAACTTGAGCAATAATCAAACCTAAAACATAAATTCATTCTTGCAAATTAATAAGGCAGATTCTACTCTATTTTGTGAGGATCAAATCACGTGGCCAGTTTGATGAGAAGCCAAAAAAGCAAAATGCAGAAAAATTAATGGATGCATTGCCCTCCTTTAGCTCATGTGCTTCATTCACAGTACAGCTCATTCAAAGTCAGAACAATAAAGAAGTATGGGATTTATTCACAGATCAAACTACAAGTCTTCAGCTTTTTTTTCACACTATTTACAACGAGTCTTTTCTTAAACCTTAGTTGAAGGTGAACTAAAACATAACACCTTTATTTGATCATCTGGCTTTTGTACAAAGTAATTTACAGACCAGACTTGGCAATTGTACATTATACAATCTGAAATTACACTTTCCAAAGATTGCGATGTTCATGGCTTCTCATGACAATACCTGAACGAGGAGAACTCTCTTTGAAGCTCTCAAGTGCATAAACATCCCAAGCACCATCTCTCCAGTAAGTAAAATAAACTTCTGGTATGTGTGCAACTTTCCAGTAATCTTCCCCTCTACCATCTGGATATAATGTCGTGATTAGTTCATCAGGCATATCGAAAAACTCGAGGACTTTCAGCTTACTCAAGTGTTGTATGCCTGATGGCACATTCTTTAGCAGTTCACAGCGCTGGATGATTAGCTTTTCTAGGCAAGGCATTGCACCCTCCTCCACATTTACCTGTCTAAGTTCATCAAACTTGTCAAGACCTAAAACCTTGAGCTTCTTGAATTTTCCAGATTCAAAACACAAAGTGCCACCATCATAAACCTGAAGTAGTTCAAGATGTGCAAGGTTAGGCAAATCCTGCAGATACACCAACGGATCATGTTTTAAGTTGCTCCACTTGAGAATTAGCTTGACCAGGCTATAAAGAGAAGGTATCCACATTGGAAGTTCATGTAGGTGTCCTGATAAATACAAGCGTTGAAGAAATGGATGAGGCGAGCGTAGGCACCTTAGATTAATGACCTTATTCTCACCCTCAGAAGTTACTGAGAGCGCACGTAGATTCGTTAGCTTCTTAATGGCTGAACAGAAAGCCTTACCATCTTCCTCTCTTAGCTTCATGATGCCTAGCCTCCTTAGTTGAGTTAGCCCTTCTAACTGCGTTATTATAGTGCTGCAGCATTGATCTACCTCCATGAAACAAAGCTTTTGTAGTGAGTGGAGATTTCCTATTTCATGGAGGGCCTTAAAACCACACTTGGAATGTGCATAACTTCTGACTTTGGTGCGATAATGATATACCAGGAGATGGCGAAGTTTGTGAAGCTTTGCTATATCTGCAGGCAATTCTGTGACAGAACTGTATTTGACATCCAGTGTTTCTAGGTTCTGCAACTTCCCTATAGAACTAGGAATGGTTTTCACCTTTGTTTTCCTTAAACTTAGATATTTCAAATGATACAGATCAGTACTTTGAACTGGAAACTGCTTCAAAGGTGTTTTTTCAAAATCTAAAACATTAAGCAGTCTAAAACCACCAGGAAACAATTTTTGTAGGGAGAATTTCTCAGCAACCCGAAACATGAAAAGGGAACGAAGTTGAGAAACAGACGTTTGATGCTGTCCTTTCGGCAATGTACTATGCACTGAAAGGCGTCGAGCCTTTTCTGGCCATGCTGCACTTGTTTCTTGGACAATGGCAGCAAAGTTTTGATCTTTCGACTTCAAAATGAGGATTTCTCTCAGAAGGGCATGGAAGCGTAGAGTTTTGACTCTTCCATCTGATGTTGACTTTGCTACTTGTATCAAGTTTCTGTTCAATAGCTCCTTGAGATAATCCTCTGCAACTTCTTCAAGTGTTCTTCCTTCTTTGGCTTCAATGAATCCTTCGGCTATCCATAACCGGATCAATCTCATCCGCTTAATCAGATAGGCCTCAGGAAAGACGCTCAAGTACAAGATGCAAAGCTTCAAATGGTAAGGCAAATCACTAAAACTAAGGCCAAGTACTTTCTTTAGATTATCAAGCTTGTCATTGCCTCGAAGTTCAGCTCCAAGGCTGCGGCATATCATGTCCCACTCATCTACGGCGTGCCTGTCTTTTGTAGCCAAAATGCCACTGACTGCTACAATTGCAAGGGGAAGACCCTCACATTTTCTCAATATAGATTTGCATATACTCATCAAATATGAGGGGCAAGAATGATCAGGAAAGGTTTTTCTACAAAATAGATCCCAAACTTCATCTTCTGACAAGCGGTGCATGTTGTACACCTTGCCTTTGGATTCAATGCAGGAGATAGAGGCCAAATCGGTTTTTCTTGTGGTGATCAAAACTCTACTGCCACAAGTGTTGTTAGGCAATGCATATTTGACAGCTTCCCATTCATACATGTGCCACACATCATCAAACACCACCAGGTATCTCCTTCTCTTCAGCAACTTCTTGATAATCATCTTCAACTGATCACTCCTCATGCTTTCCAAGCCTTCTGGAACCGGCCGTCTTATTTCATGAAAAAGCTTTTTGACTGTGTCTTTAAGAAGTTCCTCGGGACTAGAAGATTGGGAAACAGTAATCCAGACACAGGTTTTGAAATGTGTTTTCACTTCTGGGTCATCGTATACTTTCTTCACAAGCGTTGTTTTGCCCAGCCCTCCCATTCCTGTCACAGAGATTACTTTGCGGCTGGAACAGCCTTTGACCAACCACTCAATGAACTGAGTTTTATGTCTGTCTATGCCCACTAGGTCATTACAGTCCAGGAGAAGAGCATCACCTCGTTGACCATGCCGCGTGTTTACTGCTTAATAAGATAGTTTAATATATCATTCTTACAAATGAAGTAACATCCTCCTTGTTAGTAAAGCAACTTTAAGAACCTACAACTATTTGATGAAACCTCTGCAAATCAAACAACTACCCTCAAAAACTTAAGTTTTTGGGAGCAAAAAAAGAAAAAGAAAAAGTGGGTTTTAATGTTTTGTCTCTGACACCATCTTTATACCCTTTTTTACCTGACAATAAACTAAGGAAACCTTCTAAAGCTGGGTTTAATCTAGCCTGAATTGGATAAGCATGAACATGAACCAGCATGCAATTTTCTCAAAATCTCATCACTGCTTTAGTTGGAACATATGGAAAAGAGCATGAGTTTGAGCAGAATCTAGTGCTGGCCCTATATAGTGTCACTTGTTATGGAAGTAAATTCAATTATGAGCATGCTCGCCTGTTAAGGTAGTTTAGTATTATACTCTTAAAAATTTAGGTGTTAATAATAACAAATACATTATTAATAAAATTGACTTTGTTTACTCAAACAAAAAACAACAGATACACTTCCCTTTTTGGTGTAAAAGCTTTCAGAACCTACAACTATTTTATCAAAGTTCTGCAAATCAATCAACCACCCCCAAGAGAGCCTAAGTTGTTTGAGGGGGCAAAAAATCCTAAAGGCGGGTTTTATCCCTAAACACTATCTTTATTTCCTCTATCTCTGATACTAAGATAAGAAACTACAAAAGGAAAAGGGGTTCAAATCCGGTTTTTCATTTTGTGAAAAATCTAGCTTTAGCTAGGTGTGTTCTGATTAGCTTTTGGAGAATAACTTTTACAGTTTACGAGGTAAGTATGTGAGAGGAGTTTTATCTCGATTTACGAAAAAGTGCTTCTGAAACCACAGTTTTGGAGGTAAAAGAACACACAAGTAAACATCAGCAGGAAACAGCATGGAAGTTATTGAAAATCCATCACTACTAATTTAGCTAGAACATATGGAAAATAAAAAGCAAAATCAAGTTCTGATCCTATACAGTGTCACAAGTCATGGCAATCAGTTAGTACCTGCAGAAACAGAATTTGAAGCACGAGCTGCAGCTTCATATCTACTGAGGAACCTCTGGTGATCAGACAAAATATTTCTCATTCGGCAATCCATGTCTTTTAATTCAGAAGAAATCCGATAACGAGCCTTCATGTTTCTGATACAGCAGGAAATTTTACTAAGAGAAACAGAGAATACATCTGAGTGGTTATGAGTCTGCAGAAGCTCTAACTCATCCAAAAGATCTTCAGTCTTATGAACAACTTCTCTCACTTGCCTAGCCCAAATCTTGAGTTCTTCATCACTGTCTTCCAATTCGTCTGGATCCCTTAACAAGGCTCTGATAAGCTCCAACCTATCTTTCTGATTCACCGCATCGTTTTTTCCGACCCAACCGAACAATTTCAGCTCGCTTTCAAGTAAAGGTACGAGCTTTTGGAGAAGATATTGCACTGCTTTTTCTGCCATTCTCTCTTAATTTTCTAGGTCAGTGGCATTTTCATTTGCAAGTCCAAAGCAGACTAGCAGAGAGGTGTTGCTTCATAAAACTCAGACTCGTTAGCTTTATATAGTTTTGATACCATTAGCCTGGGTGAAGAGCAAGGACCCGGCTTTGGTCCTTTTTCAGAAAGAAAAAGGAGGATTTTTTCTTATTTTGGATTATTGAATTAGGATGTTTATGTTCTTGATTTAATATATTATAATAATAATAATAATTATTTGATATATTAAATCTAGATCGTTGAGATCTTAATTTAATGGTCCAGATTAAAAAAAAATAATCCTTATTTAAAAGAAAAAGACTAACACTGAAATTAAAGAGCAAAGAGAGGAGATAGAAAACTATTGGAGAATTTAAAAGAGAAAATTGAAATTTCTTGTTTGGATAGCAAGTTAAAATAGGGAAGAAAGAAAAGTGATGAAGAAAAATAAGGACATGCAATTTTCTTTTTCCTCTTTATTTCTGATTATTATAATTCTATTTATAAATCTTTTTTGATGAAAAGAATTTTGGTCCTTATTATAAATCACTTTCAGAATGATAAATACGATTTTTATAAATTTATTTCTATTAATTACAATAAACAAAAAAAATTATTCATATTGACTCAAGAAACCATTTATACATAGGGTAAAATTAAAAATTTAGTCCATAATTAATATATTAACTAATTCTTCTTGTTTTTTTTTTTTTGCCTGCTAACTAATTCTTCTTGTTGTTATATGAAAGTTGATTAATTAAGACTTATAAATAGATCGAGTGGTATATTGATAGCATTTGAAAAAAATCCATTTCCTGACTCAGCATTTGAAAACAAAATTTTGTCTCAGCATTTGAAAAAAATTTTTTGTCTCAGCATTTGAAAAAAAATCCATTTCCTGACTCAGCAGCATTTGAAAAAAATCCATTTCAACTCTAATCCATTTCCTGACTCAGCATTCGAAAAAAAAATTTTGTCTGATGTTGAGGAAATGCCGAAAAGTCCATTTAACAGCATAATGGAGTACTCACTTTGTGTGTTTAGTTGAACTTATTTTTGGACAATAAATCTTTATTATGTAAGTCGAGATAAAACCCCTCTCACATATTTACCTCGTATACCGTGAATCACGATTTATAAATACTTATTATCCAAAAATAAGCTATTCTAAACGAGCATAGAGAGAATTATCAATTATGCTTAGGGACCAAAAAATCCTTATAAGAGTATAAAACTAAACTGACTTTTTATCAATGTTTTTAAAGCTGGATCAGACGTCAAGCCGGAAAGGCCAACGGGTCAAGGTTCAACCGGTTGAAACGGTTGAGCTGTTTAGCCGGACCGGTGACGTAATAATTAAATTTAAAAATATTATATATAAATACATACGAATATTACAATAATTAATTTGTAGTCTAATTTGAATAAAAATTTTAATAATATAATTTTATGAGTTTATTCAAAATTAGTTTAGATTAAAATTTTTTATTATTTATAATAAATTAAAATAAGGAGTATGAATTTATACAATTGCAGTCCATTCTTTTCTCCCACGTAAGCTTTTGTGCTGTATGGTGGGGTCATTTTTTTTATTTTTAAAAAAACTCATATTATTAAAAAGGAACAAAAGGTCCAAATGAGTAATTGACAACTCTTGCAAGTCTGTAACCACATTTACTCGGCTATTGATGTGAGCGTACGAAAAGCAACCTCATTGCTCAGAGTGTTTGGGGAAACGCAAAAGGTGAAGGCATTTAATTTTTTTTTTTTAAAAAACAATCAAAATATGCCGACTTGCACTTTAGAATTGGAATTTCGAAGCTCCTTCTTTATCTCTGATTTTTTATCTTGATGAACAAGAAACGTGTCAAGAGGATCAAAAATGGAATTTCCACATGCAAGTTGCACCTCCTGTTCAATTAGTTGCTTTCTATCTATTTCTTGACTGTAACGAAAGAAAGGGAAACCGGTAAACAGTCCCATTTGAAAATTTTATTGGATAAAAGAACTTGAATTCGGCTATTGATATTTTTTTTTTTTATATAAAATCATATAGAGTAATGATACTTTTTGTGTATAAAAACATAATATTTCTTTGGGTCTTTAATATATGACATATTTAATTAATTTAATTAGAGTAGAAGAAGTTAGTTAATATGATATGTATTTTCTAAAACACCTTAATAATCTTCTTTAATTCACTCCTTCCCTCTCTTCCTTAATTATTGATGAAGAAGCATTAATATGAGTAAATTAGGAAAATATGGACAAATATAAAAATATATGTCTTATATTTAGGATCATGATTAAATCCCCAAATAGGTTCTATAATAAGGATAAGAGGAAGCAGGTCATTGTGGCCACTAAAATTTCCAAACAGGGATTTTTGACTTATTTGGTCTAAAACAAGAATTTTGTCTGATGCAGAGGAAATTCCTTAAAATTCCACATAAAAGTATCATACTAAGTTACCTGCTTCTAACTAATTTTTCTTTTTTGTTGCTCAGAAGAGGAAGCCCTTGATTGGTTAGGTAAGAGTTCAAATATTAATGTTAATTCATCAACCTGCAGTAATAATAAAACAAATATAAGAAAACTTAGAAACAGAAACAAAGGTTGATTATAAATACATTGTGTTTAAAACAATATTCATTACAGCTAACCCAATCGGTGAAGAAATTGATTAGTATGAGTAGAAATTGAAAAAGAAATCAGATATAGAATATACTTTTATTGATTGATTACTACATGTAAGAAAAATTTTTTCCCTCTCTCAGGGAAATGGAATTGGCTGGATATGCTGAAGCATAAAAAGATGCAACCCATTTGTGCATAATTTAAAAAAAAAAAGACCGTTATAACATGTTAAAAGTTGGTGTATAGGTTATGACAAGGATTGGATTAAATGTGTATATTTATATTATCAGGTCTAGTCATTAGAAGTAGAACAAAGCTAAAGTTACAAGAAGCCAAGCTAAATTATGTGGAAAACTGTATTAATACTCAGAACTGTGAAGTCATGGAGTGAGTCACTAATGAATATGAAATGTCCTTGCACATGTAAACTACCATTTTTAAGAATATCTTTTTCATCAGAAAAATTTGAAAAATGTTCACTTCTTAAACACGACGAGATTTAAAATTGGTACCTTTGGTAAAGAGGCAAGACTTGGCCAAGAATAAGAGAAATCAACAAGGTTCTTTCCTGTGCAGGAAAGTTGTCCGAAATGTGGAAGAGTACAATGACTGAATATGTCTTTCTCTCTGTTTTTTTTAATTGTGTAAATATTGACAAGTTTTTCCATATGATTTAGTCAAAGGACCAAGTGCTCTTTAATTTCTTCAGGACTTAGGAGAGCTATGATATGAAGAATTCGGTGTATATCAATTTTTTTTTCTGGACAAATTGTATCTTAATTGATAGAGTTAGGAGTAATTAACAGTGGATTTTGGTTGTTGAAGTCCAAGCACTGTTTTAAAAAAATTGAAACTTCATGAATTGCAAATGAAATGAACCGAAATAGTTTAGTGAGGTTGAATAAGTAAAGAGGATACTTGCTAATCACTCTTATTTCTTTCTTGCTTCCTTTTCTAACCTTATTGGACCTCCGATTTTAATGACTAATTCAGGAGATTGTCATTTGTGTTGGCCCAATTTGTCATTATTAATATACATAGACAAGTTTTGAACTTGTACTGTATTCGGCTCAATCCTAAACATTCAGGTTCATCTCCTTCCATATAAAATTTGTACTATATCAACAAGGTTTACGAACCTTCATTGAACTAGTCAGGATACTGGATTAAGGGTCAATGGGTCAGATCGAAGTCAAATCAGAGCTAACTTTGGACCAAACCTGTAAGAAAGTAAAGATTTCAAAGTTATTAATATGAGATTCTAAATAATTTTTTCTTTAAAAAAAAAGCGACCAAGGTTGATGGTCAGATTAGATCAGTTAAGTGGTGTGGCCGTTTCGCTGGTTTCCGGGCCAAACCGGCTGGTCCGGTCCAGGTTTATATGTATCAACCACTACCTTGGAGCTCACATGTTTAAATCCTGAAAATAGCTTCTCCTCTTACAGGGGAAAGACAGTGTACATCTATTCCTTTTGTTGAGAGCCTTATGCACTAGACCGCCCTTTATCAGCCACTACTGATCAAAGCATTTGCAATAGGGAGCACAGGTTAATTTACATGAGCTTCGTATTCAACACTAAGCTTCACCCAAACTTTGAGTTCAGTCCCAGTCTCTGTTCAAACACCATACAACAGATTCAATTCTTCTCACGACAAAGATTTCATTTTGTCTAGTATGAACAACACAGGACTTTCTTCCAATTCTTTTCAACTTCAGATTTTGATGGCATGGAATTATCTAGTGTTTTTCTGTTCTGTCACGCATTAATTCTTATAGTTAAGCAATAGCTGAATTATAATTAATTGGTTAGTGGATAAGCAGTGAAATTTCTGTCCAAGATTTTTTATTCTCTTGTTTTTGGGGCACCTGATATTCAGATAGAATGGATCCCCAGAAATTTAGAGAAGTTCCATTAGTTAAATCTAATTTGCTCAAATTGATTTGATGCTTTCTATCTTCCTAAACTAGTGCTACCATGGCTTATAACCATTTATAAAAGGCATTTAATTAAGTACTGTTTTTGCTTCAGTTCTTGCTGCAGTGACATAGACACCTCATGGAAGATAAAATTCAGTGAGCTCTGGTTCTGCACAACGTAAAATCAGCAACCAGCTTGGTTTTGATTGTTTATTAGCATTACAAAATATAATGAATCATGACTGTGTCAGAAAACAAATATTGAACATTTTCATACATCATGGTTCAATGACCAAAAGAAGACAAGAGGAAAAAAACCAAGTTCAAGAACCCTGCTATATGTTTCTTGGTTTATTTGTTATGAACAAATCTGTAGCAGTCACTTTTATAAAAGAAAACTTGCAAAATAAGTTAAACCTTCCAAAGTGTACGAATCTCACGACTTGTCGTCGCAACATTATTACAACTTGAAGAACTGTCTCTCTCTCCAAAAGTATCCAACGAGTAGACATCCCATGTACCAGATTTCCAGTAAGTTGAATAAACCGCAGGTACATGTTCTACTCTCCAATGATCTTTACCTCCATTTGGACTCAAAGCATTGATTAATTCATCAGGCATATCAAAAAAGTCAATTGCTTTCAGCTTACTCAAATATTCTATACCTGAAGGTACCTGCTTTAATGATCCACATCTCTGAATAATCAACTTTTTCAGATTAGGCATTGATCCTTCCTCCACTATTATGGATTTCAATCCACCCAAATCATCAAGCCCTAAAAGCTTCAAACTTGGAAACTTCCCTGCATTGAAATGTAGTGTCTCACCGACATAAACCTGTAAAAACTCGAGATGAATTAGATTTGGCAAATCTTGCAAATACCCTAGAGGATCTTCCTCTAACCTGCTCCATTTCAAGTACACTCTTACTAGATTGTCTAGAGAGGGTATCCATTCTGGTAACTTCTCTAAACGTCCACATAAGTACAATTGTCTCAAATATGGAGGAGGCTTGGTAATGTTTTGGATGTCAATGATTTCATCTTCTTCTATTGCAGTTATGGACAAAGACCTTAGATTGGTCATTTTCTGAATAGATGAGCATAAAGCAGCACCATGTTCTTTCTTCAGCTTTCTTATGCCCAGCCTTCTAAGTTGAGTTAGCTTTCCTAGCTCAACCATTAAGTCTTGACTTGCTTGGTCTGCTTCAATGAAACAAAGCTTTTGCAGAGATTGCATGCATCCTATTGGACCAGGTAGCTTGAAACCATGTCTTGAGTGGAAATGAGCATAGGATTCGATCTCATAATAATACACCAGGAGATGGCGAAGCCGATACAGCTCCAAAATTTCAACTGGCAATTCAGTGACAAGGGAGTGTTTGAGGTCTAATGTCTCCAGGTTTTGAAGCTTCTTAATGGAGCCTGGAATGGTTTTCACCTTTGTGTTCTTCAGGCTTAGATACTTCAGGTGGTAAAGGCTGACAATTTCTGTTGGAAACGATTCCAAAGGCGCATCTTGTAGATCTAGCACCCTGAGCAGCTTACAACCATGTGGGAATAATGCAGATGTGGAGATATGATCATGTGAATCTGCTAAAGAAAACATTAGCAGAGAACGCAATTGGAATGATGTCCTATGTTGCTGTATGTTCTGCAAGCTGTTGATTACTGATAAGCGGCGAACTCTATCTGGCCAGATTATGTCCTGGTCTCTAGCTATTGTTGCAAAGTTCTGATCTTTTGACTTCAAATTGATGATGTCCCGTAGAAAGTCGTGAACACGACAAGTCTTCATCCTGCCGTCACTGCCTTTCTCTACCACTTGAATTAGACTCCTGTTCAGAAGCTCCTTCAGGTAACTCTTTGCAACTTCTTCTGGGGTCCTTCCTTCTTCTCCATTGACAAACCCTTCAGCTATCCATAGGCGAATCAGCCTCATATGTTGAATGGCGTAAAACTCCGGGAAGATGACCAGGTACAACAAGCAGGATTTAAGATAGTATGGCAAGTCATTGAAACTTAGAGAAAGCACTTTGTTCATATCCTCCATTTTGTCATTGCTTTCAATCTCAGAAGCAATACTTTTACTAACAACTGACCATTCTTCTATGTTGGTTTTATCTTTTGTAGCCAAAGCACCACTAATTGCAACAATAGCAAGAGGCAATCCCCCACATCTTTTCAAGATACTCTCACATGGCTCCACCAAATGAGAAGGACACGAATTCCCACGAAATGTTTTCTTACAAAAAAGAGACCATGCTTCATTCTGAGGTAAGAATTCAAGGTTATAGATCTTACCTTGCAACTCAGTACAGCAAGAAAGTGCCACATCTTTGTTTCTTGTTGTCACCATTATTCTACTACCAAAGTTGTTGTTAGGCAAAGCAAGTTTGAGAGAATCCCATGAATTTACGCGCCATATGTCGTCGAGGACAATGAGGTACCTACTTTGTTGAAGCAGAGTCTTGACCACCTCCTTAAGATTGTCAGCTCTCATTGTGCCAATTTCTGCAGGAGCCGGTTTTCCAATGACTTTGTAAAGCTGTTGAACAAGGTCTCTTAGAAGCTTTTTGATGTTGAAGGATTGAGAAACTGTGACCCAAGCATGTATCTTAAAACGCTTCTTCACTTTTGGATCATCATAGACTTGCTTTGCCACTGTGGTTTTACCCAATCCTCCCATTCCATAGATTGGAATCACCACCTTTCCTTTTTCATCCTGGTAAAGCAAATCAATTAGCTGCTTCTTTGGCTTCTCAATGCCCACAAGATCAGCTTCCTCAAGTAGAAGTGCATCTTGTTGACTATCAATCCTCGATGTAGAGATCTGATTCGCGCTTGACCTGATAGAAGAGCACAGCAAAGATTAAATCTTATTAATGATTAGGATAATACAAAATGAGAATTAAGAGTAATAAATATAGACCAAGCAATTTAAACGTGAAAAAATCTCTCTCTCTTAATGTGTGAGCAAGAGCAAACAACCACGGCTAGAGTGAAATATTCCACTATCTCTAAAAATGAATATGATGTTCAAGGGCTCTAATAACAACCTCGACTATAGGATGACGACAATTCCACTCCATCTCAAAATCATTGAAGGATTATATATATACTCTTCCGGTACTTAACTTGTAGGCTCTTGAGGAATCGATCTTAGCCCTAAATAAAAGACACATTTCTCATATTTGTATATCTTTTCTTAATTTATCTTTATTGATATTCACTCAATAATAATCAATTAAAAGAGATACTGATGGAATTAAGGAAGATGATTACGATATTTTAGAAAAAACATGTTACTACCTCTAATCCTAAATATAAGATAAAGCTGACTTTTTTATATAGATTAAAGAAGTTAAATAAGTTATTTTAAAGTTTTTATACTCATCATTTTTTTCTAAACTAATTTGTTTGACTTATAAACTGATATATAATTTAATCATACATAATGCATGATATGATTAAGTAACATATTTAATTTCCTTAATCTCTCCAAAAAATAAAAAATACAGTAGTTAACTGAGACTAATATTAAAGACAGGAGGGAGGGAGTATATTAACTAACTTATCTAACTTCCTTAATTTAATCATAAAACAAAATAGGCGGAGGAAGTAAAACAGAAGAGCAATTAGACAACTGTAGAAAATTCGTACCCAATCTCAGTTATGGTGCGACCATCCTTGGAGATGTGTTCGACTCTGCCTTTGATCTCTTGAAGGGCCGAAGCAATCCGATGGCGAGCTCTGAGAGCTTTAATGGCTGAAGCAAATCTTCTAAGAGCAGAATCATTGTCACGATGATTCACAAGGCGAATAGTGAATTCATCTATGGCGTCTTCCATGTCATGAGCCACATCTCTGACTTGCTTCAGCCAAACTTTGAGTTCTGGGTCTTTGTCTTCCAAAGCATCGGCCATTCTTAAGATTGCTTTCAGCCGCTCTAGTTCGTCTTTAATGAACTGAACATCTGTGCGAACACCCTTCAGAAGCTGAACTTCTTCTTGCAGTAAAGCCGTGAGCTTTTGGAGCAAGAACAACACAGGACTTTCTGCCATTAATTAATTCTTTTCAGCTTCAGATTTGGAAAATGGGTAATTTGGTAATTAGAGACTTGGTGAAGAAGAAGAGATTGGTGGTTAGGTTACCCAAATGGATTTTCTTTGATGATTATGTGAGTTATACTCGGAGAAATGTGCTCGTTCACACACACACACACACAATCGATAGCTTGGTCCTTGTTTTTGTATGGTTAGAAAAGTCGTTTACTTGGGGCCTACGTCATTCGAACTCGAAAGAGTCAACGCCCTTGGGGCCAAAAACAAACGGAAACCACATGCTTGATGATAAACTTGATATTCCCTTCGGTCCTAATTATAGGATAATATTTAAGAGTTGATTTTGATTTTAATTATAGGATAAAATTCTAATTTTTTCCGATTTATTCCCAAACTGCCCCTATTGATACTTTTTCAATAATAATTAAACATAATAATTAATTTAATAGCACACTTATATTCTATCAAGTAAGAGATTCTACTTTCTTTTTTTATGTTTAAATGAAATAATTTTAACATATCTTTAAATATATGTTCCTGTAACTATCCATCTAAAGTGATTGATTTTTTCCCTACAAATAACCTAATAAAATATTAATTTCATTATCTTTTTCCCTTGTCTAAAAAAAACCTTGCATTTGTATTATGCCCAATTAAATAGATGTGCTCTTGGTAGAAAAATTTGAGAGGCAGGAGAGGTACGATGAAAAACAGAGATAAAACGTAATTGATGCCATTTTAAATTTTAGATAAGGGTATTTTAGGAAATTAAATATGATTAACTAATTTAACTACTATCCTTTATTTCTCCAAAATTAGGTAACTATGTCCTATAATTAGAACCGGAAGGAGTACTTTCAATAATTTTCCGGTAAAATACGAGTTTAAGAAGAAGCCTAATGAGTTTTGTGAAATTGAAGAAGTCATCCATAATATTCCGAAAAATGAAATATTCATTGGCTTCTAAGAGGAATTTGTTTTGCCAGATGTCAATTTAGCTCTCAGGCTGGTAAATAAATGGGATAATTAATCTGCGATAGTTCTAACTACTCTAGTTTGTCTTTTTTATGTATAACAATTATCAAAATCACACAGTTCAAAATGTTAATATATGTGTTTTTTTTCTAATTATAAAGAGAGTACATAAGAAATAAAGAGCGGAGATTTATTGTAAAGATAATAAGTGACATATATTTAATGTGAATAAAAATAAAAAAAACTAATTTAAAATATTAGATAAAAGAAATTTATTTCTTATATTAAGGATCTTATGATGAGAGAAATTGTTATTATAAAAAGGATTAGATGGAGTATTTTTCAAGGGTGACACTATATAGGCTCGCAGATTAATGATCCCTTTATAATTGTCTTGTTAAGATATTCCTATAATTTAGGGGATTTATATCAATGAAGTAATGATGTAAATTATATATATATATATATATATATTTAGAAAAACTAATTCTTATAAATTCTTTTTCCCATGAAAAAACTGATCCTTATTTATTACAATACTGGCATAACCAATATTGCAATATTCATAAATTAATGGGAAAATCCCCAAAAAGGAATATCAAAAGTGTGAAAAGACAGAGAGGTGTAACAAAATCCAAAAATCCTACAGAGGTGGTTTGTGACTGATCAGGGATTTACAATTTGGAGATAAAATGACTGGTTTGCCCATATGAGCTTAAGAGAAAAGAAGAGAGAGGTATGTGCAGACGTGACATGAAAGAGCTGCAAGACGAGAGTGAAGGAGCAAGCTAGCGAAATGTAACCCAGCTGAGGTATGTACAGATATTCCCTTGCCTCGTCGATCGTCAATCATTATTTTTCCTCGTCCTCATTTGGGTGGGAAATGAGCGTTTCGGAGCTGGGTACTTGGGTTGGAGGGACGTGAAGCTTGGTGTTAGTGTAGGGGTAAAAATTGCTGATTCTAGGTAAATGTGGTAGAAGATGGTGATGGAAGATGAGGTGAGTTAGAGCTACAAGAGTGGAGAGAAAAGAGAGGGTGGATTTTGTAGGAAATGAGTAAGATGAAGTTGACAAACCCTAATGCAGATCTGTTAAACACTGAAGTGGGCAGTTAGTTTTCTTTTTCTGCTGATAGTGTGCTCATTTATTTGTTGCAGGGGAGTTAATAAAATGGATGAAAATAGTAGGGCAAGTTCTACGAAGGAGTTGTTTTGTTATTTTCATGTAGGGGAAAATTTGAAAGTAATCATGATGGTGAAGTTAAATACATTGGAGGTAGTGTGAAGGTAAAAATGCTAACAATAGGGATAAGGCTGGAAGAATTAAGGGAAAACATTGCAATATGGATAGGTGATGTGGGGAGTAGTTGTGACATTAAATATAAAGTTATGTTTGATGAGAGGACTTTAATTGATCTTGATAGTGATGGAGAAATAGAAAATTTGTTTCGGTTCAATGACAGCAGAGCTCATGTGTTTGCATCCCATAATGATAATGTGAACTAACCGTTGCGAAGAAGTGATTCTGATCTGTAAGTTACAAAAAGTTGTTGTACTGAATATGTTGGTATTTTTTAATCAAATGTCGGTAATCGTTAATGACATTTTGTTATTCTTTAATGTGTGATTGGGAGATTCCTGCAACAGTCACCAGAAGCAGAGGTTTATCCCATGAGTGATGGCAGTGATGTTCAGCTTGTGTCAGTTGCATTTGGTGGTGGCAATCTAACTTATGATACTGAACAGACAAATATGAGTGAGAGGAGCAATTTGAAATGGGGCGGACTAATTTCAGGAGTTGGGTAACGTTTTCCACATGCGGATGCATTAAGAGGAGCTTTGTACAAATATAGCATTGCGAACAAGTTTTTGCCCAAATACGAGAGGAATACCAAGGAGAAGATATATGTCAAGTGTAAAGTAGAAGGATGTCCCTGGAAATTATGTGCAAATGGAGACGGCACGAGTGCAACAATACTTTGTGTCACCAAATTTATAAGATATCATATGCATAGTGCTCAAGATAATTTGGAAGTGACCGGCCATGGTGCGAGATCTAGTTATCATCAATAATCATTGATGAGGTTAGGAACCATACAGAGAAGCGTCCAACTGAGATTATGAAGACTTTGCAAAGGGAGTATGATGTTATCCTAACATATAAACAGGGTTATAGGGCAAAGGAGAAGGCAATGGAAGACATTCATGGAAGACCAAAATAATCTTACATGTTAATCCCATGGATATGCCAAAGGTTAAAGGAAACAGATGATAAAACAGTGGCTGAATGGGTAGCAGATTGTTACTAGTTTAAACAAGTTTTCATTGTATATAGGTCATGTATTAAGGGATTCGTGAGAGGTGGAAGACATGTTCTATATGTTGATGGGACTCATTTAAGCGGGCCCTATAGGGGGACGCTCCTTTCAGCTGTAGCCTACGATGCAGATAATGAGTTATTGCCTTTCGCAATAGCAATTGTGAAATGAGAGACACTGGATGATTGGACTTGGTTTATGTATATGATTAAAAGGATTGTTGGTTCAATTGAAATTACTGTTGTGTCAGATCGTCACAATGCCATAATAGGTGGTGTGGCAGCAATATTTGGAGGTCATCGTCATGCATTTTGTTATAGAAATGTGAAGGAGAACTTCAGCACTGAGATACTAAAAATAAATAGAGGCAAAAGGAAAACAAGTTCTGGCTAAAAGAGGATGGACTTATTCTTCTTGACAAAGTTGCATATGCAAGGCTTCCGGATGAATTTGATAAGGCAATGGAACAAATGCGGGGGCACTCAAAAGAGTTATATAATTGGATTTTGAATCATGAGGATGTTGACAGGTGAGCAATGAGCAAGTTCCCTTATAAGCGTTGGGACAACATAACAACCAATCTTGCCAAGTCTTTCAATGCTTGGATGGTGAAGGAGAGAAAGTATAATGTAGTCTAACTAATCCATGTGCATCATGAGAAAGTAGCAAAGAAGATGCATGCATTATATCTGTCAATGAGGAAGTGGAAGAATTGTGTTGGGCCAAATATGGAGGCAAAGGTGAGGGAAAATGTAATCAGAAGTGAGTATATGTGGTGTGAAGATTATGGTCAGGGAAGATTCTAAGTGCATATGGCACGTGGAGACCATGGGGTTAACATTCGACAACATGAATGTAGTTGTGCATTTTAGCAAATGATTTGGATTCCATGCACACATAGCTGTGTAGCTGTGAAGGTTGTCCATGGCAACATTTATTAATATGATGATGATTGTTTTAAGATCGAAACTCAAGAAAAGATTTATGAGCACAACATAATTCTAGTTGTTACAATAGACATGCCAAACCTAAATGATTATAGCCTTTATACCATGCATAATATGTCTGAAAATATCTTCTTGCACCCTTCAATTACAAGCAGACCACCTGGAAGACCAAGATCAACAAGGCAGGAATCACAGTTCCAAAACAAAAAAATCTATCATTGTGCACGGTGCCATAAAGTTAGGCATACATGAAGGACTTGCAAAAATCCCAATCTATATTGAAGTTAGTATTCGTGCAGTATTAGGCAAAATCTTTGGGTGTATATATCCTTTGGTGTGACCCTTCTGTGTTATTGTTTTGGATGAAGGGATGGGATATATGGGGTATCAAATGTTGTAAGTAATTAGTAATAGATATAGGGTTATGTCAATGACAAAGGAACATTAAGAGGAACCACTTTCTTAAAGTCATGTTGTCAATGCACATGTTAGAACAATGTTTCTTGTTGCTGGTTTTTTGGCACTGTCATTGTATTCCCCATTGTTGTGTATGTAAGGTCATACCCCTTTATGAGGCCTACATGTAAGTATGTCATGTTTTTTGGGTATATATTGTCCACTCCTTTATTTTGAAACATATATATATATATATATATAAGGTTTAGAAAAAGAAGGATTTTGGCCTCTTTTGATGTGTTCTAATAAGCCAATCACACTGTCGTGGAGTACTAATGTTTGTAGCTTCATGCTGCAAAAGTTGTGCACGAACATGTTAAATGTTAATGAACATTTGGGAAAGGGTCATCGTTTCTTGATGACCTCTTAAGCATTTTTAGGAAAATTCCTGCAACAGTCAGGGATTTTGTTGTCCTAGTTGATTAATGAAACTTGGAAAAATGTTATATAAAATGGGCAAACAGAAAAAATTATGGTGTACTTTGGCCACCATGTTCACTAAATAGTGAGGCCAACTACGGAAATGGTAATAACATATTGCGCACCTTAAAAGAAAACTTGATAAACCCTTATCTGGATTTGGGAAAACAGTTTAACGTTCAGGGGATTAAAGGTTGGAAGATAAGAAAAATGTGAACGTCTTCATTTGTGGAAAGGCTTATCTAATATTGCGAATCAGTTGTATAAAGTTGACAAATTTTAATGTCATATTGGGAAAACTTATTTGCTTCAGGGCTTATTTGCGACTAAGTTAACAAAGGTGTGACAGTATCTGCGGAAATGCCAATCCAATATTGCGAAACAGATAACATAACTTGATAATCACTTATCTGGAGTTGTGAAAATAGTTTAACGTTCAGGGGATTAAAGGTTGGAAGATAAGAAAAATGTGAGCATCTTCATTTACGGAACGACTTATCTAATATTGCGAATCCGTTGTATAAAGGTGACAAATTTAAATGTCACATTGAGAAAACTTATTTGCTTCAGGGCTTGTTTGTGACCAAGTTAACAAACGTGTGATGGCGTCTGCGAAAATGCTAATCCAATATTGCGAAACATATAACATAACTTGATACACCCTTATCTAGAGTTGTGAAAATAGTTTTACGTTTAGGGGATTAAAGGTTGGAAGATAAGAAAACATGTGAGTGTCTTCATTTAAGGAATGACTTATCTAATATTGCGAATCAGTTGTATAAATTTGACCAATTTTAATGTCACGTTGGGAAAACTTATTTGCTTTAGGGCTTGTTTGTGACCAAGTTAACAAACATGTGACGGTGTCTGCGGAAATGCTAATCCAATATTGCAAAACATATAACAGAACTTGATAAACCCTTATTTGGAGTTGTGAAAACAGTTTTATGTTCTGGGGATTAAAGGTTGGAAGATAAGAAAACATGTTTGGGTTAGCATTTGCGGACAACTAATCTAAGTTTGCGAAAATGAAAACAAAAGTTGATAGATTATAATGTAAACTTGGGAAAAACAAAGTAGCTTCAGGGTGTCTTCGCTACCAAGTTGACAAGCAATGAAGGCCGTTTGTGGAAATGCTTATCCAAATTTGGTAAACACAAAACAAAACATGATAAAATCATATCTAGAATAGTGGAACCATTTTCACTTGCAGAGTATTAAATGTACCAAGTTTTGAACATTGTAGATGTTATAACTTGCGGAACTACTTATCTAATTTTGTGAAACAGTTATGTAAAGTTGGTAAATTGGGGAAAAACAAAATAGCTTTGGTCTTACTGGCAACCTAGTTGCAAAATGTGGCAGGAAGTTTCGGGAAATGCTAAACAAATATTGGGAAACAAAAAATAGAAGTTGATAAACTCTTATATAGCATTGTGGAACCACGTTCAAGGTTAGGGGACATTTAGAAAAATGTGAGCATCTTCATTTGCGGAATTGTTTATGTTATGTTGTGAAACATTTATCGCAACCAAATGATCTATAATATAAAAATGGCAAAACCATAAGAGCTCAGGTGAGGAAACACTGAACATTTTCAGGGTCATTTGTCAAGGAAGCTGATAAACGCTTATGTCATTAAATGCTTCTCATCTTGTGCCAAATCATAATAGAAAATGGATTAATACACAAAACATGGCCAAAACAAGTTGTGCCCTCTTATATGATAACAACAAAAAACATAACAACTCTGTGCACACGAAGTAGTAAGACATACTAAGAATGTTTTTTGGTGATCGATAGTGTAGGGGGAGTGAACTCCAATGCAGTGTCACGGCATAAATTCAGCGGATGATTGACTAACCACCATATTAAGTCACTCCTTAATTGCTTGGTCTCCTCCTGTAAATAAGTGACAAAGTAAATTTTGCTTCCATTTGACTAAAAAAGTACAAGGTTATAGTTGCAGAGGTATACATTTTGATAGTCCAAGACACAATCGGCATCCCACTGGCTTAACCATATCATCACGTGCATACCACAGTCCTTACTATCGTCACATAGTTATTCAAAGGTTGTATTAGTTCACATGACAGGAAAATCAATTATTTATTTGAACAACATGGCAAAACTCAGATTTTTTTGTTGGAGAATAGAAGGCCACACAATTTCGCTCTTTGCCTTCTTCCTGACTTTATCTGGCTTTATTAGTGCCATAATGTCAAGAAAACAATCCCTTTGAAGCCACAAACATAATACACAACAAGTTATTGATACGGTGTGGGAATTTTAGCGTGTGACAACATTATCCACTTGCAGTGAGCTAAACTTACAATTAAGTTGACAACGAAAATGTAATCATCTTGCACGGCACCCTTTTTACTTGACTTCTGAACGGTCATTTTAGGCTTAATCGAGTCCAACATGTAGAATTGCATATTCTTTGTCGCTAAAGTAACATAAAACCAGTGGCCACTCACAAGTGCCAGGCCCATAATCAAATCACATTTCCCAATATTGTACCCAATAGTTTCAGGCAAAAATTGTTGCTTCACAGTGTAAACTTTCTACCCTATTGGGCTACCTAACAACTTTGTCTACAACAAAAAGAAAAACCAGTGTGATGTCGACACGATATTCCAACATGAAAACATGTAAATGAGTGGGTTGACAGTTTAACTTACCATGAACCATGCATCAAATATATGATGCTTTGGTTGTCCTCCCACCTCCTTAAACTCATACATTAAAGTCTTACAGACAACTGACATAACTTGCAACCTTGAACGTATAAACTAGACTTAATTCCAGATTATTAACCATGACACATGACTTACTATTACTTGATAATGCATGGTACTTGAGAATATTTTGGTATACCCCTTTCACTTATACAGGTACATATACATACCGTATTACTTATTCTTTGAATTTCCCTAGCGTATATAGCTGATTCCGACTTAGTTCTTCATCCAAGATGTCAACCAACGGCCTGCAATTTTTTTCCATTAAACGTAAATGTCAAGGTGGTTAATACTGAATATGTTGTTCATATGTAGTAATGATACACTGAAGAACAGAACTGTTATACTTATGTATCAAGCTCTGGTCCTGTTGCCAGGCGAGAAATAATTTTGAAAAAAGTCTCCTGATCATCAGTTGGCCTCTTCCTCTTTCAACCCACATGTAACTTTACAAATGAAGATGTAATTGCCCTTTTTGCCTGCCTCCTTGATCTCCGTGGCTATTCAGGCCTCTCAACAGTGGTACCTCCTCTTATGCCTTCTCCTTCTACTTGGTCAGACACTGAAAGAGGGGATATATTTAATGGAGATAAGGATTCATCATCCCTTTCATTACCTACTTTCCCAATATCCCCTTCATCCCCCACCTTAACTCCCTCTATGTTAGCGTCATCATTACCACCTTCTTCATCATCCACATCAACACACTCATCATCATCATCATCAGGAGCCTTATATTGCTCACCATCATCACCGGTGACTTCAGGCATATGTCCACTGTCAGCATCTCTATTATCATTATCACTCGTTCCACCATCGTCATCCAAACCAGTACCATCCCCACCATCAACTGTCACAACAGGGATGGTTGGTTACGCTTTTCCCTTTCGCTCTCGTGCATTCTGCATATTGGTTAACTCCTCAACCACAATATTAATAAATCGATTACGGTGTTCATCAATAACTTCTATAAGTCACGCATGGGGATCCCTCAACTCCTATGTCAATAACAGAATTTAATCTATGATTTAATCTGTTCAATCAAGGAAAACAGGTATTACCCAAACAACACACATACCAGATCTAAATAAGGCATTTGTTGTGCATCCTTATTGGCCGCCCTTACTTTACTGCCCCTCATATCGTACAAAATTCCCATATTGCTCATCCTTTCGTTGTTGACCATTTCGTTGATCTTGTCCTTAGTCCAGAATTCAATAGGATTGGTGGACTCATGGTGGATACTTTGTTTCAAAGGGAAATTTTCACAAAGAATAGTTATACCACCAAAAAAATAACAATGATGAGTGTGGACATGAATAATACATTAATGAAAATGGAACAATTTTCATACCAGAAATAAGTAGAGGAAGCTACCCACATTGCAGGTCCCTTCACATTCATTCTTCTTCCTATACACTTTTATGTAGTCACTCATTTCCTTCCACAACTCTTTGATCATGTATGTTGCCCAGTCATATTTTTCAAATCCATCCATTGTGTAACACATGACTCTCAACATCCTATCACTTATGATTCCACTTGAGTACGGGCATAAAAAAACTCCTAAAGTGTATAAGACGAAGAGAAACTTAAAGTTGTCCCTGCTTTGTCCAGATTTTATGTTCTTTAATATGTTAGTGTATTTCTTTTTCCCATACTCACCCTTCAACCTCTCATACAATGGATCAGAGTCCTCCACACCTACCCTAACCTTGACCCCTTCACAACTAATACCAAGCAACTTCTCCACATCTTTTGCTTCAATTTCTTGTGTCTTCCCCCTTATCCTGAATTGCTGTATTAGTAGGTTATATGCTCTAAGTATGGATACAATCAAGTTATGGGGGGAGTCTGTCCAATTCCACCTTCAACAAGTTTCTAAAACCTATTCTTTTAACCTTCTCCTTCAAATTTTCATTCTCATTGACAAATTCCACCAACGATGTAAATCCTCGAAGTGAGTAGCAAGTATGAAAGGATACTCTAATTTTGCTCTTCTTCTTTTCTGGCCTTGCTTGCTTAGCTCTTTTAGTGTACTCCTTCTTCTTATCATCTGGCAGCTCTCGACATGCCTTTCCTGCAGCCTTGCAATCTTCTGTCATCATCTTCTCCTTCTCCCCCAAGTTTGCCACATACTCATTTCTAAACAACATAAACCCACCCTGTATTGGTTGACTCTTCACAGGTTTGTTATTTCCTCCTTTCGTCTTCATATTTCTGCTCTTTACTTGTCCACTCTTTACATCTTTTCGCCTTGGTGCTTTTGATTTTGAAGTCTCCCCTTTTGTAATGTCATCTTCTTTGATTTGCACAAGAAGCATTTCGCATTCATTAACATTGTTTGCTCATAATCTAAATGGTCTTTCACATTCTCAATTCTTGTGAATCCTAATTCCCTTTATGAAAGTAGTACAGTCTAACAGGTCTTGATAAAAGGATTCACAACTTGTGAAAATAATTTCACTACTTCTCAAAATTAACCTATTCATAGAGCTTCACAACTTCTTATTAAGGTTTCCCAAGTTTTGATTACGTTTTCACAAGTACGATATCAAACATTCCCACATACCAACATTTTTTTTCAATTTCATATTAACCATTCCCAAAAAACTTGTCCCTTTTTCCTACGTTAAGATTAGGATTTCACAACCAAGCAACTATCAACACCCGTTTCCATTTCGATAATCAAAGAGTAATAAAGACGGTATTCAATAGGCATATAAAAAAGTATAATTATACTTATAAAAATATTTGTTTACAATACCAATAACGTTCATCAACGAGATACAGAAAGTACAGCAGAAACTTAATATTTATAAATTTCTTCAGAATATCCAAAACATAGACTAAATATAACCATTATCTTGCCCTCACCTCGAGATACGTGTAATATCCCGATTTTTTATTAGGGCTAATGATTCTGATAATTATTGTAATTAGTGTAATTAGCACTTTTGGGATTAATGTAATGTGAATTTGGTATAAATATGTGTGGTATTAGAGATCAAGGGTTGAGATTCATTGATCATGGGTCGGAATCCTATGTTTTGGCATTGTGTGAGCTCATGGTGGAAGTGATTAAGATGGTGACAAGTGGCATGTGGTGAGCCAATGGATGAGGCACATAAGACAAAAAGTCACTTTTCTCTCTCCCTTCTCTCTCATTTTCGGTTGAGTGTGGGTAAGGGGAAGAGTGTGCACCTTCATCATCATCTCACATTTTCTCTCTCTTCTCTGTCTCCATTTTCGCTGGATCAAGCAAGAAAGAGAAGGATAAAGCTTTGATTTTTGGGTAAGTAATGATCCTCCTTTGCTTAAATCCTTTTCTCTAATGCTGTTCACTTTATTGAGAGCTCCATTGTGGTGGTTGTAGAATCTAGAAAAGTGTTGATTTGTGAATTGGTCAAAATTGAAAGTTGAAGAATCAAGATTCTGGATTGGGCAAAGTGAAAAGGTAGGCATTTAGTGCATTTGGATATATTTTTTGTGGCTTTTTGGATAAGTTTAGAAAAATCTGGAAATTTGCCCTAATTTATACCAAATGTGGATTTTAGGAATTTCATTGTGTTCGATATTGGAAATGGTTTAATGTGGAGTTGTTTGATTGTTGGATATAATCTGGAATGTTGGAATTAAGTTGAATGAAATTTGGATATTGTGTATCATGGAGACCTTAGTGTTTGATTGTGGTCAAAATGGTTTTTGAAGTGTTTTTGGAGTTGCCAATGTGTTCCCTAGTTAGTGCTAAGAGTGTATGAGCTTTGGGAGGAGTTTGGGAACCATTGGGTATGAATTTGACTATATGGTGTTTTCTGGTTTTGCTGCGTTTTTGGTCTCTAATGCACAACACTCGAGTAGAGGAAGATCATGCTCGAGTGCTGTGTGAGTTTTTCCCTTTTATGCTTCGAGTTTTGTCTGTATTCTTTGAATGAGTCTTGAGTGCACTCCTTTGTTCTCTAGTGAGGGAAGAACATGCTCGAGTGAGCTTGGGTTTGCTCGAGTAATGGTGTGAGTCCAGTGTTGGGGTTGTTCTCGGGTCCTCACTCACTAGTTGATGCCAAGAGTGTGCTCTGACACTCGCAAGCACGATCGTCTCACCCGAGCACTGAGGGTATGCTCGAGTAAGTTTTTGCCTCTGGTGTGGTTGGTGCTCTCGGGTTGTCACTCGTGGGGCAGCACTTTCGGGGACTCGAGCATAATTTGGGTCATCACCAGAGTGCAGAGCTTGGTGCTCGAGTGATGTGACCACTTCCTGGTTGTGAAGGTTGCTTTCCGTCAAGTACTCGCGAGTGAGAGTTGTCCTCACTCGAGCACAAATCTCTTATCACTCGAGTGAGGTCGTCTTCACTCGATTGAGATGGGCAGAAATCAGTGTTGTGCCTTCGAAAAAGGGGTCTTTGGGGTAGTGTCTTCCAACCCTTTGGGTATGTGTTTAGGCCTCTGGTAGTCACCTAAAGAGTCCTAAATGATAACCAACTAAGTGTGTTATAGAATTAAGAACTTGGAAAAGAGATTGATTGGTTGTCCCTAATTTGGTATAGGATTTGATATCTGTCACCCTTGTGAGGCCGCGGTACAGGAGCCAGTCAGGAAAGATACAGGTAGTGACTCTTTCTTTATACCTTATTTGATACATTGTATGTGTGCTATATCATTGTAATGAGATGGATTTTGTATGCTGCAAGTTTTGTGAAAATTGTGGAAGCACCGCTATACCAATAGTCCCTGAGTCGCTAACAACGGTTCGGGTAAGGGCTGTGTGCCTTCCCGGTGGTAAAAGGGGATAAGGTTAGGGTGTGTTATATGCGTTTATGTGGGCCTAAAGGCTAATTGTGGGCCGAAAGGCTATTTGTGAAGGCCAACGGGTTATTTGTGAAAGCCGAAAGGCTATATGTGAGCCGTAAGGCTATTCGAATGCACTGCCACGCCAATAGTCCCTGAGTTGCTAACAACGGTTCGGGTTAGGACGGTGTGCCTTCCTAGCGGTAAAAGGGGATGAAGGTGGAGTGTGATTTGCGTTGCTGATATGAGATGATTTGTTTACATATTATGTGATTGCGTGTAGTATGAATAATTTGATACTACTAGGATTCTTTAGAATCTCACTCTTTCAAAATGACTAACCTTTTCAGACAGGGCGAGTGGCTCGAAAGGGAAGAGGACAACCAGGAGTAGTTAGGATTACTCTGGAACTTAGTGATAGTTGGTTATCTTCATTTTGGTTTTGGGATTACCAAGTGTATATGAGATGAAAATGAATATTTTGGATATGTAATCCCTATTGTTGGGAAACCTTAAACCCATTATATTTATGAAGTAGCCTGGGGTTTTGCTGGGATTCTAGTTTCCGCTTTCTGATATTTATTATGTATTTTGATTTCTCAAGTAGTTATATCCGCACGTGAATGTGAGACCAGGATTAATTACATTTTGAATTGATTTTGAAATACCCCATCTTGTGATGAGGGATTAATGGTTGTTGAATTCATTTTATTGGTCTCTATTTCACTTAAATTTTATAATCCGGATGTAATTACGGTGAGGGGGTTACAATACGTGTCGCTCACTTTCCGGTGTCTACTTCCTTGGCCTTTGGCCCACTGGTACCCGCTAAGATATTTGTTTTTTGAAAAGGGTGAGATTCTGAAGAATCCCCGTAGAGACATACAATCGACATATAAAATGTGAAAATTAAATATGCAATGCACTATATTAGGCAAAAATGAAAGTTCGATTCGATTCATATGTATTTACCTTAGCTGAGTCACCGACTACAGCTAGGATTTCTGATAATATACCTCAATTGAGTTATCGACCATAGCTAGGATTTTCTGATATACCGTTGTTGGGTAGCGAACCATAACTAGGTACTGTGCCTTTAGCACGTGATCATATCACGAAATACAGTAACAAATGTAATACTCCAAATTTTGAGATTTGAGGTTAGAGAATAGGACTGAAATTAGTGGACTCCTAAGCCCCAGTTTAGCAGGAGCCCAAATTTATTCCCTAATAATTCTTATATCTTTGGGATATTAAAGAAAGTAAAATGGTGAATTTTAGAGAAAGTAATTATGTTTTTGGTGAAATCACCTATGAGGTAGTGAGCTTGTCATGCAATTTTGTATGACCAAATGATGAGCAAAACTTATGAAATTTTACAGGATGAAAGTAGACATTCTAATCTTTAATTTGATAGGTTATATAAATCAATTAGAGTTATATACAAAAAGTTACGAATTTTTGAAATCAGCACAGAAAAACTGTGAAATTTCTGAAATAGTATGTAAAGATTGAAATTTTGGGAATTTTGTGATTTCATCTAGTAAAAGTGTATATTTTTCCTTGAAACTATACTCAATAAGAGTTCTATAGGCTTTAGAATCACTCCAATTCGATTTTTCTATAATTATTTATGATTTTTCAAAGTTTGGGCAGAAATCTGCCAGAATTTTGTAAAAATCCGAAATTGTTGGAAATTTAGTAAATAATTAGAAAATAATATTATATTATATTAAATAATCATCCACCTCCTCCATCAGCCAAAAATCGTGCCATTCAGCTGCAACAAGAGAGAGAAGGTGTTAGAAATTTTAGAGAGAGAAGGAGAGAGAAATCGTAAGGTAAGCTAATTTTTTCTACGATCTAGCTCATAACGCGTATAATTCCGCTCCGAAGCTACTCCTCTATTTTATTTAAGGTTTGGAAGCTCAAAATCTGTTGTTGAACACCTAGGGTTTTCAGCCAAGTCAAGGAAAAGCTATTGGGAGCTTGAGGTAACTTCCAAACTCTTGTATATTGACTATTGTGGCTATTGTGGACAATTTAATCGGTGAAATTTTGCCGGATTGTCATTGGTTTCAAAAATGGAAAGAGGGTGTGTGGCGCTGTTATGCTGCCCAAATTGGTACTAAATGGTAGTTGTAACCTAATGGAATAGTCAATAAAGTGGTTAGGAGTAGAAATGAACGCATTTACGCAGTTGAAACCGAAAAACTCCAATTTTTCCCGGGCAACTGAGAATTTTGGCCAAGGCTTGTTTGGAGAGTTTAGAGTTGGATTTTCAATGATTTGATGGTTCCATTGAGTTCAGGAACAAAAATTAGGTAGGGTCACAATTGGTCACTTTTTCGGAAAAGGCCGAAAAAGCATAATTACGAAAACACCCCTAAAACCCTTAAAGTGGGGCTGCCAAGGGTAGATTTATAATTTGACAATAAATTTGATAATTTTGAGTCTGGAAATGGATTCTTTGGACGAAAATATATTAGGATAGGCCATGATAGAATTTCAAAAAAAGTACAACCGGACCGGGTACGGCGTGGCCGGGCCCAGTCCCATAGGGTATTTTTGTAAATTTTCATAATAGGCTCATATAACCCCAGAAATACTATGGAAGTGTCTAAATGGTACATTTGGAATTATAGGATCAAATATGGAGCCCGAGCTGTTGTCACACTTTACGAGGCACACGTTTCGAGGCGTAAAAGGGTTAAGGTAGGGAACTTGCCTCTCCTGCATATATTTGATATTTATGCAGTATATTGATGCATGTTATTGCTTTGCTTGATTATGTGAAATATATATGAATGATTGAAGCTCTGTTTCTATTTATACTGTGGCCGTAGTTTTGTTGCACGAAACATTGAACACGTAGATATGTTATTGTGTTAGCATGAGTTTATGTAATGCAAGCATGTCATCATTGAACACTTATCCTGCATGCATATTGGTATCTGTTTTCTACTGAGATTCTCTCAAATCTCACCCTCCCCTACGAACAATTTATACAGGAGAAGACAGAAGATATGTTGAGAACAAAGAAAAGAATCGTACGAGGGGATTGCAGTAGTGGAACGAGGACGAGAACATGTCTCCGTTTCACTGAGACGGGTTTAGATACCCTAGAGCCCTATACTGATACAAGGTTTGTAACTTTTATGTATGAACCCCTATGGGGAATTTATGTAATCATGTACATATTATCAGTATAGTTATGCTATTCCTGTGTTGCCCACCGAACCACATATCGTTTTCCGCAAATACTCTGAAAAAGGTTAAAATGAGAAAAGGGTGTGACAACAAACACATATAATTATTCATAGTGTATGAAAGATGGTAGTCCTTACCTCGATGTTTGTTAAATCCCTTTTTCAGTGTGCCTTAAAAAACATGTCGTTCCGACATCCGACTCGGTCCTAAAATATTAAATGTACCAGAAATAGGTCATAACCTATCCAAGTATCATTTTAGACTCTTCTATAGTGTTTCTTGTAGTTATATTAGTCTATGGTGAAATTTTACAAAAATGCCCTGGGGACCCCGGCTCGGCCCTGCCGTACCTGGCCCGATGGCACGTTTTCCCAAAATTTTGACCAAGGCTATTCTGACTTATTTTCGCCCAAGGAATCCATTTTCGGGCTTGAAATCACCAAAATCACAATAAAATTACGAAAATACCCCTGACAGCCCCTATTTAGATATTTCAGTGGCATTTTCGTAATTATGCTTTTTCGGCCTCTACCGAAAAAGTGCCTAACTGTAACCCCACCTATTTTTGCCCACTGAGTCCAATAGAACCATTTATTTCATGAAAACCCAACTCCTAACCCCAGTTATGGTCCTGGCCGAAATATTGAAGAAAATAGAAAACAAAATAGTTTTGTGTTTTATATTCCAAAATTTGTACTCTTCCACTTCTAATCCTTGATTAACTCACTTAAACACTTCTTAATCATGATTTAAAGGATTTTGGGCAGCATAACCCCTTAGGTTTATAGATTTTCAAATTTGGAAAACCAACAACAAGCTACCAAACAACTCAAGAATCACATAAACAACATCAATATACTAAGAAGTTTGAGGTTTTGGAGATTACCTCTTGATTCTTGGTGTTTCTCTTTCTAGGGCGTCCTCTCTCTCTTCTCCTTAACCTTGAGATTAGCTTGCTAACATGGTGATTCATGGAGAAAAAGAGATTAGAAAAGCTATTATGCAAGAGAGAAAGCTTGAACACAAGAACAACGATACCTACCTTAGACTTCTTCCTCCTTGAGCTCTCCTCTTCTCTCTATTTCTCAAGCTCTCTGTAACCCCCTCACCGTAATTATATCCGGGCTATGAAAATCAAGTGAAATAGAGACCAATAAGACAAAAACAACATTTATAATCCTTCATCTTTAAGATAGGGTTTTCATAAAAGCAGTTCAAAACGCGATTATCCTAGTCTCACATTCACATTCAAATACAATTACCTGTGTAGTTAAATCACATTCATAAATATCAGAGTACACAACTAAAATCCCGGCAACCCCGGGTTACATGTATATATAAAATGGGTGTAAAGTTTCCAAAAATAGGGAATTACATATCCAAAAATAATATTTACATCCCACATATACAGTAATCCCAAACCAAAACAGATAACCAACAATCCAAAAATTAAAACGTCCCTACTAGTCCTAGCCGCTCCTGGTTGTCCGCTTCTCCTTGGAGCCACTTGCTCTGTCTGATGGTTAGTCAAAGAAAAGAATGAGATTCAAAAGAATCCCAGTAGTAATAAATTACTCATGCAATATATAAACACATAGCATGTAAGGTCATGTTCAGCAGCAACACAATGATTCACAGCTCACGCCACAAATGACAGCACTCACAGCTGTAATCACAATGTGACAGCTTCACTGTAATCACTATGCCCGCTTTCGCGGTAAACACTATGCCAGCTTTCGCTGTAATCACTATGCCCGCTTTTGTGGCAAGCACTATGCAGCAGCATCACAAGGCACAAAGCATCACAAAGCTTCACAAGGCGTCACAAAGTATTACAAAGCAGTAGCAGCAACACAATGCATGATAAACATACATACAATGATTTACACACAGTACAAGAGAAAGAGTCACTACCTTGTTCTTTCCTGACGTTCCTCAGCACAGTGGGCTCATGAGTCTGGCAAATGTTAAATCCTATAACCAAATTAAGGACAACCAATCAATCTCTTTTCCAAATACATATTTCCATGATACTCTAAGTTGGTTATTATTTGAACTCTCTAGATGACTATTAGAGGCCTACACATATGCCAAAAGGGTTGGGAGAAACTATCCTGAAGACCCCTTTTTCGGAAGCAGAACACTGATTTTTTTGGCTGACTTACTCGAGTGATGAGAGATTTGCACTCGAGTGAGAATGGCTCTCACTCGTGAGTGTTTGACAGTGAGCAACAACCATGGCCAGAAAGTGCTCACAACACTCGAGCATGAGGTTTTGCACTCGAGTGATGACTCCAAATTCACTCGAGTCCCCGAAAGTGCAACACAGGAATTGACAACCCGAGAGCACAGACAACTTCAGAGGAGGAAGCTCACTCGAGCACAACCTTTGGCACTTGGGTGAGAAGACTACACTTGTGAGTGTCAGAACACACTCTTGAAAATTGGTGAGCGAGTGCATACCCGAGAGCAACCCTTAACATGAACTCACACCTTCACTCGAGTGAACCCATGCTCACTTGAGTGATCACCAATATCACTCGCGGGTTAAGAAATGCACTCTTGTTTTTTATCAGAAAACCAAGTGAAATGCAAAAGGAAAAGGAAAATTATACTACAGCACTCGAGTGACACCCCTTCACTCGAGTGATGTTTATCAGATTGCCAGATCGCAGCAACTGACAGAAATTCCCAGATTTGCCAAAATTGATCCCAATAGTTCCCAAACTTAACACAAAGCTCATTTCCACTTAAAATTTCATAAGAAATCTATTGGTAGCCTCAAAACACTCAAAAGCCCATCCTAACCACAATCTTACTCTGGGGTCTCTAACACACACACATTAGCCAATTTCATTCAACTCCTTCCAAACTTTAAAACCATATTCAACACTCAAATAATTTCACAATAAACCAGTTCCAACATCATTCACTATGTAATTCATGCATTCAAAAATTGGCATAAAACCAGGGAAAATTCCAGAATTTATCAAAATTAACCAAAAATCATAATAAATATACCAAAAAGCACCAAATGCTCACCTCTTCAATTTGCTAAAACTAAAATCTTGATTCTCAACTTCCAAATTTTCTCCAACACCCAAACTACCACCTTTCAAAATTCTGAAATCATCAAGATGAAGCTCTTAACACTATGAACAAGATTAGTGAAGAATGTTTGAGTATATAGGACCATTACTCACCTAAAAAGCAAGCTTTTTCTTTCTCTTTCCTTCTTAAAGTCATCGGAAATGGAGGATGAAGAGAGAGATGATAATGATGATGAAGCAAGCATAATTTTCCCTTCCCAAAGCTCACCATTGAATAGGAGAGAGAAGAGAGAGAAAAAGTGAGTATTTGACTTATGTGCATAATCTATTGGCCCATATAATGTCACTTGTCATAATCTTGTTCACTTTTCCATGAGTTCACACAAGTGCAAAGCACACGATTTTGACCCATAGACAACAAATCTCAACCATTGATTCTTAATCACTAATGAGTTTTCCTCTTTGGTAACTGACAATTGGTCGGCAAATTTCCAATTGTTACCATTTTGCCCCTGGTTTTCACTATGATTATTAAATAATCACCAAGTCCATTTATATCAAATTCGCATCACATTTCTCCAAAAGGTTTAATTACACTAATTACAATCAATTTCGAAGTCATTAGCCCTTAATCTCAAATTGGGTCATTACACTCTCTTTTCTTTCTTTTTGCCTTGCTTTAGCCGAAATGTGTATGAGAAAGGGAAGAGAATGTGTGTTTTATTAATTTAGTCTCCTTTCTTCCTAGCCTTTGATCTCATCAAGGGTTGAGATCACACCACCTAACATGCACACCATTCCTCCTCCCATACCTCCAACCATACCCTCTACTTTATGCCATACTCTCTTAAATTTATGCCATGCCTTCTCATCACTTGTCGTCAATTAGGTTTGAATTAGATTTTCCCTTGTCTTGCTCCTCCAAAAACCGTCCCCCTCTCCCTTTAGTTAGCCAAACCGATTCCTTTCCCATCTGACCAACTAACACTAAATTTTCATGTAGTATTTTGGCATGGGCTCTTGGAATTTAATTTTTCTCCCTTATTTTCATGTGTGGGGTGAAATTATGGAAGAGAAAGGGGAATTAAAATTGTGTTTTAATAATTCTATAATTCAATTAAATGAATTATGTATAACTCCCTCTAATTTCTCAATTCTTGATTTATTCCATCAAGAATTATCCAATTATACATTTTTCTTTATTTTCCTTAATTAATTGAAATTAACTTCAATTAATTAGAAAATAATTAATCTGGGTTGAATTGGAAAAATTGTGATTTTTCGATCACCTTTGTAAATTAATTCAATTCTTGAATTAATTTGCCCGTTTCCTTATGAATATGAATATTTCAAAATTCACAAGATTCAAATTCATGAATATTCACCATTTTATTGAATTTTTCAAATAATTATAATATGTTTTTGGTGAATAGAATTTGGGGTGTTAGAGCAACCAATTTTGACTAGGGAAGTCTCAAACTTCCCCACATCATTAGACAATTTCGCAAGTTCTCATTATAGATTCACAAATTCTACAAATGGTTTCCCAACTTGGAAATTACACCTTCCCACATACCAATAAGCTTTCACAGTGTCATATAAACAATTCCCAAGTTTATATTAGGTTTTCACAGGTTAGTTTTCACCACCATGGTTCACACTAATTGCAAATTTCCCAAGGGGTAACATAGTTGCGTAAGTTCTCATAAATTATTAACAACTTCAACATATGTTCCCACAAGTTTGAAATTACACATTCCCAAAAACAAACATCCTATCATAATGTCAAATTAAGAATTCCCATTTTCAGATTACATTTTATCAGCTTAAGGCCATACTAAATTTCCTACATTACAACACTGGTTCGCAATTTTTCCAAAACAGTTCACAACATATATATTGGTTTTCACATATTGCATATAACACTTTCTAACATGCTTTCACAATGGCAGATCAACCATTCTCACGTTCAATTTACCTTTTCTCATGTTAGTTTTACCTAATCATATCCACGGATTAGAGTTTCACAATTTCAGATTAAGCATTCCCAAATTCAGATTAAGTTTTTCTCAGGTTAGGTTTGGCACTTCACATCCACGCATCACAATTTCACAACTTGAGAATCAGCATTTCCAACTTTAATTTAAGTTTTATCAGGTTATGATTACAATTTCACAACTATGCCTCAGAAATTCCCAACTACCCATTATGCTAAATTTCCTATATCATCAGATAGTGTAACAAGTTTGATACAGATTTCACAACTTTGCATAACTTTATATCAACTTTCAAATCACACAATTTCCACATTCCAATAGGGTTTCACAGTTATCCATTCCCAACTTTAAATTCTATTTTCACAATTTAGGTTAAGAATTTCACAACTACACAGTGACAGATTTTTAAACCCATTCACTTACCGAACTTTCGCGCCCAGCTGCAACTTCACACCAGAACTGTAACCCCCTCACGGTAATTATATCCGGATTATAAAATTTAAGTGAAATAGAGACCAATAAAACAAAGTAATAAATTACAATCCCTCATCTAAGAGATGGGGTTTCCTGCAAAACGATTCAAAATCATAATTCATCCTGGTCTCACATTCACATTCGAATATAATTACTTGAGAAACCAAATCACATTAATAACATCAAAGTGCATAACTAAAATCCCGGCGAACCCCGGGTTACTTGCATATATACAACATGGGTTTAAAGTTCTCAAAATGGGGATTACATATCCAAAATTTAACATTTACATCTTATCTACAAATGGTAATCCCAAACGAAAATAGATAACCAATAACCACTAAAGTCTCAAAGTAATCCTAACTACTCCTGGTTGTCCGCTTCCCTTTTGAGCCACTCGCCTTATCTGAAAAGGTTAGTCATTTGGAAAGAGTGAGATTCTAAAGAATCCCAGTAGTAACAAATCATTCATACCACACGTAATCACATAGCATGTAAACAAATCACCACATAATAGCAACTCAAATCACACTCCACCCTCATCTCCTTTTACCGCTGGGAAGGCACACTATCTTAACCCGAACCGTTGTTAGCGACTCAGGGACTGTTGGTGTGGTAGCGCATACAAATAGCCTTTCGGCCCATAATTAGCCTTTTGGCCTACATAATCACATATATCACACCCTAACCTCATCCCCTTTTACCGCCGGGAAGGCACACAGCCCACCCGAACCGTTGTTAGCGACTAAGGGACTATTGGTATAGCGGTGCTTACACAATTTCACAATTCTTGCAGCATACGAATCCATCATACACCAATGATATATCACACATACAATGTATCACATAAGGTATAAAGAAAGAGTCACTACCTGTATCTTTCCTGACTGGCTCCGGTACCGTGGTCTCACGAGGGCAACAGATATCAAATCCTATACCAAATTAGGGACAACCGGTCAATCTCTTTTCCAAGTTCTTAATTTCATAATACTCTAAGTTGGTTATCATTTAGGACTCTTTAGGTGACTATTAAAGGCCTAAACATATGCCTAAAGGGTTGGGAGAAACTACCCTGAAGACCCCATTTTTGGAAGGCAAAACAGTGATTTTAGGCTGGATCACTCGAGTGAAGATGACCTCACTGAAGTGATGAGCGACTCGTGCTCGAGTGAGAACGATTCTCACTCGCGAGTGTTTGACAGTGAGAAACTACTATGACCAGAAAGTGCTCAATTCACTCGAGCATAAGACGTTGCACTCGGGTGATGATTCCAAATATGCTCAAGTCCCCAAAAGTACAACATAACGAGTAACAACCCGAGAGCACATGTAACCATCAGAGGGACAAGCTTACTCGAGCATACCCTCCAGTGCTCGGGTGAGACGACCGTGCTTGCAAGTGTCAGAGCACACCCTTGAACAATGGCCAGCGAGTGACAATCCGAGAGCAGCCCTAACCAAGCTCTCATACCATCATTCGAGCAATCCCTTGCTCACTCGAGTGATCATCAACCTCACTCGCGGATACAGAAGTGCACTCGAGCTCACTTCATGCAAACCCAGGCAAGACACAACGCAGAAAGGGAAAAATACAGGCAGCACTCGAGCATGATCTTCCCTCACTCGAGTGTTGTGCATCAGAGACCAGAAACGCAGCAAATGACAGAAAATACCAGATTGGTCAAAATCATACCCAATGGTTCCCAAACTTCTCACAAAGCCCATTTCCACTTAAAATGACTTAGGCCATGTTTGGTATGATGGAATTAGGGGTGATGGAAATGGAATTGAGGATCAATTCCATCATGATGTTTGTTTGGTATGATGGAATTGGAAAATTTTCCAATTCCATGTGGAAGCCAAATAGGCTCAATTCCACCCAATCAATTCCATCAAAATACCTAAGATTTATAATTCCATGTGATCATTTCTATCTATTACCCTCTACTACCTTCAAAAAAAATAAAAAATAAAAAATTGAAGGACATTTTGGTATTTTTATACAAAAATTAGATCTCATTTCCATGACATACCAAACATACTTTTAGTCCCCATTTCTATTTCCATATCCATATCCATTTCCATCAAGATCAATTCTAACGTACCAAACGGGCCCTTAAAGAACACATTGGCAACTTCCAAAACACTCCAAAAACCCTTTCTACCATAATTTATGCCTTTGGGTCTTTATAACACAATACCCCAATCTCATTTAACTTAAATGCAAACTTCCAAACTATATCCAATACTCAAATGGCTTCACAATAGACCATTTCCAACATCAATCACAATGAAACTCATATATCCAAAAATAGGCATAAACTAGGGAAAATTTCTAGATTTTCACAACTTATCCAAAAGTCACAAACAATATATCAAAATGCACTAAAGGCTTACCTCTTCACTTTACCAAATCTAGAATCTTCATTCTCAAATTTTCAATTTCGTCCAACTCACAAACCACCACCTTTCAAGATTCTGAAATCATCAAGTTGAAGCTCTCAATGAGATGCGCAACATTAGAGAAGAGGATTTTAACAAAGAAGGACCATTACTCACCCAAAATCAAAGCTTTCCTTTCTCTTTCTTAGCTTGGTCGACGGAAATGGAAGGAAGAAGAGAGAGAAGATGATGAGATGAAGCAAATGATGATGATGAAGTGCAATTCTTCCCTCCTTGCCCATACCCAACCGAATAGGAGAGAGAGAATGAGAGAAGAAAGTAGAATTTTGTCCTCTTGTGCCACATCCAATAGCTCACACAATGCCACATGTCACCATCCTACTCACTTCCACATTGAGCTCACACAACCGCAAAGCATAGGATTCTGACCCATAAACAATGAATCCCAACCCTTGATCTTAAATACCACACATATTTATACCAAATTTACATCACATTAATCCCAAAAGTGCTAATTACACACTTACAATTAATCTCAAAGTCATTAGCCCTTAATCCTGAATTGGGATATTACAAGAACAGCGATTTTGTAGCAACTCACCAGCAAATCTCTGCGCCAATCCAAGAAACGGCCAACTCCAGACCTCCGTTGTCACCCCCCGTCAGCCTGCAATGGACCGGCCAACTTCCCATCCACCATCGACGCCTTTTTCGCACCACAAAAGCACACCCAACGCAGCCCAAATGACAGCTTTTACTAGTTTACGTTATTGTTTTTTCTCATTTTTTAGCCGCCGGAACAGTCGACCTCTTCTCTGCTTCAACAGAACAATACGTCACACTCCCTAGCCCCGTCAACTCCTTCCTTCCTCCTCAAATTGACCCCACCCACTTCGGACCTACTCCCCCTCTCAATGCAACCAACAACCCACTGCTCCTTACCACTCTTTTACTCCTAAAAAATCGCCTACTAACAGCCAATGATCCACGCCCGATAAAACGCCTCCCTCTCTTCCTCTTTTCTTTTCAAATTTGCCTAGGGACAAACCTATCTTTTGATCTCCAAATTGTAAATCCCTGATCAGTCATAAACCACCTCTGCAGGATTTTCGAATTTCGTTACACCTCTCTGTCTTTTCACACTTTTGAGGTTCCTTTTCAGGGATTTTCTCTAAATTAATTATCCACGTGATCATAATATAAATCAGAGACCGTGTCCATCTATTCCAAGAAGGGGGAAAAAACCATCCATCAGGTGACTTCTATTACCATCACATCAAATTTGGGTTCGATGCAAAAAAGTAAACAACTTCGTTGCTCTTGAATAAGAAACCTATACTTTCTCGGCAAATTGCTGGTGGTTTCTTCATTATTTCCTGCATGGATCTGAGTTGAATTTGTTCAATAATGGCGTCGCCTTTTAGAACATGATACTGATAGTTTTCTGTTTGTTTGTTTTTACTAGGGGTGAGCATAGTGCCCAGTGGCCCGATGCGCCCACCCTGACCCTGCAAAAAATTGCTCAGCCCAGCCCTAAAAAAGTGACACGAAAATATTTTGGGCAGCTTTGGGCGGGCTAATAACCGGGCATCGGGCAAGGGGTGCTACCCTGCCCATTTAGCCCTGCCCAGAAAATTATTTTTATTTATTTAAAATATAAAATTTCATATCAATTAAGTATTATTTCATATATATATTTTTATTTAAAATATATATTGTCTATTGTATAATACTCTTCTGGTCCTCTCTTTTTTCCCTAGCCACTAAACACTATTTACTAATAAATTTTTTCCTTTTCTTCATTACTTTGTGATGTATTAAATTATAGTTGCTTTTTATTTTTTTCCTAGATGCTTCATCATTTGATCAACTTTTGGGACATTGAATTGATGCAAACTACTTTGACTTCACGGCTTTAATTATAATAATTTTGTTTTCTTATTTCTAATGGATTATGGATGTTGTTTAATTTTTAAAGTATGGATATTTGTTAAGACATATGGTAGTTTTTAAACTTCAAGACTTAAGTTGTAGACTTATTTTGAAATATCCCAAGATGTGGAATCATCAAATGTATTCGAAGTTTATATTACTTAGGGAAAGTTAAGATATATTGTATTGATAACTACAAGAATGTTCATGAAATTTACACATAATTATTTTTTTCATATGTGAATAAGACAAGGCGTTATCACTTGGGTAAGGAAGCCTATCCTTACCTAGTCCAAAATGGTTAGGGCTTTTAGCGGGCAGGGTTGAGCATCAGGTCGCAAAATGCAGCCCGTTCATCTTTCAGGCTGAGTATCGGGCAGGGGTCTCGCCTTGCCCATGCCCACCCCTAGTTTTTACAATAATAAACATGATAGTTTTTCATCAGAATTATGTTGATGAATTTTTTTTACAGCCGAAAATTAAAATCGCCTCAATTAATGATTGTGTAACGTTAAAGTTACTATTGAAGGAGGGAAATCGTTAATTTGTAACTTATATAATTGTTTGAAGTTAGTGCGCAACTTCATATGGCTATAATTAATTGTAGTTAGCGCGCAACTACATCTGGCTATACTTAATTGTAGTTAGTGCGCAACTACATATGGCTATAATTAATTGTAACCATAAATCTCCATAAAATTGGTCATTTTCATCGTGAAGGCAAAGCATGCTAATACAGTGAGAGGAAAATAAAAAGAAGTATGCGTGGCTGCTATGAATAATATTCCTTTAATTTGTTCTCATTCTAGAATTTAGAAAAAGAAAGGGGAACAAAAATAGCACACATAAGTATATTATTCCTTGTCTCTCTTCTAACACAGGGAAGGTTAGAGTGACAGATATTTAAAAAAAAAAAAACAGAGAGTAGAAAATTATCTGGGGTGATTTAGACATATACAAGTAAGGCTATTAGATGTGCATGCATGTGAGGAAGTTAAATCAATCAGTTTGAAATCCTACAAAAAGCATTAGAAGAATTAAGAGAATACTTAGTGAGGTTATTAAACGGGACCTCTTGATTAACAATTTATCTAAAAGTTTGATTCTTGATAGAGATTAATTACATCATGTGATCAATCCATGTAGCCAAACTCACATTTGTAAGATAAGTTGTTGCTGCTGCTGCTGTATCACTTTCTTTTTTCTTTGGTATAATACGGGCCATGCTGCTGTATCACTTTAAACTAAGCACTTTTAATTTGTGCCACAAATATATTACATATCTAGGAGACAATATAATTGAGTGGTTATTTGATCTCCGTTTTACTGAAATTTTGCATAGGAGATCTGCAATATCCGATCTTTATTATTTATTGTCTAATTGTAAACACATGTCGATTTTATCTTTTCTTCATGAAAAACATATTTTTTATAACTCTATTTACTATCATTATTGATTTTTGGGATGAGATAAAATTGGTTGTCATAGAGTAATTATAATTCCTTATTGATAAAAGCTGAAAACCATGGACTAATTATATAATTATTATTAGAAATTTTTTTTATTATACATATATTAATGTTATTGTTAGCTAATCATCAAATTTATTTACCAAGCCATATATTAATTTATTATACATAAATTAAATGTTTGTGTTTCCTGTTGGCAATTTATTAAAACAGATTAATCATTTTAACTGAATAATGAACCATAGCATAAGTTAGGATATTTAATTATGACTATTTGTGAAAAGATTTCAATTTTTGACATGTTAATTATGAAGTAATATCCTTTTCAAACTAATTAGAGGTAATTTTATCATTTGACATTTAAACACTTATATCATATGCCTTTTGAGTAGTGCTTGGTTGACTTTTAGCCACAGATAGTCAATATTAGGCAGGCGTCAAGAAAGCGTGTGACTTGATCATAAGGTCTAACATAAATTAAATTATTTTTAAGAAATATATATTTAAAATACTATTTTTTTCAAAACTAAAAACTTTGCACTCTCTTTTCCTACTACTTAAACCACTTGAAGAAATTCAATGTTATATTATTAACATATCTAAACATTAATATCATGTTAAGTTTGTTGCAGTTTTTTTTTCCTTTTATAATTACACGTATTCTTTTATATGAGACAATCTTATTTGAGGAATAGTAATATTATTATAGGTTGCATTGCAATATAAATGGAGGGAAATAAATATAATTAGGAATGGAAGTAGCCCAAATCAGATCAGGCTTTAGTTAAATAAGCTTTAACCTGCGACAAAAGCTACAAGTCTGAGCCTGAATTTAGGCTTCTTTTGAGGCTCAGACTTGAGTCCTTAGAAGGCCTATTTAGGCTTGAAGTCATTTTAAAGATCTACTAACGATGTAGACCTTTAAAAAGGCCTTACGTTGTAGGCATTGAAGACAATAAATAGACTCTGAACGTATTAAAACCTACATAAATGTAAGCTTTGATAGGTTTTAAAGGACATATTTATAAATTATAGGTTTTATATAGGCGTAAAGCCTATGTATACTTAAAAGAAAACCTAATTTTAATACATAATAAAATATTATATATATGTATGTCTATGTATTAAAGTCTCAAATTAAGATATATATATATATATATATATATATATTAAATAGGTTAGGCTTGTAGGCTAACAAGCCAAATCTTAAGAAAAAAAGTCTAACTTGTTTAAGCAAGCAAGCCTCTAAATAGGCCTATAACATGAGCTTTTTGTTAAACAAGTCAGGCTTTATCAGGCCTCAAACAAGTCAGCATGTAGGCCTTTAAAAGAAACAAAGCCTATTTCTATGACTAAATATAATCATGACCCATTTCATGTCTGACCAATAACGAAACCAAGTACTTATATATGCTCCCTTCTTCTATAGTCGAATGAGTTAGTAATTTAACTATCGATATTGACAAAAATAAACACAACAACAACAAATCCTACCTTTATTAAGTGAAGTAAGTTACATAAATTGCATGCATGTTGCTATTTTGCTTTGTCATAAACAATTTATTCTTTATATGTATCATTCATCAAGTTTATCTTTAGGATAATGGGTTCAACAAATTTAACTAATATAGCGGATTCAAATTCAAGGAAAATTAGACAAAAATCCCCATTAAGAAGTTTATTGTTGGGAAAGATACGAATAAGAGTATCTGCATACAAATTTTGCAGCCCTGTGAGTCTAAAACTTTTAGTGCCTGTTTGGATTAACAGTGATAAAAGTAGCATTTTTTCCTATATGACTTTTGGAGACTCAAATTAGGATAAAAGTTAGATAGTATAATGTGATTTCCACCGTGAATAAAGAGAATGAAGATAACCATAAATGCAAAGGACTGGTAGGAAAATTTCCATTGTGAAGCCAAAAAAACACCATGAAAAGTAGGTTCCTCTAGTTTATTTTTAGAAGTTGCTTTAGGGCTAAAAGACCATTTAAACAATTGCCAATCCAAATGCCCTCAAAGACTCTCACTGTGCCTTTTTTAGTAGTCTTAACACACATTTTTCCCTCTCCACCGTCTTTTCAAATAGACCCTTAATATGTCATTCTGCATCTGATGTTGTAGTAAAGAGAAGGGGGGAAAAAGAAGAGCATCACATCCAAGGGAAAATGGGACCCTCAAAAGGTTTAAGAACATAAATTTACTATTATGAAGATTGTTTATGTTTTTGTAGATGAACAATGTCATACAAACCTATGAATATGATTATATATAAAAGATATAATTACAAAAAAAAAAAAAGTGTCCCCCAGGGTCTCCACTAACTTGCATCCTCCTCTGTCTGCCTATGTTTTTCAAAATCCTCGCTAGGGATCTGCGGCGTCCATGACAAATCTTTTTAAAGCTCCTTTTAAGCATAAGGTGAGATTGATTTTCTTATATTAAAGGGTGGTTCAATTTTTTCTAATCTCATCATCTTCCATGCTCTATTCATTATATATCATTCAAAAGTAAAAAAATCTCTTTTTTCACAATGGGTTTTTCCTGCATATTTGAGTCCTTTATCAGAGTTAAAAGTATCATAAGTGATTTCAACCTATTCTCCCATATGAGTCATTCATTGCCCTCTGGTGCTTTAAAAGGATTTGTCATGGACGTTGCGGATGCTTAGTGAGATTTCTGGAAAACAGAGGCGAAGGGCAATGCGAGTTGGTGGGAATAGGGATGTTGTTTTTTTATTTATTTTTAATTAATGTAAAATCCACATAAACAAATTTTAAAAGTATTTTAACATTTTTTTACTACATAGGATAACTCAGAAACATTAGAGATTAAGTTGCAAGCAAGTAAAAAGTTTAGGAACTAAATTATAAATGAATCAAAACTTTAAAAGCCAAAAGACTAATTTTCCCCATTATTATAGTTGGAAATTAGTTCGGTTTAACAGTTTTATTCTAATTTTAAAAGTTTATGATTACTTTTACTCTAACAAATAGTTTACGGTTACTGTTGTATTTTTTATAGAAGTCGAAGGTTATTTTAGTACATCAACTTTTTTTTTTTTTTTTTATCAAAGGCAACTTGTCATTAAACTGTCAAGAAGATATAAGATAATATAAGTCATAAGATGTCAAAGAATCCTAATCACGGCTTGAACAACCATAGATTCATTTGAGTTTAGTTTCAAAGTTATAGTTTGTGTTGCATTTTTTAAATTAAAAATAATAATAATTTTAATACTTAGGCCTTGTTTGGTTTCCAATTTCTGAAAACAATTTTTATTTTTTTAAAAAAAGAATAAAAATACTTGGTAATCAACTTTCAATTAAGTGTTTGTAAAAAAAATAATCTATTTTTTTTAAAAAAGAACTACTCTCATATGTTTGGGAAAATCTCATTTAGGTCTCAAGGACTAGAGAAAATATAAAAAAGTTCTAGTGTGTATTCCTCTAAAAAAAATCCTACTTCGGACCCCAAAAGCGCTGAAGAAGTGACTTTCTACAGCTGAGAGAGAAAATGAATTGCTTCAAGCATCAAATACGAGAACAATTGGAATCTATGGGCTTGTTTGATTTTATTCTCTATTTTTATTCTTAGAAACAGTTTTATAAAATAGTTTTTGGAAACAAGTTTAAAAAAATGTTTGGATAGTTGTTTTGAAAAATCTATTTTTGAAGGGACATGGTGGTGCGATTGTCGGTGGTGACGTGGCGGTGGTTGTCATAGTAGTGTAGTGTCAATAATAGATAAGTGGTAACCTCAAAAAAATAAAACATAGGAAAAAAATTAAAATTTTTTTTTGTTTTTTAGTTTTTAAAAACAACAACTTGTTTTTTTGTTTTTAGAAACAATTTTTTGAAAACAGTTTACCATACAGGTTTTATTGTTTTTTTAAAAAAAAAAGAGTTTTTAAGAACAAAATCAAACAATTCCTATATCACTGCAGTCACTAGGGAGTTTTTTAATAGAGGAATCTACATCGAGACTTTTTAATTTTTTTTTTTGTGCTTGGAACTTGAATGAGATTTTCCCTAAATGTTTTTATATTTTGTTTTGGAAATGACGATAGGCAACAAGCAACAAGTGAAGAGACAAATATTCACCCTTTTTTTTTTAATAATACTGGAATAGTTACAATACAAACAACTAACAACAGAAACTATAACCTAATCTAGACTGCTTTCATCAACCTCCACCTATTGAGGAGTAGGTGGGGGTGATCAAAGATACAAAAGCTTCCTATAATGCTATGAGCCGATTTCGCAAGACTATCGACAAGGGTAAGGTCCTCTCACGGAACATTAGCAAACTTAATATGCCAATCTCTATTGATGAGAGCTCTAATCTCCTCAACAAGGTCCCTAAATGGACACTCCACCTCACAACCTCGGTTAACAAGATTGAGGCCTCTATACAATCAGAAAACATACATACTTTACAGATATCCCTATTCCAGCATAAGTAAAGCCCCTGGATCATTCCAATTAATTCTGCTATAGCTAGCGGAACTCTAATCAGCTTGCAGCTAAACCCACAAATCCATTGACGATTAGGATCCCTCACTATTCCTCCATATCCACTTCGTCCGCTACGTAAGACAAAGCCATCCACCTCCAGTGAGAAGAAGTTTTCAGTATTATTGGGCTAAAAGTGTTGACTCGGTAGAATAGTGTTGCAGAGAACTCCGTTGTGCAAAAGATCTTGATCCATACTAGCTCTGAAGAAGGAAGAATTTGTGCTTTGCTCACCTCTTTGGTTACTTTCTCCCAAAATATTCACCCTTCAGTCTCAAATCGCTGCCCCATTTCCACCTTTCAATTTATTGTACTGAAGTTAAATTTATAAATAATTATTTTAAACAAGTGTTTATATTTTTTTAAAATACAAATTTTAGACAATTATCAAAACAAAGTTTTTTTTTTAATTTTTTCAAAAAGCTTTTAAAAAAATTTATAAAATATTTTGAGAAAAATTTGAAAACAAAACCAAAGAAGGCTAATATTTTTTTTTTTTACCTTCAACAAGGCCAATATTCAAGACTAAGGAACAAAGTATCTTAATATATATAGTCATTTTCAAATAGTAAAACTAATATTTAGGTTTATGGTGTCAATTATTTGTTAATAACTTTACAAGCTATTAAAATTAATATTTAAAAGTTATAATCTCGTAAGTCATAATTAGAAGAAATTAGGGAAAAACCCCAGTTGAAAAATTCATTAGTAAAAAAGACCTGATAAGTTTTTATACACAAAAAATCTTAATACTTTTAGAATTTTACACACATATAGCATCCGTACTTCAATTTAATAGTAAATCTTACCAATAAAATTGTCAATAGGGATTTTTCCAATTTTCCAATTTTATTAATTTATTAAAATTTTAATAGTTTTGAAATTCAAGTAATTTGGGATTTTAATATTTGGGAGTCTCTTTTTAGTCCCAATGTCTTTTTTTTAATAGAAACTTCATTGCTACAAAAGAAGTAGAAGCACCCTTCCCAAAAGAAAAAGAAGTAGAAGCAAACATCAGTTCCATTAACTACCCTCATCAATCTCCTCTTAATAAAGAGGTTAAGTTTGATCAAGGATATAAAAATTTTCCTAAAAAATATGAGTAGACTTAGTTAAGTAATACGTACTTATTTGTTTGGAATAGCGATTAAAGCCTTCAAAAATAGCTTTTTAATCATAATTTACGGTATACGAGGTAAGAATGTGAAAGAAGTTTTGTTTCAATTTATGTGAATAAATACTTTTAGGATTCCAAACGTGATTCCAAAAAAGCATGTCCGATTCTCTACCGGTATGGTTAATAACCTGTCAGTTCCTAGTATCATTGATATCATTACTACAGGAATGAGATTCATTCGCTCATCACAACTCCTTAGAATTAGATTAATGGCCCCAATACAATTCGACAAGATGGCTATATTCTCGTAATGCTTTCCCCATCACAATCAATATATACATAATAGCAATAGGGGAATAAGTCGTGCCTATTTTTAAATCCGATATCTGTCTCACAAGTTACTATTTATAACAATAGTAACGGCTAACTCACCTAAGCTGATCTCACAGAATTTGGCTTGGTTCATTTTCAACTCAAGTGAACAATAAATGGTTGCAAAAAGTTTATTCTCTTACGCGGTCACATCATATTTGCTTTCCCCAGTCAATGGTTGCACAGTAAATGCATCTCACATTTGGTACCATTTGCATTATCATTTTCTTTGTCAGTCATTGAATTGTAGTTGGTAAGGTTTGAGAAAAAAGAGCTATCTGTTGTGAAAAAAACCCTTCCTTCCTCTGTAGCCCACTCCTTCATCGTCATTCAGTCACTATTATTGAAGAAAGAAGATTGAGCTCTAGCCCTATCTCAATGTCTTTGTTCTAGGGGTTCTGTGTCTGCTGTCAATGAAAGCCCAGGCCACTGTCCGGGTATTTCATTTTTTTCCATTTTTTCCTATTTCTAAAGTTGTTTTTCTTGGCACTTTTGTAGGCATTCATCTCTTACATGCTTTCCACTTTTTCCTCCGAACGAATTATCACTACCAAAGCCTTGATGCTGTAGCTGCTCAAAGTAACGAAGTCACTCTTCTGGTGAAGTTTGATCGTGAGTTTTGGAGGACAGAGTTCGATATCTATGGGTCAGCCTTTGGTTATCTGAGGAAGATCGTTTCTATCGATTATGTCGTCTTTGATGAAAAGGTACTTTCTTATGTACTCATGTTTATGTTGTTTTGATCGGGCAAGATAATGACATATGTAGCCTATATTGTTGGTGCATGTTGTAAAAGGGGGATCGTATGATAATAAGGCTGGGTGATGATGAGGTGATCGACTGTTTCTCTAATCTGCTTAGGGAAGGCCGAGAATTTTTTGTCCAACATTTTGTAGTGGACTGTTGTGGTGAAGGCATCCACGATAAGTTCTTTATCAGACTGATGCCATCATCGAAGGTAGTCGAATGTCGTGCTTTGATGCCAAAACACTATTTCAAGCTATGGGATGTAGCTGATTTGGAAGAGCAATGTCTTCCCAATTCCATGGTCACAGGTGATCGATTCTTACCAAGTGTGTATGTTGTTTAGGTCAATGTCATTTACTGTTGGCATTATTTTCTTTCAAATATAATGGGTTTCCTATATTCCATTGGTCCTTTGAGGAAAGTTAGGTTCAGGGGAATGATGACGTATAAGCTTGCATTTATGGTTGCAGATAGAAGGTAAAGTCTGACTTTTAAAAGTAAATGTAAAGTTGCTCATAAATGACCAACTTTTTTATCATCATTCTTCTTTGTTGCAGGGGCAATCGTTTGTCTGTTGTCCTTCATGGTGAATCAACCAAGGATGCCAAGAAGGACTTTGAGGTTGTATCTCAATTGTCTAACCTGATTCTTATTGTGCAATTTGGGTTAATTAGCAAAGTGCCAGATATATAATTACCTATATAGCAATGTTTTTTCTGTTTTATGCAAGCTTTGTACTGATTTGGTTGTACTGCTATTTTACAGGGAGGCGACAATGACCAATTATGCTTCTGCAACAAGGGTTTTTTGGAACCCAAGATTCAACGAAATACTTAAGTTGAGGACTTTGCTCGTGTCAAAGAGGCATACCAGGAAAGTGGAGGAGTAGATTTGTATGGGTGAAGGTCGTTTTATCTTAGTAGATATATGGTCTTGCATGGCCTTATTTTGATTATTTCTGTATGTTGCAACATACATGATTTGGAGGATTTGCATCTTACTAAACTATAAGTATTTTGCTATCATATTATGTTGATGTTGTCAATATGGGACGAATTAGAATTACATATTAAGAAAAACATATTTATAATTATCTTTAGGCGAAAGTCATATATATGTGGAGAATTATTTTCCCCCCATATTAAGTCCACAAAGTTATATATGTTTATGGTAAATTATCATCAAGCCCATCATCTTTTACTACACCATTGTATAGGTGACTTCATGCATCAATAATAGGAGTAGTTGTATTATGCAATCTATTGGTATGATAAAGGGTTTTGATGGCATAAACATGCAATTGTGAAAGTCTAACGGAAAGAACTACATTTATCTATGTTGTTGATGATTTAATAGTGAAATGTGACACTATCATCATGTTTTGGTGATATGCAAATTTTAAGAAAGGTGTTCTGTAATGCCCCAAATTTTGATTAAGGGCTAATGGCAATTATTGAAAATAATTTGGGAATTAAAGTTGATTTGAGATCTGAATTATTGTTGGGAATGCCCAACACCCTGTATTTTAGCATAATTATGTGATGAAATAATTATTTGGGCTAAAATAGGGGTAAATGTTGCATAAAGAAAAGGAAAAGAAAGTAATTATCTGTTATGTGGCAATTCAATCAAATGTGCCAAAATTAGTGGAAGAATGGAAAATTATAAGTTAATTAGTTAGTGATTAATGAAGAAATTAATTACTAACTAAGAGAAATGAGACGTATGACTAAATGGCCAATGTAATTGTTAGAGTAACTAATTAGTTACTTACTTTATGAGAATCAATGACATTGAGACAAGTGGCAAGTCAAGAGGGGGGGAGAGAGCATTGGAAAAGTCAAAATAGAGTATTTTAATCATTCTTCTCTCTCCTTCTTCCCTTGATTTGGGCTGATAAGAGTATGGGGGCAAGAGAATCATCATTTTATCTTCTTCAAGCTCTCATCTCTCCCTTCTCTCTTCAAATTCGTGCAACCATGGGAGCTCAAGAAGGAGGAAGAAAAGCTTGAAAAATGTGAGCCATTTGACCCTTCTAATGGCCTTTAATGCCAAAACTCTCTTCTACCAACTTGTTTCTTGTGTTGAGAGCTTTAATTTCATGGTTTTAGATTTTTCATTTGGTGGTGTTTGAGCTCTCAAGGAATTTTGAAGTTTGGAGAACCATGGAACTCCTTTGGAAAAGTTGTAAAGGTGAGTAAGACAAATCTTTCTACATAGGTTTTGTGGATTTGATTGAGCTTTGATTTTCTGAAATTTTGGCTTGCATTTCGAAAATGAGGGTCATGTTGTGTATGCCATGTTGTTGTCATGGATATAGTGCCTTGAGAATGTGTTTTGGAATGATAAAATTGAATTGATGCTTAAAAGTAAAGTTTGGCAACTTTGTGTTGAGTTTTGTGTATTGGTCAAAACAGGGCATGGTGATAGGTTGGGATTTTGGTTATTTTGAGGTTGCCATTGTGTTCCTTGTGAGAAATTGTATGGGAATAAGTTTGGTTATTGATTTTGGAGTCATTGGACACTTTGGTAGAAAATTGGAAATATGTTAAGTGTGAACTCTATTATGGGCAGTCAGTTTACATGAAAGTTTTGAATGACCAAATGGTATTGAAAAATTCTGAAACTTTCCAGTCTTAAATTTCACATCCCAAGCTTCAAAATTGGCATATAATTTATATCATTTCATTTTGTGAAATGAGAGTTATGCTTTGCCAAAGTTTGGGACTAAAACTAGACTCTGTTTTGGAGCAGTGTTGAGTTTTGTGTAATTCTGGAATTTTGTGGTGATTTCTAGTAATGGTCCATATTTTTCCTATGAAGAAGACTTAAATACCTTTCATTTGGCTTTGGAATCACCTCATTTTTCTTTTTCTATAATTAGTTTTGATTTTTGGAAATTCAACCAAAAAACAGGATTTTTCTTGGCTGCAGCCCAAATGCTTCAGACCTGTTTTTGGCCACGGCCAGTGGATTCTTGGGCTGCGGCCAACCCCCAAAAATGACATTTTGGACTTTCAAAGATGGTTTTTGGTATAGTTGTCTTTTCCAACCCTTTAGGTATATGTTTAAGCTTTTAGTAGCCACCTAAAGGACATAAATGATAATCAAATCTAAGTGTTGTGAAGTCAATTGAGTTTTGGAATAGAGAATAACTCTTCGTCCCTAATTGTGGATTATAGGATTCGATATTTGCCCTACTCGGGAGAGACCTATGACAGAGTACGAACGGAACGAACCAGGTAGTGACTCTTCTCTCATGTTGTGTATGATGTTTTGGTATGCATGACTTGTTATTGAGCTTTGTGAACTGTATGTGCCATGGTCCATTACAATGTGAGCACTTCAACGTGAGCCGTTTGGGGATTAACGCTGGTCATCTCTAGCTCGGCCGTTGAACTGCCATTGTAATCGACATGGATCTTTATGAATCCAACCCGTGGGGTGGCGTGTTGTGAATCTAGCCGTGGGCTGTGTGTTATATATCTTGCCTGTATGGCTTGCGTGTGAAATGCTTTATATGAATCCCAGCTATAGTGAAATATATTGTGTGAACTGTTGTGGTGTAATACAGCGTGAGCAAGCGTAAGGGTGACGTCTGTCATGCTTGCCCTTACCGCTGTAACTGTCGTTGTAGTTTATATGTGTGGGTTGTGATTTGCTTTCATGCCTTATTGTTGTGCATACTATGAGTGATTTGACACTACAAGGATTCTTTAGAATATCACTCTTCCATAAACCAAATTTTTAGACAGGGCTAAAAGATCTAAGGGAAAGCGGACGACGAAGAGCGGATAGAGCTCCAGTGTAGGAAATTATTTTGGATATTGGTTATCATGTAAAATTATTTGAATGTTTTTGAGAAACAATTGTGTATATATTGGATTTATGGTTTAATATTGTGTAATCCCCTAGTGAGGGTAATGGATTATTGGCAATTGTGCCTTGTAAAAACCTTACTTGATTAATATAACCCGAGTGTGTTGGGAATTTACATTGTACTCTGATATTGATGAATGGAATCTAATTGTACAGGCCATTTATGTATTAAAATGTGAATATGAGACAGTGGTGAACAGGTTTTGTAAAAGTTTTTGTAAACCATGTTTTGGGCAAAAGATTATTTTTATAAGTCCCAAATCATCTTATGGTCTCTAATTCAACATGATTATGTTTATTAAACACTAATCTCGGCCTTGATGGAGAAGGGGGTTACATGTTCTTCATGAGTCACTCACTCATTAATTGGACAATTACCAGTCATCACAATCTGAAACAGTATATTTTTCATTAGTTCCTGAATATATTCTTTCTGAATCAGTTAACAAAATCCTGGATTCTTGCTAAACATTTGATTTTCATCCTATCATGGTATTATTTATATTTTGAACTTAGAGATTAATGCGTAATGGTTTGTGTAACTTGGACCTATATACTTTGTTCAGAATATTCTAGTGTTTCTAGGTATTCAATCACAATATTCTAATGTTTCTAGGTATTCAATCACAATACATGAGTTATATTCAATCATAAAAAAAAAATTAATAACTTTTTCCAGTTTAATATCAATAGTGTGAATCTTTTATGTTAGTTTAGTTGTTTTAACCATGTCCAAAACGATTTCCCTTGTGCGCATGACCAATCCCAAGGATTGGCTATTTTATGTCTGAACTGATTATGTGTTTCTGTTTTGACAGAAGAAACTATGTAACAAGTAGAGGCATTGAAGAGCCAGTTACCAAGGTATTACAACTCTGTAAATCTCGGTGGAGTAGGTTATTGAGTGTAATTTAAATGAGTACAAATTGAATGTATGTCATTTCAAGTGTCATAATCAAAGATTTTTTCCCTGATGTGTTTTAAATGCTGAACAGGTTTCCTGATATGACATCTAGGTGTAGCTTCTGACTGTTATTGCTAAGGAAGTATGAGGTACCGATGATATTTACTTGAATATGTATGACACTTGATATTATACGGGTAAGTATTGGCCATTATGTAAGTTATTTAATAGTGTATAAGGTTTGGGGATGTATTATGTAGGCTGATGGTATGATGAAGTATAATGATGGCATGGAAAATGAATTTTGAAAGTATAAGAGGAAGAACTAAATTTATCTATGTTCTTCCTGATTTAGTAGTGAAATCTGACACTAGCATAATGTTTTAGTGACATGGAAATTTTCATAAAGCTGTTTTACCCTCCCCGAATCAGTTATTACAAATTTCATTTTCTTCCTATCATTGTATTTATATTTAGTACTTAGAGATGAATGCGAAATGGTTAGTGTCTCTTTGTCCAATCACTGTGGGAAAAAATAAATCAGGACCATTTAAGCTATGCTCATTTTCCAAAGTATTAGTAACTTCGTCCAGTTTAATATCAATAGTATGGACCTTTTATGTTAGTTTGGTTGATTTAACCATTTCAAAACAAATGGCAAAAAAACCATTTCAAAATGATTCCCTTATCCTTTTGACCTAAAGCAACGATTAGCTCCTTCTTTTGGGACATTGAATATTTGTTTCTATTTTGACAAAATTAAGTATGGAACAAGGTGAGCCAATGAAGATCCAATTACCAAGGTATTGTAACTCTTTAAATTGATGTGGAGTTGGTAGTTAAGTGCAATTAAACTCAGTACAATTTAAATGTCTATCATTTTAAGTATCACCATTAAAGATTTTTTCCCTGATCTATTTTAAATGCTGAATAGGTCACATGATATGACAAGTAGGTGTAGCTTCTTACTGTAATTGCTCAGGAAGTAGGATGTACAACTGATCCTCAATTGATACTATATGAACAGTGAGCTGAAAGGGTACAGTTCTAGCCTACTTCTCATCTGTACCATAAACTAACAATAAAATGAAATGCATCTCACAAATTGAGGCATATGTTAGAGTGACTCATTCTATATTAGTCTTTGTCTTTATTATGATTTTCATTCCCATCTATGTAGTCTACTTTGTATGTTGATATCCTGCATCAGAAATAATAATTCTTCCATTTGACCATGAAGAATATTATTATTTACTTGTAGAAAAATTGGGTAGAATGTGTAATACCCCGAATTTTGATACTCGAGGCTAGAGAATAAGCCTGAAATAAGTGGATTGCTAAGCCCCCGGTTTAGCAAGATCCTAAATTGTGATTAGGAGTTAATGACTTCAAAAGTAGAGGTAATTATTGATAAATAAACCCTTTTGGAAAATATGATGTGATTTGGCACTTGAATGTGATTCGTATGTGTTGTGAGCAGCGTTGAAACCCTGTATTTAAGTTCAATTATGGATTAACATCTAAATTAACTTACAATATAGGGAGGGCGCATAATGTGGTGTAAATGAATGAGAAAATGAGTTTGGTAGTGATTCAGTGTGAATTGTCGTAATCAGAGGCAAAACGGTAAAACTACGAACCAATTGATCGGTTTCCGAAGAGGAAACTCATTGGTAACTCAAAGATCAATGGTTGAGATTGATTGTTATGTGATTACAAGGGGTGGAATCAAGTGTGTGTGTGTGTGTGTGTGTGTGTGTGTGTGAGCTCATGGAAGATGGATTAGGCGTGTGACACATGGCACTTTTTGGACCCTTGGATCTTGGTCAAAAGTTCAACACTCTTTCTCTCTTCTCTCTCTCCCTTATTTGGATGTTTTGGGGGCAAAAAATCTGCCCATCTTCATCTTTATCTTCATCATCTCTTATCTCTCTCTTGTTCCTCCATTGTCGTCCATGAGAGGGAGGAAAGAGTAAGAAGGAAGTCAAGGTATGGTGCTCTATTTGTCTTCTAATGCTTAAATACCCTTCTTTAATGTTGTTTATAGTGATGAGAGCTTCATCTCTATAGTTTTAGATTTGTGAAAGGAGGTATTTGATAGCTTGAGGAAAAGTGGAAAAATGAAGAATCAAGGAATTGGTTTGGGAAAGAGGAAGAGATGAGTATCTGAAGCCTTTTGATCTAAGTTTTATGATTTGTAGATGAGCTTTGTGAATTTTGAATTTTGCCCTGATTTTCTTGTGACTTTGGATTGGATGAATTGGGTTGTGTTTTATGTTGAAAATGGTGTAATGTTGTGGTATTTAGTCATTGGAATTGGTTTGGATTGGACTGGACACATTGGTTGCAAAATTGGAAATGTTGTCTATTAGAAGTCTGTCCTGGGAAGTTTATTTGTGTTGACGTTTTGAATGGGCAAATGATGTCAGAAAATTATGAAACTTTCCAGTCTTAAATTTCACATCCCAATATTCAAAATAGACATAATTGGTGTCATTTCATTTTGTGAACTAGGAGTTCTGTTTGTCCAAAATTTGATGTCGAAACTGGACTCTGTTTTGGAGCAGTAGTGAATTTTGTATAATTATGGAATTTTATGGTGATTTCTAGTAATAGTCCATATTTTTCATATAAAGAAGACTTAAATAGCTTTCATTTGGCTTTGAAATCACCTTATTTCGATTTTTTTGGGATTAGTTATGATTTTCGGAAGTTCAGCTAAGAAACAAGATTTTCTTGGCGGCGGCCAGAGGTTCTTGGCCGCAGCCCAAATGTTTCTGACCTGTTTTTGGCCGCCGCCAGTGGATTTATAGGCCGCGGCTAACCCCCAAAAATGACATTTTGAACTTTCAAAGATGGTCTTTGGTCAAGTGTTTTTCCAAGCCTTTAGGCATGTATTTAGGCTTTGATTAGCCACCTAAAAGTTGTGAATGATAACCAACTTTAAGTATTATGAAAGTAAATATTTGAAATAGAGAATAACCCTATGTCCTTGATTTGATTATAGGGTTCGATATTCTTCTAATCGTGAGTAAGCGGTGCTGGAGCATATGTGGAAAGAACAAGTGTAGGGAACTTACCTCTTCTGCATGTATTTGATATTTGTATTGGTGTATTGATGCATGTATTGATTTGCTTGATTATGTGAAACATATATAAATGATTGTAGCTCTATTTCTATTTATGCTATGGCCATGAGTATGTTGTTGAAACATTGAGCATGCAGATATGTCATTATGTGAGCATGAGTTATGTATGCAAGTATGTCATGCATTAAACACTTATCTTGCATGCATATTGGTATCTGTTTCCTTCTGAGATTCTCTCGAATCTCATCCTCCCCTACCAACATTTTAGATAGGGTAGTTGGATCAAGGTTGGAGCAAGCATTCAGGGGTGGCGATGACTTCCTTTTGGGTTATTTGAGTTTGGTAGTTGGTTATCATTGCTAGTTGGGATAATTGTATTTGATTTGGATGTATTTAGAGTCGTATATGTTTAGATTCATTTTCGGATATGTATTTGGAATGAGAATTTGTGTAATCCCCGTTTGAGAAATTGTAAAGGGCGAATGTGCCATATGAAGCCTATGTAAAAAGTTATGAACCCGGGAGTTGCCAGGATGATATTGTTATGCACTCTGATGTATAGATATAAATGTGATTTATCCGCGTAAAGTAATTGTATTCGAAATGTGAATCTGAGACCAGGTGAATTGAATTTCGAAAAGTATTTGTAAGAACCCTATCTTATAGATGGGTTTGAAAATGTTATTTGATAATTATTGATCTTTATTTCACTTTAATTGTGTATTTCGGATATAATTACAGAAGGGGGTTACAGATTGTCTATTCAACTAAGTCCCCTTCAAAGGACATTTTTTCCATGCCTTTTTTCCCTGCATTAAGTAACCAGTAGCTTTAATCAAGTTATGTAATTGTGCTTGAATCATCTTATTACCAATGTATTTAAATACTTATAAAGTGAAGCTTCTCACATTTGGTACTATATTTATCATTTATGCTTTAAGTTCATAAACTTTCATGCCTTAAGACTAGATCATAGACACTAATGCCTTGCAAAATATTAAACTAATAGTATATTAATGACCATTTCAAACATGATTTTCCTAGTGTTTTTTGACCCTACATCAAGCAACCAGTAGATGCAATCATGTTTTGTCAATGTTGTTGAATCATCCAATTAGAAATGTATTAAAATACTTAAATAAAGCTGGAGTACGTTCTTGTTTATCATTTACCTTAGTACACCTTCAATACCAATAAATGCCGAAGCCACAGATTTACATCAATGGAAATAGATTCTGACCAGCATAGCAGAAGTTTCACACAGTCTTCAAACAATTAAAGAACAAATTTCCAAACTTTTGATGTAACACAACGTCTGAATTTTGACTTTAACTCATCATTTGAAGGTGACAAAATTGTCTGACACTGAAATTCTGATTTCCATCCTATATTTATTTATGGTTTATCCTGGTAAAAGTTTTTGCTGTCTATAACCACTATTACTACTTAGCTAAACATAATCACTCCATCTGTTCATTAACGGATCATGTGTTTACTACCAATTATTAATATTTTTTCACATCTGTACAGATTCAACTACCAATCACACTACTCCAGATAGAACTTCAACACGTCCATCAACCGAACTTCTTTCATTCACTAATTCATCAACAATAACACAGCAATCATTAGTTAACAATCGGTCTCCTCCAATACATGCAGGTTGTCCTCCATTACGAGTCATGTCAAGGAAATCAATTCCTATCACGATGATTAATAACAAATATGTTAGATGTATTGTGTTCCTATATTTGCCATTATACCTTTGTATTTTTTTTGGTTTGCATTGGAGTCTCATATAATAGTTATGTGTATATATGTTTGAAAAGATGTTAAAGGCAATTATGGTTTTATTGGAGTGAGAAATAAAGGAATTGTGTTCTTATATTCCACTTATGTTATAATGTGGACGTTAGATGGTGACGATTAGTTGGTTTTACTATGGTTTAAATAATTACATATACTTTTCCCTGATGAATAGGTCCAGAACAATACTATCAAAATATTAACTTTGCATATTATGATGAATTGGATTATGATTTTGAGGCTTGTGAGAGGCAATCAAATTCAACAGAAGGTATTTTACTTATATACGACGATAAGTATATGTATGATTTTCATGCATTATTTAATAATATTATTCGATTCAGATTCGGATACTACTGATTGAATATTAGAGGTTGGCGTTATTGTTCAAAATATACTGCAAAAGAGAACAAGGAAGCGACCACTAACTATTGGTAGGTAATTAATCAGTAGTAAACTTTAGTTGGGACAACTCATTAATGATAAGGGTTTACAATGCTTGACGTATGTATCTAATGTTGTAGAGTACATTGATAAGGGAGATGCATCTTATGTGTGTCGAATATGTGGTGTAAAGATGTGGTTCAATGAAAGGATCTAGAACCGACATAATGTAGTTGGGCCAACTTTTACAAAGTGTTGTCATGGAGGAAGAGTGAAGCTTCCAAAAAACAAAGACCCCCTGCCAATATTATATGATTTGTTCTTTAAAAAAAAACTCTGCTATGTCCAAGAATTTCCATGTAAACATAAGGTCGTACAACAATATGTTTGCATTTACATCAATGGGTGGGAAAATTAATCATGCTAAAAATGATGGTAGTAGACTATACACATTTGTTCTATCTGGACTCAATTACCATCATATAGGCAGCCTATTACCTGAACATAGAGCGAAATCTGTGTACTCACAATTGTACATCTATAACACAAAGAATGAAGTTCAAAGTAGGATTTCTGCGGTGAGGTACATAAACTATATCTTCTTATGTTATGTTGAAGATGATTATTCAATGGTAATTAATATTATTTATCTAATGCTACTGCATTCATTCTTTATCAGTAAGCACTTGAAGGACTCAAGCATTAATGTGGTCATTGTTGATGCGATTAAGAATGTGCTAGACCAATTTAATACGTTTGTGCAACAATATCGAATAGCATCTACAATGATTAGTAGGCCTCATCCTCATGGGTTGATATTATGTTTAATAAGTAACAGACAACATGATGGCCAAACACTAATTTGCCATCCGCTTCTGAAGTTGCAGCATTGATACTTGGAGATATTGATATCAATTTTCAGTAGAAAGACATTATTGTTGAGGAGTTGTCTGGTACATCACAAAGGCTACATGAGTTGCATCCATCATATCTTCCATTGCAGTACCCTCTTCTATTTCCTAGAGAAGAGGATGGTTATAGAGACGATATAGAGCATTTTCAAAATGACCTCACAGCTACTAATAAAGCAAAGAAACAAGTTAGTATGAGAGAATACTTTGTTTATAAGATGATGGCTAGAGATGACGAAGTGTCAACTATTTTGCATTCTGGAACTTTATTCCAGTAATTTTTAGTTGGCGCATACACAATGATTGAGGCTTAAAGGTTGTTATGGGTTAGGACACATCAGAAAGAACTTCACGTGGACATATACCAAGGTTTGTTAGATGCTTTATTTAGTAGGGAAAAAAGTGCAGCAGCTACTAGGAAACGTATTGTCCTACCTTCTTCATTTACTAGTAGAACACGTTACATGATCCAGGCTTATCAAGATGCGATGACAATATGCAGATTTGTTGGGTGTCCAGATCTATTCATAACCTTCACGTACAACCCATCGTAGCCTGAAATCTCAAGATACTGCAAAGATGCTTCTCTGTCTGCTGCAAATAGGGATGACATCTTATCCAGGATTTTCAAACTCAAATTAGAGCCTTAATGCAGGTTATTAAGGAAAAAAATATTTGGCAACGTACGTGCAAGTATATATACATAGTGTCATTTATGTAATGCCTTCTTTTACACATTCTATTTGCATTACTTTAGTTATGACAAGTGTTAAATTAGTTTTACTTATTTTCCCTCATTTATTACAGAAGTTTATACCATTGAATTTCAAAAGAGAGGCTTGCCACATTCTTATTTCCTTATATGGCTTGCAGAACTTGACAAGTTGAAAGATCCTGTTGCTATTGACAAAATTATTTCTGCTGAAATCCCAAATGTGGATTCCAATCCTCAATTGTATAAGTTCGTACAAAAGTTCATGATGCATTCTCCCTATAGACATCTTAATCCTAAAGCACAATGTATGGTGGATAAGAAATGCAAGAAGTTCTTTCCTAAAAAATTTAATGAAGCCACAAGTGTAGACCAAGAAGGCTTTCCAACATATGAAGAAGAGATGATAGAAAGTCCATTGAAGTTAAAGGCATTCCATTGGATAACAGGTTTGTAATTCCATATAATCCTACATTGTTGTCTATGTTTCATGCTCACATCAATGTTGAAAAATGTAATCAATCTACTGCAATCAAGTACCTTTTCAAGTATATTAGTAAAGGTAATGACAGTGTGGTAGCCTCAATTTATGATAGTGACCAAAACGGCAATCCTTAAAGATCACTAGATGAAATTCAACAATATTATAATTTTTGTTATATCTCTGCATATGGGCAGCTTGATGTATATTTGGTTTTGCTATCCATCATAGGTTCCCGCCAGTGGAAAGGTTAAGTTTTCATCTACCAAACCATCTATGTGTCATATATTCAAACACTGATAATGTGGTTGAGATTCTAGACAAACCTAGAGTATGTGAGTCTATGTTTCTTGCTTGGATGCAACAAAACAAAGTAATGATTTGACTAAATCACTTTATTATTCTGAGTTCCTACAATATTATGTGTATCATCGGAGGTAACGAATATGGAAAAAAAAGCAAAAGAGTAATTACAATTGGACGTCTTACTCATACTTCACCTTTATCTGGAGAACTATATTTCCTAAGGATTTTGTTTACTAAAGTCAAAGGACCTTCATCTTATGAAGCTCTTAGGACAGTCGATGGTATCGTTCATCTAACATATCGTGCTACATGTATTGCATTGGGATTATTAGATGATGACACTGAATTCATCTCTGCTTTGAAGGTAGCTTCAGTTTGGGCAACAAGCCGTTTATTGCGTACCATGTTTGTGACCATGTTATTGTGTAGTTGTTTAAGTCGGCCTGAGGTTGTTTGGAATAAGACTTCTCAAATTATGTTAGAAGATCTATTATATATCCCACACAATAATCATATGTCTTCAAGTAAGTTTTTATTCCTGCTAGCCCTTTCATTTTAACCATTTCTTAACACACAAGTTTTGACTCACATTTTCACTTATATAGGGATAGAGATATCAGCATCAGAAAAAGAGCAAGCTGCTCTTTCTGAGATTGAAAGTCTGTTATAGCTAAATGGGCCAAGCCTATTGTAACCCCCTTCATAATTATGATTCGAAATACGAATTAGAAATGAAATAGAGACCAATAATAATCAAACTCATTTAATATCCCTCCCTGATAGGAGGGTTTTATAAATGCTTTCAAAATTTTCTGCCTTATTCTGGTCTCAAAATTTCGCAATTCGAATGTAATTACCCTGTGCAGATAAATCACATTAATATATCAGAGTGTACAACAAAAATCCCGGTAACCCCTGGATTTCGTATATAACGAAAGGCTAACAAATTTCCCATTAAGAGATTACATAACTGTATCCAAAATAATATATTTACAAAATATACAGTGATCTCCCAGCCAAATATGATAACCAACGCCCTAAAAATATAATTCTCCTTAAGGAGTCCTATCTGCCCTTAGTCATCTCCTTTTCCTTGGAGCCACTTGCCCTGTCTAAAGGTTAGTCAAAGGAAAGAATGAGATTCAAAAGAATCCCAGTAGTAACAAATTACTCATACAACATGTAATCATATAGCATGTAAGTAAATCATCGAGCAGCATCATAGCATAAGCATAACACAGCACGCAGGCTGCCACATATACACACAATCACATAGTCTCATCCCCCAGATTCCATCGCCCCGAAGGTACGATCTTCCCACCGTCAACACCGATGGGCCGCAGGTGATAGATGTAACACCCTGCCTTAATAAACGTAATTGAGATTCGATAATACGTGATTAAATGGATTAGGGACCAATGGATAGTTTAGAATTCATGGTAAGTTCCCACATGGTGGTAAAATTGTTCACAAGTTTATTTTGTTTTCTCAAAACTTCTTCGCTATCCTGGTCTCACGTTCAAATATCGAATAGAATTACCTGTGCAGTTATATCACATTCCTATATCAGAGTGTACAATAAAATCCTGGAAACCCCCAGGTTCATATATATAGTCTAAGGGTTTCCAAAATTCCCTACTAGGGGATTACACAACCGTGATCAGAATATTACTTACAACCCAAAAATAATATACATTAATCCAAAATCCAAGTTGATAACCAACTATCCCATATTTCCCAAAATCCCTAACCGCTCTTGGTTGGCCGCTTCCCTCTTATGCCACTTGCCCTGTCTGAAATATTAGTCATTGGAAAGAATGAGATTCAAAAGAATCCCAGTAGTAACAAATTCACTCATACAATATGTAAACATATAGCAGGTAAGTAAATCACAACCAACAACAACAATAGAACATGCTTTTCACCACAAGCGACAGCACTCATGGCTGTATAATAAAGTCACCAGCTTTTGCTGTATACACAAGTCACCAGCTTTCGCTGTATAATATAGTCACCAGCTATCATTAGCTGTATAAGCAGCAACATCACAACTTCATCACAACTCAACACAGCACATGACCAATATACATACAATACATTTACACAAAGTATAAGGGAAGTGTCACTACCTTATTCTTTCCGGACGTTCTTTGGTACTGTTGGTTCACGAGTAGGGCAAATGTCGATCCCTATAAACCCAAATCAGGGACAACCAATCAATCTCTTTCCCAAGTTCTTAATTCTATAATACTTTAAGTTGGTTATCATTTGAACTCTATAAGTGGCTACTAGAAGCCTAGACATACGCCTAAAGGGTTGGGAAAGGCTATACCAAAAACCACCTTCAAAAAGTGTAAAATACTGATTTTTGGGGGTTGGCCGCGGCCCACAAATCCATTGGCCGCGGCCAAAAACTGCCCAGAAACATTTGGGCCGCGGCCCAGAATCCGCTGGCCGCGGCCCAGAATCCGCTTGCCGCGGCTAAGAAAATCTAGTTTCTTGGCTGAACTTCCGAAAATCATAACTAATTCCACAAAAATCGAAATGAGGTGATCTCAAAGCCAAATGAAAGCTATTCAAGTCCTCTACACAGGAAAAATATTGGCCTTTACTAGGAATCACCACAAAAATACATAATTCCACACATTTCATCACTGCCCCAAAACAGAATCCATTTTCGACCTCAAACTTTGGACAGCTATAACTCCCAGGTCCCAAAACGAAATGGCACAAATTATATGCTCATTTTGAAGCTTGGGAGGTGAACTTTAAGACTGGAAAGTTTCATAATTTTCCAACATCATTTGCCCAGTCAAAACGTCCACAACACCAGACTGCCCAGAGCAAAACTTCAAGGGACAAATTTCTCAGTTTTGCACCAATGATTCCAATGGTTCCCAAATTCACACCAAATACCATTTCCACATAAATTTGCACAAGGAAACCATTGGAAACACCAAATCAATCAAATTCCGTTCACATTGGACATGTTCCAACACAAACACAACATGTCACACCAAAACTCACTCAAGTCACCACATTGCACTCCATTCCAAACCAAAATTCCCAATTAACCCAATGGCCCAAAGACACCATTTAACACTAAATTTAGCATCACATATCAACCATTGCATACCATTCGAAATTCACAAGAAATCAGGGTAAAATCACAAAATCTCAAGACCAAGCTAATGACTACAACCAACATACTAAAAGGTTCCAAATACTCACCTTAACTTCTTCCCAAGACTTGTTCTTGATTTTCACCACTTCTAAATTTTCCCAAGCTTTCAAACACCACAAATCAAAAATCTGAAACCATAGGAATGAAGCTCTTGACACTATGAATAATGTTAATGAAGAACAATTGAGCATTTAGAGACAAATACTCACCCAAAACTCAAGCTTTTCCTTTCTCTTTCTTGTTCAAGGTGGGACGTCCATGGAAGAGAAGAGAGAGAGAGATGGAATAATAAAGAAGCATCAGATTTGGGCTCCTAATACACTCTTGGCCGACATTTAGAAGTGGAGAGAAGGGAAAAATGACTTTTGACAATTTGACCCAATCAATGGCTCTCATGGTGACACTTGTCAAGATCTTAATCCATCACCCATGAGTTCACAAACACACATATACACTTGATTCCACCCTTTGATCTCTTTCACAAATCAATCTCAACCATTGATCTTTAAGTTACCAATGAGTTTCCTCTTCAGTAACTGACCAATTAAGCAGTAAATTACCATTTTACCCCTAAGTATCACAACACTTATCAAATCACCACTAAACACATTCTTCTCCTTCCTTTATACTATTCACATGCCCTCCCCTCTATTTTCATTCAATTTAGATATTAATCCGATATTGAACTTAAATACAGGGTTTGAGTTCTGGCTGTAACATATTTTGATCATAATTCTTGTCATGTCCTCCAAAAATTTTTGTTTAACATTAATTACCTTTACTTTCGGAGTCAAAGTCCCTTAATCACAATTCGGAATATTACAATAGACTTATAAATAGCCTTCCGGCTTTCATATAATCTCATCTCCCGGATTCCACCGCCCTGAAGGTACGATCCTCCCACCGTCAACACCAATGGGCCGCAGGTGATAGACCCACAAACAATGATCAAGCAAATATACCATGTATCACATTTAGTATAAGGGAAAGAGTCACTGCCTTGTTCTTTCTTGGTGTGCGCTAGCATCGGTGGCTCGCGATCAGGGCAAATGTCAAAGCCTATAAACCAAAACCAAGGATGATAAGTTATTCTTCTTTCCAAATTCTTATCTTCGTAACACTTAAGGTTGGTTATCATTTAAACTCTTTAGGTGGCTACTAGAAGCCTAAACATATGCCTAAAAGGTTGGGAACTCTTGACCAAAAATCCCTTTTCCTGAAGTTTTACACTGATTTTTAACACAGGCACTCGAGTGAAGAAGACCTCACTCGAGTGATGGAGTGACTTGCACTCGAGCACCGAAGATCACTCATGCGAGTATTTGGTCGAGAGCACTGACTGAAATAAAAAATTGCCACAACACTCGAGTCTTGACCTCAACATTCGAGTGCTAAGGCACCCGAGTGATCACCTAACACCCGTGAGTGCTAAGGCACACTCTTGAAAAAATAGCCTGCGAGTATTAACCCGAGATGCAGCCTTATAATTCAAAACACTCCTACACTAAAGTGAGACAAGTTCACTCGAGTGATGTCCCCTATCACTCACAAGTAAGAAGGTGCACTCTTGCTTCCTACTTGAGAACTCTACTGATATGCTAAAGAAAAGAAGGAATTATGCTGCTGTACTCAAGTGAGACCCTACCTCACTCAAGTCAAGCTTATCAGAAGCCAGATCGCAGCAACTGACAGCTTTTCCCAAATTTGCCAAGTCTGATTCCAATGGTTCCAGAACTTATACCAAAGTTCACTCCCACCCCAAATTCCACAAGGAACCTATTGGTAAACTCAAAACAACCAAAATCTCACCACAATGACACATTCCACGCTTCTAACCACATTGCAACCAAAATCACCTAATGACCAAACTTTTCTTTTCAAATCCAAACCAAAACCATTGACACCAAGACATAATTTGGCATATATTCCACCATAAGGCACTAGCTAATTCATCCATTTCAAAAATTTGGCCAAAATCAGGGCAATAGTCCAAAATTCTCAAAACTTAACCAAAAATCACAATATATACATCAAAATGCTACAAATGCTCACTTCTTCAACTTCCAAAGATTAACTTTTTGATTCCTTAACTTCCAAACTTGTTCTAACTTCAAAACACCTTCTTTCAAAAATCTAAAACCAAGACAATGAAGCCCTCAACATTATGAACAATATTAAAGAAGAGCATTTGATCATTTGAAGCCAACTACAATGTGAAAAATCTCACATTTGCTTTCTCTTTCTACCTCAAGCTCAACGAAAATGGAGTTGGAGAGAGAAGATGGAGATGATGATGATGATAATTCAGATTTTCCCTTTTCCCATGCACACCAACCGACTTGGAAGAGGAGAGGGAAGAGAAAAATGAGTTTGAACATTTGACCATCATCTATGGTCCAAACTATGCCACTTGTCATGATCTTAGCTCACCTTCCATGATCTCACATAAACTCACATTCATGGAATTCCACCTCATTGATCACTCAATCCTAGCCATTGATTCTTAAATTAATAAGGAGTTTCCTCTTCGATAACTGACCGATTGGTCGACAATTTCCCATTTTATCCCTAATTATCACAATATTTACTAAATCATCACCAAACACATTTTATATCACAATTCACATCATATACCACATAACATTTGATTAATAATAATTACACGATCCCAACCCATTTGACGAAGAAGAAGTCAATCCCTTCTCGGTAATCTTCATTGCCTTTAAATTGAGATACATTATTTTTAAAAATCATAAATTTTTAGTTAAAATAATCATTTAATGTCTAAATTAGCCTATTTTTTAAAGTTTAAATTAATAAATCATTGTAGAAAATAAAATAAATCAAACCAATTAATAAGTGCTTGCCTGTTATCAATACTCTATTAGGTACGTGTTTTTCATATTGATAATTTGATATAATAATATTTTATTTATTAATTTATTTTAAAAAAATATTAAACGGGCCTAAAAGGGCCTGCCCTCAGGGCTGTAGGGCCAGCCTTATAGGGCTTGCGGTCCTACAGGGCCGGCCCTTTTAGACCCACGTCTCTTTTTAACCTCTAAATCATAAACCCGACCCTTAAAGGGCTCGAATCTAAACGGGTCGATCCAACGGGCTCAGCCCGAATTCCCGGCCCTATTCCCCATCGTTCTCGAGGGGGAGATTTGTCTCTCTCTCCTCCTAAATTTGGGGATCTAACCATGCGCTCCCACGATCCCAACCCATTTGACGAAGAAGAAGTGAATCCCTTCTCGGTAATCTTCATTGCTTTTCTCTCTCTCTCTCTCTCTCTCACACAAACACACAGCTTCTGACTGTTCCTTATTTATCGTAATTTCCCGATCCGGCCTATTTTGAATCTTAAACTCTTTTAAAATTGGTGGAGTGCGTAATGCGTACATGAAATGCTTGAGTTGTGGTTGTTGGATCTTAGCAAGTGCTCAGATTTAAGTGATGCCTTTAAAATTATTTTAATTTGTTATTGAGCGTGATCTCGGGGATATACATATTTTGATCTGGACCTGGAAACGCAATTATCAACTCATGGTCAGGGTGGAACGTGATTTCCGCGTTTTTCCGTTTTGGATGTGGATATACTTGAGAAAGAGCAGGCGACATGGACGCTAAGATAACTAATTTCTGCGAAGTTCATCCGAGAAAAAAGGTGGAGGTTTCGGGTTCCGAAAAATGTGGGTAACGATCTCAATTCCGGTGTATCTGAGATGCTTAGCTGAGCTAACGCATCTACTGGAATAAGGTGCAAACGGACTCTTCGTCGCTCAGTCATAGTGACAGCGTTACTGGTTACTTATTGACGGCTTTTTCAGCGTTATGTCAGCTCTACGTGTAACTAAGCATTGCACGGGGCGCATAGTGGTGGTTAAGCTTAAAAAATGTGTAATGGATGATGAAAATTGACAGTGATATGGAAAATTGTTGTCTTTATGTGTTGGTGAGGGTTCTGCCTCAAGAGACCGAAACCTGATGTAATTTTATTTTTTAGTATGAAAATTTTTGTTAAATGTTTTTGGAGACTAAAGAGGTTTACTTTTGACTTAATTGATTCGGCAAAAAAACTTCATTTGAATCCGATTTGTGCATAATTTAAAAAAAAAAAAAAAGACCGTTATAACAAGTTAAAAGTTGGTGTATAGGTTATGACAAGGATTGGATTAAATGTGTATATTTATATTGTCAGGTCTAGTCATTAGAAGTAGAACAATGCTAAAGTTACAAGAAGCCAAGCTAAATTATGTAGAAAACAGGATTAATACTCAGAACTGTGAAGTCATTGAGGGAGTCACTAATGAATATGAAATGTCCTTGCACATGTAAACTACCATTTTTAAGAATATCTTTTTCATCAGAAAAATTTGAAAAATTTTCACTTCTTAAACACGGCAAGATTTAAAATTGGTAACTTTGGTAAAGAGGCAAGACTTGGTCAAGAATAAGAGAAATCAACAAGGTTCTTTCCTGTGCAGGAAAGTTGTCGGAAATGTGGAAGAGTGCAATGACTGAATATGTCTTTCTCTCTGTTTTTTTTAATTGTGTAAATATTGAGAAGTCTTTCCGTATGATTTTGTCAAAGGACCAAGTGCTCTTTAATTTCTTCAGGACTTAGGAGAGCTATGATATGAAGAATTCGCTGTATCTCAATTTTTTTTTCTGGACAAATTGTATCTTAATTGATAGAGTTAGGAGTAATTAACAGTGGATTTTGGTTGTTGAAGTCCAAGCACTGTTTTAAAAAAATTGAAACTTCATGAATTGCAAATGAAATGAACCGAAATAGTTTAGTGAGGTTGAATAAGTAAAGAGGATACTTGCTAATCACTCTTATTTCTTTCTTGCTTCCTTTTCTAACCTTATTGGACCTCCGATTCTAATCAGGAGATTGTCATTTGTGTTGGCCCAATTTGTCATTATTAACATACATAGACAAGTTTTGAACCTGTACTGTATTCGGCCCAATCCTAAATATTCAAGTTCATCTCCTTCCATATAAAATTTCTACTATATCAGCAAGGTTGTTGAAGTCCAAGCATTGTTTTAAAAAAATTGAAACTTCATGAATTGCAAATGAAATGAACCGAAATAGTTTAGTGAGGTTGAATAAGTAAAGAGGATACTTGCTAATCAATCTTATTTCTTTCTTGCTTCCTTTTCTAACCTTATTGGACCTCCGATTCTAATGACTAATTCAGGAGATTGTCATTTGTGTTGGCCCAATATGTCGTTATTAACATACATAGACAAGTTCTAAACTTGTAATGTATTCGGCCCAATCCTAAATATTCAAGTTCATCTCCTTCCATATAAAATTTGTACTATATCAGCAAGGTTTATGAACCTTCATTGAACGAGTCAAGGTACTGGGTTAAGGGTCAGTGGGTCAAATCGAAGTCAAATCAGAGCTAACCTAGAGCCAAATCGGTGAGGAAGTAAAGATTTCAAAGTTATTAATATGAGATTCTGAAGGTTTTTTTTTAAAACAAAAAGTGACCCGGGTTGATGGTCGGACTGGATTAGTTAAGTGGTCGATTCGCTGGTTTTCAGGCCGAACTGGCCGGTCTGGTCCGGGTTTAATAACCCTGTGTATCAACCACTACCTTGGAGGTCACGGGTTTAAATCCTGCGTCCCTCTTGATGAGATCCTTGTGCACTAGACCGTTCTTTATCAGCCATTACCGATCAAAGCATTTGTAATACAGTAGCCAATTTACAAGGCCACACTCGTTAATTTACATGAGCTTTTGGGGCAAATTTGCTACTTAACTCTTTGAACTTTTACTGCATTTGGTCCAATCTTAAACATTCGAGTTCATCTCCTTCCTTAGAAAATTTGTACTACATCACTAAGGTTTACGGACCTTCACAAAACTAGTTAAGGTATTAGGTCAAAGGTCAGTGGGTCAGATCGAAGTCAAACCGGAACTAACTTGGGGGCTAAATCAGTAAGAAAGTAAAGATTTCAGAGTTATTAATATGAGATTCTGAATAATTTTTTCTTTAAAAAAAAAAAGCGACCCAGGTTGATGGTCAGACTGGATCAGTCAAGTGGTGTGGCCGTTTCGCTGGTTTCCGGGCCAAACTGGCAGGTCCGGTCTAGGTTTATATGTATCAGCTACTACCCTAGAGCCCACATGTTTAAATCCTGAAAACAGCTTCTCCTCTTATAGGGGGAAGACAATGTACATCTATTCCTCTTAGTGAGAGCCTTATACACTAGACCACCCTTTATCAGCCACTACTGATTAAAGCATTTGCAATAGGGAGCACAGGTTAATTTACATGAGCTTCGTATTCAACACTAAGCTTCACCCAAACTTTGAGTTCAATCCCAGTCTCTGTTCAAACACCCTACAGCAGATTCAATTCTTCTCGCGACAAAGATTTCATTTTGTCCAGTATGAACAACACAGGACTTTCTTCCAATTCTTTTCAACTTCAGATTTTGATGGAATGGAATTATCTAGTGTTTTTCTGTTCTGTCACGCATTAATTCTTATAGTTAAGCAATAGCTGAATTATAATAACTTGGTTAGTGGATAAGCAGTGAAATTTCTATCCAAGATTTTTTATTCTCTTGTTTTTGGGGCACCTGATATTCAGATAGAATGGATCCCCAGAAATTTAGAGAAGTTCCATTAGTTAAATCTAATTTGCTCAAATTGATTTAAAGCTCTCTATCTTCCTAAACTAGTGCTACCATGGCTTATAACCATTTATAAAAGGCATTTAATTAAGTGCTTTTTTTTGCTTCAGTTCTTGCTGCAGTGATATAGACACCTCATGGAAGATAAAATTCAGTGAGCTCTGGTTCTGCACAACGTAAAAATCAGCAACCAGCTTGGTTTTGATTGTTTATTAGCATTACAAAATATAATGAATCATGACTGTGTCAGAAAACAAATATTGAACATTTTCATACATCATGGTTCAATGACCAAAAGAAGACGAGGAAAAAAACCCAAGTTCAAGAACCCTGCTATATGTTTCTTGGTTTATTTGTTATGAATAAATCTGTAGCAGTCACTTCTATAAAAGAAAACTACCAAAATAAGTTAAACTTTCCAAAGTGTACTAATCTCATGACTTGTCGTCGCAACATTATTACAACTTGAAGAACTGTCTCTCTCTCCAAAAGTATCCAACGAGTAGACATCCCATGTACCAGATTTCCAGTAAGTTGAATAAACCGCAGGTACATGTTCTACTCTCCAATGGTCTTCACCTCCATTTGGACTCAAAGCATTGATTAATTCATCAGGCATATCAAAAAAGTCAATTGCTTTCAGCTTACTTAAATGTTCTATACCTGAAGGTACCTGCTTCAATGATCCACATCTCTGGATAATCAACTTTTTCAGATTAGGCATTGATCCTTCCTCCACTATTAAGGATTTCAATCCACCCAAATCATCAAGCCCTAAAAGCTTCAAACTTGGAAACTTCCCTGCATTGAAATGCAGTGTCTCGCCGACATAAACCTGTAAAAACTCGAGATGAATTAGATTCGGCAAATCTTGCAGATACCCTAGAGGATCTTCCTTTAACCTGCTCCATTTCAAGTACACTCTTACTAGATTGTCTAGAGAGGGTATCCATTCTGGTAACTTCTCTAAACGTCCACATAAGTACAATTGTCTCAAATATGGAGGAGGCTTGGTAATGTTTTGGATGTCAATGATTTCATCTTCTTCTATTGCAGTTATGGACAAAGACCTTAGATTGTTCATTTTCTGAATAGATGAGCATAAAGCAGCACCATGTTCTTTCTTCAGCTTTCTTATGCCCAGCCTTCTGAGTTGAGTTAGCTTTCCTAGCTCAACCATTAAGTCTTGACTTGCTTGGTCTGCTTCAATGAAACAAAGCTTTTGCAGAGATTGCATGCATCCTATTGGACCAGGCAGCTTGAAACCATGTCTTGAGTGGAAATGAGCATAAGATTCGATCTCATAATAATACACCAAGAGATGGCGAAGCCGATGCAGCTCCAAAATTTCAACTGGCAATTCAGTGACAAGGGAGTGTTTGAGGTCTAATGTCTCCAGGTTTTGAAGCTTCTTAATGGAGCCTGGAATGGTTTTCACCTTTGTGTTCTTCAGGCTTAGATACTTCATGTGGTAAAGGTTGACAATATCTGTTGGAAACGATTCCAAAGGCGCATCTTGCAGATCTAGCACCCTGAGCAGCCTACAACCATGTGGGAATAATGCAGATGTGGAGATATGATCATATGAATCTGCTAAAGAAAACATTAGCAGAGAACGCAATTGGAATGATGTCCTATGTTGCTGTATGTTCTGCAAACTGTTGATCACTGATAAGCGGCGAACTCTATCTGGCCAGATTATGTCCTGGTCTCTAGCTATTGTTGCAAAGTTCTGATCTTTTGACTTCAAATTGATGATGTCCCGTAGAAAGTCGTGAACACGACAAGTCTTCATCCTGCCATCACTGCCTTTCTCTACCACTTGAATTAGACTCCGGTTCAGAAGCTCCTTCAGGTAACTCTCTGCAACTTCTTCTGGGGTCCTTCCTTCTTCTTCATTGACAAACCCTTCAGCTATCCACAGGCGAATCAGCCTCATATGCTGAATGGCGTAAAACTCCGGGAAGATGACCAGGTACAACAAGCAGGATTTAAGATAGTATGGCAAGTCATTGAAACTTAGAGAAAGCACTTTGTTCATATCCTCCATTTTGTCATTGCTTTCAATCTCAGAAGCAATACTTTTACTAACAACTGACCATTCTTCTATGTTGGTTTTATCTTTTGCAGCCAAAGCACCACTAATTGCAACAATAGCAAGAGGCAATCCCCCACATCTTTTTAAGATACTCTCACATGGCTCCTCCAAATGAGAAGGACACGAATTCCCGCGAAATGTTTTCTTACAAAAAAGAGACCATGCTTCATTCTGAGGTAAGAATTCAAGGTTATAGATCTTACCTTGCAACTCAGTACAGCAAGAAAGTGCCACGTCTTTGTTTCTTGTTGTCACCATTATTCTACTACCAAAGTTGTTGTTAGGCAAAGCAAGTTTGAGAGAATCCCATGAATTTACGCGCCATATGTCGTCGAGGACAATGAGGTACCTACTTTGTTGAAGCAGAGTCTTGACCACCTCCTTAAGATTGTCAGCTTTCATCGTGCCAATTTCTGCAGGAGCTGGTTTTCCAATGACTTTGTAAAGCTGTTGAACAAGGTCTCTTAGAAGCTTTTTGATGTTGAAGGATTGAGAAACTGTGACCCAAGCATGTATCTTAAAACGCTTCTTCACTTTTGGATCTTCATAGACTTGCTTTGCCACTGTGGTTTTACCCAATCCTCCCATTCCATAGATTGGAATCACCACCTTTCCTTTTTCATCCTGGTAAAGCAAATCAATTAGCTGCTTCTTTGGCTTCTCAATGCCCACAAGATCAGCTTCCTCAAGTAGAAGTGCATCTTGTTGACTATCGATCCTCGATGTAGAGATCTGATTCGCGCTTGACCTGATAGAAGAGCACAGCAAAGATTAAATCTTATTAATGACTAGGATAATACAAAATGAGCATTAAGAGTAATAAATATAGACCAAGCAATTTAAACGTGGAAAAATCTCTCTCTCTTAATGTGTGAGTGAGAGCAATCAACCACAGCCAGAGTGAAATATTCCACTATCTCCAAAAATGAATATAATGTTCAAGGGCTCCAATAACAACCTGAACTATAGGATGACAACAATTCCACTCCATCTCAAAATCATTGGAGGATTATATATGTAGTCTTCTAGTCCTTACTTAACGTAGGATCTAATTAATTGAGGAGTTAATGTTGTTCCTAAATAAAAAATACATTTCTTATATTTGTCCACCTTTTTCTAATTTACCTTATTGATGCTCACTTAATAATAATCAAGTAAGTGAAAGTGTGATAGAATTAAGGAAGATGACTATGATGTTTTAGAAAAAACATGTTACTACATCCTTAAGGAAGTTAAATAATTTTTTTAGAGAGATTAAGGAAATTAAATAAGTTACTTTGAAGTATTTATACTAATCTTTTATCTCCAAACTAATTTGCTTAACTTATAACTGATATATAATTTAAACATACATAACGTATGACATGATTAAGTAATTTATTTAGTTTCTTTAATCTCTCCAAAAAAGTTAACTGGGCTTATATTAAGGAGTAGAGGGAGGGAGTATATTAACTAAATTAACTAACTTATTTAATTTAATCAAATTAAATTAGGTAAAATAGGTGGAGGGAGTAAAATAGAAGAGCAAGTAGAGAGCCGTAGAAAATACGTACCCGATCTCAGTTATGGTGCGACCATCCTTGGAGATGTGTTCGACTCTGCCTTTGATCTCTTGAAGGTCCGAAGCAATCCGATGGCGAGCTCTGAGAGCTTTAATGGCTGAAGCAAATCTTCTGAGAGCAGAATCACTGTCACGATGATTCACAAGGCGAATAGTGAATTCATCTATGGCGTCTTCCATGTCATGAGCCACATCTCTGACTTGCTTCAGCCAAACTTTGAGTTCTGGGTCTTTGTCTTCCAAAGCATCGGCCATTCTTAAGATTGCTTTCAGTCGCTCTAGTTCGTCTTTAATGAACAGAACATCTGTGCGAACACCCTTCAGAAGCTGAACTTCTTCTTGCAGTAAAGGCGTGAGCTTTTCGAGCAAGAACAGCACAGAACTTTCTGCCATGAATTCTTTTCAGCTTCAGATTTGGAAAATGGGTAATTTGGTAATTAGAGAATTGGTGAAGAAGAAGAGATTGGTGGTTAGGTTCCCCAGATGGATTTTCTTTGATGATTATGTGAAGAAGAAGAGATTGGTGGTTAGGCTCCCCAGATGGATTTTCTTTGATGATTATGTGAAGAAGAAGAGATTGGTGGTTAGGCTCCCCAGATGGATTTTCTTTGATGATTATGTGAGTTATACTCGGAGAAACGTGCTCGTTCATATATATATACGCACAAATCGATGGCTTGGTCCTTTTTCTTATGGTTAGAAAAGTCGTTTACATGGAGCCTACGTCTTTCGAACTCGAAAGAGTCAACATCCTTCGGGCCAACAACAAACGAAAACAACGTACTTGGTCACAAACTCGATACTTTCAATAATTTTCCGGTAAAATACGAGTTTAAGAAGAAGCCTAATGAGTTTTTTGAAATTTGAAGAAGTCATCCATAATATTCCGAAAAATGAAATACTCCTTGGCTTCTAGAGGGATTTGTTTTGCAAGATGTCAATTTAGCTCTCAAATTGGTAATAAATGGGGTAATTAATCTGCAATAATTTTAACTACTTTAGCTTGTCTTTTTTATAAGTAACAAATATCAAAATTATATAGTTCAAAATGTTAATATATATACCATTTTTCTAATTATAAAGAGAGTACATGAAAAATAAAGAGTGGAGATTTATTATAAAAATAATAAGTGACATATATTTAATATAAGTAAAAATAAAAAAAAATAGTTTAAAATATCAGACAAAAGAGATTTGTTTCTTATATTAAGAATCATCTTATGAGAGAAATTATAGTTTATAAAAAGGATAATATTAGATGGAGTATTTTTCAAGGGTGACACTATATAGGCTTGCAAATTAATGATCCCTTTATAAATGTCTTGTTAAGATATTCCTATAATTTAGGGGATTTATATCAATGAAGTAATGATTTAAATTATTTTTTTTTTAAAAAACTAATCCTTATAAATTATTCTTCCTATGATAAAACTGATCCTTATTTATTACAATACTAACATAACCAATATTGCAATATTTATAAATTAATTATCCACGTGATCATAATATAAAACAGAGACTGCGTCCATCTATTCCAAAAAGGGAAAAAAAATACACCGTCCATCAGTTGACTTCTATTACTATCGTATCAAATTTGGGTTCTATGCAAAAACGTAAACAACTTCGTTGCTCTTGAATAAGAAACCTATAATTTCTCGGCAAATTGCTGGTGGTTTCTTGATTATTTCCTACATGGATCTGACTTGAATTTGTTCAATAATGGCGTCGCCTTTTAGAACATGATACTGATAGTTTTCTGTTTGTTTGTTTTTACAATAATAAACATGATAGTTTTTCATCATAATTATGTTGATGATTTTTTTTTACAGCCGAAAATTAAAATCACCTCAATTAATGATTGTGTAACGTTGAAGTTTCTATTGAAGGAGGTAAATCATTAATTTGTAACTTATATAATTGTTTCAAGTTAGTGCGCAACTACATATGGCTATAATTAATTGTAACCATAAATCTCCATAAAATTGGTCATTTTCATCGAGAAGGCAAAGCATGATAAAACAGTGAGAGGAAAATTAAAGAAGTATGCGTGGCTGCTATGAATAATATTCCTTTGTTCTCATTCTAGAATTTAGACAATGAAAGGGGAACAAAAATAGCGCACATAAGTATATTCCTTTTCTCTCTTCTAAATCAATCAATTTGAAGTCCTACAAAAAGAATTAGAAGCACTAAGAGAATACTCAGTGAGGTTATTAAACTGGACCTCTTGATTAATAATTTATCTAAAGATTTGATTCTTGATAGAGATTAATGGCATTATACGATCAATCCATGTTGCCCAACTCTCAATTGTAAGATAAGTTGTTGTTGTCGTTGTTGCTGTATCACTTTCTTTTTTCTTTTTCTTTTTTCCTTTTGGTATAATACGGGTCATGCTGTTGTATCAGTGCTCGTTTGTAAGATAAGTTGTTGTTGTCGTTGTTGCTGTATCACTTTCTTTTTTCATTTTTTTCCCTTTGGTATAATACGGGCCATGCTGCTATATCAGTGCTCATTTAGAATAGCTTATTTTTGGGCAATAAGTGTTTATAAATCGTGATTCACAATATACGAGGTAAGTATGTGAGAGGAGTTTTATCTCAGCTTGCATAATAAGGACTTATTTGTCCAACAATAAGTGATACCAAACACAGGCTCACTTTAAACTAAGCACTTTTGTGCCACAAATATATTACATATCTAGGAGACAATTGAGTGGTTATTTGATCTCCGTTTTAATGAAATTTTGCATAGGAGATCTGCAGTATCCGATCTTTATTATTTATTGTCTAATTGTAAACACATGTCGATTTTATCTTTTGTTCATGAAAGACATATTTTTTATAACTCTATTTACTATCATTATTGATTTTTGGGATGAGATAAAATTGGTTGTCAAAGAGTAATTATAATTCATTATTAATTAAAGCTGAAAATCATGGACTAATTATATAATTATTATTAGAAACTTTTGTTATTATACATATATTAATATTAGCTAATCATCAAATTTATTTACCAAGCCATATATTAATTTATTATACATAAATTAAATGTTTGTGTTTCCTGTTTGGCAATTTATTAAAACAGATTAATCATTTTAACTGAATAATGAACCATAGCATAAGTTAGAATATTTAATTATGACTATTTGTGAAAAGATCTCAATTTTTTACATGTTAATTATGAAGTAATATCCCTTTCAAACTAACTAGAGGTAATTTTATCATTTGACATTTAATCACTTATATCATATGCCTTTTGAGTAGTGTTCGGTTGACTTTTAGCCACGCCACCATTCTCACAATTTTCCTCTTCTTAACGCGGTTGATGAGCTGGTTCTCTCCACTAGCTTCAATAAAGACAGCCAATACTGGGCAGGCGTCAAGAAAGCGTGTGACTTGATCATAAGGGTTAACATAAATTAAATTATTTTTAAGAAATATATATTTAAAATACTATTTTTTTCAAAACTAAAAAGTTTGCACTCTCTTTTTCTACTACTTAAACCACCTGAAGAATTTCAATGTTATATTATTAACAGATCTAAACATTAATGTCATGTTAAGTTTGTTGCAGTTTTATTTTCTTTTATAATTACATGTAGTCTTTTATATTAGAAAATCTTGTTTGAGGTAAAGTAATATTACTATAGATTGCATTGCAATGTAAACGGAGGGAAATAAATATAATTAGGAATGGAGGTAGCCCAAGTCAGATCAAACTTTAGTTAAATAAGCTTTAGTGCCCGTTTGGATTAGCAGTGGAAAAGTGACTTTTTTTATCACCTGACTTTTGAAAGAGTAAGGTAGGATTAAAAGTGAAATTGTAAATGTAATTTGTGTTTGGATTAGCGGTGGCAGAAGTGACTTTTTTTCTAACATTGAATCTGTTTGGATTAGAGTTTGAAAAGCCCGTTTAAATGCAAAATGACTAAAAAGTGCATGAATATTATTGAATAGTACATATATATATAATATATTATTTGTATATATTGAGATACTTGAAGTGAAAAAACATAAATACAATTTGATTAAAAGAACTTCAATTTATTATTAAAAAAAATAGACACTACATCCGAATATTCACTAAAAATGGATAAATTTATATTTATATTACAATGTATACATGAAGTGGATTATTATTGAATCATCTACCGCTAACAAGCTGGTCTCTTATTGTGTCACGAATTTGATTCATTTGTGTTGAAGATAATCTACGGATAGTTGATGTGGATGCTACATCAACTGGATCTTTTTTATAAACAACTTTTACTTTGTGTCTGAAAATGTAAACTTCTTTTTTCTATTTTACCCTTATTAAATATATATATTTTTAATTAATTATCACACACATCAAGAGTTATCTCTCATACTTTTTATCCATTCTCTCTCTTATACTCTTTTCATAAATAAGGGTATATATGGAAAAAATATAGCATTTTTGACACACTTATTGCTTTTAACTACTATTTTGTTTTGCACAATAAAAAAGAAAGTTACTTATAAATAGGATCGGAGGGAGTACTATTTTTTTTTATAGTAGTTGAAGGAGCTTTCCACTAAACTGTATTAATTTGAAATTAGAGCTGCATGATAGTTGAACTTGAAATGGAAACTTGCCACGTGGAAAAAAAGTTAGAGTGAAAATGATAGGCTATTGTATATTGACGGTACGTGGAGCAGGGAATTTATTACTGTATGCGGGATCACAACTTTTTGAGGGGAGAGATTGGAAGCGCGGTGGATGAAAAAGTCATGCAAATGAGCTTCAATTAAAAGCTACGGTGGTGGTAGAAGCATAGTGAATGATACCGCTTTGCCAAACAGTGTAAAAGTGTTCAATGGACTTTTTTTTTAGTAAAACGTGCAGTTACCTATGGCAACCGCTTTGCCAAACAGACCCTTAATCTGCGACAAAAGCTACAAGTCTGAGCCTAAATTTAGGTTTCTTTTGATGTTCAGATCTAAGTCTTTAGAAAGCCTATTTAGGCCTGAAGTTATTTTAAAGGTTTACTAACAATATAGACATTTAAAAAGGCCTTACGTTATAGGCATTGAAGACCATAAATAGACTTTGAGCCTATTAAAACTTACATAAATATAAGTTTTGGCAGGCTTTAAAAGAAAAATTTATAAATTATAGGTTTTACATAGGCATAATGCCTATGTATAATTAAAAGAAAACCTAATTTTTATAGGGAATAAAATATTATATATATGGATATCTAGATATTAAAGTCTCAAATTAAGATATAGGGTTAAGGTGTAAAAATGCACAAGAGCTTTTAGCAAAGGTGCAACCAACACCAAATGCTTTTTTTGGGTGCAAAAGTGCCCCCGTGGTTATAAAAATGGGGCAAAAGTCACAGATGGGAAATGCTGACCGTTAACTCCTCTTTGCTGACTAACTTTGCTGATGTGGCACGTTACAGGGCTGCTGACTGTGCTGATGACTGGGATTAATGAGAAAAGGCAGGTAAAATGTGGCAAAAACGCAGGGCAAGGAAAAATTATATACTGGGTTTATTAAGGTAAGGTAAGTCATCTGAACACCACGGTCGGATAGCTTCAACGGAGGCAAAATTCCAAGCGCGAGCAACAATCTTGAACGAATCCGAGGGAGAGGGTTGTGAAATCAGTTCCGACGGCGACAGAATGGCAACATCTTCAACTTCGACAACGGGGAGATGCAAAAGAAGGGTTGTTTTGATGAGGCAGCCGAGTCGCGAGGAGGAGTACGAGGGTTCGATGAGACTGTGTCATCACGGCTTTGTTGCTCCACGGTGGATGTCGTGGACTGAAGGCAACCCAGGTAGGCGATTCTACGGCTGCCGGAATTACTACCAGGTGAAAAATGATACCAAATATTGAATCTTCTACAGTGTTTGTTTATGTTAGGAATGGGTTTTATGTGGTGAACTTAATGCTTGTCTGGATCGGATTCCTTTGTCAATGTTGAAAGGTTTTTCTAAAAGCTAAGAATTTTTGAAAGGTTGGAAGGTTTGCTCTGTGATTAATCATAGCACTGTGAGTACGTTGCATTTGTGGTGCCTAAATCCAGCAATCAAATTGATTAATTTGGTGTTGGATAATGGAGTTTTAGAAGGCATCCCCACGATCTTAATCATAATTAAATCCTTAATGACCAAACCAGAATAATGTTGTAGCAAACAAATAAAACAAGGCATGGCATTGTCTAATTTATAATCATATATTGGCATTGGATGTAATGGCACGCAGCTTCCTTGCCAGTTCTTTGCAATGAGAAGAATGTGATTATGTTTTTCTTTAGAGTAGCTTTCCCCCTTCTAACTTTAATTAAAATTAATTTTTTCCAAAAAATCGTGGGAAAATATCTGAGGCACTTAAGTCAGTGGATATGTGATTTGGTGTCGCCAATATAATAAAGTGATTGGTGTGGGAGAATGAGAGTGAGTAAATTAGGATCCGACAATATATATTACTGCTTCTGTTATTTGTGTTAGTTGTGCAGTTATTTGGAACACAAAGTTCCCATCACTGATATGATATTGCTTGTTAACAGGATGGGGGTTGTGGTTTTTTTGCCTGGCACGATGGTGAATTTGGGGGAAGGGCAAATGAAGTGATAAAAGATTTACTGAATGACATAGACAAGCTATATGATGAAAGAAGACAACTTCAAAGAGGGAGAGATGCTGAGAAGTTATATGAAGAGCTTGTTTCAATCCATGGTGAGGTGACCAAGTTGAAAGCCTCATATGGGAATAGAGAAAGAGACCTACGGAGAACGAAGATGAAGTTAAAAATTGCAATGGTTATATTGATTATCACTTGGGTGTGGTTGGTTTTACCTTGTAAGCCCATTGTATAGGGTGAGTTGTGATTGAATGTGAAAAAAGACAGAAAATTACTAAGCAAGGTTGAATGTATTATGTAATGTATTATAAAAACTCTTTTAAATTGTAATGTTAGTAGGGGAAGGAAAAATACCTTTCTTTCTTTTTGGATATAAATGTTAAATGCAGAATCAAAATTAGATTGCATATTATAATGTATAAGGATATGGTTGTTCAAAGCAAAACAAGGAAAATTGATCATTCTATATAATGTATAAATGCAAACACAGGAGAAAGAGGAAGCATATAACAATGAAACTAGAATATGTTCAACCCAATTAAAATTATTTTGAACCAAAACAGATGTGCACTTGGTCTAACCTCCAAAAGAACAGCGAATAAATCCAGTGGCATAAACTTGGGCCACTGTCATGTACATGTTAACAAAAGGGAATAAATCCAGTGGCATAAACCTGGGCCAGTGGCATATGTGATGTTAAAGACTCACCAACATACATATTAACAAAAGGTGTTTGAGTTTCACCCAAACATGTACTCAAAATATGACATTTACAAGTGTCAAGAAAACATAAAAAACTATATATATGTCTTCTTTGATTTGTCTTTGGTCTTTTGAATTTGACTCTGTCTCTGTGCCAAGAGTTGTCTTGTTGTGATACATGGTTGCACCAACCATTGTAGACCGCGTGGTTGAAATGGTAAGTCTGTCGCTTGAGGCTCAAATTGAATCAACCTCAAACCTTCTGGTACACTAGAGGTTGCAGCCCTTGACATTCTCAATTCCTTTTCATTGGGAATAGGGAATTTTGTTTGTGGGTCTTCATAATGATGCATATATTATTGTGCTGTCCCTTCTTCAAGCACCACCTCAGATGAGAGGCCTAGCTGCAAAATAAGAAGGAAACAAAAATATCAAGATAGCCTTTCTTCATATTGTAAACAGTAAGGATACAAAAAATAGCAAAAGAGTCATAGTTGCATGTAAGGATAAACTGACATTGTAAACAGTGTGGCCAGTGCTTTCTTCATGAAGTACACCAAACCCATATTGAGCCTGTGACATGTAGGAGCACCTATTTGCTTTTGACTTTTGTTGGGATGAAGTAGTGGGCGCAGGTGCTGTTTGAGAAATCTGGGTGGGTTGGGATGGTTGCGGGGGCTGAACACTTTTGGTTTTTGTGTTATTTTGAGGCCTACTGGCTGAAGGACCCTGAAGAAGGTAAAACAAAACAAAACAAAGATAAACCATAATTTTCCTACTGAAGGTAAGAATCAGCCTATCCACGTTCGGCACTACTGAAACATTTTCCTAATAACCAATAACCAATAACCAATTGAAACTGAAACATATTCCTAATAACCAATAACCAACTGAAACATGACCAACAGAAGCATTTTCCTACTAATCATTAACCAACTGAAACTGAAACATTATCCATTGAAACACTGGAAAAACAGTTGCACCAAATTATGCCCCACTTAGACACCTAAATGTCACACCAGGACAAACTGGCAAAATTAGAGGGAAGCCCACAACTAAAGCCAAATGATCCACAAAGGAAGCCAAATGGCTCATGGAATGCTCATGAAGCTGCAAAATTGCTCATGAAATTGCTGTTTGAACAAATGTATATCTTTACACAGCTTTTGACAAGCTAGGTACGATTATACAAATTTACAATTCATTCAACTATCTACCAGCCAAAACCAATCAGAAAAGACTATCATTTCAAAGAAAAGACGTTATCTTGATACTGCACAAGTTCAATCTTCCAGCCACCCATGAAAAACAAAATGTTGTTGACTAACTGCCTATCCACATTCAGCACTACTGCACAGTTACTACCTAATATTAATAACCAACATTTTCCTACTAATCATGTATATTTCCATAGTCACATACAAATGGGCAGACATTAAATGGTCAATTAAAATCACAGTTTCCTCTTCCAATTTATATTTTGTGCAATGTAAGAATAAAAGATCAGAGCATCAAAAGATCAAATGACTTACCTCTTGACAAGTGGATTTGTTATGTCCCTCTTTATTGCACACACTACATTTGTAAACAGTATGTCTATTTTGCCCCTCAGCAACCTCATATCCCTGATCCCCATTAAAGAATACTCTACAATTAACTGCAAGGTATCTATTAGCCTCAAAGAGCTCAATACACTTTGGACTATAACCTCCACTCCAATTCCTAACATTTACCTCACTCTCTGCCCATTTTGTCATCATCCTAAGTCTAATTCCATCAAACATTCTTATGACTGGAAGAAACCTATACTCATCGATCCACGCATTTAAAGACTCACTCAAGTTGTTGTCCACAACCCAAGACTTGCATCTAGTAGAGAAATAGGCTCTTACCCATGCATGTACATTATATGTCATGGCATTTGCGGCAGCTTCTTTTCTCAATGAACCAAGTGCATTTAGATTGTCTTTAAACTCCTCCTCAAAAGTACTCCAAGCACAAGAGGAAAAAAAAAAATTTTCAACTCATTCCCTCTCCATTTCTTGCTCCAATTGGCATAAATATGCCGTGCACAAAGTCTGTGCTTAGCTCTTGGTAGTACCTCACTGACAGCATTAACCAAGTACTAACACAAACAAACAAAAATAAGAGTAGACAATACAGGTCACAATACAGAATCTACACAATGATATATATATATATATATATAACAGAATCAACAGGGAATTCAAAATGTGTCGAAGTAATGCAACAGCTAACTTGCAAGCTATTTATGAATTGTGATAAGGGAGAGTGATAAATCGGTCACAAATCATATGTAAAACAATTTGTCCCCCACAGAGAGGATACATAAAGATACAGAAAATAAACAAATTCTAGGAAACCCAAGTGAGACATAACTGAAATTCAGCATGAGGTGAAAACGAGTCAACAATACATATTAGTTTTAGGATATTTTTTTTTTCAAAACATGTCTCATGATCAAAGCGCCTTTTCTAGCTTTTTCTCAGCATTCATGAAGTAGAGGTTGATATAAAACAAAAGCCACATCTAAAGGCATAATCAATTTGTATTGCAGCAAAAATCCCCCCTTTGAGGTCTCGTGCTTTTTCTCAGTAACAAAAGCTAATGCTGCAATACAAATTGATTATGCCTTTACCAAGAAGGCATGGCATGAATACAGATTTACACCATAATACAGTTCTATAACTTCTCAACATGACCTGAGTAAACAAATCTGATCACTAAGTTTTGTTCAAATCTTTTATAGTAACATTAGCTTTTGTCACTACAGTTTAATACAGATTTACACCATAATACAGTTCTGAAAAAGAAGAAACCTCGAACTCACAGTTTAAGTAAGGAGAAAATAACATCTCTAGTATTTCATGTTCAAATTTGGGTGCATATTCAATTTCCTAATCTATAATCTAGGTATCTTTACATAGTACTATTACAATTTGTAAGTAACAAAAGATTGAGAAAGCAAAACCTTAATCGTGCAGGGAATTCAAAGAAAAATATTATCTAACACGAGCAATTTACCTTTTGTATATCGGACATGAGGGTTACATACTCCCCATTACCTAGATCTAGAGAGCTACGAATCCATTCTAGGAACCAAGTCCAGTGAAGTTCATTTTCCTTTTCAACCAACCCAAACGCAAGCGGATACAATGAATCGTTTCCATCGAAACCCACTGCTGTAAGCAAAATTCCCCTTGATTCCCCTTTCAAGAATGTCCCATCCACCCCAATTAAAGGCCTACATCCTCCTTTCCACCCAACCTACAAACCCATTAAAGAATGTACATGATTGTTAGCAAAAACATATTAAACTTTCAAGTTATTTCTCAAATGAAATCTTTAAACACAAGTGCAAGTTCAATTTACCTTCGAAGCATTAAAACATAAGTACATTCTTTTGAAAACCCTTCTTCCATGTTTTAAAGCTTCTGTGCTCAACTCAACACTTACATCTGAACCAGGGTTTGATATTTTCAATTCATTGCAATAGGCTTCTAAGTTGGTAAATTCATCTTTGAAACTACCCTCCATCTCTTTCATGATCTTCCTCTTCGCTCTCTTACATTTATGTATACTAACATTCACTTTTAAATCCCTCTGCACCTCCTTCTTCATATCAGTTGTCTTGAATTTAGGCGCTTCTTGCACTTTCTCCTTGAAGTACTCTGCCAATCACATGGTTGAAGCTCTTGGGTTGTCATACACACGAGCACAATTATGCTCATCATACAAAGACTTAACTTGAAACCCTACACTTAACCCATACGTTGATGCATATAGTGAAAATGGGCATCCATCTTCACATATCACTTTTATGGTCTTCTTATCACTTCTTGCTATTTTTTAGTTCACTCCACGACTTATTGCATACTTATCTACAGCCCTCTTTAACTCTTTTTTGTTCCCGTATGTCATTCCCACTGTAAAAAAGGGCCTACTACTTGAGGCTTCGGCCTCTTGAAGAGCTGTCACCTCCTGTGCAGGCTCATGGTCTATTTCAAGCTCCAATTCCTCATCATCATCACTAATCCCACTGTCCACACTCAACTCCCCAATTTTGAAATCATCAAACACACTCTCATCTGAATCGCTACCTGAACTTTGCCCCAAATAGGATGCACCATCACTAGCATTATCATCATCTAACCTATTATCATCACTGTCATCTCCCTCTATACTTGTCAACATTTGTTTCCCTTTGTAAATTCCACTATCATAACCATCTTCCCCATCCTCACCCAAGTATTCAATGTCATCAAAATCATCTAACACTTCCAAATCGTCAATGACATCTTGCTCAACCACAGAGCTATGCCCCCCCTTAAACGTGCCTTACTCTCTTCCCAACCCTTCTTTTCCAATTCATAAACCTTACAAGCTTTTGTTACTGACCTATCACCATTTCCTTCGATGCTCTCTTCTTCTATTCTCACTTTTTCCTTCTTGTCTGATTGCATCGTAACTACATACAATGCAATTAATTAATTAAATCACAGCCCTAAATGCTTTACACACATGTTAACTCATAGAAATCAAGAGTATTCTAGCACATTTTCTTCTCTTTACACTTATTTTTTGGGTTCAAATTGTGCATACAAAGAGATTATAGAAGAAAATGTGATAGGATACAAGATAAATCAAAATTTTGTTGAGTCATGAGTTAAATGCACATAGTTTTAATTATTTGTGAAAGTTAAAAGAGCTCATAACTCCCTCCTCCTTGTAGGTGGAGGATGACAAGTTGTAAAAGCTCACAAAAATCATGGGAAGATATGAAATGAAGGGAAGAATGCAAGAGGAAAAGGAAAATGGACATTATGGAGAAGCCTGCACTTGCTGTGGAATCTGCTGTAGCCAAAGTCATAGCGAAATCACCTGAAAAAGCACTGCCTCTGTCTGGTTCTGTATGACAATTCGCTATGGCATTCACTGCAGCGAACCCACGGCGAACGCGCGAAACTGATGCTGTGCGTTTTGAAAAATGAAGCAGAAAAACCAGTATAAAGGCATGGGCTAGGTCGAAAATGAGAAGAGGCTGGACTTCTTGAACATAGTGGCTGCTAGGGTTTGGCATTTTGGAGAGCTTGGAGCTTGGGATTGGATTAAGAAAGGATTTGGAGCCTCAATTCTTGAGTTTTTCTTGTTCTTCTCTCCTTTTTCTCTATTTTGCTGATATGGATTATGATTGTATGCTGAGATTTTGGCATGTACAGACCATGAGTAGCTAAAACTCCTAATTAGGATTACTTTTTCCCATTGTATGGATTGAAAATACTAGATTATCTTGCTTTTGTTGGTTATTGAGTATTATATGTTGATTTTTCTTTGAGCTTAATGCTATCTTGTGCTTGATCACCACATGATTAGAGTTGTTCAATTGGAAGATGCTTGAGAGAGCTATTTTGATTGTAGAACTTAAGAAAAATCGTGCTAGACTTGAAGTTTAGGGATTAAATGGATGGTTTGTTGTTAGAATAGAGATATATCTAACAACCTAGCATAGTCAAGTGAAGGCTTGTTTTGGAAAGATGATTTTCATTAATTGTAAACAAGAGATTGAATATTTTTAATGAAGATTAAAAATCGATCTTGACTTGAGAGAGCTTGGTTGATGATTTTAGGATCTTCAACTAGCATATAGACTCATTTAATCAACATAAGTGGATATTTGCATAGTTTTATGAAATACAATGGGGAAGAAGTAATCCTAAGTTAATATCTCTTGAAGTTAAACCCAATTTCCCAATTTTCACTGTTTTCCTTTGTTATTTTCATTAAACTTCTTTATTTAACTTGATCAATTTCAAATGATTCCATTCAACCTAATTAAGAACATGGTTAAATTAGTTAACTCGCTTTTGTCATAGTCCTCGTGGAAACGATCTTGACTTATCACTTTATTACTTGCGACCCATACGCTTGCGGAAGCTAAACGGCGAATAAGTTTTTGGCGCCGTTGCCGGGGACTATTAACTGAAATCTTTTGAGTTAATTAGTATAATTATGTGATTAATTACGCTTGAGTTTTTTTTTCTTTTCTCTTTGTTTTCTTTTTTTTTTTGTTTCTAGCCTTAGGTTGTTTAGTTGGTTTTGTTAATTTTGTTGTTTTTTGTGTTTATTTTTTTTTTAAATTTTAAACTTTGTTTATGGATTATCCTTCATGGACTGATGGGGCAAGTGGTGAATATGAGAATGAAAATGATCATCACAATTCTTATTATGACTATTACATTTGTTGTGATTATTGTGGAGATTATCACTTGAGAGGGCCATGTCCCCATGCCTTAACAATGGAGTATATAAAGAATGATTTTGCTAGAGCTCATTTTGATTTTTATGATAATACTTGTAGCCTTGGATGGAATTATGAACAACCATTGTCCTGGGATCAAAATTGTTCTTTTCCTTCATATGTGTCACATCCTCATATATCACATACTTCTCATGTTGATGAAACTACCTCCACTGATGAGGAGGAGCTTACAACAAAGGATTTGCTTCTACGTCTCTTAGATGGTTAAAATAAATTCTTGAGAATTTTTCAAAAAGAGAAAGTTAATGATCATGCCCAAAATGGAGAATTTCAAGTGGATAAAATGATTTCTAATCTTGAGCATTTGAAACAAAAAGAAGTTTTCAATGAAATATCAAAAGATCCTTCTTAAAAAGATGACGTCTCAAGTGAAACATTGACCATGGGGAATGAGGATGTGATGCTAGAAGCTTGTGAATATGTTGGGGATGATTGTGAGTTGGAGATCAGTGAGGGAGAGAACAATATTGAGTATCCAGTTGAGGTTTCAATTTTGGAGCCTAACTTTTGTTGTTCTAAACAAGAGAACACTGAGGAAATCTCTTCAATTTATGATCTTAATCCTCCTACTGATATTTTGACTCTTACTGATGAGAGTCAAGTGGATTTTATTGGTTGTTCAAATTATTTAGGAGGCATGGATAACAATTGTGAAAATGTTAAATTTGAACCTTCTATTAGTTTGGTTAAAGCAAACACTCTAAAGTCATTTTTTATTGACGAAATGCATGTTTCTTATCTCAATGAACTTCCATTGTTGTTAAAATATTTTTGTCACAAGAGGAATGAAGACAAGGTGGTTCTGGTTTTTGATACTTATGATTAGTAATTCGTGTTGAAGAGTCCGGCTGAAGGACTATAAATCAAGCGCTATTGGGAAGCAACCCAAGTTTTTAACTCAATCTTTATCATTTTTATGTTTTTGATTTAATTTGGTAAATTTATGTTTGATCTTGGTGTTTTGTAGGTGAGAAAGTTTCCCTCATGAACTTTAAAGTGCGCTTTGGGAGATGGAGATGGAAGAGTAACATGGATACCAAGAAAAGAACTACAAAGGGGAGTATATCTTTAATATCTATTGAATGTGGTTTAGATCTAGGAACACAGTATTGAGTGGTGTTGAGGCTATTTTTGGATTTTGTGTTTTGTGGATGAATGAATCTTAAGTGTTTTGTGCCATGGATTAGTGTTTAATGTCTTGGAATGCTTAAAATTGGATTTTGGGTGAATTTGGATGAGTTTGCTGCTATATTGTGATCTGTCTTGGTTCTGTCAATATTTGCTGTCAGGATTGGCTGTGGCGAATGCCACGGCGAATTGGGTCATTTTGGCATGCTTTCTGACCTGTTATTCACTGTCAGGATTCGCTGTGGCGAAGACCGCAGCGAATCGAGTGATTTTGGCATGCTTTCTGACCTTATATTCGCTGTAGGGACTCGCTGTAGCGAAGGCTACAGCGAATTGGGTGAGTTTGAGTGTTCTTCACCTATGAAATTTTTTTTATTATATAAATAGATAAAATAAAAATAATATATATACATTTTTCAATTTTTTTTTGTATATATATATATCTGAAAAAAAAAGAAAATAAAAAAAAAGGAAAAATATATTTATATATAATAATTTTCGTTTTTTTTAATTTATATATCTTAAAAAATCAAAAAATCAAAAAAAAATAAAAATATTAGTCTTCCCTCCTTGTCCCTATTCTTTTCATGTTTTTTCCAAATTACCCAATTGAATCTACCCCACAATTAGAATCAAATTCATCCCCTATTTTTTAAAAAAAAAATCCCTAATAACCAAAATGTAAATTTCCTCTTCCCTCAATCCCTAATTGCTCAAATTCATCCAGTTCCGCCGCTCTCTTTCTCAGTCTCCTTCCCTTCTCCGTCACCGTGTCCTCCCTCCGTCGCCCTCTCTCTCGGCCTCCATCGTCACAAATCTGCTACACCTTCAAACCTCTCCTTCTCTCGCTCACCCTCCAGATCCACAGCTTCCTCTACGACTCTCCTCCTCCTCACCGAAGCTGTGTCGTCCCCACTCGTCCGTTCCTCACTATCCTTTTCCGGCGAACACCTACTTCATCATCACACACCTACTCCGTTCGGCCTCCCCCGTCGCCCCCTACCTTCCCTGTCCAACATTACCGCCGGTGTCTCTCTTTCTTTCTCAGTCTTGCTTCATCGCCGTCGTGCCTCAGCCGCCATCACTCATTCCTCTTCTTTGCTCGACGATGGATTCCTCACCGGAATCGCACATCCCTCTCCTGCCGTTCTCTCTCTCTCACTCTGTCAATACTTGCCCTCACTCTCCCAGTCGAATCAAACGAAAGCAAGAGAGGGAGGTGCTCGATTTTGTTCATCATTGCGAAGGTAACTCTCTTGTCATTATCTTTTGTTATTTTGGATTTCAGTGGCTGAATAGGGAGATTTTGATTAGGGTCACAATAAGCAGGGTGTCTGGTTCTGATTATGTCTTGAAGATTGATGAATTATGATTAAGCAGATATGATTTGATTTATGGATTGGTCCATTGCTCTGCTTACTTTGTCAAGCTTTGAGCTGAGCGAAATTGTGGTGAATACTTCCCTAGCTAAATCTGTTCATTGACTATGGGGTCTTAAGCTTGAATTTGAAATACGTTGTTGAAGGATTGAATAGCTACCTATTTTTGTGCTCTGAGGACTAGATAATGAACATTATTGATGCTTGCTTGTATAAAATAGGTTCTGCAGTAGGGCAGTAGATGGGTTATTTTTGCTATTGTTTCAATCGTGTTCAGGTTATGATTGGTTAATTAAGCACAGTCACCTATATACTGCATAATGTTGTCCTGAAATCTCTGAGTGACTGAATTTCAATTGAAAAAAAAAGAGTTGAACTTAATTTTTTGAGTCATAAATATACTACTTTACATACTGATGTGTAAAGGGAAGTATACTTCTAGTTTGTGAAAACCATGTTTGGGCCCAATTCAACGAGATTTCTGAACATCCTTTCCAATGCAAGCTTGAGCAGAATTATGACCACTTTTGCTAATGTCGGTACTGGTGCTTGATTAATACATTGTGCTTCTAGAATATACTTTAGAACACTTCATTGTGGATTATTGAATATTTCCTCAGTGTGATTCTTCTGTTTTCTGCAATTCTTGACGGTTGCTAAGGTTGAACTAATATGGCTGTTATGTGGATTAATGTACTGCTTGGCTTGCTGTGGTAATTGAATTGAGTTAGTACTTTCCTAGTTAACTTTGTCTATGTCTTGGATATCTTGAGAACTGAACACGTTTGCTGTAGTTTGAAACTGGTGGTTGCTTTGGGACATTTTTCATAGGCACAAGAACATTCCAGTTTTGGAAAATCACTATAACTTTCGTTATAGAGTTAGCAATGCAATTCCATGCAAACCACCTTTCCTCCTTATTGCAAGTTTCAGAACTTAAACAGGAAAGTGAAATTTTTTTCAGCAAGCTCATGTTTGTGAATGTTCTCTTGATTGCCTGCATATACTTAGTGGACTTGGAAATTTTACTCAGAAAGACTCTTTGGATTGATGAGAGTTAAGCTTGAATTTGTATGGTTATTTGAGGAGTAGTGTGTTGCAACGTCTAGTGGTTGCTTTTGAGATTTCAGAATAACCTGTTAAGTTGCATGATGTAGCATTCCTTTGCAAATTTGTGAACTAGTGTTTAGTCAAGCTATGTTGCACTCTGAGCTTTTACTCAAATCCTTTCATTGTGGAAAACCAAATTTCTATTCACCAAGTCCAGGGAACATTGTGAATCACTCTGAAATTATTTTGTTTCCTGCAATTACTGATGATTGCATTTGTTGAACCTATTTTCTACCTTGGCTCATTTGATTTTGACTTGGCACTGTTTAAACGAAATCGGTTTCTTTGGTTTACCACAATGAATTGGGATTGGATGAGCTAAGTCTTTATTGTTAACAGAGTACCATTTGGGGAATAAATAGATTTTGAAGGCAGTGCGGATAGGCTTAAGTTTGGAATTCTGTTTTGAGAAGTTTTGGATCTAACTAGACTTTAAGTTTGGGGGAAATTTTTCTATAGGGTAGTTTCTTTTTCTTTTCCTTTTAGGTTTGTCTTTTGGTTCTTAAGTGTTTGTGTTTTCTCTTCCTGTCCTTGACTGTGCTAACTGCTTGCGCTCTCTATTCGAATGAGACTACTGATGGTCTCTCCCTTGCTCTTGGACTTCTTGTTTTGGATATGAGCTATTGAGGGCTCATTGCACAGTGACTATTCTGCTTTTGAAATAGGTCCTGATGGCCATGTTCTGCTTGATGTGTTTCCTTCTTGTGGCAAATGTGGTTATTCCTATATGCTGTTTCTTTTGGTCTTATGTTTGCTGTGAATGTTATGGAACTAGCTACTGATGGCTAGAGTTCACATTGCTTCCAAGCTTTATTTGGGCCATTGAAGGTTTTGTTACCTGTGAAATCTTGATCTTTGTGAATATTGTGGATATGAGCTATATTTTGTACAGGTACTGTTCAATTTCAATTCCTTCCTGTTTGGGTTAACAATGAGGACATTGTTAATCTTAAGTTTGGGGGTGAGATTGTATCACAATTTTGAAAATTTTGAAAGAGAATGAGTGCAAAAAAAAAAAATAAATAAATAAAAATTTTGAACAGGTTTTGTTAGGAAATTGTTGGAATATGTGAGATTTCGCATACTTGAGTTTTTGCTTGTGAAAATTGTTGAAAATGAGCAGTTAGTTTCAGTTATTTGTCAAATATTGTTTAGATGATCCTATGATATAAATTACGGCTCTATATGTTATATTAGATAGGAAATTTTTATTAATGTGCATGGATAAGTGCATTGTAGTGATAAAGCAAGTTGTTCAAGAGTTTTTAAGTAATTTACGCACTATTGGAGTTAAATGTATTGTGGATGTACTTGTTGAAGGGCTTGGTAGCAAATTAAGTTATATACCTGTATTTCAATTTTTGATTTTAGAATCCTCTTTGGAATTCTTCAAAACTTTTGATTCAGTTCATAAGATTTGAAAACATGATTAGGGCAGTTCAATAAATGCGGTTGAGCCTTTCAAACTTACCTAATTGATGTGATTTCCCTTTGAACCCTTATTTTGAGCCTATTTGAAAAAACCAATTAAAGATTCTTATTGAAAAACCTAACACCTACCTATTCTGGCCAATGTGTAAAATCATGATTCCCTTGCTTTGAGATAGATGATAAGTGATTGGGTGGTGGAATGTGGTGCTGTTATGCAAAGTTACAAAAGATTTGGGAAAGGGGTGTAGAAAGCAAAAGGGTTCACATTGTGGAAAAAAAGAAGAAGAAGCCAAAACAGAAGTTTAAAAAAAAAACAAAGAAAAAAAGAAAAGGGAAAAAAGAAGAAGAAGAAGAAATATGCTTACAAAAAAGGCTTGATATGGAAAATTCAATTTGATTCAAGTTTGAGGGAGTATGTTTCATGAGAAAAGAAAGATAACCCTTGAATAGTTATCATCTATCTTAAGGTATTTGATTGATTATCCTTTATCTTTTCTTTTGAAAACCTTAACCTCGGGCCCCATTACAAGCTGTGAAAAGTCCCTTTGATTTTTAAGTCAAGTGGAGTGAATTAGAAGAAAAGAGGAAGGAATTAGGGGATGCTAAAATTGTTTGTTTGAATACAAGTATATGATTTGAAGTGTTGCTCTTAACTTTAACTTGTGCAAAAGGAATATATATTGACTCCATTCACACACTCACACTTGAGAACTCTCGAAAAACATGTTTTAAATCTATGAAGCATTCATCCTTGTATATTGTCTTCATTTCTTGTTTAATATAACTTATTGCCATCAATTCATTCATACATAAATGATGAGTAATTGGTTCATTCAGTGAGGATAGACTTCTTTACTTGAGGACAAGCAAAAGCTTAAGTTTGGGGGTGTGTTAACTCATAGAAATCAAGAGTATTCTAGCACATTTTCTTCTCTTTACACTTATTTTTTGGGTTCAAATTGTGCATACAAAGAGATTATAGAAGAAAATGTGATAGGATACAAGATAAATCAAAATTTTGTTGAGTCATGAGTTAAATGCACATAGTTTTAATTATTTGTGAAAGTTAATAGAGCTCATAACTCCCTCCTCCTTGTAAGTGGAGGATGACAAGTTGTAAAAGCTCACAAAAATCATGGGAAGATGTGAAATGAAGGGAAGAATGCAAGAGGAAGAGGAAAATGGACATTATGGAGAAGCCTGCACTTGCTGTGGAATCTGCTGTAGCCAAAGTCATAGCGAAATCACCTGAAAAAGCACTGCTTCTGTCTGGTTCTGTATGACAATTCGCTATGGCATTTGCTGTAGCGAACCCACAGCGAACGCGTGAAACTGATGCTGTGCGTTTTGAAAAATGAAGCAGAAAAACCAGTATAAAGGCATGGGCTAGGTCGAAAATGAGAAGAGGCTGGACTTCTTGAACATAGTAGCTGCTAGGGTTTGGCATTTTGGAGAGCTTGGAGTTTGGGATTGGATTAAGAAAGGATTTGGAGCCCCAATTCTTGAGTTTTTCTTGTTCTTCTCTCCTTTTTCTCTATTTTGCTGATATGGATTATGATTGTATGCTGAGATTTTGGCATGTACAGACCATGAGTAGCTAAAACTCCTAATTAGGATTACTTTTTCCCATTGTATGGATTGAAAATACTAGATTATCTTGCTTTTGTTGGTTATTGAGTATTATATGTTGATTTTTATTTGAGCTTAATGCTATCTTGTGTTTGATCACCACATAATTAGAGTTGTTCAATTGGAAGATGCTTGAGAGAGCTATTTTGATTGTAGAACTTAAGAAAAATCGTGCTAGACTTGAAGTTTAGGGATTAAATGGATGGTTTGTTGTTAGAATAGAGATATATCTAACAACCTAGCATAGTCAAGTGAAGGCTTGTTTTGGAAAGATGATTTTCATTAATTGTAAACAAGAGATTGAATATTTTTAATGAAGATTAAAAATCGATCTTGACTTGAGAGAGCTTGGTTGATGATTTTAGGATCTTCGACTAGCATATAGACTCATTTAATCAACATAAGTGGATATTTGCATAGTTTTATGAAATATAATGGGGAAGAAGTAATCTTAAGTTAATATCTCTTGAAGTTAGACCCAATTTCCCAATTTTCACTGTTTTCCTTTGTTATTTTCATTAAACTTCTTTATTTAACTTGATCAATTTCAAATGATTCCATTCAACCTAATTAAGAACATGGTTAAATTAGTTAACTCGCTTTTGTTATAGTCCTCGTGGGAACGATCTTGACTTATCACTTTATTACTTGCAACCCGTACGCTTGCTGAAGCTAAACGGCGAACAACACATCAAAACAAAAGATTAGGGGTTCCAAATGCTACTTACCCAGGACTTCTTTACTCAATTATTTGCCCCAAAACGAAGCCCTAAACTCACGTTCGATATCGCCGTCGTCGTTGCTCGCACTCAGTTGTCGCTGCTCGCACTCCGTCGTCGCTGCTCCCACTCGGTCGTTTGCCTCCGATTCGTTCACGATTGACAAAGGCGCTTCGATTTTTGGCTTCGTCGAAGCTTTCCGCCGCAGGTGCTTGAGTCCTTCGATAGTTTGTGACTTTGTGTTTTCATTTGCTTCACAATACCCACTTGCTGCGTTTTTTACCCAATGGTTGCTGTTGCACTGCATTTTTGCCATGTTTTACCTGCCTTTTCTCATTAATCCCAGTCATCAGCACAGTCAGCAGCCCTGTAACGTGCCACATCAGCAAAGTTAGTCAGCAAAGAGGAGTTAACGGTTAGCATTTCCCATATGTGACTTTTGCCCCATTTTTATAACCACGGGGGCACTTTTGCACCAAAAAAAGCATTTGGTGTTGGTTGCACCTTTGCTAAAAGCTCTTGTGCATATATATATATATATATATATTAAATAGATCTGTAAACTAACAAACCAAATCTTAAGAAAAAAAGTCTAACATATTTATATAAGCAGGCCTCTAAATAAGCCTATAATATGACCTCTTTATTAAACAAGTCATACTTTACTAGACCTCAATAAGCTCAGGATGTAGACCTTTAAGAGAAACAGAGCCTATTTCTCTGACTAAATATAATCATAACCCATTTCATGTCTAACCAATAACGAAACCAAACGTTGGCAAAAAAAAAAACGAAACCAAGTACTTATATATGCTCCCTTCTGCTATAGTCGAATGAGTTAGTAATTTAACTATCGATGTTGACAAAAATAAACACAACAACAACAAATCCTACATTTATTAAGTGAAGTGAGTTACACAAATTGCATGCATGTTGCTATTTTGTTTTGTCGAAACAATTTATTCTTTATATGTATCATTCATCAAGTTTATCTTTAGGATAATGGGTTCAACAAATTTAACTAATATAGCGGATTCAAATTCAAGGAAAATTAGACAAAAATCCCCATTAAGAAGTTTATTGTTGGGAAAGATACGAATAAGAGTATCTGCATACAAATTTTGCATACCTGTGAGTCTAAAACTTTAGTGCATGTTTGGATTAACAGTGATAAAAATAGCTTTTTTTCCTATATGACTTTTGGAAACTCAAGTTAGGATAAAAATAAGATAGTATAATGTGATTTCCATCATAAAAATAGAGAAGGAAGATAACCATAAATGCAAAGGATTTGTAGGAAAATTTCCATCGTGAAGCCAAAAAACCACCGTGAAAAGCAAGTTCCTCTAGTTTATTTTCAGAAGTTGCTTTAGGGCTAAAAGACAATTTAAACAATTGTCAATCCAAATGCCCTTAAATACTCCCACTGTGCCTTTTTCAGTAGTCTTGACACATTTTTCCCTCTCCACCGTCTTTCCAAATAGACCCTTAATATATCATTCTGCATCTGATGTTGTAGTAAAGAGAGGGGGAAAAAAGAGCATCACATCCAAGGGAAAATGGGACCCTCAAAAGGTTTAAGAACATAAATTTACTATTATGAAGATTGTTTATATTTTTGTAGATGAACAATGTCATACAAACCTATGAATATGATTATATATAAAAGATATAATTAAAAAGAAAGTGTCCCTGCTCCCACTAACTCACATCCCCCTCCACATATATTTTTCAAAATCCTTTCTAGACATCTGCGGCGTCCATGATAAATCTTTCCAAAGCTCCTTTTAAGCATAATGTGAGATTAATTTTCTTATATTAGGCCATCAAAATTATGATAAGCATTATGTAAATGATCTATAGTTTCATTTGTTATTAAAAGGACTTGGTCAAAAAAAATTGTTATTAAAAGGAGAGATTGCATGCCAGATATGTTGTGAACTGGGTGTGCTTCAATTTTTTCTAATCTCATCATCTTCCATGCGCTATTCATTATTTATCATTTAAACGTAAAGAAATCTCTTTTTTCACAATAGGATTTTCTTGCATATTTGAGTGTTTTATCAGAGCTAAAAGCATCATAAGTGATTTCAACTTGTTCTCCAATATGAGTCATTCATTGCCCTTTAGTGCTTTAGAAGGATTTGTCATGGATGCTGCGGATGTTTAGTGAGATTTCAGGACAACAGAGGTAAAGGGTGATGTGAGTTGGTGGGAATAGGGATGTTGTTTTTTTTTTAATATATGTAAAATCCACATAAGCAAATTTTAACAGTATTTTAACATTTTTTTGCTACATAGGATAACTCAGAAACATTAGAGATTGAGTTGCAAGCAAGTAAAAAGTTTAGGAACAAAATTATAAGTGAATCAAAACTTTATGAAGCAAAAGACCAATTTTCCCTATTATAATAGTTGGAAGTTAGCTGAGTTTAACGGTTTTGTCTCAATTTTAAAAGTTTATAATTACTTTTACTCTAACAAACAGTTTATAGTTACTATTGTATTTTTTATAAAAATTGAAGGTTATTTTTAGCACATCAACTTTTTTTTTTTTTATCAAAGGCAACTTGTCATTAAACTGTAAAGAAGATATAAGATAATATAAGTCATAAGATGTCAAAGAATCCTAATCACCGCTTGAACAACCATAGATTCATTTGAGTTTAGTTTCAAAGTTATAGTTTGTGTTGCGGTTTTTAAACTAAAAAAAAAAATACTTTTAAAACTTAGGCCTTGTTTGGTTTCCAATTTCTGAAAACAATTTTTATTTTTTAAAACAAAAGAATAAAAATACTTGGTAATCAATTTTCAGTTTAGTGTTTTGTAAAAACAATAATCTATTTTTTTTAAAAAAAAAATAACTACTCTCATATGTTTGGGAAAATCTCACTTAGGTCTCAGGGACTAGAGAAAATATCAAAAAAGTTCCAGTGTGTATTCCTGCTTGTTTAGAATAGCTTATTTTCAGGCAATAAGGGCTTATAAATCGTGATTCACGGTATACGAGGTAAGTATGTGAGAGGAGTTTTATCTCGGCTTACGTAATAAGGATTTATTATCCAAAAATAAGTGATACCAAACATAGGCGAACCTCTAAAAAAGTCCTACTTCGGACCACAAAGGTGCATAAGAATTGACTTTTTGCAGCTGAGAGAGAAAATGAATTGCTTCAAGCATCAAATGCAAGAACAATTGGAATCTATGGGCTTGTTTGATTTTATTCTCTATTTTTGTTCTTACAAACAGTTTTATAAAATAGTTTTTAGAAACAAGTTTAAAAAAAATGTTTGGATGGTTGCTTTGAAAAATTTATTTTTGAAAGGACATGGTGATGCGGTCGCCGGTAGTGACGTGGCAGTGGTCGTCATAGTAGTGTAGTGTCAATAGTAGATAAGTGGTAGCTTCAAAAAATAAAAAATAGGAAAATAATTAAAAATTATTTTTATTTTTTAGTTTTTAAAAACAACTTCTTGTTTTTTTTGTTTTTAGAAATAATTTTTTGAAAACAGTTTACCAAATAGGTTTTATTGTTTTTAAAAACAAAAAAAGAGTTTTTAAGAACAAAATCAAACAGTTCTTATATCACTATAATCACTAGAGAGTTTTTTAATAGAGGAATCTAGATCAAGACTTTTTAATATTTTTTTTTATGTTTGGGGCCTGAATGAGATTTTTTCTATATGTTTTTTTATTTTGTTTTGGAAATGATGATGGGCAACAGGCAACAAGTGAAGAGACAAATTCACCCTTCAGTCTCAAATCGCTCCCCCATTTCCACCTTCAATCTACTGTACCGAAGTTAACTTTATAAATAATTATTTTAAACAAGTTTTTATATTTTCTAAAATAGAAATTTTAGAAGATTATCGAAACAAAGTTTTTTTTAAAAATTTTTTCAAAAATATTTTTAAAAAAATTATAAAATATTTTGAGAAAAATTTGAAAACAAGACCAAAGAAGGCCAATATTTGTTTTTGACCTTCAACAAGGCCAATATTCAAGACTAAGGAACAAAGTATCTTAAAATATATAGTTATTTTCAAATAGAAAATTTTTATTTAGATTTATGGTGTCAATTATTTGTTAATAACTTTACAAGCTATTAAAATTAATATTTAAAAGTTATAATCTCGTAAGTCATAATTAGAAGAAACTGGGAAAAAACCCCGTTGAAAAATTTATTAACAAAAAAGACCTGATAAGTTTTTATACATAAAAAATTTTAATACTTTTAGAATTTTACACATATATAGTATCCGTACTTCAATTTAATGGTAACCCTCACCAATAAAATTGTCAATAGGAATTTTTTCAATTTTTCATTTTTATTAATTTATAAAAATTTTAATAGTTTTGAAATTCAATTAATTTGGGATTTTAATATTTGGGCGTCGCCTACAAGCCGGAAAACAGATAGAAGAAAAGTGAGAGTGCTATTCAGCTCGTTCCCCATCGTTCTCGAGTCGGAGATTTGTCTCTCTCTTCTGCTAAATTTGGGGATCTAACCATGCGCTCCCACGATCCCAACCCATTTGACGAAGAAGAAGTGAATCCCTTCTCGGTAATCTTCATTGCTTTTTTCTCTCTCTCTCTCTCTCTCTCACAAACACACAGCTTCTGACTGTTCCTTATTTAAAAAAATTAATTTGCCAATAATCCTAAATCAGACAAGACATCTTGCCAATTCTTTAGGGCAGAAAAGTGCTACGATATTCTTTTCAATGGGCCAGTAAGAAATTTTTTTTCCTCTCTCAGGGAAATGGAATTGGTTGGATATGCTGAAGCATAAAAAGATGCATCCCATTTGTGCATAATTTTTTTTTTTAAAAAAAAGACCGTTATAACAAGTTAAAAGTTGGTGTATAGGTTATGACAAGGATTGGATTAAATGTGTATATTTATATTGTCAGGTCTAGTCATTAGAAGTAGAACAATGCTAACGTTACAAGAAGCCAAGCTAAATTATGCAGAAAACAGGATTAATACTCAGAACTGCGAAGTCATTGAGTGAGTCACTAATGAATATGAAATGTCCTTGCACATGTAAACTACCATTTTTAAGAATATCTTTTTCATCAGAAAAATTTGAAAAATTTTCACTTCTTAAACACGGCAAGATTTAAAATTGGTAACTTTGGTAAAGAGGCAAGACTTGATCAAGAATAAGAGAAATCAACAAGGTTCTTTCCTGTGCAGGAAAGTTGTCGGAAATGTGGAAGAGTACAATGACTGAATATGTCTTTCTCTCTGTTTTTTTTAATTGTGTAAATATTGAGAAGTCTTTCCGTATGATTTTGTCAAAGGACCAAGTGCTCTTTAATTTCTTCAGGACTTAGGAGAGCTATGATATGAAGAATTCGCTGTATCTCAATTTTGTTCTGGACAAATTGTATCTTAATTGATAGAGTTAGGAGTAATTAACAATGGATTTTGGTTGTTGAAGTCCAAGCACTGTTTTAAAAAAATTGAAACTTCATGAATTGCAAATGAAATGAACCGAAATAGTTTAGTGAGTTTGAATAAGTGAAGAGGATACTTGCTAATCACTCTTATTTCTTTCTTGCTTCCTTTTCTAACCTTACTGGACCTCCGATTCTAATGACTAATTCAGGAGATTGTCATTTGTGTTGGCCCAATTTGTCATTATTAACATACATAGATAAGTTCTGAACTTGTACTGTATTCGGCCCAATCCTAAACATTCAGGTTCATCTCCTTCCATATAAATTTTGTACTATATCAGCAAGGTTTACAGACCTTCATTGAACTAATCAGGGTACTGGGTTAAGGGTTAGTGGGTCAGATCGAAGTCAAACCAGAGCTAACCTAGAGCCAAATCGGTGAGGAAGTGAAGATTTCAAAATTATTAATATGAGATTCTGAATGTTTTTTTTTTAAACAAAAAGTGACCTGGGTTGATGGCCGGACTGGATTAGTTAAGTGGCCGGTTCGCTGGTTTTCACGCCGAACTGGCCAGTCTGGTCCGGGTTTAATAACCCTGTGTATCAGCCACTACCCTGGAGGTCATGAGTTTAAATCTTGCGTCCCTCTTAATAAGAGCCTTGTGCACTAGACCTTTCTTTATCAGCCACTACCGATCAAAGTTTTTGTAATACAGTAGCCAATTTACAAGGCCACACACGGGTTAATTTACATGAGCTTCCGGGGCAAATTTGCTATTTAACCCTTTGAACTTTTACTGTATTTGGCCCAATCCTAAACATTCAAGTTCATCTCCTTCCTTATAAAATTTGTACTATATTACTAAGGTTTACGGACCTTCACTAAACTAGTTAGGGTATTAGGTCAATGGGTCAGATCGAAGTCAAATCGGAGCTAACTTGGGGGCCAAACCGGTAAGAAAGTAAATATTTCAAAGTTATTTATTTGAGATTCTAAATAATTTTTTCTTTAAAAAAAAAAAAAGCGACCCAGGTTGATGGTCAGACTGGATCAATCAAGTGGTGTGGCTGTTTCGCTAGTTTTCGGGCCAAACCGGCTGGTCCGGTCTAGGTTTACATGTATCAGCCACTACCCTGGAGCTCACATGTTTAAATTCTGAAAACAGCTTCTCCTCTTACAGGGGGAAGACAGTGTACATCTATTCCTCTTGGTAAGAGCCTTATGCACTAGACCGCCCTTTATCAGCCACTACTGATCAAAGCATTTGCAATAGGGAGCACAGGTTAATTTACATGAGCTTCGTATTCAACACTAAGCTTCACCCAAACTTTGAGTTCAGTCCCAGTCTCTGTTCAAACACCCTACAGCAGATTCAATTCTTCCTGCGACAAAGATTTCATTTTGTCCAGTATGAACAACACAGGACTTTCTTCCAATTCTTTTCAACTTCAGATTTTGATGGCATGGAATTATCTGGTGTTTTTCTGTTCTGTCACACATTAATTCTTATAGTTAAGCAATAGCTGAATTATAATTTAATTGGTTAGTGGATAAGCAGTGAAATTTCTGTCCAAGATTTTTTATTCTCTTGTTTTTGGGGCACCTGATATTCAGATAGAATGGATCCCCAGAAATTTAGAGAAGTTCCATTAGTTAAATATAATTTGCTCAAATTGATTTGATGCTCTCTATCTTCCTAAACTAGTGCTACCATGGCTTATAACCATTTATAAAAGGCATTTAATTAAGTGCTTTTTTTGCTTCAGTTCTTGCTGCAGTGACATAGACACCTCATGGAAGATAAAATTCAGTGAGCTCTGGTTCAGAACAACGTAAAAATCAGCAAACAACTTGGTTTTGATTGTTTATTAGCATTACAAAATATAATGAATCATGACTGTGTCAGAAAACAAATATTGAACATTTTCATACATCATGGTTCAATGACCAAAAGAAGACAAGAGGAAAAAAACCCAAGTTCAAGAACCCTGCTATATGTTTCTTGGTTTATTTGTTATGAACAAATCTGTAGCAGTCACTTCTATAAAAGAAAACTACCAAAATAAGTTAAACCTTCCAAAGTGTACGAATCTCATGATTTGTCGTCGCAACATTATTACAACTTGAAGAACTGTCTCTCTCTCCAAAAGTATCCAACGAGTAGACATCCCATGTACCAGATTTCCAGTAAGTTGAATAAACCGCAGGTACATGTTCTACTCTCCAATGATCTTCACCTCCATTTGGACTCAAAGCATTGATTAATTCATCAGGCATATCAAAAAAGTCAATTGCTTTCAGCTTACTCAAATATTCTATACCTGAAGGTACCTGCTTCAATGATCCACATCTCTGGATAATCAACTTTTTCAGATTAGGCATTGATCCTTCCTCCACTATTATGGATTTCAATCCACCTAAATCATCAAGCCCTAAAAGCTTCAAACTTGGAAACTTCCCTGCATTGAAATGCAGTGTCTCGCCGACATAAACCTGTAAAAACTCAAGATGAATTAGATTCGGCAAATCTTGCAGATACCCTAGAGGATCTTCCTCTAACCTGCTCCATTTCAAGTACACTCTTACTAGATTGTCTAGAGAGGGTATCCATTCTGGTAACTTCTCTAAACGTCCACATAAGTACAATTGTCTCAAAAATGGAGGAGGCTTGGTAATGTTTTGGATGTCAATGATTTCATCTTCTTCTATTGCAGTTATGGACAAAGACCTTAGATTGGTCATTTTCTGAATAGATGAGCATAAAGCAGCACCATGTTCTTTCTTCAGCTTTCTTATGCCCAGCCTTCTGAGTTGAGTTAGCTTTCCTAGCTCAACCATTAAGTCTTGACTTGCTTGGTCTGCTTCAATGAAACAAAGCTTTTGCAGAGATTGCATGCATCCTATTGGACCAGGCAGCTTGAAACCATGTCTTGAGTGGAAATGAGCATAGGATTCGATCTCATAATAATACACTAGGAGATGGCGAAGCCGATGCAGCTCCAAAATTTCAACTGGCAATTCAGTGACAAGAGAGTGTTTGAGGTCTAATGTCTCCAAGTTTTGAAGCTTCTTAATGGAGCCTGGAATGGTTTTCACCTTTGTGTTCTTCAGGCTTAAATACTTCAGGTGGTAAAGGTTGACAATTTTGGTTGGAAACGATTCCAAAGGCACATCTTGCAGATCTAGCACCCTGAGCAGCCTACAACCATGTGGGAATAATGCAGATGTGGAGATATGATCATGTGAATCTGCTAAAGAAAACATTAGCAAAGAACGCAATTGGAATGATGTCCTATGTTGCTGTATGTTCTGCAAACTGTTGATCACTGATAAGCGGCGAACTCTATCTTGCCAGATTATGTCCTGGTCTCTAGCTATTGTTGCAAAGTTCTGATCTTTTGACTTCAAATTGATGATGTCCCGTAGAAAGTCGTGAACACGACAAGTCTTCATCCTGCCATCACTGCCTTTCTCTACCACTTGAATTAGACTCCTGTTCAGAAGCTCCTTCAGGTAACTCTCTGCAACTTCTTCTGGGGTCCTTCCTTCTTCTCCATTGACAAACCCTTCAGCTATCCACAGGCGAATCAGTCTCATATGCTGAATGGCGTAAAACTCCGGGAAGATGACCAGGTACAACAAGCAGGATTTAAGCTTGTGTGGCAAGTCATTGAAACTTAGAGAAAGCACTTTGTTCATATCCTCCATTTTGTCATTGCTTTCAATCTCAGAAGCAATACTTTTACTAACAACTGACCATTCTTCTATGTTGGTTTTATCTTTTGTAGCCAAAGCACCACTAATTGCAACAATAGCAAGAGGCAATCCCCCACATCTTTCCAAGATACTCTCACATGGCTCCTCCAAATGAGAAGGACACGAATTCCCACGAAATGTTTTCTTACAAAAAAGAGACCATGCTTCATTCTGAGGTAAGAATTCAAGGTTATAGATCTTACCTTGCAACTCAGTACAGCAAGAAAGTGCCACATCTTTGTTTCTTGTTGTCACCATTATTCTACTACCATAGTTGTTGTTAGGCAAAGCAAGTTTGAGAGAATCCCATGAATTTACGCGCCATATGTCGTCGAGGACAATGAGGTACCTACTTTGTTGAAGCAGAGTCTTGACCACCTCCTTAAGATTGTCAGCTTTCATCGTGCCAATTTCTGCAGGAGCTGGTTTTCCAATGACTTTGTAAAGCTGTTGAACAAGGTCTCTTAGAAGCTTTTTGATGTTGAAGGATTGAGAAACTGTGACCCAAGCATGTATCTTAAAACGCTTCTTCACTTTTGGATCTTCATAGACTTGCTTTGCCACTGTGGTTTTACCCAATCCTCCCATTCCATAGATTGGAATCACCACCTTTCCTTTTTCATCCTGGTAAAGCAAATCAATTAGCTGCTTCTTTGGCTTCTCAATGCCCACAAGATCAGCTTCCTCAAGTAGAAGTGCATCTTGTTGACTATCGATCCTCGATGTAGAGATCTGATTCGCGCTTGACCTGATAGAAGAGCACAGCAAAGATTAAATCTTATTAATGACTAGGATAATACAAAATGAGCATTAAGAGTAATAAATATAGACCAAGCAATTTAAACGTGGAAAAATCTCTCTCTCTCTTAATGTGTGAGTGAGAGCAATCAACCAAAGCCAGAGTGAAATATTCCACTATCTCCAAAAATGAATATAATGTTCACGGGCTCTAATAACAACCTCAACTATAGGATGACAACAATTCCACTCCATCTCAAAATCATTGAAGGATTATATATAGTCTTCTAGTCCTTACTTAACGTAACGTAGGATCTAATTGAGGAGTTGATGTTGTTCCTAAATAAAAAACACATTTCTTATATTTGTCCATCTTTTCCTAATTTATCCTTATTGATGCTCACTTAATAATAATCAAGTAAGTGAAAGTGTGATAGAATTAAGGAATATGACTATGATGTTTTAGAAAAAACATGTTACTACATCCTTAAGGAAGTTAAATAAATTTTTTAGAGAGATTAAGGAAATTAAATAAGTTACTTTAAAGTATTTATACTCATATTTTTTCTTCAAACTAATTTGTTTAACTTATAACTGATATATAATTTAATCATACACAACGTATGATATGATTAATTAACTTATTTAGTTTCTTTAATTTCTCCAAAAAAGTTAACTGGGACTTTATATTAAAGATTAGAGGGAGGGAGTATATTAATTAACTAACTTAACTAACTTCCTTAATTTAATCAAATTAAATTAAGGAAAATAGGTGGAGGGAGTAAAATAGAAAAGCAAGTAGAGAGCCGTAGAAAATACGTACCCGATCTCGGTTATGGTGCGACTTTCCTTGGAGATGTGTTCGACTCTGCCTTTGATCTCTTGAAGGTCCGAAGCAATCCGATGGCGAGCTCTGAGAGATTTAATGGCTGAAGCAAATCTTCTGAGAGCAGAATCATTGTCACGATGATTCACAAGGCGAATAGTGAATTCATCTATGGCGTCTTCCATGTCATCAGCCACATCTCTGACTCGCTTCACCCAAACTTTGAGTTCTGGGTCTTTGTCTTCCAAAGCATCGACCATTCTTAAGATTGCTTTCAGTCGCTCTAGTTCGTCTTTAATGAACAGAACATCTGTGCGAACACCCTTCAGAAGCTGAACTTCTTCTTGCAGTAAAGGCGTGAGCTTTTCGAGCAAGAACAACACAGTACTTTCTGCCATTAATTCTTTTCAGCTTCAGATTTGGAAAATGGGTAATTTGGTAATTAGGGACTTGGTGAAGAAGAAGAGATTGGTGGTTAGGTTCCCCAGATGGATTTTCTTTGATGATTATGTGAAGAAGAAGAGATTGGTGGTTAGGCTCCCCAGATGGATTTTCTTTGATGATTATGTGAGTTATACTCGGAGAAACGTGCTCGTTCATATATATACACGCACAAATCGATGGCTTGGTCCTTTTTTTTATGGTTAGAAAAGTCGTTTACATGGAGCCTACGTCTTTCGAACTCGAAAGAGTCAACATCCTTCGGGCCAACAACAAACGAAAACAACGTACTTGGTCACAAACTCGATACTTTCAATAATTTTCCGGTAAAATACGAGTTTAAGAAGAAGCCTAATGAGTTTTGTGAAGTTTGAAGAAGTCATCCATAATATTCCGAAAAATGAGATACTCCTTGGCTTCTAGAGGGATTTGTTTTGCAAGATGTCAATTTAGCTCTCAAATTGGTAAATAAATGGGGTAATTAATCTGCAATAGTTTTAACTACTTTAACTTATCTTTTTTATAAGTAATAAATATCAAAATTACACAGTTC